>JAUIMM010000545.1:0-1480000 GCA_031769625.1 Taudactylus pleione
GGGAGGGAGTGTTAGGATTAGGGTGCGGGGAGGTTAGGTTTAGGCACTATGTGGCAGGGGGAAGTTAGGTTTAGGCATCGGGGAGGGGGGGGGGGGTTTAGGTTTAGGCACTTGGAGAGGAGGTTAGGGTTAGGCATCGGGGAGGATTATGATGGGGGGGGGAGGGTGTGCGCAGAAGGGGGGGTTAGGTTTAGGCACTAGGAGAGGAGGTTAGGGTTAGGCATCGGGGAGGATTATGATGGGGGGGAGGGTGTGCGTAGAAGGGGGGGGTTAGGTTTAGGCACTAGGAGAGGAGGTTAGGTTTAGGCACTGGGGGGGGAGGGTGCAGGGAGGGGGAGGTTAGGTTTAGGCACTAGGGGGGGGAGGGTGCAGGGGGGTGGAGGTTAGGTTTAGGCACTAGAAGAGGAGGTTGGGGTTATGCATCGGGGAGGGAGGGTTAGGGTAGGGGTTACAAAAATACACTGTTCATTTGGCTGTCGGGATGCTGCTGTCGGTATTATGACCAGCGGCATCCCGACAGCCGGGATTTCATACTCGACCCAATAATAATAGGATGGCTGACGGTAGGATAATAGTTTGTCACAAGAACAGATTACAGTGTCAAAATTTTAACCTATTATTATAGAATAAGCAGACTGGCTTTTTAGATATCGAAAATACAAGTAGGTTAATTTCTTTTTTTTTGTGGAGATTATTTGAACCTCATAACGTTGGGTAATACATGCACTGCATGAGAGTGCGTTGTATACAATGGCCCTGGTTCAGAGATGGACGCTAAAGCCGGCACTGCTGTATCTGTGTACACAGCGGCTGTGCTACAAAAAGCAAATGTCGCAGCCGCCTTGATTTGTATTTAGACGCCCGCTGACTGCTTCGCAAATCCAATAGTCTTTGTACAAAGATGCTGCATCGGTCACAGATCAGTTGATGATCGCTTCTCTGAGCAACCTTATGGTACACCAGAGCCATATTATCTGCGGACGGGAACGCAATCACATTCTGCGACCCGCCTCAAAAACAGTCACGACACATGTTTTCATGGACATCCCCTGTTACCTCCCCCAAACGCTCTGTGTCTGTCAATCACACTGTGGGCAAATCCTCGCTGTGTCTCGTGACAGTAATGAATCTTGGCGCAGTGCGACTCAGACACACGTGCAGATTACCGATAATTGCTCAACTGTGTAACAATCGGTATTGCGTCCATCTCTGAATCAGGACCATAGTCTAAATTGGAACCTTGTCAAACGCTGTCAATTACACTGTAACAAGAGCATGTTTTGATAAGCGTGTTACAAAGTTCAGGGGGGAAATTACTTTTTGACATGGGAGATATAGGTTTTGGGTAGTTTTTTTTTTTCCAGTAATTTAAATTATCATTTAAAAACTGTATTTTGAGTTTACTCAGGTTGTCTTTGTCTTATGTTGAATTTTGTATGAAGATCTAACTAACTAAATTTGACAAATCTAAAAGAATAGAAGAAATTAGGAAGATGGCAAAGACTTTGTCATGTCACTGTATACTGCAGAGCTAGGGAGGGTGCTTACATAACTGAAAGGACTATTGGGCTGTTGGCATCCGGTCAGAATATTGACCATTCACAATGTTGATATCTGACATGTCAACTTTCTCAGAATGCCTACACTTGGGTTTAGTCGCTTCCTGGAGGGTTAGGGTTAGACACTAGGGGGAGATTAGGGTTAGGCTGCAGGGAGGGGGGTGGGGGGGTTAGTGTTAGTCACTAATGAGAGGGGTAGGGATTAGGGATAGGGGAAAGTACTCACTGGAATGCTGCTTGTCAGTTGTCTCTGCGGGAACTGTCCTCCTAAAACCGGCGGGACGTGGAAAACACCACAGTCACTAGGACCAGGTAAGCGACCGTTGGGCCACCAGGGACATCATGTTGATATCTCATCTGTGTAGTAGACATGCTGCATATCCACATTCTCATGCCTACTTTATTTCAATTAACTCCACTAAATGTAGACTTAATCTATTCTGTGTATTTTTTTCTGCTTATTATCACCTTAGCTAGGGTTATCAGACATATTTATGTGGTAGCAGAGCTCAAGTCCAATACACTACCAAATAGGCAGGCATTTTGGTGCATAGGCAATAGTGCAGAGTATTACGGATACCGCCCCTCACTTTCACCCAAAAATCATCCAACATGGCACACTCCCATAACAAGCACCAGAATATCAACCCACAGCATCACACGAGTTGCATGAAATACCCATATTGCACTGCCTGCGTAAAATGGCCCCCGACACCACCTCCCCTCAATAGGTAAAGCCATTCATCATAAGAGAGTGTCTCCAGATCCATCAGCATTTATTCTTGAGTGATAATAGCTTTTTAGGAAGCATCAATGAATTGACTCAGGTGGTCCCAATTCTGGTGAGTAGGGTAAGGACAGGTAACATACATATAACCAGCATATAGTCTCTAAGCTGGGAACCAAGAGGGTGTCTTAATTGTAAATAACGATAAACGGCAGTATTTGGGACATTAGAATACAATTTAAGTTTGTCAAATGTTTGTCCCTCCAAATACACCTGGCTTGAGCTGCAGACACTAAATTTAAGTCAAGAGCTTTAGGGCCTGATTCCGACCCACTCGCAAGCGGCTGTCCGCTCGCAAGTGGGTCGATGGTGTGCACTGCGCATGCGCACGACGGAGGGAGCTCCGTTGTGCGCATGCGCCAGACGCGACGAGCGAAGGACTTTCCTTCGCTCGTTATGTCTGATCAAAGGGGGCGTGCTGTCGATGTTGATTGACAGCACGCCCCCTTTGGTGGGCATGCTGGGGGCGTGCCTCCCAGACGGGGGCATTCCCAAGGGAACGCCTACCGTCAGAAGCCGGCCCACTGACATCACTAGTGATGTCAGTGGGAGTGATTTTGGCTCTGATAGAGCCAAAATCACTCCGGGCCTTGCGGTTGAGAAACTCAACCGCAGGCTCCGGCTCGCAGTGGCGATGGTCCAGACCATCGCGGCCATCAACCTGCACGCTCGTATAGGCTGTGGGTGGTGACCCACAGCTATACGAGCGTCCAGGAGGACGCTCCATAATTATGGAGGACGGCCTTCATTCAGAGCGTGCGCTCTGCTCAGAGCGTCTGGCTCTGAATGAGGGCCTTAGTCCTCAAATGTGCCCAGTTTAGAGCGTTCCACATAATCCCAAAATTGAAGATCCTGGTCGCAACCCATACCCCCCAAAAGGCAATGGGCCTTAGTCCAAATCACAATAGCCAGTTGCAAGAGGGGTGCAAAACGGCTCTTGAACACTTAGCCACCAGGAGATACTGTAGTGGAGTCCACGAAGACTTGAGTTGCACTTTATTACTGTCCAGAAAATGACAGCATGTCAATGTCAGAGAATTCCCTGGGGGTCTCATCTTACACCTAAATCTTCCTTGGCAAAACCATGGTACACTGCAGGTGGGGCAGAATTAAGGGGGTTCATTTACTAAGGATTGTGTTAATGTGAGTTTGCAGTCTCGGACGAGCTTAGCTTTTTTTTTTTTTTTATAAACTTGGAGATTTACTAAGACCAAACACTGGAGTAACTTCACAATTCGAACTGGTGAAAAGGAAAATAGATTTCATAGATTACATCATCGAAACAACTTGCATGCACTTTCCATACAATATGCAAATTTACTAAAAATCATGTTTATAAACATGGAGCAAAATACACTTTTCAAATAGATGACCCTGTGAGCAGAGTGTTTGCAGAAGCCTGTAATAATCTGTGCAGCCTGTGTAATCTGTGCAGTGCTTCTCTGTGTGTAAATGTACAGAGAGTTATAAATCTTGGAAAAACAATTGCGTGGGGTCCCCCCCCCAAAGTATAACCAGCACTGTATGGGTCCCTTGCATTTTAAGAAACAGCACGAGCTCAACAAGCAGGGAGGTTATGCCACAGCCAGGAGAGACACTTCGCGGGGTCACGCCGGCCAAAGCATTAGCCCCTCAACTAGTCAGCTCAGGCCAGGGGTTCCTTAGGAAGTGGGGACCCCCTAAATAAAGGGGTCCTCCCGAGTATACCCCAGGCCTGGGCTGAAGCCCTCACCCCTGGGTGGTGGGTGCAGGGCTGGTGGGTGTCAAGATTTGATTTTTAAGTAATATTGTCCTTTACAGTATGGCTACAGGTCCAAGCAAATATGCCCTGCTTCCTGGTGCTTGGAGAACCACTAATGCCAGCAAGCCTGGACATTAAGGGCCCGCTGGTGCCCATAGTCCACCTGTAAGGAAATATTAAAATAAGCACAATATACACACACACACACACACATATGCAGGCGCACATGCATCACACGCACACACAGAAAGAAAACCAAAAACATTTTCTTGGGTTTGTGGGTCTCAGTGTGTTCAATTATATTCTATATATGTTACAGGTAAAAGCTGCAAAATATCCAAATGTGTCATACAGTCAGGTTATTTAGTTAACCCCTGAGGGAAATTATTATTAAATAAAGAGTTTGTTTCTTTCACATTAGTTTATTCTTTTTAATCATCCTAAGGGCTTTTTTTTTTAGTATTACATCTTATGCAGTATGTTTAATAAACACAGGTGCATCAGTCAGTTTTCTTTCTTAGTTCTGCAACACTATAGTACAGTGGTTCCAAAAATGGGTGCCGTGGTACCTTGAGGGTGACGCAGGACTCTTGCAGAAGTGCCACAAATTATTTATAGTCCATGTGATAGGCAAAACCAGTGCTGGTGGCTGGCAGTCATAAAGTATTTGGACAAACAGAAGCGCAGCCCTGTCCACCACCACATAACTGAACCCGAGGATGACAGGTAAGAACAATTTCCTTAATTTTATCATTTTTGGGAACCACTGTTCTACTACATTTCTTATACAGTATCCATGATCACTTTTACTTGAGGGTTCTATGTAAAGTATGCTGTGGATAAAAGTCAGTATCTCTTATTTAAATAGCATCACCTCAATTGTTTTTCTGTGCGGGCTCTCGTAAGCAGGGTCGGTGCTACCATTAGGCAGCCGGAAACGAGTCCACTCATAAAAGAAAACAGAAGGCGCCTCTTTCAGTCCCGGGCTGGACTACTGATGAGCAGGGCCAATGCTGCTAAGGTGGCAAGCCTCCTACAGCCCTACACTGTCATACAGAAAAAAATGAAGTGTTGTCTTAAGCTGGCCACACACTAGACCAACTTACATCCAACCAGCCAACTTGTTGATTGGTTGGAATGAAAATCTGGTAATGTATGGGAGTAAATGATGATCAGCAATTTGCTCCTAAATGCCAGAAAACAGATGAAAATGGTCGTTCAGAAAAGTTTGTTAAATGTTTTATCTAAATAATTTGTTCAAACGACAGTTTTTGTCCATTTTCCGGCATTTGGAAGCAAATTGCTGATTGTCATTTGCTTTCATTCCTTACCAGATTTTCATTCCAACCAATCAACTAGTTGGCTATAAGTTGGTCTAGTGTGTGGCCAACTTTAGAGATGGTGCACTCAATTAAACAATTTTATTCCGTAGATAAAAATTTACTTTTATTAGGTATCCTATATAAAAAAAAAAAAAAAAACAAGACAGTCCATTAAGGACAGTTTAGTACAAGGAAAATAGTTCACGACTGGTGATACTTTCTATACAGTTTTAACATATTTAGCTGGCCTTATCCTAAACTGTCCTTCATGGACTGTCTTGTTTTTTTTTATATAGCATACCTAATGAAAGTAAATGATATAATTGAGTGCTCCATCACTAAGACAGCACTTTTTTCTGTATGATTACTTTCTGTTGTACCTTGGCAGCACCCCCGATAAAGATATCTACTGTATAGGACAATAACATACAGGGTTTTTACAAAAGAACTTACACATATGAAAACATAATATGTGCAGGTGTATATCTGTATTTCTACACTGTCAGCTGTCAGTGCGGTAGAGTCAGCAGCAGTGGTGGCCGCCCCTTCCATCTTCTCCAGTCCTCTCCTTCCCCCAGGAACCAGCCTGTCACTCACATAAGAAGCTCTGCCCTCCTAGACAATCAGAGGGCTACTGCTGCTGAATGGAGCCTGGTGAGGTATGTTATGACTTTTTTTGGGAGGTAAAAGGATTAGTTGGTGGGTGAGTGTGTGTGTAGTAGGTGGGGGCTTTGTGTGTGCTTTGTGTGTGCATTTATGAGTGCAGACAAGGTTACAGTGTGTGTGGGAAGGGGGGTCATTGAGTTCTGGCAGGATGAGTGTGTGTGGGTGGGTTAATGAGTGCTGGCAGAATGAGTGTGTGGGTTTTTTAGTGAGTGCTGGCAGGATGTGTGTGTGAGGGTAATGAGTGCACATATGGTGTGTGTGTGGGGAGGTTGGTTTTATTGAGTGCTGACTGTATGAGTGTGTGTGTGTTTGTGTGGGGGGGGGGTAATGAGCGCTGGCATTGTGAGTGTGTGGGTTAATGAGCACAGGCAATGTGTGTATGTGAGGTTTACAGGGAAACCAGGGAAAGGCTGGGAGACCTGAGCACAGGTGGGTTGGAAGTAACTGATCCGAAATGTATATCAATTCATATGGAATAATGCTATAGTTATCCACAATTGCAGAGGAAATTACTATTATAAATAAACAATAGTCACTCATGTGGAGGTGCTCCCCTGTGATTACATGTGTTTAAGTTAAGAAGATAAAGGAAGAAAAGGAACTGTCATCTTGCTGGGGGCACTCTTAGACAAAATATTAAAATATAACTTTTATTATGTATGTTAAAATGATCTTCACAACAAACAACGTACAACAACAACAAGCAAACAACGTACAACACATAACATAATATCAAACGATGATACAGCGAAAATATAAATAATAAATAGTATGGTATTACTGAGTGTTAATACTCAGCAGTATAGACAGCAGTCATGTTCAAGTAAATAGGCAACTCTGTATATAATTAGTAAAAAGAAAATATATAGTACCTGGTAATTGCTTAAATAGAGTTACCTAGTATAGTCTTCTAATAGACCAATATGTAGTCTCTTTAGCACTCACTACTTATCTCAAACATATAACTACATATACATTTATATACATTTTTTTAAAATATAGTGATAGCATCCAATAATGGTACAATATGTATTGCTGTCCATTAATACCAATATAATAAATTAGTACAAATAAATGGTTCTGCTGAACACACTGTGGTATAAGCATAGTAGTACAGGTAATTGGTATGTCTGCTAAACAATATCAGCCTATAGCCACAAAAACAATTTACCGTATATACTCGAGTATAAGTCGATCCGAATATAAGCCGAGGTACCTACTTTTACCCCAAAAAACTGGGAAAATTTATTGACTCGGGTATAAGCCTAGTGTGGGAAATGGCAGCAGCTGGTAGTGCCCCCAGTAGTAATCCCTCCTGGTAGTGCTCCCAGTGGTAATCCTCCCTTTCAGTGTCCCCTGTAGTAATCCCCCCCTGGTAGTGCCCCCTGTAGTAATCCCCCCCTTGTAGTTCCCCCTGTAGTAATTGCCCCCTGGTAGTGCCCCCTGTAGTAATCCCACCCTTGTAGTTCCCCCTGTAGTAATTGCCCCCAGTAGTAATCTCCCCCTTGTAGTTCTCCCTGTAGTAATTGCCCCCTGGTAGTGCCCCCTGTAGTAATTGCCCCCTGTAGTAATCGCCCCCTGTAGTAATCGCCCCCCCAGTAGAGAGAAAAGTAGTAAGAATTTAAAAAAAAAATCACTTACCTGAAACTCCCGCTCCTGGTCCCGCCGCTGTCCGCTCCTCCGGCCGCTTTGTATGGGAGAGATGTCGTCATGACGACGTCTCTCCCATTACCCACTGCGGGAGCCGGAAGATGGCTCCCGCAGTGGGAGCAGCAGCAGCCGCTGAGAGTCTGACAGACTCTCAGCGGCTGCTGTTTACACCAAACACGCAGCTGCCGGCTCCGGCGGCTGTGTGTTTGGCAGTGTGTAGCGCTGACCGAACTCCGTCCGGTCAGCGCTACACTTGACTCGAGTATAAGCCGAGGGGGTACTTTTTCAGCACAAAAAATGTGCTGAAAAACTCGGCTTATACTCGAGTATATTCGGTATATACCAATTAGAGCGCATCAATAGATGGTATTACAAAAGATGTAGAAAGGTTGGTCTAATGTATCAAAGTATCATGTAATAGTTATGTTGGTTGCTATACAAAAATAGTTATTGGCTATATATAGAGAAAAATAGCTTATGCCAAAAATATGGTACTGTGTAGAGGTATTGCCAAAAAAAATAAAATAAAGCTACTCCATTACAGACATATAGTACCTGGTAATTGGTTAAATAGAGTTACCTAGTATAGTCTTCTAATATACCAATATATCTCTTTAGCACTCACTACTAATGTGTGTATGTGGATGGGTTTAATGAGTCCTGGGAGTGTGTGTGTGTTAATGAGTACTGGCAGGGTTAATTATGTGTTTGGGACAATGAGTGCTGGCACGGTGAGTGTGTGGGTTAATAAGGGCTAGCAGGGTTAGTGGGGTGGTATAATATGTGCTGACATATATTTTTGGCACAGATATGTGGCATAAATATGTATTGAGGCACAGATGTGTGGCATATATATGTATTGAGGCACAGATGTGTGGCATAATGTATTATTGGCACTGCTGTATGGCATATAAATAATTTGGGGCATGTGTGGCATAATGTAGTAGTGGCACAGTTGTATGGCACATAAAGAATTTGGGGCATATGTGTGGCATATGTATTGGGGGCTGTATAACATACAATACATTTTGGCCACAGTTGTGTGGTGTGTGTGGCATATGTATTGGGGCACAAATGTGTGGCATATTATGAATTGGGGGCAGTGTTATGAGGCACATAATGATTTTGGGGCTCGGATGTGTGGTATATTAGTTGGAGCATTTCTTTATAATACTGTATATTATGAATTTGGGATACAGCTGTGTGGCAGGTTTGTCCCACACCTTTTGCTGTCATACATCCCCACAGCATAACACTAAGTGGATGCTTCACAGTAGGTGTTGTGCACTCAGGTATAGCAAATCTCTGGACCTGATTTAAACAATCTATTTGGCATCCTCATATGGACTTTGGAACTACCTTTACCTAGTGGCAGCTATAAAGACTATCCCGTGGATCTACATCAGCCCAAATTCTGTGCAAGTATCAACTGTTAAACTACTGTATGAATTGTTTGATTCCTGGAACTGGTACCTTCTTGCTGCTTTAATGGTAGTACATGGATATGCACCAATGAGAGAGTCAATTTCTCATGTGTAATCAGATACTATGGAACTTTAATTGAATACTGGTCCATTTGAGATAGAACTCTTTCATATATGGTCTATTATTATTATCATCTTATATGTAAATTTTAATGGTAATATAGCTTTACGTGTTAATAAACCTTGGACCTTTTTATTATAAACCGTCCATTTGTATTTAGTGTGTTATAGCACTGGTTTCACTCTTTATGTCTCTTATCAAGGCAGCACACCATCACCCAAGGGATCATAACAGCCAGCACCTGTAATTACTACACCTACCCAACATATTCAGCTCACAATATCATTGGGCACTAGATCATAGGCTTGAGCATTACACAATACTTTGTGGTATTTGAGTATTTTAGAGATTTTATTACACCTGCTCCTGGCTGGGATAAAGAACCCAGCTCATGTCCTACTTAACTGGACGTGGCATGAATTAACTTTACTATGACAATATTGTACCTATTATCCACAGCAACCTGAAATCCATTAAAACCCTGATACTCGAGAAGATTAATTATACTACAAAGTACTGCTTTAACAAGGGAATAAACATGAGATATATACCTATAGATTGTGAAATCACATACATATTTATTAATATTACACAAAATGTAGAGGGGTCTCAGACCACTGGGGTGGAAGCAGTGTGGTCGGTGTTTCATGCAAGCCTGCAGTGAGAAGTATGCTCCGGCAGGTGAAGACTTGGCAGGCCGAGAGGCACAGTAGATGTTGGCAATATTGCACTCCAGGTGTGAATAGGAGGCACAATGAGTAGAGATGATTGGAGTAGAGCATAGGGGACGCCACAAAAAGCAGAAGTAATAAGTTGGTAAGCAGGAGCACCCGGGATAAACGTCTGGCTCAGTGAGCAGTTTATGTAGCAGACGTGACCCTGTTGCACCTTAGAAATACGTTGCACATGGATGTCCTGATCCTGCTTATGAAGCCTCACCAGCCAGAGCGTGGAGTCTTCCCTTGGAGTCTCTCATTTATTCTCCTCTTCTCCTGCTGGAGTTCTCTCAATTCAGCTTTTTTCTTCTTGATTTCATCTTTTACATATTTCTTACGCTCCTCATCATTGGGGACAGCTGGTGTTATGTATTGGTCCTCCTCAGCCAGACTACTCTGTTCTCCATTCCCCTGATCACTGTCAGCCTATGGAAGGACTTTGTGGTGTTCTAGTGAGGGTCCACGTTGCACTATATCCCATTTCCATCTCCATCCAGCCTATGGAAGGATCATAATTCCATGTACTTGGAGTACCAAACATCTCTATCTCCAAGGAATCATTCCCTATGGTCACCCTCAGTTGGTCGTCTTCTGAAGCTGGGTGACTTCTGAGCTGTCTTTTCCCATACTGTAACTCCAGTCTCTGTTCTCCCATACATTGGGTAATGATTTCCTGTACCGTGTTTTCTTCAGGGTCCATTTCAGTATAAGCTTGGTATGAATCAAGGCCAATAGCTAAGAGCTGCTTATCCATACTGTGAGTCTGCAGCAAGACAGGTATCTGTACAGTGAGAAGCTCTTTAGTACAGTCCTGGGACACCATTATGACATCACAATCTATTGTGCAGGCTTCTGTTTCCCCCTCCCCCTCTCTCTCTCGAAGTGCCTCACTGACAATTTGTCCCTCTTTTTATTTGTTTTTGTTAATAAAGTTATAGAAATAAAGTTTTGGTTTATATTTGATCTTTTCATATCTTGCTATATGGACATACAATATGATAACAATGTATCCTTTTATTTTATCTATATGAATAAAAAGTAGAAGTGGATAATGAAAAAATTAAAATAGTCATCTAGAAAATAAGTTGCTGTAACCAGGAGAACTATTCCCCAGAGACATTCTTTTACAGCACAGTCACTGAGATGAGCTGAAGGTGTAAGTACTGTGGAAAACATAATATACTATGTATAAATAACATAGTTGTTCCTTTATCTGGGGCTCCTCACATTGGGGCCATTGTCTGTAGATGTTATCCCTAGGAGTCCCAGTGATTAGGAGCAGCTATATATTAGTGCAGTGGTTCCCAGCATGGGGTACTGGTAGCCCCAGGGGTACTCGCTGTGACAGAAGACATGTCGGTAATGGTGGGGTGGGATGTGCAGTAGATAATTACACACAGGGCAAACTGTGTCCTAGGGACCCTCAGCCCCATGCATCCACAGTAACACCCTGGTAATTGCATGTTACCCTATCTCTGTGTCCCTGTAATAGAAAGCAGATGTGGGCTGTAGTTTTATTGCCAGTATATAATAATCATAAAGTGTAACTAGTAGCGATTATATTCATTACAAATGTTAGGGGTACAAATAATGCAGTTGGGCTGCCAGGGAAATGATTGAGAACCACTGTATTAGTGGTAATGTGAAGGGACTAAGAGGCACTAAATAAATATTATACCACCGGTTACTGATCCCTCAGTATGTATCCAGTCACAGTTCTGTGCAATCTGATCTTGTACTTCTGATTATATTGTATTACATTATACCATACTTACCTGAGGGATTTTGGGCAGGCTTGCCGACTTTCTGGCTGCCCCTTCTGGGAGGGAGCAGCCAGATCGGCATTACAGGGGACGTGGCCATTGCGAGGAGGTGGGACCGGCCAGGTGATGTGTGTTTGTGGGCGGAGCAGGGGGCGGGGACACGCGATCCCGTCATTTTGGCCCCGTCCCCGCTACACAATGCAGATATTACAGGCATTGTGAAGCAGGGTGTGGAGCTAAAATGATGCGATTCGGCGTGAATCACGTCACGCCCCCCCCCCCACTGCAGGAGTTTCTAAGGTAAGTGCGGGGGGTTAAGAGGGGTGGACGGCAGTCAGGAGGATTGCCTGCCTTCCCGGGAGGTCAGGAGCGGCACCCGATTTTCGGGAGGCTCCCGACCAAAATGGCAGGGTAGGCAAGTATGATTTTGGGGAAAGGGGTGGGGGTGTAGAAGTAGTTTATGCTCTGACAGCATTTTTACATCATTTTATGGAATGGGTATGATATACCGCCGGCCGCATGGCCGGCGGTTCGATTCCCGTCAGCGACAGCCCGACAGGAGCAGAGTTCGAAGCAGCGGAAGCCCGACAGCGCTGGAAATCCCGATCGTGGATAGGTAAGTATCTGCTAACCTAACCTAACCCCCCTAACCCTTCTTAGGGGTGCCTAACCCTAACTTCCCCCCCAAGTGCCTAACCCTAATCTCCCCTCTAAGTGCCTAAACCTAACCACCCCCTTCCCCGCTGCCTAAACCTAAGTCCCCTGGGGGGGTGCCTAACCCTAACCCTCCCTTCCCCTAGCCTAACCCTCCCGGGGGGGTGCCTAACCCTAAGTCCCCCCCGGGAGCCCTAAACCTAACCCTCCCCCCCACGGCTGTCCGCTCGCGGCGCCCGGCATCACTACGATTGTGATGCCGGGCGCCGGTCTCCCGGCGTCGGGGAAATGCGGGCGTCTACATCTGTGTGGTCCAAACAGACCGCAAGCTGATTACTGTAAAAAAAAAAAAAAATTGTCCAAAATTTTTTTAACTTATCTGACTCCAGTGACCGGTGATCGGGCCTCTGGTGATGTCTCCCCTCTGGTCAGCTGGTCTCCCATAGTGCACTGTGGCCCGGTCATCAGGTGATCGGGTCCCAGTGCAGTATGGGAGATCACCTGATCGGAGGCATGGAGAACATCACCGGAGGCCCGGATCATGCAGGTAAGTGTAATTAAGGGAGAGGGGGGGTCTGCGATTGCGGGGGGTAGGGCTTAGCGCCGGCAGGGTAGCAGCGGCGGGCCGGTCGGCGCATGCGTGGGCACTTTGTCACGGTATTTTTTGCGAAAATACTGTAACTAGTGTGCGGAGGGGAGTCGCAGGGACAGAGCTTTATCGCAAACTCTGCAAGGAATTTGTAGTAAATCCCTGTGATATTGCCTGAATTCGCAATGCGAATTCAGTCGATAATATCACACTACAATCTTCATTCAATATGCAGATTGTAGTAAATAGAGCCCGATATCACAATGTCTAAACCAAATATCAACTGGATATTTCCCAAGTAAAGGTACAATTGGACTGATATCTAGTGCGTACCCCACTCACTATTTAGAGAAGGGGAAAACTCCTATAAAGGCATCCTTGGCAGGGTCTTGCAACCATAGATGTGGCATACCTCACTCAGGGGTCTATTTACTAAGCAGTGTCAGGAGACAAAAAGGCGGTATTCAATTAGTTTCGCACTCGCAAAACTTTTTTGCATACCGTACTTTTCACCGACATCGCGTGTTTTGGCCATGAAAACTTTTCGTGCGTGCCCCCACTATTCATTCCAAAAGATGCGAAAATGCAACCCGGCAAATGTGAACCAGGTGAAAAGTGCTGGAATAGTGCCCTCTGGAATATCCTACTTAATTAAGCTTGTCAACTCCTCTCTATGTGAAAAACACAGTGACAACCTCAGTGGCCAACCTCCAGGTCTGTCTAATGGAAGCGCCGGCCCTGCACATTTATCTGAGAAACACTTTGGTCATAATCTGTGGTTTCTATACTGTAATTTCACTTAAATGTAACATCCCTCCAAATATTAATCCTGAATTTTTCATAGTAAAATTAATATCATAAATTAAATAAAGCTAAAAAATTTACAGAATCAATTTCACCACTTGCCCTCTAAGAGCAGTCAGTTAAGCTAAAGATTTAGCTGTGTTAGTGGTCTATGTACTAAAGCTTGATGAGAGATAAAATTGTGAGAGAAAACATATTAACCAATCAGCTCCTACCTGTCATTTTTCAAACACAGTCTATAAAATGTAAGTTAGAAGCTGATTGGTTGGTGATTTATATCTCACAATTTTATCTCTCATCAAGCTTTGATACATAGGCCACTTAGTCTGCATAAACTCCTTCACAATGAATTGCATGTAACTAGCTAACTAGTTGGGAAAACATAGTAAAACATTTGAGGCCTACACTTAGCCACTGTATTTAAATAGAGCTAACTAGCTAACCTGCAAAATAATTAATGCTAATTAACTTAATTTAAGGGTTGAACACTGGTCATACTGGTTTGTTATTTAAATATGGTTACCTTGTATTTCACCATGTGGATTTCCACCCTTAACAATGTCATTTGCTGTTAAAATCCTTCCTAACGGGGACCAGGAAGTAGGTGGTACCCTACCATATATGCAATATGTGTATGTTGGGGAAGTGAGTGCAATACCAGCTAGAAACTATAACGGGGAGCAACTGAGCACCACACACACATACATTGACCGGTAAACATGTATAGTGGGCCAATGCTAAACATCACACCAGCACCTTTAGAATACCTCCTGTATTCATTTAAAAGGGTTTCCCTTATGGGGACCAGCTTTTTGGTACTCACACCGCAAGAGGTCCCCGTGACGTGACTGTGTAAACAGATTTTTGTCCCCACAAAGTGATAAATACTAGAACACACACACACATACACACTGTTGTATTTTTTTTATTACACAAACTCACTGAACATACAGTCAGGTCCATAAATATTGGGACATTGACAGAATTTTCATATTTTGGCCTCTATTCACCACCACAATGGCTTTGCAATGAAACAAACAAGATGTGATTTAACTGCAGACTTTCAGATTTAATTTGAGGATAATTACATCCAAATCAGGTTAACGGTGTAGGAATTACAACGGTTTCTATATGTGCCTCCCACTTTTTAAGGGGCCAAAAGTAATGGGACAAACTAAACAATCCTAAATCTAACTTTCACTTTTTAATACTTTTTTGCAAATCCTTTGCAGGCAATTACAGCCTGAAGTCTGGAACGCATAGACATCACCAGACGCTGGGTTTCATCCCTGGTGATGCTCTGCCAGGCCTCTACTGCAAATGTCTTCAGTTCCTGCTTGTTCTTGGGGCATTTTCCCTTCAGTTTTGTCTTCATCAAGTGAAATGCATGCTCAATCAGATTCAGGTCAGGGGATTGACTTGGCCATTGCATAACATTCCACTTTTTAGCCTTAAAAAACTCTTTGGTTGCTTTTGCAGTATGCTTCGGGTCATTGTCTATCTGCACTGTGAAGAGCTGTCCAATGAGTTCTGAAGCATTTGATTGAATATGAGCATATAATATTGCCCGAAACACTTCAGAATTCATTCTGCTGCTTTTGTCAGCAGTCACATCATCAATAAATGCAAGGGAACCAGTTCATGCCCACGCCATGACACTACCACCACCATGCTTCACTGATGAGGTGGTATGTTTTGGATCATGAGCAGTTCCTTTCCTTCTCCATACTCTTCTCTTCCCATCACTCTGGTACAAGTTGATCTTTGTCTCATCTGTCCATAGGATGTTGTTCCAGAACTGTAATGGCTTTTTTAGATGTTGTTTGGCAAACTGTAATCTGGTCTTCCTGATTTTGTGGCTCACCAATGGTTTGAACCCTCTATATTCACTCTTGTGAAGCCTTCTCTTGATTGTTGACTATGACACATATACATCTACCTCCTGGAGAGTGTTCTTGATTTGGCCAACTGTTATGAAGGGGTTTTTCTTCACCAGGGAAATAATTATTTTGTCATCCACCAAAGTTGTTTTCCGTGGTCTTCCGGGTCTTTTGGTGTTGCTGAGCACTCCGGTGCGTTCTTTCTTTTTAAGAATGTTCCAAACAGTTGATTTGGCCACACGTAATGTTTTTACTATCTCTCTGATGGGTTTGTTTTGATTTTTCAGCCTAATGATGGCTTGCTTCACTGATAGTGACAGCTCTTTGGATCTCATATTGAGAGTTGACAGCAACTCATTCCAAATGCAAATGTCACACCTAGAATCAACTCCAGACCTTTTACCGGCTTAATTGATAATTAAATAATGAGGGAATAGCCCATACCTGTCCATGAAATAGCTTTTGAGTTGATAGTCCCATTACTTTTGGCCCCTTAAAAAGTGGGAGGCACATATTGAAACTGTTGTAATTCCTACACCGTTCACCCGATTTGGATGTAATTACCCTCAAATTAAATCTGAAAGTCTGCAGTTAAAGCACATCTTGTTTGTTTCATTTCAAAACCATTGTGGTGGTGAATAGAGGCCAAAATCTGAAAATTCTGTCAATGTCCCAATATTTATGGACCTGACTGTACATACCTTGTCCCTTGCAGCGGTCAGTCCCCTTGTCCAAAAGGCATCCTAGATGTTGATTGGTCCTTTTCTCAGGGGGTGTGACCAAAAAAAACGCTAACCTCATCCATGCGGATACAGAAGAGTTATATGCATATACATATAGATCTTCTCACGAAAGTGACGGAACCCATGTGTGAGCCAATCAGCGGCCGCTACCATGGGAACAGGCTGTTGATTGTCTGTGAGTGGTCTGTCTCTTGAGCTGGCTACACACTAAGCGATCCATTGCACAAAATATTGTTATGACGTGGATCATATAGTGTGTAAACCCTGATTGCGCATGCCCGCGGATCGTTCATCGCATCCTATCTGCTGTGCTATACAGCAGATGGGATGATGCAATGAATGACTCCACGCTGCTAAATGCAGCATGGAATGAAACATCACGCCGTCCTCCACTGCATCGTGCATGGACGTCGAGATATATCGCTCCATCGCTGTAGACACACCGCGTGTAGTGTGTACCCAGCATTAGGGTTGGTCTAGTCCTGATGGTGCAAGTGGACTAGGCTGTCAAGTCCCCACTCTTACAACCTGCCAATCAGCTGGTCAGGTACCAGGTACTTTGACTGTGGACGCTCTCTCATCGGTGATAGCAGCTCCGTGCTCTACAATGTTTTTTGATAACAGAGCACAGCAGAAGCGTCTATCATACTATTTTCTACTCCAGTAGCCCCTTTCTGTTTTCTCATCCGCCGACCTCTGCATGCATGACAGTGTGTCAGCAGCAGTAAGGGGAGACGGGACTGGCACACTGAACTATATTTTCTTTTCTCTTCTCCTAGCCTGCACATGGCACTAGTCCATGACAATTCTGTGTTTTACCTTGATTGTATAGGTTAATGGATTTATAACTGTTGGCTTTATAACTATGGCTTTCTAGTGACCTTATTCTACCCCTGTTCTAACCTATGCTCGTATACTGGATTACTGTTTATGTTCTCTGTGTCTAATGAGAACATATTGACCTGATTGGCATGCAGAGGAGTCTAACCTCCAACACAATTTTGTGTTCTGCTTTCCACACCCATATTTATAAAGTACTTAACTTTGTTTTGAACCTAATTTTTAATGTATCTTTGCTGATGTCTTTGCCTTTTTATCAGATGCCAGTACAATCTAATATATGATTATATTGACAAATCTTGGACCTAGCAGGCTTTAGTGCCGGTAATTATTTAAGATAAAATTTCTGGAAAT
Source organism: Taudactylus pleione (assembly GCA_031769625.1). Taxonomy (NCBI): domain Eukaryota; kingdom Metazoa; phylum Chordata; class Amphibia; order Anura; family Myobatrachidae; genus Taudactylus; species Taudactylus pleione. Next base: position 17,614 of record JAUIMM010000545.1, read on the forward strand.
GATTACAGGCATCTTTATTATGTCTCTGACATAATAACTGCTATTACTTTCCCCTAATATGACTCACACTGAACAAAGGAAACCTATGTATCATATTGTAGTAAACTGTTAAACCTGTGTGTATTGGGTAAAAGAGATACTTACCTTTGTAGAGACAACTGATACCCCTTTCACACTACAAGCAATAACCCGGGTTATTGCACTTGAACGCACAGTAACCGGGTTACTGTGCAGTGTGAAAGGTCCAGGTTGATAAAAGCCGGATCACAAGAAGGGTTTAACACGTGTTCATCCCTGCTCGCGGCGTACAGTGTGAACTGGCCGGCTCAGCATGTGATGGTGGTGATGTCATTGACATGGCATTAATGCTGGGTCGGGCCGTCAGTCTGAAAGATGTCACACCCAGGATGGACCTGTGAACAAAATCCTGGGTGCGACTCGGCATTCTGATCTGAAAGGGGTATGAGTTACATTCACGGCAAACTTTTTTCTGCTCTCCATGATATTAATTTGTGTTGATAGTACAATACTGCTGCTTAAAGTTATATAGCACTTTTTGTTTTTGTACAGTCAATACCTACAGTATGTGTGGTTCCTCCTCCCCCTCTCTCCCTCTCCCTCCCAGACATGCAGGGCCGGCTCTAGGGGTGTTCGACCAGTGCGGTCACACAGGGACGCCACCTTTAGAGGGTGCACCCCTCCCAAACTTCCCGATATCAGCGGGACAGTACTGTCTCGCTATTCCACCCGTGGGCTGAAGTGGCCTGCGGGTGGTCAAATCGGTTGGGGACCCCCACCGCCGCAGCTGTGCTGGACCCCTGGAGTGTGAATGGTTGCAGTGCGCATGCGCGCGCCATCCATTCGCTGATGGGAGAGGGCTGGGGGAAAGCCAGCCAGTGATGGAGGGCTGGGCTTTACCCCCAACCTGATGTTATTTGGAGGTGTGCCATGCGGGCACGCCTCCAAATAACATCACTTAGAGGGCATGGTCTATGTTAATGAGGCCATGCCCCCCACTTCGGTCACGCACGGCTTTCCCGCGCACGATTACACGCCGCTACGTAACAGGCTGGCACAGAGTGCTTAGACCCCTGGAGCCGGCCCTGCAGACACGGGTCACTAGAAAACCAGATATTGATCATCTAATGAAAGGAATCTTGTGGGATAATTTCCCTTACTATTATTTCTCATCATGTATCCACAAACCAGTATTCAGACTTTTTTTTAAAAATGTGGTCAAATATTTGCAATGTACTAAGACAGCATTTCTGTTTGAATTTTTTATACTGATCTGTATTACAGCACAGCTCTGCGGGAATTTGCCCTGAGTCTAATTGTAAACATTTAATTGCTCTTTTTGCTATATATTTTTTTACCACATTATTTTGATAATCATATAATAAAAGTAAAGAATTAATAAGCCACAATCTAATTCAAAATAATCAGTAAGCATGTCCCGAACAAAGATTCCTCTTTTCTCTAGTTTCCTGATAGCTTATATCTGACTCTAGGGGGCACCTCCAACTCGTTCATATTTTCTTTGCAGTGGATTATACAGTTGCATTACCGTATTCAATTCGGTGCGAAAAGCCGTTTTCGGTGATAAAGTATCGCGAGTGACGTCATTTCGCTATGCAAAAAGTTTCCTCCCTATTCAATTCCGCAGACTTTTCGCCGATGCAGAAACTCAATGCAATGGAACCAGTGAAAAAGTTTTGCCTATGAATAGGTGTCAGAAAAAAGGGCAGAATTGGGGTTTTGGGGTACAAACTTCGAAAACCCCCCTGCACCCTTGGGACAGTCCCCCAAAAGGTAAACTGTCAAAAAAAGTTTAAAAAATACTTTAGATCACCCCATAAAAAGTACTTTAATTTTGGGGACAAAAAAGTGGGATTGGTAATGAAGGAGTAAATGTCAAAGGGGAGGAAGTAGTATATCCAGGTGGTAGGATGGTATTCATGGGGCACATGAGGGGAGTGGAGGGAAGGGGGTGCAGTGACATGCGGTGAGGTCAATGGCTGGGGATGCACACATGTATAAAAACAGTTTTTATATCAAAACTCTGGAGGATGACATGGACTATAATAAGAGATCGAGTATGAAGATGCGAGGCTCTGCCACCCCTGCCTACAGTGTACAGCGTTCTGTGTGAGGATGGGTACAATTATTATCCTCTTAAGGTTTATTGCCACCTTTTCAAAAGTATTTGGAAAAAACATATTAACAGCCTACAACTGTCCCTAAAGCAACCCCAAAACAAATGCATTTTGTGTAGAAAATGTAGGCTAAAGAGGAAGCGCTTCTATTATGAAGAAATAATGTGTATTTCACCTGTTTTGATTCCCCAATACTGATACACCGCTTCATCGCCACTGAAACTTTCACATCACCTTTTAGGTAATGTATGCTATGATAAATCAGAATATGAATGTTCATCAAGCAGCCAGAAGATGGCAGTGGTGAGTAACCAGCAGAGTTTCTCTCCTGTGGTTGATGATCTCTGCTTGTATCAACTGCGAGATTAAAAGATTACTGCAGCACTAATACCAGTGACCTAAGATTTCCTTTGTTCTTGCTGAGCCTGGTTTTAGAAGCCACACACTTTTAGAATGCACTTGAAGAGTTTCTGTTGTGTGTATTTAGGGCTTGATTTACAGTTTGGAATAGAGCAAGAATTAGCAAGTTTCTGTTTACCTGGACAAACCATGCTGTACTGCAAGGGGTGCAAATACATAAAAAAAAAAAATTGCATATGGGGTAAATACTGGCTGCTTTTGCATGTAGTCCACAAATGCTGGAAAGCTTTATTTTTTTTAATTAAGTATTTTTTTTATTCTATTTTTATCAATTTTTAAACATACACAATAACAATACATAAAATAAAAAAATATATAAACATACACCTACATCACACAATAGCATATCACAAAGAAAAAACACTACTATAGATGTGAAAACCCGTCAGGTGGGGTAGATGGTGAAATCACAATTTTTAACGTATGTTACCTATTAAGGGTATATTCCTGCCTGTTGTGTTTCCTCTTGTTTCTTTCAGTTCCAACTGAGAGCTGAGGAGTATGGTGTGGTCCTTAGCACAATAACCAACACTTAATTTTTAAAGAGGAATTTTCTTTACTGTTCAAGAACAATTTAGTTCTCCGATGGAACAATACATTAAGTTTAACATAGATGGGTTTTCACAATACAACAGTATTTGAAGGCACACTTTTCACACTTATATAACACACACAGTTACAAACAGAAACAAAATATTTATTAAACTGGAACTTCTTCAGTGCATTTACTGTAGGGGCAAATTGAGTTATTGGTTCACATTAGATACACAAGTTATAACATAAATACTTTCCTAAATCATAAGTAAGTATTCTTCTGCATTAACTTGAACTTTACCTAAGCGAAGTACTAGTAACACACTATAATGTTATTATGAAAATTTATTGCGTTCTGGCCAGACACTGTTAAGTTGGTGCACATAGGTAGATAATAATTGAATTCCTTAAACAAGGCTGTAAACTGACCCTGAATCCTGGCTGTAGCAAGACTGTTGTTGCTATGTTGGGCCCTTGTATGGTACAAACCCTGGGTTTGTTAGCAACTTATTTCCCTGCTGTTTAAGACGATTTAAGTGATGAGCACTGAACCCCTTCAGAATTCCTTAACAGTACAGTCACTGCAGGGGAAACCTCAGTTCTGTGTCTATAGCAATTTACTAAGGGGGTCATTCAGACCCGCTCGCGAGCAGCAGTACGCTCGCAAGCGGGTCAATGTTTCCCACTGCGCATGCGCACGACGGAGGGAGCTCCGTCGTGCGCATGCGCGAGACCCGGGGAGCGACGGGCTCTCCATTGCTCCGGGTCTCGCACCAAAGGGAGCGTGCTGTCGATGTTGATTGACAGCACGCCCCCTTTGGTGGGTGTGCCAGGGGCGTGCCTGCCAGATGGAGGCGTTCCCATGGGAACGCCTACCGTCTGAAGCCGGCCCCACTGACATCACTAGTGATGTCAGTGGGAGTGATTTTGGCTCTGATAGAGCCAAAATCACTCCAGGGCTTGCGGCAGGGAGACCCTACCGCAGGGTCTCCGTCGCAAGTCCGATGGTCGTGATGGTCAAGACCATCGCGACCATTTTTTTTGGCCTCTCGCATATGCTGTGGGTGGTCACCCACAGCTATACGAGTGGCCAGGAGGCCGCTCCATTTTCATGGAGGAGGGCCCTGATTCAGAGCGAGCGCTCTGGTCAGAGCGTTCAGCTCTGAATCATTCCCTAAGTCCATTAATGTCTTAGGATCCAAAAAGGTTAAACAGTATTTGGGAAGTGCTGATACTTTTAGGCTGCAGAGTCTGAAGACTAATTAGGGTTGTTTTCCTTCCTGGTGCAGCTAAAACTCTAATAGCTCGGGGTGTTAAATGTTCATAGCTCTGATTTGTCCCTGTTTCGGGCAATCAACTTATATGGGCTGAGTTCTCCTCAGATACCTGGAAGAGCTGCTGAGCACTTCTCTTCTATGACAAAATCTGACAGCTTGACAGACCAATTACCTCAGAGGACGTTTGACTGTAAGAATAAAAGTTACTGCACCTCATAAAGGAGATGTTGATGTTAACATAAGACTTGTCAGCTCCCCTATACTAGTCCTGGTGAAGTTATGGTTTAGTACATGTGTCTGGGTGCTGCAGCTGTCTCACCAAGAGAAGGGAAAGTCACTACTACGTGTCTCCTGCAGAGTGTGCCTGTGACAGTAGCTGAATGGTGTGCTGCTGTGACATGTATACTGACCGACCTGTTCCTTGTTGGCAGATCTCTGTGTTCAGCACCACCAAAATCCAGACAGCCCTCTCTTCTCAGCACTGAGCCACAGCTGACACTCATGGAGGAAAAAGAGGCGGCTGTGGAGCTGTCTTCCTTCTTAAGACAGCCCCCCAGCAGCAGACATAATGGAGAATGCCCGACCTCCTTCACCAGTGACAGGCAGTGATCACCCACAGGTGCAGCTCCTGCCTCACAGCCAGTTACCTCAGGAGTTCTCCCCCAACAGTCAGTGCAGGGCTCCTATTTATACACTGTAGTCACATGACAGTTAGTTTCCAACTGACCACACACACTGCTGAATCTGACAGTTGCCTTCTACCTCACAGTGCAGGCAGGACTCCCCCGCTCAGCCAGAGATGGGAGAGCCCTTGCAGCCAGTCCCAGGCAGGGTCAAACCACTTCCCCTCTGAGAGGGGGTTTATATTAATATATATACAGCACCACTTAAAAGGATAATGTCCCGATGTAAGGGTCACAGTCATAATATACATCTGCCCTCTCAACATGGGGTACACCCAGATTCTGGGGTACCACATACTTCCCCGCTAAAAACATGCGTGTCCTCACCCATTGATACACCAGGATAAATGCACTGTACAATCTTCATTAAACAATATGGCCATTCACTATTTACAGTTACTATTTGAATTCGATATAAATTATTTTCTTAGTAACAGATATGGAATGAGTTACATCTTATGCACTTTAAATTAATCTAATGTTTATATCTAATGGGGACAAATCCCTTTGTACCTCATTTATTTATTTATTTGAGGGTCCTGATGCTCTTCGCAGAATTTGTGAAACTTCACTTGAATCCATAATCGTATATTCATCCTCTGGGACCCCATACTGCACTAGAACAGTCATTATGGGCTTTTTGACTATAATACAAGGTTCCTCGGGAACAGCATATGTCAACTCTTGCATAACAGTATTCTGACAATTCTGTTCAGAAGATTCCAAGCTCTTAGCTCTGGGAGAGTTATTACATTTACACATTACATTTATTACAGTTATTACATTTTAACATAATATCGCTTGAGTCAGTGTATCAGTTTTCATTAGATAAACAAAATAATCCCAAGAGTAATTGCCTTGCCAGATAACATGAAAAATAATAAGACAGAGTCTATCATATCTTTCAATATAGATACTACTAAAAAAACAATTAGTGCATGAAATAATATCCCAAAATATACCAGATTGAAAATAAAACAATAAAAAATACACACATAAACAAAAGCAACAAATGCCACATTCAGTATTTTCTTAACAAAAAAACAAAACAATATATTATAAACCAGAAACTAATTCCACCTTATAAGTTATAGCTAAGGCCTAGGGAGTGCATATTTAGACTCTATCCATCTTGTCCAAATACAGTAAAATTTAGACACTGCTTTACGGGTGAGGTACAAATATCGCTCATGTTCCACACTAGCATTAACTAAAGAAACCCACTCCTGAAAGTCAGGCGCATTGGGAGCCATCCATGATGGAGCCAGACATACTTTTGCCAGAGCACACAAATTAATAGCATATTGAGTGCTGTAACGGTCTAGCTTATCATATTCTCTAGCCCCTAGACTGCAGAACTTCGGTGTAAGTACTGTAATGGGAATACTGGCGTGAGACATAACAGCCTTTACCTTAGTCCACAGGTTCACAAACTCGGTCCTCAGGACCTCAAACAGTACATGTTTTCCAGGTCTCCTCACAGAATCACAATTAAAATAATTAGCTCACCTGCTGGGTGTCCTGGAAAGCATGACCTGTGTGGGGTCCTGAGGACCGAGGGCCTGATTCAGAGCCGCTCGCTCTGACAGAGCGCTCGCTCTGAATCAGGGCCGGGCTTTTTTTTTTTAGACCACCCACAGCTATAGCGAGCGGCCATGATGATGGTCGCGATGGTAAAGACCATCGCGACCATCGGGCTTGCGACGAGACCCTTGTGGTAGGGTCTCGTTCATCGCAAGCCCCAGAGAGCTTTCGGCTCTAACAGAGCCGGAAGCTCTCCACTGACATCACTTGTGATGTCAGTGGGGCCGCCCCCAAATGGCAGGTGTTCTCATGAGAACGCCTCCGTTTGGGCAGCTGCCCACCAAACGGAGCGAGCTGTCACTCAACATCGACAGCTTGCCCACTTTGGTACGAGACCCGGAGCGATGGAGTGCCCGTCGCTAGCCGGGTCTCGCACATGCGCACGATGGAGCCGGCTCCGTAGTGCGCATGCGCTGTGGGCCACCATCGACCCAGTTGCGAGCGCTCAGCGCTTGCGACTGGGTCTGAATCAAGCCCCGAGTTTGAGAACCACTGCCTTAGTTAAAAAAATCTGAATCACCGAACATTCCTATAATGAATGCCAAATGTACCCTGAATAATACCACATTTAGGACAGAGGGCCTAAATCAACACAGAACGCAAGTCTGCATGTCATGCACCTGGCCACTGCAAAAATATGCTAATGAACCCAATCGCAATGACACCACAGCACAAGAACCAGATGCCCACCACTACATAATGCCGCCCACTTCCCTTTGCTCACATCCGCAATACCTCACTAGATAGTGAAAACATCGGTGACATCGAGAACCATCGAATCTATTAGCATAATAGTGGTTGACCTAACCTCACTCAGGATTTGGGCCGCTTCCTGTGTGCATCTAGAGCTCTGGCTGAGTCTTCCATCACAGGGGCTTAATTATACACACCCCTGTAACGGAGTTCAAACGCACTGGCGCGCCTGCTTTTTACTGACCACCCCCGTCACCACCCCCATACGCATGCGCAGTGTGAAACAATCGACCGGGTGAATGCAAAATTGCGGTTGCGTTCCTTGCTGAATCAGACCCAGAGTTCTGACTGTTTACCTCCAAAATGTACCAATCTCACAGGGGTTAGATACGCTCTGTGTAGAATAAATAATTGTATCTGCTGAAAACATATAGACGCAGTAGACATGTAAACGGGCATATTCAATATGGTGCAAAAAGACGTTTTCTGCAAAAAGTTTCTCCGGGGATGTCATTTAGCCAGGCGAAAACTTATCCCCTTATTCAATTCCAAAGACTTTTGCCGGTGCGGAAAGTCAATGCATTGGAATCGGAGAAAAAAATTTGCCTATGAAAGATGGTGTAAAAAAGTGTAGAATTGGGGTTTTCGGGTGCAAACTTGTGGGAACCTCCCTGCCGCAAACTTGTGGGAACCACCCTGCCCCACTGGGATAGCCCTCCAAAGGTAAACTGAGTCAAAAAACAGTAAAAAAAACCAAACAAACTTAAGAACACCCCAAAAAAGTACTTTCAATTTTGGTACGAAAAAAATTTTTTGGGGACAAACGTAAAAACTAGCAAAATAGAATCCAGGGGAGTCCCCAAGTATGCCCCAGGTGTTTTTTTTATTGCAGGTGCTTGCGGCAGGTGGATTGTTTAAGTTCTTTTTAAAACTTCACATTAGCAACTTCAAGATATGCTAGCACCAATTTTCATGTACCTCAAATTTGCTGGGACTACTTATTTTGATGAAAAAATTTGCTTAATGGCATTCTTCACCACTTATGCAAAGATGCTAATAGCAAGCTTTTGGAGAAAAACACACACCCAGATTAGCTTTATTAGAGGTACTATAACACCCCTATAGTGATCCCCTAAGTTAGTGCAACTTTTTTGGGGGGTACAGAGTGTTTTCCCCATTTTTGACAACACTTTTCGCTTGCTCCAAATTCGCCGGCTGCCGTTTTAGCTGATTTCTAATTGAATTCGGGGATAAGCAGGGATGTGCGTAATACTTTTCCGCATGGAAAACCAGTGTTGACGGCGAAAACCTTGCCAGGTGAAAAGTTCTCGACTTTTCGCTGCTAATTGAATATGCCCCTAAAGCTGATTCCCACTCCTCATCACTAAAGTGACCGACCATAGATTCCCAACCACTACGCAGTTTGGCTAAACCATCCTTATGATGAGATGACATCGTATAGGAGTATACAATTGACAATGACTTCCAAGGTCATAAAGATAATACAAGGGGGTGTCCGGATCAAAACTGGAGTAGTGTATGTACCTCACACCATATTCTGATTGCTTGGATAAGCAATCAGATAAGGGCAGCAGAGGACTACTCCTGGAAATCCTACAACTTAATAAGGCCTGCAGGGGGGTATGTCCCAGTAGGTAAGGAGTAATCATGCCTGTCCTGTAACCAAAACCAAACATAAGCCAACTGTGCAGCGTAGTAATATAAACAGAAATGAGGAAGGGCCATTCCACCACTCACTCTAGACCTAGTGAGAACATTCTCTTTCTTTATATAAAATAACTTCAGTTTAGCAACACATTTAATCAGGGTACCTCGCATATATGCCTTAAAGGAATCCCACACAACTGCTGCTGAGGCAGAGCCAACATCATCCGCAAAATACCCATCCCACAGAGCCTCTAACTCAGAACTTGCTTTCATTTGAAAAGGCCAGTAATGATGTCGTTTTCAAAATATTTGTCCCCTAGGACTATCTACCTCCAAGGACACCATGAGGGGAGAATGATCCAACACCCCTCTGGCTTTATAAGTAATGTGACATATTTTGGGAAGCAGACTGGGGGAGACTACGGCCAAATCAATTCTGAAAAAAGAATGATAAGTTGCGGAGAAACATGAGAACTGCTGTAAACCGGGATTTTTAACCCTCCAGGCATCTACCCACCCCAGGCTCCCTATAAAGCTAGCAAAACCTGATTTTCCTCCACCCAACTGTGTATGATAGGTTGCACACCATTTGTCTACAGAATGGTCCAGGAGATTGTTAAAATCCCCCAAAATAAATTATCAGAGTAATAGTAGATACAGCCACAAACTCAGCTGCACGCTTTAGCACTTCATATGAAAAAGGAGGGGGTTTATACAGCCAGGGCCGCCATCAGGGGGGACTGCCGGGACTCCAATCCCAGGCCTGGACAGAGAGTGGGCCCGGGTGGCATCGGGGAGGAATACACAGGCAGCAGGCACTGATAGGGAGAAGGAGCATTGGCACACCAGACACAGCACGGCAGCAGCATTAGAAATATGGAGCCGTCAACGAGCCAATCACAGCTTGCGGAACAGCAGCCACTCAGGAGCGGCTGCCATTCCACGAGCTGATTGGCTTGCGGCCAGCTCCATATTTCAAATTCCGCTGCCGCGCTGTTGTTCCTTCTCTCTGCTAGTGCCTGCCACCTGTGTATTCCTCGCCACTGCTACCAGAGCCCCCTCTCTCTCAGAAAATGCCGGAGCCTGAGTTAGTTTTTAAGAAAAAACAGGTATGCTGACCCTGCCCTGTGCCCACCTCTAGTCCAGCTAGCCTTTCCTGCGCCCCCGCAGCCCAGCCAGCCAGCCAGCCTTCTCCTGCCCGCACCCCCTCAGTCCAGCCAGCCTTCTACTACAGCAAGCCTGCCTTCCCTACTCCCCCAGTACAGCCAACCTTCCCTGCTCCCTACCCCCAGTCCAGCCAGCCTTCTAGCACAGCAAGTCTGTCTTCTCTGCCCCTCCCCCAGTCCAGCAAGCCTTCCCTGCGCCCTGCCCCAGTCCAGCCAGCCTTCTCTGCTCTCTAATCCCAGTCCAGCCAGCCTTCTCTGCTCCTTACCCCCAGTCCAGCCAGCCTTCTAGCACAGCAAGCCTACCTTCCCTGCCCCTCCACCAGTCCAGCAAGCCTTCCCTGCGCCCAGTCCCAGTCCAGCCAGCCTTCTCTGCTCTCTGCCCCCAGTCCAGCCAGCCTTCCCTGCTCCCAGTCCCAGTCCAGCCAGCCTTCTCTGCTCTCTACCCCCAGTCCAGGCAGCCTTCTAGTACAGCAAGCCTGCCTTCCCTGCGCCCAGCCCCAGTCCAGCCAGCCTTCCCTGCTCCCTACACCCAGTCCAGCCAGCCTTCTAGTACAGCAAGCCTGTCTTCTCTGCCCCTCTCCCAGTCCAGCCAGCCTTCCCTGTGCCAAGCCCCAGTCCAGCCAGCCTTCTCTGCTCTCTACCCCCAGTCCAGCCAGCCTTCTAGTACAGCAAGTCTGCCTTCTCTGCCTATCCCCCAGTCCAGCCAACCTTCCCTGCTCCCTACCCCTAGTCCATCCATCCTTCTAGTACAGCAAGCCTGTCTTCCCTGCCCCTCCCCCAGTCCAGCCAGCCTTCCCTACACCCTGCCCCTGTCTAGCCAGCCTTCCCTGCTCCCTACCCCTAGTCCAGCCAGCCTGTTTTTCCAACCCTGCTCCAGTTCAGGCAGCCTGTCTTCCCTGCCCTGCCCCAGTCCAACCAGCCTTCCCTGCGTCCCCCTAGTCCAGCCAGCCTGCCTGCGCTGCTCCTCACCCAGTCCAGCTGGATTTCCCTGCTCTTTACCCCCCCAGTCCAATGAGCCTTCCCTAACAACTGCCCCCACAGCCCAAACTTTGAGAATTTTTAAACTGGTTAATGCACCTGTTGATGCCGCACCCCCAAAATAGCTCCACCCACATTATCCATAGCTCCGCCTACCTCTGCCACATACCTCTGGAGCGGAGGGGGGGCTACCTATTTTATCAGTACCGGGCCCCACAATTTCTGATGGCAGACCTGTAATAAAAACAAAGGCATCGGCGTCAGATTTAACTGAATTTAACACAAAGGAGACAGATTTTTTAATTAAAATGGAGACCCCCCTTGGACGAAGATTTGTGAAAGGTGTGGTATGCCCAGCCCTCCCACAGCCGCCAAAGAGAGTGGTGTCTACTACCAACTAAATGGGTCTCTGTTAACCAAATAATATCAGAGTTAATATCAGAGTTATACTGTTTAACCAACTTCAGTACTAGAGAGCGTTTAACTTTATAATTGACTCCACGAATATTCCATGTATGAAAATGTACTTTAGCCATATAACGTTGTAGAACCCATAACAGTGCGAGTCTCACAGCCTTTTCCCCTCAAACCCAGCATACAAAAATAATTAGAAATATCACCTGGTGTGACAACATAAATAAAAATAATAATAACAAAAAAAAACCACAAGAAAAACAACAAGAACTCCCAGAACCCCCAAACCTTCCCTACCACCCACCCCATATACAACCCCCAACATCGGCATTCCTATATCCCAAACACACACAAGTTAAAGAACTAAACTGATATCAGAGTCGCAAGGGAGCAAAAGAGTGTAGCAGCTACTATTGCAAAGAGGCCCCCCTCCAGCAATAGAAAACCAGTGCAATAGACACATATAAAAAATTCTGAACTTCACATATCAAACACAGAAAACATAAACATAATTTTTGTTATATGACTTAGCAAATACAGAACCTGCATCTTAAATGGGCGCAGAACTACTGCATAACAGCATTATACAAGAAGTTCAGGTTGGAGCCAATTGTTGGCCCCCAGGAGCATAACGATCCAGCCACGCAGTCGACTCCCTCAAGTTCACAAAAATTTAGATTGCCCGTCCACCACAATCCAGAATTTGGATGGGAACAGGATAGCATAAGATAAATTAAGGTCCCTAAGTCTATGCTTAATAGAAGGAATTGGGCCCTATCCTTTTGGACCACCATTGTGGAATCAGGGAAAGCAGAGATCTTCACACCATTTATAGTCAGAGGACCTTTAATGCATCCCAACCATAACCAGCATCCTGGTCTTTATAGTGTAGGAATTTTGCAAAGGAACGGGGTGGAGCACCAGGCGGAAGAGGGCAGGAAGGAACACGGTGCGCCCTTTCCACAGCAAATTGTAAGGTGAAAGAGTCCATGCCATAAGATCTGATAGACCACGCCCACTTTATAGTCATCGACCAGAGAAGAGAGAGGATGGAAGTCATACTATATGTGAAAGGCAGGCCACCTCTGTATAGAAAGACTGGGGTCTCACCGCCCTCCCCACTACTAACCTTGTCCCAGCATCAGGATGAAAGGGCTTCAGCCGCACTCAGCACATCAGCACAGGCACACAGTGCTGCAGGGGAGCAGGACTAGAGCAGAGCAGCGGCTCACAGCGGCGACCAGGGACCACACCGGAACACTCCCAAAAGTGCCCCTTACACTTAGAGGTCCAATACACCAGGTCTGCTGGGTCAGGATTACAAGAAAGGATCTTGAGCCGGGGAGCTCTCCGGACTCACGACTCACTACCTTGCCGCCATAGCCACATCCCGGAAAGCTTTATTTTTACACTGCAATTTAGATTTCAGTTTGGACACACCCCTCCCAAATCTACAACTCTCTGCACATTTTACATCTTCCCCACCTGCAGTGCAGCATGGTATTACCAGGATGCACATGGCCTGATTCAGCAAGGAACGCTATTCTGCTTATACACAGGCACCACATTTGCTACTATCAACAGTGCTATTTAAATGTGTGCATTCACATTGCATACACAGCCTGACATAAGGACACTCACTTCCCCTTACTCACATCCGTATACTAGGGCAATATAGTGAAACAATCGATAGCATTGAGTAATATTGGACCTAAACGCACAGTTAAGGAAGCCCAGACCTCACTCAGGAATTGCTAACTTCTGCGCACGCTATGAGACCTCAGGAAGTGTCAGGTAATGCAGTGGCTAATTTATGCATGCCCCTACAATGCCGTTGAAACTTGAAATGCACTGGCACGCCTGTGTTTGCCCAACCACCCCCATCAAAACCCACAAACTGCACTTCCTGTCAATCACTATGCTCTGGGTCTGCGTACCCTCTGCAGACGCAGTTCCCATCGCAATTGCTAGTTTGCGCACACGCACTGAGATGCATACACATGCGCATTGCGAATTAATCGAACAATTGCGTGCGTATACGCAACTGCGTTCCTTGCTTAATGAAGCTATTTCTTGCTATTTCGCTCTATTCCCAACTCTGAATCAGGCCCTTAGCTCCCATAAATAATAAATGGAAGTTTTGTTTTTTTATATACGTTTTCTTATACACCCTATAGCATGTATCTATTCAACATAGCCACAGATTCAAGAGTTCATGTAAACTAATGCTGGGTACACACTGGCAGATATATTGGCCGAGCAATTGATCGGCCAATATATCTTGTGTGTGTCGGCCAGTGTGTACCATTGATATGTCTGTGAATGACGTCGTTCAGAGATATATCGTGTTTGCTGTGCTGCACAGCCTATGCCCAATATATCTGCAGATATATTGGGGCATCGTGCTGTGTGTACATGCGGTCAGCCGACCATCTATACAGTTGCAGCGGAGGCTGCGGGGAGAGGTCTCGACAGGCCCCCTGTTCAGCAGGACCCGCGGCCAGATGACAGATGATGTGACCACATCTGTGCTTTGATTATTTGATTTAATAAAATATATTTACCTTGCTAACTCTTTGGCTGATCTTGTCTATACATCCATTCCTCATTATTACATGAGTATGAGGTTAGGGGGCTAATTCTGATTTGGATGCAGCCGCGTCCATGTCTGCATCATTTGGCAATCACCTGCCTACAAACTTTATGCAAATGCCACTACAAAGCCATGCGTGCGAATGTGCAAGGACAGAGGGTCCCACTGTCAGCAGCCAAAGATTGCTGCTTCTTTAGACGCCACCATCGATCCCACCATAGAAGCTTGCACCAGCCCTGTGACCTCCTGTGTGAGCAATTGAGCGTCTTGGAACGTGACCACTTTCACCGACACACCCGCAACACTCTCATAACACTCCCATAAGATGACCATCTCCGTAAGCCTTCTAAACCACCTCCATACTGCCATCCAGGCAGAGGTGTGGTGTGTAGCCAGGGTGCCGGAGCACGTGCATGCTATGGCGACCCCCCTCAAGTGTTCCAGGGAGGAGGCGGGTCCATATGGGATCTCCATCCTCCTGCCCCAGCTTTCCAGCCTCCGTATCACTCCTGTAGTTGTAGCCCTTATGCAGGGCCCTCTGTAGTTGTGCCCACATGCATTGCCCCCTGTAGTTGTGCCCATATGTAATTCCCCCTGTAGCTGTGCCTATATGCAGTGCCCACAGTAGTTGTGCCCCTTAAAGTAGTACCCCTGTAGTTCTGCCCATTAAAGTAGTGCCCCTGTAGTTCTGCCCCTTAAAGTAGTACCCCTCTTGTTTTGCCTCTTCAAGTTGTGCCCCTTAAAGTAGTGCCCCTGTAGTTCTATCCCTTAATGTAGTACCCCTCTTGTTTTGCCTCTTCAAGTTGTGCCCCTTAAAGTAGTGCCCCTGTAGTTCTGCCCCTTAAAGTTGTGCCACTGTACAGAGCCGGATTTCGACCTCATGGGGCCCCAGGCAAGATACCAGTTTGGGGCCCACCACCCCCAAACAATCCTGTACATATATTATAGTCAGGGTTGCCTACCCTCCCGATTCGGGCAGGAGCCTCCCGATCAACGGGTGCAGCTCCTGCCCCCCCGGAAAGGCAGGCAAGCCTCCCACATGCCGTCGATCCCCCGTCTCCCCCCGCCAGTAACTGCTAAACCCCCGCAGCGGGGGGGCACTGACGCGATTCGCGTCATTTTGGTCCCGCCCCCTGCTTCACAATGCCTATTTTTCGGCATTGTGTAGCGGGGGCGGGGCCAAATATGACATGATCGCGTGGCCCCGCCCCCTGTCACACCCGCAAACTGCCTTCAGCCTGCCCGGCCACGCCCCCTTGTGCCAGCCACGCCCCCTGTTCTGCCGATCTGGCTGCTCCCTCCCGGAAGGAGCAGCCAGATAGTCTGCAAGTATGATTATAGTAGGTATCACTGGACCAAGATACACACATCAAATTATATACACACATCATAGATTGATATATATATATAATATATATATATATATTAGGGGTGAGCGGGTTCGGATTTCTGAAATCCGAACCCCCCGAGTCCCCCCGATCCGAGGCCGATCCGAGTCAGGCTCGACTTTTCCCGCCTGACTCGGATCTGAAATCGAGGCAAAACGTCATCATCCCGCCTTCCGGGTCTCGCGGGTTTTGGATCCTATATAAGGTACCCGCGTTGGCGCCATTTTCTCACTCGGCTGTGGACAGTGAAGAAGGAGGGTGGGAGTTAGGGCTGGCTGGGCTGTGTAGTGTAGTGTAGTGCAGTGTAGTGTTGTGCTGTGCCGTGCCGTGCTGTGCTGCACTGTGCTGCTGTTGTCCATAGGGGCTGTGTCCTCTCCTTCAAAGTCCATAGGGGCTGGCTGGACTGTGTTGTGCAGTCAGTTGTCCATAGGGGCTGTGTCCACTCCAAAGTCCTGTGCAGTGTCCCAGTCCTAAAGGGGTGCTGTAGTGTTGTCCAGGGGGTGCTCTGTCCATCAGGGGTGCTCCCCCCAAGTGCAAAAAAAAATAAAAATTTCTGTGTTTGTGAATTGTGTGCACTGTGGCTGCACGTGCATCAACAAAGGAGCAGCGCCAACCGTGCGCCTGTGTCCCATAAGTAAAAGGCCGGCTGGCTTGTCCGTTAAAGGGTGCTGTAACCCCCAAAGGGCACTCCAAACAAAATAAAAAAATATATTTTTTTGTGTTTGTGAATTTTGTGTGCAGTAGCTGCACGTGCATCAACAAAGTAGTGTCAAGCATGCGCCTGTGTCCCATAAATAAAGGGCCGGCTGGATTGACCGCTAAAGGGTGCTGTAACCCCCAAAGGGCACTCCAAACAAAATAAAATTTTTTTTTCTGTGTTTGTGAATTGTGTGCACTGTGGCTGCACGTGCATCAACAAAGGAGCAGCGCCAAGTGTGCGCCTGTGTCCCATAAGTAAAAGGCCGGCTGGCTTGTCCGTTAAAGGGTGCTGTAACCCCCAAAGGGCACTCCAAACAAAATAAAAAAATATATTTTTTTGTGTTTGTGAATTTTGTGTGCAGTAGCTGCACGTGCATCAACAAAGTAGTGTCAAGCATGCGCCTGTGTCCCATAAATAAAGGGCCGGCTGGATTGACCGCTAAAGGGTGCTGTAACCCCCAAAGGGCACTCCAAACAAAATAAAAAATTTTTTTCTGTGTTTGTGAATTGTGTGCACTGTGGCTGCACGTGCATCAACAAAGGAGCAGCGCCAAGCGTGCGCCTGTGTCCCATATGTAAAAGGCCGGCTGGCTTGTCCGTTAAAGGGTGCTGTAACCCCCAAAGGGCACTCCAAACAAAATAAAAAAATATTTTCTGTGTTTGTGAATTGTGTGGGCTGTAGCTGCACGTGCATCAACAAAGGAGCAGCACCAAGCGTGCGCCTGTGTCCCATAAGTAAAGAGCCGTCTGGCTCATTTCTTAAAGGGTGGTGTAACCCACAAAGTGCACTACTCTCCAGCAAAAATAAAAAAATATTTTCTGTGTTTGTGTGCGCATTAGCCGCACGTATATATCAAATCAATATAACATAAATGGAGGACCAAACTTTCTCCGATAAAAATAAAATAGGGAAAGATCAAGAACCACTTCCTCCTAGTGCTGAAGCTGCTGCCACTATTCATGACATAGACGATAACATGCCATCAACGTCGTCTGCCAAGGCCGATGCCCAATGTAGAGGGCACATACAATCCCAAATGACAAAGTTCAGGAAAATGACCTTAAAAAAACATTTAAATCATCTGAAGAGAAACGTAAACTTGCCAATATGCCATTTATGACACGGAGTGGCAAGGAACGGCTAAGGTCTTTCCCTATGTTCATGACTAGTGGTTCAGCTTCACATGACGATGGAAGCCCTCCTCCCGCTAAAAAAATCAAACGAGTTAAGCTGGCAAAAGCACAGCGAAGAACTGTGCGTTCTAAGAAGATATCTCAAATCCCCAAGGAGAGTCCAAGTGTGGTGGCGGTTGCGATGCCTGACCTTCCCAGCACTGGACAGGAAGAGGTGGCTCTTTCCACCATTTGCACGCCCCCTGCAAGTGCTGAAAGGAGCACCCACAGTCCACTTGCTGATATGCAAATTGAAGATGTCACTGTTGAAGTACAACAGGATGAGGATACTGGTGTAGCTGGAGCTGAAGAGGAAGTTGGCGAGGAGGATTCTGATGGTGATGTGGTTTGTTTAAATCAGGCTCCGGGGGAGACAGTTGTTGTCCGTGGGATGAAAAAGCCTATCACGGTCATGCCTGGGCAGAAGACCAAATTCTCTTTGGTCTGGCAATATTTATATCCAAATCCGGACAACAACTGTCTTGCCATATGTACCATATGTAAAGGTGAAATAAGTAGGGGTAGGGACGTTAACCACCTAGGAACATCCTACCTTATACGGCACCTGCAGCGCGTTCATAAAAAGTTACTGTCAAGTTCAGAAACTTTGGCTAAGACCGTAAGCAGTCCAGGAACACCTAAATCCCTTTATCCTGTTTTATCCAAGGAATCGGTGGATGAGGAGGATGAGGACGACATCTTGCCTCCGTAGAGCCAGTTTGTGCAGGGACACATTAATTGCCAGCTTGTTTTGTGGGGGCCCAAACGAACCAATCATTTCAGCCACAGTCATGTGGCAGACCCTGGCGCTGAAATGATTGGTTTGTTAAAGTGTGCTTCTGTGTGTGCAGCCGGGAAACATCTGCCCCAGGAGGGGGTCCCCCTATCCCGGTCATATCACAAGCGGTGGAGAATGTGGGCAACACACATGGAAAATTGCAGCAAGAGGAAAAGTTTTGCATTGCAAATTTAAAGAGACAGACACCAATTTGTTGTTTCGATATCAACCTGTGTTTTATGGAATCCATGAAGGTGGCGTCGGTAGATGCTTAGAGAAGCCAGATTCCACTTCCAGCCTACACCTAAAGACAACATGGAGGACATTGTTAAGGCCTTGCTCCAAGCTGTGGCAGCTCAGCAGGAAACTACCAAAATTCAGTAAGAAGCTACCAGAACTCAGCAAGAATCCATCAGGGCTCAGCAGGAATCCACCAATGTGCAACTATTAGCAGCCCAGAGGCAACAACAAGTCGCCATAGAGGAAACCCGCCAGGCCTTAAGAGATGGTACAACAGCTAGTAGTCCGGTCTGGAGATGCTTCCACTGATCTTCCAACCAACATTCGCTCCATACGGGCCAGTCATTTTCTGCAAAAGATGACCCAGAGTGATGATGTGGAAGCGTATCTTACGGCCTTTGAAAGAACAGAAGAAAAAGAGAATTGGCCTAAAGAGTGGTAGGTAAGTCTTGTGGAACCGTTCCTGTCTGGAGAACCATAAAAAGCATACTATGACTTGTGCCTATAATAAACTGAAACAGGAAATCTTAACTCGACTGGGAGTCACCATATTTGTTCGTGCCCAATGAGTCAACCGCTGGGAGTTCCAAACAGAAAAGCCTCCACACTCTCAAATGCAGGACCACAGATCGTGGAAAGGGTCGTTATGGATCGATATCTGCGATCGATATCTGCAACTCTATGCAAGTGGGTGACCCTACAGACCCTAGTGGGTGACCCTGTGGGTGACCCTGCAGACCCTAAAACAGCAGACCAATTGGTTGAACTGGTGGAGAGTTATGTGGCGGTTGAGGAACTGTTGAGTGTGCCCCACCGAGCCCTGTTTCCGCAACGGCGATCTCCCATGATCACTGGTAAGACTGTTCCAGGGGAGAAGGGTGCTGGGCGGTGGAATGTACTTAAGACTGTGGGTTTAGAACCTGGAGATAGGCCAGCCAGGCCAGGAAGGTTCCTACCCCGTAATAGACTTGATAATAGTATGAGTAATGAGTAATAGTATGATTCAATGTTTCCGATGTGGTAGTTTGGGCCATATTGCTGCTAATTGTTCACTTACCTCTGGACCTGTGCAATGTGATACTGCTTATGTCAATCGCAGAGTGTCTTTCTTTGTACAGCCAGCCTGTACTGCTGAACGACAGGCTGAGACAGATAAGCTTTTTAAGGTTTTATGTTTATGCTTTGGTTTATGTTTATCCATTTGGCACAATAAAAACTAGTTCTGACCAGCTTGCATGAGTTCCCGGACTGGTGTACTGTTTCCCGGCTGCTGTGTGTGTGGGGAGCTGTCCATCTGCCCCAGGAGAGGGACCCCCTATCCCGGTCATATCACAAGATATATATATATAAACACAGCTAGATAGAGCTGTGTAGTTTAACACTATAAGAATATTTTTTCAGTTAAACTTACCCAGTTGGTTCATGTTGTTGCACCTGGCAGATCTCCAGTCGTCAGAACAGGAAGATGTTGCTCTTTTGGGGGGGAAAGGCATGTGGTTGGAGCCAAAGGAGGCTGCTTGGGGGGGTGGGGGCAGGTAGTTGGAGCCGGAGGTGGCTGCTTGGGGGGGGGGGGGGGCTGGTGGTTGGACACGATGGAGGCTGCTTGCTTCATTACGGGGGAGGAAGTGGTCGGAGGCTTGGAGCCGGAGGAGGCTGCTTGCCATATTGCGGCGGAAGGAGAGAGGGAGGGGGGCAAGTTGACGAAGCCAGAGTAGGCTGATTGCCTCACAGCGAGTGGAGGGGAGAGGGGCAGGTGGTCGGATGCTTGGAGCCAGAGGAGGCTGCTTGCCATACTGCAGAGGGTGGGTGGTGATGGAGGAGGAAGATGGCTGCACTCACATGTGTGTGACTGCAGAAAGGGGCGGCTGACTGTGATTCGCTAGATGCTGTGTGGAGGAGGCGCTGGCTACTCTACACTGCGGGGGGTGGAGGCGCAGAGGAGACCGCAGAGGAGAGGTGTAAATGCAGCAGTTCACACTGACTGACTTTATGACTCGCATAGTAGGGGCAGGGCCCTGGATGGTGCTGCGGCTGTGTGTCACCCCTCTCCAGCCCGGTGCCAGTAGCAGCAGCAGTTCAACTTCAAAGCACAACTCAGCAGATTCACTTCAGGGCCAGATTTCGAGTGGTGGGGGCCCGGCCATGGGCCCCTTGGAACCTGATGGGCCTTAGGTGGGCGCCTAGGTTGCAATATGTTAAATCCAGCCCTGCCCCTGTAGTTCTGCCCCTTAAAGTAGTGCCCGTCCCCTTACCTGAACCCTCGCGGCCGTCGTTCCTGCTGGATGTAACTAAATCCAGCAGGCACGGCCGCGCAGGCTCCTCAAGCCGCGGGTGACGTCATGACGTCACCTGCACACTTTTTCACTGGGAACGCTGGCCTCTGAAGTGATCAGAGGCTTCCTTAGCCTCCGATCACTTCAGAGGCCAGCGTTCACAGGGCCTGATTCAGAGCCGCTTGTAAGCGTCCGCTCGTTCGCTCCGAGCGATGTTCGCACATTTGCGCATGCGTATTGGTCGTTATGCGCCTTCGCCAACCAGTCAGTGCGGTCGGAAAACGTGTGTTCGCAAAATTGCGAGTGCCTGCTAATTTGAGTGACAGGATGAGGCGTTTGTGGGTGGTAACAGGGGAAGGTGCTTGAAAACGGGGAGTGGAGATCCGAACGCAGGCGTGCCAAATGGTCAAAACGGGCGTTTTAAGGGTGTGCATAATTAACAAAGCAGCATCATCGACCACGTCACTTGGTTGTTTCTTAGCCTGAACTGTTCGCATGATTGCGGTAGGAAAATCCAACCACAAGCACTGCGAGCAGTTCAGACACCTTTCGATGTACTCGATTAATCTAATAAATAGCGGAGATGACGTAGGATGCGAGCGGCCAGGGGGCGTCTTTACAAAATAGCGAGCGCATGTTTCGGTCGCTCGCTCAGACATAGAGGCGTCAACAGACCACAAAGAGCGAACGGTTAATTTAAGTAGCCACCCCCTTTTTAGGACGAGCTAGCGCAAATAGCATCTGGCTCTGAATCAGGCCCTCAGTTGCAGTGGGGAAGGCACAAGACGGAAGTGCCTCTGATACTGGCACCCGGCAGGCTGTCAGCTTAGACAGCTGCCGCTTAGACGCGCGGCGCCTCTGGACACCTTTGGCCCCTGGAGTTTGCACTCCACTGGAACTGCCCTCCCTACGCCCCTGCATCCAGGAATGCCCAATACATTTACAAGACTTTTCTGAGGCTGTGTGTCTCCTGTGCACCTCAATCACAACTCCGACTCTTTGCGCACGCTATCTGGCGTAGCGTGACATAGGTGTATGCGCAGAAGAAAATTTTTATCCACTGTGTCGGAAATTATCAGTGTGTGCGATTCAGGATCAAGCCCTAGATCTCCACTATATGGGAATAACTCTGGCAAGAAACGCAATTGCAAAGCTGCACGCAGTCCAGTAGAAGATTTACCACTAGGCAGCACAATCGACTGCCTAGGGCCGCCAGCAGGGCTATATAATGTATGTTTGTGTTACAAAGTATCGGCCCCGGCAGACTGTCGGCACATTGAACAGCTGCCGGGTGCCGTTATGGCTCACTCTCCTCTCCCCTGCGCTGTGTGCTGCGTGTGATGTCACACGCACAGGGAGAGCAGAGAAAATGCTCGAAGAAGCAGAGGTTTGCTAGAGAGGCTACCAAAATATATGGTAAGTCCCGTGGCAGTGCTACTATAGTCAGGGGTGAGGGGGAGTGCAACACACGGGGGAGGGGGGTGTAGTTTCCAGCACTACACACCTGTTAGTGTAGTACACTGGGGGAAGGAGGGCACCCATTGGGGGGGAGGGGCAGCGTGGAGATTCCAGCACTGCACGCCTGTTAGTGTAGTCCACTGGGAGAAGGGGGGGTGGGGAGAATGTAAATTCCAGCACTACACACCCATTAAAGTAGTCCAGTATGGGGGGGGGGGCGCCCGTGACCCACAGGGGGGGTGAAGTTACCAGCACTGCACACCCACTATAGTAGTCCAGGGGGGGCAATGTCTGTGTGTTTAGGAAACATATTAGATAGACAGAATAAACTGTAAATACCTCCCAACCAATGGCAGATTTTACCTAGGGGCTGCACAGCTTGTAGCCACCCCAGTAAAATCTGTCACCTCAGTGAGCAGTTGCACAGTTGGCTACACTGTGACTGGAGGTGACTTCCCATTGGAAGCTCTACCTACCAACCACACACAGGACAAGTATCCCCAGTACGGGCTGCGATTAGTAGAGAGTGGCTTCCAGTGGAAGCCGCTGCTCGCCTTTCGGGTAGCCCTACGTGGCTTCTAGGGGCTGCAGCCAAAGCAGTCCATAGAAGCCGGTGTTATGCGCGCCGTCACCGCTGATCCTGCTAGTGCCATTGTGCAGGCGCCGGGACCGGGCAGCCCTCCTCATGCAAGAGGGTAGGAGCTGCTGCTGCTACCAACTGTCCCAATTGTGGTAGGAAAGTCTTGAACTGATAAAGTTTTAAAAAGTTTAATATAAGGGGGAAAAATGCCAAATTATGTAAGGGGAATAAGTTAGAAACGAAAATAGAGTGTTATGGATTGTTTGAGGAAGGGGACACCAAATTGGTGTCTTGCTTAGGGCCCCATGAGATCTCAATCCGCCTCTGACACAGGTAGCTTTGCAATTGCGCCCTTTCAATAATGCAATTGCAGCAGGTGTATGATACCCCCTGCTGCATTTGCGATCACCATCGCGACCATCGGATGGTGCCGGGCGGCTGGACAGCTGAGTAAGCCTCAGCTTACTCAGCCTGGCCAACTTGCGAGCCCAGAATACTGATCAACGCAAATCCTGGGCTTGTCACTCCCGGAAAACGGGAAGGATACACCCACAGCATATGCGAGCGGCCAAAAAGATGGCCTGCGGTAGGGTCTCGCTGCCGCAAGCCCAGGAGTGATTTTGGCTTTCCATGGGAACGCCTCCGTCTGGCAGCCACTCCCCCGGCACGCCCACCAAAGGGGGCGTGCTGTCACTCACCATCGACAGCACGCCCCCTTTGGTGCGAGACCCCGAGCGACGTATTCCTCGTCGCTCGCCAGGTCTCGCGCATGCGCACGACATCGACCCGCTTGCGAGCGTCCTTTGCTCGCGAATGGGTCTGAATGACCCCCTGTGTTTCAGTACAGAGGACAACAGTCTTGAATACAGCGAGGATGAATAGGAGATGGGGGAGAGCAATGGGGGAAGGAGATGGGAAGGTATTGGAACAGAGAAAAGAAACCCTGCACAATAGTTAGTAGCAACCAGTCGAATGACGAGTAAAAATGACTGATTATGAATAGTGCAGCGGCGAATGGTAAGCAGAACAGGCATCTTCTTTCTGTGCAGGTGAAATACCCAGCATTACTATGAGGAAGACTTGTGATAATGTTATACTAGAGAAGAGGCAGAGTTTGGTATGTTTGTCCAAGGTGTCTAAACAACGTGTCCCACCACTGAGCACAAAGCAGTGATTCATGTCAGAGGACATCACATGGCACATAATGTATTATCATGAAGTGTTCATGGTGCACGGAATGAGGAAGAAGCAATTCCCAGATACTGAAGGGTAGGTGGGCCCAGTATAAATATACATTAAACAATTCTGATAACTAAACCTATATTTAAAGGGACACTGGGCCTGATTCACTATGGATAGTTATTCTGCTTATATGCGTGCTAATATCAGCGGGGATATGCAGGGGTGTCTTAAGAGAGGAGGGCGCCCGGGTGCATTCTCCGTGCAGGACCCCCTCCTCTCACTGGCCGGCCACCGCAGAAGCAGTAGACTCTTGGCACTAGAGTGTGCCCAGAGTCTACTGCGCATGCGCAGAACGCCGGAAACATGGCCGCCACTGCCTTTTTCCGGTGTCCTGTGCTAAATAATATGGATGCAGGGTGTGCGGTGTGGGGCTCCCCTTGACCCGGGGGCCTGTGTGCCCTGCACACCCTGCACCCATTATAAATACGCCCCTGGGGATATGTAAATGTTTGCAATCGCATTGCGATCGCGGCCTAACATTAGGACGCCCACTTCCCCTTACCCACATCGTATACTTTGTCAACATAGTGAAACTATCGGTACAATTGAGTACTATCAGACCCATACACACACTTGCACAAGCCCTGACCTTACTCAGGAATTAAAAATAACAGCCATGGATGCTATGAGGCCTCAGGATGCATATGGTATCCCAGTGGATAATTCATGCACGACTCTTCAACGGCGTGCGAACGCAGTGGCACGCCTGCATTGGCCGACCACCCCGCCGTTACCTCCCCCAAATGGTACTTCCTGTCAATCACACTGCCATGGGTTTGTGTAGCCTCTACAATCTCAGTCCCGATCGCAATAGCTATTTCACACACGCGCACTGTGATGCATTCGCAGAGCATAACAATCTGCCAATTGCGTGCATATTAGCCACTGCGATCCAAGCTGAATCAGGCCCACTATACATAGAACATATGATTAACTGATGAAATAAAAAGTAAATTTGGCAACAATAAGAAACACACATGTTAAGTTTACTCTTCCGTAACAAAACTAATAAATAGGGTGGCTGATTCTGAGTTGAATGGATCGGCATCCATGACTACATCATTTGAAGGTTGCATGACCGTGCAGGGCAGTAACTAGCTATGGGCAACCAGTGCTAGCGCACAGAGCACAGCGCTCTGTGGGCAGCACTGCTGACCATCCACGGTCCCTGTATCTGGCTAGCAGGTTGCCTGGAACGGCACCCTGCAGCAAGAATCGCAGGTGAAGTGCTGCCCGGAGTGTCCACTGCAGCCATAACAACCCCCCGGAGCATCCTAAGGATGCTCCAGTCGGCACTGTTGTTACGGTTGCTTGTGGCCTCTCCCCCCATGGCATGACATAATTTGCTGAGAGGGGCGTGACTTGCAGCAGACTTCGTAACTCAAAGTTACAGCACTGTGTCTGTGACATTATGCAAATTATGCTACAAGCCCTTCCCTGGTGTACAGTTGTGCATTTGAATGTGCAAGGTCCGAGACGCCCACTTTGAACGTCTTTTAACCCTCAAATACCTCTTGGTGTGTTATTAGATGCCACCATCGGTTTCACCGTCACAACTTTCAGCTAACCCATGAAAGGTGCGGATTGTCTGCCAGAGTATGACCTGCAATGTGAACAATTCTGAGTTCACAACTACTACAGTCAGGGGCGTATCTATAATGGGTGCAGGGTGTGTGGGGGGCCCACACCACACACCCTGCACCCATATAGGGGTCTTTTTATTAATCAGTGTTAGGAGACAGAGTGAAAAGTGATAAGGTACCAGCCAATCGGAATCGGTATGATTTACTGCCGGACCCATGCCCAGCGGTTGGAATCCCAACAGCGTCATCCCGGCAGAGGAGGAAATCCCGATCGTCCTAAGGTAAGTATATACTAACCTATTTCTACCCCCTAACCCGAACCCTCCATTAGGGGTGCCTAACCCTAACCTTCCCCCCTAGTGCCTAACCCTAATCCCCCCTCTAAGTGCCTATACGTAACCCCCCCTTCCCCGCTGCCTAAACCTAAGTCCCCCGGGGGGGTGCCTAACCCTAAGTCCCCCCCGGGGGTGCCTAACGCTATCCCCCCTTCCCCTAGCCTAAACCTAACCTCCCGGGAGGGTGCCTAAACCTGAGTCCCCCCGGGAAGCCTAAACCTAACCCTTCCCACCCCCGCAGCTATCCGCTCTCAGCGCCCCTTCGATCGGGATGCCGGGCATCGGGCTCCCGGCGTATGTCTAATGACAGGTGTCGGCATATCAACACCTGTCTTTAGACCTTAGTGCATGTTAGTGTATATGCGATCTGTACAATTGTGTTATTCGGCGGTAAGTTTTGCACTATGCTAGTGCATCCCGCCCCGGGTGTGGATGGTGAACAGACGTGTTGCTGTCACTAAATAAAAATTCTTAAGACTGCGCTAATGAAAATCTCTAAATTGTGATATGGCAGAAAGAATATATAGCACTCAAGGCTCCGTGAAATGTAAAGCATATTATATTTAATCACAAATAAGATCTTAAAACATATACAGTATATCTCTCACAATGTAAATACACATTCAATAAAAGAAATGAAAAATAATAACATAGTAAGAAATAGTAAAAATACTAATTAAAAGTCTCTTGTGTGTACACACATTACTTTGTTGCAATGTTGAATTGGATATAAAAAACTCCAATTAGCTGGTAATTGGGTAGCACAGATGGTGTAATGGTTAGCATTACTGCCTCGCAGCACTGAGGTCATGGGTTCAATTCCCACCACGGTCCTATCTGTGCGGAGTTTGTATATTCTCCCTGGGCTTACGTGGGTTTCCTCCGCGTGCTCTGGTTTCTTCCCACACTCCAAAAATATACTGGTAGGTTAATTGGCTCCCAACACAAATTAACCCAAGTGTGTATGTGTGTGAGCATGTGGTAGGGAATATAGTAAGCTCCACTGAGGCAGGGACTGATGTGAAATATGTGTGCACTATATAAATAACTGGTAATAATAATAATTATTCCAATTTTAAAGTTCCACAATAATATCCAAGGGAATCCTTTAGAATTGACAAGCTGAATTGTCACAGTGAGATAAGCACAAAGTACCAGCGGCTAGATGTTGGCAAATGTACCTTATATATTATTAAAGCGGGTGGTAGATCTGGCTTACCGTATAGATTAGGCAGCCGCCATAGCCGGGCTGACATTGCACCACCTATATCTCTCTGTCTCCTGTGCTCGTCAGCTGAGCGTGCCGTGATAGTCGGACTGGAGCCTGTTAACGACCCCACAGGCTTGGTAGATACTTGCATCAATAAATGCCGCTTGGTGCTTCAACTATATTCCTCCAGGAAAGCTTGTCACACTTGAAGATGTTCACAACCAGGGGGTCCACTGACGCATTTTGCCCCTATAGAATGGGGGCTTTCTCACAGAGTGACTACCACATAGACCGATTGTACTTACAGTATATAGCACTAATTGAAAATCCATTGGAGCATCTGCTAATGATAATTAGTGATCTCAGGTGTATCACACCTGAGGCCATGTGAATTGTTCACATATCCAAATAAAAAACAATACTTATATTAGATAAAAACCAACAACATTTATAATGTACTGTCTGATTTTTGTTTGCAACATAAATCAATATAAATACATATAATAAATCCATTTGCATATATACAAAATTAAACCTATAAACGGAGTACATGACTGCACATTGTACTATTCTTAATTCCTGACCCGGGAATCGAACCACTGACGTTCCAAACATAGACCACTGTCTGTTACCTCTACACTACAGGATTGAACACAATGTTCATCATCCACAGTGTATTTCACATATACTGACATAGATTGCTGATTACTATACTGGGCCTATATATCATAAATTTTTATATTTAACCAGATGAATTCGAATATATATCATCCTAATCACTGACATCCTGTGTAATATTGGACGTACTATATTCATGTTCACAATCTGGTACCCCATCTGTTGGATCTAAATATGAACTCCCTCTTGATTAAACCCAACTGCCTAGGTCACATCCCCAAGACTAATATAGAAGCACAAACTACTAGAACCAACCTATTATAGAAAAAACAACTACATATCCTCCCGACTGATGTGTATTGGACGAACTATTGAACTTATATGCAAATAACCTTAAGCAAACTAACTCTCTCTCTCTCTCTCTATATATATATATATATATATATATATGTATATATATATATATATATATATATATATATATATATATATATATGTATATTAGATAAAAAGAGGTACTGGCGCCAACTTATCCACTCATTAGAGGATTAGTATATGAACGGTGTAAAATACGTACTCCCAAATAGTGCAGGGTGTCAGCTGAACCTAGTGTGACTGGGCCCTTTCGTGTGAATTGTGCAAAGCTACTGGGTCTAGAGCGACTAATGTATATTGAACCAGGTAATGTGCAAGAGCAAATGAATAAATAGTGTGAACGCTACAATCAGCAAATATTTAAGGATACCATGTATCAATTTAATAAGTATAAAAACAAAACAAACAAATAATCTTTAGATGCAAATAATCTTATATGCACAGAAGGCCAGCAGATCTACCTCCTGTTCCCAGGAGTCGGTCGTACAATTCATATGAGCACAAGAAGTGCAAATAATGTGTTGCAAAAAGTGCTAATAAATATTTAAAAGATGACCAAATTAATAGCCTAAGAGCATTTAAAATGGAATTACATCAATTAAATGTAGCTAAAAGCACAGGAGGATATACATGGAGAAACAAAACAAGAAATCGATAAAAAACAGTTAAAAACTTATAAAGATATTCTAAAAAGTTTTTTAAAACTGTTTCAAAATTTTTATCAGAAAGTCTTATCCCTAGGGATCTTGCTTTATGAACTACCAGAGATAAGCACTATATGAACTTTTCAAAGACATTCTAATATAAATTTTGAAACAGTTTTAAAAAACTTTTTAGAATATCTTTATAAGTTTTTAACTGTTGTTTATCGATTTCTTGTTTGTCCATGTATATTATCCTGTGCTTTTAGCTACATTTAATTGATGTAATTCCATTTTAAATGCTATTAGGCTAGTAATTTGGTCATCTTTTAAATATTTATTAGCACTTTTTGCACTTTATGTAACACATTATTTGCACTTCTTGCGCTTATATGAATTGTACGGCTGACTCCTGGGAACTGGAGGTAGATCTGCTGGCCTTCTCTGCATATACGATTATTTGCATCTAAAGATTATTTGTTTGTTTTGTTTTTATACTTATTAAATTGATACATGGTATCTTTAAATATTAGCTGATTGTAGCGTTCACACTATATATTCATTTGTTCTTGCACATTACTTGGTTCAATATACATCAGTCACTCTAGACCCAGTACCTTTGCACAATATATATATATATATATATATATATATATATGTTAAGGATTCGCAGCTCATCAACAAATTTTGTTCATCAATCAGGCATATAGAATTACGGTACACACACATGTATGCATACACATAAAACATGCATAATACATGTGTGTTTTTAAATCTAATCTCATTCATTCTAGATCTTGTATACCTTCCATATCGTGTGCATAAAATATACATAAATACACATATACATGCATACAAATATATACTCATAAAAAACTACCCCTACACGGACCCATAACTATGTAGTTTACCCAGATCTAATTTAAATTGACTTGAACCAAACTATAAATCCTATAAGGATAAGCGTCCTCTACAGTGGATTGCATACACCTCACCTAGGCTCAGCAAACAAGAGAGAACATTGAATTCACTTAAGTAAATGATTTGAAGTCAATGTTCTCATTAAGGCCACCAGGATAAAGAGTATGTAACCGAAATATCCAAAATGCCTCTTGGGAACATAACTGCCTATATCTATCTCCTGTGTCTTCTTAATGGTTCTAATGCAGGGGTGGGGAACCTTTTTTCTGCCAAGGGCCATTTTGATTTTTAGAAAATCATTTGGGGGCCATACAAAATTAGTAACTTAAAATTTGCCTCCTATATTTGGTTAAAAACGTTATTAACTCACCCTTAATGCGATGGCTGTAAGTAACTGCTTCTCTTTGGTATGTTGCCAGGCAGAGTCTGGAGGGGCAGTCCCTATGGATGTGTGACAGGCAGATTGATAAGGCAGCCCTGGGGTCCTCTCAGTCCTAACCAGCCTGATGACAGCACTGACAGTACACACCCCCTGCTGTGCCACCACACTGCCTGCTTGCCCGCGCTGTTAGGGTGAGACCCTGCACGCCCCTGCACTAACCAGCTCAATGGCAGCCATATGACAGCCCTGATCCCCCCCCCCCCCTTGTGGGCTGCCTGTCTGTAGCCGCTGATGGGGAGAGAGCCCTGCATGTCACTCAATGACAGCCCTGACACCCTGATCCCCCTCCTGTGCTACCTGCCACCGCTGATAAGGAGAGAGCCCCTGCACTAATCCGCCCGATGACAGCCCTGACACCCTGCACTGCTGCGCTACCTCCCGCCGCTGATAGCCAATGACAGCCCTGACACACACACCCTCCCCTCGCAGTGCTACCTGCCGCCACTGATAGCGCAGCGGGGGGAAGGGGTGTGTCAGGGCTGTCATTGGCTACCAGCCGCCGATGACAATCCTGACATTCCCTCTCCCCCGCTGTGCTACCTGCCGCCGATGACAATCCTGACATTCCCTCTTCTCCGCTGCGCTACCTGCCGCCACTGACAGCCACTACACTATGCTGATTCTGCTGCTGCCACTGACAGCCGGCCGGCCGGATTATTTCACCTTGCGGGCCGTATACAGCTTGCGGGCCGGAGGTTCCCCACCCCTGTTCTGATGCCAGTAATGGAGAGACCTTCTGGATTTCCATTGTGATCAGCACTAAATTGACGAGAAACACTATGTTGTTGAAACCTATTTAAAATGTTTAACAGATGTTCCCTGAATCTTGTTTTCAAAGTACGTGTTGTTCTACCTACGTACTGCAGGCTACAAGGGCACTGCAATACGTAGATGCAGTACTTAGAATCACAATTGATTAAATCTGTTATTGGAAATCTCTCCTGATTGAAAGTAGATATCACTGTTCCCATTCGATTGGATATGTAGTTACAAGTTATACACCTGTTTTTACCACATTTGAAACAACCCTTGATATTATTCAACCATGTACCGTATTTTCTTCTTCCAAAACAGGTTTGGTAATCTTCCTTAAACCACATGGGGCCAAGTGTGTTTTGAGGTTATTGTTCTTTCTAAACACTATTTTGGGCTTCGTTTTCAGGACATTATTCAATATGGCGTCTTGTTTCAAAATATTAAAATTCGAATTCAAGATATTCCTAATCTGGGAAGATTTATTGTTGAATTTGGACATAAAACAAATATTGGACTCCCCAATTTGTGAACCTGGATCCTTAGTATGAGGAACCAATAGTTCCACTCAATCTCTTTTTATGCTTTTACTATATGCTGTATCTAAAATGGCAGGTGGATAACCCCTAATAACAAAGTCCTTATACATGGTTTTAACTTGAACCTAAATTAAATTGACTTTGAGGAATATTCCTAATCCATGGCTTATAATGTTCACTGGAATAATGTAAAAAATTATTAGTATCCACTGTCTTTTTATAATTTTTGTTAGTATTATGGAGCCCTCCGAGAAAATAGTAAGATTCAAAAAATCCACTGAATTGTGTTCAAATGTGTACTAACTCTTAAGATTCCAATCATTTAAATTTAGAAAAGTAACAAAATCATGTGCTGAGTGTTCATCCACATCCCAAATAGTGTTGCTGTCACTGTCTGTGTGAGTGTGATGTCCAACTTGTCCTGTCGGGGTTTGGGGCTGAAGGCTGCTGCTATGCTGTCCATAAAGGGGCTGATGCTGCAGTATATAAAGGGAGGCTTCAGTGGGTGCTGCAGCTGCTGTGTCACTTGTCCTGTCAATCAAAGGGCTGCTGCTGTGTTATACATAAGGGCTGCTGCTGTGTTGTTGTACTGTCCATCAAGGGGCTAGGGCTGCAGTCCATAAAGGGGTGTTGTGTTGTCCAGGGGGGGTGCTCTGTCTATCAGGGTTGCTCTTCCCCAGTGTAAAACAAAATAAAAGTGCTTTTTTTGTGTATGTGTGTGCATTAGCAACTTAGCTGCGCTATTATTGTTTGATGTTTGGTGACACTGCCGGCCAGACCGCAGTTTATCGTCCACGTATTTGTGACTCTGCACGTAGTCTGTCCGCACTCAGCAGGGGTGCTTTGTTGTCCATAAAAAAGGGGTGCTGTCTGTGTTGTTCATCAAGGGGCTGCTGCCTCATTCAGGGGTGCTCTTTTCCAGTGTAAAAAAAAAAGTTAAATAAAATTAATATTATCAAAACATAATTTTTTGTAAAAAAATATCAAAATATTAAACTAAATAAATAAATTAGAAACTAATCAAGCCTTCCGTCCTTCACCTGTCTTCAGTAAACTTATTCCAACTCCGTCGGGCCTCTGACCTAGTTAAGGAAAACATTCTTGGTTTTTAAACTTCCTAGGGGTCATATAGTTTATTAAACTGTCATCCTGTCTACCACTGCAGTACCACTCTGTGCCATGTTCGAAGCTGAACTGCCACATGTTAGTGCCGCCTACTGCTCTCGCTTAGCTTGGTGAGCCAGCTAGCTGGATGCAACCTTTGTGAGGTGGTCAAAATTGACTGGAAATGCCTGGTAATAAATGTTATTGAGGTTAATAATACTGTAGGAACAAAAACAAGACCAAATTATGTGATTTTAGCTGTTTTTATGATTTTTAAAAAAAAAAATACAGATCCAAAACCAAAACACGCAAGTCGCAGTTTTGACAAAACCAAATCCAGATCCGAATATGAGGAGATACAGATCCAAAACCAAAACACGGAAGTCAGCGCACATCCCAAATTAGCACCCATGATCGCATAGCATAGCCCATACTTGCCTACCCTTCCGATTCGGCCAGGAGCCTCCTGAAAATCGGGTGCCACTCCCGGCCCCCCAGAGAGGCAGGCAAGCCTCCCGGCGGCCGCTGACCCCTCCGCCTCCCCCTCCCCCCGCAGTAACAAAGTAAACCCCGGTAGCGGGAGCCCCGTCGGTTGCTTCACAATGACGGTAATCTCTGCATTGTGTAGCGGGACGGGGCCAAAATTATGTGATCACGTGGCCACGCCCCGCTTCGCCCACAAATGTCGGGTAAGATGTCTGTCACCTTTGTGCCGGCCACGCCCCCTGCTATATACCCTAATGCAAAGTGATAGTTTACTAATTTGCTTCCAAATAGTCATGGACGGGTTCTTATCAGAGCCCATCTCCCGGCAAGAGAAGTTTGCTCATTTCAAGTGAAAATATAAATTTTTGCTTTGTGAATTTAGTTGAAATCATCTCATCACAACAGCATTTAAAATGTGAATTGTGATAAATAGGCCCTTATATCTTTACACGGAGTACAGGGATGGATAATGAGCTATGATAGATATCTCTTCCATATTGATGACACATTCCCTAGGAGTTATCACCTGCATGTCATACGCATGACTGGGACATCGCACCCACACAAGGAGGCAGTGCACACCCTGGCTTTAGCCATATTTATACTTCATAAATATGTTTACCTTTTATAACATGCTAACACCCGTATGATGTTTTCATTTGGTATGTTAATTGATGACAATAAGAAAAACATGTGCATGTTTGTATAGTTATTCTCTCAGCAGTAGATGACTGGGACACAGTGGACTGATACAGACTGTTACTCTCACACACATTGTGCTGCTGCCTTTATACAGTGTGAGGTAACATTATGTAAGTATGTTGTCAGGAGATCAAACCCACAGAATCCTGTGGTCACAAAAATAAATCCATAAAGACAGCTCTATTAGTACATCTAAAAACTTTCATAGGTTCATCCGACCAAAACAAGGAAGTTTTGGTCACATTGTTCACAAAGTCGGGTAATGGAAAGCCGGCAAGGACCAGCGATGCCGAACATGCTGGTCAACGTGACGACGCTCGTCAGGTTCCACATGTTCACAGATAGGGAGGTCAGTCTCCTGCAATGAGTGAAGTTCAGTCAACGCTGTTCAGTGCGGTAACCGCACCCGGCGACCTGAAGGATTGAACGCTAGACGTTCAGTTTTTCAGGTCACCTAACGGATAGGCCCCTTTACTCCCAACTGCAGAAGTGCTGGCACGTGTATAAACAACTGGAGTAATTATACCTGAGGAAAATTGTGCAAATACTGTCGTTTTTATTTAAATAAAAAAATGACAATTTTACCGCTAGTCCCCTAAATTAATAGATCAGCTTCACATAGTGGAAAATAACTTTGTTCAGCATTACCAGGCAAGCACTCCTTAGCAAGAACATAATAGGGCAATAAAATAAAATGGATCACAACAGCTGTAAATTGATCTCCTTTTATTAGACTGTCCCTCCCGTGGCAGGAAGCTTAGAAGAATGGTAAGTCTCCAGTTTGATTTGCCGTCAGTGGGCAGGCAGAGGGCAGTTGGCTTGGAAGGACTGCAGCCTGACTGACAGACTGCTTCTGTCCTCCCACTCATCTGTTTCTGCCTCTCCTCATTCATTCCATTAGTTCCCTCCCACAGGCACAAAGTTTGTCCCAAGCCTCTCCATCACAACCGTATCCAAGGAAGCTTTGAACCGCTCCCTTAATTGGTTTGATATTGTTGCACCAGCTTTGTGGTCTGTGCATCCCACACTTGCAACTGGGAATGTACAAGCCACCCAATTAACCCTTCGGCTCTAAACAACACCAATATCAATGCAAGCATTCATATGACACGTGATAATAATCCTTTACATAGTGCCTTTCTTACAGTGAGACTGGTGTGTTTTTTAATCAGTCTGGGAGGAAAGTAGAGTACCCAGAAGGGACTGCTTACCTGTACATAATGCTATAACAGGCAGCATCAACATGTTTTACCTCTATATTACTACTACAGCACTATAATAATTTATGGTTCATTATCTTTGTGTAACTAATAAAATATTCTGGGCCCGATGCAGCACTATGGGGTCTATTTACTAAGCCTTGGATGGAGATAAAGTAACAGCCAATCAGCTCCTAACTGCCATGTCACAGGCTGAAAAATGACAGTTAGGAGCTGATTGGTTGGGACTTTATCTCCGTTCACTTTATTTCCATCCAAAGCTTAGTGAATAGACCCAGGTCATTTTGCGCAGCATATCTTGCTTGATATTGCTCTGTGCATACCAATAAAATGGCACCTATGCCTGCCAGTAACTGGAGAGGAGTGACAGAGGTGATAAACTAGGCCGATCAAAGAAAATTACGGACACAGGGTCCGATGTTTGGGAATCTGCGCATGTGTAGAACGGATCTGCAAGTCGGCTTGCAAACTGGCAGCAGACTGTCAGTGATTGACAGTCTGCTGCTGTTTGGGGGCGGGAAGGGGGCGGCGACAGTCTTCGTTACCCGAAATGGAGGCAGGATCTCCGTCGGGTGACGGAGATTTCCTGGCCTCTACCTCTAAAGTGCGGCGGCCGTCTGTGGGACCCTATGGGTCACCGCAGCCAGCAGATGATTTACAGATGCTGTATTAAAAAACACAGCTCGGTTAGGTAATGCACAGGGGGCGTGATGCCTCATGTGTATTACCATATTTGCAAGGATCGCAATTGCAAAGCTGCCTGAGTGTATACATCATATCTATAGCCTGAGTAGAGCTTTGCAATTACAATCCTTACAGAATCAGGTCCACAGGGCCTAATTCAACAAGGGTCGCAGTAGCAAAGACGCACGCAATCGGTCGAGTAATTTGCATTGCGCATGCACATGCATCGCAGTGCACGTGCACAAACTAGCAATTGTGATGGGAAATGCATTTGTAGAGGCTACGCAGACCCAGAGCACACTGATTGATAGGAAGTGCTGTTTGTGGGTGGTGACGGGGAGGGGGGGGGGGTCAGGAGAACAGAGTGTTGCAACGCAGGGGCATGCATAAATTATCCACTGCAATACCATACTCAGCCTGAAGCCTCATAGCATGTACTGAAGTTAGCAATTCCTGAGTGAGGTCTGACCTGCCTTAACTGTGCACATGGGTCCGATGTTACTCGATGTTACCGATTATTTTGCTATGTTGCCCAAGTATACGGATGTGTTTAAGGGGAAGTGGGAGTCCTTATGGTAAGCTGTGATCACAATGCGATTGCAAACATTTGTATTTCACCGCAATATTAGCAACTGCGGTGCGTGCGATCTAGCAGAATAGCGATCCTTGCTATATCAGGCCCACAGGTCGTATTCAGATGTGGGTGCAATGCCGATACTTACTTAGTTGAGCAAGCGATTACCTTTGTGATGCTGATCGCGGTGATGATTTAGGGGTCTATTTACTAAGCTGTGTTAGGAGATAAAGTGAACAGTGATAAGTTACCAGCCAATCACCTCCTAACTGCCATTTTTCAAACACGGCCTGTGACATGGCAGTTAGGAGCTGATTGGCTGGTACTTTATCACCGTTCACTTCATCTCCTAACACAGCTTAGTAAATAGACCCCTTAATTGCAAAGTGATTGACATTCAGGAACCGTTTGGGGGTGGGAACTGGGAATAGCTGCAAAAACGCAGGCATGTTGTGACCTTTTTCGGGTTGTGTATCTGCCTACACCTGCGATCTCATACGCAGATAATATGGCAGCAGCGGCCATTCTGCGTGACCATAGGTTTACTCAGATGGTGGATTATTGAAGGATCTGTGACTGCCGCTGTGGTATTGTACGCAGTTGCTTGGATCTGTGAAGCGGCCAGTGGGTGTCTCATTACATTTCCAGGTGGCTGCACGCATTAGCGTATTTTCGTACAGCAGATGCATACAGGATCGCAGCATTAGTGTGCACATCTAAATCAGGCCCACAGGCAGATTGGAACCAGATGTATATACAGTGCATATGTACCTAAGAAAGTTGTATTGTTTGCGATTGGTCAGGGGCAATTGCACTTATGATGGTTGGCAGCAGCACCAGTGGTGTATCTATAATGGGTCCAGGGGGGTCCACACTGCACACTCTTTACCCATATTCTTGAATACTTACCTCTCCAGAGCTGTGCTGTAGAAATCAGTGGAAAAATGTCGGCCAATTTTCATTTTTGCACAGTAGAAAAGTTGGCGCGAAAAATGCGCATGCTCAGTAGACTCTGGCACAATGCCAGTCAGAGTCACTTGTGCAGCCAGCTAGAGAGGAGGGGTCCGGATGAAGTCTGCACCGCCCCCCCTCTTAATATGCCCCTGAGCAGCAGCGAAATGTTTGTCATCTGCTGCTTATGCATGATCCCCTGATGCTGATAGGTGCTCTCTTCATTTCTCAGGAATATATATTCTTTTTTTCTCCGCAGGAGATGGGGCCAAATGTAATAGGTGAGAGTTTAGACAATGTGAGAGTTTAGCAGGAAACTCTCACACTTTTTAGAACATGCAAACTCGCATTTTTTCAGACTCGAAAAACTCTCACGATTTAAACTCTCATCCAGATGTTTTCCTATTTTGAAGATAAACCTTGTCCAATGTGAGAGTTTACTGCTAAACTCTCACATTTTCTAAACTCTCACCCTATTACATTTGGCCCAGGGAGTTATTTCTCCTGTACTGTATAGTTATCTTTAAGTTTTATTGATTCCTAACAGTGAATATGTATTTTGCAAGCAAAGTAAACTATTAAAAACATGTGCGGAAATGCATGTAACGTCTGCCTGACATTAAGCATATACTATAGATGCAGAGCCAAGTACATCTCAATATGTGTACACCACAGCATATGGATGGGAATAGGCTATTCATAAGATACATCCAGTTTTGCTACCCGCTCTACGTAGCCCATCTCTAGGTTGTCCAGAATATTGGATCATACTGCCAACTCTAAGCAGGATTACACTTAAATCCGGTGCATTGCAGCTCCGATCAATACACAATTGTCTTGTTTGCAGTTTCACACCATCAGGGAACGGTCTTAGAAGAATGCCACAAACACTTTTTTTTTTGCTAGTCCGATTTCCTTAGTTTCCAGTCCCATGCTGACCTTTCGAATGCTGGTTGCATTGTGCCGGGGTCACCCCATCCATTTGTCCACCCTGCTATAGTGTCACCCTAGTAACACAGCCCTGGCTGGTAAAGCCTAGTACTGGGTACTTTTTATGCTAAGGGGCATAGTTATCACAATCAGCATTATTAATGAGGATGTGATAAATATTTTTCACACAAAATTTTCACGCAAATTCACTAACGAGGCTGCATTTGCGGATGAAAATGGATGGATCACGCTGTGATCCCGTTATAGAACATCTGGGGGATACATAATATTTGTGGGTACCCTTCCCCTCCTCCTTCTCCCGAAAACAACAGTTTTCGGGGAATATCGTGCTAATGATAAATAGGCCCCTAAGTGTACATAACATAGTTTGGGAACATGAACCTTGGATGCTTCTTCCTATAATGTCATCTCCTGTAATTGTCACTTTTGGAGTTCTCATTGATGACAGTTGTGTACTTCAAGATTCACTCATCTTTGAAATTAAGACTGAGAGGTTTCTCCAAGATGTTCCTATCTTCTTTTCTGGTAATGATGAATATAAGGCTGGAAACGGTGTACAGCCTGATAGACATAGATCAAATGAAAACTATTTTTTTTCTATAGGTATAACATGTTTTAATCCATAAACTCTAAATGTGATAGTAATTTGAAGCCTAATGATTGTATTAATGATCTGTATACATGCTTTGTTCCAATTACTCTTTTACAGATAGATGTACTCACAATTAAAAAGTCTTTTTAACCTTTAAAAAATCATGTTTTTAAGGTGTGTTAACTAGGGTTTTATCATCTTCTTGTTAGCATTCTTTAAGCAGTTTATCCTGTTTTGAACATGTAAAGCATACTTTCCTACCGTCCCAGAACGCCTAGGAGGATCCCGAAAATCGTGTGGCGCTCTTGGCAGCCCGAAATGGAGGTCTATCGGTAGTTTCCTGGAGCAGGCCTCCATGGAACTCAGGTCTATATGAACTTGAGTTGTAGTCTATTTTCATCTCCTGCTGATATTAAAAGTTTTGAAGTAGTGAGGATTCTTTAGAACAACCTTAGCCCATTCAGAATGTTCACAACAGACTATTTTTAGAGATGAGTGTGCTGATCCTGTGGGAAGAACCAATGACCTGCTCACTTATATACTTACATAAAGGAGCTGTTCATCAGACCTAAACGCCCCATTAATCATGCGGAAACCGTGGTTTCCCCATTATTACCACTAATTTAGGCAAGGAGACTATTTATTAAACCTCTAAAGGAGATTATCTCAGATATTGGCACCATGGGTGGGGGTGGGGCCGGGGCACTCGTAGGAGATAGTGTGTAGCTGCCTGGATGCTTTGGGCGGCTCTACATACCTCAGGATGCATGTTCGGAGTTTCCTTTGGACACTCTAGACAGCACTATGACAGCGCTACTGGCCGCAGGGCGTCTTTCCAGGCACTCTGCTAGCCACATGCACGGAGCGTGGAGCAACAACGGTGCCACCCCAGCGCAGAAAATCGCCTCCTAACTTCCTCGGATGTAGAATCGGGATATAAGTCCCAATTAGCTGGTGATGGAAACTAATCTTTAATGGCCAAATGTCTGAGCAAGTGTCACCTCAGAGGACCAACATGTCTTCTTGCCACAAAACCCGCAATTTCGTCAGAGGTATATGCCTCTGAAAAAGCTGCGGCTTTTGTCACAAGGAGACGCGTTAGGTCTTCTGAGGTGACATTCGCTCAAAAATGTAGTCTTCTCTGCTCATGGGACTCTACTTGGCACTAGGACTGTTAACTTTTTCTCCCATCTTCATTGCTGGACATTATTTACAATCATTCAGTGACCACTTCTCTGAAAGAGATACCGTACCATATAAGTCTGAATATTCTACAAAGTGTCCCGCATATCTGCTGCTTTTAAAAGTAATTTTATCTATCGCATTTATTATTGTCTGAAGTTTGAATATGTTTTATTACAAATGTGTAATATTGAAGTCTACAGAAAGAGTAAAGCTGCATATACACACAACGATTTTTTTTACCAACGATTATATTAACGATTTTATCTGTCAGATTTTTTAAAGTGTAATGAACGATTTTTTTGAACTACTGTACAAATTATTTTTGTAACTTCCCTTAATGAAAATCATTCAGTTGGTCAGTCAGAATGAACTACAAATGGGAACGCGCATGAACGATAATCGTTCATCGTTATAACTCACAAATTGAACGATTTTTTCAACAATTGAACGATAACGGCGTCGCTATAGTTAAATCGTTCAAAAAATTGTTACGTGTGTACGCACCTTAAGTTATACTTTTTTAATTTACTACGTTAGCGATGGGAGAAAAAGTTGTTTTAGCTCAATTTGAAGTGAACATCCCTGTTGGATAAAATAAAAGGCTTAACACACCTTCATACAGCTGCTGGTTTATCTAATACTTTTAGCACCTGTGAGGTTATCTTTGTATGTCGCTTATTCCAGTGTACTGATGTTAGGAATGCAGAAAAAAAGTCACAGACTGTTATTTAGGGATCTATTTATCATTAGTGGCTCAGTAGGCATGGTATATTACTGTCTTTTACAATGATGCAGACTGAAGTTGTGCCACTCTTTAGTGCCCCAGCACAAACCCTACTACTAAGAGGAGGCGTTTTCTATCCCATGGCAGCCTAACGTTGCTGGTGAAAAGTTCCAATAATATCTACATGTGTGGACATCAGATGCATATAGTAGTTTGACCCTGTGAGGATAAAGCAAGCTTGTCAGACCACTGGCCCCATTGCTGGGAATTGCTAACACCACTCTGAGATACTATGACTTTCAGTCCCATGATAAAATAGTCTCAGGCCGTTGTCCCCCTAGATCTTTTTGAAATAAGTGCTCTCTCTTCTGCCAGAGAATGGACTTTTCTCAACTTCACAAATAGATAGTGTAAAGCTGGGTACACATTAGATGATTGAACGATTTGGCCACTTCCGACGGATCAGAACGATAAATCATTTAAATCGGCAAGTGTGTATGCACTATGTGCGCTCCCTCGGTGTCATCCGTCGCATCTTCAGGTTGACCCTACATGCAGCTCAATCTGCCGCAGTGTCATCCGTCGCATCTTCAGGTCAACCCTACATGCAGCTCAATCTGACAATCTCATTAATGATTTCCCACAAATCGTGCAGTGTGTACGCGCTACCAGATGACCAGGTGATATGTTAACATTATATAGTTAATAATCTAACCACAAAACGGTGCAAGATATATAGTTTGGTCATTTGGATGATTGCATAGTGTGTATACACTTTATTGTTTGTCAGGGAGTTCAAGGGAAATCTATTGCATCGTTTGCTGATCGTCTATCTGTGTCACAAACTGCCCTCTAGATAAAACTGTGGGCCTGATTCAGACCCGCTCGCGTGCGCTGAGCACTCGCAAGCGGGTCGATGGTGGCCCAGTGCGCATGCACACAACGGTGCCGGCTCCGTCGTGCGCATGCGCGAGACCCAGATAGCGACGGGCAAGCTGTCGGTCCGGGTCTTGTACCAAAGGGGGCGTGCTGTCGATGTTGAGTGACAGCACGCCCCCTTTGGTGGGCGGGCCAGAGGCGTGGCTGCCCAGACGGAGGCGTTCCCATGGGAACGTCTACCGTCTGGGGCCGGCCCCACTGATATCACAAGTGATGTCAGTGGTAGAGCTTTCGGCTCTGTTAGAGCCGAAAGCTCTCTGGGGCTTGCGGTAACGAGACCCTACCACAAGGGTCTCATCGCAAGCGCGATGGTCTTGACCATCGCGACCATCTTCCTGGCCGCTCGCTATAGCTGTGGGTGGTCACCCACAGCTATACGAGCGGCCAGGAGGCCGCTCTAAAAATCAAGAAGGACGGCCCTGATTCAGAGCGAGCGCTCTGTCAGAGCGTCCGGCTCTGAATCAGGGCCAGTGTCTAATGCAAATAACACAATAAAATTGTGTGGTATCTCAGGCCAAAGAAAATGAACTTTGGCTGATAATAAAAGACATGGCTGAGCA
Source organism: Taudactylus pleione (assembly GCA_031769625.1). Classification (NCBI taxonomy): domain Eukaryota; kingdom Metazoa; phylum Chordata; class Amphibia; order Anura; family Myobatrachidae; genus Taudactylus; species Taudactylus pleione. The sequence goes on from JAUIMM010000545.1 coordinate 59,700, forward strand.
TCAGTAGAGGCCTGAAAGAAGGGAGGTACAGTAAATTCAAGTTGTCTGATTGCGGACAAACTATGGATAGCTACAAACATGGCTGAGGGTGGATACACTTGGGATCTTCTTTTGTACCAATGGTATTAACTGCACAGCGAGAATGGCTGCTAAAATTGGAGATCACTACAGGATTGTCAGTACACATTTAACACAGATCATATATGCTGCTTGTATCACTTGTGTCAACATTTTTAAGGGTATATTTACTAAAGTTAGAGTTTGTAGAAGTGAATATATCGCTCACAGCAACCAATCAGATTCTAGCTATTACCTTCTATAAAGTGCTAGTTAAATGTTAAATATAATCTGATTGGTTGCTATGAGCAACATTTCCATTTCTAAAAACTCTCACTTTAGTAAATATACCCCTTAAATTGTAATGGCTGGGGAGATGCAAATTCTACAGGGTCCAGCCCATATATTAACAAGGGCTGTGATGTTCTCATACCATACACTGTACTGTACTGTGAAATTAAACTGTCTTTCATATTATAACGCTCAGTAAAATCCCATCAGATTGCAGGAGATTATTTTTATGCTCTAGTTAACTGACTGATGGAAGTGTTACATCATGACTCTTATTCCATATCACTTGTCAGTCGAAATTTTCATTCCATGCAAGACAAAATGAAACATATTATTATTGCATTGTATATATTGTGCCACTACTGTTCAAGGTTTTCAGATATATGTTCTAATTTAAAAAAATAATAAAACTACAAAATCCCAGATACAATAATATAAGCAATGTAACTTTACTGGAATGCTAATTACCACAACAATACATTAGCAACCCCATATGGACAGTACTGCATTATATGAAATGTAATAAATGAATAAACCATATAATCCACAGGGAGGATGGCACGTGCTACATAATTTATTCTGATTATGATGAATGGCTAATTATGTATTAAACTATTTTAATGATCTCTACTTATCATTATTCTCCTACCTTGAAGACACTTGGAAACCAATACCTGGGCTGGAGTGGGCAGAGTGCCAAGCAAAAAATAGCAAAAGATAGTAATGTGCGGAGGAGGGGTCATTCATAGCATTGCCTCCTGCAGCCTTGTCATTTTCTGACTAGCACTGCTCTGTAAGCTGCTGAGTAGTCATTGCAATGCCAGACCTTTGGGAGTGCCTCAGATACTTCATATAACTGACAGTATTGAAATGGAGCCAGATTTTCAGTGTTATGTGATTGTTTTCTGGGTATTAGGAACAGCCCTTTTCAAATATTTTATGCTTCAGTTTTCTCTCATTTGTTGTTTTATTTTTTTCTTTCTGTTTTATATAAACACAAAATGTTTATAGTTACTGACGCTAAATTACAACATTTTAACAGAATTTTCAGGAACATTCTGCAGCTGATCATGTGCATGTAAGCATGTAATATTTACATCACCACATATATACATTATACAGTAGGGGTTAATCCCTTCCATTCTCATATGAATGCTCCATTTCCTGTTCAGGCTTATTCTCTTTATCTGTCTTCAACAAGACCCTCTTTGGTGCTGATTTTTCTTCTCAGTTAGGGGCTTATTTATCAAACAATATTTGTGGCAAATCCCCTGGGGATACCGCAAATATTAGTTATCACCCCATATCTTCTGCGGTCCCTCCATTTCTGACAGTAGCCGCAGCCCCATAGATTTTTATGGGGCTGCTAACATGTCAGATTTACCAAGCTTCAGACAGCAAAGGGTTCTGGAGTTTGACCCTGGCAGCTAATTCCATCTGAAGATGGCGTTAGCCGCTGTAGCCAGGGCCGGTGCTAGGCTTTGCTGCGCCCAGTGCCGTCCTGTGTTGCCACCCCTTCCCTCCTCCGCTCCCTCCCCATGAAGTTACATAATCACAATAGCGCCGGGAGGGTGGGCGTTTCTAGCGCCTGCCGGATACAATGGCGCTCCGGGCAGCGGCCCAGCTTGCCCGTGCCTAGAGCCGCTACTGGCTGTAGCCTATGGGTTACATTCACAAAACTTACTAGGAGAGTGTTCCTCCAAAACCCTACCCGGCAATGGCCGACGCACATGTATGGTAACATCAGGAATAGATACCAAGTCCTTCATATGATCCCAAATGTTCACAAACTGGATTCTGAAGATTAAAGGAGAGAGGTATCAAGCCTTTGAGAGGGACAAAATGGAGAAGTTGCCCAAAGCAACCAATCAGCTTCTAAATCTCATTTATCTAGCACAATCTATAAAATGCTATGGGCAACTTCTCCATTTTGTCCCTCTCAAACATTTGATACATCATTATGATGATTTAATTTTGAGTCTTCCACGATTGCCCTCTCTGAAAAATCTTGTTCAAATTGCCCTCCCACAGTGATCAAATGGAAGAATGTTCATGCATGGAAATTGATGAAGCAGTTCAGATGGTTCTAAAGGGCCGTACACACAGGACGATAACAGTGAACGATATGACCAATAACGTTATCGTTCAACTATATATATTGTTCATATCGTCCAGTGTGTATGCACTGAATGATCGATGATGCACGATACTGCGGGTTGTTAACGATATTCCCATTCAGCTGTACATGCAGCCAAATCTGGGGATATCGTTAACAATGCCATGGCCCCGCTGCCCCCCACCATCGTTCGTTGTGACCGACATCAGCAAGTGTGTATATGCTTACCGATGTCGGCCCGCCACTGTCGATATCGGCTCATACATACATCGTCTAGTGTGTATGAGCCATAAAACAAGGAGTTTATTTGCCTTATTACTGGTAAGAACAGCAAACTAGATGATGATCCTCCCCTTCTGTTTTACATAGTAAAAATAATATGATCGCTTCCAAACAAAAACGTTTGTATTAATCAGTAGAAAAAGAGAGAAATCCAGAGAAGGCTATTGGAGTCACTGAGGAAATAATAACCTTCCTGATACCACACTATTAAAGTCAAATAGGGCAGATGGCATCAGAAAAGGTTACAAGCGTATTTTATGTAAAAATAAAAATGGAACCATGTCGATTTGTCTCAGGGATGTAATGTAGCAAAAATGTAAAAAATGTAGGAGAGAGAGAGTACAGTGTGGAAAACTATGACATTTTGGACAAGGGAATGGATTTTAATTATATCAGATGCTAGTATGAAAGACTGGGAAGCTCATTGTGGGGCATATTCTCAGTCACATGTTGCAGTGTTCCTGTGTGCGTCTTTTGCCAGTAATGCTGCTGCGACTATATGCAAAAGCCACTACAAGCCCTTACCTGGCTAGTGTACAAGCGTGCGACTGAATTAGTAAGGACTGAGACATCCACTTTGAGCATCTTTAGATGCTCAAATACAGGTTAGTGCACATCTAGATGCAACCATCGGTAGCACCTTTGAAACTTGTACGAGTTCCATGCTAGGTGCAGATTCTTCTATGGGGGAGCGAGCACCACCTGTTGATTGACTAGCAAGGTACAGTGCCTGAGCAGTGTATAAAAGTACAGGGAGAAAAGAAGCCGCATTGTCTCCTGAGGAAGCACTATTGTCTCCTGAGGAAGCCGTTGATACTTTTGGAGGCGGAGAAATGCGTAGAGACCTCTTCCAGTTTGTTCCTTTGCTCAGAAGTGCTGACCGGTCAACACTGTCAATATCCCACAGGGCTTTCCACTTTTGGAGCCACAGACGGAGAGTGGCAGCTGGGGGAAACATTGCCACTAACATCCCAGGCTGAATACAACTTGTGCCATGAAAGAGTAAACAACGGCGGTGAGATACTATATATTTTAATACTTATCACTGCCCTCTAAACCCTGCGGCTGTGCACAATGTTTGCCGCAAATCAGTAGCAACAACGGTGAAAGCAAAAACAGAGTCATTTGACTCTTTTCACTACTGATAAGCACTATATATTAAGTGCAAGTACTGTGGGAAAGCAGGACACTTGTTAACTGGCAGACTGTAACAATGTTCAGTTATTCCTTACAACATCAGATATATTAATTTTGAAAATATTTTTCTTTGTGACACAAGAATTCATGTATTAGATACAAAAACTAACAGTTACCATCTCACACATGTCGTTATTTCAGAGATAATGACGACTGAATGAGAGTCTGCACTACTAATTGGAGATTTTCAGCACATCCAGCTTGTCAAATATCTTTCTATACAAAGTATCTTATGAAACTTAAGATGTGTCAATTTTAACAATCAAAGAAACACTGGACACAATTTGTATACATAAGTGGATACAGAATAATATCTGTGTTATAATCTATTTAGGACTCAACTACCTGGCAATACAGTGCCCAACTGTTTTTCTCTTTTATTTTATGCAGACATATATTAATCATGACTGATTTTTTGTTATAAGTGAAATTTTATTTTATCGTATTATATGTTTTATGTTGATGTAATTGCTATGTAACTATTAATATCAAGTTTCTTATAGCTTTTTATATAATTAAATTCAGACATCTGACAGCGCTTTGAACTCTCTTTTTTGTTTATTCCTCAGAGTATGGCCTCCAATCTGAACAATTATGCGTCTGAGTTCTCAACCACTTCAGCGACATGCCTGCAACACTCCCATATCACACCCATAAGACAGACCATCTCTGTGCTTCTGACTAGCCACCTCACAGCGCGTCTCAAATGCACCTGCCACTCTGTGCGCATGGACTCTGGATGCATGGACTCTGGACGCATGCGCAGTGCGACTTAGATGCATGCACAGAAGAAAGTAGTAACTCAACTGCGTCCAACATCGATATTGCCTACAACTCAGAATCAGGCTATGTGTGGGGAGGATGTCTATGGCCATTGATTTGGACAATGTTCCCTTTGAGTATTATATAAAAGAGTGCAGTTTTCTAGGCTCCTGATTTGTTTACATTGTTTGTAGTCAATCAGCCAAACTCCAGACAGTGTAGTTACAGTTCAGTACATCAGAAAACTATGTGGTACCGGGAGCATAACTTTGCTAAACAGATAGTGACATAGAAAATTTGAAGTCAGTTCTTCCATGGAGGTACAAATATATTACAGCTCAGCTCAACAGACGCTTCCCATAAAGGAACAAATCAGCTTCAAATCTTCATTACTTCACGCAAATTGTTTAGGGATGGAGGATGCTTGAAGAAGACGTGATGGCGTCCGGAGAGATAAAATAAGTTCATAATTTTCTGTCAAAGTTATTGGTACCAGAAATTGGAACAGATGGATATACATTATTTTTTTGCTGTCAAAAAAGTGACTGATGCAGGACGTTCCACCTAAAGTGGATTCTTCAATTCTTGATCATCAAGAAATAATTTGGCTGGCCACTTTCCTCTGTCACTGATACCTCAACAGGACACACTTAGGGGCGCCAAGAAAGAAGGAGTAAAGAGTACCCTGGTCTATCTTTGGATCCAGGGAGGTTATGGTGGGGACCTAATCTGCCTAACCACAGTCCAGAACCAGAATATAAGCAGGGAATGTGACTTGTGTCGGTGTGGACCAATAAAGAATGCTGTGGTTGTATAGTAAGGGTGCGGACATACCCATTAGCCTTTACATGCACCCTGGGTTGGCACCTTGACTCTCAGTAGCCTCGATCATTGGTAGAGATGAAAGAAGTCTTGAGAAAAAAATTATTAAGAAAGAATAAAGTACCCTTTCTGGGAACAGTTGCTACATGCATTTTGAAGGTGACTAAAATACAAATCTGCAGAGAAAAATCTTTCACAAGGTTAGAGACAATTCAACAAGGGAAGCAGACAGACACATATTGGGCATCTTTTTCACATGTGTCTACATGGAATATCTGTAGGGCAGCTAATTGGGCACATTTGAACACTTTTATATAACATTAAAAGCCTTACATGGCTACTGTCTTGGAAAAAGCCTTAAATCCTGTGTCCTAGTATCTTCGAAAACTGTAGAGCAAGTTACAAATAGCGTTGCCAGAAAAGGAAAGGACACTTACCTATATTATACTATACATGCAGTGCTGTGCGGTAAGGTAGATGGCTGGGGAGTCACTAGCTAGTATCTGAGCCAGATTTACAGATACCTATATCTGAACTGAGGGTTCATGTGGGCATTATACAAAGGCGCAGCAATATATACATACGGGCCTACCCTCCTGGAATTTGCGAGATGCTCACGATTTTTTGGGTAATCCCCCCCCGCACCTCCGGAAGGGTAGGCATTTCTCCTGCATTTCTGCCCAATGGGGAGCATTTCCGCAGTGATCGCGGATCTCCGTGTAGGGGGCGGGGCTTGATGACGCGATCCTTCATGAATTGCGTTATTTGGCCCCGCCTCCTATGTAAATTCGAGCCAATTGCGGCAATTTCCCACGAGGGGCGGGGATTAATGGCGTGACTCTTCAGGCTCTGCCCCCCATCGCCACCCTCCCGCTTCTCTTATCCGGTCTTCTCCTGGGAAGAGAAAGAAACAAGTAGGCAAGTATGAGTATATAGTGCTGGTTTTGATCAGGGATGTGCGGAAATGGTAGACATGGGAGGCAGTGCCTCACCTGCCATACACTTTTTACTCCAGAGTTTTGACTATAAAAAATATTAGAATAATAGAATATTTTCTATACATTTTTCTTATAATTTTTGTCAAAACTGTGAAGTATACTGAACTCTACCGCACCTGACCGCACATCACTGGTATATAGATACCATTATGACTGAAAAGTGTCATGCATAGACAAGGTTAGTATCAATACAAAATATATGCAGCAGCTCATCTACAAAGCTGGCTCCTATGCTGTAAATAACGTGTAATTACTATTTTATAATTACGATTGTGAAATGACGGAATTATCAGCGATATCTGTTCTATATTGTGACTAATAGAAAGTATAGTGATAGATAATTCCTTGTCTATTACTAATAACATATAATTTGGGTTCCTGAGATGAGGTAACTGTCATTAGCCCTGTCCTGGCAGATGGCTGCGGCGCGGCACGGTAAGGGTTACAGTCTGGGCACGCCCCTCCCCTTCTTGATTGGTCAGACGGAACAAAGCCTTAGTAACGGGGCCTGTGCTGGGATTGGTTGCCGGTTACCAAGACGGGCGACTTTAAGACAGGGGAGACTAGTGTAGAGGCTGGGGGGAGAGGTAGAGCAGAGACCTGGGGGGAGAGATAGCACGGGAGGAGGGAAACCATGGGACGGGGGGAGTAACCTGAGAGTGTAACGGGACAGCGGCAGGATCACCGGGGAGGGCGATGCCCGGAGAAGGAGCGCTCTCCCTGTGAGCCAGGGATGGAGAATCAGGAGCTGATCAGCGCAGCGGAGATTATCAAGGGTGAGAGACTGCTGCCTGCTGTATACCCCCTACTGCACTTTGTCTCCTTCCCTTATACCCTCCACTGCACCTTATCGCCTCCCCTTATACTCCATACTGCACTCTCTATAGCCCCTACTGCAATCTATCTCCTTCCCTTTATACCCCTTACTAACCTACTGCACTTTATCTCCTTCCCTTTATACCCCCTATTACACTACTGCACTCTATCTCCTTCCCTTTATACCCCCTATTACACTACTGCACTCTATCTCCTTCCCTTTATACCCCTTACTAACCTACTGCACTTTATCTCCTTCCCTTTATATCCCCTACTACACTACTGCACTTTATCTCCTTCCCTTTATATCCCCTACTGCACTTTATCTCCTTCCCTTTATATCCCCTACTGCACTACTGCACTTTATCTCCTTCCCTTTATATCCCCTACTGCACTACTGCACTTTATCTCCTTCCCTTTATATCCCCTACTGCACTTTATCTCCTTCCCTTTATACCCCCTACTGCACTACTGCACCTTATCGCCTCCCCTTATACTCCATACTGCACTCTCTATACCCCCTACTGCAATCTATCTTTATACCCCCACTTCACTACTGCACTCTATCTCCTTCCCTTTATAGCCCTTACTACACTACTGTACTCTATCTACTTCTGTTCATACTGAACAACCGCCTAGTGCACTTTTATCTCCTTCCTTTCATAATCCTACAGCACTACCGCATTCTCATCACCTTCATACTCTTATCTCTTTCTCTTATATTCTCAATCTCCGCTGTTCAACTGAACTCTGTCTTCTTCCCTTATACCCTCTGCTGCTCTACTGCACTCTATCTCCTTTCCTTACTGCATTAGTGCACTCTCTCTCCTTCCATTATACCCCCTACTGTACTAGGGCACTCTTATCGCCTTCCCTTATATGAGTTATTAGAATACTTCATTAGAGTAAGACAGGTTTCCTTGTATTGTGTTTGCACCAGCTCCATGCAGTATATAAATGACATACACACTGCTATATGCATCTTCCACTTACTGCCATTACTACATCTTTATCCTGAGTGAGCAGAGCCCATGACCCATGCTGACACACAGATCCGCATTAGCTGTCCCTAATACCTTGTCACTTGGCCCAACATGATAGATCTTTTATGCAGTGCCATTACTCAGAAACAAGGTGCTGGTACTCACCTAAAGTTGATACAAGGTTTATAGTAGCTTCCAGACTCCGGATAAGTGTGCGGATACTAATTTTATTAATTTCTGACATTATTTTGCTGATTTCTTTCTGTTTGTGCAACTGTTGTATAGAATGTAAAATTCAGACCAAAAAAAAAAGGTACCAATACTGTATACCAGTGTGTACTGCCACAAAAAGACACTGATTTTATGGCCAATCATAGCTACAGTATTACACCAAGTAACCCTCTGCATCCCAAACCTTTGTTCAACATCTGATACCCTAAAATCACTTCTTGTACTACAAACCTAATAGTATGTTTATTTACAATTCTTCAATTCCTGTAGCCTAATGCCAGGTACACGCTAGACGATGTGTCGTCCGATCAGGCCGTAATATCACAAAATGATTAATGCCCAAGTAATATCTCAAACACTAAAAGTAAACAAATACTGTGTACTCTTTAGTCTTAGTTTCAGTGCGGATGACTTGAGCCTTCAGCACAAAGTAGTGTCTCAGTGGTATTTGCTGTGACTTCTTTGGTTACTTTTTTTAATATTGTATCATTTTTATTTTTAAATAGAGATCAGTTTGTGTCAGATAATTTGTCCACAATAAACACGGTCAAATGGGTCCACGTACTGATTTGTGTGTCTTGTAGTCTCAAACTTTTATTGTTGCCATAGTAACAAAACACAGAAGGGCTTGCGGAATTTCGCCTTGTCACTGCCTCTGGTCAGCCAAGATGCACACACACTTTCATGAGCAAAGGTATTCAGATTATTTTTAAAATTCAGTCATTTTGCCGAGCCATGCATATTAAATAACAATGCATTGCTACAAGCCATTCCACAATCTTTTTTTAATGTTACCGTTGACAATATTTATGTGGAATGTAATGAACTGTTGTAAATTAGAGCTACCATAGGGTTTCATGCACATTTCAGACCTTAATTTCTATTTTATTAAATAGTTTTGAATGTCAATTCTTTAAATTGACATGATACACAATTTTACATCATAGTGTATGCACATAACACTGCAATGGTATCTCAGCCCAACCTACATAACACACAGTTGATTAGTCTCCAAGAATACATTGCTATTGGTCAGATACATATAAACCATGCCATTCTCTTTGATTTTTAGGTGATACGCTAAACAATCCTCAACATAATAACCACTAAACACAATCGTTTTTTGTGTGTGTAACATTAACATAGAACTAATAAAAGAGGTCATGCAACATCCTGTCCTTGTCAAGAACAAGGTATTAGTTGTACAAATGCTCTATATAAGCTAAATCCTGTATTGCATTTATATCAGGGACGTGCAGTCAGGGTAGGCAGGGAAGGCTGAGCCTCCCCTGTCATACTCCTGAGATTTGGTATAAAAATGTGTAGAATAATACAAAGAAGATATTTATAACTTATAAACAACTTCTTTGTTTATTGTAATCATTTTTATAGTTAACACTCACCAGCTTTGTGTAGCTCCCTGGGACTGCAGGGAGACGAGAGATGAGGCAGAACCAGCTCATTCTGTATAGTTAGACACTGCTTGCAGAGCTGGGGGTGGGGCCACACCACAGGGAGTAAGCTGCACAGAAAGAGAGCTACTAGAGGCATGCCTCTGAGTATGGGGGCATACCTTGGGCACTGATGGACACCTTGCATGTGATCAGGAAGTGCACTGCAGTGTTTAGAGATCGGAACTCAGTCAGCAGCAGCAAGAGAAGACACAGTAATGCAGGTAGGCGAATCAATGGCCACTGAAGCTTAATGTAGTGAGGGTAGAGTTACAGTGAGACAGGCTCCCAGCACTCAGACCAATCTCCATGTGTGCCCCCCCAGTCATTGACTTCACCACACGTCACTGATTTATATGTGTAGTCCACTTTAGTAAAAATCAACGAAGAAAAACAGCTGTGCTTCTGCATTACCTATTCCTACAATGCAAGTGATATTTAAAATTCTTATATTGTAGCATCCCTCTCGCTTCCGGGGAACTCTTGCACAATTTTAAGTGTTTTATCTAGAAATGTGCGCTGGCACCCGTGTTTTGGTTTTGGTTCCGGATTTACAGTCAGGTGCATAAATATTGGGACATTGACAGAATTTTCATATTTTGGCCTCTATTCACCACCACAATGGCTTTGAAATGAAACAAACAAGATGTGCTCTAACTGCAGACTTTCAGATTTAATTTGAGGGTAATTACATCCAAATCAGGTGAATGGTGTAGGAATTACAACGGTTTCTATATGTGCCTCCCACTTTTTAAGGGGCCAAAAGTAATGGGACTATCAACTCAAAAGCTATTTCATGGAGAGGTGTGGGCTAGTTATTTCATTATCAATTAAGCAGGTAAAAGGTCTGGAGTTGATTCTAGGGGTGTCATTTGCATTTGGAATCAGTTGCTGTCGACTCGTGTTTTGGTTTTGCAAAACCACCTTCACGTGTTTTGGCTTTGGTTTTGAATCTGTATTTAAAAAAAAAAAAAAACGCTAAAATTATGTAATTCTGACCTGTTAGCATGCAGTCCAAAACCCGAGTTCGCTTTTTAAATCCAAGTTCCAGACTGCAGGAAGATCCGAACCGGGACTCTGCTCGTCTTGGTACCCCAAAGGGTTTCCGACTCGACTCTGAAGCCCTGAATTCGGTTGTTGTCGGTTCTGTAAGAACCGCACCCGCACATCTCTAGTTATAACACAGTTGCTTGTAACATGGCTGACACTTCAGACTTCATTTCAGGATGGAAGCATACTTACCGACTTTTAGCTCCCATCTCGCTTTCACAGCAGGGAATGGGGGTAGGGGAGTGTTGTGGTTAAAGGGGCCGTGATGCGGCAATGACTCATTGGGGGCGGAGCATGGGCATGAGTGCATGATCGCGTCATCGTGGCCACGCCACCTCTTCACAGTGGCGAGATTTTCGGCATTGTAAGGCAGAGGACGGAGCCATAATGATGCGATTCAGCGTGAATCGCATCACCGTCCTGCCCGCTGCCAGGGTTTATATTGTAATCGCAGGACGGGGCTTGCCTGCCTTTTCAGGGGGGTGGGAGCGGTAGCTGATTTTTGGGAAGCTCCCGGCCGAATCGGGAGGGTAGGCAAGTATGGATGAAATAGAACTATACACAAAACAGCATAACCTGTTTAAAGAAACTAGCTTTATTATATTTATTTATACTGTTATTTATTACATGTATAGTTTTAGGTAGCGCTAATATTTTATTTAATGCTGTATAATGCAAGGCATGTGACTAGTTAATAATTTTGTAAAAAGAGTTGTTTGACTGTTGATGAGGACATGCTATGCTGTCAGTCGCTTCATAAGCTGCCTATAGGCAAAAGTTCTAGTTTACAAGTTTTTATACTGGATAATGTGCCAGCTGTGTCATATACAGCTGTTAGAAGTCACTGGGGAGTTATGTAACCATCTTAATGCATGAGGCCATATGCATGTGGACTTACATATTTTGGATGATTACATGTAAATGTCCACACTATTTTACTTGTGCAGTACATTTCCATTAATCCATACATCTAGAATTGTGTGACACCTATATCATTGTTATTCCTGCATTGCTCACAAATTAAATGGGAAGAACTTCCAATTCATTGTACCTGCCCTAATCAAAATTAGTCAGCCAATGAAGACAAGGTTCCCACTGATGTTAAAAATCATGCTTTTACTAGTGTTATTGAGGATGAAAGGCATTATTACTGCAGTCTTAATGCCAGTGGGTAACAGGCCGAAGGGCCTATCAAATGAAGATAATCCCTAAATCTGGCAAAAACTATAGTTTTTGGCGCGTTTAAGGATTTTCCCTATATATTATTCCCTGCAGCCGGCAGTGGCAATTGCAGCGGATCTAATGCGATAGCTTCCCCAGGCAAAGAATGGGGAAGCTAGTTACTGCATGTTTAAGGACAGCGGCAGAAGAGGCAGTAGCAGCATGGTGATTGCTGAAGCAGGAGAAAACATTTTTATTAGTAAAATGGAGCATTTTTGTCTACATTAAAACTATAGCATATTAAATTAATAAAAAAAAAATATATATATGCACACTCACTTTCCCAGCAATGAAAAAAGTAAAGAAGGACCAGCACTCACATTTAGATGGTCAAGAATTTATTTACATAGTCATAAATGATGATTTACAGCAGCCACTGGTGTAAATCATCATTTATGACTATACGCATAAATTCTTGATCATCTAAACGTGAGTGCTGGTCCTTTTTTACTTTTCTCATTGCCGGGAAAGTGAGTGTGCATATGAATTTTGTTTAGGACCATGCACCCCCTTGCTAACCACTGTTTGAGTGCTTTCTCTTATCCCTCATATATATTTTATATATATATATATATATATATATATATATATATATATAGTGCATTGCAAAAGTATTGACCCCCCTTTGCATTTATCATGTTTTGTTGCCTCACAACCTGGAATTAAAATGGATTATTTGAAGGTGTGCATCATTTCATTCACAGAACATGCCTACAACTGTGAAGTTGTGTTTTTTTAATATTGTGAATCAAACAACATTTAGGACACCATAACAACATAACAGAAGACTATTCACCCCCCTAAAGTCAGTACTTTGTCGAGCCACTTTTTGCAGCAATTATAGCTGCAAGTCGCTCTGGATTAGTTTCTTTGAGCTTGCCACATCTTGCCCCTGGGATATTTGCCCATTCCTCAAGGCAAAACTGCTCCAACTCCTTCATGTGGGATGGTTTTCGCTTGTGAACAGCAATCTTCAAGTCTGACCACAGATTCTCAATTGGATTGAGATCTGGGCTTTGGCTAGGCCATTCCAACACATTTAAATGTTTCCCCTTAAACCACTTGAGTGTTGCTTTAGCAGTATGCTTCGGGTCATTGCCCTGCTGGAAGGTGAACCTCCGTCCCAGTCTCAAATCACAGGCAGACTGAAACAGGTTTTGCTCAAGAATATCCCTGTATTTAGCACCATCTATCTTTCCCTCGACTCGAATCAGTTTCCCAGGCCCTGTTGCTGAAAAACATCCTAACAGCATGATGCTGCCACCACCATGTTTCACTGTGGGGATGGTGTTCTTGGGGTGATGGGATGTGTTGGGTTTGCGCCAGACATAGAGTTTTCCTTGGTGGCCGAAAAGTTACATTTTAGTCTCATCTGACCAGAGCACCTTCCTCCATACATTTGGGGAGTCGTCCACATGCCTTTTGGCAAACTCAAATCATGTCTTCTTATTTTTATCACTAAGTAGTCATTTTTTTTCTAGCCACTCTTCCATAAAGCCCAGCTCTATGTAGTGTTCGGCTTATTGTGGTCACATGCATAGATACACCAGTCTCTGCTGTGGAACTCTGCAGCTCCTTCAGGGTTAGCTTTGGTCTCTGTGCTGCCTCTCTGATTAATGCCCTCCTTGCCCGGTCTGTGAGTTTTGGTCGGCGGCCCTCTCTTGGCATGTTTGTTGTGGTACCATATTCTTTGCATTTGATGATGATGGATTTGAGGCTGCTCCGGGGGATCATCAAAGATATGGAAATTTTTTTATAACCCAACCCAGAATTGTACTTCTCAGCAACTTTGTCCCTGACTTGTTTGTAGAGCTCCTTGGTCTTCATGGTGTGATGCCTCTTGCTTAGTGGTGTTGCAGCCTCTGGGGCCTTTCAGAACAAGTGTGTTTATACTGACAGATCATGTGACACTTAGATTTCACACAGGTGGACTTCATTTCACTAATTATGTGACTTCTGAAGGTAATTGGTTGCACCAGAACTTTTGAGGGGCTTCATAGCAAACAGGGTGATTACATATACACATGCCAATTTTTAGAATTTTATTTATAAAGATTATTTTTTAAATATATTTTTCTCATTTCACTTCACCAAATTAGATTATTTTGTGCATCACATAAAATTCAGATTAAAAAAATAAAATAAATTACAGGTTGTAATGTAACAAAAAAGGGAAAAAGCCAGGGGGGTGAATACTTTTGCAAGACACTGTATATATGTATATATATATATATATATATATATATATATATATATGGGGTATGGTTCTTGTTACATGACAGCACACCCTGGACACTTATATATATATATATATATATATATATCCTACATGGTGGTTGCAGGTTATGCTACTTGTGTTATGTTGTGACTCTTGAGGAAGGTCACGCACTGTGACCGAAACGTCGAAGTACCTTTATATGTCGTCACTTGAATAAAGGTGGATTAATTTCTCTTTTTCAGCCTGGTGAGTGCCCCTCTTTTTTGTACTATATATATATATATATATATATATATATATATTTATATTTATATTTATATTTTTTATTATATTTAAAATGTTCAAGGAGTCTGTGTCTGGAAGCCATTGGTTCGGTGTGGTTGTCTACAGTCACTATGTCGACAGTGACTATGTAGACATGAAAAAGCCATGTTGTTGGGATCCCTTCTCCAGCTTTCTCCTGTCGACACAGTAACTGTACAGTAGACATCTGAACTGCATCCAGGAAACATGAGACCAGCCCCAGGTGCCATGTGCATGTCAGACATCGCAAGGCCAGATCATACATGACTGCTGTATGGACCAGTGAAGTGTTGTGAGGTCAATGGCTGTGGAGGCACACTTGTATAAAAACAGTTTTTATATCAAAACTCTGAAGCATGACAGGGAGTATGATAGGGGAGGGAGTATGACCTCCCCTGCCTACCCTGACCGCACGTCCCTTGTTGGGACACCGTCTGGCATGTGATGTGGTAAGGCACTGTTATTGCTGCTGTTTAGTATCACCGGGGTACTGCACTGGCTACTGTATTTATTTTTATATAAATAACAGAAAAAAAATTCTATTGCCCTGATAGACCTCTTAGACACCTCCTAGACACCACCGGACCTCCAAATATTGGCACCTTCTGCTGGATGTTTGCTTTGTAATTTTGCAGTGAGGGAATAAAGTGGGCTCTTTATTGTCATAAAATGAAATTACATAACAATGCCGGTGATTTTATACATTTCAGTAATGGAAATACATTTTTATAGTATATTTTGCAATTACATCATTGCTGTAATAAAAAAAATTGCTTTACCTACAACCACCTCACATAATTCTTCAGAGAAATAGAAATTGGCGATTTGATGAGGACTACTTTGCCACGCCGCTTTCCCTGCAGAGGCAGGCAGTTCTGTACCCTCATGTGTGTTCTGCATTTGCTACACAGTTGTGTAAAACAGCTTTGTCTGTCTGATCTCTTTTGCTTTCTTGCGCATTATACACCTTCAGTGTAACACAATTGTTTTCTCTACTTGTCATTAGTGTACAAAAACAGGTAATTGGTTGTGATCTGAAATTCTGTATTTGCTAGAATTCACTGTCTGAAGCCAAACATAATTTTTTACTATGTACTAGTATTGACGTAACAAGCGCTCAATTAAAGAAAAATAGTGGGTATTCAACCTGTGGCCCTTCAGCTGCTTTGGGACTACACATCCCAGCATGCCCTGCCCCAGTTCCAGCATGCTTTAATAGCCTGTGCTAGTTGATTAGGGGGAGTAAGTAGATAAGAGTGAAATGCGCTAGTTCCAGCTCAATTTTTTACTTGTATCTATCTTCAACATGTATTACGGCCGATACCGTACAGAAGATCAAATATCTTTACGGTCTTTCCATACATGTAACAAAATGGCCACCGCTGTATATTTGCGTGGCGACAGTAATACGGAGCTTTTATTAAAAAATTATAAGTCCTCTTTTGTGGCTAACCATTTTTTACATATCAGTAGGATTACTTGCAGGTATGTGCAGTGAGCCCAGCAGTGGTCATCATTAGTCTTCTAGTTCTCAATAAAGTTATTTAATTTTTTAAAATTCAATGTGAAACCCATACATCTCACGCATGCACAGTTTAGATGGATTTTCGTTGCCGGTATTCAGACCGTCGGCATCCCACACGCCGGGATGCCGACTACATCCCGTTTAGAAACATCGTCAAATGATGTACTGTGTATGTGCTCCTTGACAGGATTGGATTGTGGTGGGATCAGTTTTCTGTGCCCCGCTTCAAACAATTAAGGATTGATATAGCTGCCTGCTTAGTATCGAAATGCAGTGAAGCAGGAAATTATATGCCGTCACAATATTTGCCCTTTTAATACATCTCCCTCATAGTAATTTATCACCGAAATGTATGACAATTAATCAACAATGTATAACCTCTATATTTACTACCCTTGTGCAAATTCACAAGGACTATAATACCCCTTTCAGACATCCGACCCGGGAAATTTCTCCTGTGCAAAATCCCGGGTATTTTGGTCGAGGCCCCCCTTTCACACTACAGCGTCTACCCGGGAAATTCCCAGGTAGACCCCTTTAAGACATAAGCTGGGTTTTTCATATTACCTGCCTCTCCTCAGCCGTCTGCCCCTCCTAGCCTATCCCCTCTCCGGCTGCCGGTGATGATGTCATCAAAGTGCAGCAGACAGCCGGCCAATCAAAATGCAGCATTTTTTTTTTTTTAAATTTCATTTTATTATTAAATTATTTGTTTTATTTCTTTTATTGCCCTGATGACCTGCTATGGCAGAGACCCGTCAGCGGTCTCCAGCGCAGGCGGGTGTCCCCGGCGTCCGGCTGTGGTCCTCTGTGTCGCTGACTTGATCTACAGCGACACAGCCACCGGCGTGGGGGATGGTGAGCGCCAGCGCTGAGCGTCATATAGGACACTCTGTGTTGCCCTCTCAATGTAAAAGCTGCTTGGTGCAGCCCGGGAGTAAATTCCCGGGTAGCACCATTCAGATATGAGCAGGGTAATTTCCCGGAACTTAACTCCCGGGAAATTCCCTGGTCAATTGGAAGCTCGGCTACCTGGGAACATGTTCCCAGGTAGGTACCTTTCAGACATACACGAGATCCAGGGAATTTGGCTGAGGCAGGCCAAATTCCCGGGAATCTCAGTATGTCTGAAATGGGTATAAGTGGTCTATTTATAATGCCCGCAAAAGTCTTAGGGGTCTATTTACTAAGCAGTGTTAGGAGACAGAGTGAAAAGTGATAAGGTGCCAACCAATCAGCTCCTAACTGCCATCTCACAGGATGTGTTTGAAAAATGACAGTTGGGAGCTGATTGGCTGGCACCTTATCACTTTTCACTCTGTCTCCTAACACTGCTTAGTAAATAGACCCCTTAACTCCAGCAAAAACATAATTGTCTACAGAGCTATAAACACTCAGCATTAAAAGCAAAAAGACACTGTAACTTTATTTTTTATGTAGTTGTATAAAGTAATTATTAAGAGATTACTATATAATTATATTTTAATACACAATAACCTGTGCAGGTGGTAGTACAAAAAATTAGTCACACTTAATAAAATATTATATATAGGGGCATATCCAATTAGCCGCGGGATTTAACCCGCGGCTAATTGTCAAGCAAAAGTCCCGCGATGCGGGAATTAGCTATTCAAATAAATAGCTATTTCCCCGCGTCATTATAACGGGACTCCTGCGTGAGAACACACTGATTCCGCGAGAACTGCGGAATCAGTGTGTTTTACCCGCTCGCGTGAGGCCGAATACGGAGGCCTCACGCAGATTTTACCTCGCACCTACATGAGATGCAAGGTAAAGTCCGACAGCAGGGACTCGCGCGCGGGGTCTCGGGGACACCCGCGCGTGGAATCCCCGCTAATTGAATCCCCACCAGTGCGACAATTACCCCGCGGCTAAATGGATATGCCCCATAGTATTGACAATCTACAACATATAAAGGCAACATATAATGGACATATACCCGTTAAAAGAAATAGCTGATTGCTCACTATATATATATATATATATATATATGTATGTATCATGAGACAGTGAGACATTATGATTGTTGAAAACCCAGGCATGCCATCCTCGTCTCATGATTCATCCTTGAGCGAATTTGCTGCATGGATGAGCACCCGGGTATAGCCTAAGTTGTATAGAGTGCCGCTCACAGTTCTGGATACATATCCTGATGAAAATGCTGCTGTATTGAAACGTCGACTTTGACGGTTATTATTTTGTTTTATTACCAGTTATTTATATAGCGCTCACATATTCCACAGCGCTTTACAGAGAATATCTTACCATTCACATCTGTCCCTGCCCCAGTGGAGCTTACAATCTATATTCCCTACCACATGTACACGCACAGACACGCTATGATAAATTTTATTTTTTTTGTGGGGAGCCAATTAACCTATCAGTATATTTTTGGAGTGTGGGAGGAAACCGGAGTACCCGGAGGAAACCCACGCAAGCACAGGGAGAATATACAAACTCCACACAGTTAGGGCCGTAGTGGGAAACGAACCCATGACCTCAGTGCTGTGAGGCAGTAACGCTAACCATTACACCGTCTGTTCTCTAGTTTCCATTGTCGTTTCTTTATAGCCTCGAGTGCCGCCATCTATGCTACGAGTGTGAGTGTGTGTGTGTGTGTGTGTGTATATATATATATATATATATATATATATTTATATGTGTATATATATATTTATATGTGTATATATATATTTATATGTGTATATATATATTTATATGTGTATATATATATATATATATATATTTATATGTGTATATATATATATTAAAATATAGGTCATGATATGTAATAAAATAATACCACATACAAAACAGGAATGTGAGTTTCAAAAAGATCTAAGCCTAAAGCTAATAAATCTGCGATTTCTAAATTATTATATTAATAAATACACACATAATTTAATTGTTATGGTAATGATGTATAATTACTTTACAAAAAATAATGTATAAAGTGACTAATAATGGTAAAAACTAATACTTTAAATATATCCTGTTGGTATACTTCACTGAAAATGGTACAGAAACATAGAAATTGTAAATATGGAAAGAAATTGGCAAAACATTAAAATATCTGTCAGAAAATAAACAAAAGTATAATAGCAAGGGGATTACACCACGACCGCCCCCAGCCCAAACATACGTTTCAACATGCACGCTTCATGTGTCTGTGACTTGTGTGTTGTATGTGAAATTAGCTCCTTCACCACTGCACTTATACTAATTTTTGTATGTTCATCTTATACTGAGGGTAATTGATTAGATATACATTTTTTATTGTACAAGGTGTTTCTAACTCTAGGTAATCAAAACCCTTCTAACAGAACCACTGTTATAGTTTATGTCCCACAATCCCCTCACAAATCCTTATGCCTCTTACTTACTGTTATTAGAAGTCATGCTTTTATTAGGGATTTTTATGCAAGTGGGTAACCAGTCTTATGTGATGTGAGATTATTGGGTGCACTACCAGTAGGTAAGAACATAATGGAGAGGAGAGAGATGAGTCACATACCCCAAACCTTGCTCAATACCTCAACAATAACATAACAGAAAACACTACATTCCTTGTACAATGGACTGTTACTAATACTGTAACATTGTGTAATGATCTGTTCTTCCTTTCAGATCGCTTGTATTTTGCAACCTTGAGGAATAAACCAAAAAGTACAGTAAATACTCACTATTTTTGTACTGATGAAGAACTTGTTTATGAGAAGTAAGTATGGCTTTATTTCACATATTTGTATGATCTTTGTGCATTTATTTTATATGCGTTGTTCATTTATTGATTCCAGTTTAAAATACATATAATTATTTGCAAAATTAGAAACATTAGGAACAGTTCTTAACAGAAAAAAATTGTGAGAAATGTAAATTTAGTTTTGGGTGGTGTTCACAAAGATAACACAGTATTACTTACCTTTAGTGGGGTTGCATTGGTTTCCCTGAGGGCTCCAATAGTCATGCGCTGGGTATTTCCCAATGGATCTGGTATGTTTGGTTGATAGTTATCATGTTGACATGCATAAGGATATATATATATCGACATGCTTAGCATTGCGACAGTGACCATGTCGAGATTCTTCATGTCTTCACGGATGACATGTCAGCATAATAGACTGCTGACAAACCGTTTCTGGTGGAGTGGTGGTCTAGTGGTGTGTTACCTGATCCCAGTGGTGTCGGCGGTGAAGTGAGGAGCAATTTTGCAGACATCTGAGGAGCGGCCTTCTGGTGAGTTTTCTTCAGCCTAATCCCTACCCCTAACCCTAATGGCCCCTACACACTACACAACATTTTGAACAATTTGGCCGTTTCTGACACATCGGTACGACAAATAGTTAAAGATGACTAGTGTGTATGCACTACATCGTGTAGTACGTTCTTCCGTGGGGTCGTAAGCCTCATCACCTGATCTTTTGTACATGTAGTAAGTTCAGGCCGTGTAACTGATGATCTTATGCAGCCAGAGGGGGGCGGCATATCGAGTGGTCGGGCACCGGATCACCCAGTGTATAGGGACCACCCGATATGTCCATAGGCAAACGCAGGGGGGTTTCCATCTGCCTGGAAACCCCCTTCCCCAGCCCACACTGTGACCACAATAGAAATAGCAATGTAATAGAATTTTACTAGTGCTGCAATTTCTTCACAGTATCACAAATGAAATAATTAGCACCACCTGTGGATATTTTAACATGTATCAGTCAGTAATAAGTACACCTATGCACCAACTAGGAGATCTGGAAAATATTCACTGTTAGGGATGTGCTGCTATAGAGCCCAATATGTACATGTATGTCCAGGGCAGTGCTAGGTTATTCTGCTGCTCCCCCAGACTTGCTCTAATACTCTGGAATGGTGCCTACATCGAAATTAAAAACATTCAGCTCAGGCAGGATGGCCCTACTGCCGCATTTAATGGCTTACTGTGATCGCTGGTCCTGTATATGCTGGAATTATGACACACAACACTTTTGTATGATGCACATTAAAGCTGGTTAAGTTCTAATTCTACCCTCTTCATGGACTGGCCACACTCGCTCTAAAATCAAGCATTTGGAAACCCCCCTCTGTAAATCCTGCGTTTGCCACTGATGTCGGCCGGTCGGCAGCTGGATCGTGTGCCGCATCAGTGGGTACACACGTTGTTAAGTGTGTAGCCAGCTTAACATCCTCCTAATGCCTACCTCCTCCTTCCTCCAGCAGCCTAACCCTAACCTCCCCCTGCAGCCTAACCCTAACCCTTCCGGCGGTGCCTACCCCTAACCGTTAGCATTCTGAGTATGTTGTTGTTTTACGTGGCTATGTGACTGGATCGCCTTCTCCATAAATTTCACAATCTTGTGACAAAACTGCTCGCTTAGGAGAAGAGAGGATTGCAGCTCTGGACAATTAGGGGTTAATTCAATTAGGAGCGAGTTGGGTCTTGCCAGTAAATTTGCACTTTAGTTCCAAATTTGTGATCCATTTTTCCAGCAAAATCGCAGTTTTGTTTTGGTGCTTAATCCGTTGAGTAGGTGAAAAGGTAGGGAAAGTCTTTATTTCAAGGTAAAAAATGTTGGGACTCAGTGCAGAGCCTCCGGTACACCCTTCCTAATTTATATAAATAGTATGATTTTCCCAATAAAGACATGTAATTTTCTCTCTAAGAAGCTAAATAATGGTTTAAAATGATGTGGGGCAGGTACAATATGTGGAGGTGTTGTATTAATGGGAAAGAGGTTTTTGAACTTGCAGATGGGAGCTAAAAGTGTTTTCCCAACATTTTACAAGCTATAAAAACATGAAAATTCACATTAAACACATTTTATTGTACCCTAAAATACTGTAAAGACTTATATCCGGAAAAACCATTTGCTGTCTATAATTTTTCCACCATTAATAAATAAATACATGTAAAAATCAACTATATGACACCTTTTAAGATCATGCAATTTACTAACAGCCTTCTATATGGTCCTGCCATCTCAGTCGTAATTTTTTGGGGGGTTTAGGATGATTTCCTCACTATTTCATGCACTCCTTCCATGTCTCTTTCTTTTTGTATAAAAATCGCGCAACATCGCCACGATGCCCGCAAATCACCATTTCTAATTTTATCTCATATTTCTTGGGTGCGCACATTGCTGAGATGTATGAGAGATTTTATGCTGCAAGTTCACTTTTGCAAACTCGCATCAAATTAAATGGATCCCTTAGAGCCTTCCGGGGGTGCCTCCGGATCAGGATAAACTGGATGAAGGGGAAATAAGTTGTATTTTCTCTTGTATTAGCGGAAAGCCTCCAAAATGAAATTCTTATTTTTGACTGCAGCGTTAATAGTAACCAGTAAGCCTCCAAATAAATGTAGCTATATGTCCAAGTAATTTGGACTATTGTCATCAGTCGTTTTAGGTGATATCAGATGAGTAGCTTAATATCACCCTGTCTTGTTATACAGGGAATAGAGCTCTTTTGGGATCCAGACACAGGGCCTGATTCAGAGATATGCAAAGGTCACAGCCGCTGGGATTTGTATCTTTGTATTAATACGCCAACCGACTGCTTTGCAAATCCAAGCGATTGTGTACAAAGGTGCAGCATGGTTACTCAGAATGGATAAAAAAAAAAGAACATAGGAGACGCCAGTCCCATGACCCCCCACAATTAGTCCCTGACTGTTCATCACACTGCGAGGAAATCCTCACTGCGACTGCCGACTGTAATGAAACTCCGTATGACTCAGACACATGCGCAGATCAGGGAACATTACCAAATTTAAGTCTGCTCATTCAGTACACCATATCAAACGGCCCCTGCTTAATAGATGCCCTACGCCACTGGTATTACAAAAGTCCCGCCTTACGGGTATAGCACTCTCCAGTAACTTCTTTTTTAATCTGAATTAAAGCCTCACCCACAGCTATAGTATATCTCCATCATTAGGTCTTTAACTCCCCTCAACAGTAGCCACACCTTTCTCCTGGAAAACCGATGCTTATTGGACTACATAAGTTTAATGAGATTATCCAATAATCTTATCTGTGTAGAACAATGGGCTATAGGAACACGATAGGCCAACATAATAACCCTTCTTACATCTGAATATGATGGGGGACAGGTACTTGTCATGTCCGCATTACCTATAGAAGGCGTTAATAAAAACGTAGCTGGATAAAGTGACATTTGGTACCTAATGATAAATAAGGATACCAATTGGGCATGACTGGAGCCATAGTAGGGAAGAAGGATGCCCTGGGCTGCCACCCCCAACCATTATGGCACTTTTATATCATGGTGATCCTAAACAATACCAAGGTAGCAGGAAGATCGGTGCAGGATCCATTCTGTGGAAACACACAGGATCTTTTTTGGTAGTGTGGTGCCTCTCCAGATACCTCACCAAAAAGTACAGTGTTGCCCTTTGGCCCTGGATAATGGCACCAGTTGCACACTCCACATTTAGGCCCTGGTTTGACTGCTATTACCCTGGTATTTCTATTATATACACACACCCACAGTTTTACAGGGTATGTGGTGTGAGGTCAGAAAGGCATCAGGGATTTTTATTACCATTAGCCTCCTTGTAAACTTTCTTCTATGGGCTCTTCTGTGTGACTTATATGAGAGACATTTAATTATCATATGCATGCCATCCTTATGAGAAACTTATGGGCACTACAGTAAATTATAGTCACATGTCTAAGTTATGTTACAGATTTACTATTTAAAAAAAAAATCTTTAGACATTTTCTGTTACACACTGACAAATAGTTATAAAGCAGCCAAATTATTAACGTTTATGGGAATGTACAGAAATTAGTGAAAGATTAAAATCATTTTGTTCTCCATAGGGTTAATTTATAGTATGTGTCATATTTGTTGCAGTGGACAAGACAATTTGGACTTTCCACAGAGGCTAAATTGTGGCCTAGTGCAGGATTGCTTAGTTATGGTGTACTTGTGGTATGTGTGCCTTCAGTGTAGTTCACATGGAATCTAGTGGAAATCAACCTTTTAGCATAACTCACTATAAGGGGTCAATTCATTAAGTGCAAGTTGCACCACAAATTACATTTGCAATTCAATTCCAAACGCGCATTTATTTTTCAGAGGAAGTTTGCTTTTTTTTTTAGTCCACCTTTTTGAGCAGGAGAAAAGGTAGAACACAGGCCAGAACCTCTGGTATACCCCTCCCAATTAATAGTCATGCACTTGGAGGGGTTTAAATAACATAATTTCAGTTTTCAGTTAAATATCTTTAAAAAGCTCAATAATGGATAAAATTATGTGGGACAGGTATGTGGAGGTGTAAATAATGTGGGATAGGTATGTGGAGGTGTACATGATATGGGACAGGTATGTGGAGGTGTACATGATGTTGGACAGGGATGTGGAGGTGTACATGATGTTGGACAGGTATGCGGAGGTGTAAATGATGTGGCACATGTATGTGGAGGTGTAAATGATGTGGGACAGGTATGTGGAGGTGTAAATAATGTGGGACAGGTATGTGGAGATGTAAATAATGTGGGACAGGTATGTGGAGGTGTAAATAATGTGGGACAGGTATGTGGAGGTGCAAATAATGTGGGACAGGTATGCGGAGGTGCAAATAATGTGGAACAGGTATGTGGAGGTGTAAATGATGTGGGACAGGTACGTGGAGGTGTAAATAATGTGGGACAAGTATGCGGAGGTGTAAATGATGTGGGACAGGTACGTAGAGGTGTAAATGATGTGGGATAGGTATGCAGAGGTGTAAATGATGTGGGCCAGGTACGCGGAGGTGTAAATGATGTGGGATAGGTATGCAGAGGTGTAAATGATGTGGGACAGGTATGTGGAGGTGTAAATGATGTGGGATAGGTATGCGGAGGTGTAAATGATTTTACACAGGTATGCGGAGGTGTAAATGATGTGGGAAAGGTACGTGGAGGTGTAAATGATTTTAGACAGGTATGCGGAGGGGTAAATGATGTGGGACAGGAACGTCGAGGTGTAAATTATGTTTGACAGATATGTGGAGGTGTAAATAATGTGGGACAGGTATGCTGAGGTGTAAATTATGTAGGACAGGTATGTGGAGGTGTAAATTATGTGAGATAGGTATATTGAGGTGTTGTATAATTGGGAGAGGGGTTTTTGAACTTCCAGATAAGAGAAAAAGTGTGTATTCCCACTTTTTACAAACCTATATGAAAACACTGAAACAGATGTGTCCCCATTCACCAAGCCTCAATGTCCCATGCGGCATGAGACGCAGAACGGTGTAGCTTAGCGACTTTTACTTTAAATTGTACGCCTTATTCGCACTGATGATACAGCAAAACAACACTGTACCGCACAGAAATTCGCTGAAATAGAAATATGGCGTGAAAAATAGCAGTGGCCGCTGCATTGTGGCACTACATATACATATTCAGACTCATTCGCACACAGATGTACAAGTGTTACATATCAAATTAATCAGTGCATGAAACCAACTCACTTTCACAAACTCACTCCCAATTGCATTGACCTCTAAGCAGAGCCGTAACCAGACTTTTTGGTACCCTATGCCAGAAAGAGCATTGGCGCCCCCCTCATTCTTCAAAGGGACATAATGCACCCAAAAAAGGGCCATGGCTTCGTGAAGAAGGGCCAGGGAAGAGATAGGGGAGGCCAGGGGATGCTCGGGATGAAATAAGAGGAATCTACAAGCAAGAATGATAATAAACAGAAATTTGACAGGCGCAAACAGCGCCCCCTGACCTGTGGTGCCCTGTGCGATGGCACCGGCCGCACTACCCTAGCTACGGCCCTGCCTCTAAGAGTTAATGCTTTTTTGTACAAGTTTATACACATAAGGGTAGGCTGTTGCAAATATGGGGTAAGGGAACTTGCAAAATATTGAGATATAATGAGGAAATTGGTAACAGAATGGTTGAAGATCTCTGGTAACATAGTCGATGCTATACAATCACATTACTGAATTGTCTGACGTAGGCCACGTTGTTACTGCAGGGGCTCTTGTTTTCCCCATATTGTCACCTGTGTACCAGAGTTAGATATAGGAAATATGAAGCAGGGTGCACAATATATGATATATTGTACACATAGTATAGTGTGTACTCGCCATCCATCGTTAGCCATGGTCGTTCTGTCCCATCTGCTGTTCTGCAGCATGTCATGCCACATAGCGCCGTTATACACTGGATAGTGCAGTGTCTATACGTGCAACTTTTCCAAAATATTTCTCATTATGGGGTCTATTTGCTAAGCAATCTTAGGAGACAGAGTGAAAAGTGATAAGGTGCCAGCCAATCAGCTCCCAACTGTCACCTCACAGGCTGTGTTTGAAAAATGACAGTTGGGAGCTGATTGGCTGGCACCTTATCACTTTTCACTCTGTCTCCTAACACTGCTTAGTCACTTTAGCAGTTATGTTGTATGATTGGGATGCAGTCAGGAAGCCGACGGTTGAAATGCTGACCGCCAGCTTCCCGACTGTCAAATCCCGGAAAGGTACTAATGACAGGCGTCAAAATCCTGACGCCTGTCATTAGACCTACATACCATACCGATCGAAGGTAAGCCAGGCGCGGGCAGCTGCGGGGAGGGAGGGTTAGGTTTAGGCACTAGGGAGAAGGTTAGGGTTAGGCACCCCTAAAGTAGCATTGGGGGGTTAGGTTAGTTAGTACTTACCTTTTACAGCTGTCAGGATCTTCACTGGTGCCGTCTTCCAGCTTCGGGATTTGAACCGCCGGACATAGGTATTTCATACCGATCCCGTATGATCTAAAAACAATGTTGACTACAGAAGAACAACTTTCCCATGTAGCGTGTTCTTGTTACTGTGATGTCTAAAGAGGGATAATTGGGTCTCATTTGATTTCGAAGACTGTTTTAAAAGTAAACAACTTTACAGACTGCAGCATGTCTTCTCATTTACGTGTTCAAGTTATGTTCCCCTGCCAATAATGCTGTCAGTAATCATGTGATCTGGGTAGAAATGCCTGAGAAGCTTGTACAGGATAACAGGTTGTTTATGCCATTCTTAAGGTGCCTACACACATAGCAATGTGCTCACGATCAGCCGAAGTGTACAATTTTCTTGGAAACTCTCCCCGGCAGCTCTGCACACGATTTGCATACGATTTTGGTGTCCAATCTTCATACGATCTCTCCTGCATCCAGACTATACAGTGCATCGCGTCCTAGATTGTCAGATCTGCCCTACAGCACGGCAGATCTGATGATGCGATGTGTGACCAGCAGGCAGGGCCGGCTCTAGGGGTGTTCGACCAGTGCGGTCGCACAAGGGTGCCACCCCTAGAGGGCGGCACCCTTCCCCAGCATCCCGATTTCAGCGGGACAGTAGTGTTCCGCTGCTCCATTCGCAGGCCGAAGTGGCCCGCGGGTGGTCTAATTGGGAGGTTGGGGACCCCCACCGCCGCAGCTGTGCGGCAGTGCCGGACCCCCGGAGTGTGAATGGATGCTGCTGCATGCGCGCGGCATTCATTCACTGACGGAAGAGGGCTGGGGGAAGCCCAGCCAGTGACGGATTGCTGGGCTTTACCCCCAGCCTGACGTTATTTGGAGGCGTGCCATGCGGGCACGCCTCCAAATAACGTCACATAGGGGGTGTGGCCCATGGTAATTAGGCCCGTAGGGGGTGTCCCCCATGGTAATTAGGCCACACACCCAAATTTGGTCGCGCGCTGATGGGCCGGCACAGGGTGCTCTGACCCCTGGAGCTGGCCCTGCCAGCAGGGACACGCATCGCATCGTGATCGTGAGTGGGGACTCACGATTTGGGCATATTTTACATGATCTGTCGTTCCGATGCGTCGGAATCGGCCAGATCAGGTAAAAGAATCGGTATGTGTGTAGGCACCATATGCACAGAAACAAATAATTACAAAGCAATGTATCTGCAAACTCCTTGATTGTAGTTAGTGGTAAATTCTCACCCTACTAGCCAATCAGCAGCAGCACAGCAGCTTTCCCACGCTCTCACAATTTAGAGTGAGGCCGGTCTGTTTTGATTAGAAGCTGACAGACTACCCTGCACCTCCAAATTCTTATTTGTTTCCTAGCAGTAAGCAAAGGGGAAGTTTCCCTCCAACTCCCAGTACTTTTTTTGTGTGGAAATTACAAGTCTCAGTGGACGCTGGATACTATGGCATAGTTGTAGAAGTGCCACCATAATCTGGCAGCTATCTGTGTGTTGGCCCTTGTATTTTTATACGTGTCCAAACAGTTTAGGTATACCAGTGCTTGCTGGTACTTGGCCTGGGGAGTTGGGCAATTTTTTTTTGCAGGCCTGGCTCCCCTAGGAAATTCAGCCAAATGCTGAACAGGCTACGGCCAAGTGACCATAAGACAGAGAAACACATACTATGACTTTTCTTGTCCCAGCAGCGCAACCAGTCATATTCTAGTGCTGATAGCAGCTTTCATGTGACTGCTTCTAGCCCTGGCTATGAGCTTTGGTTGTGCTGGGAACATTTGGGGGTCATGCACCGGTTTTTATTTATTTATGTATCATCACCATCACAGATCTTGTTTGAGGGGTGGAGTACTTGCTGCAGATACTTCTCCTGACAGGCACATCTGCACTTGTCTCGACCTCTAATTAGAGGGCAAATACGTAAATACAACTTTACTGTACATGCTCAGACTATGTTGATATATCTCTGCCATCCCCTGTTCTGCCTGTCCACATGTAAGTCAGGGATACACAAAAATCTTGATAAGGGCAAAACTATATGCATTGTTTTGTTAAAATGTGAAGTACAAAAATGTATTTTCCTCTTAAAAGGGGCTTTTGTCCATCTCTAAATGACTCCTGAACTGAGCACATTTTTGGCCAACCGTGTTTGACCAAATTGCCCTGATTTGGTAGTCCTGCTATTTTTTTTTCTCAAAAACCAGATCATACGGCCTCCAATGCGGAGCAGTCAGTAAATAAATGGAAACATTGCAGTGCAGTCACAAATTAAAACAATCCAATGAGATCTGATCTGAAGAGGATCATTGACTGTTTTATTGGAGAAAGGCAGGCACCAATACATTTCTGATGTCAGAGTTGTTTTCTCCCAGCATGCATTGTGATATCGAGATGATATTGTGCCAAGCATAATTAAAACATTGGCGAGTCAATTGGTTGCTGTCACTAAGCACAGATCTCATTGTCCTGTGGAGGCTGAGCAGTAGCCCAGGAACATTAATAACAAAGGAAAGATAGGAAGAAGTAATCAGAAGAGAGCCTGAGGAAACCCTACTCTGTACAGTTATTGCAGCACAGGTGTAATCTGATAATAAGCCACATTCACGGTCATTCTGCAAAACAGTATATCTTCCGTACTTGTACATTCAGATTCCTATGAAGACCTGTGTAAATACGAAGCTATTAGGAGTTAAGCTATTTTTAACAGTGTACGAGAAGGTATTATT
Organism: Taudactylus pleione; assembly: GCA_031769625.1. Taxonomy (NCBI): domain Eukaryota; kingdom Metazoa; phylum Chordata; class Amphibia; order Anura; family Myobatrachidae; genus Taudactylus; species Taudactylus pleione. Next base: position 89,469 of record JAUIMM010000545.1, read on the forward strand.
TACAATTTTGTTTCCTGGCCCCTGAATATCAGGTACCATTACAGCCCTGTTTTACCTTTACAGTCAGCAGTGCGTGAACAGTGTTTTGTTTTTTTAAATAAAAAGATTTATAATTAAATTTCCATTTTTAGATTGCCTTCAGATAAGAGTTGCATCTTTATTATTTCAATAAATCTAAGAGAAATACAAACAAATAGACAGATGTCCAGTGATGGGATCTAGGCCTTGTATTTCCCAGTTGTTGCAGATCAATGCAGCTGAGCCATAAATACATTGAGAAATGTTGTGGCTTAGGGATTATGCCCTGACAGTGAAACAATGACTGAGAGATCCCAATGCCACCATATGGTCACTTGTTTTTTTTATTTTATTTTAAAGACCTATAGATGTCATTTATAGATGCTTTGCTGTAATAAATACTTTGACCTGTAACATGTCTTATATGTACAGTAAAGTTTCGTACATCTTTTAGTACATATTAACTCTTCTGCTTTCTGATGGGTTGGGTACGGCCGACTGCCGGGATGCCGGCTACATCCTTTTCTGATTAGTGCAACTGTCCATGTGCTCATCCAGGTCACATGATTGGGATTGTACTTTACACACTGAAGGGTATACAGGAGAGGCATACTGTACACTGCAGCTCTCCTGACCTGAGATTGTCATTGTTTCTCTTTGTAACACAGTGACAAGTCTGTGTGAGAAGCCCTTGGGAATGCATTGCTGAGCAGTGAACATTGGGGGAAGAAATGGTTTATCAAAGACATAATAGTTTACGGATGTTACCAATCTCTGTTCTTGTTATACTTCCTATACTCTACTTCCCCTAACTCCCATTCTTCTATCACTACCCAGTTTTTCCATAACTTAACTGATCCCTATTTCCTTTCCTGCATCTGACCTAATACCTTATCTTGCACATATGACTGTAACCCTTCTCTGGCCACTGCTATGACGCTCAGTAAAATATAGTCTCCACCCTTTTAACTTGTTCCTTTCCTTGTTATTTAGCCAATTGGAGAGCAGTCTATGGGGGATTTACTTGAATTTGAATTTGATGGTGTAGCAGATTATAATGATCTGAAGTACATTTGTAATTGTTAAGTTTGATTGCAATCATTAATAAAGCCAAGAAATCAGTGATAGGAGAATGTGTATCTTTCTCTGAGTTTTACCCACTCAGATTGTCTCTTTGTGTCATTTGAATCTGAAATGACTGCATTGCAGTTAATGGATTGTTGCAGTAGCATCCCATTATCTACAAGTACATATGCTGATTTGTATAGAACGAGCAGCATCTGTATGTTCTGTGGAGTAACTAGAAACATTATAACAAAATATTTTGTCGGTCCACTAACAGTAGTCTCTCAAGCATAACATTTGGTAAGTAATGTCCTATCAAGTTTTTTATTTTATTGTGCAGTTTGAGGACACCACAAATGAAAGGCTTTTATCCATGCATGCGCTCTTCATATCAATCTGTAAACCTTTGTTCTCCAAGCAGTTATATATTGTGATCAGGATACAATTTAATGCTAATTCAGCCAAAGCAATGTCTTATTTTGGTCAATATTTTATTCTTGTAGTTATATAAGCCAACTTATTTTTTTTTTCATATCAATTTATCCCTATAGTCTTGTCTAGTTTGTTTTATGGAATTAATTTGTATGTTTGTATGGAGTGGCAGTAGTAGAGATTAAGTAAATATATATATATATATATATATATATATATATATATATTATATTTGTGTGTGTGTGTGTAAGTCAAGGAATGAGGCTCCTATTATATACACTCTGCATAAACAGTGTTCCTAATGTGACAGTGATGTGAGAGTAATACTTCTGTTAAATAGCCGGTACCTTGTGTCTGACCACAGTTTGTTTTTTTTTCTTCAGTTTCTATGCAGATTTTGGGCCCCTGAACCTTGCACTGCTCTACAGGTACTGCTGCAAACTTAACAAGAAGCTCAAGGTGAGTGAATATTCATTCAGTATGTGACTAGTTCCACTATTACCCTGCTGACACGGTAGCAATGCTACATATAAACTGGCATTTGCAGTGTGTTTTCACTGTGTGTTTATAATACACATAAAGATGCATATAAAACACATTGGGGCTCATGCAGAGTTGGTAGTAAAATTGGCGAAAAATTGCTTAAAAAAAGAAAAGAAAAAAGTGCATGGAGAAATAGCGTATTTCAGCTCATATTGTGCAATACACTCGCCTTTGCCTCGGCAGAAAAAACGTTAAATATAGCTGAAAAATAAAACAATTATATACCTTTCCATTTGGTACTATGATTTTTATTTCCACATCAATTTAAATGCAATTAACTTTCTTAAGAAACACATCTTAAATGCAGAATTTTTACACCAGTTTATAGGCAGCCAAATATGGGTAAAACTCTTATTGGTGATGCTTGGTTTTCTCATGTTATATCTGAAGTTCTTAAAAACTAAATCCCTTTTTCCCATGCAGCCCTCTCTGATGTACAGTCCCTGGCAGGTAATTTGACCTGAATAATGACATGTCATTGACCAGATTTTACTATTTCAATGCATTATTATTCATTGGGGATGTGTACCAGAGGTTCGGCAACAAGTCCCAACATTTTTACCCTAAAATAAAGATTTTTACCAACTGTTCACCTACTAAAGAGGTGAGAACTAAAAGCTGTGTTCACTGCCATTGACAGCCTTGTTAAACTGACACAGATTTATGATTGAATTGAACCATGTTAACCCTATGGCAGCAAAGTTGCAAGTAATTGAATTTGCCTAAAGACAAATTAATGTACACATGACCTGAAGAGCTTGAGGTTGAATTCTGGTGATCAATGTTAAAGGTCAACAAGAGCTTCTTTGCAAGCTCTAGATTCACAGTTTCACCACACCTGATCAGACTTGCCTGACTGTACCTATCGTATGGCATTTCCTATTACTGAGTCTATCAGGCTGTATCCAGGAGATGAACTGGCAATAAAGTGGCCACACTCTTGAAATGAAATGAGCCAGTGTTAGAATTCCCCTTCCCCCATTGTATAATCTGTCCCCTCCTTGTTTCGCTCTGATTGTGCAAGGAATCTGAGATCCGTGTGCTCTGCACAAAAGACAAGCCTCTGCGTCGCAGCTATGAAATCTGATGAGAATCCTTTTAACAAACTCACTACAACCGGCTAGTAAATATTTCTGAATACGTAGCCTTCCTGCCTCTTATACTATCAGGAACCTCTTTCCTCCTGACCAGGCAATTCTGAGAATAAACAGCCTCTGAAATGGATTTACACAAACACTATTTGTTTAGGAAACAAACTAGTTTTGTACGGTTTATTTCTGAGTAATACAAAGCATTCCAATGTAGAACTGTGTTTACAATGTGATGACTGTGTGCTCCTCTACAGATGTTTCATTTTATATCTTCAGAGCAAGTAAGATAGCCGCTCCTACTCATAATAAATAATGTAAATATGAAGAGAAATAAGGTTCGCTGGGGCAGAATAACAGTGATAGTGGGATAATAATGTAAAAGCGCATAAATCCAGTAACACATAGCAACTATCAAAACTTTATTTAGCCTTATTTATGCCATAACTCTAAAGTCAGGTGGGTAAAGGTTGCTACAGGTTATGCAGGCTACACAAGCAGATATCTTGATAATTTAGCTCTATATCACTGAATTACCCAAAAGAGTAATCAGATCATCCCGGACATGCCCAAAAAAAATGGTTTTCAAGACAATGATATTCTATTTCTAGTATTGTACATTATTACTACATTTACTATATATTTATTGTTATTACCTACCTCATTCATTCTTTTTTTGCCAGTTGAACTGTACCAGCACTATGGATTCCGGATCCAATATGGTGGCTGTTTGAGAAACTTGCCTTTGTTTTGATTATAGAGACACGAATCTTGATAAAGACACTGCAGAGTGTCGAATTGCATTGATAGTGTCTCATTAGCTGAACATCTTTTTTGCCCACCCTTAACGAACCACTGTCCTGATAGGTGGTATACACGGGTTCCATATTTCACCACAGTACATGTGGATACACTATAGGGTATGTGTATATGTTGTTTACATTTTAAATAAATTGTTAAATTTTCCACAACAGTTCTGGTGATTTTATATTTTATTTTTGGGGCTTTACACATTCGGATGTGGAGTTCCCTTATTGGACACATTAGAGGTGAATATAAAGAAACTGCTACGTGTATTTACAGAGCTTATGACAAGTAAGTATACATGCGAGCACTTGTTTTCAATCAAGTCACGTGTGGGGTGTCTACATCTGGGAGGCTGGACATCCTTTGAATCTTTGGACTATTTTCTCACCCATTCCCCATCATTACACCAGGGGTGTAATCTATTCAATTTAAGGACTGATAATTAGTACCTTTTTATTTTTCACTTTCTATATATGTATTGATCCCACACAATTGGATTATTGGACATATGTTGGAATTTTCCACAAGCACTGGATTATAAGGTTGTATTTTATGTTCTATGTTTATACTAAACCAATTGGGCTGAATTGGTACACAAATTTATCCCAGCAGCTGTGCAGTACAGCGCCCAAGGTTTGATACCATTTTGTTTATTGTACCAGCACTATAACTGAATTTATTCTGGGTTACTATGGTAGTTGCCAGCTGTCCCTGATTTTCATGGATAGTCCCAGTTTTTAAAGTTTTTTTCCCATGGAAATGTCCCTATATATAATATTTACCAACTACACAGTAAAATTCCTATTTGACTGCATGTTAGATGCAATTCTTACCCTTTATTCTTATTCTCTAGCTTTCACAAGTTAATATTTATTGAAAAAAGTATATAACATGCAAAAGTATATAAAGTTACAATCAAACCTAATAACCGTGGCATGAAGGGGATCGCAGTATGCCAGGGTCTGGTGAGACAGTCTGCTGCTGTTGATGCTTTAATTCGGCATCAAAATATTTTTGGAAACTATTTTAAAATGCTGGGATCCATGTATGTAATGCTTCACTTATACAGTTAAGATCTTACTCTGCTAATTGCAGTGCTTCACAGGGATATGTCTCAGAGAGAAAACCACTAGCAATTAGTACAGATTTAATCTATTGCTTTGCAGGGCTGTGTACAAACAATCTTATCATTGAAGCTTAGTCTGGAAAACAATGTGTTTCTATGGAAAGTAGACAGCTAAACAAATATTTTAGACAGACTGGGCAATGCAGGGTCGGCAGCCTCCTATATAAATGTATTTCTTAAAAGTTTTGTTCTGCAATGTGTTTTCAGTATTGCAAAGTTGCCGATCTTTAAAAAATATTTGAAATGACAAATTTGCAGATATACACTGAAATACATAATTTTTACTGTTGCATTATTTAGTAAAGACCTTTCCTATTATTTCATCATAATATACTATACAGGGTGACTGGAGTATTATTTTTGTATCCAGAAGTGAGCTCAAAAACCTAGATTTCCTTAGGGATCATTAATACGCTGGGACAGTGGTTCCCAAAACTTTTGGGGCCACTGCTACCTTGGTTCTATAAACTCATCCATAGCACCCCCAACCATTTGTGTAAGATAATAACAAAACACAGTAATGACTATAATTCAACATTTTGCAAAATTCAATATACCCCAACTCCTAGGTACGCCTATCAGTACCATCCTCTTTGGGAACCATGGCTCCAGATCAATACTGTAGACCATAGACAAGCGTAAAGTTTCTCTGTTGTGCTGCTGTACCAAACACATCTATCTGATTTAACTTTAAATGTACACTATAATAAGAAGTCCACGGTCCATAGACATAGTTTGTTGTAATGGACTTTAAACCAATCCAAAATGGCCCCCCAAAAAATGAGAGAAGAATTTCATGGTACTTGTTCACCACATCTTTTGGTCAGAATTCATGTTCATATACGAGGGTTGTTCAAAAAGTAATGCCTAAAATGCTCACAACTCAAATTTTTTTATAGATACAGATTTGAAAATTTGCAGTAAAATACTTTGAAGTCTTAATAACAGAATGACTCCACTCAAAAAATTCACCATCTGCCCTCAAACATTTTCTCCACCTCTCAACCCAAGCTGTGAATCCACTTTGGAAAAATTCCAGTGGTTGATGTTTGACCCAGGAACGTATGGCGTTTTTAACAACCTCTATGTCTTCAAAATGTTGACCATGGAGACAGTATTTGAGAGGGTCAAACAGATGAAAGTCAGAAGGGGCCAAATCAGGACTGTATGGTGGATGTGGCATTATTGCCCACTCCATTTTGGCAATGGCCGCAGATGTTGCCATCGATGTGTGAGGTCTGACATTGTCATGGTGTAAGATGACATTTGACAGTCGAATTGTTGACCTTTTTTTGCGGATGGCTTCTTAAGTGTAATAATGTATCGATCACTGTCGATTGATTGGTTTTGCCCCAAGTAATCGATGAGAATAACACCTCAGCAATCCCAGAAGAATGTGGCCATGACTTTGTTTACGGATTGCTATGATTTAAACTTTTTTGGCCTAGGTGAATGTGGGTAATTCCATTGCTTTGATTGGGCCTTTGTTTCTGGGTCATAAAGGAATACCCAGGTCTCATCTCCTGTAATGACATTTTCCAAAAACATCTCAGGGTTGGCTTCAAAGTTGGTCAAAAGGTCATTGCACACTTCCACCCTCTGGGCCTTATGATCCCTGGTTAATTGCTTTGGAACCCATTTAGCACACACTTTACGATATCCCAAATCATTGATTAGTGTTTCTACAGTGCTATGGCTACATTTAAGTTCATCACTGATATCTCTGATGGTCACACAATGGTCTTTCTGACTCATGGCATCGACTTTGTGTCAGTTCTCTGCTGTCACTGCAGTTAATGGTGTGCCACCACGAGGTTTGTCGTACACGGACGATTCTCTCAATTGAAAATGTTTATCCACCTTCTGACATTGCTATAATCAATTGTACGCTCACCATACACTTTTTTCAGTCTTCTGTGGATTTCTGTAGCACTGAGCCTTCTTTTTCCAGAAATTCAATGACGGCTCTTTGTTTCATCTTGGATTCCATGGTATTTCTTGGACTACCTAAACAAAACGACATATATAGGGGGTCATTCAGACCCACTCGCGAGCGGCAGTACGCTCGCAAGTGGGTCGATGTTCCCCACTGCGGAGGGAGCTCCGTCGTGCGCATGCGCGAGACCCGACGAGCGAAGGACTTTCCTTCGCTCGGAGTGTCTCATCAAAGGGGGCGTGCTGTCAATGGTGACTGACAGCACGCCCCCTTTGGTGGGCGTGCCGGGGGCGTGCCTGCCAGACGGAGGCGTTCCAAGACCATCGCGACCATCATTTTGCACGCTCGTATATGCTGTGGGTGGTGACCCACAGCTATACGAGCGTCCAGGAGGACGCTCCATATTAATGGAGGTGGGCCCTGATTCAGAGCGAGCGCTCTGGTCAGAGCATCCGGCTCTGAATCAGGGCCATAGTTAGCAGACATTTTAAAGTACAAACTGACAAAGTTTCAAATAAATGTTGCATATTATTTCAGAGTTATGAGCATATAGGCATTACTTTTTGGACAACCCTCGTATTAAATCAACAGGTTTATATACGTGTGGTGTGAGCAAGTGATCTACAACTGCTTCTTGAAGTATAATCCTGTTCTGTCAAGAAGCAAATGGAAACTGTATATTGATCTTTTTTTATTAACAATTTACAGAAGAAATTGTTTATATTGAACACTTTATAATGAACTCATTAATAGTTAAACATAAAGTGTGATGGTTTCTGAGCTTTCCCTGAATGTGGAACTAAATGTGAGTTATGGAGTAAATGTATATGTTAGAGAACCTGTACTACATATTGCTGAGAACATTATAAGCATGCTGACCATAAGGTGTTTTGCATTATGAAGTCCTGAGTAGTAATGTCATATTAAGCTTGAACAGGGCATGTATAGCACTTTATGCGCTGGACCCACACCATGTCTCATTCTCCTCCCTTAAAAGCACTTTTTGAATGCTGCTTACATCATGGCAGGTGCATGCGGCATCCGTTCCTCCAGTGCAGACCAGCGGTGAATGGGGGCACACCTCCCAACCTTCCAGCCCGATTGGTAAAAAGCCTTCAGTTCATAGTGGGATTGCCCTGTCTGAACCTGGACTTTGGAGAGGTGTCCCAAAGTACAAGGAGCAATTTTATGAATGTAACAAATATTCATGAGAATACAGCTTATCAATTTGTGAGGACCTGATGTCCTTATTGTGACCTGAAGCTCCATGGGTCTCATTCCACAATGAGGTCACAATTTTCCTAGTAAATTGAACGGCTGGATATCAGTTCAACTTACATAATGGCTGCCTCATGTATGTTTACTAGACAGGTCCTCTTTCATAGGAAGATCAATAACTCTAAATGTTTAGTCATTAAAACAGAATATGCAGTATTATTAATAAGGAGTGAATATACTGTTAACTTTTTGACAGTAATGGCAGAAACAAAATAAAAGATTCTTGCAGAAGAAAATACGAAGTAAAGGTGGGTATCCACTTGCCTATTTAAAATGAGCGATTTAACGATATAGTTATCGTTCAATCACTCATTAATCGTTCACAAATCGGGCATGAAAATGTCAAAAACTACCAGCGATGTGCGCTCCCGCTGGTCGTTTTTGACATCTATCATCGCCTAAACATGCTGTTCAATCTGCTGATAACGACAGATTCCCCATGTTCAGGGATGAGGGAGGGTGCCTACACTGAACGACATATAGTTCAGTGTAGGCACCGCAGGGGAAGAGGAACGACTGTACGATTACAATGTTGTATTCGTACTGTCGTTCCACTATCTGCTAGTGGCAACGCACCTTTAGGGATTCTGGATGGACATTTTAGCAATTAACTGTAATGACAAATCTTGATTATAGGCAGTGTGACAAGGGCCCTAGCTCTATGACCCCTGCACAATAAATTAATTAGCTCCACTGGAACTAAACAGCAACTTTTGTTGGTCACAGAACGGGGTGTGGAGGGTAGAAAGGGCTCAATCCAATTAGGTACATGTTCCCTCGTGGCGTGAGTAAGGACCTGATTCAGAGTTGGGAATAAGTAAGATATAGCAAGTAACTGTGTACCTGGACAAACCATGTTGCAGTGCAAGGAGTGCAAATACATATATTGTTTTTTGCATGTGGGGTAAGTACTGGCTGCTTTTGCATGTAGCTCACAAATGCTGGACAGCTGTATTTTTACTCTGCAATTTAGATGTCAGTTTGGACACACCCCTCCCAAATCTACATCTCTCTGCACATCAAATCTGCCCCACCTGCAGTGCAGCATGGCTTTACCATACTTCCCTACCCTCCTGGAAGTGTCGGGAGGCTCCCGAATTGTCGGGGAGCCCTCCGCAGCCCCGGAAGAGTATCCACATCTCCCACATCCCGCCCACTTCCTAGTGAAGCGGTCAGGATGGGGAGATAAATGCCAGGAATCACGGCTCCATATGGAGAGAACGGAGCTAAATGATGCGAAAACACATAATTTGTAAGGGGCCTAATGACGTAGTAAGCCGGTCACCAGTGTCTGCTAACTGGGCATCTCCCGGGGAGCAGATAAGTAAAGTAGGTAAGTATGGGTTTTACCAATGTGCACAGTTACTTGCTCTTTCTTATGCTATTCCCGAATCTGAATCAGGCCCTATGTGCGGCTGTATGCCGCACTTACATTCTGGTGTCGACATGTTAAATTGACATTATGAACATGTCAACATATTAGTTGTCTCCATAAAATCCATGGTGAATTTAGGTTTTTGATCATTATGGCAGCAGTATAGAGAATCATTGGTTACATATGAGTGATGCGGACATTCAGAACCTGTCAACATGGTGTCGACAGTCTGAATGTCGACCATCTGAATGAGGCCTTGGTGTATTTAGGAATGCTATAAGTTGTGCAGAAATATTATACTATAAGTGTTGATTATAGACATATGGATGAGGCAAAACTGTTTATAAGAATGATACCAGCTTTGTGACTGGCCTAGAAAGCAGTAATAAGATCTCCTGTCTTATTGTGCAGAGTGTTTGGGGCGGCTGTTCTTTGATCAGGAAATTGAAGGTAAAGTTTGTGCTCTGAAAGCTGCTTGGCTTGTGTGTGTTGCCTGGAGATCACCAAGGAAATGGGTTGTGTGGTCACAGCCCTGAAGGGTGGGAGGAAGCTCAGCCACTGATAAGAGATCCCTGCATGCTATGCCAAGGGACCTGTATGAGATTTTAGGCTTACACCCAGCCAGCTCCCTTTCAATAGTAAAATACGTCAAGTGTTTGTGCTGTAATATGGACTGGGTACAGAGATCCTGAATAAGCATGCCTTATGTGTGATTGCTCATCTGCCCTTAGCATGTTGTGTGACAGTGAGGCTGTTCCTTTACACTTGCATACACTAACTGCTGAGTCAATTAATCTCATTGACCTAATTTTGAATTATGAGGAATTTAGGTTTTGTTCATTTGGCAACAGTATAGAGAATCAGTGACATTACATTCCCCTTTTCCACTGCCACAAAAATTTGGGTTATTGACGGGTCTACCCGTGTCACGGCTCAGTGTAAATGGTCCTTGTTAAACAGCCCATGTCGAGTGACCCAGGAATCCGACCCCGGTCACTACCTGGGTTGAACCCAGGAAGAACCCGGGTAACGGTGTAGTATAAACGGCGCAACCCGGGTCCTGATGACTTGGGTCACGATTAGCTGGATCATGCCTCAAACTAGTGGGTTGCCTGGCTTCAGTAACGCTTGAAGCTGACATAAACTCCCAGCATCCACTGTAATGCCGGAAGATCAAGGTCACAGAAGACCTAGGCCTGGTGTGAACGGCTGGACCCGGGAAACAAGCTGGGTCCAGCTGGCGGCTTCAACCCATGCTCCGTTTGTGCTCAGAGTCCCGGTTTGGAGCCGGGTTTTTGGAGGAAAAGGGGTATGATGCTTCCAGTGTATGCACACTTTAAAGTGAAAATTAGGTATGTCAAATAATAATGACCCTCTTGTCATTCCTGTTTCAGGGAATGGGTAACCAGTCCAGAACATATCGAGGAGCTGTACATCCTAAAGAGTCTTTTGCTTATTTGCTCCAATATTTTAATATGATGCAATATGTTTCATTATTATTTGATAACACAAAGTTTTCATAATAGTATTTTAAATATGAGTACTGTAGTCATAGTCAGAGAGCAGCTAAACTATAATTGCTCAACTTCTAAAAAAAAAAAAACCTAGTAAGCTTTGGCTGTGAGATGGGCTGTTCATCCATTATATTATTTTTATGGGCTTGTTTCTTGCATTTACTGTGATTGATTTCAGAAGTATTGCATGGGCAGTTCTTTTCATGTCTATTGAGCTATACATTTTTTCTTACAATGAGAACAATAGTGCATCAGAGCGTACAACAGTAACATTATGAACCCCTGCGGAGCATGTGACAGAAAATTTACTCGGTAGGCTGGATGTTTTTCTAGGTGGATTTGATCATGATACCTTTTGGAGTTTGTGTGTGATTTGCCAGCATTTTGCCAAGCATGAGGTTTACTCTTGTGGGTGTCTCTTCTCTCTGACTCTATCAGAGCTCTATCAGAGCGGCTACAGAGGGGTAACTGACAGCAGAGGAGTAAAGTGTTTTCTGACTCGAAAAAAACCTCCTGTCATTGTAGTATTTGTTCCGTTCTGTCTGGCACCTCTGTCTTAAGCTACTTATACACTTGGCGATATATTGTTCATACAGCTGACGAACGACATATCGCATAGGGCATCTGTCCATGTGTACCAGGGGCGGATCTAGACTGTTCTTTTAGGGGGTCTATTTAATGATTAATTATGACTCCTCCTCTTTCCTGTACTGGCACCTCCCCTTTCTGGTCTCAACACCTCCCCTTTACAAGTTTTTTTTTTTTTTTTTTTGCCACATTGATTATTACAATGTATATGTTTATGGTGCTAAAACTGTGTGAATACACAGTTTTAGCACCAGCTGCCATCTCCCTGCTCCCCCCTCCCACAGCCATATTCCTGCTTCCCCTTCCCCCAGCCAGGGCCGGATTAAGGGGGGGGGCGGCGACAGGGGCGGTCGTCCCTGGGCCCCCACACACAGAGGGCCCCCACACTACTGCATGCAGCAGCACATTCAGTGCTGCTGCATCAGCTTTGGGCAGGGCGGTAGTGTGGACGGCACATAAGTGCCGTCCGCACTACACAGCACAAACACACAGCCGCCGGCACCGGCAGCTGTGTGTTTGTTTTATTAGCCGATGAGAGTCACACAGACTCTCATTGGCTGCTGCGTTGCGGCCCACTGCCGGAGCCTCCGTCTTCCGGCTCCCGCACTACTCCTAAGGGCACTGCTAGGGGGGGAACAGACTACTCCTAAGGGCACTGCTTGGGAGGGAACGGACTACTCCTAAGGGCACTGCTGGGGAGGGAATGGACTACGCCTAAGGGCAATGCTGGGGAGCAGACTACCCCTAAGGGCACTGCTGGGGGGAAAGGACTACTGCTGGGGAGGGAACGGACTACTCCTAAGGACACTGCTGGGGGGGGAACAGACTTCTACTGAGGGCACTGCTGGGGGGACGGGACTACTACTAGGGGCACTGCTGGGGGGGGGACGGACTACTAAGGGCACTGCCGGGGGGGGGGTGGACTACTACTAGGGGCACTGCTGGGGATACTACTGGGGGCACTGCACACCGCTGGGACCACTACTGGGGGACACAGCATTGAGGGGGATTACTACTAGGGGTACTCCTGGGAGGACTACCGTAGAGGGGGGACTGCTACTGGGGGTACGGCTGGGCTCGGCTCTGTGTGGCTTGAAGGGGGTCCCCGCAACTTAGTTGCCCTGGGGCCCCCACAAGCCTTAATCCAGCCCTGCCCCCACCCATCTCCCTGCTCCCCACCTCCCTCTGTCCAAGATCAGCAGAAGCCTTGCCCCCTCGTCTGTGCAGGGGCAGAAGCAGCAGGGGCTGGCTTGCAACTTTTAGGCTGGCAGACACAAGTAAGTGGTCCGGTTTCTCCACCAGTGCATTGCAATGGGGAAAAGACACATGATAATAGCCTCTGTAGGTAAGGTTTGCTTAATGTGGGTGTGCTTTAAATAGTCAATGAAATGTATAAAAAATTGTTATGTCAAAGAGCTATAAACAAGTACTATGACCAGCCCCATCCTAAACCAGAAACCAGAGGCTACCAGATAATGCAGAGATGTTCGTAGTGACAGCCAGATCAGAGAGCATCTCAGAAACTGCCATATAATACAGAGAGGTTCTCAGTGATCGCCAGATCAAAGAGTTTCGCAGAGACTGCCATATAATAGAGGCTCGCAGTGACTGTCAAATCAGGAAGCGTCGCAGAGATGTACCATATAATGTAGAGATGTTTGAACGAGGGTGCATAAAATTGGATTTTAAAAAAAATCAAAAACAGATTTATTTGATTTAAATAGTTTTTTTTTAAAAATAAATAAATAAATGTTTGAAAATTTAAAAGGTTTACTTAAAAAAAATGTAAATAAAAAATCCTATTTAAATTCCAAAAAACCTGATTTAAATCAAATAAATCCGTTTTTGATTTTCTTTTAAAAATCCAATTTTATGCAACACTGGTTTGAAGTGACCGTCAGATCAGAGAGCGTCGAATAGAGATGTGCCATATAATATAGAGAGGTTCACAGTGATAGATCAGGGAGCATCAGAGCTCCAGGGTATAGGAAGAGATGATTCAGACAGGATTGACTAGTGAAGGGGCGGAGACTTGGGGTGAGGGGGTGGGATCTTCAGCAGGGACAGGAGAATATAGATTAATATAGTCAGACATGGTAGGAGAGGGGGCGGGGCCTCCCGGTGAGGGGTCGGGATCTTAGCCAGGGACAGGAAGGAGCCCGAGGGAAGGGACAGACACAGAGAGAAAGGTAGTGTAAGTGTACCAGTACAGCCCCTGCAGTGGAGCGGTCACGGAAGGAGCGCTGCTCAGTGTGCAGCCACAAGCTATAGTCGGAACTACTGAGAGCACTTTCTGCCTGTCACCCGGCCGTCAGTCCTGCATGCGGAGCAGAGTGCGGGGAGCCGGCTGTGCTTTCTCCCTCCTCGGCTACTCGATAACAGCATGTCACTGACACCCCCCCCAGACAGGGTGGGAGTGCATTACACAGGCTCTGATCACAGCACAGGCTGAGCACAGCTTGCTCAGCTCAGTGCATGATGCGGACTGTGCTAGGGGGTGCGATCGCTCCAATCGCCCCCCCCTGGATCCGCCACTGATGTATACAGACGATATGTCTATGAACAACATCATTCACAGGCATATCGGGTCGGCCCTGCAGCATAGCCGATGCAGATATATTGTTACATCTGTCTGTGTGTACGGATGACCCACCAACCACCAGGACACTGGTCATAGGAACTGATGACTCTGACATCACAACTGCCCACCCTGTTGAGAAGTCCGGTCAGACATATTGAGCGGCCGATTGGTAAGTGTGTATAGCTTACCAAATTGATGAGACGGTCAGTTGGTGGGACGGTCGCTCATTACACTGCATTACACCATATATTAGATTGAATGTATTTTTAATCATGTTTTTCAGCAGCTCTCCTGAAGCTACTAAGTACAAGCAAATAAATCAGCACTTCAAAATAAATGGTTTCCAGAGGTTGTAATTAGGGAACCCAAATTATACTTCGTGGTATTGTATGCAATATACAGTATTTCTGGCTGGTGCCAATGCTTAGGTTATTGTAGCGGTTCACAGCGTAGAACAGAATAATGAAACTTCCCAATGAGTTCCAACAGATATGTAAGAAGAGAGAGATTTTTTCTGGCCCTGTGATATAAATCCACAGTAAATAATTTCACTGAAAAGTGTGAGAACATTTAAAGAATGTATGTGAGGTATATTAATATAGAGAATGTCCTACTGCCTGAGGTAGCATACTGTTGAGTCACATAAAAGTATCACATCTGAAAGTGAGACTAACTACTTTTTACTTCATGCTTTATTTTGTTTTTATTGCCTTTTTTAACTAACTGCATATGCTATTTTTTTCCCCATTTGTGTTGGTTCAAAATCAATTTTCAGCATTACATTGTGATACTGTGAATGTTGTATCTATTACATGTTCCTGGGAGTGTTGAACCATACCCCTCAGATGTGACATTGTGGAAATTACTCCAATAAAGAAAGTTCTATTGAGAAATCATACTGGATGGACATCTCTATATCAATATAGCTCACGGATTGGTTCTTCTAAAGCTCATGGGGAAACTTTCATGCTAGGGGATCCGGAATTAGAACCACACTTTTGAAGATTCCAGTTTTTAATCTTCTATTACACTTTTGAGTGAAATTATTTATTGCCGACCTATTTTCAGCAGCAGGGAAATCCATCTCTCCTTACATGTGGTGTAGTATATCAATTATGATTTAAAACATGAATTTTATGTATGTGATCAAATGTCTCAATAATGACTAGGGTGGTATGTGGGGACACAGCAGAACTCAATGTTAAGTGGTCACTGCAGAGATATAGCATTCACACATGAAAGGTCATTTATATACCACAAAATATGTCAGTTTATAGAGCATTTCATTTAATGCAGAGGTTCCCAAACTCTGCCATTATGGTACTGGTTTTAAAGATTTCCATGCTTGCAGCAATATAGAATATTAATATTAAGAAGAAAAAACTGCCCGACACCCCTTTTTTACCCATTCATTACTTAAAACATACTATGGGAAAGGTCCCCGTCCATGTCGGCATCCAAGGGTACCCGGCAAAAAACTCCAAAACAATGCAACTTTTTCCTATGGGAACCCGATGTGAATGAGAAGTCACTTGGGGCACTCTCATAGGAATAAATGGGGCTATTCTGATTGGTCAGTGTGTGGGACCTGCTGCTTCATAACATGCCACACATCACAGGCAGATTGCCTGCAAATCGCTTCCTAATACATTCTGCGACTTTCAGAACAAAGTCACTGGAAACTTGACATGACGTGCTGCGAGGTACAATGTGGCAGAAACTCACAGACTATTACATTTTCCCCCAAATCTATCATCATTAAAGCACCAATATCTATACACAGATAATATTTCTAACACTAAACTTGCTCACATATCAGTCTTTTAAGGCAGTTGTAGGAATGGGACCGTGTTTTAAACATTGATGATCGGACAAAAAACTTCAAAGTTTAAACATCGGTAGCTATTAGTGGGTATGTGTGTTTTTCATTCTCCCGTATCTAAATGCAGCTTGGGGTGCAGTAATATTGCAGTATTATCACATGCAGGAATGGGATTGCTAAACCAAGGGGACTATTTACTAAGCTGTGTTAGGAGATAAAGTGAACGCTGATAAGGTACCAGCCAATCAGCTACTAACTGCCATGTCACAGGCTGTGTTTGAAAAATGGCAGTTAGGAGCTGGTTGGGTGGTACCTTATCACCGTTCTCTTTATCTCCTAAAGATGCGTACACACTGGGCGATTAAAGCGGATGACTGAACGATAACGATATCATTATCATTCAGTCATCCACTTTATCGTCCATTTTTAACATCAAAACGATGAACGATAATGACGACGTGCATTCCCGCGGGTCGTTCGTCATTATCGTTCATCGAGTAACCATGCAGGCCAACCTGATGATGTCGTCAGGTTGCTGCATGTTGGGGAATGGGGGAGAGAGCCCGGCGCTGAACGATATAGTTAATGATATCGTTCAGCGGGTGTGCTCAATGTCATGAACGACATTGAGCACACCCTGCCGGGGACACTCTAGACGATATCGCTCAGGGAGCATATCGTCTAGTGTGCACGCTCCATTACACAGCTTTGTAAATAGACCCCTAAGAGACTTCCTGCATATGTTTTCTCCAGTACTCCCGAGTGCTCAGGAAAGGGCAGGCAGGGTCATTGCCAATCAACAAACAGTGACAGAGCATCAGAAGAAAAATACTGATGGTGAGGAAACATTGGAACCTCAACATGGATGGCAAAAACATTGAACATCAGAACGAAACCATTGATGGCTCTGATGTTCCATTATTCTATTTCCATTCCTAGCCAGTTGAGATACAACCATCCTTCTTTCATAATCATCAAGGCTAAATTATCCATATTATCATTTACAGTTAAGAGTAAATCCAGCTAAAAGATGAAATTTTACACCCCAACAAATCCTTGTTGCACTGTGGGTGGAGCAAGTGATAATTATTTACAAAGTATGTTTACATTTCTACTAATGTTCAGTAAATATCCTCTTCAGTGTATATGTGTCGACTAAAGCACCTCCTAAATGTTTGAGAATCTGTCTCATTTATCACTGGATTACAAATACCAAATGGCACATATTTCAGCTTCTGTTGGCTGGCCAAATTCTCCTGTCCAGGGACATAGCTGGGTCCGGTTTTGGTACATTAGCAGCTTTGATAATGTCTTTGTGAATTTAACTGACAAACCAAAATCCTACACACATTGCTGTAAACAAAAAGCTAAATCTTTTTGCTGAGCAGAGCACTGTATGCTGGATCTGAGGCTGCATGTTACACAAATGTGCATCCAAAAGGAAAACTAAAAATAGCATATTTATGCACATATACTCATGGATGCATCTCCAGAAATGCTGAAGTCTGCACCAGTAACATATGCACCAGGTGTATGTTATACACTATACAGCCAACCACACAGCAAATGAAAAGTTTTTTAACATTTGTTTAATAATGACAAACACATTTGCTATTAGGTTTGATTTATGAGGGTGGTTCAATAAGTAAGGTAACAAGACCTCTAACTTGTGTAATGTTCTCTATATCATTCTAATTTTCCGCCAGGCCAGAGCAGGTAGGCCACTGCTTCCCTCACAGCCATTAGACTGCGCCTCATATCAGTCATTCTGTCCCAACATCAGGTGTAAGAAAGATGGCGGGGCTGGCAGAAAAATGGACAAACATTGAGGTGCGTAGTGTGATCAGGATTCTGCATCTAAAGGGCACATCAGCAGCTGAAATTCATCACCAATTTGTGGAGGTGTATGGTGATAACATCATATCACAGAAACAGGTTTGGTGCATTGCCTTTGATAACGGCAGGACAGATGTTCAAGATGAGCAGCGATACAGCCGGCCAAGCACGTCCATTACAGATGACAATTTGTGCCGCATTGAAAGTCTGATACAAGAGAACAGAAGCATTAGAGTTAGTGATATTGCTGACGAACTGAACATTGCAACTGGGGTACAGGAAAAAGTGTTCACTCTGGGTACCAAAGCAACTCACAAAAGTTCACCGAACCAATAGGATGGGATTGTCTCTCGTGCACTTGACATGGTACCATTAGGAGGGAGTGCAGTACCCACAGCATATTGTTACAGGCGATGAAACGTGGGTGCATCATGTGAGACCAGAGATGAAGCAAGCATCCGTGACATGGAAACACGCATCGTCCCCACCTTAAAAGAAATTCAAAACAACTCCATCAGCAAAAATGTTATGGCGACCGTGTTTGAGACCAAGGGAGATACTGTGAATGCTGTCTGCTACTGTAACACATTGAGCCATTGCAGAGGGCAATTTGTCAAAAACTACTTGGGTTGCAAGGGAACAGACGACGTGTTGCTGCACAATAATGCCAGGCCGCAATCAGCCAACCGCATGAGTGAGTTGTTACGGCGCTACCATTAGGAGGTACTGGATCATCCTCCCTACAAAGAAGCACCTGGGTGGAAGGTGATTCGCAACCGATGGTGAAGTTTATCAAGTTTACCAAACCTTCGTGTTCTGGCCTCAGGCTCTTGACACTGATTTCTTCTATGCTGGGATAGATGCCTTGGTGTGCCATTGGAACACATGCTTTGACAAGTATGGGGACTATGTAGAAAAAGAATCTGTACCAAGGTCATACTATTGATTATACGTATATGTATCAGTTGAATAAATTTACTCATTGAGAGGTCTTAATACCTTATTTATTAAACCACCCTTAAAAATAGAAAACACCGCTATAATATAGTAGGTATAATGTTACAATTCAAAAGAAAAAAAAAATCATATAATATAAGGATTAGCAATTAAGAGAGCACTATTAGCTTCATAGGTGAATCACAATCAAAAGCAGCTAGCAAGCCCTGGCAATAGTTGTCATCATGGCCATATCATAGCCGAAACTAGGATTTTTGTCACCTGGGGCAAGACAGTAATTTGGCGCCCCGCCTGGTAATTCCTCCATAGTAATGCCCCCCTGCAGCAGTGCCCCTATAGTAATGCCCCCTTCAGCAGTGCACCTATAGTAATGCCCCTGAGGTAATGCCCCTGTAGTAGTGCCCCTGTAGTACTGCCGATATAGTAATGCCCCTGTAGTAGTGCCCATATGGTTATGCCCCCATAGTAATACCCCTGTAGTAGTGCCCATATGGTAATACCCCTATAGTAATGCCCCTGTAGTGCCGCTTACACAAAAAAAACCCCAATACATACCTTATACCACGCTCCTGCATCCGCCGCCGTCCGGTCCACCTGGCTGCTCCTCGGAACAATGGGAGAGACATCATGACGTCTCTCCCATAGTGCCCGTGGGGAGAGCTGGAAGCTGGAGTTCAGGAGAGAACTCTGGGCTCGCGGCGCTGCAGGGAAGGAGCCGGGTGCCCACTGGTAATAAAATCTCAGCGGGCGTCCGGCTTGGAGCCCCCCCTAAGGCACCGGGGTGGAGGACACTGGTGGCAGTTGCAGCGGCGCACCCTAGAGCACGTGCACCTCCAGCCCCACATAGTTGCTGCCCTGGCCATATTGAGAAGTGGGCGAGCAGTGCCGTCGCCCAGGGTCTCTGCAGCTGACTAGCAGGGTGCCTGGAATGGCACCCAGCGGTCAGTAGCGCTGCTGCAATGCTGCTCGGCATGTCCAAAGGAGCTCTCTACTTTCTGCTGCCGATGGCCCTGCCCCCTTGCATGATATCACATGATTGTGGGCGAGACTGGCAAATGGCAGTTTTGCTCTGGTGTTGGTTGTCATCATCATTGTTGATTAGTGTGTGTTTCCATCAGCCCTCAGATACACACGAGTGATATGGCCATTGATTGGCGTTTCTATGTCTCCATGTTGGTCTGCTTCAGTAGCAATTACATGCTGTACATGGTCTGCGTTGCCTCACCCCTTCACTCCCATTGCCTGATTCTGCAGCCGTAGGAGGAGCAAGTGTCAGATGCAAAACACTCAGCATGTGAACGTTTGCATTCACATTTTTGTGAGCATGTCCAGTACAAATATGCATATTTTACACTAAACAAATGGGCGTATGCCCAAATCAGCAGTAGCCTCGTAGTGGGCACAAGGGAATTAACTATTCCCCCCCCCGTAACATTATGAAATAGGTATTGTACTATTACTGACATTAGTTTTTACAAAGTCCGCTTTTATTGACTAGGAATTGCATAGAAGGGTCATTGCCGTACTGTAAATATTCATTATGTATGATGGTTTAAACCAAATTTAATACATCCCTAAAGATCTAATACAAATAAGCTTGATATATTTATTTTACTTGGTATCCGGTCAGAAAGTACTTTCACTTCACTTAACTCTAGTGAGTATGTTTGTTGGGGATGTAATTAAATTGCCTGCGAAATACCGACGCCGGAATCCCACCTCCCAGCAAAATGTAGATGCTGATATCCCGAAGGAGATCAGGATACCGGCGTCGGCATCCCGAACGTCCGGATCCCGGTAAGTATTGCAGTTTCCCCGGGGATGGGGAGGTTAGGTTTAGGCACCCCCGGGGGAAGATTATGGATAGGCACCCCTCGGGGAGGGTTCGGGTTAGGCTATGGGGTGGGCGAATTAGGGTTAGACACCCCCAGGGGGAGGTTGGGGTTAGGTTTAGGGTGTGGTAAGGGGGGGTCAGGGTTAGGCACCTCCGGGGGGAGGTTAGGGTTAGGCACTAAACAGGGAGGGTTAGGGGAGGGATGGTATACTTACCACCCCTGTCGGGATCTTCAGCGTTTGGGCTTCCGGCGTCAGGATTTGATACCCATTCCATATGTGGATGGGATGCACTGAGCATTGCATTTTGTATGCATCGTATCCCGCCACTCATCGCATGTTAATAACGCCGGTATGGATGAAGAAAACGCAAAGGACAGCTCTCCCGTGAGAGAAGGACTTCTGGGTTTATGACCTAGAAGTCCCTCTGTGTATGCACAAAACGCTGCGTACACCACCAGGAGTGGTGGGAGGAATCCCTCTAACAGCACATTGCGGAATGAAGCCCATAGGCTTCTATTGGGTAATGCCATCTAAAGAGGGCATTACCTATCGGGTCCAAGCTTGGTGTTTATAATAAATGCGGTCAAACCTCCGGTAATGGCATTTTCAAGGGTTTGACCGTATTATTGATGATATTGCATCCCAACCTGTGTGTGAACATTTAATAGGAAATATAGGGGGTGATTCAGCCTCAGACGGTTTTGCTATCGCAGCTGCTAACATGGTAGCAGCTGCGATAGCACTATCATGGTAATACAGCAGGAGGCAACATTCCTCCTGCATGCATTACTGGTCCGAGCTGCGTCCATGGACACGGAATGAGATCATCTAGGTGATCCCCGGCTGGCTGAGTGACCATGGGGTCACTCAAGCCGACCGTTGCAGATGTACAAATGAGGCCAGGAAATCTCCCCCCTAGTTTATTTCCCCCCCCCCCCCAACGATGCAACACGACTCAGTTTGGGGAAACCGAGGCCTTCGCCACCCCCTCCCTGCCCAGAAACAGCAGCAGACTGTCAATGCACATGAGCAGTACGGGTCATGCGCCTGCACACAGCACTGGTCATCGGAGATATACGCTAACCATTGGGTTACCGTGCATCTCTAAATCAGCCCCATAGAGTGTAAGCTCCACTGGGACAGAAACTGATGTGAATAGACAAATATTCTCTGTACAGCGCTGCAGAATATGTGTGCACTATATAAATAACTGGTAATAATAATAAGAATCTAATAATACAAGTAAAATGAACATTCTCAGAAGTGTGTGCAGGGCCGTTTCTAGGGGCAGGCGACCCGTGCAATCGCACTGGGCGCGCTGCCTCCTACCCCTGCTGTAGAAACAGCATGTTAACTGCCGGGCGCCCGCTGAGATTCAGTTACCAGCGGGCGCCCGGCAGAGCAGAGCAGCCGGAGACGGAGACGGAGGCTCCGTCTTCCGGCTCCCACAATGTGCACTATGGGAGGACGTCATGACGTCTGTCCCATAGTGCAGAGAGAGGAGCAGCCGAGCGGAGCGGACGCCAGAGCTGGGGCCAGAGCGGGGCTGAAGGTAAGTGTTACTGTTTTTTTTTTTTTGTGTGTGTGTGTGCAGGCAGCCTGGACAATACTTGGGGGGAGGCACTACTACTGGGGGCACTTCTGCTGGGGGAGCCACCACTACTGGGGGCACCTGGGCACAGCTACTAGGGACATTACTCTGGGGGCACTTCTACTGGGGGAGACACCACTACTGGGGGCACCCGGGCACTACTACTGGGGACATTACTCGGGGGGCACTTCTACTGGGGTTATTGCTTAGGAGGCATTACTCAGGGGCCAGGGGCACTTCTACTGGGGGCACTACTACTTGGGGCTTTTCTACTTGGGGCACTACTACAAAGGGAGCATTACTATTGGGGGCACTGATACAGGGGCATTAATACTGGGGCATTTATAAAGGGGACACTACTACAGGGGGCATTACTATTGGGGGCATAAATACAGGGGACACTGCATATGGGGACAACTACAGGGGGCACTGCATAATGGGCACTTTTGCCTGAGAGCCAGTGGGGGGGAAGCCTAAGACCTGTCGGGATGGAATGGCAAGGGAGTGGGCTGGAATGGTAAGGGAGGGGGCTGGAATGGTAAGGGAGGGGAGAGAATGGTAAGGGAGGGGAAAGAATGGTAAGGGAGGGGGCTGGAATGAAGTGTGTATTATGTGAATCATGTTTTTTCAATGTGTTTTATGTGGTTCTGGATTTAATAATGTATTTGAGGTGGATGTGGTTTTAAAACGTAGTTTATGTGCCTCTGGCTTTTCCAATATATTTTATGTGGAAGTGGTTTGTTGCAGTGTATTTTATGTGGATCTGGCTGGGCTCGCTCCCAACGCGACTAAAACCGGGTGTGATGCAAGGTCATACTTCTGCAAATGTCACACCACAGGCATGCACACAGAAATGCGGCGTGGGCTTGTGACAGCTAGGCCACACCCCATTTCTTGAGCATGCTGTCTATCTTTTATTTAGCTACATATATTTTTCAGCGCTTTGCCTCTGACAGGTTAGACACCCTTGTACTCAGTAGTCACGGTGGCTGTCATTCTGTGGTCTTTCTAGATCACGCTCCCTTACTGTGATACCACACCCCCTCACGATGACGCCACGCCCACTCCACAATATTACTGCTTCGAGGGGGGGGGGGGGCGCATTTTGACTGCTCGCACTGGGAGCCTCAGACCCTAGAAACTGCCCTGAGTGTGTGTGTTGTGCAACTTTTGGGTAATTTCTGAGGTAATAGTATGTAATAACATGCAAGAACAGGCAAGTTAGTACAGTAAGTTCATCTAGTTGTTATACAGTATATCAAATTATGTGTTAGGAATAATTTATTGTGGGTGGTAGAATGATATATATTGCATTGGCCATTTTAGCAGCACAAGACTGGCAGATAATACAAAATATATTGTAAACTTTATATGTACCTGGCACAGTCTGCAATTCAACTGGAGTACATATACAAATCATGAGACACAGCTTATTTGTTGGGAAACAGGGAAATGGCATTTCATGAATAAACAGAGGATGGTGACTCTTCAGTGTGAGGAAATACCAAGAGAGAGCTGACCTATCACATCTGAATAAAGATAAATAAACCATCTAGCCTGGTATCAGGCAGTCTGTGCTCCCTTCCTGTTTAATGAAAGCTAAACTTTCCATATGTAACCTCTATAAGAAGCACTGTGTATGCACATGTATCACATCCATATTTGCGTTAAGGGAAGCACAGGTGTGTTTTTGTATAAATTTCTTTTTGTAAATAGATTATTATTGTAATTATTTGCAGGCGCCAGAGTGCTCTGTCATGCCAGACAGTGGGGAAAACAAAGCATACATAAAACAGGAAAATATAAGGTAGACCTAAATAATACATCTAGATGTGCAAGTAATGGTTATGGATGTCCTTCTTACAGTCTAGTGATTGCCAGCTCTAGCTAAAGTTAGTGAACTTGTGGCAAAATTTGGAGCTCTGCTTTAGCTTTGCAATTCTGCACATAGGCCACATGGGTTATGTAATAGGTTCCAAGATTACGGAAGTGGGGGATTTCAACGAGTTCACCTCTAAACTGAAAGCGGCAATCCGTTATATGACAAAACCAGCCTTACAGTATAACTGATTGCTACTTTACATTTAGCTGTGAACTCGGTGAAAGCACTACGGTTCTGTAATCTCAGAAACTATTACATAACCCACACAAGTGCAAACCATGTGCAGGATCATGCCGTATTAGCAGAGGATGGACCTACACAACATGCTGCCTTCCTACAGGCTTCCACAAGGTCATGCCGAAAAGCGCTGGAGCTCTACCTGATCCCTCTTGATTGTTGACTGCCAGGATAATTACCAAGACTGGGACTACTGGAGTAGCAACTATACCACCACAGTGGTGACTGAGTAATGGACAAGGGATCCTAAGACCACTACGCATAATAAAGTGTAAAAAAAACAAAAACCCACATTTATGATTAAAAATTGAATGAACAACCAAAACCCTTTTTTTTTTTTACCATTTTCACAAGTTTGGAATAAAGGGAGATATGTACAGGATGAAGAGGTGATAAGTGTGAAATGTTCTAAACCAGGCTATTTGACACTTAAATTGGCATGTATGAAAGCAGATAAACATTTAAATGCAGATAAATGCAAATAAACTTTTAAATACAAACATTTAACGATAGCTAACCAGTGGCGGTGTCTGTGGGTGTCCGTTTGCTTGTGAGATCTTGTGGTGTTTGCAGATCAGGAGGAAAGACTCGGTGCATCAGAACTAGGCTCCGCTCTCTTCGCTCAACGAATGCACGCCGCCTTTCATGCCAGCTGATTACTTCCTCCCACTCCCGCCTCCAAGATTTTGCCCGCACTGCTCCCCACCTCTGGAACTCTCTCCCACTCCCCATCAGACTCTCCACCTCTTTGCAATCCTTCAAATGGGCTCTCAAGACCCACTACTACATCAAAGCCTTCCAGCTATCATTCTAACTCCCTGCTACATACTCCTTCCTCCCCATGTACCACATCTGAGTCATCCCTGTTTGTCTTCCCCTCCCTTTTAGAATGTAAGCTTTTACGAGCAGGGCCCTCTACCCTCTTGTGCTTCTCCCTACTTTAGTTTCATCTACTTCTTACTCCCCACTAGGGCACCTAACACTTGGTTGCTTATGCTCTGTTGCTTATCTGGGTGTTATGATCGCTAATGTAGCAATATATATTATCCATGTCCTGGTCCTGTATTGTATTGTTCTGTAAGTCGCTTGTCTAAAACTTGTTTATGTACTTTGAAAGGCGCTGCGGAACACTTGTGGCACCATATAAATAAATGATAATAATAATAATAATAGGCTAATGCGCTGTGGGACTTGCAGGGATCACCGGAGTAGGGAGATTTTGCTTCCTGCTTCACCTTGATAAGAGGTGTGGCAGGAAGAGCTATAACGGCACAATAAGTACATATCCTCCAAAAGTATGAAGCCACTCCCTAAATTATCCTTATAAAAAATTACCCACCCGATCACACAAACTACAGACTTTAATAACAATAAGAATAACTCTCCAGAATTGGGACTCGCCACCTACATAACACTTGTGATTCCTCGGAAATACATAGCTTAACATTTAGCATATGTACTTAATTGTGTACAGGGTGATTCTCTTTTATGGGGATTTTTTTTACAATCTTTTTTTTCTTATTTAATAAAGTTGTGGACAAAATATTTTTGGAGCATGTGTGTTTATTTTTTACTATCCAGTATTTGGGACCATTGGAGTGGCAATGTTGTCCCTTCAGAGGTCCCAATCTTGGAAAGGGGGAGGGGGCTTGGACCGCATACCTTAATTTTAAAACATAATAAGAGGTGTTACCATGTTGAGACTTGTAGTACAATGCAGGGGGCAAAGAATACAGGTGCACACTCTTGAGTACTAAGAACAATAATAGTCAAAATAATCCTGATGAACTCTACAGTTAAAATGGAGTATAAGTGAGGTTCTTAGTACAGGTTTGGCCAAAATGTTTGCCCATCCACGTGGTCCCAATCTTGTAAATGACCTTAGTCCCACCTATGTAACACAGGGCATGTAACCTCTAGTGGTTGGTGCATGCTGTTTAATTTAGCCTTCCTTTAGGAGTATTAGCCCTCTACTGATCATACCTAGTGCTGTTTGTTACTATAACGGGGGACCAGATAATATTATGGCTTCTTTATAGTCGAGAATTACTAATAAGGTTTGTACATTACATATACTGTATGTGTGTGTAAGTCTCCTGGTTGACAGATTATAATTCCTTCCCAACATTTCAGATGGCTGTAAAACTCATAACTCCCATAGTAAACGCTATAACATTGGTTCCCACCCTCTTTAGTGTGGTGACACAGATGCTCAAGGTTGCATTATGATGAAATATTGCAATAAATAAGCTCATAATCATAAAGAAATAATAGTGTGTTTGAAAACCAGAGAGAACTCAGGGTAAAGTCATTTACAATGAAATATTATGTGGAGAAGTGCATTTTCTGGAATTCAAACCATTGTTTCCCCCGTCACGGGCCCCCTCCTCTCACTCCGGCGGGCGGCAGCCGACTGACGCAGCTGGCCGGCCACCGCAGAATCAATAGACTCTGGGCATTAGAGTGTGCCTGAAGTCTATTGCGCATGTGCAGATCGCTGGGGAAATGGCGCGGCCACCATTTTCCCGGTGATTTCCTCACAGCACATGTGCAAAACACCTGGAAAAATGGCTGTGGCGGCCATTTTCCGGCGTTTGAACAGCGCTGGGAGACCCGACGCGGGACCTCGGAGAGATACGTTGAACATAATATGGGTGCAGGGAGTACGGCCCCCCCTGGACCTGGGGGCCCCTGTGCACCGCACACCCTGCACCCATTATACATATGCCCCTGCTTTAAGTTAGGATTAGGCACTAGGGGAAGGGTTAAAGTGAGGATTAGGTTTAAAATAACAAACAACATTTGTCTGTCGGCCTTTTGACCCTGTTGACAGTTTGACCCTATCAACCTTAGCCCATTTACCTTTTAACTGTCGACCATTTGACACTGTCAACCATCTGGTGTCAACCTGTTGACACTGTCGATCTTTTGTACCACACACGTTTGTCTCATTAAAATGTGTACATTTGTATTGCATATGTAGAGCAAGCTGCCTAATGGTTCCTTGAGGGTTGCTATGTACATGGTAACTGTCAGGGTCTAAGGGGCATATGTATCAAGCTGTTTTTTGCATAAAATTGTGCAGAAACTGCACTCTGCATAATTTCATGTATTGTTTCTATGTACTAATAGCACAATAGCACTTCAGATCACAGTCCCCATTATTATCAATGGGGACTATGATCTGACCCCTATGTACTAAACTCCAAAAAGCTAAGCTTTTCTGAGTTTAGCACAGGTAGTTTACACCATCTTCAGATGGTGTAAACTACTGTAAGCCTATGGGGGCTCTATGGGCAGGAGATAGATCTTTCGATCTCTCCCCCATAACCCCCGGCCAGTTCCGGAAGCTGACGTTGTGCGCAGTGTCAGTTTCCCCTGGAGAAGTCTTTCACTTCTGTGAAAGACTTCTGGTAAATGCCGGGGATATAACTTGCAGGGACAGCAGTTACCGCAACTGCTGTCCCTGCGAGTTCCCCTTAGTATATAGCTGGGATATTTTTATTAAAAATGAAAATATCCCCGGCGAGTTCGTAACATAATAATCGCGCCATGATTATTAGTACATAGACCCCTAAGACTCAGGGGTTTTATTTATATTATAGAATTTATGGACCAATCTGAAGGTCCTTCAACTTAAGGTACAACAACAGTTCATGCTTTCCCACTAACTTCATGCTGTAAGCATCACTCACTGTTTGCACAACAGACTGCTGTTTATGTTTTTGGCTTTCACTATAAGTCAGAAAATAACTTTTTAATTCACATTCACATTTTATTTAAATTTTCAAAGTAAGGTTACTAGAAAAACATTATAAATTCTGATGCTGTGTTGTGCTTTATCTTTGTGGCTAAGCTTATGTTTGAGTTATAACAAGGATTTCTTTTCCCTATTATTTAGTTTCATGTTTTTTCAGTCTTTCAGTTTGTCAAGAAAGAAAATAGTTCACTACACCAGCTATGATCAAAGAAAAAGAGCCAATGCTGCTTTCCTGATTGGAGCTTATGCGGTGAGTGTTATTAATGGGGAGGCAGCGGTACATTTATGAGGGATTTGCAGTTCACAAAAGGCTGTTTGCTGTCCACAGTTTCTCATCTGAGAGGCAGCTGTATTTTGTCCTGTCCCCTACATGTGAGTGCACAGTGCTAAGTTCCAGCTACTTGTCTGATCTGAGAGGGGATTGTCTTCTGTCCCCTGCATGGGTGTGCACAGTGCTGTGTCCCTAACCTGCTGTAGCTACTGTACTTGTCTGATCTGAGAAGGGGCTGTTATCAGTCACCTCAGTGTGCACATCACTATATTCCTGACCTGATGCAAGTACTGTACTTGTCTGATCTAAGAGGGGGCTGTCTTCTGTCCCCTGCATGGGTGTGCACATCACTATATTCCTGACCTGCTGCAAGTACTGTACTTGTCTGATCTGAGAGGGGGCTGTCTTCTGTCCCCTGCATGGGTGTGCACATCACTATATTCCTGACCTGATGCAAGTACTGTACTTGTCTGATCTAAGGGGGGGCTGTCTTCTGTCCCCTGCATGGGTGTGCACATCACTATATTCCTGACCTGCTGCAAGTACTGTACTTGTCTGATCTGAGAGGGGGCTGTCTTCTGTCCCCTGCATAGGTGTGCACCTCACTATATTCCTGACCTGCTGCAAGTACTGTATTTGTCTGATCTGAGAGGGGGCTGTCTTCTGTCCCCTGCATAGGTGTGCACATCACTATATTCCTGACCTGCTGCAAGTACTGTACTTGTCTGATCTGAGAGGGGGCTGTCTTCTGTCCCCTGCATAGGTGTGTACATCACTATATTCCTGACCTGCTGCAAGTACTGTACTTGTCTGATCTGAGAGGGGGCTGTCTTCTGTCCCCTGCATAGGTGTGCACATCACTATATTCCTGACCTGCTGCAAGTACTGTATTTGTCTGATCTGAGAGGGGGCTGTCTTCTGTCCCCTGCATAGGTGTGCACATCACTATATTCCTGACCTGCTGCAAGTACTGTACTTGTCTGATCTGAGAGGGGACTGTCTTCTGTCCCCTGCATGGGTGTGCACATCACTATATTCCTGACCTGCAAGTACTGTACTTGTCTGATCTGAGAGGGGGCTGTCTTCTGTCCCCTGCATGGGTGTGCACAGTGCTATGTTCCTGACCTGCTGCAAGTACTGTACTTGTCTGATCTGAGAGGGGGCTGTCTTCTGTCCCCTGCATGGGTGTGCACAGTGCTATATTCCTGACCTGCTGCAAGTACTGTACTTGTCTGATCTGAGAGGGGGCTGTCTTCTGTCCCCTGCATGGGTGTGCACATCACTATATTCCTGACCTGCTGCAAGTAATGTACTTGTCTGATCTGAGAGGGGGCTGTCTTCTGTCCCCTGTATAGGTGTGCACAGTGCTATGTTCCTGACCTGCTGCAAGTACTGTACTTGTCTGATCTGGGAGGGGAATGTCTTCCGTCCCCTGCATGGGTGTGCACAGTGCTATGTTCCTGACCTGCTGCAAGTACTGTACTTGTCTGATCTGGGAGGGGAATGTCTTCCGTCCCCTGCATAAGTGTGCACATTGCTATGTTTCTGACCTGCTGCAAGTACTGCACTTGTCTGATCTGGGAGGGGGCTGTCTTCTGTCCCCTGCATGGGTGTGCACAGTGCTATATTCCTGACCTGCTGCAAGTACTGTACTTGTCTGATCTGAGAGGGGGCTGTCTTCTGTCCCCTGCATGGGTGTGCACATCACTATATTCCTGACCTGCTGCAAGTAATGTACTTGTCTGATCTGAGAGGGGGCTGTCTTCTGTCCCCTGTATAGGTGTGCACAGTGCTATGTTCCTGACCTGCTGCAAGTACTGTACTTGTCTGATCTGGGAGGGGAATGTCTTCCGTCCCCTGCATGGGTGTGCACAGTGCTATGTTCCTGACCTGCTGCAAGTACTGTACTTGTCTGATCTGGGAGGGGAATGTCTTCCGTCCCCTGCATAAGTGTGCACATTGCTATGTTTCTGACCTGCTGCAAGTACTGCACTTGTCTGATCTGGGAGGGGGCTGTCTTCTGTCCCCTGCGTAGGTGTGGATGTTGTTATGTTCGTGACCTTCTACAGCTACTTCTCCGATCTGATCCTCTCATTGTCTGACAGGTTCTAATTCTGCCTTGTTAATATTTTATGACAGGACAGAAATAAACAGAGCAGATCTCATATGTCAGGGTCCAGCTCAGCCTTTGTGAACTTCAGATGCCAGAAACGTTGCAGATTAAAAGCATGTTACGTTCTGCTTGACTTGTATGGAAGGGCTTCTGCTATTGTAACAATTTCTGAGAGTACTTTTCATACAATGATAAATTTGGCAAGAGAAACAACTAGGACTACGCATCAGGACACAGATTCTAAGTTATGAGCTGTGGATGAACAAGTTCTGTTATTTTAATACCTGGCGTTTATAGATGGTGGTTCCAAGGACGTGCCAGATTAGTCTGAGATTATTATATTTAAGAGGTTACATTACAGAAAATCAATAAGTCCTGGTAGCCTGGGAGTCTGTGACCTCTAATTTTGTGCATCTAAGCAAATAAAAGTGCAGCTTGGCACAAATTTCATTGGTTTAACTTGAACATCTTTCCAAAATATGTCTTCATTAAATTTAGTGATTGGCCTCGCAGAGAGTCAGATGGTCTGAGTTACCGGTTCTAGTGTAAGTGGAACCCAATAATTTCTTCCCCAGCAGGTTATGACTGCGGTCAGGGGTGTCCCCAATCTGAGACTGGACCAGCTGCCTTTGTGCGGGAATAATGTGAAGTGTATACAATTTCAATTTCCACAGTCTACATCACTTTCACACTTACAGAAATGTATAATACAAATGTGCAAGTGATTTTTATTTCTATATAAGAAAGGCAACCAAATGACAATGGTCTATCATTTCCTATAGCATGATATTAAAAAATAAATGTGCGCTCTCAAGCGCAGTTTTCAATGGACAACCTGGTACAGTTTAGCAGTTATGGAAGGTCAAACACCTTTTTTAATGTGTAGGACAAGACAAGTGTTAATGTTAATGATTTAAAAATTTGTATGGTTTTTGTTTTTCTTCTTTCTCCTTTTGGTAGATTTACGAGGAAATTATTTACAAATAAAGCTGATGAGTAATATAAAGATTAAACAAGACACTATTACTCCAGATGACAGTTGGAGTAATTTATTCATAATTTAACAGACAATCACTGTGTCCTAGGATTGTGCAATGGTTAATTAAATGTCAGAATGGGAAGGAGAGAAGAGAAAGAAATTGTTTTTGCTTTGTAATAATTTCATATTGTTCAAAAATAATTATGTAACAATGTAATACTGTGAATTTGTGCCAAACAAAAATAATAAAAAAAAAGACATTTAAAATAAATAAATAAATAAATAAATAAATGTGCAGGGTTGTAAAGCACTGGATGCATATTTAGGTGTATATGTGGTTTAAAAACTAATGGCATTTGCAAAAGTGTGTTATAAAAAAAACATTTTTCCTGTTACTCAACTTTTAAAAGTGTTGCAAGTTCTTGTGCGTAATTTCAGTTATGAAGATACTTTACCAAAAAGACTGAAGGATCAGTTATGAACCTGGAATATTACCCTCCTCAGTGCATCTCATTATGTGGCAGTTAGCCTGTTTATCTGCCTGGCATGCACATGGGTACATGCTCACATTTCGCTGCCCTAGATAATGTGTTGTGCCTACTTGGCATTGTTTGGATTTGCTTTTGGCATTGCATGTTGAGCACAAAATACGCGGAAGGTAAAGAGCAGAAATGTAATTTCAAAGTCTAGAAACGTTGTTTCAAAGTCCAGCCTTCTAACACTATTGCTTTTAGATGTGCCAAAAGGTCCCATTGAAAATAGAGGCACAATGTCTGCAACCACCAGAGACATGTAAAATGTATGTTCTTATGTGTAGACTTATAAGGGAACACAAGTATAAATGTGTTATCAGCACATCTCATTTTTGCATACAAGTGCAATAAAAAGTGCATGAGTGCTCCCAGCCCACACTTCACAAGCATCACACCCGTACATCCAGCTCCTTATTGCTAATATATTTGCTTTATATTCTGATTGTGAGCAAAAGCAGAGTCATGACTTTAAAAACAGCTTTATGAATAGCGGGCCCTCATTTATTCCATTGAGTTTTTTGGTCATTTGATTTTTTTATATATGTGTTGTCAACTGTTTAGAGACCTCATCGACAAAGCAACCCCATAAAGTTAGGGTAATGCCTTATTAAATTATTTGACATCAAAAGCTTTGATATATACAGATGTGTTCTCATGCATGTAGCCTCAATATTCCATGTGGCACGAGACGCTTGGCGCGAGTGAGCCTCCAGGTCCTGTGCGCCTATGCTAGCGCTGGGCGTCTTTTTTGCATCTTTTTCACCTGAAGAAGTGTCTTGGTCGGAATATGATGTGACTAGCACACCAGGTCTGATTCATTTGATATGCAACACTTGTATATCTGTGTGCGACTGAGTCTGTATACGAAGCACAACGGAACATGGCGTGGAAAAAAGCGTAGCACTTCGTATACAGATTCAGACTCAGCCGTACACAGATGTTCAAGTGTCACATATGAAATGAACCAGCACAGTCCCCTGGTGCAGCCTAGCCTCATCACATTGCGACTAGGATGCAATTTCTAGCGAAAAAGACGCCCGGCGCTAGCAGAGTCGAACAGGACCTGGCACACCAAGAGGGGCTGCTTGGCGCGACTACAGTAAAGATGTATGAGGGCATATCTGTATATATAAATATTTTTTATGTTTCTTTATAGTAATTTGTTGCAATCCTCTTTGCATTGCAATTTGGAGAGATTGTGGTGAACGTTTCTTTTGTTGTGATTAAAAAAACCAAAACCCCGCTCACTTCTTTGCAAACGTGATACTGTGAGCTGCTCACTTAATGAATCACTGCTCTTCTGCTAGTCAGTCAGCGAAGCCTATTAGCACTGTCCTTTGTGATGCCAGCAGGGTCGGTTACAGTATTACTAAGTAATTCATGTTAATGTGCTCCCTTCTGTCTTGGACATAGGTGATCTATTTGAAGAATATTCCAGAAGAGGCGTACAGAGCACTACTAAGTGGTTCAAGCCCACAGTACCTTCCTTTTAGGTAAGAAGTCCTGGTGAGGATCCTGTATATTGTGTGTCCACAGCCACAATTGTCGTCATTAGTAATGACACCTACCCCATGCTGGGTGTAAAAGATCTGTCAAAAACAGGCTTCCTTTTTGTCATACACATGCCTCATAATAGCACAGAAGTCTGGCTACTCACGCACAACAATCCCACACAATGGACCTTTTCCGTGCATCCACGTGGTAGCCTCACCGTTTCCGCCAATAAGCGCCAATGTCACGGACAGAGACTCAGCCACACATGGAATAAACTGGATGTTCTCATAGACTTTCTGTAAGCGTATGTATCATGTGATGCATACGTAGTCTGCAAATATCCATTCGATGCGCCCACTTTTGGACTTGTGAGCTACTCAGAATCATGCCCAAGAGTGCATAAACTAGACAGACCATGAGCCTCACACCAGGCTGTTTGTTGCTTTGTTCTCTGTTGGTCTGTGTGGTGAGTAAAAGCATTGCTGCTCATTCTGTGAATACATTCTCCACCACTGAGTTAAGTGCTTGGCTTTGACAGGCAGATACTACAAGTAATGCTTGCTCCCAGCTTTGTACACAGATGCCCCCTCCCCCCCTCCAAGGGTTCCTGCACCAAGTGTTAACTGTTCCATCACTACTAATCCAGCAGCACATTGACAACTTGTTCACTCTTGTTGTTATACATATTTTCTTCCTAATGCATAAAATCACTGTTTATAAGCTTTTTTATCTGCCTGTGTGTGAATAGTGTTATTGAAATGAGAAAATTATGAGTTTGCTTAGCGTTCTATTGTTGTAACATGTAATTTTATCTTTCTATGTAAATACACACCAGCATATGATGATACAACACTGTTTATCTGCATTTTATTTCTTTAATCTATTTTATGTTTTATATGTCACTCTTTTGGATATATCATTTTATTTAAGGTTGAATGAGAAAAGACATAAGGCCAAATTCAATTAGCCGCGATAACCCATTTACATGTGTATATGTGACTTTTTACAGGCGACATGAATTTCAAGCTATTCAGTTAGCCGTGTTAGTTAACCTGCATTAATTCCCCATAGTATTTAATGCGCCTTTTTTATTTTTTCCGACCCCCTGAGAAGCAGAAAAGTTAAGAAAAATCCCTATTTAAAGGTACAAATGTGGGGGGCTCAAAAATACTGGGACACCCTCCCATATGATTATTTAGGCACTTGGAAGTTTTAATCAGCTCAATTTGACCAATAATATCATTTTTGGGGTGAAATTCTGCAAAATACACAGCATCTCAAACTCGGTCTTTGGTACCCCAACCAGTGCATGTTTTCCAGGTCTCCTCACAGAATCAAAAGTAAAATGATTATCTCTGCTTGTGGATCTTTTAAAATGTGTCAGTGAGTAATGAATATACCTGTGCACTTGCTGGGTGACCTGGAAAACGTGACCTACAGTATGTGGGGTCCTGAGGGCCGAGTTCAAGAATCACTGGGTTACAAGATGTAGGACAGGTATAAGGGGGTGCTGAATGGGACAGGTGTTTTTAAGCTTGCAGGTTGGAGTTACAGGTGTCTTTTTTTAACACATTTTTAAAAGTTTCTTAAAATGACACAAATATCTACTTACAAGCATTTGTATGCACCCCTAATTTATCTAGAGCATTTATTTTGCAGAAGAACACTTGCTTTCTATCATATTGTAACTGTTTTTAGACTGTTATCCAATATTAGTTTGCATTTTTATGGCTTACAGGCTGATTTCCCCATTTTCACCCAACGCAGGTATTACCAGCAAGAATGCCAGAATCAGCCTTTACCAATTGAATTGCGCATTTTAGAGGGAGCACATACACGCATTAAGCGACATTACCGGACGATATGTGCATTCATTTAACACATGGTAGCAAATTTTTTTAACCAGGTGTAATTGAATTTGGTCCATAATCAGTTTGATATGGCATGAATTAAAATTAACTCTGTGTCCCATTACACATATATAGAAGAAATTATATTTCCCTAATTTCCTTTCTTAAAATGCCAGTTGCCTTACTTTCAAAGGGAAAGGATGAGATACATTCAATGGGCATATAGATGTATATTTAACACATAGTATAGTACATTAATTGAAATTTGCAACCTATCCTTTAAGGATATAATCAAAACATACAAACATTCATGCCATTCGTTTTTCTAAGGCACTGGGGCTAATTTACATATGTGATGTAAAACTGTAATGTAGAATCGCATGGCAACCAATCATATGTTTGCTTTCAATATTTACCTTGCATTATAAAAATCAAAGCTTATTTTTGATTGGTTGCTACCTTGCTCCGCATACATTTCCTCTGAAAAGATCAAATAAGGCTTTGTCTAGATGTCAGTACAAACAATAGTACAAGTTTTTTTTCAGTATGACAGATCAACTTTAAATATAGCCCTCTATGTTGTTCATTCCCTCGTGGTACTGCGTGGGTTCAGCTTATACAGATCACATTTCCCTCTAGTTTTGTCTGAATACATGAACTTTTCAACTCCAGCATGTAGAATGTGAGATATGTGAATGAGGAAGGTGAGAAGTGGGGTATGAGTCATGAGATGTGCTTGGGTACCCATAATCCAGTGCAATATTCTGTCAGCACATGTATACACCTACACCTCCTTACACTGTGTCCTGCCAAATATTGCTTTTCTAGGAATATAAGTAGACTTTAGGGTCTGCACCTGCAGTCCCCCGGGGGCTACATCGGACATTTATATATAATTTCAAATGGCATTCACTTATAAGTATACAATACAAAATTTGCAACATTTATAAGCATGGGCATTAAACAATGTAACTGCTGGAGAATCCCTGATCTAGTCAACTGGTGTATCATGAGCAGCCTATAG
Organism: Taudactylus pleione; assembly: GCA_031769625.1. NCBI lineage: Eukaryota > Metazoa > Chordata > Amphibia > Anura > Myobatrachidae > Taudactylus > Taudactylus pleione. The sequence goes on from JAUIMM010000545.1 coordinate 126,005, forward strand.
CAGGGATTCCTTATATACACAGGGATTCCTAACCTCTGGCGTCACACAGTGTTAGTGTATTAGAGGCTATATCAGTTCAATTATTTTCCCCCGTGACTCATTGTGCATAAGTATCCTCCAGCGGCCAGCCCAACACCGCTACTCGTAGACTCTTCTGTCCCTGAAGGCTCCTGACAAGCATTGCAGGTGCAGGCTGTTCTGACTGTTCGGCTTGTCGTATCTTGCTTGGCTGTCTTTTGGCCAGAAATAACCTAATGATTCAGAATAAACCTAATGATGTGTTTGTACGACACTAAGAATGTATAATACGGACTGTACTACATAACTGACAGTGGAATATTCACTTGGTGGCCATTTTATTAGGTACATCTTTCTAGAACCAGGTAGGACCCTCTTTTGACCCCAGAACAAGCTAATGTGTTGGTGTCAGAGTCAACAAGGTGCTGGAGACATTCCTTAGAGAATCTGATCCACGTTGACATGATAACGTCACACAGCTGCTTTGTCATCTGCACATTCATGCTGTGAATATCCTGATTCACCACATCCCAAAAGTGCTCTATTGGATTTAGATCTGGTGACTGTGGAGGCCATGGAGTACACTGAGCTCGCTGTCATATTTCTTGGAACCAGCTTGCGATGAAGTGTGCTTTGTGGCCTGGAGCATTATCCTACTGGAAGTAGCCATTATGACTGTGTGCATAAAGAGGTGCATATGGTCAGCAACAGTACTCAGATAGGCTGTAACATTTACTTTTTGCATATTTGGGAGGACTAAAAGGTCTAATATGTGACAAGAAAACATTCCCCACACCATTACATCACCAGCCTGAAGCACTGACACAAGGCAGAATGGATCAGTGGATTTATGTTGTCTAATGGTGCATACACACAGTCAGATTTTTCTTCAGATCCGAACGATAACGATTTAAAAAATCGTTCATATCTGAAGGAAAATCTGACATATCTGTCAGATCTGTCAGATGAACGATTTGAACGATGCGCGTTCCTGATGGTCAGATAACGATATCTGACATCTGATGGGTTTGCAGTCAGACTTGGACGATTCCATTCATTTTAATGCAGTCAGAAATCGTTCAATCGTTCAAATCATTCAAATCTTTGGTAAAATTGTTCAAATCGTTCAATCGTTCATCTGACAAATCTGACCGTGTGTATGCTCCATTAGCCAAACCCTGACCGTACCACCGACTGTATGTATCTATACAAGGATTCTGTATTAGTTTTATGATAGCTTATTAGTATTAGTCATGACATTACATTGGTATTAGCATGTGAGTAAATCACAAGGGTTGTCTCATTTGCCATGACATTTACATATTAACAGGTTGCAAATGTGCATTGAAATGAGGAAGATATGAACTATTACATGTGACACAAAGGATGTTTATGTCATAATTTCCTCTGCCCCATGTAATAATAACTGATCTGTTTCCTATGCTAAGTGCTAACATCATATCACAGCAATGCTTCTTCCTGCCCCATCCCAGCATGGAACACAGGGGACCTCATTCAGAGCCGCTCGCTATTTGCGGTCGTTCGTTCAAAAACAAGGGGTGGCTATTCAAATGAACCGTTCGCTCATTGCGGTCTGTTCACGCCTCTAAGTCTGAACGAGCGAACAAAACTTGCGGTCGAAATTTTGAAAAATACGCCCCCTTGCCGCTCGCACCATACGTCATGTCCGCTATTTATTAGATTAATCGAGTACATCGAACAGCGTATGAACTGCTCGCTATTCTTGTGGTTGGTTTTTCCTGCCACTATATTGCGAGCAGTTCTGACTATAAAACAACCAGGTGACGTGGTCAATGACGCTGCTGTTTTAATTATGCACACCCTTAAAACGCCTGTTTTGACCTTTAAGCACGCCTGCGTTCTGAATTCCACTCCCCGTTTTCAAGCACCTTCCCCTGTTACCACCCACATACGCCTCATCCTGTCACTCAAAGTAGCAGGCATTCGCTATATAGCGTACAAACGATTTTCGGCCGCACTGACTGGTTCGCGCATGCGTATTACAAACCGTACGCATGCGCAGTTGTGCGAACATCGCTCAGTGCGAACGAGCGGCCGCTTACGAGCGGCTCTGAATCAGGCCCAGGGTCTGCTTCAGAGATGAACACAACTGCAAATTGTATGCAGGTTGAGCGATTGTTTACCATTGCGCATGCATCGCACTGAACGTGTGCGAAGGCATCAGTGCGATTGCCCTGCGTTCACACAGACCACAAAGGCCCATTTGCAGATTGATTGACAGGAAATTACCATTTGGGGGTGGAGACACGGGGGTGGTTAGCGAAACGCAGGCGTGCCTGGCCTTTTGAACGCCGTTACATGGGCATGCATAAATTAGCCACTACAATTGCATACGCAGCGCTGCGTGGCAGAAGAACTCCCTGGCCTGTGTCAGGTCAGACCTGACGCAGGGGTAAAATGGCCGCCGATGAACTTCGATGGTACGGATGTTTAAGTAGGTATGAGTAGTTGTACGCAGGTGTGAATGCAGTAGTGGGCGTCTTTATGCTCAGGTGATCTATGCTAACATTAGCATATTTTTGCAACTGCGTTCCATACGGAGGCGCAGTTGCGGTCGCATTAGCGTCCGTATCTGAATCAGGCCCACAGGCCACAACTGTATTATAACGAGGCTGGTGATTATAATATAGCACTTCTGTACTTTCTGTTTGCTTCCATGCTTGGTGTCTAGAGCAGAAAGTGACATAGAGGAAACGTATGTCCAGTAGAGGGCACTGAAGGACTAGGTGGCATTGTATAGTCCTGCTGTCCCCCCCTCTGGCTTTATAATCGCCATACACACATGCACCTCTAACATGGATATTATGTGGCCACAAGTAAGCATCTGTGTGCAGAACAATTCATAGCCTGTCAGTCACAGTCATGCAGTGTGAGTCTGCTGTAATATATTTAAGCATTTTTTTTCTGACATTACAGATGTTGGCTTTGGGATGTTGGTCATATCTCCAATAATGTATCCTGCAAATCTGTTGCTCAGGTGTCCTTTCCGGAAATGTCGCTCTGTCTACATTAATACTTCTAGAACTCATTTTTTCCAACCATTTCAGTTGGTTAATTCTCTCTTTAATCTTTTTACTCACCTCCAATGATAAGGTCAGCATTAAAGACATTGGGCCAAATGTAATAGGTAGTCTGGTTTGGTAAATGGCGAGTTTGGTGCTAAACTCGCAATTTTTCACAACTCTCCAATGTAATAGGGTGTCTGAAAAATTTGAGTTTTAGTGAACAGAGTTACTAAAACTCTCCATTCTCAAACTTGCATCCAGATGTTTTCACATTGAAAACAATCAACTCGCCCAATGTAATAGAGTGTCTGTTTCAGACTCGCAAAAAAAAGATTACCAAAAGTCCCCAAATAATAGACCTGCTTCAGGCTAGCGAGTACATCCTGAGCAGGTCAGATTAACACGGAAACATGCACATATCCATGAGATATGTACATGTTTCTGTGTGTACTTATGTAAAATGTGTTTAAATTATAAAAAAATGACGTGCACCCCCTCCCCAAAAGCATAACCAGCCCCGGGCTTTATAAAGCCTGTTCTGGTTCTAAAAATACAGGGGCCAAAATGCGTAGGGGGCCCCTGTATATTAAGAACCAGCACAGGGCTTTGTTGAGCTGGTCCTGGTTCTGGAAAATCAGGGGACAAAACGAGTAGGGGTCCCTTGAAAATTCCTGAACCAGCACCGAACTCTTTCTAGCAGGGGGATAATGCCACAGCCAGGGAAAACCTTTCACCGGTTTCCCCGGCCAAAGCATTATCCCTGACTGCTAGTCAGTCCAGACCGGGGATCCCTGGGGAGTTGGGTACCCCCCCAATAAAGGGGTACCCCTCTCCAGGGCACCCCAGGCCTAGACTGATAGCCCGGGGCTATCCCCGGCACCCTAGGGCGGTGGGTGCCGGGTTGATAGTGTAAAGTGAAAGTGTAAAATTAAATTTACCATATTGTCTTTATTTGTAGAACCACAAGTACCAGCAAGCCTCCCCTGCATGCTGGTATTTGGAGAACCACAAATACCAGCATGCGGGGCATTACGGGCCCGCTGGCACTTGTAGTTCCACAACTAAAGAAATACGTAAAAAAACAAACTTACACCGTGAAAGTATAATTTTAATAAAACATACATGCACACTCACACTCACTCACACATACTCACCTATTATCCGAAGTAATCCATAGGGGTGTACCTGAAAAAAAAATCCATACTCACCTCTCCTATGCATAGATCACGTCCTCTTCTCCAAGTAGGCAATCCAGGGGTTAAAATAAAAAAACGATAAAAACCCGATCCATGCCGGACTGAGCAAAGGTATGTGTGTACACATACCTTTGCTCCGCGTAAATGACCGGGGCACACGTGTGCCCCGTCAGTGCAGGGGCCGCCAGCCAATCAGGGAGCATCTCCGTCGGAGCAGCTCCCTGATTAGCTGAATGCAGCCAGCCTCTGTCTCCCTTAGACGTCTATGGTGAGAAATCCCCATAGCGCGTCTATGGTGAGAGCCGCTACATAGTAACCGCAAGATTAATTGATGTTAATCTTGTGGTTACATCAATGATACAATGTTGCGACATTGTATCATTCGCAACATTAACATCAATTAATCTTGCGGTTACTATGTAGCGGCTCTCACCATAGACGCGCTATGGGGATTTCTCACCATAGACGTCTAAGGGACACAGAGGCTGGCTGCATTCAGCTAATCAGGGAGCTGCTCCGACGGAGATGCTCCCTGATTGGCTGGCGGCCCCTGCACTGACGGGGCACACGTGTGCCCCGGTCATTTACGCGGAGCAAAGGTATGTGTACACACATACCTTTGCTCAGTCCGGCATGGATCGGGTTTTTTTCGGTTTTTAATTTTAACCCCTGGATTGCCTACTTGGAGAAGAGGACGTGATCTACGCATAGGAGAGGTGAGTATGGATTTTTTTTTCAGGTACACCCCTATGGATTACTTCGGATAATAGGTGAGTATGTGTGAGTGTGAGTGTGAGTGTGCATGTATGTTTTATTAAAATTATACTTTCACGGTGTAAGTTTGTTTATTTACGTATTTCTTTAGTTGTGGAACTACAAGTGCCAGCGGGCCCATAATGCCCCGCATGCTGGTATTTGTGGTTCTCCAAATAAAGACAATATGGTAAATTTAATTTTACACTTTCACTTTACACTATCAACCCGGCACCCACCGCCCTAGGGTGCCGGGGATAGCCCCGGGCTATCAGTCTAGGCCTGGGGTGCCCTGGAGAGGGGTACCCCTTTATTGGGGGGGTACCCAACTCCCCAGGGATCCCCGGCCTGGACTGACTAGCAGTCAGGGATAATGCTTTGGCCGGGGAAACCGGTGAAAGGTTTTCCCTGGCTGTGGCATTATCCCCCTGCTAGAAAGAGTTCGGTGCTGGTTCAGGATTTTTCAGGGGACCCCTACTCGTTTTGTCCCCTGATTTTCCTGAACCAGGACCAGCTCAACAAAGCCCTGTGCTGGTTCTTAATATACAGGGTCCCCTACGCATTTTGGCCCCTGTATTTTTAGAACCAGAACAGGCTTTATAAAGCCCGGGACTGGTTATGCTTTTGGGGAGGGGGTGCACGTTTTTTTTTTTTTAAACACACACAGAAGCCATCACGGATCTCACTGATCTGTGATGGCTTCTCTAAAACTCGCACCTTTTAATGCTACTCGCATTAAAAGGTGTCAGTTTACATTGTCCTAAACTCGCCTGCACTCGCAAATGCAGTAGCCTCGAGCTGAAAAGTTCGCAGGCTATTGAATTTGCGAGTTTCAGTACAAACTCGCACTTTTTAAAAATGCGAGAAAGTGCAAGTTTGTACTGTTACTAAAACTGACTACCTATGACATTTGGCCCCAAGGGCCTGATTCAGAGATGTTAGCTTGTGTGCAGCTCTGTAATCTGGTCCAATTCTGAATCATGCCCCAATGCTGAATTTAACTGTGTCTGATTATTTCGTTCTTCCTTAACATACACACATAGGTGTCTTTATCAATACGTTTCTACTTCACAAGCCAAAGGATGACACATTTCTCAGTCATCCTTTGATTTGTGTACATACATCTCCTATACTTTAGCAGTACGTATTCCCTTTTCATGCATTGGGTTTTTTTTTTTTTTTTTTTAAAGAAATGTAAGTACAGCTAATCCTTCTGTGTATTCAAGTAATTAAAATGTTTGCCATTAGTTTTCCTCTGGTCTAATTCCTGAATTGTTCTAACAATCACTGCCTCCCACAAAGAGTTGTTACAGTAAGCCCTGTTCTCTCCCTCTTGCAGAGATGCCTCGTTTGGGAACTGCACTTATAACCTTACCATACTAGACTGTCTGCAGGGGATCCGGAAGGTAACGTTACAGTGATTGTGATTTACTTCATTTTTAAGTACACTAGCATACAAATACCTGTAGATATAATGTAAAGTATTACATCCTGCATGTAAATTATTGTTCCCAGCACAGGATTGAATTTTCTTTTTGAAACCATACCTGGCCATGTTAATATCCACTGGATACCAACGGATAAAGGGCCTCATGTGTAGTTGATGCATTTACACACTGATTGTACCTAGGGAAAAGTGGAAAAGACACAGTAATGTGAATTGATGGCTGAGACTAAATATAAGAAAGCCGTAGTGCTAATGAATTAAGTTGTATTGGTCAGAGAGGTCAGTAAAGATGTGTCCTCATACATCTAACCTCAATACACTACTCTGCTAGCGTTGAGTGTCTTATTTTGCAGAAAATGTGTCTAGGTCGCACCAGCAGACTGTGCTGATTTATTTGATATACAACACTTGAATATCTGTGGGTACCTGAGTCTGTATAGGAATCACAACGGAACTTGCAATGAAAAAGGCTGCGGCCGATTATAGCACTTCCTATATAGATTCAGAGACTCAGTCACACACAGATATACAACTGTCACATATTAAATTAATCTCTCGCATTGTGACTTAGGCCCAGTGATGGCTAAAAAGGCACAAAAAAGACGCCCAGCGCTAGCAGAGTCCCACGGCACCTGGTGTGCCGAGAGGGGCTGTTTAGAGTGACTGCAAATATATTTCTGCTGATGGTCATCATCTCTTAAGGGGCAATTTTTTTACACGATTTGCCACGATTCCGACGAATTGTGGCAACAAATTGTGTAAAATATGCCCAAATTGTGAGTTTCCACTCACTCACTCACACAGGTCGTACATCGCATCTTCAGATCTGCCGTGCTGTAGGGCAGATTTGCCAATCTCAGTCACGATGCACTGGAATAGTTAGGAGGCACCAGGGGCGGATTGGGCCACCGGGACGCTGGGCCATTTCCCGCTGGGCCGAGCCCCACGCTCCCCTTGGGGCCGTGCCGCTGCGCTCCCTTCCCCCATGGCTGGCCGATGACTGTAACTGCGGCTGCTGTGATAGGAACTTCTGCAAATGCCCAGAATGCTCTTCAAGCCGGAGCCGCGGTAACCAAAGGTGCTGACAGCCGCGCTGCCTGTGTGCTGTGGGCGGCCTCCCACAAAGCGAATGACCCATCGGTAGCCATATCTGGGACAGGGGCCGGCCGGTCAGATATTGGTTTACACTGGCTTGCCCCTCCCCAGGGACCAATGCCCCTCCCCAGGGACCAGCCAACCTCCTCTTCCTGCTTCTGCCTCCTGGGCTGATTCATTCACTGCCTGTGGCTGTGCCTCCTCTGCATCCCCTCCTCACCGCACTGACTCTCCCGGCTTCCTGCTCTCTTCACAGGTAGTAAATAAAACAGCAAATAACATTTAAATATGTATATGTAAAAGTTTCACTTGCGATGTCTGACACTACATTCATATTTTATGTGCAGGTTAATGTACTATTCTCACTTTCTCAGCCATTGCCTGTATAAAGTTGGATAAAAACCGTGCTCACTGGGCTTGATTTAGCAGAGGATGCAATGATTTAGCAGAGGACGCAATGGTGAAATTACACAGAGCAAACAATTGCTTACTATTGCGCATGCGCGAATGCCGCACTGCGCATGCACAGCAATTGCAATACGATTACGTTCGCACAGAGGATCCATGCGCAAAGTGAGTGACAAGTTCAGAATTTGGGGGGGTTGGTGGTCAAAAAAACCCAGACTGGTCTGAGTGTATGAACGCTGTTTCATGGGCATGCATAAATTAGCCATAGAGATTGCATGCGCGTCAGGACAGCTGCAGTGTTTGCGGTTGGCAGACTTCATGCTGAATGATTTGCCGATATGCGATGATGGTACCAATGATTACGGTGTTGCACATCGTCGGACGGATATGAGAAGGCAGCAGTGCGCTTTCCTATGATCGGCTGTGCTTTGGTAGGCATTAGCATGCTTTAGCAACTGTAATCCGTGAGAGAATGCAGTTACGATTGCATTTCCGTCCTCTGCTGAATCAGAGCTCCGCCGGACGTCAGGGCTCTTGTGCACACGAAGGTCATGCATGTGCATTGCTAAGAAAGGAGCAGTGAAGCTGTTCACAGAGACAGCTGATTTTCGCATCAGCTGTCTCCGCACCGGAGCAATGATGAGTTGCTCCAGCGTCTGCGGCTAATTAGAATGTTAATTATCGGACGCAGATGTAGCATAGTATGGGCATTATTTGAGTGACATGGGTGTGTTGCTGAAAGTGGCTGCGTACAGATACACCGGATCACTCAAATTGGAGACCATATGAAGACAGATGATCTGCATCTAGCATAGGGCTGATGCAAGTTTAATGGTGCGACCTATGGTGGCATATAAATATGCACAAAGTATAATTACAGCGTCTGTAGACACTGACAGTGGGCGTCTCAGTCCTTGCACATTCAGACACACAGCTGACAACCAGGGAAGGGCTTTGTAGCAGCACCAGCATAAAGTCACAGACGCCACTGCAGCAAAACACAAAAGGATCAGCACGACTGCCTCCGACTTAGAATCAGGCCTTATGAGGAAGGTGTTTTCTAACCCCCCCTCTACAGACCACGCCCCCTAGACAAACCCCACCTTCATTAGGGCTACTTCCAAAAATTTCCTGGGCTGGTTTTCCATCCCAATCCGCCCCTGGGAGGCACAATAGATCGTTTGTCACATTGCACAGTTTTTTAACACCAAATCGTGCCCACGACTGCCGGGGAGCTGCTCGGGAGAGTTCAAGGGGAAATCGAACACATTGTCGGATCGTAAGCAGATCGCCAAGTGTGTAGGCAGCGGCGTATCTACCCATTGGCCAGGATGGCACTCACCAGCGGCGCCGACCAAAGGGGGGGCGCCGTCCAGCAGTGCCACCAGTAGCCAAGTAGTGGACAAGTCCCCCGGCCCCACAAGTGTAGGGCAGACTGCAGTGAGAGCGGTCTGCCTTACACCGTTTACAAACACACAGCCGCCAGCAGCGGCTGTGTGTTTGTAATAGCAGCCAGCTAATGAGAGTCAGACAGACTCTCATTTGCTGCTGCATCGTCCGCAGAGGGAGCCGGCTGGAGCTCACTCATGAGCCGTGTTCCAGCTCCCCCCGCAGCATGTTATGGGAGAGACGTCATACGTCATGACGTCTCTCCCATGCAGGAGAAGAGCGGCCGGGACTCAGAGCAGACAGCGGCGGTCGCGTCATGAGCGGGGATCAGGTAAATTGATTTTTTTTTTGTTCTTTGTGTGTGTGTTTGTGTGTGTAAGCCTGGCACTACAGGGGGGGCACTGAAATAGGGGGTGGCAGCTACTGGGGGCACTTTATGGGGGTTGCCACTACTGGGAGCACTATATAGGGGTGGCCACTACTGGGGGCAATTTAGGGGGTGGGTGGCCACTACTGGGGGCAATTTATGGAGGTGGCCACTACTGGGAGCACTATATAGGGGTGGCCACTACTGGGGGCAATTTAGGGGGTGGGTGGCCACTACTGGGGGCACTGTATAGGGGTGTCCAATACTGGGGGCAATTTAGGGGGTGGCCACTATATAAGGGGGACTACTACTGGGGGCACTGTATAGGGGGGGACTACTACTGGGGGACACTGTATGGGGGACTACTACTGGGGGCACTGTATAGGTGGGGCTTCTACTGTGGGCACTGTATAGGGGGGCTACTACTGGGGGCAATGCAGCATAGGGGGGATTACTATTGGATGCACTGCATATTGGGGCGCCAGTCCATTACATTGCCAGGGGCGCTTGGATCACTAGATACACCCCTGTGTGTAGGCACCATTATCTTTACTCCAGGCAGTATCCAAAAAGGATACACCTCCCATGGGGATTCATCCATTTCTAATTATGTAGCACTTACGTGAACATGCAATTACTGTACTCAGCATATGTTTGCTGGGTAGGGCCTGGACCCATTCGGCCTCTCCAGGTGATATAAATAAATCTTGATGTGTACAGAGAAATACAGTAACATTTGTGGTGCACACACGCTGTACAGAAAGGCATACTTTCCGCAAACAAATTGACTCATGCTAAATTCTAAATGAGGCCTAAAGTGTTTTGTGCTATTAGAGGCTGATTGGTATAGGGCCTGGGTTGTCTGCTAAGCATGTGCAGCAATTATTTCTATGTTGTCACTAGGGTGTACTTCAAAAGTCTCCCTAATCATGAGTCCATTGCTTCAGTGAGAATGTCTGTTTAGCACGTTACATACTGGGGCCTACTATGATGACTGAGCTCTAGACTAAAGCAGGCCCACTTTTGTAGCACCAAAACGAAGCAGAATTTACAGTTTTAGGGGCATAATCTTAAAATTGAGGTATGATTAGGTGGATCGGGGTCATGGTCAGTTTTTGTTTATTATTTTTTTGTCCTCTGGAAATATTGGAATCCAGGCTAATGATGGTATTTTGCCTCAGCATATACCCATGTTATGCTCTGAATACTCATGGGATTAGCTACTGGCTCAGATGATTACTATTTAAATGGATTTCAAACAATGAATTGCTCCTGCAATGTAGTTACATATTTGCATATAGTACAGATGATCAGTGACATATACACATCTAATTCCACAATACATTCCTTAAGGTGTGTGGTTTTCCTCAATGGAAGCACTCTAGGTTCAGTAGGCCTGATTCAGAGTTATATGCTAATGCTGCTACACCTATGGATGTGCGAGAATATGCTATGTGTTGCCTTTCACATGCTTCACCTCTTTATTGGCCCTTAATTGTGTATTTATCATACAGTGCATTCTAGTATTTGTAAATGGGGTATGTTTATTATTTATTAAACTAAGGCAGCTTGTAATTTGGCCCAGATGCTAGTGCTGGACTGCCAGGGAACACCACAGGGCATGTACATTTCCTAACGTCACACTCAGTGCTGTTCAGTCAGGTATAAGGCTGTGCAGACCTGCGCAATATTCAGTTTGCACAGTGTATAATGTTGTATGTGTTTCGGTGAGCATGGTCTGTGTTTGTAGTTGAATTCTATATTAAGACTACATCCAGACAGGCATTATTGCAGGTCCCCTAAGCCAAGTATAGCTAATGCCATCCTGAAATGTGACGTTAGCTTGCTGCAGTAAAAGCTGTGCTTCTTGCTTCATGTTGTATTGAGCCAGGCCATCGCAGCTGCAATTACACACACACAGGTCTGCTGCGAAAATATGGTAATGACTGCCATCGCAAAGCTATTATAGAGACGGCCAAAGCCAGCATAGAGACGTCCACTACCGCTTTTGCACATCCGTAATACTTTGCAATCCTGCGTATACATCAAGTAAAATCGGCCCCTCGTGCACAATTACAACAGTTCTGACCTTACTCAGAAATTGCTAACCTCGTCGCACACAGTCAGTACACAAGCTGCATATGCTGTCGCAGTGGCTGATTTATGCACGCCCATGCAACGGCGTTCAAACGGACTGGCACGCCTGCTTTCTCCTAGCACATCCCCGTCACCACCCCCAAACACTGACGTCCCGTCCCTCTGTCTGCGATGGCTTTGTATCTGCGGGAGTGATCGCAGAGCAATCATAATGCTAACTTGCGCACGCACACTGCGGTGCATACGCATGTTCAGTACTCAACAATCTGCAAGCTGCGTACGCTATTGCAGTAGCGATCCATGCTGAATCAGGCCCTCATTTCACATTGGTTCATGTAGTTGTCAGGTCATTAACAAGTTACTCATATAAAACAACTGAATAATAACTGAAAGTATGTTTGATATTGTTTAATATATGTGTCTCTTCTCCAGGCGCTGCACCTCGGCTTCTTTAACTTTGAAAGCTTTGACGTGGATGAATATGAACATTATGAGGTGGGTTTATCTCCCTAATGACTACAGCAAGCTTCAGTCACTTGGAGCTCTGTGAAATGGCAAAGGGTGGTATTTACACTATAGGAATATGTGTTGTGTGTCTTGTATGACACATCTAGTTGTGACTGAGCCTGAGGAACACTAGATGGCGCTCTCAGATTTCATAGGACACTTCTTCTGTTCACAGAGGGTGGAAAATGGAGATTTCAACTGGATCGTCCCAGGGAAGTTTCTGGCATTCAGCGGCCCTCATCCAAAAAGCAAAATTGAAAATGGTAAGGGTTAATAAGTTTGCAAAGTTTCATCAGATTCTCACTTAAGCTATACCTTCACAATAATTGTGTCCTATTAGTTGAGCTGTAAATTAATATGGGCCTTAACAAGAATATATCAAGAACTAGACATCTGCTCATTAATTGAACTTAAATTGTGCATATATTGACATTTTTTTTACTGTTTTTGCTTAATAATACCCTCTAACTGTGCCAATTTTATCAGGACACTCCCAATTCACAGATCTCAAAATTAGTGGAGCTTACACTAAAGTGGGTGGGGTGTCATCCAAAATGCACAAAGCAGAGCAGGGTTTCGGTGGAGCTTATTTTGTCTCACTTTTGCCTGTCTAAGGAGGCAATTCAATTTGGAGCGATATATGGTGTAAGCATTGGCTGGGTACATCGCCAATACTTCCAGTAGCGTAACATTGGTCATTTAACTACTCGCCCCTATGGGGATGTGAGATAAAACCAGCGATGATGAGTTCACGATGCGCCACCGTTACTAACGCTCCCACGCCATGCCAATGACACATTGCTCCAAACTGAACTGGTCCCCAAATGCTGTGTGATGTGGCTTCATAATCTCTGTAGCATTTATCTTTCCATAAGCCTAGAGTGTTTCTTCTCAAATCTGTGTCTGTGGAAATTCCTTTGGGGTTGATTCTGAGTTGCATGCAGAAGTGACTGCGTCGTTTGCTGCATCTGCGTCTTATGGTAATTCCGCGGCCGATTTAATTACTATTGAGACACCCACTAGTAGCGTCTTGCGGCGGATGTGCGGTTCCGTTACAGTGCGTCTTTAGATGCACCATCAGACACTCCATCGAAACTTGTACCAGCCCTGGCAGGTGCAGTTTCTCCGTCCGAGTATGGCCTCCTGTGTAAGCGATTTATATGCTGCCACTTACAGCGACACACCCACATCTGCTTAGCCACCCCCGTTTCCTCAGGGGAACGCCCACTGAATCCCACAGACCGTGCGTCCGATTCTGTTTTGCGGCCATGGGTGCTAACAATCGGGATGCATGCACTGGGTGTCTGGGATGCATTCGCTGAATGAAAACATCGGCCAACTGCGTGCAGCATCGATACTGTGTGCGATTCAGAACCAGGCCCTTTATGTATAATGAGGAAAATATACCTACATAATAACTGCTGCAAAATGTTACATGCTCCAGTGTCCTGCACACGTTAAGATCCTAAATCATTAAGCTGTAGAGAAAAGCATTAACTTAAGTAAACCTGGTCTAAGAAGGTTCTATACTATGACAGGAGTTAAATGCACTAGAACAGTTTTATTGCATGAATTCTCCTACATGCTGTAGATGTGTTACTAAATTACCTTTCAGAGTTTAGCTTGCTTATAGAACCTTTGTCTCATAATCTACTTATCTCCTCCTATAACCACACATGGATAAGATGTATCCACGTGTGATAATCCTCTCACAATACAGCAGTTAGAGGTTGTGACCTACTGGCAGGTAGAGGCCTATTTGTCATGGGGGGATCTGCATTATGTGACTTTGGATGTATTTAGGTGAAAACTCCTGAATTTGCCCATTCCTTCTACAGAAAGATATTAACATTATTACACATCCATTTCTTCATTTCACATAAACTAATAGCAAGGGAAAATAAATATGTAACATTGTATGGAATTTTGTTATTTTCTGAATAAAAGCTGTTGTCCAGGTATCATTCTATTTATGCTTATCTGTGGCCTTAGAAAGATTGCATCAATATCTAATGCAGTGTACACACTACTAATATATAGTTTGTTTATTCGAACGACGAGCGATATATCGGTACAGAATCAGCTGGTATGTACACAGACATATCAGGTCGGCCCTGCAGCACAGTTGATGCCTGGCTGACTGTGTGTACGGCGACCCGCTGACCACTACACTGGCTGCAGAGACCACTGACACTGACATCATCTGGGTGGGCAAATTTAATCACCACCCAGTTGTGATGTCTGACCCAACATATCAAGCGGCCGATCGGTAAGTGTGTATAGCTTATCAAATCGGCCGCTCAGTGGGTGCTACAGCTGGTCTGTCGCTTCATCGGGTAAGTGTGTATCCAGCTTTAGCCAAATCCGAATTAACCATGCACTGATCCAGATTTCACCATGCACTGATCCAGATTTCACCATGCACTGATCCACATTTCACCATGCACTGATCCAGATTTCGCCATACACCGATCCAAATTTCACCATACACTTTTAAGCTTTGTAAAATATGATGAAGAAACATTCATTTAAAACCAAATAATAACCCCATGCAAAGTACCATTTTCTGTGGCAAGCCTGATGCTGCCAGCTATTTCCCGCAGTACACATGCACAATACCTCATCATTTCAGTGGGATTGTCTGATTACCGCATATGCACTTATATCCGATTGGTGTACAGATTATCAATATTGCCATCCTTTCCAGTCTGTACTTTCAATTTTAGTGCCAAGTTTTATGCTAAGAGATGATCATTTCATACTCGTATCATACAAAGAATAATATCCAGACATTTTATCGTTAATGATCAGAAATCAGTTATAAAGAATAAATAATACCACGAGTGACAGGTCGCCTCCTCTTCCTTTAATACTTCGCCAGTAACATGTAAATATAATTGCAAATATTATCTGTAATATTTTGTCATAATCAGCTTGTTTTAGGTTATCTTTGCTATTCTTTTACACTGCTGTCCAATGTTTAATGCACTAATTCACTTTTGTTTATTTTCCCCTGAAGGTTACCCTCTTCATGCACCAGAAGCGTACTTCCCATATTTTAGAAAAAACAATATCACTGCTGTCATCCGGCTGAACAAGAAGATTTACGATGCCAAGCGGTTTACAGATGCAGGGTTTGATCACTACGATCTGTTCTTCGTGGATGGGAGCACACCCAGTGATGGCATAGTACGGAGGTTCCTGAACCTATGTGAAAACACAGACGGTGCTATTGCTGTACACTGCAAAGGTATGCTTAACAAGTGGGACCAAGCGGCAGCAATACTACCTGGGGGCATTGCTGTGATATAACATATAGCAGAAGGCCAATTTTGTTAAATCTGACTTGTGACTTGTTGAAGTCAATGTCCAAGTTTGTGCTTCATAAAAAAAATGCTTACTAGTCTATCGTAGTTTAGTGGCACCCTACCCAATAATGAGCACGCAATCTGCCACGTTAGCGTCTTGGCAATACATTGTTTCCAGGCCCTACACATGGTCATTGTACCACTTCTGCCCGCCAACCTAATATGTTTTCGGTTAGCGCTGGAACTTACACATGCTTCTGGACAATGCTTCTACACATTGAGTAGAAGCAGAGCAATACAGTGTGGTGGTGAGGATTTGCTTGGTGAAACCAACACGCTAGAAGGGGGCCAACAATCACACTAAAACAGACATGTTGGCAAGTGCTTTTTTTTTTGTGTAAGTTGTGCAAAACTGGAACTGAAGGTCATTTTATGTACCTGGTGCAGATTTTTTGAGATCCTATCTGTAATAATTTATGAGCAATGGCTCTTTGGATGAATTGGGCTTGCTCTATGGGGGTGATTCAGCTTAGGACAGAATTGCAAAGCTACACGCAAGAAGCTTTGTAATTCCCTCCTTGCTAATGTGCAAATGCAGCTGGAGGTGTATGACACTGCGACTGAAGTCGAAGGCTGGGATCACGATCGCGACCATCGGGTAAGCCTCAGCTTACGCAGGCTGGCCGGCTTGCGAAGCCAGGAAACTGCAGCCCCTGGCCTTGCCACTCCTGGAAAACGGGGTCGACAAGCCTTGTTTCTGGGGACGTCGGCCAGCCCCGCCTCCGGACCGTCACGTAAATTCTCTGCTTGTCAATTAGGAAGATGCATAGCAGTGACTGCGTGTGATCCTGCAGGACATGTTCTGCACATTCACAGTACGGGCCCTGCACACGCTCAGATTCCCAATAATCGGGAATCTGCATTCAGCATTGCACTTGCATGCAATGCTGAATTAGCCCTTATATACGCTAATCTCTCCTCCACACTGCACAGTAGGATAACTATGAAGCAGAGAGGAGCTATCAGGCTACACTATCCTCACTCCCAGGCTGGCTTTCTCACAGGTCTCCTACAGTGCAGTATGGAGGATTCTGGCATTTTACGTATAATGAGCACATGGTGAAATTCTGTTGGTTTGGGGGGTGTTTAACCATGGGCTTGATTCAGAGTTGTGAGTGAGCCTATGATCCCGCAGAATGGCCGCTGGAACTGAGATGCCGGAGCCATATTTCTTGCATACAGGATTTCAGACGTAGGGTGTGACATGTCCTGAAGCGGTCAGTTCACTCCTGCGTTCTCTGCCAACACTCCCCGTTACCTCCCCCGCCTGTCAGTAACACTGCGAGTAAAATGTTGCTGCATACGGCTACGGTAATGTACCTTGACGCGGTTTACTGTTAATCACTCAACTCCATAAACATCAGCATTGCGCACATCTCTGAATCAGGCTCTACATTGTGCACAAGACACTTTGTAGTAAAACAATAAAATGCTAAAGTTTTCCTCTCTAACCATTGCCAGAAATCTGGAGGGGATGGACATCAGACCTCAGCCACTAGGACACTCTGTGCACCTTCCAGGCAGACTTTATATGGGGCATCAATAATCTAACTGCAATAGCTATCTTCAGTATATAAAGCTGCTGTATTCAATGTTGAAGAGGGGTAACCAGTACTAATAAACAGAGAAAAATATTAAGAATATTGTAAAGGAAATAAAACAACTTATTTCACATACAGTATATTCATATACATAAATAGCAAAAATAATATAAACAAGAAACAGGCACATTCTAGTGCAGTAAGTAAATTGCAAAGTGAAATGTAACAAGAATCATGAAGCTAGAGTTTCACTCTTTGGACCATGTATATTTCCAGCTACACCCACATAACAGTTTGTGCAGAGATACTTGGACATGGCCAAAATCCAGACTGTATATGTCCTGTGAATGTGGTCTGTTATGTGCGAATATGTTTAGGCATATTTGTGCAAATGGAGATGTACAGCACACCTGCATAATGCATTCAAAGCACCATCAAGTCCGTTAGTTTCTTACACTTTATAATATCACCTGTGTCCACCAGGCTGTGCTGTTTACTCTAATTACACTAATGTGCACACTTCATTCTATTAGTGGACTCGAGAGACTGTTCAAGTAAATATTTCTATTTATGCTAAAGTAATTAATGTGCACTTAACACGCTCCTTGGCTCCCAGTCATGTAATTATAACCATTGGATGGTAAATGTGTATTTTGTTCTAGAATCTCCCTGGAACAGAGGACTGTAATTCTTTAGCTGCTAAGCAATGCATTACTGGTCCGTGGCAATCAAGAAAAATAAAATAGTTTTGACCAATTTTCTCCCCCTAATAGTTCATAATGCATGTTACTGTAACACAGAGAAATGTATCAGCCATTAATACACAATGTCTATTTTATTTATTGTTAAAACAGTAGTTGGAGCCTAGGTGTACTTGATCTACTTGTGAATAGTATGAATGTTCGTGATGATATGGTGATATTAGTGCTGGATTCTTTCTTTTTTAGAGTCACAGGGGTATATTTACTAAAGTGTGGGTTCATAGAAGTGGATATGTTGCCCATAGCAACCAATCAGATCATACTTATCATTTATCTAGCACATTCTAGAAGATAATAGCTAGAATCTGATTGGTTGCTATGGGAAACATCTCCACTTCTATAAACCTGCACTTTAGTAACTCTATACCCCACAGATTGCTTTGGGCTTCACGAAGTCATAATCCGTACCTCTTCTGTGGTTCTCAGCTGTCCATGCTCCTATTCGCCTTCTTTTAGTGGCAGAAGCCTGTTTCAAGCTCAATCTTTGTGTTTGTGTGTGTTTTTATTCTATAATGTGGTGTCTGTATTGTGTGCAATGGCTTATTCATTACAAACCCTGGTACCACCATCTCAGACCATATGCTAAAACTTGCTTTATGTATTGTGCAAGCACAGATATGAAAAAGGAACACATGATTTCCCAGCAGTAGTCCATTTAGCTGATAAGAAGTTTGCTTAGTAATCGGAAGTAGTGCAAGATATAATGTTGTGTTTACTTATTCCCTAAATATATATTTTGTAATTTTTATGAATTTGACTAACTTAATCAATTAGGGCTTGTACTCATGGGTGTATGTATATGCATCTGAGGTGCGTAGCTCTGGACTGCATTCACTGGATGGTGTCATTGGTGGACCTCAAATTTGTGAGCTATTGATCACTGTGAAGGCTGCTTTATCTGTTCTCGGTGAAGTATTAGATGGACTCTGAATGCAGCTTGCTATACTTTGATTCCATCCAGCATGCAGTCAGTGTAGACCAGTGGTGTCAAACTCGGGCCCTTCAGCTTTTGTGGTACTACATATGTCAGCATAACCTGCCACAGTTTTAGTATGCCATAATAGCAAAACTGTGGCACTGCATGCTGGGATGTGTAGATCCACTGCAGCTGGAGGGCCCGAGTTTGACACCACTGGTGTAGACAATGTTTCTCAGCACGGAAAAGTAATCTACAAGTACATCTACAACTACCCATGAGAACATAAACTTAGTGTGCCCAGTATATTAGCAACTGTTATAATAAAAGTATAAAGTCCAGTTATAATGGTTGGCTGCATAATAAGCAGTATATAAAATTCTGTACCATAAACAGAGCAAATGGCTACAGTAAAAATCACCAACTTGCACCACTTCTCGTACCCGGAAGAACCCTGACAAAGCTCCTGACCTTGTCTGCTTTTATTATTACCCATAGCTGGCTTAGGCAGAACAGGCACCCTGATCGCATGTTACATCATGAAGCACTACAGGTTCACACACTCGGAGGCCATAGCATGGATCAGGATATGCCGACCCGGTTCCATCATCGGCCCCCAGCAGCACTTCCTAGAGGAGTAAGTACATGTCCATTGATACAACACCACACTCTGCTAATCAGTGCAATTCCTTCATAGTTTTATTGAAACATGAGAGCAGTGACGGAAACCACAAGTCATGTCTCTATACATTATACCCTGTATTCCCAATTAATATTATTTTGTGCATCATCTTTTGCTTAGACTTGTCCTGCTTTGTTGTTAAGTGTATGTCCGCTTGTCTATTATGAGCTGTTATGCCAACCTTGTAGCTAGCATGGGTTGCCATCATCATCTGTGCTGTGAAGTTCATGGTGCTTTGAAGTGATGGAATGTACCCATGCTCTTATCCCCACCACATTCCATTCTCTAGTCTGTCACAGCCCTGCTCCTTGTCAGTCAGGCACATTCAAGTGTTGCCTGCTAGTACAAGGCAAAGGCATGTACAGGTGATGGCCACTTACATAGCACAAATTCATGGGCAATAATATAACACAAATATATTAAAAATATATCATGCTTTTACAGTATAATAAATTTAGATGTAAGCAATAGAAATTATTATGCAATATAACATAAAGTATTGCTAAACAGCTAATGTATAATTAAAACATTCTAATTTAGTTTCAAATGATTGCACATAAACTATAAACATAAATGATTTTGATAGCCAAGATAGAGACATTAAATACAATTCTGCACAAAACCATCTACAAACCTAGCATGCCATAAATAATGTTCTTACTACACATCTATTTCCACTAGAATTGAGAGTCTATGTCGAAAGTGAAGTCAGCTGGATAATTATTTAATATCAGCAGGGTTCTATCTGATCTCCGTCGTCATGTATACCCCAACAAGTCATATAACAGCTGAAGCATGGCGGACATGCTTCTGTGTGCCATGGGTACTGCATTCCCCATCCAATGTAATGTATTGTCTAACAGGGGTGGGCAATAAGCGGCCCCCCAGCTGTTGTAAAACTACACATACCAGCATGCCCTGCCATAGTTTTGATATTTGACCATGCTAAAACTGTTTCAAGGCTTGCTGGGATGTATAGTTCAACAACAGCAGGAGTGCCGCTTATTGCCCACCCCCCTAGATGATGATTTTTAACCCCCGGAGGATGCAGGTTTCTAGCTGGAAAGCCATAACATACAGAAATGTTAGTGAGCCATGCCCGCAAAGATAACCTATAAGACAGTGGTAGCAGCTCAGCTAGAAAGACGTTTATGACCCCTGACCCTTCTTCGTCTCGTTGCATAAATTGCACAACATGGGGCAGCAGTGATGTATATTCATTGTCGAGGACTGTTAGGGAGGCCCCTTCTTGGGAGAAAATATTCTGCATAAAAGAGGGAGCATGTTTTTAAGTGCATTACGTTAAAGTGAGTGACATTCAAAACTATATGAAAAGCCCTTTATTCCTAGGAAGCAGACCTGGCTGTGGCTGCAGGGAGATCTCCACAGAAGTAAACAGAAACAGATTAGACTGGAAGATGGAACAGTAAACCGGATCTTATCTGAATTTGAGGATTTGTCTGTGGGCAGCAGACTAAGTCGGCATCACAGTTTGGATAGATCAGGAGAGGTAAGTCTGCGTCTATACACTTTTGCAGCGGTAATGCTAAAATCTACTTTATTGGAACATTAAATGCAAATTTTCATACTGAATCACGGTTATTTAAATAAACCCTGCACCTTTTGTGTTCTTTCAGTGTGCAGCAACCCCATTACATATTATTGTCTTATCCTTTTATTAATATTATTATCTTACTCTTTTTCAAATTTCCTAATTGCGCAGCATAAAACCACATTGCACTTATTTCGACTTTCAACATTCCTTAGGCACTTCTCACAGACCACTCACAGCATACTTACATTGTATGTCCATAATAAGTACTACAACTTACATTAAATATATTCGACCAAACATATATCTTTGCCAATATAACATGGTACTTGTAAGTTTAATTTTAGACGTTCTAGCAATACCTGACATTGTGTGGACTAATATTGTTCAGCTTTGTGGCTAAGGGTAACCTAAACTTTTATGCAGTCTTGTGACTGTCTGATCTGTCTGTACCATTTCAAACTTTATTTTGTATTTTTTTTTCTGCAGCTATTAGCTTTGTGCATGTTTCAGTCATTTGCTAATGCAGATTACAAGCAGTTTGGTGATGTTTCAGAACATAGTGTTGCTATTGGATACGTGCATTCAGTGGTTGATGGGATTTGTAGTTTGTTACAGTTCTTGCAGGCTGCTTATTTTACTGATAGGGCTACATTTGAAAAGATACAAAACCAGAACCTGCTACGTGGATGTTTTTTTCTGGGTACACAATGGTACAATACAAACACACACATTTTTTGAGCAAATATTAGATTTATTATAGATATAGATAGATAGAATTATCTATTATTTATTCCCCGTAAAAGTGTACAAACCACCTGCAACAGTATACTATTACACCATGAAATCAGTGTATGCACAAACTAGCATATGTTTGGGTGAGTTATCACTTGAAGAGGAAAGATCCAAACACAGAACATGTTTAATCTGTTTACAGGTATTGAGTGTTGTAGAAAGATACATTTAACCAAGCGCTGACAGTAATAGGAAATGACACATAAGCTTTGAAGGCACATTATTACAATCATGAAACATTTATTGAATGCTTATACAAATATGTTGTCATAGACATACGGTACTATATAAGATCCCACCTAGAATGATGCAATAGTTGAGATCACCGGGGGTGTTATAAATAGTCTGCATACCTGCAGGGCTTATGCTAAATATTTTGCTGCCTTGTGCCAAGTATCAACCTGACATAGTAGCCTTTAATGTTTACATAAAATATTGTATTGTTTGTCCATTAATGCAGTTTCCAACATTTGGAATACTTTTGGATTATACTCACTTATAGAAAGAATGTACACAATGCGAAGATTTAAACTATTACATTGTGTTTATTTTCATAAAGATTATGAAAAATGGGGGAAATGCAAATGCACACTCTAAGCACTAAGAATACTGATTATCAATATATATATATATAATAAACTCCAACAATGAACATGTTTTTTTTCAATAAGGTTCTTAGTACATGTTTGGCTAGCCCAGGAGAAGGGGGTTTCACCTTCAAGTGTGCCTCAAATACACACATACATAGCATACATCTTCACAATACTGATGGTATATTTGCAAAAAAATTGAAATAATTTAATGGATATTTTTCTGAGGATGAGTAGAGTAAGCAGTGATTTTTGGCAGTATGTCACGCTAAATTGAATTTCCCCGAAGTAATAAAAAGCACAGCTTACTACATAGCTATAAACCCCACAAAGCATTATAATGTGAATTGATATTTTTACTACGATGGCAATTTAAATTTTTTTTGCTTCTGTGTCAATTTGACCTGTGCAGCGAGGCCATTGCTACACTATAACTGGACAGTAGGAACGGGCACCAAAAATTGAATACATCAGGGATGACATTAGCCTTTCTGTCACCCGGGGCAAGAACTCATGATGGCACCCACCATCCCCATCCCAGTGGATAGTAGTAAACTTTTACCTTTATTACCATCACAAAGTTCAATACAGATAGTATCAGTGACTCCCATATACAACAGACAGCATTGGTGACTGCCATATACTACAGACAACATTAGTGACTGCCATATACTACAGGCAGCATTACTGACTGCCATATACTACAGGCAGCATTACTGACTGCCATATACTACAGGCAGCATTACTGACTGCCATATACTACAGGCTGCATTACTGACTGTCATATATTACAGACAGCATTAGTGACCATATGCTACAGACAGCTCTATTGTCCGACATATAATACAGCATTAGTGACTGCCATATACTACATAGCATTAGTGATCGCCCTATATTATGAACAGCATTAGTGACCACCATATACTACAGACAGCATTTGTGACTGCCATATATTACACAAAATTAGTGACCACCATATACTAGAGACAGCAGTATTGACCACCATATACTACAGACAGCATTAGTGACCACAATATACTACAGACAGCATAAGTGACCACCATATACTACAAACAGCATAAGTGACTGCCATTTACTACATATACTACAGACAGCATTTGTGACTGCCATAGCCTACAGATAGCATTATATACTACAGACAGCATTTGTGACCACCATTAATTACAGACAGCATTAGTGAGACAGTATGAGTGACCGCCATATGCTACAAACAGCATTAGTGACCACCATATACTACAGACAGCATTAGTGACTGCCATAAACTACTGACATCATTAGTGACCACAGACAGCATTAGTGACTGCAATATACTACAGACCGCATAAGTGACCACCATATACTACAGACAGCATAAGTGACCACCACATACTACAGACAGCATTAATGAACGCCATATTCTACAATTCATTAGTGGCCACCATATACTACAGACAGCAACAGGGAACTCCATATAATACAGACAGCATCTGTGACCGCAAGTGATCTTATCACTATACAGTAAGGTATCTTAAATTCCTCTGCTTTATAACACGGCTGTAGCCAAGCACCTTAGCTTCATAAAAAAAAAAAATCAATGAGGAAATACAAATGTATTTTTCTTTTCAAAATAAGGTTTGCTATTTGTGTAATGATAATGTTGCAGCAGTGGCATAACTAGGGTATTTGGAGCTCTAAAATGGAGGCGTGTCAACATGACACATTACCATTTCTCGTCACTCAAGAAACATTCCTTTCCATTCCATATGCACCTTAATGCCACCAGTAGTAGTGCCTCTCTTGCAATGCCCACTGTAGTAGTGCCCCTTATGCAATGTCCTCAGCAGCAGTGCCCCATGTAGTAGTGTCCCAATAGTACCCCTTATACAATGACCCCATACAGTGCCCCAAGTAGTGGTGCCCCTTATACAGTGCCCCCAGTAGTGCCCCTTATACAGTGCCCCCCAGTAGTGCCCCTTATACAGTGTCCCTTACACAGTGCCCCCAGTAGTGGTCCCCCCTATGCAGTGCCCCATATACAGTGTCCCCAGTAGTGCTTCTTATACAGTGCCTCGAGTAGTGCCCATTATGCAGTGCCCCCAGTAGTGGTCCCCCCTATGCAGTGCCCCCAGTAGTGGTCCCCCCTATGCAGTGCTCCCAGTAGTGGTTCTCCTTATGCAGTGCCCCTTAGACCGTGCCCCCAGTAGTGGTCCCCCTATGCAGTGCCCCTTATACAATGCCCCCAGTAGTGCCCTTTATACAGTGCCCCCAGTAGTGCACACTTATACAGCGCCCCAAGTAGTGGTCCCCCCTATGCAGTGCCCCTTATACAGTTCCCCATATACAATGACCCTTATACAGTGCCCCCAGTAGTGCCCACCCCATGAAGTGCCCCCAGTAGTGCCCCTTATACAGTGCCTCCAGTAGTGGTCCCCTCTATGTAGTGCCCCTTATACAGTGGCCCCAGTAGTGCCCCTTATACAATGCCCCCAATAGTGCCCTTTATACAGTGCCCCCAGTAGTGCACACTTATACAGCGCCCCAAGTAGTACATTCTTATACAGTGCCCCCTGTAGTGGTCCCCCCTATGCAGTGCCCCCAGTAGTGCCCCTTATACAATTCCCCATATACAATGACCCTTATACAGTGCCCCCAGTAGTGCCCACCCCATGAAGTGCCCCCAGTAGTGCCCCTTATACAGTGCCTCCAGTAGTGGTCCCCTCTATGTAGTGCCCCTTATACAGTGCCCCCAGTAGTGGTCCCCCTATGCAGTGCCCCCAGTAGTGCCCCTTATACAATTCCCCATATACAATGACCCTTATACAGTGCCCCCAGTAGTGCCCACCCCATGAAGTGCCCCCAGTAGTGCCCCTTATACAGTGCCCCAAGTAGTGGTCCACTCTATGCAGTGCCCCTTATACAGTGCCCCCAGTAGTGGTCTCCCCATTATAAAGTGCTCCCACTAGTGGTTTCCCTATGCAGTGCCCACAGTAGTGGTCCCCATATGCAGTGCCCCCGGCCTGTAGTGCCCCTTACATAATACATATACACAGACATAAACATACACAAAATACTTACCTGAAACCCCACTCCTGCAGCCGCCGCCGCCATGTGCTCCTCCGTCCTCCCGCTCGGCACTATGGGAGAGACGTCATGATGCCTCTCCCATCACCCACTGCGGGAGCCGGAAGGCGGAGCTCATGAGTGAGCTTCAGCCCGGCTCCGGCCGTGGGTGCAGCAGCCAATGAGAGTCTGTCTGACTCTCATTGGCTGCTAAAACACACACAGCGCTGCCGAGTAGTACGAATGTAGTACCCGGCATCGGCAGCGATGTGTTTGTTACTGTGTAGTACAGACCGCACTCACTGCGGTCCGCACTACACTGACTTTAACGGACTGCGGCCGGCGGCACGCAGGTCACGAACCCCAGCCGACCCCCCTGGTTACGCCACTGTCTTGCAGTCTGAGCAGGTTTGCTGTTTTTGCTAGGGAAATGGTAGACAAGTGCTGTTCAAATTCTTCACCCTTGCACCTATTGGCTGGAGGGCCAAATATATGAAGTTTCTTTTAAAATATTACAAAATGTGTTTCTTTCAGTGCTTTAAAAAATTACTAAAATAAAATCAAGGTTAAAAATTGACCTCCCCTGGAAAATCTGACTTGTAATAGAATTTCCTTTGTACAACTTCAGTTCAGCGCCTATCAATGTGTGAGAGAGAGCTATGTAGAGTCAATAGATTTGACTGGCGTTGACCCAACTTTCTTGTCCAGCAGTCAATATGAAGGATTCTTTCAGTGGACCTTATCAACAGAGTAGATAATGTAATTTAGATTCTAGTTTCTCTCCTTTCAGTAAGAAGACCTCAGGCATGTATAAAATCTGCCTTGTTTGATCAGTCAGTCTCCCATGGGAGAGAGCAAAGCAGAAACATCAGATAAAAAAAATCGAAAGTACCAGTAGTGCAGTATAAGTAAGGAGATTCTTAGAATAAAATCAGCAGGCACTCTACTTAAGAGAGCCTTGTAGCAGGCAAATGACAACAGTTCCTTCAGTCTTCAATCAATGTATTTATGAATTATTTCCCCTACAACAAAAATGCTTAAAATAGTATAATACTGTAATAGTTAAAATGAGAGTTCAAAAGTAAAGAACGCGCAAACAAGACAGACATTGGAACGCACACATTAGGTTGACATCCTATCCTGTTCTGCAGTGTCAGAGAGTCAGTAAATGTTGATCCCGTTGTTGTTACAGAGTGTAGCCACTTGTTACACATTTCATTAACAGTCCACAGCAATAATAGTCCTAGCAGGGGATGTGAAAGTTCCTAGTGTTGTCTGATTGGATGACCTCTTGTTACATGGTGTGGGTATCGCAAACATTTGCATACATAATACATCCTTGAATGTCATTAACAAATAATTTTATAAATAAATACATGATCAAAAACGTCACAGTATATTTCTTCTAAAGCCTTTACTTCTGACAAAATTCCATTAACACTGAGCTGTCACTGCTGGTCATTGTTACAGCACTTCTCTGTATTTTGGTAAACCACATATAAAGCAGGATAATTACAGGCGCACTGTCTCTTATTTGAAATACTCGATATGAGCAACAGGATGATTCCAGGCACATGATAAAAGAGAACGTAAAAAAAAAAAGAATCTGAAAAGGGACCAAACTCAAACTTGCATGATTAACATAAAGTAGACACCTGTCACCACTGGTGGTCGTTAAGCTCTGTGTAGTAAGAAACCAGACATAGGATATTGAAGGGACTCTAATGCTGGGTATACACTGGCAGATACATTGGCCTATCAATTGATCGGCAAATATAACTTGTGTGCGTCTACCAGAGTGTACCAGCGATATGTCTATGAAAGACGTCATTCACAGACATATCGCGACGGCTGTGCTGCACAGCCGATGCTCAATATATCTGCAGATATATTGGGTCATCGCGCTGTGTGTAAGGAAGATCAGCCCACCGCACCAACACTTGCAGCAGAGGCTGCAGGGAGGGGGTTGCGACAAGGTCCCCCGGCCAGCGAGACCCTTGGCAAGATGACAGATGCTGGTTTTTCAGTGCGTATGAACAACCATCATCTGCAGATATATTTGCAGATCACTCGATCTACAGATATATCTGTAAAGCTGGGTATACACTCTACAATTATCGGGGCGATCCGCCCGATATCCGCGGATCGCCCCGATAATTGTAGCGTGTGTGCAGATGACCGAGGGTTAAATATCGCTCGGTTGGGCATGCCGGATCTTCCAGCATGCCCGTATGCTGCGATATTTGTGAGTTAAAATGTCGGCCGCATCGGGCAGTGTATGCCCAGCCGCGGCCGACAGACAGACATTTCCTGTGTTCCTTCCCATGGAAGGAACAGGGAAATGTCTCCTCCTCCGGCGGTGGAGCGCAGATGTCGGGGCTAATACACTGTGAGATATCTTGACAGTGTATGCTGTCGACATCTGCGGGCTGACAGATAAAATGTCTGTCGGTCTGACAGGCATTTTATCTGGTACCAGCTTAAGGTGTGTACCCAGCTTAACTCTTATTGTAAATTATTGTACATGGAAAGAAGGACATCGTAAAAAAATACACCTGGAACGGAATAAGTCAGATAATCACATATTCTACAGGTGACCATCTTGACACTGTCCCATGCATGCTGTGAACCATGAGTGTATGGAGATGATTAAAACATGCAATTAAAATAAAGACCTATCATCTGTCAGTGCAGATGATCAGTATAACTCTGCTCAGTGTGAAAACGTAATTGTTTTCAGTACATATCTGATATTCAGACACATAATAACATAAACAGTTGAATTTAATTATTTATGAATTAGCACGATCACAAACACTTATACCCCTTTTACACCAGCGCAAAAACCTGGGTTATTGCGGGGTCTACACGGGTTGCAGCTCTGTGTAAAAGGGTCCCTGAAAAATAACCCGGGTCAAGTGACCCGGCAATCCAACTGTTAGGATCTGCGGTTAACAGATAATTTTGGTCGCAGTTCCCAGGCTTAGTTGTTGCTGGGATACTGCATTAATTCCTGTCTGTCTGTGTGCTGATCTCATGTGTTCAGTAATTACTGTCTCTGTGCAGTATCAGCTGCACACTAATTGATTGTCTTGTCTGTGTGCACAGGCCAGGTGCAGGAGTCTGTAATTAGGGAGGCCTGCAGGACTTGCTCTGTTTGGACCCTGTATCTGTTAAATTGCAGTCAGCCCTTCACTCCATGCCGGTGATAGCGTTTCTCATGTGTTTCCGGTTGTGGCCAGTCTCCTGTTTGTGTCATTTGAGTTCCAGTTCTCTTGTTTGCTTTTTCCTTGTCTGCCGTTTGTACCATCCAGGTGGCACGGTCCGCATAACATCTGCTGTTTGCCGCTTGTGTCATCTAGGCGGCACAGTGTGCATTCCTGCTCCCAGCCGCTTGTGTCATCTCGGCGGCACAGAGTGCACCCGCAGTCCTGAGTGCGCAATCCAATCCACCAACACCTGTGTCAACCCGGCAACATAGGCCGCACCTCAACATCCTAAGTGCGCAATCCAGTGCACCAATGCCTGTGTCAACCCAGCGACATTGGCCACACCTCAACATCCTTAGTGCGCAATTTAGCGCACCAACGCCAGTGTCTACCAGCCCTCAAGGCTGCTACATGGCCAAAGCCACATCCAATTCAGGTCAAAGGCTGCCTCTCGCCAAGGCTTACCAGCCCTCAAGGCTGCTACACTCCCAAAGCCGCATAATATTCAGCCCAGAGGCTGCCTCTCGCCAAGGCTTACCAGCCTTCAAGGCTGCTACACGGCCAAAGCCGCATCATGCTACTCAGCCCAAAGGCAGCTTTTCACCCAGACTTGCCAGTCCTCAAGGTTGCAACACCTCACCAGCCCTCAAGGCAAAACGGCCACCGCTAGCCAGGTATTCCAGCCCTCAAGGCTGTAGCTGGACTTTCCTGTTATGTTCAGTAATTATCATCTCCAGTCTACAAGGGGTACCCAAAACCTATCTTTTTACCTAATCCTTCGCTCTACAGTCATTGGCGTCGATTCCCTTCAGGAATTGTTACACCAACCCAGGTAGCTACCAGGGTCGGACCCAGGATGGACCTGGGTAATGCTGCAGTGTAAAGGGCACAACCCGGGTTATCCGACCTGGGTCATGCCTAGAATGAGCTGATTGGTGGTTGTGGTGCAGTCACCTCCTACTTTTTATGATCTCACAAGTTTAGCAGGGCAGACCCAGGTTCAGTGTGACGGGCTGACCTGAAAATAACCCAGATTGATGGTGCTGTTTCTCGGGTTTTTGGTGGAAAAGAGGTATAAATTAAAGTAAGGCACGTTCTGTTACTTACAGTAAGGTAATCGTTAAAGGAAGCATGGTGATTAATGTGCATGTAATCGCTCGCACGATGTGTATGTAAATTGCGTAGGCAGAGCAATGCATTAGTATGCCCAGTATTTCTTAGAGAGTGATCACATAGTGTATGCAGACACCCACCAGCCTGTTTTAAGACGCCCACTTGTGCACATCATGCCCCAGGAAGTGTATGCAACCATTGGTACATCGGGTAACATCGGATGCGATCACAGCGCTTGAGGTTGACCATACCTTTCCGCAAGCACTGCGAGCACTTCATTGTAAAAACAAGCCAGGTGATGTGTTCTATGATGCTGTCTTATAATTATGCACACCTCTAAATCGCCGTTGAGATGCTCAGGCACGCCTGCGTTTGCACCTCCACTCCCACATTTTCAATGGCCAGCCCTTGTAGCCACCTACAAACGGCTTCCCCTGTCACTCACTCTGTTGGGCTGTCTATGCACAGCGAGCGAACGCATTGTGTACTTTCGCTAAGGTATGCACACGCGCACTGTGATGCATACGCACAATGCATACACAAAGCATACTATTGGCAGCAGCAAGTGGGTCTGAATGAGCTCCTCTGTTTGGAACAGGATCAAAACATATCGGACCCGATGCTGAGGTGAACGCAAGTTGTCAATGAGTGCTCCTTTATTTTGTGCATAGAACTAAGGGCATCATTCAGCTAGGCTAACAAGTCTGCGGATGCACGCATCCGATCGATGTTTGTGTTCTGCGCATGGTATGCCCTGTAGAGTGACTGCGTGCACCGGCTGCTGCGATCGCTAAAGCAAGTACAGTGGATACGCAGAGCCACAGAGAAATGACTGACAGGAAGTGCCGTTTGGGGGTGGAGAGGGGGGGTGGACGTTTGAATGCCGTTACAGGGGTGTGCATAATTAAGCCCCTGCGATGGCATACGCAGTCAGAGGTCTAGATGGTGACAGGAAGTTTCGCAGTTTGTGAGCCAGGTCAAGCTCAACCACAACTGTGCATATGGGTCCGATGTTACCGATGTTTTCGCTGAATTGCAGATGTATGTAGTGGGAAGTGGGCGGCTTTATAAGCTGGTGGTGTCTTGATATAGTGCTGCTATCATGGTGCGATATCAGTCATTTGCATAATTTTGCAGTGGACTTGCGATCCTAGCTGAATGATGCCCTAAATGCATATATTCACCTGTAGGCAGAGTTGTACATAACTTTGTGGTGCACCCGCCCCCTTCACTACGCTTGGTTTGACCCTCATTATTATCAGGGTGGTTATACTTTGTGCACATGATACACCTGCAATCCTGCATGTGTATGCATACATCCAACTGTGCATATCCTGCAATGATGTCCACATGCTGTTGCTGAAATTTGCCAACATGAGAGAACCCCGTTAAAGCCAGTTATGCCTCTTCAGTTACAATTGGAGATGCATAGGTGTTTTTACAGTGGGTGCAGGGGGCCCCAGCAAGTGGGTCCCTCCTCCGTTGTGGCACCATTTTCCAGTGACTTGAGGTCAATGGTTGGGGAGGCATACATGGAGATGGGTCTGAGTGCTGTGAGCCTGCCTCACCCCCTACTCACTGTAACTCTCTCCTCACTACACTAAGCTTCAGTGTCCATTAGTTCTGCTACCTGTATCACTGTGTCTTCTCTTGCTGCTTCTGACTGTGCTCCGATCTCTAAACATTGCAGTGCACTTCCCGGTCACATGACACATCCAAAGTGTCCATCAGTGCTCAAGGCACGCCCCCCCATACTCAGAGGCATGCCTATATTAGCTCTCTTCCTGTGCAGCTTACTGCCCGTGGTGTGTCCCGGCCCCCAGCTTTAAAAGCAGTGTCTGACTATACAGAAGCGAGGCTGAGTTGTTGCTGCCTCATCTCTCGTCTCCCTGCAGTCCTAGGGAGCTTCACAAAGCTGGTGAGTGTTTACTTTAAAAATGATTACTATAAACAAAGAAGATGTGTATAAGTTATACATTTCTTCTTTGTATTATTCTAATAATTTTTATATCAAATCTCAGGAGTATGACAGGGGAGGCTCTGCCTACCCTGACTTCATGTCCCTGTCATCTTCCCAGTAACATCTTTGGGAAGATGTCACCATGCAGTGATACATTCAACTATAGTTAAGGGTTTTATGAAAGAAATGTTTAATTCTGCTATGTTACCATCATTACTAATAAGACCTAGGGCTTTAATTGGATGTTAGTAATGTCCTGTTATATGTGGCTTGTACTATAAAAGTTTTACTATCACATGGAGCAGGATTATTACAGAATGATCATTTGCACTAACAAATTACCACTAGTTCACCATTATTTTTCATACATTATTTTAACCGTTTCCAATATTAAATTTAAGTTTAGCACTTGTGATCACGCACGGTGTACATTATTAAAAGCCTCTCACTGCGTAGTACAGAGTTGAATCAGTTATCTATATTAATACATATTATGTTTTGACCATTATCGCATTGCAAACCGAGTTCACATAATTCACAAACCCGAGCTATAATAATTATACCGTTTTCCTTCAGTCCTCACCTAATACCACATGTACCTTGTGTTTTTTTATCAGAAGATAAGGTAATTATCTTGTTTCCATTAATAATTATGTTAAGTAATAGAATGTTAGTTCAATTAAATATTCGTTTTCATGCTATTTCACACATAGTGGTAAATTTACTATGATTTGTGTTGGTCTCGATTTGCATTTTCGGGTGATAATATAACTTTTTTGCAAATCGGGAATTTACTATCATTAAAGTCGGGTGATTTGTGTTAGTTTTGGTGTTGAAATCGGGTGGTTTAATGCCACAAATTCGGCTGTTTTGACCAATAGAAATAATATCACCATCGGCTCAATTCGGAAATACTTTTCACTTATTTCTGCCTAAATCGGGAATTTACCATTATTCATTTTGCAAAAGTCAGGCGTTTTACACTCAAATCGGGGACTCAATAGAAGTTTCAAATGCACCACCTCCTGAGCTGTGAGTTGTCATTCAACATCCGAGTGATTTGTGTATGATTATTAATGGAAAGTGTTTTGCAAGTGCTAATTTATTTTTTAAAAATTACGTAGGGAACGCCCCCCCCCCAAAAGCATAACCAGCCCCGGACTTGTCAGCCTGTCCTGGTACCTAAAATTACGGGGAACAAAACGAGTAGGGTTCCACTGTAATTTAGGTACCAGCACCAGGCTGCAGGGCCAGTCCTGGTTTTAATTATAGGGGGAAAAAAATTGCGTAGGGGCCCCCCTATAATCAAAACCAGCACCGGACCCTTGCTAGCGGGGGGGGGGGTCTGATGCCACAGCCAGGGAGCCCTTTCACCGGGCCCCCCAGCCGCAGCATCAGTCCTGACCGCTAGTCAGCCCAGGCCAGGGATCATTGGGGAGTTGGGGACCCCCCCAATAAAAGGGTCCCCCTCTCCAGGGCACCCCTGGCCTAGGCTGATAGCCCGGGGTTATCCCCGCCACCCCTGGGCGGTGGGTGGTGGGTTAATAGTGTATGTGGTGTGTAAAAAAAATAGAAGTATCAACATTGTCTTTACAGTTGAACTGCAGGTCCCCAGCAAGTCTCCCCACATGCTGGTACTTGGAGAACCACAAG
This sequence comes from Taudactylus pleione, assembly GCA_031769625.1. Lineage (NCBI taxonomy): Eukaryota > Metazoa > Chordata > Amphibia > Anura > Myobatrachidae > Taudactylus > Taudactylus pleione. The sequence continues at coordinate 159,529 of JAUIMM010000545.1, forward strand.
TACCAGCATGTGGGACATTAATTGGGGAACAAAACGAGTAGGGTTCCACCGTAATTTAGGTACCAGCACCAGGCAATGGTGGGAACTGCAGAATAAACTTTAGTAACCTGCGGCTCTCCATTGACTTCTATGGAGGAGCCGTTCATTGGCTGAGAGAGATGGGGGCTCACCTCTCAGCCAATGAATGCTTAGGTACGGCTCTATAAAGGCAGAAGCCGCGTCTGAGCGTTTCTTTCCCGAGATATCAACCATCCTAGTTGGTATCTGTTGCATGGATCGTGATTTTCGTTTTTTATTTTAAGAAGACCTTGGATGCCTACTTTGGACAAGGGGACCGCTCCTGATAATGTGTGTGTGTGTGTATGTAATAAAACTGTACTTTCATGGTGTGTGTGTTTTGTGTTTTTTTTACACATTTTTTTACAGGTGAACTACAGGTCCCAGCAAGCCTCCCCACATGCTGGTATTCAGAGAAACACATGTACCAGCATGCGGAACATTAATTGGCCGCTGGGGGGCCCGGTGAAAGGCTCCCTGCCTGTGGCATCAGCCCCCTGCTAGAAAGGGTCCGGTGCTGGTTTTAATTATAGGGGGAGCCCTATGCATTTTTTTTCCCCCCTATAATTAAAACCAGGACTGGCCCTGCAGCCTGGTGCTGGTACCTTAATTACAGTGGAACCCTACTCATTTTGTTCACAGTCATTTTAGCTACCAGAACATGCTGACCAGTCCAGGGCTGGTTAGGCTTTTGAGGGGGGACCCCATGTCAATTTTTTCCAAAAAATGAACCCTAAAAATAAAAAATAAATAAACAAGCAGTCTGCACATATTTCACTGATATGTGCAGGCTGCTTGTTCGGGAGAGAAATTCGGCCAGTTAAATCGGGGCTTCAAAACGAACAGGATCGACCAAATACACCATCAATCAAAACGATACTGTCAAAACCGGGAGCTTGGTAAATTCCCGATTTTTTAAGTGAAAAAAACGGCCGTTTTTGAACGATCTTATCCAAGTTGAAAAACGGGACAAATCGGGACCAAATCGAATCTTAGTGAATTTACCCCATAGTTTCAATTAACTGTTTGTTATCATTATGTGGCTTTATTTGAGGTATGCGCTAATAACATTGAAGACGTTCTCACACTGAGCAGAGTTATACTGGCCATCTGCACTGACAGATGCTATTTCTTTATTTTAATTACATGACTTAATTATCTCCTTACACACATGATTCACAGCTTGCACTGAGGATCACCTGTAGAATATGTGATTATCTATTAGATATATGCCTGCAATAGTTCCATTCCAGGTGTATTATTCATTATGTCTTCTTTCCATGAAAGAGCATTTATAATAAGAGATAAGGCCCCCATACATCAGCAATCAGAAAACAACAATTGAACAATTTGAAGATTCGTTGCCTGATTTTAGGATTTCCCAATTTAGCAATCTGAACCCATAGATTACAGATCTTTTTCAGTGATATGCAGATCATTTTTAGCAAACACAGATCTTCCAATCTTGAAAGGCCCATCATTTTACTAGTAACTAGGGAGGCCAGTCCTGGGCCATTTTATCAATCCTGGGATTCAGGATTGCCAGGATTGGCCTCATTCTAAGAAAAAAAACCCCACCCAGCCTCCACAGTTACTTCCCGGGCAGCGGGGATTTTGGGTGGCGTGCAGGGCTCCCGGCTTTCAATAACCACCCAGGACAGGGGGTGGGACCCTCCAACCGGCGCTGCGCAACGTGACTTCTGTTCTCACGTCACGCTGCACAGTGCAAGCTGGGGGAAGGTGTTCAGCGCTGTCCAGCATGTAAAAAAAGCCATTTATGGCCAATCCCGAATCCCAGGATTGGAAGCTTTTAGGCCAAGTGAACGCAGAATTGCCACAATCGATTGCTGATGTATGGGGGCCTTAAGTGTGACTGTGATATCCTAACCCTTTGCTATGCTCAGCAATCGATTGTTATATTTCTGCAATTTGCTGATGATTGCGTAAAAAAAAAAAAAAAAAAAATCTGCAATGTATGGGGTTTACAGATCGCAGATTTCAACCAAAAATTAATTGGAATTGGTAAATCAGGTTGTCCAACATGATGGATTTCACATATCAATGGGGGCTGTATATTCCTAGTGTATGGTAACGATCAGCAGATTTGCAGACCGTTACTAGTAAAATGATGGGCCTTTCAAGATTGGCAGATCTGTTTTGGAGTCTTGGACCCGTTTCACACTCATTTTTTATGATGTTCTCTTTAATCATGTTCCTGTGGAGTTAGGTATATTAGGTCAACATTCATCATGTCAACATTTATAATGTCAACATGGTCATTATGTTGACATCGAGCCTGTCGACATGTTCACCATGTTGACATTAACCATGTCGACTGACGAAATGTCCACATGGTCAGACATCTCAACAATGCGGTTTTAAGGTAAGTCTAATCCTAACGCTAACCCCTAAACCTAATGTCGACATTACGACAAAGCTGACATTTCCTATATCGACAGTCTGTCCATTTTTCAGGTGTCAACATTTACTATGTCGCCATTTTAACAATGTTAACATTCTGGTGTCGGCAATCTGACTGCATACTTAGACGGTAGTACACTTGTTGTCTTCCTGGTTTTGCACCAAGAGATAGCTACTGCCTTGTTTGCATTATATTTATGATTTTGTTGGGTGACTCTGTGCCTAATTCAGCAAGGATCGCAATTGCAAAGCTGCACGCAGGCTATAGATATATGATGTATGCATGCAGGCAGCTTTGCAAATGCGATCCTTGCAATCATGCAAATCCAGCAGGAAGTATATGACACCCCCTGCTGCATTTGCGATCCCAGCACTGCGACAGAGGTCGCAGTGCTGGGATCACCATTGCGACCATCGTCGGTCAATGGTTGCGATGGTGGATGGCGCCTCAGGCTTACTCAGGCTGTCCGGCTTGCGAACCCAGCAGACTGAGTACATCCACGCAGTCTCTGGGCTGGCCACTCCCGGAAAACGGGGCGGAAGCGCCCCATTTCCGTGAACGCCGGCCGCCCCCCACCGCCCCTTAAATGCCTCTGCCTGTCAATCAGCCAGAGGCATTCAAGGGCTAGTGTGCGTGTTAGCAGGACCCATTCTGCACACTTGCAGAATGGGTCCTGCGCATGCGCAGATTCCCGATAGTCGGGAATGTGCGTTCAGCAGTGGACTCTGAATGAGCCCCTCTGTTGTGTATTGTGCTGCCGTCTGTAAATAGCTTTTAGTCAGGGGCAGTATATACAGTGACAAATTCAGAGTCATAACAGTACTAGAATAGTTTTGTGCAATTTAGAATCAGATTTTGGTAATAGTTGTCATTGAAGCACATTTATTAATAGTATATATGTTGTGTCGTGTATGGTAAGAAGTGATGATGCTTTCTCTGCTGGGAAGGGACATAGGTTATGCAGACATATGAAAGCTGCTGCATGACTAAGTTATTTCAGCATTTGTCAGCTTCTAGCAGTGCACACACTTGTACGTATAAGTGTACTGCGGGGGCACAGAGGACTCAGTGTGAGAGTTCTCTCCTTCTAATCACTTTGTCCTGACAATCAGCATTTTCCTTCCGGTGTAACATAATGGAGCCATTATCCTTATTAATGACAGATATTCCCAGAGCTCTACTGACTAATAATGTGTTGCTCTTATCACACAGTTACATCGCTCTTGTCCTCTTACTGATCTCTCTTCATGATTATTAAAACTTCCTCTGCTTACCAAGCTACAGTATCTCCATCTCTGTTCACACTGCACCAATCTCTTTTCCTGCCCATTCAAGATTTTTTCTCCTACTATAGGACAGGCCCAGCAGAAACTGTGGTTCCTTCCTCTATGCTGCTGTTTTTTTTAACTGGTGACCGATATAGTTCAGGGGTTTATATCCCTGTTTTGCAGAAAATGCAGTAACCAAGAGAAGTGATTACATAACATAATTACAAGCAAATTTAATCTCAAGGAGATATAGCCCTACAGCCTGACTTGTTGTAGTCATTGAAGACAATGGTTGACCTTTATGCTCTAAAGTGCAAATTAACCAAAAATGAAGCAGTCAGGCCTAAATTTCATTTTCTTCTGTGTTCCGCAGCACTACACAGAGAATATTTATCCATTCACATCAGTCCCTGCCCCAGTGTAGCCCACAATCTATATTCCCTACCACATGTACATGAACATACTTACACACTAGGATTCATTTTTGTTGGGAGCCAATTAACCTACCAGTATACTGTATGTTTAGAGTGTGGGAGGAAACCCACGCAAGCACAATATACAAACTCCACAAAGTTAGGGCTGTAGTGGGAATCGAACCACAACCGCAGTGATGTGAGGTAGTAATGCTAACCATTACACCGTCTGTGCTGCCCTTCCTAGGCCTGGATTTCTCCTCCTCTCCCTGTGCCGCTCAGCATGCTTCCTGGGCCTGTTTATTTCTCCTCATCACCCTGTACCACTCAGCATGCTTCCTGGGCCTGTTTATTTCTCCTCATCACCCTGTACCACTCAGCATGCTTCCTGGGCCTGTTTATTTCTCCTCATCACCCTGTACCACTCAGCATGCTTCCTGGGCCTGTTTATTTCTCCTCATCACCCTGTACCACTCAGCATGCTTTCTGGGCCTGTTTATTTCTCCTCATCACCCTGTACCACTCAGCATGCTTTCTGGGCCTGTTTATTTCTCCTCATCACCCTGTACTGCTCAGAATGCTTCTTGGGCCTGTTTATTTCTCCTCATCACCCTGTACTGCTCAGCATGCTTTCTGGGCCTGTTTATTTCTCCTCATCACCCTGTACCACTCAGCATGCTTCCTGGGCCTGTTTATTTCTCCTCATCACCCTGTACTGCTCAGCATGCTTTCTGGGCCTGTTTATTTCTCCTCATCACCCTGTACCGCTCAGCATGCTTCTTGGGCCTGTTTATTTCTCCTCATCACCCTGTACCGCTCAGCATGCTTCTTGGGCCTGTTTATTTCTCCTCATCTCCCTGTACCACTCAGCATGCTTTCTGGGCCTGTTTATTTCTCCTCATCTCCCTGTACTGCTCAGCATGCTTTCTGGGCCTGTTTATTTCTCATCATCTCCCTGTACTGCTCAGCATGCTTCCTGGGCCTGTTTATTTCTCCTCATCACCCTGTACTGCTCAGCATGCTTTCTGGGCCTGTTTATTTCTCCTCATCACCCTGTACTGCTCAGCATGCTTCCTGGGCCTGTTTATTTCTTTTTGTTGTTCCTGTCACATAAGAGCCATATTTATGCATGGTATGGCATATCCTATCCTCTTCTACTGTATTCCTTTTCTTCTCCTCCTTTTCTTATATATTCTTCTTTTTGAACTTCCTTATGCTACTCCTCGATCACCCTCTGCATGCTTTCTAAACGTTCCTTTATTTTTCTTACTTGCTCCTCCTCCCTATCTAATCCTCTTGCTGCTATGTTATCATTTTCACAAGATAATCTACTAACATTATTCTTCATGATTTAAGTAAACCATGTTTTCATCTGCAGAATAATTCAGAGGATGAGTTGGATCAGAGAAATGGTTTGACCCAGGGAGACAAACTGCGTGCCTTAAAAAGCAGAAGACAGCCGAGGTCAGCTACCACGGGAGCTCTACGGTGAGTGTACTTAAGTATTCTGAACAAGCAGTTGTATCATGGCATACTATGGTGGGGGATGTATCAAACCTTTTAAAGAGGACAGGCGGTGAAGTTGCCCATTGTAACTAAACAGCTTTTAACTATCATTTTATAGAATGTACTAGATTAATGATAGCTAAGAGCTCATTGGTTGCTATGGGCAACTTCTACACTTTTTACATGTTTTGACACTGTATATCTCCCCCTGTGTCTTGTAGTGTCCTTCTGCTACTCCTGCAGGGAAAAACTTTGGAGACATGGGTTGCTCTCACTTTATTAGACCTCACAATGCACCTATTCTCTCATTCTTTCTACTTGCTGTTCCTCTATTTTCTATCTGTTAGACGCATCATAACCTAAACTCTTTCCACTCATTTTTAAGGTTTGTGGGACAAAAGTCAGAACAACAGTTTCCCAACATTTGACGTCTCCTGCATTTTTGTGTCCCCCAGTATTTAATCTTGTAATTTATGGAAGATTGTATTTTTTATTGCAGACTGGATGAAATGAAACCACATCTGAGGTCCACGTCACAGCCTTTCAGGTGATTTCTCAATCACATTCCTTCATTTGCCATGATTATTCTGCTGCTGCCTGCCCTGTGATATCCACAGACGTGTTGGGCCTAACATAATTTTTGGCCTAAAGTTGGTCTGTAAGCAGAATGATATTTACGCTATCCAGTATATCTGTAATTGTAATGTCCTAGTTTAAACATGTTATAGCAAGCTATAATTGTCAGTTCTGTAATGTTTTTAGATTCGTAAGAAGCCCTCTTGTGTCTCTTCTAGAATCATCGCCTCTAATAGTACACAGGGCTCCATGTCCCCATTAAAGTCCTCTAGAGTATCTGCATCCACATCAGCAGTTGCCAAGAGGGTTGGGCAGAGTTCGGGGTTGTCAAGCAGCAAGGTGAAAAGGTGAGTGCCAGGACCCAGTGCGTAGAGTGGGGAGAAAGATAATCACATGTTATTCTGGATTAAACCATTTTACATTATTTAAGGGACCCAAAATAAAATCTGGTCAAATGTATAATGAGGGAAAAGTCCCAAAAATACCCCAAAAATTAAGCTATGGAAAAACATACAAGCCATATTTTAGACTGTGGAAGGAATGCAATACCTGGCAATTTGGAAGTTGATGTCGACGGTGGGTTTAAAACCACAAATCACAGGTAGATTTGCCTGCTCTGTTGTTTTTGTTTTTTAACAAAATGAATACATTTAAAGAAAAAGGGTGACCTCCTTCCCTTCAAAGTGTCACCAGCACTAGCACTCAAAGCTTGTTGCTGCAAAATCGGGAGGGCAAACAGCATAGGGTTCCCCAAAAAAGCATGCCCTGGTATGCTGGTACTTGTATTTCTACAAGTTCAATCATGCCCACTAACTAAACTGGAGCCTGTAGTTGCTGGAACCTGTAGTTCGCCATTAAAATATAAAAAACTTTTTGTTTCTAATTTTTACCCCACACCTACTGCTCAGTACTGTCAGAAGTGGGTTAGTATAATTTTCCCCTAGTGCTGAACAGACTGGGGCTGGAGGACATTATAACAGGGGGATCCCATGCTGCATGTTCCCAAGCTGATGCTGGGAACATGCTGTCAGCCTAGATTTTGAATAGTGGTGGCAATACCTTGGAAGGGTATTCCAAGGAAGGTTACGCATTTTTTTTTTTTTTTTAATTATTATTATTATTTTTTTAGAATTTTTCTTTTCTATTTTTTTAACCTAGATGACAGGCCAGATTTATTTATTTATTACCAGTTATTTATATCACACACATATTCCGCAGCGCTGCATATTTGGCCATTCACATCAGTCCCTGCCCCAGTGGAGCTTGCAATCTATAATCCCTATCACATGTACACGCACAAACATACAAACTAGGGTTAATTTTTGTTGGGAGCCAATTAACCTACCAGTATATTTTTGGAGTGTGGGAGGAAACCGGAGTACCCAGAAGAAACCCATGTAAGCACAGGGAGAATATACAAACTCCACACAGTTAGGGCTATGGTGTGAATCGAACTCTCAACCTCAGTGCTGTGAGGCAGTAATGCTAAACATTACACCGTCTGTGCAGCCTGCCACGATATGAAACGTTAACTTTGACAGTGAAGTTAACGTTTCATATTGAATACCCCTCTAAAACTTGTAGTAACTTATGTTTGAAAGCGGCATTGTTCTGGTGATTTTTCAGCAATTTATTTAATCTTTAGTTAAATAGTTTGTTCCAACAAGTAAACTATTTACTAAATGATATACATTCCATGAAAAACAAAATGTGTAGAATAAAATGATAACATGAGATAATAAGGGGTCTATGTATGAATAATTGCAGTAATTCTGAGATTTATTATCAGTTCAGATTGACACATATACTTTTCTAATTTTTTTCACTTAAATATCTCCTATGTATCAAGCGGATCTTGCAAAGATCTCCTGTAAAGATCTTGGCAGTGAAGTAATGGCTATCACTATCAGTTCACTTCCTTCTCTGACCCCTTGTATAAGTGGCAGTGTCATTTTGGAAATAGCCATGGACAGGGGCGTTTCTAGAGAGGAGGGGGCCCGTGTGCAGTCTCCGACAAGGCCCTCTCCTCTCCGCCCGGCGTCCGGCAGCGCACTGAGCTGTGCGCAGCCAGCACCGGAGTTATAGACTCTGGGCACTAGAGTATGCCCAGAGTCTATAATGTATGCACAGGTCACCGGGAAAATGGCCACAGCGGCCATTTTTCCTGTACTGCGCATGAGCAAACGACGGGAAAATGGCCGCCGCGGCCATTTTCTAGTCGTTTTACAGCACCGGACCCCCACGCCGACGTGGGACTCCGGAGAGGTAAGTAATATTATGGGTGCAGGGTGTTCGGTGCGGGGGCCGTGTTCCCTGCACACCCTGCACCCATTATAGATACGCCCCTGGCTACGGAGGAGAATGAAAGCGGGAGAGGGATCCAAAAATTAACCTCTCCTTCGAGGATGCCTTCACTGTCACGACGCAACTAATGACATCTAAAGGTGGCGCTAACCTAAAGGGTCCAGTCTGTCTAAGCCTATTACTGGTAGCAGCATTTTCGGAGAGACTCCATGCTATTTGTCCACCTATATATTGACTAGTACTGGATGCAGCAACCAATCAGATTCTAGCTATCATTTATCTAGTACATTTTATAAAATCATAGCTAGAATGTGATTGGTTGCATCTCCACTTATCCTCTTTAGAAGGTTTGTACAGATGTGTCCTCCTACATCTAGCCTTAATACTTGCCTGGTGTGAGTGACCCACCAGGTCCCGTGTTACTCTCCTAGAGACGGGAGTCTTTTGTTGCAGAAAATGCAATGTGATGTGATGCAATGCGATGTGACTAGGGAGCACCAGCAGACTGTGCTGATTAATGTGATATGTGACTCTTGTATATCTGTGTGCACCTGAGTCTGTATATGAAGCACAATGGAATTTGGAATAACAAAAGCTGCGGCCACTACATTGTAGCACAGACTCGCATACAGATATACAAGTGTAGTATATCAAATTAATCAGCGCAGTCTGCTGGTGCGTCCTAGTTGCATCGCATTGCGACTAAGGGCCGTATTCAATTAGCCGCAATAATTTTGCCACCGTCGGTGAAATGTACTTTTCGCCTACATCGCATGTTTTGGAGGCGGAAACTTATCGGGCGCGCCCCCGCTTTTCGCCCCATTCAATGCCAAAGGACACGAAAACGGGACCCAGCAAATCGCAAACAGGTGAAAAGTGCTGTCAGATTTGGGGAAATCAGCCTGACACCTCCCAGAAGATGCACTAACATTGGGGATCAATGTAGTTGCCCCGAATAGCCCTACTGAAGCTATTTGGGGTACTTAAATGCTCTCAATAGCTGCTAATTAGCGTCTTTGCACAAGTAGTGAAGAATAGAATTTAGCAGGTTTTTTTTGAGAAAATAACTAGTCCCAGCAAATTTGGGGTACATGAAAATGGGTGCAAGCATGGTTAAAAATTGCAAAAGTTAAGTTTAAAAACCGTGAAAAATGTACCTTCAGCAAGCACCTGCAATAGAAAAAAACACCTCCCCCATACTTGCAGACCCCCCTAAAGCTTATTTTGCTAGTTTTTAAGTTTGTACCCCAACTTTGTTTTTTTTCTCCCCCTTTTTCAATGTCATGTTTTGGGGTGTTCCTTAATTTTTTATTTATTTTTTTGACACAGTTAACCTTTGGGGACCTGTCCCAAGGGTGCAGGGTGGTTTCCCCAATTACCGCAATTCTGCACTTTTTTCCGCCTACTATTTATAGGCGAAACTTGTCCGCCTATTACATTGCATTGACTTTCCGCTTACGCGAAAAGTCTTTGCAATTGAATAGGGTGAAAAGTTTCCACCTGGCTAAATGACGTCACCTGCGATACTTTTCCACGGATTTGGACTTTTCGCCGCTATTTGAATACGGCCCGGCATTTTCTGCAAAAAAGGACTCCCATTGCTAGTAGAGTCTTACCGAACCTGGCGCGCCAAGTGGAGTTTTTTAGCGGGACTGTAGCAAAGATATGTATGGGCACATCTGTACCAGTATTATACAAGATATAGTGTAGTGTAGTACAGTATCTCTGCATTGCTGGATTACTACACTGTATTGAAGACTTGCAGTATAATGAAGGGAAAGGTTGTATAAATTCAGGCAAATGTTTCCATCTAAGTGCATTAGGTATGAAAGGATCCATGAAAAGAATGTACAGTTCCAGTAAAAGGAAAATGAGGCAATGTAAAATAGAGATTATACAGACTTACTTAGGATGGTGAATAGAAAATCCGGGAAGAAAGAAGTCTCTAATGTGAATCATGCCTCTTATATGTACTCTTCACCATGACACCTAACGCATTATTATCAATTATTATTGTTACTCCTTCTGTACATGGAGCTATGGGTGGGATACATATAGATAATTATACATAGGGGATATGTATCACAGATATATATAAATGATGGATATAAATAGGGATTTAGGGCCTGATTCAGCAGCGATCGCTAATGTGATCTGCGATTTCCCGCGGAAACGCAGCGACGAAAATATGCTACTGCTTTCCAAATCTCAGCCAGCATTAATATGCCCACTACTACTTTCTCATATCCGTCCAATGTCGCTCTTCTGCATAAACATCTGTACCATTGACGCACATCGCACAGGTATGCAGTATTTATACCACGTCTGGTCTCCTCGCACACAGTAGGCTCTCAAGCTGCGTATGCAATCTTAGTGGCTAATGTATGCACGTCCAAGCAACGGCGCTCAAACGGACAGGCACGCCTGCATTTTTCCGACCACTGCCCTGTCACTCACACTCCAATGGATGCCTCTGTGTGCTCGTGATCGCAGTGTGGCTTATACACATGCACAATGGCTAACAATCGTTCGATATGCGTACGTAGCTGCATTTAGATTGCTGCTGAATCAGGCCCATAGTTATCACTTATAGGGCTAGATGTAGCAAACCATCAAGAGATAAAGTGGAGAAGTGACCCACACCAACCAATCAGCTTCCATGTGTCAATTTATAAACTGTGCTAGAAAAATTACAGTTAGAAGCGGATTCGTTGCTATGGGAAACTAGTCCACTTTATCTCTCCCGATGGTTTGATACCAGATATAACAGGGGGATAGATATTACAGATAGGGGAATATATATCGCAGATAGATACACATAGCAGTTTAAATATCATAGATAGATAGATTTTGCCTAGGTTTGAACTTTGTCAGGGCCACACACTGTCACACAATCTCATAAAACTGGGACACTCTTACATTACACGGGTTTTTGGGCTGACTTCATACACACACTGTCACACACTCATCTCATCCAAAGTGCTGTGTTACAACACTTTTCAACAGCTGCATATATGAAATACAGAGTAAGTTTGCACGATAAACTTTGACATTAAACAGTGTGCATTATTAGCATTTCCCTCATTTTGTCATCTTACAGCCAGGGGCGCCGAGAGGGGGGGGGAGCGGGTACAGATTACCCAGGCTTCCTGAGGGGCCCGGTAGGGGCCCGGGTCCGGCGCCGCTCCCCCCTCCCTCACAGCAGCCCAGCACACAACGTCCTGGGATTAGGCCACACTCATGAGCAGCTCAGCACTCCAAACATTCAGACTGTGGCAGACAGCATAATCAATCCACAATCATTGATCCTGGCACATCTTAGCATACAGAGATTACAAACAGCAGGGGAGATTGATCGCAGCCACACAGTACCACTGTGGACGGGCTACCTTCTGTCCGGGAATGGGACTCCTGTCCCGACATTACCCTCCTGATGGCAGCCCTGCTAAACATGGTGTACAATGTTGGTCTGCAGAGTTACTTCAGGAGGTGATTCAGCTGCGGAAGCAGTGACAGGCATCATGCAGATTCCTGATTATCGGGAATCTGTGCATGCGCCTAACCCATACTGCGCATGTACAGTACGGGTCTGCGATCCTGCACATATTCTGGCAGGAGACTGTCAGTGATTGACAGTCTGTTGCTGTTTCTGGGCATTTCCCAAAACAAATGCGTGCCGCTGCTGTTGGTGGGAGTGGAGAGGCGAGGATCTCCGTCGGCTGACTCATCTGCGGCGGCCGGCTTGCGTGACCCCATGGTCAGTCTGCCAGCCGAAGGGATCGAAGATGATGCGAAGCTGCGTCCTCGGTCGCATATGTATATAACACATGTAACTTTGACAAAGAAGATGGGCCCCCCTCAGCTCTGGGCCCAATAGCAGTTGCACCACTTGCACCTATTGTAGTTACCCCCATAGGCAGGAGTAAAGTGGAAGAAATGTGGAATGAAACAAGCTATTTGAAGGGGAACACGAGATGTGTCTAGAACATGTTTTATTTGGTGTAAATGGAAAGAAATGGAAGTTTATTACCTATGATCTGGGTAACGAACAAGTACCAGTGACTGGCAGTTAAAATGTTAACACCTTTTTGTGCTCTTGAATTCTGAATATCTGCGTGGGAATGTACTATTCTTTCATGTAACAATATTATTGTGTCATTGTACTAATGACTCTGTTAGCAGTGATCTGCCTCAGTAATACACTGGGGGGATGGTAAATGTATTTGTTTTATGTTATGGAGTGTTTGCCCCAATACACTCTAAATCAGCACAGCAATAATTCCCATTAAGGTCCACACGGCAGAAGGTCCACACAACACTCCATCATAGTTATTACTTGCATAATCTCGTTATTGGGTACATTGGGCCTGATTCAGAGTTGTACGCAAACCCAATGATTTGCATTTAACTCCTATGATGTGTTGACTGCTCATATGCCGGAACCACATTGCGTATGTGCTGCGATGCAGCTGCAGTCGCAGTGTCAGGGAAGCGGAAGCCTGTCACTCAAGCTGCAGCTAGCTTCCCTGACACTGCGACCGGGGACGCAGCCTGATTGGAATCAGTATGTGATGCCGGCGGCTGTTTAGCTGCCGGATCAAATAACAACAGTGTCAGCCCGGGTGATCTAAATCCCAACAGGTAAAGGTAAGTAACCTAACACTCCCTCTCCCTCCCTAACCCTCCTTTAGGGGTGCCTAACCTCCCACCTTAGTTCCTAACCTTAACCTCCTCCCAGGGGTGCCTAACCCTAACCTCCCCTCCACGCACCCTAAACCTAACCCTCCCAGGGAGGTGCTTAACCCTAACCTCCCCCCTTAGTGCCTAACCCTTGCAGTTGAGAATTGTTCAATATATAGCTGCTTAACAAATCCCCAGTAATGCACTATGGCAAAATCTGTCATTCATAGTGTGTAGAGCTAACTGTTCCGATAGACTCAGCTGTACCCTGGAGATGTGGGGTCACATAACAAATAACAAGCATTTGTGTTGTGTCTGTGCCATGCAAGACAATGCTTCCTCCGCCTCTGACTGCTCTCCTTTCTCTGGAAATTCCCACATGACTAGGAAAATCCAGTGCCCTGCTCATTCTCACAGATTAGGGAATTTTTTATTATTACAGCATCTGGCACTGTAAATAAACACAATTTCATCTCTCATGGATTTATTATCTGCAAGGAATGAAAGAATGCTTAACTTGTACAACTTTAACCATTTAAACCCACTGCTTTTCAGTTTTATCATTATATTTATTTCATTCAATTTTATTTCATATTGATTATTAAAAGGAACCTGCACACACTCTTGGCGGCCATTTTGTGCACAGAACTAATAGTCATGTCAGTTCAGCTTGGTCCAGTGTGAAGTAGTGAAGTGCCAATCTATAATTCAACAAATTGCACCACACCTCAATGATGTACAATTTCATTTCATATGTTAGCTTATTAAAGGGAACCGGTTACCTGCACACACTGTACATGGCTATTTTGTAAACAGAACAAACATTTGTGACCATTCATCTGTAGTTCAGTGAAGTGCCAATCCATAATTCAGCAGAGTACCCCACACCTCAGTGATGTCACTAGTTCCTAGTGATTGGATATGCTAAACGTGTGATTTATTTTACTATATGTTTCATTGTAATCTGTGGGTAAAGTTTCAGTAAAAACAGCATGCTGCTTATGCATGTTACTAAATAGCTCTATCTTTATGTATTTTTTGTGTGCACATTCCAGTATATGCATGTTATCACTCAGAGGATTGGGCTGCTTGTCATTTTCCTGCATGTACATACGTTCTGTCAGTGCTCAGTCTGTCATATCCCTCCTCGTGTTTTTTCCTCTCAGTTACTCTGTAAATACGCGGTTTGCTGGCTCGCTTGGGAATCTGAACTCTGCTCTGGAAGATTTAGACAGCACCCGCAGTTCCTCTCCCTCCCGCCCCAGCCTCTCCCCGGTTAACCCTTCCAGCCTGTACCCCTCCAGTCCTCATGGTCGAAGCCAAGGCGAACTCAACAACAACCGTAACTGGAATGTATCTGCTGCTGGCAATGACTCATATGGATCCTACCGACCCTCATACACAAGCCTCACCTCCACTGCACGTTACCTGAGTCGCTCTATTCCTGTAAGTGTCCTGACATTGTACCCTAACTACCACAGTGCATACAGCAGCCTACTAACAAACTTGATTCTCCACAGCCCTACAAATGCTTCTCTTAATGCTTTTCTGGCTTGTATGTCTTATGACCTAATAAATCTGCACTGATTTTTTTATTTGATTATCAATTAAGATAACTTACGAGAGGATGTAAATTATGGCAGAAAATAAGCAAGTGAGGTGTAAGTCTGGTAGAAAGATGTAAAGGAATACTTAATTGCTCCAGACATTGGACCAGTGAAGAACAATTTTTGACAATTCAGTGATCATTATTTTACCATGATGCACTGCAGCCTCTGGCTCATAATGGTTAGCATGCTTTATGAGGCGGCAAACACAATATGTACTCACCCATTTTGTACAATTACCATGTAACGTAGCGTTATGAAAGAGCACAGCAGTAGAAAATAACTTAACCAAACCATTTCTTGGACTAATTTTCCTGAGATCTTTCAGCAACATTCTACTCAGAGAATGTATAGTGACATGAAGTAGAATTAACTCTATATTTCATATTAAAAAGAAAAAAACACCACATTTTACCTCCAGTTTCTAAAAAAAAAAAAAAAAGTGGTGTAAACTAGATGTAAAAGTGGTTATTGTTTTATAGAACATAAAGTAAATATAAAGTAAATGTACCTCAGTGGTACCTATCTGTCCTGCTAACATATTTTTATGTAGAGAGTATAGTCCTCCAATATAGAGTTTCCAGCAGAGGGCAGACTTGCCAAATTTGATGACAGCAGTGATGGTCCTTAGGTTTGTGCACAAAGACATCTTACAAAACTTGTTACCATGTACCTTCACATTTATATGTATTATATATACCTATCTTGCATATCATCATACATTTATATATTAGAGGAGTAGCAGGAGGAGAGATTCCAAAATTTTTGTGCAGCTGTATCCCGTGAACCTCTGTAATAAATGAATTTGTATGCTTTTTTTCAAGGTTTAATGTTGACATTTATTCAACACTTAATAGAACTGCCAAGGTAGTCTGGTAGTCTGTTATTGTCCCACTCCTTTCCCACAAAGTTTTAAGGTTCCCCTCATCTCTGTTGATGGTGATGCTACTCTAGATAATAACATAATGCACATTTGTTTTGTTCCAGTCCCTTCAGTCTGACACTGCTGAGTTCTAAAGGTGGTAACGTACCTATTAATCCTTTCCCGATCATGAGTCCTTTACCATGGAAAACTGGAGGAGAGACGAAGAGAAGGAATCCATTGTCTAGATAACCTCCTCTACCGACAAACCAGGAAATATACTAAATCCCAGACAAAGCATATCTACTTATTATTCACATAAACTGCTAGGCTGCTAACTGATTTATTTTTGTATTATCATCTCTGATGATTTTTTTTTATTTTAAAAATTGGAATTTTATATTGAATTTTTTTTTTCTAGAAATCTATCATGATTTGTATATATATGTTCTTAAAATATAAGTTGGTCTTAAAGAAAAATAAATATATATATATATATATATATATATATATATATACATACATATATATATATATATATATTAGATAGATATAACTTCATGTGGATGTGTTATATTACAGAATATATTTTCACATTAGAAATTCTTTGTAACCAAAAATCAGAAGATATATTTTTCTGTCTAGGATGATATTTTTGTAATAATGTTTGCAGTGTCAGATTGTTTCTTACTGAGAGAGTGTTCTTGTGCAAACAAAACATACAAAATTTAAATTTGGATAAGCTGAGGTATAGGGCTATAGAAACTGCTGGTTTTAGGGGATGTGGGAGGTTTATAAGCGCTCTTTATATACTAAGAGAATTTATATTTTGGATTTCATAGATTGAGGCACTTGGGTAACCAGGGTTCTGTTGATCTATGATGTAGATTCATCAAAGCTTCTAAATATGAATAGTGGAGTTGTTAATTTTAGCAACCAATCAGATTCTGGGGCCTATTCATCAACACTAAAATAACGTTTTTAAGGACATTTTCCTTAAATAACGTTATTTTGGTATTCATGTAGCCACTTAGCACAGGAGATATCACAGATATCTCCTTGCTAAGTTCCCCTGCGTTAATTTCCACACTCCCCATACATTAGTATGGGGATGTGGAAATTGTGGTATTCATCAAATTTCGAAAATTATCAATTTTCGGAATTTGATGCAGTTACTATTCGCCACTGTGAGGTGGCGAATAGCAGGTGAAACTTACCTGTATCCGCGTGTGCAGGTCCCCCGACGAGTCCCTCCGGCGCTCTGCTCTGTCCTCAGGCTCCGGAGGCTGGTCGGACATGTGTGCTCCCCAGCAGAGCACAAGAAAGTTAAGACAAAAAAAAAATAATTTTTTTTTTTCTAATCTGTCATGTGGTCTGCTGGGAAACCACATGACAGACCAGCAGGACGGAGCCGGAGGCTGCTGCGCGGACAGGTAAGTCGGGGGGGGAGGTGAGCGGAGGGGGGAGGTGGGTGAGGGGGGGTCGGGGGGGGTACACAAACTTAATGCATCTGTAGGCAGTGCTGCGCATGCGCTGGTTTTACAGATGTAACAGCGCATGCGCAGCACTGTTTCCAGATGCGATAAGGTAGTGTAGGCAGGGAAAAGTATCTATTTCCAGAAAAGCTGTCATCGCAAAAATGACAGCTTTTCGGAATAGATACTTATGGAGAGGTGGAATGATGAATTCCACCTATAATTAGCTAGAACTCCATGAGAGTTCTAAAGCTAATTATCTCCAGAGAATTTTTAGGTTTAATGAATAGGCCCCTCTAGCTATTATTTATCTACTACATTCCAGAAAATTATAGCTGGAATTTGATTGATTGCTAAGGGCAATACCTTTAAATTTCCTTTTTAGTAGTTTTGATATGTCTGCACCAAGATCACTGAAGTGCATCATGGGGGACGTAGTTCGGCAAAATGCTGTACTCCCCAATCTGTGTTTCATTTCATGGCATCTATGTTTTCATTTACAAAATAATTTATGTCTTAAAAAAATCCAGAATGTGTATTCATAACATATAAATGGTGCAATTTTAGCTGGGAACTGCCTAGTTCAATGAATCTAACATTGTTGGCTATAGTAGGTTACAGCACATTTGATGTATTCTCTCCATGTTATTAAGTTATTGAATTTTGTTTATTTGCATCAGCTATCATTTGTTTTTTATCTGCAATAATTTATGATTAGGTGAATACAAATTAATGCCTGTCTTGAAAAAATGATTGCCATACAGTATGACATAACACTCAAATATTAAGCATGTTTTTATGAAAGGATGTTATTAAATCTTTTTCGTTATAAATAAGTTAATTCTTTGTCTATATTTCAAATGCAAAGTATGTAAAATATTGGCTGTTTTCAACATACTTTTGTAATGAATCTTCTAAAGTCTTGTAGGAGTTTTACTGGGTTGATTAAAATGATGCAATGGTTTGAGGATCTGTACATTGTAAAATGGGCTAACATAATTTAATTTAAAGGGTTTTTAAACCTTTAAAAACATTTACTGTCTGTAGATGCCTTACTGCAACCTTTTCTAAATATATTTATGTCTTTTTCAACTATCTCCTAATTGCCAAGGCCTTTCTATATCATTGGATGAATTGTTTTACATTTCTTGCCCTTGAATATGACAAAACTCATCTCAGTACAAAAAATATAAATGTAATCCACAGAGCAGTTCTTTGTTGTATCTAAGAGCAACTAAAATAAATAATTATTCAAAGATAATGTAAAAGATGTTGGTGAAACAAAAAAAACACAGAAGGATGTAAAGTTCTATACTTAGTAAAATTTATAGGGGGAAAGTACAAACCATAATCTTAAACCGATCTGAAGGTGAATAATCTCTTTAAAACAGTCTGGCACCTTACTGTATTTAGGGCTATTGTACACTACTGCTTTAATGTAATAGCTGATGAATAGGATTTGATGGATAGTATTCACCTGTGCAAATTATATCATCTCTCAAAATAGCGGTCTGCTTGTCTGCAAGAACTGATGGCAAGTATGCCATTATTAGATGTGAGTAGCATGTAGGGAAGTCTGAGTGATATGTGGGGAGATTTAAGCCGCGTATCCACTAGCAGATAATGGAACGACAGTATGATTACAACATTGTAATCGTAAAGTCATTCCTCATCCCATGTAGTGCCTACACTGAACGATATGTCATTCAGTGCAGGCACCCTCCCTCATCCCTGAACATGGCCAGATTGACCGTCCTGTTCAGGCGATGATTGATGTCGGAAACGACCCGATTTATGCATGATTACTGAGCGATTGAACGATAACGATGCCATTATCGTTCAATCGCTCATTTATATCTGCAAGTGGATACGCGGCTTTAGTGTACATGTGAGTTCTGCAAGCTTTTGGGGGTAAGGGGCTTTTTATGGCATGTGACACAATTTTGGAGCAAGTGGCATATGGTGGAATTTTGCAGTGGGGGATATTTGAGTAATGTCCGGGTTCCAATGTTGCTTTCATTAATGTAGTTAAGGGTAGTGTATGGGGTGCAGTCACCAATGAGACGCAAATTTAAAGAAAAAGCTGCATTGGTACACCACTCGGCACGGCTCACTTGCTCAGTATGGCATGTTGAGGCTTGGTGCATGAGGTCACATCTGTACACTACAATGCTAGCAGAGACAGCTCACCATACATAGAGATGATATCTGCAAGTTTAGAAGATCAGATAATCACACTACAATATTGTTTTAGTTTTGTCAATTAAATGAAGCACAATACCTACCTCTTTGGATATATTCCTACATTTGTTAGGGCTATTTAATTTTAAAGATGAGAAACTAGAATGTTAGAGAAATGATTGCAAGGTGAGATACAAAGTTTATTAATATCTGAGGTACATAATCAGTGCTCCAGTGACAACGGTAATTAGGTACATCGCCAAAATAGCGTTTCCCCTGAACGAATGTATGTCTGCTGACAATAGTGCTTGTTTTACTAAGCAAAGAAAAATAGCGCAGTGCTTCACAAAATGGCCATTTTTTTTCTCCTGTCACAAACCTGTTTTTTTGCAAACTCGCTCCTTGGTCTGCTGCGCACAAGATCTGTGCCAAAGAGCAATTGTTTGCTTAGGACAATAAGGGCTTTGAAGCCTACAGAGCTGTTACTATGCATCATTAATTACAACTGAGCACAAACCTGCCTGCCAATGTCATCAAAGGAAAATGTAAATACTATAGATGCACAGGGTACAGCAACTTTCAGTTCTCACATTTGTGTAGCATTGCAAAGCTCACTCACTGTACAAAAGTCTTTAATTGTTAGTATTGTCTCAGATGTAACATTGTCATCCTCTGATTTCAGTGGAGTTCTTGTTCCTGTACCTTTCCTTACAAGTAGTGTGACAACAATATGCCTTCATATCCCACAGAGATGTTGCAGGGCAAAGGAGCTCATTCAGACCCGCTCGCTAGATGCGTTCGCTTGCAGCCTGCGTATGCAAATCCAGCGCACGCCCAGCAAGGCAGGCAATCACACGGCAAGGCATTAGCACGCCCACTATGTCTTGGCGTGTGATCACTTTGTGTATGCAGAGGCCCACCAGCTGTTCATAAGACGCCCACATGAGCACGTCATCTCCTGGAAGTGCATGAATACATTGGTACATCGTGCACCATCGGATGAGATCGCAGCACTTGAGGTTGACTATACCCTGCCACAAGCACTTGCGATCACTTCAGTGTGAAATCCCACCAAGTGACGTGTACTATGACGCCTTTTAATTATGTACGCCTCTGAAACGGCATTGTAACATGCCTGCGTTCGCACCTCTACTCCCCCGTTTATAGTGGCCTGCCCCTGTCACCACCCACAAATGGCTTCTCCTATCTCTCATTCTGCTGGGCTGTCTATGCTCAACGAGCGAATGCATTCTGATCTTTCTCAGTGGTTTACGCATGCGCATTGCGATGCTTACGCATGCGGAGATTGCAACTATCGGTCAACTACGAGCGTTCGCATCCTAGTGAGAAGGTCTGAAACAGCTCCAAAATGCGCAGTTGTCCAGTGTTTCCTAAACGCTGTTTTCGTGGCCCATTCCAGGTACTAAGGTTATCATGCATGAGCACAGGTGGCTTAATTTTACCTCCGTCAGTTTGATATACCCACCTGTGCTGAAGCAGGGATTTCCCTAATATCTGGACTGTGAGTGGGCCATGAAGACTGGGTTTTGGGAAATACTGGTGTAAGGGCACTATAGAAGGTGTTCACGTTAAAACTACACTGTTTAATTGTAAATTACAGTACCACCAATAGCCATGAAAGGGACATAACATAATCTTAAATATATTAGGCTGAAATATACATGTAATAACTTAGTAATAATAATTCTATACTCCAGAGGTTCCCAAACTCTACCATTACAGTCCAGGATTTAAGGATATCCATGCTTGAGCATAGGTGACTTAATTAATACCTCAGTCAAATTGATTTTACCTTCTGGACTCAAGCATGTATATCCTTTAAAAATCGTAGGAGCGGGTGTATTTCTTGTGGGTGTAGGAGGTCTGGTGCAATGAGGCACAATGATGATGATGTTGATGACTACATGCAGCATGATTTAGCCACTTCTGATTGGCTGATAGTCCTTAAAGCACTAATGTGGCAGATATTTTGCATCAGTCCATCTATTTGCATTAATTGACATTTCAATTTGGAAGACTGCAGGAAAGAAAATTCTCATTTGATTTTTAAAGGGGTAAACTAGAGATTTTGAGGTGTCTGTTTAATTCCATTTTATATGGACAGTGTAACTGGCCTTTCAAGGCAATATACTCTGTAGTTCATATGACACTTCATTACATTATTGCATTGTGCACTAATAGGGTAAAACTACTTTTACATTTAATACTAAAACCGTGAAGTCACAGCTTTTTGCTATCGCTGTCATAAGTATACACACTCGTGTGGCGCAAAATACTACTGTTTTTGCACTGGACTTCACTTGGGATCAGGGGCGTATCTATAATGTGTGCAGGGTGTGTGGTGCACACGGGCCCCCGGGTTCAGGGGGGGCCCTGCACCGCACACCCTGCACCCATACTTTGTATTACCTCTCCGAAGTCCCATGGCCATTTTTCCGGCGTTTTGCGCATGCGATGTGAGGAGATCACCGGGAAAATGGCGGCCGTGCCATTTCCCTGGTGATCTGCACATGCGCAATAGACACTGGGCACACTCTAGTGCCCAGATTCTATTGATTCTGCGGTGGCCGGCAGCCGCGTCAGTCGGCTCCGGCCACTGGAATGCGAGGAGGGGGCCGTGTCGGGGGATGCACATGGGCCTCCTCCTCTCTAAAGATGCCCCTGCTTGGGATGCATCCAACTCAACATATACATGTAAGAACACTTACTTCCAACCCTAAAGGAGCCTCATTGTTTACAATAGAGTATTTCAGATACATAAATCTTCAATATATTAGGCTGAAATATATAGGTAATAACTTAATAATAATTATATACACCAGAGGTTCTGCCATTACAGTACAGGTTTTAAGGATATCCATGCTTGAGCATAGATTACTTAATTAGTACCTCAGTCAATTGGATTTAACCATCTGGACTCCTTTAAGCATGGATATCCTTTAAAACCTGGACTTTAATGGGGGAGTTTGGAAAGCCCTACTATACACAATTCCACTTTATTACAGTATGTTCACCAATAGCCACCCCAATTATCAGATGCCTGTCTCACAGCTTACCAGCCATCTTACACCTCCTATTGCAATCAAATACACACCTGTTGCTTTCACAAAGTATTGCCCAGATATTTGTACACCTATCTAGTTAATGGTAATAATGTTATGTATACAAAACTCCACAGTTTTGCACCAGCCAGTACCTTGTAAAAAATAAATAAAAAAAATAAATGCCAAATGCCACAAGTTAAGTATGCAAAATTATGCACCCAAATACAGCGTAAGGTGAATATTTAATTATACAGAAAGTAAAGAAGTATAAATAAAGATCCTCACAATCTGCACTACATGATAAAATAATATTGTAAAGAGGAAATGCAGACCACATGCTTCCTAGTTCACAAAATGGCTGTGTGTTTGTAGGTGATTATTAACCATGTATTTGTCCACAAAAAATTGCCTGTTTTACTAATGAAATTTGGCCTTCACTGTTCTCAGTCCTGCCCCAGCCACACCACGTAGTCGAATGAATTGACCATTATAACGCTGTGTCCATTCATTTACAAAAACAGTGTAGAATGGCATCACTCTGACCAACCAAATGATAGCCAAACTCGCCCATTGTATTGCTAGAACTCTGCATCAGTCTGTTCGCAATGGAAAGTAGGGCCTGATTCTTAGTTGGATGCAGCCACGTCTACCTCTTTTGCTGCTCGCACATCTGCAACTTTATGTGAATGCCGCTACACAGCCCTTCCCTGGTGTATAGCCGTGTGTCCACATGTGCAAGGACTAAGACGCCCAGTTTCAGCATCCATAGACACTGAAATACTGATTGGTGCGTCTTTAGGCACCACATTCGCACCATCGGTTGCATCATTGAAACTTACACCTGCCCTATTGTAGGTGCAAATTGTCCGCCTGTGTATGGCCTCTAGTGTGAGCTATTAAGCGTCTGTGTACGCAAAAACACTTCAGCGACACGTCTGCAACATTCCCATAACACACAATCTCCGTGCGACTGAATTGCCACTTCCCATTCGCCATCCATGAATGCCCAATACATTTTCAATGTACTTCTCTGTGCATGCATCAGAAATCGCAACTACAACTCTGTACGAACACAATCGGGCCCTCACGGTAATATTGTACAACTTCGACGGACATAGACATAACGTGAGACACAGAATCAGGCCCATAATGTGGTTGTTTTTCACAATGTGGATTGAGGGTCACAATGTGTTTCACTTGTTCTCTTGTGTGCGTTAAACTGCTGGGATTCCTGTAATATATTATTAGGGATATGTTTTGATAACTGCGTATTAAAATTTAGATGGCTTGTTAGAAATTACACAAAGTAATGGTCGAGGCCCATCACTTTTAATGCTTTATGTATGTAGCTGCAGGGATTAATGGCCCATATTCATGATAATGCATATGCGGCACGTACAAAGTGCCACAGGTGTGTGGCCTTCGCTGTTGTTCAGAGGACCATGAGATAAAAATGCACTCACATGAACCGGGATGTACTAAGGGCAGAAATGCAGTAAAACTCCCGAAAATGCAGATCCCAGCTCCCCCATCAGCGTGCATGTCCTTCTACGCATGCGCAAATGGACGCCAGAGGGACTTCTACATCATAAACCCGGAAGTCTCTCTATTGCAAAGGACAGCTCTTACCGGGAAAGCTGTCCTTGCGATTTTGTAGGTACATACCGGCGATAATATCGCATGTACCCCATAATGTGCAGTATGTACGGCATTGTGGATGTGATGCTTAGTACATCCCACCCAATGGTATTCTATACAGAACACAAGCTGGGCAAACTGTCCTAAATGATGCAAAGGCATTGGGATTACTGGCAGGCTGTGGCCGAGACTTCGGGTCTCCAACTCATATGTACAGTATATACGAACACACACATACAGTACATATACTGTATATCTAGATAATATTTGAGATGTTTCCAAGTACCTTAGAGTGGGTGTTAAATAGTTCTGCACATCCATTTCTGTGCATTTAGTCTAATGGATTATGATTGCCATATAATGAGATTAAATAGCATTTTTGAAATCACAGTGAAGTTCTAACAGAACAATGGAGGAATCTGCCACAAACATGGCAAAGTAAAGTACTATTTTTCTCCTGCTACTTAATTATCTGTAATTCTACTGACTGGAACGGGTGCTTGGTGAGATCTCTATATGGCTTTTGTTAAGAAGAGTTTCCCCAGCTGTAGAACTCCTCTATTTAATATTATTTTTGATTAAATGAAAATGAAAATACTGTAAATCTAATTAAGCACAGGAATTGATTAAATCATAGGTACTGGGAAAGTGAGAGACGCCAATTACAGATAAACAATGTTATAAAAAGCTGCATATTATAAGTGCTGTAGCCTAATGAATATTATATTTGTTTATTGCTGCGCAAAGGTAAATGTTTCACTGGATGATTGATCACCAACCGGCTAAATGATAATTAGAAGTTTTAGAAAATAAAAATGACATTTGTTGCTGGTGTGGACCTTGCTGAATAAGGTCTGACCTGCCTTAACTGTGCGTGAGGCTTCGATGGTACTCCATTGTACCGATGTTTTCGCAGTCTTGCTACTCATTACGGGATGTGCGTGTAAGGTAAAGTAGGCGTCCTTATGTATTGCTGCGGCTGCACTGCGATCGCTATGGATTCGCATACTATCGAAGTGAAACTGCGTGTGTACGCATTATTGCGTTATCATAGTGAATCAGACCTTATGTCTCAACAAAGAGAGGGAAAAGTCAGAGCAAGGAATAATAGAGAAGTGCTGGTCTAGACAATAGAAATGGTATGTCCCATTATTCCATAATACCTGATCTACCATTTTATATAGCACTCCAATGATATCTCTGCAAGTCCTAGGGAGTGGCACACCACTACCACTGAGAACCAAGTAAACATATTGGTAGTCAGGAGAATGAATTAAACATTTAGGGATTGGTTCCTTTTCCTGTGTGGTATCACCAGGATCGCCTCCATGGCTGAGATATCTAATTGCTGTGAAAGGGGTTGGGACGATTTAGCCAAATGACAAAACCCGATTGGATAGCTCGTGTATTTTAGTCACCAGTTTAAAGTGAAGAAATTAAGTTGATATCATGGTGAAAGAACAAGTCAAGTAATCAGGAGCACAGGAACAGGCCTCTGTTTTCATTATATTCTTTTCAATCAGCTTCACAGAGAGAACTTGTTCATTTTCACCTCAGCAGTACAGAGCTAGCACTGTGTGGTGTACAGAGCACGCACAGTATATTACTGCTACAGCTGCACCTGTGTGATCAGAGAGATTCTTCATTCTCACAGTAAATTAATGTTTAGCTGCCTCACATATTAACCTATTTCATGCCTGCAATAGAACTAGCAGAGTTTAGTATATAAATAATACATACTTTGCTCTGCCCTTTGGAAATAGAGCTTATACAATGATCCCTATTGCCATTTCTGTTCTACTTCCATTTGCGTTGAACCCAGTGCAGGTCACAGGCCATAAGATGGACACTGATATACAGAGGTTCTTGTACCATGAGTATTATATAATGGTTCAAAATAAAATCAAAATAAATCACTATAGAGTTTTAAGACCATAGATCTGTTACAGTTATACAATTCAAGTGGTTTTAAGGGGGATAATAATGTAGTTCAGTAAAATATTAGTAGACTTTATGGGGTATACTTACTAAAGTGGGTTTTTAGAAGTGATGTTGCCCATAGCAACCAATCAGATTCTAGCTTTTATCTTGTAGAAGGTGCTAGATAAATGTTAAGTAGAATCTTATTGGTTGCTATGGGCAACATCACCACTTCTAAGAATCAGCACTTTAGTAAATATATACGTGCGACTCCTGCAAATGAAGTAAAAGATATCTGTAAAATGAAGTAAATGGTGATTTCTGCCATTCCATCCACCAAGTGCCCCTAGATGTCCACGACTGCATCATATGAGCAGTCATGTTACATGTGTACACCATTCTGTATCATTCCAATTTGTGCCAGATAAATATATAAAACTATAGATATGTTACTCAAAACAATGTTTGATTTAAGATCTTGATTCTGTGGTGTTTGGACTGTGCTGGTCATATCTGGTGTCAGGCTACACATAATTATTATTAGTATTATTATCTTTTATTTGGACTTGAGGGGCCCACAGAGCCATACAAAGTACATAATAAAACAATGTAGTTACAAAACGCAAATATATACATGGTAGTAGTAACTAGAGCACAAGCGCTGGCTGAATCACTACCCGTGTTGATTGTCACAGCAGACAAGTGTATGAGCCACTGATTGCAAAACAAATACCAAGCAGGAGGAGATGATGGTGTAGGTAAGGAAAGGAAGAGTACATGAGATAAGAGGGCCATGCTCACAAGAGCTTACAATGTATGGGGTAGGGACATACTTGCATAATTATTTATTAAGTGAAGAAAAAAAAAACAAGACTTTTTCTGTGTTTGGACCACAGCTTTGTCATATTCCGTCCAGGGCCAGTGCAAGGTTTCCAGACGCCCTAGGCAACTTTTCACCAACCGCCCCTGCTCCCTCCAATTCATAATATGCCTCGCATCAGTCTCCGCAGTTCAATAACATGCCACACAGCAGTGTCCAAAATTCATAATATACTATATAGAATTTTGCACACAGCATAGCGCCAAAATGATAATGTACCTCAGAACACTGCTGCAAATTCTTAATATGCCACTCAACCATGACTTATGCGATTCATTTTTTTTTTTTGTGGACTCAGCGGCGCCCTCCAGTGGCCGGCACCTTAGGCAGAAGCCTAAGGTTGCCTAATGGGACCACCGACCCTGATTCCGTCCTTTTCCTGCTATAAAACTGCTTCCAGATGCTCCTGTGACATGCAATAGTGACATTTCAGGGGGTCGCAGCCATTTTTACTGTCCAAACTACTAAAACATATAGGGGTCTGGACCGATTTAGATTTGCAAACAAGTCGTCAGCAAATGCACTCACATTGCATACACACTAGACGATAAAAGTGAACGATATGAACGATAGCGTTATCTTTCAACAATATATCGTTCATATCGTCCAGTGTGTATGCACCAAACAACGAATGATGCGCGCTCTCGTACGTCATTAATGATGTTTGCTGTCGTGCATACATGAAGGCCAATCTGACAATATCGTCAGAAAGTGCCTGTGGCAGGATGATGTCACTGAACGATACCGATCAGTGTGTACACCTAATATCATTTGTCCTGCACTTCTGCAAGTTTAAGGGAATTCTTTCATCAATATCACTCACAACGCACATTGTCTAGTCTGTATGAGCCTTCAGGGCCTGATTTCAGAGTTGAACACTATTCCGATGTTCACGCAGTTAAGCAAGTATTGATGGTCTGCACATGCGTCCCAGCTGCATTGCACACACGCTGCAAATGAATTGCGAATGCACACATGCACACATTGTGAGGATTCACTCGCAATCGATGACAGGAAGAGACCGTTAAGATGGTGGTTACAGGGAGTTCCGGCCAAAACACGGGCGTGTGGGGGCCTTTTCCTGTGTGTGTACTAACCAGCGCCTGCGATTGCGTATGCACAGAACGAACCTCCAGGTTCTCATTTACCACAGCTATTCTGAGTGATCGTAGACTTACTCCAGCTGTCAATGTTTTGAAGATCTGCGTACAATGCTGCGTTTGTGTATGCAGTCGGGGGCAGCTATGAGGGCTCCGGTGGGCGTCTCAATACAAAGTCTGCCGCCTGTTGCATTAGCATATTTTAGCTACTGCGATCCGCAAGAGTATGCAGTTACGTATGCATTACCGACCGTCCATGTCTGAATCAGGCCCTAAATGTAGATATTTGTCCATATTCTGACTTCTGAGTTGTACATATCTATACAACTGCACCTCCGCTATCTGACCGTTTGGGATCATCATAGCCATCATTATTATCAGTGCGTACTTGCACCAGCTCTACACTAGGTTCATCTGAAATCAGATAGATCAAACCATCCCATTTACGCGCCCAGGACACATCATGCGTAGTATTTGCACAAGCACCCTATTACCACCCCAGTATTCCAGTTTTACCACAAGTGGAGATGTTGCATATGACTGAATCCCCCACTGATGCGGGTGTTCCGCTATGGAGCATGTGCAGTGTACTTACCTACTCTCTGAGATTGGCCGGGAGGCTCCCGAAAATCCCGAAGAGCTATTTGAAAAATGTACTGTGTGCAACCCTGCATCAGCCTCCTGTTTCTGTTTCTATAGCTAATTAATGCAGCGTACAGCGCACACAGGTACAAGGTTCTGTGATCAAGAGAACTGAAGCAATGATGCATTCCTGCAATGCTGTTATTATAAGCCTTTCATAATACCTTAATTCCTAGCATTACAAGATATACACTTATGTATTACTATTCCCCTGATATTCCAATCACTATTTACTGCTTGTGCTGTGATTGGATGAACTCATGTTATTACACTGAGCGTGGCACCAGAGAGCGTTCTCCACTCTGTTGGGCTGATTCAGAGTTGGGAGCAAAGCAAAAAAAAACAAACTTTACACCTTGGCAAAACCATTTTGCACGGCAGAGGGCCAGATTTATGTATTTAGATTTACTTTAGTCACTGTTTAAGTTATTCTTAATTGCAAGGTGGTACTGAAAGGGTTAAGGGCCTCATTTACTAACGAGTTTTATCACCAAAACCAGTGATACATTTCACTGTGTATTATAAATGCTGCTCCAGCCAATCAGCTCCCAACTGTTAGAAAAATGACAGTTGGGAGCTGATTGGCTGGAGCACCATTTACATACACAATGAAATGTATCACTCATTTTGGTGATAAAACTCGTTAGTAAATGGGGGCCTAAATGAGTTTAAATACTGAAGTGATAATGTGCCTGATTCAGAGGTGGACAGAGTTGCTGAAGCGACGGCGACAACTGCGAATTTATGGTATAGTTGCAGCCGATGGGCTTCCTACTAAGACGTCCAAGGACTGAGCCTCTATTCCTTCGCTGTGCGCAAATAGCCGGCACATCACTGGACTTTAGAGGAACTCTGTGATACATGGCCTAAGGTACATTGCCGCCAGTGCCAGTGGAACTGCGAATCTTGCCGCAGTGCCTGACACCCTCACTCCCGCCACCAATATCTACCCCCCAGATACCACCCAGGAACGCCCATCAGAATTGCATGGTTCTCCATGCAATTCCAATATACGCGCCCCAGCGTTACCCATCAGGACGCATACGCAGGTCGTCACGGATGCATGTGCACAATTAAAATGTTGGGTGCTTGCGTCAGATGTTTTATTTCCGTCCACCACTGAATTAGGCCCAATGTCGCTACTTAGCAACCATTAACTTGTTCCACCATTATTTATTAATTATAAGTATATAAATAGATAAGTACAATATAAGTATTCAATTATAACAATAGCAATGTAATAGAACTTCAGGAATCTAATACACTATTAGGACTAGATGCAGAGTTGGTCACAAATTGGCATAATTTGCACCTACAATAGCTGCATGTAAAACCATTGTAAATATGCCCATATGCTGATGAGTAAGCATCACAAAATGTGCGCCACTTGTCATCTGTGTCATGTGCTCCAGCTTACGCCAGTCATACACTTACACACGCTCATTTTTTTAACCATTTGTTTTGCCTCCCTGCATCTGTGTCCTGATCTGCATCTGTTCGCAATTGTGTAACGGCGCTCTTACTGTATACATCATACATTAGAACGCCTTTCCCTCCCCCTTCCCGCACTCCGGGTACAGGCTGGCGTAAGTGCTAAAATTACACAGCGCATATGTGTGTCTGCAAGATTTTCTACGCAAACTGGCGTAGTAATCGCTCACCATCCCCCAAGTATGTGCAATAATTGCCAAATAAGTGTCATGTTTTATTTAGCAATTCTCTCATTTCCTTGCTTAAATGCAACGCTGGATGTTTTGTACATCAGTTGTTTTTCTATATCTACATCTCACATTACTGTGGTGAAAGATATAGAAGAAAGAGAAACATTTTACATTTACTGTCGAATCAACTCCCTATTCTCTACCTCAGAACCTGTTGAATAATCCTTTACAAAAGCTTTTTTCTAAGAGTATAATGTCACAAAGACATAAAGTGAGCTGAGAGTATAACACTAAGAGCTGTCACAGCCGTCACCCCCTCCCCTCCTCAGTCTTGTATACACTCTCCCTCTCTCACTGCTTGCTTCACTCTCCTGCTCTCTCTCACACATCCACTTTCCCTCTGTGTCCTTTTTACCTTTCTCCTTCTGTGCCTCAGCTCATGGGATGGCTGCTCCATTTTCTACAGGATGACCAACATCACGTCTCCCCTGGACCATTGTGAGAGACTTCTGGGGACACGTGTCTTGGTGGCAACTGCATACTCTGTTTACTCCGTCTCCGGGACTTTGGCCAACATTTTGGTTATTTACCTGGTTTGCTCCTTCAAGAAACTCAAGACAACTAGTAATGCCTTCATTGTGAATGGATGTGTTTCTGATCTTCTAGTCTGCGCTTTTTGGATGCCACAAGAAGCCATATTAATTTCAACTGGTCGCCTGGAGAACCCCACTTACAGGGTGTTCATGGAGGGGGTGTTTTTCCTATGGATGACCGTTTCCCTCTTATCCCACTCTCTCATTGCATTAAACCGCTTTGTGCTCATCACCAAACTGCCGACAGTGTACCATACTGTATATCAGAAGAGGAACACAGAGTGGATGATTGCCATGGCTTGGGTTCTGCCTCTTGCATTTCTCCTTCCTTGGCTCTTTGGACAGAGGGCGCTTGAAGTTACCCTCCCATGCCCAAAACTAAAGCTTTATGTATTTTGGGGCCATGAGGTCCCAGTGTCTAGCTTCTATACAGGCATACTTTCTGCGGTCACCGTGTTTAGCCAAACAATAATCCTTTTTCATTGTTATTTCCGCATTTTCAGAAAAGTGCAGGTCAGCCTGAAGCGGGTGAGTGTTCTCAACTTCCAAGTGGTTCACAATCTCCCTTGTTCATGTCCTCGCAAAGATAAACGTCTGGGTCTATATGTCCTGATTGTATGCTGTGTTTTCGCAATGACCACAGAGCCCTTTGCATGGTCAGTTCTCTATGGCCTGCTCCAGCCACTACCCCAAAGCATTGAGATAGGCAGCTGGCTCTTGCTTTGTCTTCTGTTTGTGCTTAACCCTTTCATCTACACCTGGAAGAACGAAGAGTTCAGGAGGTCCTTCCGAGCAGTAGTTGGAGGAGAACTATGCAAAAGCTCTGGAAACGGCGCCGATCCAGCAGTGCAGACAGTTTCCCAAATTGACCCATGAGTGGTGTTTTATCCATGGCTTTTCTGCATGATCCTTTGGGACAGATGCAACATATCAGGAGAGCATCTGACTCAGAAATCAAAGCTTATTCTTGACTATGTGTTGCCTCTGTTCTCACTTTTGTATTGACGGTTTCTATGGAAACATTCTGCATTCATCCCCTCTCAGCTCCATGGGCCGGTGTAAATTAGCCCACGGTGGGCAACATAGGTTGATATTTTCATAATGCAACGTGTACTATTTACAGCAGCTGCCAGTGCAGAATTTCTTGGAAAAACAATATTCTAGCTAAGTAATCAGACAGTGTGTGCTGCATTCTCAAAAAATGGGTTCCACAATATGTCAATGGTTTTATTTTGTTAGAGCCAGTATTAGGAGAAAAACAAAGAATTCTAATGTGTTTATAGCAGGAAAACACAGTAGGAAATAGAAAATCCATTTGTAGATGATTTTTCTCTTGACGGAAATGAAATGTTTTTACTAAAATTAACCGATTGAGGATGTTGCTATTACTCTTACAGACTGAATTATTGCAGTTAATACAGGACTCGTGTATCATGCTAAAGGACAATTCCTGAAGCAGATGACAGCTTAATGTGTCACATTTACACCACCCTAAACTTGCCTTATAATGTATGTGTATGACAATGCCAGAGACCCCACTGTACTTGAAGGTACGCCCACTGATAAAATCCTTCCACAGATGCTTTTCAGAAGCTTTTGGCCATTTGCCTTGGAGGAGGAAAAGCCAACAGCACAGTGTGTTGCTCATACACCCTTATGCTTTATGTGGAACAGAACAGGTAATGTGTCTCTAAGGTACAGAACAGGTAATGTGTCTCTAAGGTACAGAACAGGTAATGTGTCTCTAAGGTACAGAACAGGTAATGTGTCTCTAAGGTACAGAACAGGTAATGTGTCTCTAAGGTACAGAACAGGTAATGTGTCTCTAAGGTACAGAACAGGTAATGTGTCTCTAAGGTACAGAACAGATAATGTGTCTCTAAGGTACAGATAATGTGTCTCTAAGGTACAGAACAGGTAATGTGTCTCTAAGGTACAGAACAGATTATGTGTCTCTAAGGTACAGAACAGATAATGTGTCTCTAAGGTACAGAACAGATAATGTGTCTCTAAGGTACAGAACAGGTAATGTGTCTCTAAGGTACAGAACAGGTAATGTGTCTCTAAGGTACAGAACAGGTAATGTGTCTCTAAGGTACAGAACAGGTAATGTGTCTCTAAGGTACAGAACAGGTAATGTGTCTCTAAGGTACAGAACAGATAATGTGTCTCTAAGGTACAGAACAGATAATGTGTCTCTAAGGTACAGAACAGATAATGTGTCTCTAAGGTACAGAACAGGTAATGTGTCTCTAAGGTACAGAACAGGTAATGTGTCTCTAAGGTGTACTCCATGTTGGGGTGTTTTTAGCAAAGAGTCAAAAAGGCATTTGCCAGAAGTAACCAACAATCAAGGGTGCTCCTGGGACAGGATTTTTCTGGCTTTTCAATGTAAATTCTTTATTGTTATAAATGTATTTAAGAGTTATATAAGCTATGGGTCATTTATACAGTTATTTTAATAATTTATATGGATTTATTTTAAATCAAGATGATGGTTTGAGTTTCCACTTTTTTGCACTAACTCCTACCTAATTCTACCTCTGGCCTCTCTCCAGTGTGGTACTTTACTGCTGTCACAAGGCCTAATTCTGAGTTGGATGCAGCAGCCTCCATGTGTCATGAATGACGATTTTCTGGCTGCCCCCTTTTGGCGGCAATGGTCGGCAGTGTGGCGACGTGATCGCTTATCGCCCCCGCTACACAATGCAGAGATTTCCGGCACTGTAAAGCAGGGGGCGCCATCTCCATCTAAGTATGGCCTCCAATGTGAGCGATTAAGCGTATGTGTAATCAAACACTTCCGCTACACGCCCGTGACACTCCTATAGCACAGCCAGAAAGCTGGGTACACACTGATAGATATATCGCCCATTACATTGAACGGGCGATTTATCTATAGTGCATTGCCGAGTGTGTACAGCGGATATGTCTGTGAACTATGTTGCTCACAGACATATCCGATCTGCTGTGCAGCACAGCAGATGGCCGATAAATCTGAAAGATATATCGGTCATCTGCTGGTGTATACAGACGAGCAGATGGGCCGCCTGTACACATTCTGCTGGTACCCGGCAGTGATTGACAGCTTAACTGGGCGGGCAAATTAAATGCCCACCCCAATGAGCTGTCAAGCCCTGCACATCGGGCAGACGATTGGTAAGTGTGTATACACTTTACCAATCGTCCGATAGATCGGCAGATCGATTGGTAAGTGTGTATACACTTTACCAATCGTCCGATAGATCGGCAGATCGACCCAGTGTGCACTCAGCTTAAGACAGTCCCTCAGTGCATCTGAATAGCCACCTCCCAGTCACACCTACAGGATTGCCCAATACAATTTCAATTATCTTCTGCATGCGTGTGTCTGAAATCGCAACTGCGACTCTGTACGAACACATTTGGGATGTATGCGCGGTGCGACTTAGATGCATACGCAGTAAAACTAAAAATACTCAACTACGTCCAACATCGACATAGCGTGCAACTCAGAATCAGTCCCATAATCTTGGCTATTATAAAAATAAATCGGAATTGAAATAGTCTCTCTTTCTAGGATGCTTTATATGCACTGTTGTAAACTTCTTAGGTGCATATCCACTAGCAGATAGTGGAACGACAGTACGATTACAACATTGTAATCGTATAGTCGTTCCACTTCCCCTGCAGTGCCTTCACTGAACGATATGTCTACCCCCTAACCCTAACCCTCCCTTAGGGGTGCCTAACCCTAATCTCCCCCCCAAGTGCCTAACCCTAATCCCCCGTCTAAGTGCCTAACCCTAACCTCCCCCCGGGGGTGCCAAACCCTAACCCCCCTTCCCCTAGCGTAAACCTAACTCTCCCTGGGGGTGCCTAACCCTAAGTCCCCCCGGGAGCCCTAAACCTAACCCTCCCCCCCCTGCGGCTGTCTGCGTCCGGCGCCCGGCTTACCTTCGTTCGGTATGCCGGGCGCCGGTCTTCCGGCATATGATTAATGACAGGCGTTGAGTTTTCGACGCCTGTCATTAGTACCACGCCGGGATTAGAGAGTCTGGAAGCCGGCGATCGGCATTTAGACCGTCGGCTTCCAGACTACATCCCGACAAGTATGCTATACACTAAAACATGCATTTGCATGTAAATGAAGACTGTAGTCAGAATCCTTGTTATTAAATAAAAAGAACTGAAGGACAAGTATCTGCA
Source organism: Taudactylus pleione (assembly GCA_031769625.1). Classification (NCBI taxonomy): domain Eukaryota; kingdom Metazoa; phylum Chordata; class Amphibia; order Anura; family Myobatrachidae; genus Taudactylus; species Taudactylus pleione. The sequence continues at coordinate 194,567 of JAUIMM010000545.1, forward strand.
CTGATAATGAAATTCATATGCCAGGAGAGAAGATACAAGGGAATAGTTGCCCCAGAGCAGATAGAAATCCATTCCTTCAGCACCACCTGTTCCTGCCAGCTCAGGACTCTGGTACTTTCTTCTCAGAAACAATTTGCATCAATTAAACAAAGAATTTCAACATCGCACTCACCACTCCATTAACCACATACGTTATTGATACACTTGTTTATTTCATTTGTCTCTATCACCATGTTATTTATGTCTAGGTTGTTATTGTGCTTATTTATTCACTGTTTATGGGTATAGTTTCTGTAGTGTGCATCATGCTATTGTTTCTATGTACATGTTGTCCTAAATAAAAATGGTAAAAAATAATATATTTAAAATCTTTACTGAAATTATGTTCAAATAAACCATTAACATGATAAATTTAAAATAAAAAAAAAAACAACAGTCAACCAGTCAGACAAATTATAATATACGCGGCAGTATGGATTTGCTTGTGGGTGATCACGTCAAATAAATAAGTGGATTTGTTTTAGTTGTCAACTATAAATAGCTCTTGATGAATCAGTGTATACTTTATACAAGGCTGTTAATTAAATTAAAGAAACCCTACTTAGAGCACTCTTGAGGGGGTTCTAAGTCTTATAATGAAGAGAAATGTTGACAACAGGTTCATCAAGGATGTGCTGGCCATTTCTTTAAACATTTTTTATTCAATTTATGTTACCAGGTCGTATAATTGCAATATGAATCACTTGACTAGCATTACAATTGTTCACTGTGTCCTCCATTGTGGTTAACAGCAGTTTCCATTTAAAGAACAGCATTCTCTATAATAGAATTTAACATGATGGAATATCCAGTACATGACATCTAAATCTGTCCTTCAGATCTGACACCTGGTTCTTAAACATATCGCAGCAATTGTGGTCAGGACCATAGATATCTTGCCTTTGTATAAACTATGTGCTGCCACTAACTTGCGACATGTATTGGGTGGGTGTGGTTAAGCCTTTGTCTGCAAGCTACCGATTATGACTCATATAGTGAAAGGAATACTATAATTATTTATATTATTATGCATGGCCATTATTAAGGATTAGATCTAAATATACACTATGTAGACAACAGTGACTTACAGCTCTGCGCAAGCGAAATACATACCATGCATTCCATTGCACACAAATTCCAAATGGCCACTAATGTGGCGGTTTCGACAAGAACACTTCGTAAGGAGGCCCCTGCACTTGCAGTACTACGGAAATAACAAATGTTTTTATCAGGGTGACAATGCCACCTGTCATGTTTCCAGGGCGATGCTGGACTGGTATACAGAAAATTCGGTAACCAGGAAGGACTGGCCAGCTCAGAGTCCAGATCTTAACCCTATTGAGAACCTCTGGGATGAATTGGAGCGATGGGTGCTTTCTAGGCCAACACGACCTTCTTCAGTGTCACAGTTAGTCACTGTACTTAATGCGGAATGGCAAAACATACTGCCTGCTGTTGTCCAGGAACTTGTGGACAGTTTGTAAAGAAGGGTGTCTGCAGTAATCACGGCACGTGGTGGACCTACAAAGTACTAACGTCAATAAAATCTTGTTGATCTATTTGCTGTCAGTGTCCAGGGGCGCCGAGAGGGGGGGGAGCAGGTACTATTTACCCAGGCCCAGGCTTCCTGAGGGGCTCGGCGCCGCACCTCTCCCTTCTCCCTCCCTCACAGCAGCCCAGCACACAGCGTGTGCTGAGCTGCAGTGGGACACTGCTCGTAGCTGCTAAGCAGCAGCCACAGCAGTCTCCTTTGCCTGTGGGGGGAGCGATCACACTGATCGTGCCTCCCCTGGATTTGTGCCGGGCTGAGGGGCTCACAGCGCCCCCCTCCCAGCGCGCAGCGCCGCTTTGCAGCGCTGCAAAAGTAGGTTTTTTTTGCTCAAGGGGGCATGGTCACGCCTACCACAGTTAGGCCACACCCCATCTTCACCTGGTGCCTGGCAGGGCTCTCTACGCCCTTGTCAGTGTCCAATCACTTTTGTCTACATAGTGTATATAAAACAAGAAAAAAACACAAGAAAAAAAGGATAGACTACTGTAGATGAACCTGTAGGATCTTTCTGATATCAAATCCTATGTTATACTAATGTTTAAAAGCAGCCCTGACTCAAAATACAGATGGATATTTATTGGAGTGATAAGTGCCCTCCCCAAATCCTTTTTAAATGGATTGTTAAATAACCTCAAGTTATCTCAGAAAAGTGGTTTCACAGTGCAACCTGACATTTTCATGAAAATACCTTACCTTTCATGGAAAACTAATGCAAAGAAGCTAAAATATATTTTAGCCAATTTTCAATAGATGACTTACATAATATGTTTCATAGATACAATAGTCCTAACATCAAATAGTCCTAACCAATTTGGTGCCCTAGGCAAAATTTTGACTGGTGCCCCCTAGCAGATAACTTTTTTTTACAACTACTGAGGAGTATATACAGCAGGGTTGCCTACCCTCCCGATTCAGGCGGGAGCCTCCCGATAAACGGGTGCAGCTCCCGCCCCCCCGGAAAGGCAGGCAAGCCTCCCGCATGCCGCCGATCCCCTGTCTCCCCCCCCGTCAGTACCTGATAAACCCCCTTCAGCGGGGGGCCGCTGACGCGATTCGCTTCATTTTGGCCCCGCCCCCTGCTTCACAATGCCTGTATTTCGGCATTGTGTAGTGGGGGCAGGGCCAAAATGACGCGATCGTGTGGCCCCGCCCCCTGTCACACCCGGAAAAGGCATTCACCCCGCCTGGCCATGCCCCCTTTTGCCGGCCACGCCCCCTGTTCTGCCGATCTGGCTGCTCCCTCTCGGAAGGAGCAGCCAGATAGTCGGCAAGTATGATATACAGTGCTATATTTCTAGAAAATAGGTTCAGGAACTCCTGTCAGGGAGGCATATGTGGGTGGAGCTATGGCTAAAGTGGGTCCAGCTACAGAGGGGGTGGGGCATCAATTGGTGCTTAAACCAATTTTTTTTTAAATTATCAAGGTTTGGGCTGTGTTGGGTGGTGGTATTATTATAATGTGTCAATCATATAATATAAAACACTGGGCCTGATTCAGAGACGCTCGTAAGCGGCCGCTCGTTCGTTCCGAGCGATGTTTGCCCAACTGCGCATGCGTACGGATCGTAATACGCATGCGCGAACCAGTCAGTGCGGCCGAAAATCGTTTGTTCACTAAATAGCGAATGCCTGCTAATATGAGTGACAGGAGGAGGCGTATGTGGGTGGTAACAGGGGAAGGTGCTTGAAAACGGGGAGTGGAGATCAGAACGCAGGCTTGCTTAAAGGTCAAAATGGGCGTTTTATGGGTGTGCATAATTAATACAGCAGCGTCACTGACCACGTCACTGGGTTATTTTATAGTCAGAACTGCTCGCAAATTTGTGGTAGGAAAAACCAACCACAAGAATAGTGAGCAGTTCATACGCTGGTCGATGTACTCGATTAATCTAATAAATAGCGGACATGACGTAGGATGCGAGCGGCCAGGGGGCGTAGTTATCCAAAAAACGACCGCAGGTTTTGTTCGCTCGTTCAGACATAGAGGCGTGAACTTACCGCAAAGAGCGAATGGTTCATTTGAATAGCCACCCCTTTTTTCTGAACGAACGACCGCAAATAGCGTCCGGCTCTGAATCAGGCCCACTATTCACATACAGAAATATAGGATAAAGAAACTGCTGTAAATACACATACACACCAACAGAAAACCAAAATCAATTCTAAATATATAAAGACACATCGATTCCACATACTTAAGAAAAAGCTAGATCCACATAAAAAAGACATTGAAAAAGCCAGAGCCACATAAAAAACATTGAAAAAAGGCAGATACACATAAAAAAACATTGAAAAATCCAGATTCCAATATTTTTTTAAAAAACAAAACAGATCCACATAAAAATCTATTGAAAAAGCCAGCTTCCAATATTTTTTTTTTTAAACATATCCACATAAAATACATAGAAAAAATATGATCCACATAAAATTAATTATGAAGGGGCCCCCAATGCTTTTAGAAAGATGAAAAATTGTGCTTACCTGTCGTCTTTATGTTGAGTTATGCAGCGTCAAACACGGTCTGTTCACCCACACTACTACTGATCGTCAGCCATCAGCCTTGGGTAGGACGAAGGCAAAGGCACAGTTGGAGATAGTGGTGTTGGAATTACAGTGAGAGATGAGGAGGGGGTCAGAGGCACACATGGGTATGGGAGGATCAGAGGAGGCACAAATGGGAAGAGGGGGTCAGAGGCATACATGGGTAGGGGGGAAGTCAGACACACATGGGTAGTGGAGGTCAGAGGCACACATGGGAAGGTGAGTTCAGAGGCACACATGGGCAGGGGGGTGCAGAGGCACACATGGGGAAGGAGGAAGTCAGAGACACACATGGGAAGGGGAGTCGAAGGCCATCACAATGATGTGAGCCTTGAACATAGTACAGCGCAGCTTGCGCTCCTGGGGACAATAATACAGTTTGGCCGCCATGCCTGATTGCTGTGCTTTTGCAGGTTTTATTTTTAATATAATCTATGCTTCATGCAACATAGTACAGCGTAACTTGCGCTGGGGGAACTAATACTATTTGGCCACCTTGCTTAGAGTTTGCAAGAAAGCATGTCAGAGCTGCACCTGCACAGAGAAACTATAATGTTTTTTTATGTGTACTAAATAAAAAATCACCTTACCTATATGGTGGTTTCTCGGCCACGCAGAACCTCTGAAGAAATTGATCCTCCCTGGGCAGACAGTGGAGCTCATTCAGACCCGATCGCTAAGCTGCGAACGCTCGCTTGCAAAAGGGGCTGGGTATGCATATCAAGCGATCGCACTTTGTGGTGTAAGGACGCCCTCTATGTCCTAGAGAGCGATGGCAGTGAGCGTATGCAGGACTATAAAACCTCCCACCTGTCACTCGCTGCACACGTCATCTCCAGGAAGTGTGTATTTATTCGGGGACGAGGGCCATCGGAGCTGCTTGCAGCGCTTGTGATAGACCCTACCCTCCCGCAAGCACTGCGAGCAGTACAGGCTAAAAAACAACCAAGTGAAGTGTTCAATGATGCTACTTTGCTAATTATGCACACCTGTTAAACTCCGTTAAGACGTCCAGACACGGCTGCGTTCGCACATCCACACCCCCGTTCACAAGCACCTTCCCCTGTTACCACCCACAAACGGCGTTATCTGTCACTCAAAGTAGCGGGTAGTCTTTGTGCAATGAGCGCTTGATTCCCGATCGCTAAGACTGGCTTGCGCACATGCATTGTGAACCATACACATGCGCAGATGTGCGATTACCGGCAAGAGCGAGCGGCCACTGCTTAGCAATCGGGTCTGAATGAGCTCTTTAATCAGTAGTCACTATTCACGTTGTAATTCACATTGGCCGGAAGATGCCTGTTTATTGTCCCCTCCAGCATGTTGTCATTCCAGCCTTTAGCCCCCTGTGTCCCCTCCGGCCCCATCATTCCAGCCTCTAGCCCCGTGTTCCATTCAGACCCCAGCCCTGTGTCCCCTCCAGCTCCCATAATTCTAACCTTTAGCCCCCTGTGTCCCCTTGAGTTCCCTGTCATTCCAGCTTCCTGTATCCCCTCCAGCCCCGTCATTCCAGCCTCCAGCCCTCTGTGTCCCTCCAACGTCCTGTTATTCCAACCCCTCTGTCTCCTCCAGCATCCATTATTCCAGCTTCTAGCCCCAGGCTTTAGCCCACTGTGTCCTCAGCCCTGTCATTCCAGCCCCCTTTCATTCCAGCTTCCTCTGTCCCCTCCAGCCCCCCATCATTTCAGCCTCCAGCCCCCCATCATTCCAGCCTTCAGCTCACTGTGACCCCTCCAGCCGCCTGTCATTCCAGGCTCCAGCCCCCTGAGTAACCTCAACAGCCAACCCGCTCTCCGGCCCCCTCCAATTTACCTTTATTTTGTCAGCCAGAATGCTCCTCTTTCTCTGAGGCAGTTCGGTGTCCTGCTGCTCCAACCAAGGCAGCCAGTTTAATGCGCGCTGCCTGCTCCTCGGGCTCGTTTTCTTCCTGTTCCCGAGAATTTGACACAGCTGCACACAGAGAGCGTGTGCCACGTTACGTCATCACTGAGAGGAAATCCCGGAGCCACACTGCAGCTTCAGCTCAGTATGCAGACCCCATGTCAATCACGGCGCAGGCCCTGTCCACATTCCCGATCAGCAGCAGCAGCAGCCGAGGGGGGAATCCTGGTAAAAAGGATGAATTGAGTAGGGGCTGGGGGAACTGTGGTATGCTGTAACTCTGCCCCTGCCCAAGGAAAGTACAGCCTGACTGAGATTGCCAGTGAGGTTGAGCTTATTTCCCCTTCGTGCTAGGGACCTGGAAGTGACGTGAGTGAGGGCGGAAGTGCAGTTCCATGCCCATTAAGGCCACCTAAAGAAGAAAGTTGTTCCCTCGCGGACTCGCTGCCCTCACAACGCTTTGGGCTTGGTGGTTCGCTACGCTCGCCACAAGGTTATATTCACCCTCTATGCCCACTTGTATGGTAGGCAATGATGTTGGACAGTAACTGGTAATGGCAGGGTCCTCTCCGTGAAGGGGATTTAGACATTACCCTGCCAGTGATACTGACTCGGGCGGCGGCCATCTTGCAGGCATCTGGCTGGCTGTTCAGGGACCTGACAGTAGCCTGTCAGGACTTTGAGCAGCCATTCAGATGCCTGCAAGTTGGCTGCCACCCGAGTCTCTATCAGGGACATGCACGTGGGGGCCAAATATTTGTTCCCCAGTGCATGCTGCACTGTTCTATGCTGCATCTTATATTGAAAAGAGGCAGAGGGGGCAGTGGCAGAGCGCTGGGATGCCCCTAGGCATTCCAGTCGCCCTAGGCATTTGCTTATAATGCCTATGCCTAGGGCCGGCTCTGCCAAACATCCACATAGCTGTGAGGGGATAGGACAGTTTCTGGGCTCGTTTTAGTAGACTGGGTGAAAATGTTTACAAGCAATAGTTTTGATCACATTGATCTGCTCACTTAGGGCCCCATTTATTAACGAAGCTAAATACCATGGGTATCTTTCGTTTAGTATCGCAGTGATACAAATGTACAAAATTTACAGCAAAATATTTGTAAGTTACGTACTTTGGCGAAAAACCACCACGCAAATTTTGGGGCGAAAAAAAATAAATAAAATTATTTGAAAATCGTTTTAACATATTGGGTCTGATTTTTCGAGGGGTGGTGTGGATGTGTCAAGTGTTTTAAATATTGCACATGGTTGCAGCAGGCAGTTTTTTAACAGTTTTTAAAATTGCGTTTTTACGACATGAAAATATACTTGCACCCATTTTAACGTACCCAAAATCTACGTGGAACAGTAATTTCATGGGAAAAAAACTGCTATTTTTTTTTTCACTCATTTTTTTTTTCTACCAAAATTTGCGCGGTCGTTTTTTTTTGCCAAAGTACGCAACTTACAAATTTTTTTTCCACTGTAATTTATCATCCGGGTAGGGGTTATCTAAAGGGTTCTGAAAGAAATCCCAAAATTTTTAGTCAAGAAATAGGGATTTTGCATTTTTTTTTCTCATGGTCTGGGATGGAGAAAATTTTCCTCCAGTTTTTCTTCGCCTGTTGCCGTTTTCATCTGTTTTTTTGTGAAAATTTCGCCAAAAACTCCTATTTTCGACGCTAATTGAATACGGCCTTTAGAGTCAAAACTAAAACTCGGAGGTCTGCGCACATCTCTACTTCCTGGTCAGGCGGATGGCCGTTGCTACTGTGCATGCATGGTTATCAGACCATGCATGTACCAGTGGTCAGGGGTGCAAGGGGTGTAGCTGCTAATGGGCCCAGAGCTGAGAGGGGCCCATCTTCCTTGTCCAAGTTACATGTGTTATATACATTTTTCACCATTGGGTGGCACATAGAGGCCCATACAAACTTTTGCTATGGGGCCTTCAAATACCTATTACGCCACTGTATATATATGCAGCAAACGTATAAAATTGAGTTACAAAAGAAAGTAACTTTTGTCCATACATAGTCATTCTGGTGTACATATTCAACCAGCGAGAAGGGGCTATAATAAAGTGTCAAAAGAATATTAAGGAGTCATTGGAATTATGAACAACAATGTTTTTAAACTCCATACGCATAAAAATAAATTGCGATGTGTTCTATAGATAATCCTACCGATGTTACTACTTACTATAGCACAAGAACATTGTTCAAACGTGGCAAAATAAATGTACTCGCCTTTCCCCTCAGGATTTTGGAAGTCAACAACATGCACTGAAAACAAAGGAGATTGGATCTTTGTGGATAAGCATATCATTATGCATTATAAAGAGCCTAGAAATATAAATTAATAGCAATGTCAAACATTGGTATTATATATAATTTACACAGGAAGTCTAGGTAACGGTGACATTCCACCTATTATTACATGCACTGGTCACATTATTTTCAGGAAAGAATGAGGATGTGAGTCATTTACATCTACAAGTTGCTGATAAAGGGCTCAACCCAATTAGCTGTGAAGGGGGCGAGTTGCCATTGCGATGGCATAGAAATAGCAGTAACAGCATTGCAACTCATAGAATCATAGAATTTGATGGCAGAGAAGAACCACTTGGCCCTTCTAGTCCAACTCATCCCCTTCGCAGCTCGATCTCACACTTCTTTTTTGCTATGTTGCAATAGATACCTCTGATTTGTTCAAGGTATTTGGAAACCAGACATTGAACTAATGATAAATTGAAAATCAGTGTAATTTTTGCTACTAGCTGCTCAGAACACTATCTGAGAACTTTTCCATCCTATCAGGACCTGCTGGCATGCCAGGGTTAATGCTGGCAAGCAGTTATACACGGCCATTTCGTCTAGTCCCAAAGGTAATTCTTTTGGAGTCATAAACGTCTTAGCAAGTACATTATAATCCCTGTCAAAATGAGAATAAAACATATTTAATTCCTACACGAAACCCTGTGCGGGGAGGTTAGGGTTAGGCTGCGGGGGGGAGATTAGGGTTAGGCTGCGGGGGGGAGATTAGGGTTAGGCTGTCGGGGGAGGTTAGGTTTAGGCTGTGGGGGGAGGTTAGGGTTAGGCTATGGCGGGAGGTTAGGGTTAGGCTGTGGGGGGAGGTTAGGGTTAGGCTGCGGGGGGAGGTTAGGGTTAGGCTGCGGGGGGAGGTTAGGGTTGGGCTGTGAGGGGAGGTTGGGGTTAGGCTGCGGGGGGAGGATAGGGTTAGGCTGCGGAGGTTAGGCTGTCGGGGGAGGTTAGGGTTAGGCTGCAGGGGAGGTTAGGCTGTGGGGAGAGTTTAGGGTTAGGCTGTGAGGGAGGTTAGGCTGCGGGGGGAGTTTAGGGTTAGGCTGTGGGGGGAGGTTAGGCTGCGGGGGCGGGGGTGGTGAGGGGTCAGAGTTAGGCTATAGAGGGAGAATAGAGAGAGGGTTAGAGTTAGGTGTAGGGGAAAAATACTCACCGCAATGCCAGAGGATCACAGCTCTGACCTGGAAGTCACAGTCATATGACCGCCGGGACTGCTCTGATCTTGCTGCAGTCGTCGGGAGCAAGGTAAGTCCCAGCTGGGCCACCAAGGACAATTCTGTATACATGATGAATGTCGAACATATTATACCACACCCGGCCAAACAGTTACATATGCATTTACCAGGGCTTATATGCTGTAATCATAAACAAGGACACTTGTGATTTCCCAATATGGGAGTATATAACATTCTCATAGGCCTCTTTGAGGGTTTGTGTACACCTGGTCCAGTGTATTTGTCAGGTGACAGTTCTATTACATTTCAGCATTTGTCAGGTGACAGTTCTATTACATTTCAGCAGTACTAATTTTAAGTCTTCTTGACTGAAATCACCTGCCACTATATATGCTCCTTCCACATAAATGCTTTGTTGCATTGACTAGATATTATATAAAATGTCCAAGGCTCAATCCATGTTTGTCTGAGAGGTGGATGTAAACAGCAGCAACAATCGCTATTGAAATTTCTTTGGGCAGCTGGATGGGTCTACATTAATCAAACATTCCACATCCACAGAGCAGAAAATCTCAATGGGGGCAGCATTTCAGCACCACATGTCATTAACACACAAATACTGTATATACAGTGCACCCGGAAAGAATTCACAACGCGTCACTTTTTCCACATTTTGTTATGTTACAGACTTATTCCAAAATGGAATAAATTAATTTTTGTCCTCAAAATTCTACACACAGTACCCCATAATGACGTGTAAAAAGTTTTTCTGAGATTCTTGCAAATTGAATTAAAAAAACCACTAAGAAATCACATGTACATAAGTATTCACAGCCTTTGCCATGAAACTCAAAATTGCGCTAAGGTGCATCCTGTTTCCACTGATCATCCTTGATATGTTCCTACAGCTTAATTGGAGTCCACCTGTGGTAAATTCAGTTGATTAGACATGAATTTGAAAGGCATACACTTGTCTATATTAGGTCCCACACTTGACAGTGTCTGTCAGAGCACAAACCAAGCTTGAAGTCCAATGAATTGTCTGCAGACCTCCGAGACAGGATTGTCTCGAGGCACAAATCTGGAGAGGGGTACAGAAAAATATCTGCTGCTTTGAAGGTCCCATGAGCACAATTGGCCTCAATCATCCTTAATGGAAGAAGTTCGGAACCACCAGGACTCTTCCTACAGTTGGCCAGCCGTCTAAACTGAGCGATCGGGGGAGAAGGGTCCTAATCAGGGAGGTGACCAAGAACCCAATGGTCACTCTGTCAGAGCTACAGCATTCCTCTGTGGAGAGAGGAGAACCTTCCAGAAGGACAACCATCTCTGCAGCAATCCACCAATCAGGCCTGTATATTAGAGTGGCCAGACGGAAGCCACTCCTTAGTAAAAAGCACATGGCAGCCCGCCTGGAGTTTGTCAAAATGCACCTGAAGAACTCTCTGGTCTGATGAGACAAAGATTGAACTCTGGCATGAATGCCAGATGTTGTTTGGAGCAAACCAGGCACCGCTCATCACCAGGCCAATACCATCCCTACAGTGAAGCATGGTGGTGGCAGCATCATGCTGTGGGGTTGTTTTTCAGTGGCAGGAACCAAGAGATTAGTCAGGATAGAGGGAAAGATGAATGCAGCAATGTACAGAGACATCCTAGATGAAAACATAATCCAGAGCGCTCTTGACTTCAGACTGGGGTGACGGTTCATCTTTCAGCAGGACAGTGACCCTAAGCACACAGCCAAGATATCATAGGAGTGGCTTCAGGACAACTCTGTGAATGTCCTTGAGTGGCCCAGCCAGAGCCCAGACTTGAATCCAATTGAACATCTCTGGAGAGATCTGAAAATGGCTGTGCACCGACGCTTCCCATCCAACCTGATGGAGCTTGAGAGGTGCTGCAAAGAGGAATGGGTGAAACTGCCCAAAGATAGGTGTGCCAAGCTTATGGCATCATATTCAAAAAGACTTGAGGCTGTAATCGCTGAAAATGGTGCATCAACAAAGTATTGAGTAAAGGTTGTTAATACTTATGTACATATGATTTCTTAGTTTTTTTTTTATTAAATTTGCAAAATCTGCAAAAAAACTTTTTACACATTGTCATTATGGGGTATTGTGTGCAGAATTTTGAGGACAAAAATGAATTTATTTCAGTTAGGAATAAGGCTGTAACATAACAAAATGTGGAAAAAGTGAAGGGCTGTGAATACTTTCCGGATGCACGCTATGTATATATATATATATATATATATATATACACATAATGTATATATATATATAAATATATATATATATATATATATATACATATATACACATACACTGAATAGGCCACCGCCTCTAAGCTTGCTAGGTTCTTGGGTTGTGTCTGCTCTAAATTATGCCCTATCCGCAAGCTGTATAGCAGATTCAACAACAGAGTTGTTCAGCCATGCCTCCATAAAAACATCTAAAAAGTAACAACAGCTACCAATGGAGCGCTGTCAGGAATGTTTTCTCAAATAACAATAGAGCAGCTGGAAAAAAAAGGGATAGTCAATCCCTCCACAAAATGGAAAAACAATGCAATATACCAGCACTCAAAATAATGTAAATGCAATCAACATGTATAATAAGCATAAATTTTAATCATACAGATAAATAAATGCTAAGTATAAAAATATTTCTTAGTGGTATCTGAATGCACAATAAACCACAATAGAATGTCACAGTATGATCCACCATGTACTGCTAAAATCGCAGTTCGTAAACAAATCTGGAGCAATTGTCCCATGTAAATTCCAAGTCCAAAATATCTCCTATGGTGAATAGGGATGTGCACTCCCATATAGCTATATTTACCATAAAAACCATGGTGGAACGGGTTTGGGTAAGAATTTTCAGTTGTCTGGGTGCCGCTGGAATACCGGCAGCTGCATCCCGACAGTCAGAATCCTGACACCCATAGGAAGTAAAGGAAAGTGTTTTACTAACGCCTACCCTAACGCCTCCCCGGTGCCTAACCCTAACCTCCCTTCCCTAGTGCCTAAGCCTAACCTCCCCCTCCCCACACTTTAAACCTAACACCCCCTCCCCAGTGCCTAAACCTAAGCTCCCCCTAGTGCCTAAACCTCCTGGCACCCTAATCCTAACACTCACTACCCGGTGCCTAACCCTCCCCCTAATGCGTAACCCTAAACCCGCTATCTAACCCTAACCTCCCCCTAACACCCCGATACTTACCTTTGGGATGCCGGCAGTTGGGACACTGGTACCGGGATCCCAACTACAGTACATCCCGGTAGAACGGTGTCTCAAAACCTGTTTATTAGCCATATCCACCTGAATTGCATCCTGGGGCGTAGGTATGAAAATTTTTATGGGGTCAAAAGGCGAAGGACTACTATAAGGCGTTTGTTATCTAATTTTACAACAGTTGTAACAGTGACTGTAGATATACAAAGACTCCCAATCCTATGTTCATTTCTGTCAGTGTTTCTGGGGTTGGCCAACCCCAGATTAATTGTTTATTTTACTATAAAAATGTATACATTATTAAATATTATTATTAATATTATTAACTACCAATTAGTACAATAGTTGTTAGAAAGATAAATAAATTCAATTGTTCATCCTAAAATTTACATTTTTCATAGTCATTAACCTAGTTTTTATTCAGATTTCTTTGGCACCCTAATCTCATTTAATTGGAAGTATTTTTAAATCTATAGTCACTGCCTCACTGGTATTGGCATGTGCTATAATATCTGGTATGTACTATGATCTGGCGACAATGAGACTGTTGCTAACGTTTCGCTCTCTGTTCCATTGTCGTACAACTTAAGCTAGGTACACTGGCGGGTACACATTAGATCGATGTTATGAATGATGGATCGACCACTTGTTCCCTCCTTCATTAACATGAATGGGTCCGTTTGTGATATCGTCAGGTTTGATGTGCAGCAACCGCGGGAGTGTACATATTGTGCATACACATTGCACGATATGTCATTACGATTTGGCCAAATCGTAAAGATATCGTTCCAGTGTGTACCCAGCTTACAAGAAGAAGTGCAGCTTCCTGGTCTCGTGTATCTGCTTATGCTTACTGCAAATTGTGATAGCAAAATGAGTGGGACTTCTAAGAAAAAAAAAAAAAAGCTTTTGCAATAAGAAAATGTACGCAGAACAAACATGAAGATAATTACATTTTTTGTAAACAGAAATGACAACAGTTGGCGAGTTCCAATAAAGTTATTATGGCTTCATGCCCATTTTCAGTTCATTCATCCCCATTCGCTGTGGTGTAAAAGTTAATGGGGGAGCAAAACACAGTCTTTGCCCACCCAACAGAAATCATGGGGAGGGCAATGGCCCCTTTTGCCCCCACAGTTCCTATGCCCCTGAGACTGGACATTTGCAAGGCATAAGCTAGGCAGTGGCTCTCCTCTCACCTCTCCCACCATTGATATTGCTTTCGGCTGTATCTCCAGTTCTGGTTACATCCCCAGTGGCATCCCCCGTACCAGATATAAATTTTTAGACCATACTGGTTAACTGCACTTTGTTATTTGTTTATCATATATCACTTTAAAGGACTTTTTGTGTAACACCCTGTTAATGTATGCTGTCTGGGAGGATTCTTCAGAAAATTGCCTGATGTTGGGATATGTCACTTAACCCGTTCTTCTAGTAATATTGGACCAATTGGTACTTAGCATTTTTCCTTTATTCACAGTATCATTAACAACATATAATATTTTGAACAATGGTACAAATACTCTTGCACAACTCAGGTAAGTATATAGACACACCTGTACTTATACAGAAAATACATATATCCAGTTTAAACTTTATTTTACAGTAACAGTCTTGTCTCTGTGGCTGTACATCTGTGAAACTGAAATAGTGAAGTTAAGACATAAGGCAAAAATCAGTACTATTTCGTACAACAGATAAGTTACATAAGCTTAATGGCTAACTATAACTGTTCGAGTCATTACATTTGAGCAGTTGCTGGCCATCTATTTCTCTTTAGGTGGTGCACAATTGCTGACTCGGATCTATGCTCCTCTCTGTCTGATGCACTGTATACAATGTTGCTGCTGTACAAAGAATAAGGTTGACTGTAACATCACTGTCTTTGCAGATTAATAGTAATAGGGTTTTTTGTACTCTAAGGGCCTGATTCAGAGGCGCTCGCTATTTGCGAGCGCTCGCTCTGAATCAGGGCGGATTTTGTTTTAAAAAAAACTACCTCCAGGCCACTCGCATAGCTGTGGGTGACCACCCACAGCTTTTGCGACTGGCCTGGTGATGGTCGTGATAATTGCGACCATCGGGCTTGTGACGAGACTCTTGTTGTAGGGTCTTGGCTCCCACAAGCCCGAGTGAACTTCCTGCTCTAATAGCGCAGGAAGTTCACTACTGATATCATGAATGATGTCAGTAGGGCTGCCCACAAATGGCAGTTGTTCCTTCGGGAATGCCTCTGTTTATCCAGCCACCCCCCCTCCCCGCCTACAAAACAGGGCGAACTGTCGATCAACATCGACAGCCGCCCCGTTTTGTAGTGAGCCCCGAAGCGAGTGAAGTTCTCACTCGCTCCGGGGATTGCGCACGCACATTGCTCATGCCGCATGTGAGCACAGGCCGATCATTGACCCGGTTGCGAGCACTATGCGCTCGCGAGCGGGTCTGAATCAGGCCCTAAGTCTGTAATAGTGTTGTTTCTATAAAGAATTGCTGAGTCCAGGACTTGGGCACTCTCTATACTTGCAATGGGTTAATGGCAGTCCATGACTATGTATGAGGAACTGCTGAGCCTGCTGTCTACTGTGCAATGCAATAAGCAACCCGATGACAGGCTAGCAGCTAGCTTCAATTCTTTGTGCTGCCTAAGTGACTGCTTTAATTACTTAGGGCCTGATTCAGAGCTGCTCGCTATTTGCGAGCGCATGCTCTGAATCAGGGCGGGGAGTATTTATTTTTTCCTGTCCGCTTGCTAAGCTGTGGGTGCCCACCCACAGCTAGTGCGAGCGGGCAGCAGATGGTCACGATTATCATGACCATTGGCATTGTGAGGAGACCCTAAGGTAGGGTCTCAGCACTCGCAATGCCGAGTGGACTTCCAGCTCTAATAGAGCCAGAAGTCCACTACTGACATCACGAGTGATGTCAGTAGGGACGCCCACAAAAGGCAGGCGTTCCTTCAGGTATGCCTGTTTGTTCATCCACCCCCCCTATCTGCCTACAAAACGGGGCGAGCTGTCGATCAACATCGACAGCCGCCCCGTTTTGCTGCGAGCTCCGGAGCAAGTGAAGGCCTCACTCGCTACGGGGCTCGTGCACGTGCGTTGCGCATGCCGCATGTGTGCACTGGGCCACCATCGACCTGCTTGCGAGCGCAATGTGCTTGCGAGCGGGTCTGAATCAGGCCCTTAGTCTATTTCAAGTAAGAAGCTGGTCACCTGACTATAACGCTATAACTAACACAATGCTGCAAGAAGTCACTTTATATCCTGAAGCAGCATTTCAGTCTATAAAACGGACAGTTGAGGAGTGATGTAGTAATGCTAGATGGTGTGGGTTTTATTTACAGACCTCCCCAGTAGTCAAGCGATAGGAGCTTCCCTCCTGAGATTCACAATTCAGTCTCCTTCTTTTAATGATGAAGCTGCCAGACTTCTTCCGCAGTAATGGTGACATTAGGGCAATCACTGCCCCTTCCAGCCAGCTACTCCGTTCAGGTCCCAGCCTCCTTACTTGGCCGCCGCCCCTGACTTGCCTCCTGACTGCCTACTTGCTCTGTGGGGAGGCTGTCTCGGCTTTCCTATGGTCCGCCCCGGCTCTGCCTCCAGTAGCGGCCATCAATCAAGCTGCGGAGCTTTCCCGGCCTCCATGAAGTCAGTCCCCAGACTCCAGCTCCTCAGTCAGCCAGTACTCTTCACTCTGGCCTGATTCAGAGCCGGATGCTCTGACCAGAGTGCTCGCTCTGAATCAGTGCCCTCCTACATAAAAATGGAGCGGCCTCCTGGCCACTCGCATAGCTGTGGGTGACCACCGACCACATATGCGAGCGGCCAAAAAGATGGTCGCGATGGTCAAGACCATCGCGACTATCAGGCTTGCCACGAGACCCTGCAGTAGGGTCTCGGTGACCGCAAGCCCTGGAGTGATTTTGGCTCTATCAGAGCCAAAATCACTCCCAATTACATCACTAGTGATGTCAGTGGGGCCGGACCCAGACAGTAGGCGTTCCCATGGGAACGCCTCCGTCTGGCAGCCACGCCCCCGGCACGCCAACCAAAGGGGGCGTGCTGTCAGTCACCATCGACAGCATGCCCCCTTTGGTGCGAGACCCGGAGCGACAGATGTCCGCTGACCCCCGTGTTTAAGTTTTGGATCTGGACTCATCTTTGTTTTTTTGTTTTGGTTTAGCAAAATTACCCACAAGTGTTTTGGTTTTAGATCTGGATTAAAAAAAAATAATACAATATTGATATAACGATTTTTAAAGCAGTGAAAAGATTAGGACCGCAACTCGGATTTACCCGGATCTCCTCAGGAGATTAGAACTGCGGCTCAGATCTGTCCGGATTCACAATATTCGGGTGGATTTGGATTTCTGGAGAGCCGAGCCGCACATCTCTAATTTGCACTCATATTGTATGGGCTTCTTAGTTTAGGGCCTGTGATCAGAGCCAAAACTGATGACAGGTCTATTAAGCGCTGCACTGAAATATGGGGTGTGGCTTTCTGGAAGTGGGCATGGTTTTACACACAAACTATTGAACCATTTCCATTTCAAAGCACTATAAAACACAGGATGCATGAGTATGCAGAGAACCCTACAACCTAATGACCATTATATTGAGCAGTACTGCAACATTTAATGACTAATGTACCCTCTGCAGTAGGTGGCTGGCATTCTTCTACCCATCAAAAGACTGTCATGCTCCTATACAGCAAATGATCGCCGGGTGGTATTTCACGTTCACTGTAGTGAACAGAGGCTGCATGCTCTTTACAACAGTACATTGAAGATAGCTACCCCAGTGTCAAGCCATTTACTGTATTTCATATACAGTGCATCTGGAAAGTATTCACAATGCGTCACATTTTGTTATGTTACAGCCTTATTCCAAAATGGAATAAATTCATTATTGTTCTCAAAATTCTACACAAAATACCACATAATGACAACGTGTAAAAAGTTTTTTTGTGATTTTTGCAAATTTAATAGAAAAAAAAAAAACACTAAGAAATCACATGTACATAAGTATTCACGGCCATTGCCATGAAGCTCAAAATTGAGCTCAGGTGCACCCTGTTCCACTGATTATCCTTGAGATGTTCCTACAGCTTAATTTTAGTCCACCTGTGGTAAATTCAGTTGATTGGACATGATTTTGAAAGGCATACACCTGTATATATAAGGTCCCACACTTGACAGTGCATGTCAGAGCACAAACCAAGCATGAAGTCCAAGGAATTGTCTGAAGACCTCCAAGACAGGATTGTCTAGAGGCACAAATCTGGGGAAAGGTACAGAAAAATATTTGCTGCTTTGAAGGTCCCAATGAGCACATTGGCCTCCATCATCCATAAATGTAAGAAGTTCGGAAACACCAGGACTCTTCCTAGAGTTGGCCGGCCGTCTAAACTGAGCAATCGGGGGAGAAAGGCAGGAAGGTGACCAAGGACCCAATAGTCACTCTGTCAGAGCTACAGCATTCCTCTGTGGAGAGAGTAGAACCTTCCAGAAGGACAACCATCTCTGCAGCAATCCACCAATCAGGCCTGTATGGTAGAGTGGCCAGACGGAAGCCACTCCTTAGTAAAAGGTACATGGCAGCCCACCTGGAGTTTGCCAAAATGCACCTGAAGGACTCTCAGAGAATGATGAGACAAAGATTGAACTCTTTGGCTTGAATGCCAGGCATTATGTTTGGAGGAAACCATGCACCGCTCATCACCAGGCCAATACCATCCCTACAGTGAAGCATGGTAGTGGCAGCATCATGCTGTGGGGATGTTTTTCAGCTGCAGGAACTGGGAGACTAGTCAGGATAGAGGGAAAGATGAATGCAGCAATGTACAGAGACATTCTAGATGAAAACCTGCGCCAGAGCACTCTCGACCTCAGACTGGGGCGATGGTTCATCTTTCAGCAGGACAACGACCATAAGCACACAGCCAAGATATCAAAGGAGTGGCTTCAGGACAACTCTGTGAATGTCCTTGAGTGGCCCAGCCAGAGCCCAGACTTGAATCCAATTGAACATCTTTGGAGAGATCTGAAAATGGCTGTGCACCGACTCTTCCCATCCAACCTGATGAAGCTTGAGAGGTGCTGCAAAGAGGATTGGGTGAAACTTCCCAAAGATAGGTGCGCCAAGCTTGTGGCATCATATTCAAAAAGACTTGAGGCTGTAATTGCTGCCAAAGGTGCATCAACATAGTATTGAGTAAAGGTTGTGAATACTTATGTACATGTGATTTCTTAGTTGTTTTATTTTTTATTAAATTTGCAAAAATCGCAAAAAAAACCTTTTACACGTTGTCATTATGGGGTAATGTGTGTAGAATTTTGAGGAAAAAATGAATTTATTCCATTTTGGAATAAGGCTGTAACATAACAAAATGTGGAAAAAGTGACGCGTTGTGAATACTTTCCGGATACACTGTAGATCATGTTTGACAATTCTCCTGGATTATCCAGGATACTTGTAAATTTCAGGGAGCTCTACAGGAGTACCAGACGAGTAGACGAGTCTCCTTCATGGGTCCACTGTCCTGGTGCAGTGTCTCATGGTTTAGGGGCATATGAATTGTGGTGTGAATGTAGTCACTAGGCGCTACCTTTGAAACTGATGGACAAGTCTTGAAAATAAATCACTTAAAATTACATATATACCACTCCTATGTGGTTATAATTAGCATGTCAATGAACCGACCAGTGTCATAGATATCAAAACAAGCACCTTTTATTATAATAAAGACAAAGGTAAAATAAATTAATAAAACTTTGCCAGGGTGGCTGCTTTACCAGATAATCGGTTTAAACGGGCATTGGTGTTAGTATTTTGAAGACAGGTGGTCCGGATCACCTTAGTCCTCTCTGCCACTGCTTTAGCCGTCCTGGTCCACAGTCCCCTTTTTCCTCCTGGTTTCCAACGCGTTTCGGGACTCCCTTGTCCCCTTTTCAAGGCATGGAGGCTCCATTCTAAAATGTGGCTTTAAATAGCCTGATTGTTTGTCACTTCCTGTTCCTGTCTGGCCGGAAACAGGAAGTTGTGGTCCGTCAAGTTTCTACATCCTCTTTGTGAAAAAACTCATATGGTGGCTAAACGTATTAAAGTCCCAATGAGGTATATCCTCTGCCAACTCAATCCATCCTCTCAGAAGAAACCAACGATGTTGTTATAGCATGGCTTATCCGTGACCGGAAGTGACGTCACTTTGTAGTTCTAATTTCACCGGAAGTGATGTCATTCTGTAGTTTTAGAAAGAAAAAAATTATATATATTTTTTTCTTCCTCTCCTTCTTTTCCCTTTTCCCTCCTTTCTCTTTTTTCTTTCCTTTTTCCTTCCTTTCTCCTTTCCTTTCCTTTTCCTTTCCCCTTTTTCCCTTCTTTCCTCTCTCTCCTCTTTCCACGGTTTCTTTTTATTCCCAGGACTTCTCTATGATGATAACTTCTGAAATAAATAATGTACACACAAAAAATCTTCCAATGAGTAGTAAATTTCTAAATGGGTTTTAAAGGACTGTACTAAGTGCATTACTGAGAATATTTAAAAGTAATCATAAAATGCACTACAGATGATATTTAAAATTATTTAAATTTATTAACGGAGAGAAAAAATTTTGCACATCGAATTGCTTTTCAGAAGAAAAGATGTATATTTCCCATAAATAGATAAATTGTATATTTCACATAAAAAGATAAAAATATAAAATATACATAAATGAATAGATACAATAAAAACTTGGAAACAGTGTACTAGAACAATTAAAAGGGTATTGGACCTGTATTTTCTGAAAAAAAAAAAAAAAATGAAAAAGATTCTTGTCTGAGATAATACTTGCTGCCAACCTTATACTTCATATAGATTACCCCTCTATAATTCATATACAGTATAGCAGAGAAACAACCCCATGTGCCAGTTATACATTGATCTAGAGATACATTGCAGACTGCGACTTGTGTACAGTCTGACTGTTCATACTAGAAGGAACTTTGGCCTTAGGGCATTTATAACAATATTGTAGCATCAGCTGCCTTGTTATTCCGGCCCTGGAGTTTTATCTGCATACGTGAATACTATTAAAATGCTTTAATTTGGATTCCTTCTTGTCAAACCACTGTGTGTGTGTGCAGGTGTCTGAACATGCCTTCATGCCATTTCCAATAACCTAATTAAACTGGAAGCTACAGTACTTGAGGAAGGGCTGTCTTCCATATATCTGTTTAATAGTCTGTTAAAGCACTTGCAAAACAGCCAACATTTCCTAAGGGGATTGCAGGGTCTATGTACTAAGCTTCGGAGAGAGATAAAGTGGATGGAGATAAAGTATCAACTTTATCTCTATTCGCTTTATCTCTCTCCAAGGCTTAGTACATAGGGCCTGATTCAGCAAGCAATGCACAGGAGAGAACACACACACTTGGCCGATGGTTTTGTATTGCACATGCGTATGCATCGCACTGCGCATGTGCCCACTAGCCAGTGCGATGGGGTAAGCGTACGCAGACTACATGCAGCGTGTACACAGACCCCTCCAGATAATGATTGACAGGAAGTGCCATTTGTGGGTGGTGACAGCTGGTCCGGCGAACGCAGGCATGTCTGTGCATTGGAACGCCGTTTTAGGTGCGTACATAATAGGGGTGTGCACCGGCCACTTTTCGTGTTTTGTGTTTTGGTTTTGGATCTGGATCTTTCTTCGTGTTTTGGATCTGGATTGGTTTTGCCAAAACCACCCTTCCGTGTTTTGGGTTCTGGGTTTTGTGTTTTGGATCTGTATTTTTTTTTTTAAAAAGCATAAAAACAGCTAAAATCACAGAATGTGTTGATTTTTCTGCTCCTATGCTATTATTAACCTCAAAAACCTTAATTTCCACTCATTTCCAGTCTATTCTGAACACCTCACACCTCACAATAGTGTTTTTATGTCCAAAAGGTTGCACCAAGGTAGATGGATAACTATGCTAAGCGCCACGAGTGGGCGGCACAAACACGTGGCCCATCTAGGAGTGACACTGCAGTGGCAGACAGGATGGCAGTTTGAAAACTAGGCCTCAAACAGTACATAATGCAAAGAAAAAAGAGAGGTGCAAGATGGAATTGTCCTTGGGCCCTCCCAGCCACCCTTATGTTGTATAAACAGGACATGCACACTTTAACAAACCAATCATTTCAGCGCCAGGGTCTGCCACACGACTGTGGCTGAAATGATTGGTTCGTTTGGGCCCCCACAAAACAAGCTGGCAATTAATCGGTCCCTCCACAAACTGGCTCTACGGAGGCAAGATGTCGTCCTCATCCTCCTCATTCACCGATTCCTCACCCTCTTCAGTGTTGTGTACATCCTCATCCTCACAGAGTATTAATTCGTCCCCGCTGGAATCCACTACCACAGGTCCCTCTGTACGTTCTGGAGGCTGGTCTCCCTGGAAGAGTTGATAATTAATTTTTATGAACATCATCTTCTCCACATTTTGTGGAAGCAACCTCCTACGCCTTTTGCTGACAAGGTTCCCGGCTGCACTAAACACTCTTTCAGAGTACACACCGCAGGGGGGGGGGGCAACTCAGGTAAAGTAGAGCCAGTTTGTACAGGGGCCTCCAAATTGCCTCTTTTTCTTGCCAGTACATGTACAGACTGTCTGACATGCCTACTTGGATGCTGTCACCGATGTAATCCTTTAACAGACAGACGCACGCTTGTCGCTGCTGCTTTGAGGATGCAGGTGCGGCTACAGCCCACACAATTCACAAAGACAGAAAAAAAAAAGAAGAATTTTTTTTCGTTTGTTGAGCGCACTTTGAGGGTTACACCACCCTTTAACAGACAGACACATGCTTGTCGCTGCTGCTTTGAGGAGGCAGGTGCGGCTACAGCCCACACAATTCACAAAGACAGAAAAAAAAAGAAGAATTTTTTTATTGTTTGTGGAGCGCACTGTGAGGGTTACACCACCCTTTAACAGACAGACGCACGCTTGTCGCTGCTGCTTTGAGGATGCAGGTGCGGCTACAGCCCACACATTTCACAAAGACAGTAAAAAAAGAATAATTTTTTTATTGTTTGTGGAGCGCATTTTGAGGGTTACACCACCCTTTAACAGACAGACGCACGCTTGTCGCTGCTGCTTTGAGGATGCAGGTGCGGCTACAGCCCACACAATTCACAAAGACAGAAAAAAAAAATTATTTTTTTTTATTGTTTGTGGAGCGCACTTTGAGGGTTACACCAGCCTTTAACAGACAGACGCATGCTTGGCGCTGCTGCTTTGAGGATGCAGGTACGGCTACTGCGCATATATTTCACAAAAACACAGAAAAAAAGAAGATTATTTTATTTTGTTGGAGCGCACTTTGGGGGTAACACCACCCTTTAACAGACAGACGCACACTTGTCGCTGCTGCTTTGAGGACAGTATCATATGCAGTGACAGTAGACTTGTCAGAAATTGTTGGCACGTCCTTCAGTCCGGACCAGATGTCCAAACCGGCCCTTGACTTATGACACAGGCGCACGCTTGGCGCTGCTACTGTGTTGATGCACGTGCGGCTACATCGCACACAAGTCACAAACACATAAAAAAATTTGTTTTTTATTTTTTGGAGCACTTTGAGGGTTACACCACCCTTTAACAGACAGACGCACGCTTGTCGCTGCTGCTTTGAGGATGCTGACAAGGTTCCCGGCTGCACTAAACACTCTTTCGGAGTGCACACTGGATGGGGGACAACTCAGGTAAAATAGAGCCAGTTTGTACAGAAGCCTCCAAATTGCCTCTTTTTCCTGCCAGTACATGTACGGACTGTCTGACATGCCTACTTGGATGCTGTCACTGATGTAATCCTTTAACAGACAGACGCACACTTGTCGCTGCTGCTTTGAGGATGCAGGTGTGGCTACAGCCCACACAATTCACAAAGACAGGAAAAAAAAAGAATTTTTTATTTTTTGTGCAGCGCACTTTGAGGGTTACACCACCCTTTAACAGACAGACGCACGCTTGTCGCTGCTGCTTTGAGGAGGCAGGTGCGGCTACTGTGCATACATTTCACACACAAACACAGAAAAAAAGAAGATTATTTTATTTTGGTTGGAGCGCACTTTGGGGGTTACACCACCCTTTAACAGACAGACGCACGCTTGTCGCTGCTGCTTTGAGGATGCAGGTGCGGCTACAGCCCACACAATTCACAAAGATAGAAAAAAAGAAGAATTTTTTTATTGTTTGTGGAGCGCACTTTGAGGGTTACACCACCCTTTAACAGACAGACGCACATTTGTCGCTGCTGCTTTAAGGATGCAGGTGCAGCTACAGCCCACACATTTCACAAAGACAGAAAAAAAAGAAGAATTTTTTTATTGTTTGTGGAGCGCACTTTGAGGGTTACACCACCCTTTAACAGACAGACGCACGCTTGTCGCTGCTGCTTTGAGGACAGTATCATATGCAGTGACAGTAGACTTGTCAGAAATTGTTGGCACGTCCTTCAGTCCGGACCAGATGTCCAAACCGGCCCTTGACTTATGACACAGGCGCACGCTTGGCGCTGCTACTGTGTTGATGCACGTGCGGCTACATCGCACACAAGTCACAAACACATAAAAAAATTTGTTTTTTATTTTTTGGAGCACTTTGAGGGTTACACCACCCTTTAACAGACAGACGCACGCTTGTCGCTGCTGCTTTGAGGATGCAGGTGCAGCTACAGCCCACACATTTCACAAAGACAGAAAAAAAAGAAGAATTTTTTTATTGTTTGTGGAGCGCACTGTGAGGGTTACACCACCCTTTAACAGACAGACGCACGCTTGTCGCTGCTGCTTTGAGGACAGTATCATATGCAGTGACAGTAGACTTGTCAGAAATTGTTGGCACGTCCTTCAGTCTGGACCAGATGTCTAAACCGGCCCTTGACTTATGACACAGGCGCACACTTGGCGCTGCTACTGTGTTGATGCACGTGCGGCTACATCGCACACAAGTCACAAACACATAAAAAAAATAGTTTTTTATTTTTTGGAGCACTTTGTGGGTTACACCACCCTTTAACAGACAGACGCACGTTTGTCGCTGCTGCTTTGAGGATACAGGTGCGGCTACAGCCCACACATTTCACAAATGCAGAAATTTATTTTTTTTTTTTATTGTTTGTGGAGCACACTTTGAGGGTTACACCACCCTTTAACAGACAGACGCATGCTTGTCGCTGCTGCTTTGAGGATGCAGGTGGAATCTAGACGGGATTTGGAACCGGGGACACACTACCTCCATCAATTGTCTAAATCCCACTGCACTAATGGCGGATACCGGATGCACGTCTAACACCAATATAGCAGTCAAGGCCTCAGTTATACGTTTTGCTTCAGAATGACTGCTGTCGTACTTCATCGTCCTCGCTAGAGAATGTTGGAGGGTCAATTGTTTAGTAAAAGTAGTGGTGTTCCTACTTCCTCTCTGGGATGATGAACAACTCCCAGCAGCAGCAATAGACGCTGCTCCTTTGTTGATGCACGTGCAGCCACAGTGCACACAATTCACAAACACAGAAAAAATATATATTTTTTTGCACTTGGGGGGAGCACCCCTGATGGACAGAGCACCCCCTGGACAACACTACAGCACCTCTTTAGGACTGGGACACTGCACAGGACTTTGGAGTGGACACAGCCCCTATGGACAACTGACTGCACAACACAGTCCAGCCAGCCCCTATGGACTTTGAAGTAGTGGACACAGCCCCTATGGACAACAGCAGCACAGCGCAGCACAGCACAGCACAACACTACACTGCACTACACTACACTACACAGCCCAGCCAGCCCTAACTTCCACCCTCCCTCTTCACTGTCCACAGCCGAGTGAGAAAATGGCGCCGACGTGGGTACCTTATATAGGATCCAAAACCCGCGAGACCCGGAAGGCGGGATGATGATGTTTTGCCTCGATTTCAGATCCGAGTCAGGCGGGAAAAGTCGAGCTTGATCGGGGGGGCTCGGGGGGGGTTCGGATTTCAGAAATCCGTACCAGCTCACCCCTAATATATATATATACTTATATACTGAATATATATTTATATATGTATGTGTGTATACACATACAAATATACATGCACATAGCTATACACACACATATATATATATATATACACAAACACACACAAATATATAAACACACTTGCATACTATTTGTCACACATACCTTACATACACACATATATGCACACATATGTCACACATACATTACAAACAAACTTACCTTGCAGCAGATCTGATTGGTACAGGATCTAGCAGGCTGGCACCATGTTCTTAAGCCCTGCCTCTTTGCGGCAAATTATCTCGATTCACGGGTCAATCGGGGGGTTCGGGGCCAAATGACTAAATTCTAATGAAATTGTGTAATATTGGCTCCACTTCCTCCATATTGACCAGCGAATCACGGCAATTTGCCGGGAGGGGGCCGGGCTTAAGAACATGGTGCCTGCACTCCAGTATGTCAGGGGGGGTTTCTGTGTGTACTACTGCCCTTACTTGTATTGTAATACTCCCATTGTCTTTACAGCCTCCTTACCCCTGTGTCACTCCAGCATTGTGCTCCCTGTGCCAACCCAGGCTCCTGCCCTGTGTCACTCCAGCCTTTCGCTCTCTGTGTCCCCTCCAGCCTCCTTCCACCTGTGTTTCTACAGCTTTCTTCCCCCTGTATCACTCCAGGCTCCTGATCACTGTATCACTCCAGCCTTATGCTCCCTGTATCGCTCCAACATCATGTCTTGTGTCACTCCAGCCTCCTGCTCTCTGTGTACCCTGCAGCACCCTGTGTATCTCCAGGCCTCCTTTTCCCTTGTCACTGTAGTCTTGTGCCCCTGTGTCACCGCAGCCTCCTGTCTTTCCAGCCTCCTAATCTCTGAGTCTCACCCAGTGTCTGCCCACACATTTCACAAATGCAGAAAAAAAAATTTTTTTTTTATTGTTTGTGGAGCACACTTTGAGGGTTACACCACCCTTTAACAGACAGACGCATGCTTGTCGCTGCTGCTTTGAGGATGCAGGTGGAATCTAGACGGGATTTGGAACCGGGGACACACTACCTCCATCAATTGTCTAAATCCCACTGCACTAATGGCGGATACCGGACGCACGTCTAACACCAACATAGCAGTCAAGGCCTCAGTTATACGTTTTGCTTCAGGATGACTGCTGTCGTACTTCATCCTCCTCGCTAGAGACTGTTGGAAGGTCAATTGTTTAGTAAAAGTAGTGGTGTTCCTACTTCCACTCTGGGATGACGAACAACTCCCAGCAGCAGCAACAGCACTAGGAGGAAGTGGTTCTTGATCTTTCCTTATTTTATTTTCATCGGAGAAAGTTTTGTCCTCCATTTATGTTATATTGATATATACGTGCGGCTAAGGTGCACACAAACACAGAAAATATTTTTTTATTTTTGCTGGAGAGTAGTGCACTTTGTGGGTTACACCACCCTTTAAGAAATGAGCCAGCCGGCCCTTTACTTATGGGACACAGGCGCACGCTTGGCGCTGCTCCTTTGTTGATGCACGTGCAGCCACAGTGCACACAATTCACAAACACAGAAAATATTTTTTTATTTTGTTTGGAGTGCCCTTTGGGGGTTACAGCACCCTTTAGCGGTCAATCCAGCTGGCCCTTTATTTATGGGACACAGGCACACGCTTGGCATTCCTTCCCCCATTGTCACTAAAGTCTTGTGCTACCTGTGTCACAGCTTCATGCCCTGCTCTCTGTGTCCCATCAAGCCCCATTTGTCCCCTTGTGTCATTCCAGTCTCCTGCTCCCTGTGTCACTCAAGCCTTGTGCCCTCTGTCACTCCAGCCTTCTGCTCTCTGTGTTACCTCCAGACTCCCGCTCTGTCTCCCCTCCAGCCTTCTGTGTCTTGCCATCCTCCTTTTCCCTGTGTCACTCCTGCCCCTTGTGTCACTTCAGCCCCCTGTGTTTCTCCAGCCTTTTGTCCTCTCTGTCACACTAGTTTCTTGCTCTACATCCCCTCCAGCCCGGTGTCTTACCAGTTTCCTTCCCTTGTGTCACTCCAGCCTCCTGCTCTTTGTGCCCCCTCTAGCCACATCTCCCCAGCCTCTTTCCCCCTGTGTCCCCTCCAGTCCACTGTGTTATTTCAATCTCCTGCCCCCTGTGTCACCTCAAGAGCCAACTCGCACCCTCAGCCCCCTCTCTTTTTTTGACAACTGGACTGCACCTCTTACTTTCAGGCAATTCGGCATCCTCCTGCTCCTGCCAGCAGAATGCGCGCTGCCTGCTCCTCCTCGGCTCATCTTTGTGGCATTCAGGGCACAGCCACACAAAGAGACTGTGCGCGGTATGACATCATCACTGGCAAATCCTGCACTGTAGCCACAGCTCAGTCTGGGAAAAGGGGTGCATCAATCATGGTGCAAGCCCTGCACACATGCTTGCTTAGCAGCAGCAGCCCCTCTCCAATTGCTGCCAGTGAGCTACAGGCAAAGATTTCTCCCAGCAGAGTGTCTCTACAGCGGGACACATGGGCAGGAGCAGGGGGTCTGGTAAAAAAATTTTTATTAAGTCGGGTGGACTGTGGAGCGCTGTAACTCCTGCCCTGTAAATTTTTTTTGGTTGCCATAGTGGTGACCGAGGGCCTTATTTATCAACAAGTTTTATCACTCACAATGGGGTAGATGCATTAAGCATCGCTTGCACGATGCGGTACATCCCCCCTGACTTCGCGGTTCATTACCACGGTATGTACTAAGGATTTCACAAAGGACAGCTCTCCCGATAAGAGCTGTCCTTTGCAATGCTGCCGGGCAGAGGTACTTCCGGGTTGAACACCCAGAAGTCCTTCTGCGCATGTACAGAAGGGCACGGGCCGCGGGGGATCATGGGAGGGATCCGATTGGATCCTTTCCAGCCAGGAGCGTTGCATTAAGAAGCCCATAGGCTGAAGGTGGTGTTACCTAGTGACGCAAAGCAGCAGAATGCTTAGTACATAAGGGGGAATGCGGTAAAACCCCCGAAAATGGCATTTTTGGAGGTTTCACCGCATTTTCCCCTTTAGTACATCTCCCCCAATGAGTGATAAGACTTGTTGCATATGATAATGGTGCTTCAGCCAATCAGCTCCCAACTGTTATCTGTTTGAAAACTGACAGTTAGGAGCTGATTGGCTGGAGCACCATGTATCATACGCAATAAGTTTTATCACTAGTTGTGTGATAAAATTCATTGATAAATCTGGCCTGGTAGTGAAGCTGCGCCCCTGGCACCAGGCTAGTAGAGCGTGGCGAGGTGACTGCGGTTGTGCCCCCAGGCGAGTGCCCTATCAGCTCTCCCCTTGAACCGCTCCTGCCTAACATGTGCAACCATGCCATACCTGCTTAATCATGGCTACAAACCGGTAAGGTCTCAACCATACTACTTTAGGAAACCCCAACCCCCAACAGTCCAGTAAATCTGATATGTTGAAATCTGGGAAGGAAGCAGCCATCATCATCGAGCCTTGAGAATGCATATCAGAATGTGTAAAACATGTTGGACATGTACATCGTCAGCTTTTATATTTGAAATCACATGATTTATACTTTTATTTGGCTCTTATCTTATATGTTAATGGATGTGTTCCTTGCACAATACAGATATGGTAATCATCAAACCCTGTGGTTAACTGCAAATTCAGCACACTCATGGATTGAGGGCATGATTCAGAGATGGAAGTGATCGCAGTTATAAAACACAAATTATAGTCCCACCATCCATGCCACTCTGTCTCTCCACCCATCTGCGCTGCTCTGTACCGTCTATCTGCACTACACCGTCTTTCTCCCATCCACGCCGCTCTACGACCTCCCCATATGTATGTATGTATGCCATACACTGGTTAGAAGTGTACTTTTTAGAACCTGGCCATTAGTGTTTAATAAAAAAAAGCCATTCCTAGGAATCAGTGTGTCATACAAAACCTATTGCCAGATGGCTTGTGTACAATAAATGATCTTGAATGTGGTTTTTGTGCTCCTCTGAGATGTTTTGCAGTATCTAGTGTGTTGTGTTTTTGTTTTGTGTATAGTTGGCATGCAGCCTTTGCCCTGTTGGGCTACTACACAGCCACAAAATGATTAACTAATTATATGTAATGAGATGTAGGTTTTTAAGGTGCATATCTTGTATGTTGAATATATACAATGTTAGTTATAATAACATAATATGAATTTATCGGGTTGGGTACGGGATGCCAGAATCCAGACAGGTTTAGAATACCGACACCTGTCGGTAGGTGTCCTAACCCTACCCCTAACTCCTAACCCAACCTTTCTGCACCCTATATCTAACTCCCCCCTAGTGCCTAAACCTAACATCCCCCCATAGCCTAAACCTGACCCTCCCCCTTGTGCCTAAGCCTAACACTGCCACTAATCCCACTACTTACTAGAGATGTGCGCCGACCCCCGTGTTTTGGTTTTGGATCTGGATCTCCCCTGGTTTTGGATCTGGATTGGTTTTGCCAAAACCACACCTCCGTGTTTTGTTTTCGTGTTTTGGTTTTGGATCTGGATTTTTTCTTAAAAAAACAACAAACAGCTAAAATCACATAAAATGGGCCTTTTTTTGTTCCTACAGTATTAATAACCTCAATAACATTTATTTCCACTTGTTTCCAAAGAATTTTGACCACCTCACAGCTCACAATATTGATTTTTTTCATCTAGTTATAGGGCCAAAAGGTTGCATCCAGCTTGCTGGCTCAAAACTGATTGATATCATTATTAATAGAGTTGCGGTCTGTGCAAAGATGATGGTTGGGATACCCTTGAGGATTGAAGAATTGATAGTTGGTGCAGCCCCTGGCTGTAAAATTGATAATAAATTAATTAAAAAAATAATTCATTGGTGCAGTCCCTGACTGTTAAATTGATAAGTTAATTAAAAACCAATTCATTGGGTGCAGCCGCTGGCTGTAAAATTGATAATAAATTAATTTTAAAACAATTCATTCGGTGCAGCCCCTGGCTGAATAATTAATAAAAAGCAATTCATTGGTACAGCCCCGGCTGTTAAATTGATAATAAATTAATTAAAAGACAATTCATTGGGTGTAGCCACTGGTTGAATAATGAATAAAAATCAATTTATTGGTACAGCCCCTGGCTGTTAAATTGTTAACAAATTAATTTAAAAACAATTCATTGGGTGCAGCCCCAGGCTGAATAATTAATAAAAAGCAATTAATTGGTACAGCCCCTGGCTGTTAAATTGATAATAAATTAATTAAAAAAGCAATTAATTGGGTGCAGCCCCTGGCTGTAAAATTGATAATAAATTTATTTAAAAACAATTCATTGGGTGCAGCCCCTGGCTGAATAATTAATAAAAAGAAATTCATTGGTACAGCCCCTGGCTGTAAAATTGATAATACATTTAAAAATAAATCATTGGTTTCTAAACCAACCATAACATTAATTTAAAATGTTAGGCAGCAATGCCCCAACCAGCACATAATGGAAAGGAAAAAGGTGCAAGATGGAATAATCCTTGGGCCCTCCCACCCACCCTTATGTTGTATATGAAACAGGACAGTTTAACAAACCAATCATTTCAGTGACAAGGACTGCCAATTGTGGCTGAAATTATTGGTTTGTTTGGACACCCATAAAACAAGCTGCCAATGTGCATTGGACATGGAAATTAAAATAATCCCATACACAAACTGACTTTACATTACAAGTTGTTGTCATCCTCATCATCCCCATCAGTGTGTACATCCTCTCCTTCACACAATATTAATTCGTCCCCACTGGAATCCATCATAGGCGCCTCTGTAATTTTTTGATGTAATTGTTGGTAGAGGTCTTCCTCGTGGATTTGTAATTCATTTTAATGAACATCATCTTTTCCACATTTTGAGGAAGTAACCTACGCCGATCACTGACAAGGTTTCCAGCTGCACTGAAAACTTTTGCGGAGTACACACTGGAGGGTGGGCAACTTAAGTGATGCAAAGCCAGTTTGTGTATGGGACTCCAAATTGCCTCTTTTTTCTGCCAGTACTGAAAGGGACTATCTGACATGCCTATTAGGATGTTATCTCTGATATAGTTCTCCACCACTCTGTGAATGGAGACCGCATCACACATAATCGCAGTAGAAGACATGTCACTAGAAGGCAGTTCTCTCAGGCCCAACCAGATGTCATTTTTTGGTGAATGATCTGCATGACCAGCAGGCATTCTTTAAGGAAAATTTAGTGTTTTGCTGGCAGCTGCAGAAACTGAAGGAGGAGATGATGGCGTTGCACGTGCGGCTGCAGCTGACAAGTTTTTTACCAAAAGCTCTTTGCATAGTTTTAGATTTAGGTCTGTTGGAAAAAAAACTCACAAGGTAGGACTTAAACCTAGGATACAGAATGGTCGCAAAAATATATTTATCAGATTTCAATAGATTGATGACTCTTGGATCCTGGGGAAGTGAATCAAGGGCTTGATCCACCAGTCTGACATACTTTGCACAATCGCTCCGTTTCAGCTCCTCCTTCAGTTTCTCCAGATGTTTTTGCAAAAGTCTGATGAGGGGAATGATCTGACTCAAGCTGGCAGTGTCTGAACTAACTTCATGTGTGGCAAGTTCAAAGGGTTTGAGAACCTTGCACAACACGGAAATTATTCTCCAATGCATTTGAGTAAGGTGCATTCCCCCTCCACGGTCTATGTCATAGGCTGTTTTATAGCCCTGGATGGCCTTTTGCTGTTCCTCCATCCGCTGAAGCATATAGAGGGTAGAATTCCACCGAGTTACTACTTCTTGCTTCAGCTATGACAGGACAAATTTAACAGTTCCTGCTGGTCATGCAATCTTCAACAAGCGGTCGCCGAATGTCTAAAATGTCCGGATATTTTGCGGGCCACCAAGAGCATCTCCTGCACGACCGTGTCAGTTTTTAAAAAACGTTGCACGACCAAATTAATTGTGTGAGGAAAAAATGGGATGTGTTGGAATTCGCCCACATGTAATGCTCTCCGGGATTCGGCCACTTATATTAATGAAGCGGCTTTAGATATCAGTACCCTGACGTCTCGGATTTCTTCGGCAGCTGTGGCTGCTCGTCGCACCTTAAAGTTGCGATCTTGGAAGGCGGATGCTGATTCCAAAATGGGCTTGGAAGCTTTGCCTTTTAATGGAGAGTCCTATTTGGTCCGGATCTGGACAAAATTGTAGCCACGTTGGTGGCAGCCGTCTGCTGCAGTTCCTTCCAGTTCAGGTACGTCCTTTCGGCCTTACAGGGCCCAGGGTAGGCCTAAAGCACAGTCTTTTCCCCGACAGGCTGGCCAAGCCCCGGAAGCAGGCCTGGAGTACCAGACGTCCGGTCCCTAAATCTGATGACAAGCCTGCAGCCTGACGGTCCGGGCCTCCCTTTGGGGGATCCCAAAGTGGGAGGCCGCCTGCTACAGTTCGCCCAGTGTTGGTCGGTAACCATGACAGACAGTTGGGTTCACGAGGTGGTTTCTCACTGGTATGCCCTCTCCTTTCGGCACAGGCCCCCATCCTGATTCTTCACCATGGGTGTTCCATCAGATTAGAACAAAGCCACGGAACTGCAGAAGGTTTTGCACACTATGCTCCAGGCTGGAGTTATAGTGCCTGTTCCTTTCTCCCAGAGGGGCCTGGGTTTCTCTTCCAATCTGTTTTTGGTGCAGAAACCCAATGGGTCGTACCGTCCGATCCTCAACCTCAAAGCACTCAACAAGTCCTTGCGGGTGCCGAGGTTTCGCATGGAGACCCTACGGTCCATCATTCTGGCGCTGGAACCTGGGGATTACATGGTGTCGTTGGACATACAGGACGCTTACCTGCATGTCCCTATTCTTTTGCGCCATCAACAGTTCCTCAGGTTTGCAATCCGCAATGATCACTTCCAGTTCCGGGCATTACCTTTTGGCCTTGTGACAGCACCACGTGTGTTCACCAAGGTTATGGCGGTCATGGCGGCTTCCCTGCAGCTGCAGGGAGTCCGCATGTTGCCGTACCTGGACGACCTTCTGTTGGTAGCAGGATCTCCGGAGCTTCTTCTACGCCACTTGGACCACATGATTGTGGTACTGCAATGGCACGGCTGGTTAATAAACTGGCAGAAGTCCACCCTGATCCCATCTCAGAGGATTCTAAACCTCGGAGCCTTATTGGACTCCAGGCAGCAAAGGATCTTTGTGATGGGGGAAAAGATCTCTGCCTTATAGTTGAGGGTGCGCAGTTGTCTGCAGAGTCACCGTGTATCTCTGCACTCGGCCATGAGGTTACTGGGCTCCATGGTGTCAGTATTCGACATGGTGGAATATGCCCAGTTTCACTCCAGACCTCTGCAGCAATTGATCCTGTCCAAATGAAATGGACTGCCTCAGAGTCTAAAGTCCCAGACGTTGGTGCTCACTCCGGCAGTTCGCCTGTCCCTAGCCTGGTGGTTGCAGACGACCCATCTCAACAAGGGTCGTCCATTCTGGGTGGCGGACTGGGTCCTGTTGACAACGGACACCAGCCTTCTGGGCTGGGGAGCAGTCACGAGTCCACACTTGTTCCAGGGCAGGTGGACTCAGGCGAAAACAGAGCTTCCAATAAACATCTTGGAACTCTGCGTGGTTTTCAATGCTCTCCAGCAGGCACATCGGGTTCTGCAGGGTCGCCCCGTGCAGGTACAGTCGGACAACGCCACCACTGTGGCCTACATAAATCGGCAAGGATGAACCCGAAGTCGGGCAGCGCTCGTAGAGGTGTCCCGAATCCTGGTTTGGGCGGAGCGCAATCTCCCGGCCATATCAGCGGTATTCATCCCGGGAGTCCTAAACTGGGAGGCGGACTTTCTCATTCGCCAGGACGTTCGTCCGGGGGAATGGTCTCTGCACCAGGACGTCTTTCAACTTCTCGTGGACAGGTGGGGTCTTCCAGAGATCGACCTCATGGCATCATGGCACAACAACAAGTTGCCAGTGTACGGGTCTCGCACAAGAGACGAAAAGGCGTCTCTGGTGGATGCTCTGTCTGTCCAGTGGATGTTCCGGTTTGCTTATCTATTTCCTCCGTTTAACCCTTCTTCCACGTGTAATCCGGAAATTCAAACAGGAAGGAGGGACACTCCTGTTGATAGCTCCCGCGTGGCCCAGGCGGCACTGGTTCTCAGACCTACAGAGGCTGTCCGTGGACGTTCCTCTGCGGTTGCCGTTACGACCGGACCTTCTGTCACAGGGTCCTTGTCTTCACCTGGACCTGACTCGACTGTCTTTGATGGCGTGGCTCTTGAGACGGCCATGTTAAGGTCCAGGGGGTTTCCCAGCTCTGCGAACTATGCTAAGAGCTCGGAAACCATCTTCTGCAAGGATATACCATCGTGTGTGGCATACGTTCTTCCAGTGGTGTCGACCGAGAGGTTATGCCCCTCGGGAGTTCCGTCTGTCTAGAGTTTTAGCTTTCCTACAGGCGGGACTAGACCATGGGCTTCGCCTTGCTTCTCTGAAGGTGCAGGTGTCTGCCCTGTCCGTCTGGTTCCATCATAGGATTGCTACAATCCCTGATGTGCGCACCTTTATGCAAGGTTTTCTTCGAATTCAGCCGCCCTTTGTTCCACCGGTGGCACCTTGGGATTTAGCTGTGGTCCTGAGGGCTCAGTGGACCTTAAATGGCTGACAGCTAAAACAATTTTCCTTCTGGCCATCGCTTCAGCCAGACGTGTTTCTGACTTAGGGGCTCTCTCCCATAGACCCTCTTTCCTGATTTTTCATGGGAACAGGGCAGTGCTGCGCACTTGTCCTGAATTTCTTCCCAAAGTTGTGTCACGTTTCCATATCAATGAGGAAATCGTTGTGCCGGCCTTTAACTCACCTGATCTTTCAGTGGGTGAGGCCACTTTGGACGTTGTGCGGGCCTTAAGGATTTATGTTGACCGCACTTCTTCGTTTCGGAAGTCAGACGCCTTGTTTGTCCTCTATGGCTTCCGTAAAAAGGGTTGGCCTGCTTCAAAGCAAACTTTGGCAGGTTGGATTTCAGAAGCTTATCTTCATGAAGGCCTTCCGGTTCCATCCTCTGTGAGGGCTCATTCCACTAGGTCTGTGGGTCCTTCGTGGGCAGCTCGACGTGGTGCCTCTGCAGTCCAGATCTGCAAGGCTGCCATGTGGTCCTCTGTCCATACCTTTGTGAGGTATTATGCGTTTGACACCTTTGCCTCTCGGGATGCTTCCTTTGGGCGGCGGATTCTCCTTTCAGCACAGGAGCGTCCCCACCCTTGAAGGATACTGCTTTGGGACATCCCCAAGGTACCCTGTGGATACCCTATGGACCCTAATGTAGAAACTATGAGATATGGTAAGAACTTACCTTTGTTATCTCTATTTCTACGAAGTCCATAGGGTTCCACGGGACTCCCGCCCTGTCGCACCTGTGCTGCAGATGGGCTTTACTCTGGTCACCGTTTTTTCTGTCTTCCTCTGGTGAGAATGTGATTCTTGTGTGTGTCAAGATCTTTCTTCTCTCTCTTCCTTCTCCTCCTCCGGCCTATGGCTTGATACGTAACTGAGATGCCTTGGCTCAGGGGCGGGGTATAGGAGGGGGACCCTAGTGCATCCTGGGAGGCTGAAAACTTAACTCTATGGTGCCCGATGCCTGACGTCATCACCTATACCGAAGGTATCCTGTGGAACCCTATGGACTTTGTAGAAATAGAGATAACAAAGGTAAGTTCTTACCATATCTCATATTTTTTAATGTCCTTGTACAGACTTGGAATTGATGTTCTAGCTAATTGGAATCTAGAAGGGATCTGGTAGAGAGGACACAGGACCTTAATTAACTGTTGAAAACCCACTGTAGTAATGGCGGATACTGGACGCACATCTAATATCAGCATAGCTGTTATGGCGTCAGTAATCCGCTGTGCAAATGGGTAATTGCTGTCATACTTGTTTGCCCTTGCATACGATTGTTTAATAGTTAATTGTTTTTTGGAGGATACGCTACAAGTAGTCTTCCTCCTGGTCCCCTTCTGGGATAAAGATCCACTCACAGCAACAGCAGCAGGCGTAGTCATCAAGGATCCTTCTGAGGACTCACGGATAGGAGAGGAGTCAATCATGCTTCGAATACCAACATTGGATGCAGCAGGACTACTCCCGATGACGAATGAGGATGTTGATGATGCAGGTGTTGGTGTTGGAGATCGAAGGCACTTGGGTCTCACGGAGAGGGAGCAGGTCAGTGACAAGGGACTTATTACGTTTTGAGTTTTGGAACTTGGCGATGTACACTTTACTATTTGATGAATGCGCTCTAAGTGACATAACAAGGAGGAGGTTCCTAGGTGGTTTAGGTCATTCCCTCTACTCACTCTTGCTTGGCAATGGTCACATATGGCTTGACAACTGTTGTCTGGATCGGGGTGGAAATAATTCCGCACGTGAGACGTGGATTTTTTGTCTATTGTCCCGGCATGACAACAATACATGGGCAACAGCTGTTGCCTTACTTAACTAAAGGACATCCTTGGCATCAACATCCTCATCACCAACATCTTCATCATCAACATCCTCATCATCCTTATAACCTTCAATTACCATGTGCAATTTCACAGAAGCATCCTCGATGACTATGTCTGCAAGATGTTGACTGCCCTTCCCCACATTTACAGAGGGCACACAAATGTTGGAACTTGGAGGATCCTCCAGTACACTAGTATTTAGGTCTGGCTCACACATGGCAACCGCGGACACATTTGCACTTTCCTCTGGGATTTGTGATTTCGATTTCTCAGGACACACAGTTTTTTTTTCCGAAGGGCTATCAGAATCAGAAACAGCAGTCTTCATAAAGAAAGGCCAAGGCCTTATCTTTTCCTTGCCACTTCATGTAGTGAATGGCATATTGCCAATTTTTTGTTTATCTAAAGGCAAATTTTATTTTTTATTTTTTTTTCTTAACTTCAGTAAAAGTAGCTTTACCATATTGATGGCGTGACTTAAGCCCTGGTGCATAGGCATTCATAGAGGATGAGGAAGTTGACGGCCTTGCACTGCTGGTGGTAGCTACAACATGTGGTTTTTGGCCTTGCTCTCCTGTCATGTGACAGCCCTCCATATTTTTTGCCATCTTGAAGCAGTGTCACAAGCACCAATGTAGCCAAGGTGCGGTTACAAAATTCACACGTGCAGTCGTGCGCACACAGAACAAAATTAGACAAAAAAAAGACAAGTTTTTTTAAAAAAAATTTCAGCTCCAGAACTTGGACCCAGAGCACAGATTGATGACGACTGGAGCCAGGCAGCACTAGGTTGCGTTGCCGACTTGCTTGATCTTGTGCGGCTAAGCCTAACACGCACAGACACACAGACAATTATTAGATAAAAAAAGAAAATTTTTTTTTTCAGCTCCAGAACTTGGGCCCAGAGCACAGATTGATGATGACTGGAGTTGGGCAGAACTAGGTGGTGTTGCCGACTTGCTAGATCTTGTGCGGCTAAGCCTAACATGCACAGACAATTATTAGACAAAAAAAGACAATTTTTTCAGCTCCAGAACTTGGGCCCACAGCACAGATAGATGATGACTGGAGTCGGCCAGCACTAGGTTGCATTGCCGACTTGCTAGACCTTGTGCGGCTAAGCCTAACACGCACAGACAATTATTAGACATAAAAAGACAATTTTTTAAAAAAAATTTCAGTTTCAGAACTTGGGCCCAGAGCACAGATTGATGATGACTGGAGTCGGGCAGCACTAGGTTGCATTGCCGACTTGCTAGATCTTGTGCGGCTAAGCCTAACACGCACAGACAATTATTAGACAAAAAAAGGCAATTTTTTTTTTTTTTTTTTTTCAGCTCCAGAACTTGGGCCCAGAGCACATATTGATAACGACTGGAGTCAGGCAGCACTAGGTTGCAACTTGCTGTATATTGTGCAGCTAAGACTAACACGCACACACACACACGGAAAATAAATTGACAATATATATATTTTTTTGGGGGGGGGTACAGAACTTGGGCCCAGATGGACGCAGCAGACAGCACAGCACCAGCCCAGATGGATCAGCACCAGCCCAGATGGACACAGTAGACAGCACACGACCAGCTCAGATGGATCAGCAACAGCCCAAATGGACACAGCAGACAGCACAGCACCAGCCCAGAATGGATCAGCACCAGCCCAGGACACAGCAGACAGCACAGCACAGCACCTCTCCCCAGCCCTACACTACCCACCCTCCCTTTTCAGTCTCCACAGCTGGAGTGAAATGGCACCCGCCGCATGCCTTATATATATAGACGAAAGCTTGCGAGCCACGAGATTTTGTCTCTATGATTTTGCCTCGATTTGAGATATCCGAGTCAGGCGGGAAACCCCGAGCCAGCTTAGTTCTGACTCGGATCTACAAAATTCGGGTGTGTTCGGATCTCTGAGATCCGGACCCGCTCATCTCTACTACTTACCATCGGGATGCCAGCATCGGGATTCTGACCTGTGCTGGGATTCCGGCACCGGCATTCTAAGAGCCGGCATCCCGAACGCCGAGATTTAAACTACATCCCGAATTTATTATGTGCATTCGAAGTAAGAAAGCATTCGAAGTGTATTAAACCAAGTTTCAGTCTATCCTACACAGCTGTGTAACAAACGACTTATTTAAGTGTCCTATGAACTTTAAACTTTTAACTTATTTATCTATTTACTGTACATATTCTTTGATTTAATATTTGCACCATATATGGTAACCAACTGTTATTATTGCCATATGGCAAAATGAATTTCAGTTATTTTATGGTAACTATGGTTATAAATTGTTATTAATTGTTTATATTGGCATATTGCTCTATGAATTTCAGTGACCTTTATCCTTACTAGGGATGTGTGCCGACCCCCGTGTTTTGGTTTTGGATCTGTATCTCCTTCAAGGTTTTGGATCTGGATTTGGTTTTGCAAAACCGCTTTTGTGTTTTGGTTTTGGATCTGTATTTTCTTCAAAAATTTATAAAACTCACATACTGTAATTTGGGCCTTTTTTATTGTTCCTAGAGTACTATTAACCTCAATAACATTAATCTCCAGTCATTTCCAGTCAATTTTGACCACTTCACAGCTCACAATATTGCTCACCAACATAGGCCAAAGGCTGGCTTGCTAAAATAAGCAACCATCAGAGCAGCGGCACAAACACACGGCAGTTATTTCTGTTTACAAATGTTTTGCAAATTAGTAATGTATTATCAATAACCAATCAAACTAACTCACAAACTCCACCAAATATATTTGATCTCTATGTTGATCTTAACCGGTTTATTCGTACTCTTTGTAGGAAGAGATTTTTTGCTAATAAAGCAATTAAAGCTGTCACAGCTAATGAGGATGCTCCTTTTCCGGTAGTCTTAGATGCAGATGACGATCCAGTCTTGAATATACTAGAAGAATTAGAACAAGAAGGTGACCCCGATAACTATATTTCTAAAACACAAAAAATCTTTAATGTCAACAAGAGTGATTGTAAGTTAAGATCAGATTTTTTTCCAATTAGTTTTAAGAGTAGTAGTGTTGAAACCTTCTATAAAACCACCTTAGAGGGTTTCAGGAATCTTTGTTCGTCTCAGTCCACTAATGTTGGCAAACATGGTAACTTAACTAGGGGTGAGAAGAGGGCTCTTAGAAATTTGACACAAGATACAAGTATTATGATCAAAGAAGCCGATAAGGGGGGAGGCTTGGTCATCCAAGACAAGGCCGATTATATAGCCCTTAGACAGCTTGAGGATGCCCAATTTTATACGGTCCTCATGAAAGATCCTACTGCCTCCTTTTTGGCCGAACTTGAGATCATTCTGATACAAGCGTTGAATGATGGGGTCATATCCAGAGAGGAATATCATTTTCTTTCACATTCTTTTCCTACTGTGCCAATTTATTATCACTTACCAAAGATTCACAAGTCCCTCACTTCACCCCCTGGACTCCCATTATTTCGGGTGTTAATTCTCTTCTTCTCTTTCTGCCTATGTGGATTCTTATTTACAGCCACGTGTCTGTCAGTTGAGATCACACATACGTGATACGACTCATTTTTTACAATTAATTCAAGATATAAAATGGAAATCTTCGTATGCTTTTCTTACCATGGATGTACAAAGCTTGTACACCAATATTCCACATCAATTTGGTGTTCAGGTTATATGTGACATTCTTAATAGAGATGGAGATCTTACTGACAGACACAAACAATTTTTATTAGATTCAATTCACTTTATTCTTACTCACAATTATTTTCTTTTTTCTAACACTTTTTACTTACAAACTATGGGTACGGCCATGGGAACCAGGTTTGCTCCGAGCTACGCTAACCTCTATGTGGGCCGGGTCGAGGACCAACTCGTGTGGGGGGACGGGCTCGGAGACCACCTGGTTCTCTATGGCCATTACATAGATGATCTATTCATTATTTGGGATGGGGACTCGGACACAGCTTTTGATTTTGTGCGTTCTCTCAACACCAACACTTTTAATTTGAATTTTACTCACCACTATAATAAGCATGCAATAAACTTTCTGGATGTGACCCTTGAGATTCGGGGTGACAAAATAGTCACCTCTAACTATAATAAAGATGTTGGGAGAGATGCTTACCTACACTTTCGTAGTGCCCATCATATGCCATGGAAGACCAACATACCCAAAGGACAACTTCTCAGGATTAGGAGAAATTGTTCAACAGAAGAAGGATTCTGAGCATCCAATTCCAGCATCCAATAGGATGCTGGAATCTTTAATGAGCAGGGGATATCCTAAACACATTTTAGAGAGGGCATTCAAGGAATTATCAGAGATGGATAGAGATTCCTTGTTACAATCTAAAAAGGAGACTGTGTCAGAAGAACAAAATGAAAATAATAATAATACAAATAAAAAACCAAGGGAGTTGGCCTTTATTAGCAAATTTAATAGCCAATCAAATACTATTAAACAAATTATAAAATCTAATTACCATATATTAAAAGTAGATCCTATACTTAATCAATTTCTTCCCACCCATCCCGAATTCATCTTTAGGAAGAATCGTTCTCTAAAAACTATCCTTGCTCCAAGTTTTATGAAATCAGACTCTGATGTTAAGAATCCAGATAATTGTAATATTTCTTGGTTAGGTACAAGAATTAACGGCTTCTTTAGATGTGGAGGTTCAAGGTGTACCACTTGTAAATATGTGTTGAATAAAACTATATCTGTTTCTACTACGACAGGAGAGGAAAAAAGAATCACCAGTTTCATCAACTGTAATACTAGTTGGGTAATCTATCTCCTTCAATGTGGCTGTCACCTTAAATATGTGGGTCGAACTACCAGACCCCTCAAGGTGTGGTATATGGAACATCGTAGGAACATTTTAAATAAAAAATGTAACCATAGTATTCCAAAACATTTTATTGAGAAACATAACAATGATCCAAGTTCATTAACAGTTATAAGTTTAGAATTTATCCCTCCAACCTTACGAGGAGGTGATAGATTCAGAAAACTTTGTCAACAGGAGATTTACTGGACATTTCAACTTAATTCTTTATTTCCCAGTGGACTAAATGAAGCACTAGATGCTATTTTATAAATTAGGGGTTTAGAGGGGCCACTTTTAGTAGGTTATTGGTGCCCCCCCTTTTTGTATTATCAATTATCCCTGTATCTCCCCTTTTTTTGTTTTGTTTCCTTACATGTGTTCTATGGTCTTCAAACCGTAGTGTGTTCCATGAATTAGGACCAAAGGTCCATTTATTTATTTAATTAATTCAGTAGCTCATGTGTATTCATGGTTATAGATTGCCCATGATCCGTCTATTGGGCTTAATATATAATCAATACTAATTCTTTATAAAATATTTTTTTAGTATATCTTTGTTGATATTTCTAAATTGGATTACATGTGTATTATTCAAAATTTATTGTCAATTTGCTATATAATCATACAGCCCGTATGAGGCTGCTATATGTTTTAAACATGAATGATTTCTATAAGGTTTGGCTTAATATTTTACATAGAAATTTGAGACCAAATACTTTATTAGATCCGATAGTTCATTTGACACACAGCGTATGAGGACGCTGCGTTCCAATCTAATGAAACATATATGATCATCAGGACTGTTCAGATAGGAAACAGTTTCAGTTGGAGGTGTGGAACGCAGCGCATGATGCTGTAGCGTCTGATCCGGTCACGCGATTTCTTGTTGACTAGTGATCGGCACGTGATCCAGTCAGGTGACCTTTGCTAATTTGCTATCGGCTATGAACAAGAGGCTTGGAACGCAGTGTGTAATTTGGTAGCGTTCCACACAGTAATACGATTTGGTCATATGACCACTATTGACCAATAATTAAACATCTGGGGTGGTCCGTTGTATCAAGTATCGGAGCTATTCTTAGACAGTAAAAGAGGTAATTCTTTTAAGTTTTACTTTTATTCCTTCAAACTTTTCATTAAATATGTGTTTATGTCTGCCTCCTATTGTCTGTATTCATTTACATTTTATTTTTCAATTGTGTAACTTGCATAAGCTGATTGGATTCACTTGCGGATGATTAAGCCCAATGAAAGGTGGTATAAAAAGGGTTGTGTGACAGCTATAGAGACACCTTGAAAAAGCTACCTGATGGTAGCGAAACGTGTTGGTGGTTCTCCCTGATTTAGGCACTTACTATTTGGACACTTCTAAGGATTTTTACTGGAGCCTACATTGGAGTTGGGACGTACT
This sequence comes from Taudactylus pleione, assembly GCA_031769625.1. Taxonomy (NCBI): domain Eukaryota; kingdom Metazoa; phylum Chordata; class Amphibia; order Anura; family Myobatrachidae; genus Taudactylus; species Taudactylus pleione. Next base: position 238,060 of record JAUIMM010000545.1, read on the forward strand.
TTTTTGTTCCAGCATTGACTTCCCAGAGGTATTTCCTTGCGTTGGATGTTCGCCGGTTGTGATGCCATCGCTAATTATAGGATCCTCACTTCATCTGGACTTAAGCTGGTCAACCATTTCCCTATTGTTGGACTTACAACTAAACTCCAGTTTTTCCTGAAAGACATCTTCATCCATGTTCATGTCCTATACTATTGCTGCAGCTATCAGTGCCTACAGGGTTAATATAATGCATGATATATTTGTTTTTATAACCATTTCAGTGAATCCACACCCATTTGTGTATGATTATATTTTATTTATTTATTTATTTATTAACAGTTTCTTATATAGCGCAGCATATTCCGTTGCGCTTTACAATTGGAAACATTGATAGAACAAAACAGGGTAATAACAGACAGACATAGAGGTAAGAGGGCCCTGCTTGCAAGCTTACAATCTATAGGGAAACAGGCATTGATACACAAGGATAGGTGCTATATATATTGCAATTTGGTCTGGCCAGAATGCAGAGTTTCTTGGTGGGCTGCATGATCCAGTCACACAGGAATGTCGGCAAAATGTCAGGAGTATGTGAAAGAAAGACAATATGTGAGGTTATGTGTGGACTGTGAGAGGGGATGTGATAAGACATGGAAGCTATGAAGGTTATGTGGTCGGTTCTGGAATCTGATAAGCTTGTCTGAAGGGGTGAGTTTTCAGGGAACGCTTGAAGGATTGAAGAGTAGAGGTAAGTCTTATTGTGTGTGGTAAGGCATTCCATAGAGTGGGTGCAGCCCGAAGAAAGTCCTGTAACCGTAAATGGGAGCAAGTAATGCGTGGGGATGAGAGACGCAGTTCTTGTGCTGAGCGGAGAGGTCGGGTTGGGAGATATTTTGAGATGAGTGAAGAGATGTATGTTGGTGTAATTCGGTTAATGGCCTTATGTGTAAGTAACAGTATTTTGTATTGAATACGGTAGAAAACTGGCAACCAATGGAGGGACTGACAGAGCGGGGCAGCAGACGATTAACGTTTGGCAAGGAAGATAAGCCTCGCAGCTGCATTCATATATTGTGCATTAAGTCATTGTTTTGTATAAAATTTGTGAATTTATTAGCGCTGCATACTTTTTTCTTTAAACTAACTCACAAGTATGTTCAATAGAAAACAATACAACACAGAAATTTACTGAAAATCGTGCCTGGAATATCCTTGCTCAAAACAAGTAGTCGTAGTTAACAAGCAGCAAACAAAAAAACTCCTAAACCAGGTGTAAATAGCAACAGCAGACATGAATGCCCCCTACACAAGTGCACAAGTCCCCAGCACATGCCTATTCTCAGTGCCCATTCTGTATTTCCCTCCTGGGGGTGCTGGGCCACTGATGACCGGCACTCTGTGCCCACGTAAAGTCCCATTCAATCAGCCTTTTTGTTGAGCAGTTCCCCAAAATCTCCCCAACCATAAAAACAGCATTCCATACCTGCGGGGCAGAAACAGTGCAGGTCAGAAACAGTGCAGGTCAGATACAGTGCGGGTTGGATACAGTACAGGTTCGATACAGTATGGGTCAAATACAGTGCGAGATACAGTGCAGGTCTGATATAGTGCGGAATACAGTGTGGGTTGGATACAGTGCAGGTCAGATACAGTGTGGGATACAGTACGGGTCTGATATAGTGCGGGGTACAGAGTGGTTGGATACAGTGCGGTATACAGTGTGGTTTGTATACAGTGAAGGTCAGATACAGTGTGGGGTACAGTGTTGGTCTGATATAGGGCCTGATTCAGCAAGGAATGCAGTTGCTAATACGCACGCAATCGGTCAATTATTGCATTTCATGCATGCGTATGCATCACAGTTCACATGCACGAACTAGCAAATGCGATCGGAACTGCGATTGCACAGGCTAATAAGACCCAGAGCAGAGTGATTGACAGGAAATGCTGTTTGTGGGTGGTGACTGGGACGGTGGTCGGTCTAAAGCAGACGTGCCAGTGCGTTTCAATGATGTTGCAGGGGTGTGCATAAATTATCCACTGCGTGGCCATAAGCAGCCAAAGTACTGATAGTGTGCGTGGCTGTTAGCAATTTCTGAGTAAGGTCAGGGCTTATGCAAGTGTGCATATGGGTCTGATATTACTGGATATTACTGATTGTTTCGCTATGTTGCCCTAGTATACGGATGTGAGTAAGGGGAAGTGGGCGTTCTTATGTCAGGCTCTGATCGTAATGTGAATGCAAACATTTAAATAGCACTGCTAATATTAGCAACTGTGGTGCGTGTGTATAAGCAGAATTGCGATCCATAGTGAATCAGACCCTGAGTGCGGGATACAATGTGGGTTGGATACAGTGCAGGCTGGATAACGTGTGGTATACATTGTGGGTTGGATACAGTGCAGATCGGATACAGTGCAGGGTTCAGTGTGATTCGTGTTACAGTGCATGTCTGATACAGTGCAGTTTATAGTGCAGGTCGGATACAGTGTGGGTTGGATACAGTGTGGGATACATTCTGGGTTAGATACAGTGCAGGTCAGATATAGTGTTGGATATAGTGCAGGATACAGTGTGGGTTCCTCTATAAAAACAGGTATTATTGATACCCCTTTCCCTCCTTGCCTTGAAATGGAGAGGTTATCTCTCGAAACGCGTCGGCCAGAGTAGGCTTTGAAGGGTGGTCTTTTCCGTTACTGCTGTCCAGACTGCTGTACGATCTCTGTTTACCTTTTAACACAAATTAGCCACACGGGAACCGGAGCTGCTGGGCTATTTGTTGTACTGGGGTTGGTGCCTTGTCTCTGGGTGGAGGACTAGTCCCCACCTAATAATGCTTTTCGTACATATTTTCTTGTGATATACTTCTTTTATTTATATGGAAATTTTTAATAGCATGTTAATAAAACCCCAATTTTTTTTTCACTTGGCTGGATTGAATATTATATACAGTATATAAACCATAAGGAAACCTTGATGGGAGTGAACACACCTCATTTGTTGTGAGTATTGGTATGCATCCACATCTTTTTTGGTTTGGTGCGGTACATATGCTTTATTTTGTGTAAGTAAGGTATGTACTCTGCACCATACTTCTAAGAAAGACATATATTGAGCTGCAGATAAAAAGATACCCTTATACATGTTGTCTTCATTATTTCAATGTAAGTGAGGTATGAATACCGGTATCACATTTATTTATTTATTTTTTTAAAGACATTTTATTAGATTTCACAAAAAATTTAACATAATATATGGAGATACAGTACATATCCTCAAAACTTACGAAAACTATATATACCTGTAGTAACTACATACAGAATATAATATCATAGCATCAATTTTTTACAAATAATAATACAGAATAAAACTAACATAAAAGGGTTAGTATAGAGACAGACACAGAAGGGAGGGGGGGAGACAATTTGTAGACAATTGTTTATGGCATATTTCCTGCTTCTGAGACTTATGTATAGTACTCTGTAATTTTGAGTGTGGATTCTATTTAAAATTCAGACTACGAGGCATGAGAATCTAATTGTCTATGCAGAAACCAAGAAGTGGGTTCAAATAGTTTGTAAATATGTGTCTGGACCGAAACATCAAGAGCTGCGATGTAGTGCTCCCATTTTTTGTGAAATCTTATAATACTATTTTCTATATCAGGAATGGTAGCTCGTCTTTCAAAGTATATAACACGAATAAGAGCAATCTTCACGTCAGCCAAAGAGGGAGTAGACCCCTTAATCCAAAATTTCAAAATTGTTTTTTTCGCCAAAGTAAGAATAACAGTAAAGGCAGGAGTAATCTCCCTTCCCAGCACACCCAAATCCCATACAGAGAAATTCACAAATAAAAATGCTATTGGGTCTCAAGAAAGGTTTAATTTAAAAATTTGATTAATATAATTAATTTTATTCCAAAATACAGCTATCTTTCCACACTGCCAAAAATTGTGGAAGAAAGTGGCACCTTGCATTATGCATTTTGGGCACTTGCCAGTTTCTTCTGGGACCATACTGGTATGTGCTCTCTGAGCCTGATAAATAAATGCTCTGTGCATTGTTTTAAAATATGTTTCCTGCAATGAAGCAGAATGAAGATATTTAAATACCATTACTTTATGTTCCAGTAAAGCGTCTAGGTCTGAGAGGTCGCAATATCTTCTGACCACCTTTTAAATGTACAACCCCAGAGTTTATTACGTTGTGTAGTCTTAAGATACATGTTATAATGTTTAAGTCTAAAGAGACTAATGCGAGAAAAGGAAAAGATAGTCTGCATAGGGTCAGGTGTTTCATCATCAGACATTGGTTTGGGTAGTGTATTGACGAAGTGTCTAATCTGCAGGTACATAAAAAAAATGGCTATTTGATAAATTAAATTTGCTTTTTAATTAAGAAAAACACATCAGTATCCTAACTGGATCAAAAACATCCCGAATTGATGCAATTCCGCCCCTCCTCCACCCCTTAAAGAAGGCATTCCATAGGCCCGGCACAAAAAGCTGGGTTTCCCCATAAAGTTGTGAACCCGGAAGAGCATGTGTTCCTCTGTAATTATATATTTGTATACCTCCAAGAGTGATATGTATCAAAAAATAGGAAGCTAGAGAATATCTTAACAAGGATGTCTTTCTTGGGGGAATGAAGCAATGCGCTGGGAGAAAATGGAGAGAACAACTCTACCTCTAAATCATAATTCACAAACATAGACCGACCCCAAAACCAGTCTAATATATATCTGAAAGTTGAAGCCCTACTGAAAGATTATAGGTCAGGTAAATTTACTCCTCCCTCCGAACGAGACAATTGCAATTTAGAATATGCTATCCTTGGTTTTTTTTCATTCTATAAAAATTTTTCAGAATACAGAGTCTATATAAGATGCGTTGTTTTTTTTTAGACTCAGGGGAAGCATTTGTAATAAATAAGACAGTTTAGGAAAGGCTATGCTCTTGATTACCGTGGTTCTGCCTAACAAGGACAGAGGCAGATTCATCCATTCCGTCAATAGCTTAGATATACAGTATATAGATCAACTAATGCTCTGGGAATCCGTATTCCCAGGTATGTCAGTGCATTTGTAACAACTGGGAATAGGGATAATACCGGGTGAAGACTAAGCCTTGTCACATCTCCTGATATAGGTAGCAATTCCGATTTAGTATAATTCACTTTGTACCCAGCAAATGTCCCAAAGTCACCAACCAGGGACATAATTGCCGGAACTGACGTAATGGGATTAGATATAAATAAGAGCATGTCGTTTGCAAACAATGCCATTTTAGCCTCTATTTTACCTACTGTGATACCCTTAAAGAGTGTGGAATCTCGGAAGGCTATCGCCAGGGGCTTCCTTAGCCATCGCAAAAAGTAAAGGCGGCAATGGACATCCCTGGTGAGTACCCCTCTCTATACAGAATGGGGATGACAAATACCCGTTGCCCATCACCTGTGTCATAGGGTCAGAGTATAAGTTAGATATTAAGTGTATGAAGTCCTCTGGTGCTCCAAATCTCCGCAATGATTCAAATACGTGATCCCATGTTACTAGATCAAAGGCCTTTTCGGCGTCTAATGATAATATTACATTAGCATCCTGGCATCCATAGGACTCCACCCATTTTATGATCGAAAGCACCTTCCTAATATTTGCAACATACTGGCGGCCGTGAATGAATCCAGATTGATCGGCGTGGATAATAGACGGCAAAATCAATTTAAATCTCTTTGCCAACAATGTGGTGAAAATTTTGTCGGTCGTATTTAATAATGAAAACGGACGGTACGAACTGGGGAGTTCTGGGTCACGTCCAGGTTTTGGCAAGACTCTAATAGTAGCAGAATTAAAGTATCTTGGAGGACTATTACCCGCTAAAATTGAATTATAGACCTCCACAAGGGGCTCAGATATCTTAGAGGATAAAATCCTGTAAAAATCATTGGAGAGGCCATCAGGGCCTGGGGCTTTATTGGGTCTTAAAGAGAAAATTACTGCGGTGACTTCATCAATGGTTACCGGTTTTATCAACGATGAGGCCTGATCTGTGGACATGGTGGGCACATGTATGTTGGACCAAAATTACGCCTTCCTGGACCCATCCATATCCTGTCTGTATAATTGTGAATAGAATGACCTAAGGATATCTGTGATATCCACATTGGATCTGACTAAATTACCATTGTTGCCTCTTAGAGCTTTAATAATTGTGGGTGGTTGATTCTCTTTTATTAAGTTGCTGGATTTATTTCCATGACTATAAAATCTCGATTCCTTATTGAAAGTATATTTTGATTCCATTGAGGACATAATATTGTCAAACAGAGTTTTCTGATGACAATATGCCTGTTTCGATGCCGGGATTGCTTTTAAACTCCTGGTATGCGGAAGTAAGTCTCGCCTGAGAGTCTAAATACTCCGCACCCAACTGTGTATCTTTAAGTTTGCAGTAGGACATAATAACACCTCTTATCACAGGTTTACAAGCCTGCCAGAATAGAAGCGGATTATCCTGTTCATAATCCGAGTTATCATGTTTATAGTCACTCCATGCTGCTTCCAGCATATTACGGAACTTAATGGAGCTGGATAAATAGGATGGAAAACACCACTGGCGAATAGGTGTCCCTATCAGTGTTAACTGATATCTTCATCCAACACAAAGCATGATCAGATAAATTAATTGGTAAGTGATTAGAGAGCAATAGGTAGTCAATGCGTGAAAGGGTGCCATGAGCCGTAGACAGGCATGTAAAATTCCGGTCTACAGGATGGCACACCCTCCACACATCCACCAATCCCAGCTGATCAGACATATAGGGGATACCAATCTTAAGGGGGGTAGATTTTGTAGACATATTATTTCTACCTAGCATGTTAGAGGTGACTAAATTGAAATCTCCTCCCAGGATTAGTGAGGCGTCTGAATACATATGCAGTTTGGAAAGAATATGTAAGAAAAATGTATTAGTGCATACATTAGGGGCATAAAGGTTGCATAACACAAACCTAGAAGTATTAATTGGCACATCCGTTATAACATAACGACCATGTGGGTCAGTAGTGGTTGAGTGAATAATGGTATGGTGATATTTATTAACTAAAATGACCACACCTCTAGCCCTAGAAGTATATGTAGAGGAGGCCAAAACCGACCAACCCAGCATGTCCAATTTTACCACCTCAGGAGGGAGATGTGTCTCCTGCAGGAAAACAACATCCAATTTAAGTTTTCTCATATATAATAGGATCGTTTTCCTTTAAATCGGGGAGTTAAGCCCGCCTACATTCCACGTGCCATATAGAAGACTAGTCATATTGGATCACAAAAAAAATTTAACCACAACTGAGCCATATTCAACAACATCTTGCAGGGATCTGCCATAGAGATCAAATCATGAAACAAACAAGACAAGACACATGAGGAAGAAAAAGCACAAATAAGGGGGAAAAAACAAAATTTAAAACTGTAAGGGTACCAAAGTACCCTAAAAGTTGGGCATATAAGAACTTTCAACATATCAGGATGCAGTAACGTCCACCAAAATGTTTAAGTATGCGCTCAGCATACCCCAGCATATAGAAACAATTATATAACATACAGCATAACATTAATTAACATTCTCATATCAGCTATCAGAATATCTCATTCTAATTTCAATAGGGAAAACATAGCATTAATATTTAAGTACATCTGAAAAGCTAACAGCATAAAGAACAGCCTATTTACATAAGTATTATAAACTGATTTGAATTCAAGAACATATAATTGTGAAAATGTAAAGTAAACTGGGTTGCAGACTGCATTTTTCTCACGTGATTGTCCCATTAGATTCACAGGTCAAGTGTAGAAGTTGGCTATGGGACTGTGCCAGGGATAGGGACAGCACGGCAGAAGGTGATACTTTGGAGCTACAGATAGCAGAGCTCCAGCGCAATGCTGCCTTCCTCTTCAGCGTCCAAGCCACGCCCCCCACCGGTATCACATTTAAGAATTACCTCAAAGAAGAAATCAAAGTTATATTTTTGAAGAGATTAATTTTTTGTCTAGACATCTATAGACTTCTGCTTGTTGATTTAGAGGTTGTGAAACGTCTTTTCTCTCATATGAGAATTTTATTTTATTTCATTCAGTTTTTATTGTACTATACATTGTTTCTAACAACCCTTGTTTTCACATATTTATGAAATCATCTATATTTCTATGGAGAACAATAACACCAATCAATGAGGATAAAAACTTCCCAGCGACCAACTTCTTTTTTTCTGATAAGTATACCTTGCTTTTTTACCACCTATGTTACTTTACCAGACATTAGTGCCATCTTCCTCACCAACCACCATTTTTCTATAGTTACTTTCGATCTTTTGGTATAGATCCCTTTGTGCTGATCAAGAGACAGCTTCTGTCCACTTTTTGTGTAAGCACCACTATTTTCTCCTTAAATTCCATTTTTTTGCCATATTGTTATACCATCCTAACTAAGGAAAATCAGGCAGCATCATGTTTCATCATCGATAAGCAAGAATAGCAAGAATAGGAGAAGCCTTCAAGATAAATTTTAATGAAGAGGATATAGAGATGTCAGATGATAAGCTAGAAACTGCTATGGAACGTTTAGGTGATGGCTTCTAAAGGAGAATAGATTGTGGTGGGAGGTAGCCACCATGGAAAAGTATATGGCTGAACCAATCATACCCAAGGGACTGAGAATGAATAAACCTCCCACTTTCCAAGATGCCTCAGAAACTTCTGGACTGAAAGGAACAATGGCCCTGATTCAGAGCCGGACGCTCTGACCAGAGCGCTCGCTCTGAATCAGGGCCCACCTTCATTAATATGGAGCATCCTCCTGGATGCTCGTATAGCTGTGGGTCACCACTCACAGCATATACGAGCGTGCAAAATGACGGTCAAGACCATCGCGACCATCGAAACTGCGAGCAAAAGCCTGCGGTTGCGTTTTTCAACCACAAGGCCAGGAGTGATTTTGGCTCTATCAGAGCCAAAATCACTCCCACTGACATCACTAGTGATGTCAGTGGGGCCGGCTTCAGATGGTCACCATCGACAGCACGCCCCTTTGATGAGACACTCCGAGCGAAGGAAAGTCCTTCGCTCGTCGGGTCTCGCGCATGCGCACGACGGAGCTCCCTCCATCGTGCGCATGCGCAGTGGGGACCATCGACCCACTTGCGAGCGGACAGCCGCTCGCGAGTGGGTCTGAATGAGGGCCAATATTCTAAATACCTCTTCTTTTTCATTAATTAAATTAATCCTAGGAGAAAGAAGAGAAGCTTAAAGAAATAAAAGAAAGAATTGATGTGTTAAAAACGCTTATCCAGCCTTTCAATCAGCTACCTATGTTTATTGTTTTAGTAAAAGAGATAACAGATAAAATAGCTAGAAATACGGACTATCTAATTACTATAAGTTTAGGATAATTAAAGAGAGACATAAGGGACACCCTATATTGTCCACCCCAGAAACTATAGAACAACAACAACCACAACATCAAAAAACCAGGAAGAAACATTTTAACCACACTCCAAGAAGAGAAGAATCATAAATATCATCAAGAAAAAACATTATTATAGAAGAAGGCGAAACATAGAGCAATCTATCGGATGCTTCAAAGACTATAATACACCACTACAACAAAGGAACTTTAACAGGGCCGTAACTAGGGTAGTGCGACCAGTGCCATGGCACAGGGCACCGCAGGGCAGAGGGCACTGTTTGGGCCTGTCAATTTCAGCTTCCTCTTCTTTTATCCCCAGCATCTCCTTGCCTCCCCTATCTCTTCCCTGGCCCTTCCCCATGAGGCAATGACCCTTTTTTCAGGTGCACTATCTTATGTCCCTATTTAAAAAATGGGGGGGGGGGCACCAATGCTCTCTCAGGCACAGGGCACCAAAAAGTTTAGTTACAGCACTGAAATTTAAACACCAGAATACTAGAATTCATAACAAGACTTCATCCAATGACAGAAGAAAAAAGCCTGTGATATTCACGTACAATAGCAATATAAAATTAGAAACACCACAAAATGAAAACTACAAAAGGAATGAAAACCATAGTAGAAGGTTTTTAACACCACAAAAAGAAAGAAGAGGTAATTCCTCAACTTTCTTTTGAAAATATCACAAACAGGAGAACTTTTTATGACCAACCTCGTTGGTATCGCAAAAGATGGACACCCTATAAAAAACAGAGAAAAAGACACAAACATATCACAACTAACCAGAGAACACCAGTACCTTCCGAAAGGACTACTCAAAATAGAAGATTTTTCCGGAAATCATCTTCTTTGGAGGATAACAAGGAAAAAGACCTCCCGAAATAGAACACCTCTCTGTAGGTCACCTTTTTTAGAAGAAAAGAGATGAAGAACCGAATCGACACCCAAGAAGTCCAGGAAGAAACAGAGTTTAACTCAAACTAAAAAGATAAATTTAATTTCCAAAAGAACCATAAACCATAAAAGGAGAGGATGCAGAGCAGGTAAGATCAAAAATATGAAGAATCAAAAAAAAAAAATTAAGAAACTACCCAAAGAGAGATCAGAAATTGTTACTGGTAGGAGTCAAATTTTCAATTTAAGTAGACGAGTATTAACAAAAAGGGACTAAATTATGCCTCCACTTACATGGACCATAGGAAGATAACGCTCAGGAATTTTTTTGCAATAAAAGAAAAGGACCAGATGACGCATATTCCAGTAGAAAATCCAGAAACCCAAACAGAAATTCATGCAACCAAGAAAGGCAAATCTACTTTCTATCCCGCTCACATTAAGAGTATCTTTATCGATACCTTTTCGAAAGTAGTACTGGAAGAAATCAAAAAACTCAAAAAAAGAAGATCAAATTTAAATTGACCAGAAAGAAAGAGAAATCATTCAAGATCTAAGCAAAGATGAAACTATTATCATTAAGCCTTGCAACAAAGGCGGGGCCATTGCAATTCTGACCCCTCAAATAAATGAGAAAGTGGGCAATAATAACTGGTTATGATGTCCAGTTCAAACAAGTAGAAATGGTATTTAAAAAATACTGGTATCTACTTAAAAAATATCTAATCCTTAGTAACATCATCCCCGAAAAGACTTTCATATACCGCAGATCAAAGACTCTTAAAAATCAGCTAGTAAAAAGTACATTACCCATGCCATCAAAGAACATGATCCGCACCAAGGTTTTTCATCGCTGCAGACTTTGTATAGGTTGTAAAAACATAAAAGACACTATATCCAAATACACTGAAATTACCATTAATGGATCAAAATTAAAAATCAAAGATTTTATTACCTACAGCATCCCAAACGTCATATACTTGATGTTAAGGCTCAGCACTAGCAATGGGGAATAGTCCTGCACAGCCTTGAGGGCTGGAATATTTTGGCTGGATGCGGCCGTGTAGTTGGCTTGAGGGCTGGAGTTGTTAGGACAGAATGTGGCTTAAGAGCCAATTGATTGTGATGCTGCCTTTGGGCCGGTAGCAGCCTCTGGGTTGGATAGGCCTGTGGGCCAGTAAAGTTGTGATGCGGCCTTTGGGCCGGTAGCAGTCTCTGGGCTGGTTGAGGCCTGTGGGCCAATAGGTTGTGATGCGGCCTTTGGGCCGGAAGCAGCCTCTGGGCTGGATGGGCCTGTGGGCCTGTAAGTTGTGATACGGCATTTGGGCCGGTAGCTGCCTCTGGGCTGAGTTGCTGCCTTGGCAGGATGCGGCCCCTGGGCCGAGATACAGCCAGTAAGGAGTGTAGCAGCCTTTGGGCTGAGTAGCAGCCTTGATGGCTGAAAGACTTGGCTGGAAGATACTGAGGTGCGCACAGTGTCGCCGGGATGACACCAGCGGAAGAGCATAAAGTTGCATAAACAGGATGCTGAAGTGCGCTTATGACGCCGGAATGACACAAGTGATAGTACACAAAATCGCATATTCTGATGAGTGGCCTGTGCCACCGGGTTGACACAAGCTGCAGGATGCTGGGTTGCGCACTCTGAACTCTGAGTGCGGTCTATGCTGCTTGGATGACACAAATGGCAAAGGCAGGAATGTAGATCGTGCCACCAAGATGACACAAACGGCAGGTGGTGCAATTACGGACCGTGCCACCTAGATGACACAAACAGCAGCTGAAGCAAATGCAGACCGTGCCGCCTAGATGACACAAACGGCAGGAACAATGGAGCTGGCTTGATACTGGAAACTCAACTGCGAACAGGAGACCACATGACAACCAGAAACATGTGAAATGCTATCACTGGCATGGAGTGAAGGGCTGGCTGGAATTTAACAGAAACAGGGCCCAACCAGAGCAAGCCTCCCTTAATGACAGATTAGTGTGCACCTGGGCTGTGCACAGACAGGATAATCAATTAGTGTGCACCTCATACTGTACACATACAAGCAGTAATTAGTGCAGTGCCTCAGAAGAAACTAAAGCGGGAAACTGCAAACAATATGATCTGCTTAACTGCAGATCCTAACACTTGGTAGAATGTACTTGTGGTTTGTCCTACATTGGAAGACCACTCAAAATAAGAATATCAGAGCATTTACGAAACATCAGGAAAGGTCTGTCTACCCACCTGTTATGAATTCCAGTGACCACTCCTAGTAAGCTATCTAGAACTCAGGCTATCGAGGTCTTCCGCCTCTAACAACCACCCGTTGTATCCTTAATTAATAGTTCACCGGTACTTAGGTGGCTGCCTTGACTTACTGCTCGGAGTAGTAGCAGCTTACAGGAGTGTCGGTTGGAATCCAGTGATGAGGAATTAAGTTAGAACAGGAAGAGTCAATGGTGAAGCTTAGAGAGCTGATGGTGCGGCTTGTGTGCCGATGGTGCGGCAAGAGGCGATGGTAGAAAGCTAATAACAAGTGCTGCGGCTTTGAGAGCCGATGGTGTGACTTGTGTGCTGATGATGCGGCTTGTGTGCCGATGGTGCATCAATAGCCGATGGTAGTAAGCTGATTATAAGTGCTGTGACTTTGATAGCCGATGGTGCAGCAAATGTGCCAATGGTGTGGCTTGTGTGATGATGATGCGGCTTGTATGCCGATGGTGCGGTTCCTCGGTTTGCTTATATTTTTTCCTTTTTATGGTGAAAAACTGAATCAATATTGAAAAAAGACATCAGTTTGAAGGAAAGTATGTTCATACTTTTATTTCATATTGTATATATTTTTAGAGTCATTAGCGCCAGGAATTGTCATTACCAATTGTTGTTGCATGTATTTTAAATTAGGTCTTTAGGGTGACCTTGGTTTTTGCAACTCTAGGCTGCTGGGTTGCGCTTTTGAGTTTATTACACCCCAATATTTCTGTCTCCCTCGAGCAGGTCACCTTCCCTGGATGATGTTGTTCCAGTTCCCTCGGTTGCTAGGCGATCGGCACGCCTCATGATGTCACATGCTATCACTATCACAGCGTGATTGGATGGTCCTCCTATTTGTACACACTGGCCTTTTGCCGTCTTGCCGACTTTAGGGTTCCTGTGGGTTCCCTCAGCTTGGCTGCATGGTCAGCATTCTGTTTCTCCTCGTGGTGAAGATTCTAATTTTCCCGTAGTAGCTTTCGTGCCGTCTCCGGCTCTCCAGCTTCTCCAATGTCTTCCTAGCCACGCCAATACTACCGTGCTGCCATTGGCTCTCAAAGCCGCAGCATCTATTACCAACTTTCTATCTTCGGCTTTTGCCGCATCATTGGTACCCAAGCCGCACCAGCAGCTTCCGTGCTGTCTCAGGCTCTCCAGCTTCTCCAACGGCTTCCTAGCCGCACCAATACTACCGTGCTGCCATCGGCTTTCAAAACCGCAGCACTTACTACCAACTTTCTACCATCGGCTCTTGCTGCATCATTGGCACCCAAGCCGCACCAGCAGTTTTCGTGCTGTGTCCGGCTCTCCGGCTTCTCCAACGGCTTCCTAGCCGTTGGAGAAGCCACAGCAGTTTCCTGAAGAAGTGTCATCTTACCTTAATTTACTCTACTCTCTCTGTACTTAACCCCTTTTATACTCTGAAAGTTTGTAGAACAGAAAAACTGGATAAACTATATCTTTCATGTTATGTACATGTGATACCTTGTGTGCATAAAGATTCTGTTTATATTACTGAATCTATACATATACTTTCCTGATAATTTCTCTTTATGTTCTAGCCCCCCTCCCATTTTGAGTTTTCTGCATTCTTATATTCAATAAAATCACACTGTATGTGTGTTAGTGTTTATTATTTCTTGATATAAGATGATAAGGGCTCTCTACAATTTATCCAGTCAGAATGTAGACAGTCATAATGTCAACATGGGTATAAGCTTGACAAGAAAAATGTTGACATTCACAAATGTTGATATTGTTAAAATGTCAATATGTTCATAATGTCGATATTACAAATCTTACAAGTGGTCGCCACCGCTACATTTAACATGTAAAAATGACAGTACATGTTTGTGTTATGTTGAGGGTTATGTTTAGGCTTATTGTTTAGGTTTAGGGTTTGGCTAAAATATGCAAAAAACTATGTCAACATTCTGGAGTCGACATGTTAAATGTCGACATTATCAACTTGTGAACCTTTTAAACATTTTGACATTTGTGAATGTTGACCTAATGACCATGTCATCATTCTTACTGTCGACTCAGAACCTATCGACATTCTGGTATTGACATTCTGATTGTCAGTTTTTCATACCACAACCAAATTTATATATACCTTACAACTTATGAGAAGTCCTTAAAATAATTACATGAGTTATATAGAGAACCCTTATCCTCCTATATAAGAATATTATATTTTTACATTAACATTTACAGAAGCTTCCTGGTATGATTATCTTAGGGTCTCTGTATACCAGAAAGTAGATGGCCGCATGGAGAGAAAGATCTTTACTATAACTTATACTGCATATTTAAGATTCTCCCTTTTTGCAGGCCTGATTCAGAGGTGGCCGCAAATGGCTCCTTGGCTGCGATCCTGTACCCACTGCACAGTGCTGGATTAATCCCTGTGGAGGCCAGTAGGCAGTCGAAATCTCGGGCTCCCTCGCAAATTATCTCCTAATATGTTTTTAATTTTACCAACCAACAATCTTAATAAACCTTACGTAGGTTGCATCTGACAGCTGACAGAAGATGAGCTGACAAATTGTAATGTGATTCTGATGTCTATGGTTTATGTACTTTAACTTGTTAATGGGTAAATTACATTAATACAGTATTTTCTCTATAGAGTATTTAATGTAAAGTTTTTGTTTTTTGAATTTATTAATTTTTTTCTATTTTTTGGAAACAAATTAAGAAAGCTTGATCGTAATTTCTTTCAAGATCAAATCAATGTTATTTTGATTTGTTGTCGCTGGGCCCCCATAGGCCGGTTCCTACTCTGCCTATTTGGTAATCCGGCACTGCCAGTGTGCTTAACGAAAAATAGAAATGTGGCTTTATATTGAGCAGTGGTGTAACTAGGGTATTTGGAGCCCAGGGCAAATTTGAAAAGGGAGCCCCCCCATGTAAGCGCGCCAATGGCGGGCGCGGCAAAAAAAATGGGCGTGGTCACTTAAAAATGGGGCGTGTCAACATGACACACCCCTTTATTTTCAAACTGAACATTCCTATCCATATGCACCTTAACCCCAGTAGTACCCCTTATACAGTACCCCCAGTATGCAGTTGTGGTCCCTCTCATGCAGGCCCATAGTAGTGCCCGGAAGTCCGGCTCTTGCAGTGGGTGCTGCAGCAGTCAATGAGAGTCTATCTGACTCTCATTGGCTGCTGTTTAACACACGCATCGCCGCCAGCGCTGGCGGTGATGTGTGTAATGCACAGCCTGAGCCCGCCTCCTGGCGCTATTGGGCAAGTGCTCAGGGGGAGGGAACGGGCTCAGGCGTGCAGCACAGGACCGGCGCTGGAAGCCTAGCGCCGGTCCTGTGTAAATGTGTAGCGCTGACCGCACTCATTGTGGTCGGCGCTACACTGGCTAACTAGGGCGGGCCGGTACTGTGGCCGGCGGTGCCCCCCTGCGCCGCCGGTCCAACGGCGCCCAGGGCACGCACCCCGCCCGACCCACCCTAGTTACGCCACTGATATTGAGACACCCACTGACTGCTTCAGAAGTCTTCTGCTTGCGTACGGGATCGCAACCATCGGATGCACATCGGTTGAATATCGTCCATCTGAGTAACCCTATAGTCACGTAGAATAACCATGGGAGCTGCATGCTGGAGCCATTTGTACTGCGTATTGGATTACAATATCAGGGCCTATTAAGTGATGTATTGCAACTGCATTTTCTCACGATTTTCTCATGTCCACTGCTGATTTCTCATATCCGCCCGATGACGTGCAACAGCATAAACCTTGGTACCATCGATGCACAACGGCCAGTCACGCAGCATGTAACTCTGACCAGCCGCAAACACTGCAGCTATCCTGACAGATACTGTAGCTCTCATGCTGTGAATGAGATTGCAATGACTAGATTATTCACGCCCATGCAACTGCATTTAAACGGTCCAACACACCTGCATTTTTCTGACCAGCCTCTCTTGTTACCACCCCCAAACGCTGACTTTGTGAGTGTTTGTGTCAATTGTTCCCCATACCTTTAAAGCTGGGTACACACTTACCCGACCCAGCGTAACTGGCCAATGCACCGACTGAGCAGTAAATTTGGTAAGCTCACGATATGTCTGGCCAGACATCACAATTTGCCCGCCCAGTTGTGATGTAAGTGTCGGCAGGCAGGGCCGCCATCAGGGGGTGACAGCCAGTACTCCTGTACCGGGCCTGGACAGCTGAGAGGCCCGGCAACTGGCAGAGTTAATTAATTGATAATTATTCAACCTCACGCTGAGCTGCTAGTGATGTCCGGAGATATGAATGAGTCATCACACACAGCTCCGCTGTGTGTGATGTGATGAGTCATTCATTAACTCTCCAGCCAGCAGCACTGCTAAAGCACACGCCTACCCGGCACCAATGTCTGGCTGCTTTTGATAGAATCAGAAGCACCTGCAGGAGGACAAGATTCTACTAAAGTTAGTTGCACTGGGCCCAGACAGGTTCTCCTCTGAGGACCCCACAAAATAAGTTAAGTTTCTTCTTCACCTCTGCTGCCTCGATAGTTGTTCCACCCTCAGCTCTCCTACTCTCCTCCCCCTGCTCTCATTGGACAGTAACTATGTGCACTGCACTGACTGAAGAAGAAAATGTAAGAGAGCGAATGCGATGCACACACAGAGGTGAGTCTGCCCCCTGCCTCCTTTACTATTCCTAAATTCTGCCTCTTCCCCCTCCACCCCTAAACAATCTGCCCCACTGTCCCCTGTATTATTCCTGAATCCTGCCTCTGCCACCTCCACCCCTAAACAATCTGCCCCACTGTCCCCTGTATTATTCTTGAATCCTGCCTCTGCCCCCTCCACCCCTAAACAATCTACCCCAGTCCCCTGTATTATTCCTGAATCCTGCCTGTGCCCCTCCACCCCTAAACAATCTGCCCCACTGTCCCCTGTGTTATTCCTGAATCCTGCCTCTGTCCCCTCCACCCCTAAACAATCTGCCCCACTGTCCCTTGTATTATTCCTGAATCCTGCCTCTGCCCCATCCACCCCTAAACAATCTGCCCCACTGTCCCCTGTGTTATTCCTGAATCCTGCCTCTGTCCCCTCCACCCCTAAACAATCTGCCTCACTGTCCCTTGTATTATTCCTGAATCCTGCCTCTGCCCCATCCACCCCTAAACAATCTGCCCCACTGTCCCTTGTATTATTCCTGAATCCTGCCTCTGCCCCCTCCACCCCTAAACAATCTGCCCCACTGTCCCCTGTATTATTCCTGAATCCTGCCTCTGCCCCCTCCACCCCTAAACAATCTGCCCCACTGTCCCTTGTATTATTCCTGAATCCTGCCTCTGCCCCCTCCACCCCTAAACAATCTGCCCCATTGTCCCTTGTATTATTCCTGAATTCTGCCTCTGCCCCCTCCACCCCTAAACAATCTGCCCCACTGTCCCCTGTATTATTCCTGAATCCTGCCTCTGCCCCCTATACAATCTGACCCCTATACAATCTTCCCCACTGTCCATTTTACTATTGCAGAATCCTGCCTCTGACCCTCTGTAGATGTGTTGTATATCAGATAAGAATCATGGACTCAGGAGTGTAGCATAACCATTTACTTACAATAACATCAGTAACTGAACTCAGCACAAACAGCAACTCCCTCCCAGCAATCATAGCCCCATGGAAAGTCTCATCCTGCTGGGTCCTTGCAGGATACATATCTACACCCTCCCTCCCAAAATCTGTAACTCTGCACCCTTCCCATATGTGTCTCTGCTCCCCCATATCTGTGCTCCTGTCCCCCCATACCTGTGCCTTTGCCCCCTCTCCATATCTCTGCCTCTGCCCTCTCCCCACCTGTGACTCTGCTCCCTTCCTATCTGTCTCTGTGTCCTTTACCCAAGTGGGCCTCTGCCCATTTGCACCTCTGCCCCTTTTACCAAGGTGTGCCTCTCCCCACGTGTGCCTCTGCCCCCTTGCCATATCTGTGCTGTGTTCAAAGCCACATACAGTATCTGAATCTAAGGATGGCAGGTAAGCACAGTCTTCTGTTATTAAATCATTAGGCTTTTCTCACTTTATAAAAAATCCTTTATTTCTTTGTAATCTTTAAAGCAAATATCTTAATTTGTTTATTTTATATATAATCTATATAGCAGAGTCCATTCATAAACCTAGAATAATCAGCACTCTCTTCTATGCAATCAGATAAATGTATTAGTAAAGTACATACCCATCTGTAAGCTGTGCCACGTCCATATCAAATATTGCTGCCTATTCTACATTTGTGGATGGACTCGTATTTTGCACGTGTATGTGTGAGTCTGAGGGACATGTGAGGCATGTCAGTACCGTGGTGGGAGCTCATTGCATGCACATGCTTCAGGTACCAGAGCTGAACGCTGCACCTCTGCGTCCACCAGGCCTTTGAGGGGAGGAACCAAGGAGGTGGGGAGTGCCCTGTCTTACTCATTTGTACTGGGCGCCACGATTTCTGATGGCAGCCCTGTCGGCCAGTGTACAGGTTGCCCACACACAGTCAGACGTAACAATATATCTGGATGATATATCGGCATCGGCTGTGGTGCATGGCCAACCTGATATGTCTGTTCACAGACATATTGGGTATACTCACCCAGCTGATGCACTAGCCAATGAGAGCACAGACTCTCATTGGCTGCTGTATGGAGGGAGCCGGCTGGAGCTCACACATGAGCTCCGTCTTCTGGCTCCCTCCGCAGTGTGTTACAGCAGAGCGGACGGCGCGGGAGCGGGGAATCAGGTAAGTTTTATTATTATTTTTTTTTTACTTGTCAAAGATCCGGGGGCGCTACTGGGGGGGCTATACTACTGGGGGGGTCTGCTACTGGGGGGGCTATACTACTGGGGGGGTCTGCTACTGGGGGTCCATACTATTGAGGGGCCTGCTACTGTGGGGGGGGCTATACTACTGGGGGGGTCTGCTACTGGGGGGGGTCTGCTACTGGGCGCTGGGCGTCCATACTACTGAGGGGACCTGCTACTGGGGGGGGCTATACTACTGGGGGGGGTTTGCTACTGGGGGGGTCTGCTACTGGGGGGGCCATACTACTGAGGGGCTTGCTACTGGGGGGGCCATACTACTGGGGGGGGCTTACTACTACTGGGGGGGATACTACTGGGGGGGCTTACTACTACTGGGGGGGCATACTACAGGGGGGCCATACTACAGGGGGGGCTACTACTGGGGCAGCCTGCTACTGGGGGCAGCCTACTACTGGGGGGGGCATACTACTGGGGGGGCCATACTACTGGGGGGCCATACTACTGGGGGGGCCATACTACTGGGGGGGCTGCTAATGGGGGGCATACTACTGGGGGGGCCTGCTAAAGGGGGGCATACTACTGGGTGGCATGCTAATGGGGGGCATACTACTGGGGGGGCCTGCTAATGGGGGGCATTCTACTGGGGGGCATTCTACTGGGGGCACTGCATAGGGGACCCTACTACTAAGGGGACTGCATAGGGGGCACCACTGCTGGGGGCATTGTGTAAAGAACACCGCTACTGTGGGCATTGTGTAAAAGGGGCACTACTGTGGGCATTGTGTAAAAGGGGCACTACTGTGTGTCGTAACATAAATAAGAGACACTACTTTATGGTGTAATGTGAATCAGGCCCTACGTGCGGTGTAATGTGAATAAGATTGTGCACTGTGACTCCTTGGGCCGTAGCCCACTATGTAAACAAGTACTGTGACTCTGCTGGCCGTACCCCACTGGGTGGTTGCACTACTTTTCATTTCTGCCACTGCTGTGTGGCAATGTGTCATAGATGTGCTTTATACTGTGGTGTCTGTGTCGTTGTGCCGCTGCTCTATCGCTTAGGAACCAGTCAGCTCACTGCAACCTTTGGCCAATAATGTTGAAAACAATATTATGAGCTGTTATATGGTCTAAATTGACTGGAAATTAATGTTATTGAGGGTAATAATACTCTAGGAAGAAAAAAAAGACCAATTTATGTGATTTTAGCTTTTTTTGTCAATTTTTGTAAAAAAATCCAAATCCAAATCCAAAGCCAGTCACCGCAGTTTGGCAAATCCAAATCCAAATCCAAAGCCGGACGACGAATTAGAACCAAATCCAAATCCGGCAAAAATGGTCCGGCGCACATCCCTAATCGTTAGTTGTCCCAACTAATTATATATCAACAAGTGTATACAAAGGTTTAAATTATAAACCCATTTGGTAAATGTGTGCTTTACTTTATGTACAATGCTGAATAATATAAGTAAATTGAAAATAGTAATAATAAAAATATTTTTATTTTTTTTAGAATGTGTTGGGACATGCAGGGACTCAAGATCCAACATACTGGGCGGGATGCATGATGCATTGTAATCGGGATGCGTAGTGGATCGAATTCCGTTGCTTGGTGCATGTGAGAAATTCGGTCAACCCGCATTTTCAGGGTTTGACCGCATTTCTCACCTTGCTGCATCCCTCCAACTAGGCTCTAATGTGCCCCAAAACATCCCCATAAACAGGATAAATAGGAGACTCCTCACTCGTAGACTCCTCACTACCTACCTACCTGCATATCTCTCAACAGGCCTTGGTGTTTGCACTGCCGCATAGTGGTGGCGAACATATGAGAAAGGGGTGCACCAGGTAATATTGAGTCATGTGTCCAATTTTTTTGAAGTTCTTGGCCATCACCAGCCCTTTTTCCCTAATAAAACCCTTTCAATGCCATGCGCACCTGCTGCTGGTACATAATGTATTGATGAGGCATCGCTTTTGTGGCTTTCCGTATAAATTGTGCAAAGATCAGTCCAGGCCTTTTCCTCACCTATATCAATTTTGAAAGATGAAATTGCTCAAGAAAGTGATTTTACATCCTGCAGCCAGTGTCGGACTGGGGCATGAAGGGCCCACCGGGAAAATGCAGTGGTAGGGGCCCATGCTTAAGGGGTGTGGCCAGCCACCAGAGGGGGTGTGGCCAGCCTCCACAGACACTTGACTTTCCATTAATCAAATCTTGGTGTACAGTAGTTTCTATAGAAAAAAAAACAAGCCCACATGTTGATCAGTGGTTCTGCTCCTCCAGGCAATTGACCGTCTAGAGTAACAATCTATAATTTGAGGTCTGGACCCTGACACCTAGAAGAGGATGGTGGGCCCACAGGCAGTGGGGCCCACAGGAGATTTCTCCTGTACCCCTGTGGGCCAGTCCAATCCTGCCTGCAGCTCATAGTAAATAATGCCGTTAATTGTTTTTAACTTTTTATTTCAGTTTACATACTGAAATGTACTATTTTTTGTTTGATAGTGTGTTTATCACTAAGTTTTTTTATCATTAAGTTTGATAGTGTGTGTACATCCTGTATAACACGTTGCCGGGTATATTGTATGCAGTCATGAGAAAAGTGAAAGTATTTTTATAATTCTTAAACAATAAGTAATGACGTGTTGGGAAATACCAGCTTCATTAAAAGAAAAGTTCATAGACTAAAAATATACCCATACATAAATCATCTACAGAGCAACAACATGGGAAAAAGAGAAAATAAAAGCAGTTACGTTTAGTAAAACTATAGTTTTATTTTATCTCAACTATGGCTGCTCGTCTGATGTAGAAATTGGTCAGTTCATTTAAACTGGGACTGTGCAAATGTTTGAGGGGTCTTACAACTGACAAAAGTCTCACCCAGGAACTAGGGGTGTGCACCGGCCACTTTTCGTGTTTTGGTTTTGGATCTGGATCTTTCTTCGTGTTTTGGATCTGGATTGGTTTTGCCAAAACCACCCTTCCGTGTTTTGGGTTCTGGGTTTTGTGTTTTGGATCTGGATTTTTTCTTAAAAAATAAAAAAAAACGCTAAAATCACATAAAATGGGCCTTTTTTTGTTCCTACGCTATTAATAACCCCAATAACATTAATTTCCACTCATTTCCACTCTATTCTGAACACCTCACACCTCACAATATTGTTTTTAGGCCAAAAGGTTGCACCGAGGTAGCTGGATGACTATGCTAAGCGACACAAGTGGGCGGCACAAACACGTGGCCCATCTAGGAGTGGCACTGCAGTGGCAGACAGGAAGCCAATCAGCGTTATGGTGCCCATTTGCATGTAGCACGAACCCGGGAGATCCGTGCTACATGCATCTGTGTGATTGGCACAGAGCAATGACAGGTCTGTGAGACCCGTCTGTGCTGCTGTGGTAAAAAAAAAAAAAAAAAACCTGTGTAAAAAAATAAAAAAATGGCATGCACCCCCCCAAAAAAGAGCAACCAGCCCCGGGCATTAGTAACCCAGTGCTGGGTGTGCTTAAATACAGGGGACAAGCGACGTAGGGGTCCCCTGTATTCTGCGCAACCAGCTCTGGGCTCTGATCCGGTCCTGGAAATACAGGGGAAAAAAATTAGTAGGGTTCCCCTGTATGTTCCAGAACCAGCACTGGACTTTTTCTAGCGGGGGGCTGATGCCACAGCCAGGGGAGCCCTTTCACCGGGCCCCCCAGCCGCAGCATCAGCCCTGACCGCTAGTCAGCCCAGGCCGGGGACCTGGAGAGCTGGGGACCCCCCCAATAAAGGGGTCACCCTCTCCAGGGCACCCCAGGCCCAGGCTGATAGCCCGGGGCTATACTTTACCGGACAAGTGGACCGATGCTACAGGTTACATAGGTGAGTATGTGTACATGTGTGTGTGTGTGTATGTATGTTTAATAAACTTATACTGTCACGGTGTGTGTGTCCTGTGTTTTTTTTAAACATTTTTTTACAGGTGAACTACAGGTACTAGTGGGCCCTTAATGCCCTGCATGCTGGTACTTGTGGTTCTCCAAGTACCAGCATGCGGGGCAGGCTTGCTGGGACTTGCAGTTCTACTTGTAAAGACAATGTTTGATATTCTTTATTTACACCACACCACACAATCAACCCGCCACCCACCGCCACCAGGGGTGGCGGGGATAGCCCCGGGCTATCAGCATGGGCCTGTGGTGCCCTGGAGAGGGTGACCCCTTTATTGGGGGGGTCCCCAGCTCTCCAGGGATCCCCGGCCCGGGCTGACTAGCGGTCAGGGCTGATGCTGCGGCTGGGGGGCCCGGTGAAAGGGCTCCCCTGGCTGTGGCATCAGCCCCCCGCTAGAAAAAGTCCAGTGCTGGTTCTGGAACATACAGGGGAACCCTACAAATTTTTTTCCCCTGTATTTCCAGAACCAGGACCGGATCAGAGCCCAGAGCTGGTTGCGCAAAATACGGGGGACCCCTACGTCGTTTGTCCCCTGTATTTTGGCAACCAGCGCTAGTTCTGACTAGCCCGGTGCTGTTTGTGCTTAAGTACAGGGGACCCCTACGTCGTTTGTCCCCTGTATTTAAGCACACCCAGCACTGGGTCACTAATGCCCGGGGCTGGTTGCTCTTTTTTGGGGGGGGGGGGACGCCATTTTTTTCTTTTTTTACACAGGTTTTTTTTTTATTTTTACCACAGCAGCACAGACGGGTCTCACGGACCCGTCAGTGCTCTGTGTCAATGACACAGATGCAAGTAGCACGGATCTCCTGGTCCGTGCGTGCATCTGTGTCATTGAAATACACAGCAGCACAGACGGGTCTCACTGACCCATCTGTGCTCTGTGTCACTGTCAGTCACACAGATGCATGTAGCACGGATCTCACGAGTCCGTGCTACATGCAAATGAGCACCATAATGCTGATTGGCTGAGAGCCGTGACAGACGGCTCTGTCAGCCAATCAGCACTTTGCCCATTAAAGGCAAAGGCATTTTTTTTAAAATGGCCGCTCGAGGCAAAACCTCGAGATCCGACAGCAGATCTCGAGGTTTTGCCTCGGGAGAGGGATCCGGGGCAGACAGGGAGATCCGAGCTTGGGCTCGGATCGCCCCGGATCCCCGAAGTTCGGGTGGGTTCGGTTCTCAGGGAACCGAACCCGCTCATCCCTACCAGGAACCATTTAGGTGTCACAAAGGGTAATTCACAAAGGTGCAAAATTTATTTACATGTGTGTGTTTGGATAACATGTATACACGGGATGTAGTTTGGAAGCCAACGGTCTATATCCCGACCGCCGGCTTCCAGACGTTCTAATCCCGGCGTAGTACTAATGACAGGCGTCTAAATCTAGACGCCTGTCATTAACCAGACGCTGGAAGACCGACGCCAGGCATCCCGATAGAAGTGATGCCGGGCGCTGGGCGCAGACAGTCGCGGTTGGGGAGGGTTGGGTTTAGGGCTCCCGGGGGGGACTTAGGGTTAGGCACCCCCCCAGGAGGTTAGGATTAGGCTAGGGGAAGGGGGGATTAGGGTTAGGCCCCTCCGGGGGGAGGTTAGGGTTAGGCACCCCTAAGGGAGGGTTAGGGTTAGGGGGGGGGAATTAGGGCCCTGATTCAGAGCCGGACGCTCTGACCAGAGCGCTCGCTCTGAATCAGGGCCCACCTCCATTAAAATGGAGCGTCCTCCTGGATGCTCGTATAGCTGTGGGTCACCACCCACAGCACATACGAGTGTCCAACAAGATGGTTGCGATGGTCTTGACCATCGCGAATATTGGACTTGCGAGAAAAACCCTGTGGTCGGGTTTCTCAACCGCAAGGCCAGGAGTGATTTTGGCTCTATCAGAGCCAAAATCACTCCCACTGACATCACTAGTGATGTCAGTGGGGCCGACTTCAGACGGTAGGCGTTCCCATAGGAACGCCTCCGTCTGGCAGGCACGCCCCCGGAACGCCCTCCAGAGGGGGCGTGCTGTCAATCAACATCGACAGCACGCCCCCTTTGGTGCGAGAACCGGAGCGATGGAAAGTCCTTCGCTCGCCGGGTCTCGCGCATGTGCACGACAGAGCACCCTCCGTCGTGCGCATGCGCAGTGGGGAACATCGACCCACTTGCGAGCGGACTGCCGCTCGCGAGTGGGTCTGAATGACCCCCTAGGTTAGCTATACTTACCTTAGTACCTTAGGGACGATCAGGATTTTCACCCTTGTCGGGCTGCCGCTGTCAGGATATGAGTAATATGAGTAATACCAACTACACCCATATACACAGTTCCATTTATCTCTGCTGGTAAGTGCCCCTGCCACTAGGTGGTAATGGGGAGTTCGCATTTAGAATAAGTGTTACATAGGCATGCAGATGGAGTTGTGGGCTATACAGAGGTGAATGTACAAAGGGATCCATTTGATCTCAGACTGCTACTTTCATTAGCAGACATATAGATGCGGACGACTCTGAATACAGGCAAAGTTTGCATTTATTTCCGATCACACCATGCAGCCACATTAATGTTTCTGAGTCAGCCCATTAGGGGCGTATCTACCAAATGGCCGGGATGGCACTCACCAGGGGCGCCGGTCGAGAGGGGGGCGTCGCCTGGAGGTGTCAACTATGGCCAGGGGATAGGATCACATTGTGCTTCATGCTGGGGCCAGTGTGGGTGCAGTCATACGACGGCTGCCCCGAGCCAGCTCCGTCTCTTCTCCGAATGTGATGTAGCAGGTGCCAGCCAGGGATGAAGATCCCGATGGCGCCTGGTAAGTATCCTAGTTCTCCCCTCCCCCCCTAACCCTCTCTTAGGGGTGCCTAACCCTAACCTCCCCCCTAGTGTCTAACCGTAACCTCCCCCCAGGGCTGCCTAAACCTAACCCCCCCTTCCCGCACCCTAAACCCATCCCTACCGTGGGGGTTGCCAAACCCTAACCTTCCCCCGGGGTGCCTGACTCTAACCCCCCCTTCCCCTAGCCTAATCCTAACCCTCCAAGGGGGGTGCCTACCCTTAGTCCCCCCGGGAGTCCCTAAACCTAACCCCCCCCCGCAGCTAACAGGTTCCAGAGCCCGGCTTACCTACGTTCGGTATGCTGGGCTTCAGGATTTTGTCGTGGGGCTGATGATAGGCGTCGGTATTTAGACGTCTATCATTAGTCCCATGCCGGGATTTCACAGTCGGGAAGCCGACGGTCTGCATTTCGACCGCTGGCTTCCTGACTACATAGCTGGAGACTATGGCAGCGGATGAGCTTGGCAAGCTCAACTGGAATCCAGGCTGAACCAGCAGCTGAGGATGGGGGACATGGTGGAGACTGAGAGGGAGCCACTGAGCATGAGGGTCTTTAACCACTACACCGAGTTCAAAGAGTACAGAAGAAAGCAGATCAATGACATGGAGGGGATGTTCCAATGGTGAGTGCCCTAATACCCATGCCAGCAGCACTAGCTCTCTGCAAGTACCCCCTAGCCCTCCTCTCATTGCACCCACCTTACTGCCAGCCAGTTAGGCATCATTTTTACATCTTTGTCAGCAACCCAGGACACCCCCCTTACTGCACTTTTGTGTCAGCAGCACAGGGCACCTGTACCCCTGGCAGTGGGTGATGGAGAGGCAGAGGGTGACTGAAGAGACAGTGGGTGACTGAGGAGGCAGAAGGTGACAGGGGGAGGCTAAGAGTGATGGAGAGGAAGTGGATGATGGGGGAGACAGTGGGTGACAGGGAGAGGCAGTGGGTGACTGGGGGAGGCTAAGAGTGATGGAGAGGAAGTGGATGATGGGGGAGACAGTGGGTGACAGGGAGAGGCAGTGGGTGACAGAGAGAAGCAATGGGTGACAGAGAGTGGCAGTGGGTGATGGAGAGGCAGAGGGTGACTGAAGAGACAGTGGGTGACTGGGGAGGCAGAAGGTGACTGGGGGAGGCTAAGAGTGATGGAGAGGAAGTGGATGATGGGGGAGGCAGTGGGTGACAGAGAGAGGCAGTGGGTGACAGGGAGAGGCAGTGGGTGATGGAGAGGCGGAGGGTGGCAGGGAGAGGCAGAAGGTAACTGGTGAAGCAGAGTATGACAGGTAGAGGCAGAGGGTGATGGGATTTTGTACAATCCTTATACACAGCAGATGATTTGTAGGGCCTAGGTTTTTACATTTTCAATGTGACTTTCTTGACCAGCTAGTAGCAAATCAACCAATTGCACAACAGTAAAGGCGGGTATCCACTAATAGATATATAAACGAGAGCACGATTACGACATTCGTGGTCTCGTTTGTATATCTAGTGATGTGCCTAGACTGAACGTTCACTCGTTCAGTCCAGGCACATCCCTCCATCCCCGCACATGCTGAACCTGACGAGATCGGGTGTCGGAAGCGACCAGCGGGCACGCACATCGCTGGTCGCTTCCGACCATAAAATGCACGATGCATGCGCGATTTGCAAGCAATTGCACGATAACGACGTCGTTATCATGCAATCGCTTGTTAAAATCGCCGAATGGATACCCCCCCTTAAGGAATAGCTTTCCTTCTATGGTTTTGTGCTATAGACAAATGATCTGTTTCTGTACTTTCTAAGGGCCTGATTCAGACCCGCTCGCTGACGGAGGCAGCTTGCAGGGTCTGATGGGCGTGTTTTTTTTTTTCTCCAGCCCGCTCGCAAAGCTGTGGGTGACCACCCACAGCTTGTGTGAGCGGCCTGGAGTCCGTAACGATTACCGCAACCATCGGGCTTGCGAGGAGACCCTGTGGTAGGGTCTCGGCTCCCGCAAGCCCGAGTGGACTTCCTGCTCTATTAGAGCAGGAAGTCCACTACTGACATCACTAGTGATGTCAATAGGGCCTCCCACAAATGCCAGGTGTTCCTAAGGGAACGCCTGCATTTGCCTAACCACCCCTCCTACACGCCCAGAAAAAGGGGCGAGCTGTCACGCACCATCGACAGCCACCCCGTCTTGTAGCAAGCCCCGGAGCGACTGAACTTCAGTCGCTCACCGGGGCTCATGCATGCGCACGCTGGATGCGGCGCATTCGCAGACCAGAAGCATCGAGCCGCTTGCGAACGACTCTGAATAAGGCCCTAAGTCCATTTCTTGCAATACAGTCTAGTTTCATGTACTAACATCTGCCACTTTGCTTCACGCCATATAAAGCTTAAGAAGGCATACACGTACTATTCTTTCTGGAAACAAAGGGCCTGATGCAGACCCGCTCACGAGCACATTGTGCTCGCAAGCGGGTCGATGGTGGGCCAGTGCGCATGCGCGGAGTGCCATGCGTGCGTGCAAGCCCCGTAGCGAGTGAGAACTTCACTCGCTCCGGGGCTCGCTACAAGATGGGGCGGCTGTCGATGTTGATCAACAGCTCACCCCGTTTTGTAGGCGGGTTGGGGGGGTGGCTGCACAAACAGAGGCGTTCCAAAAGGAACGCCTGCCATTTGTGGGCGGCCCTACTAGTGGACTTCCTGCTCTATTAGACACCGGGTCTCCTCGCAAGCACGATGGTCACGATAATCGCGACCATCGCCAGGCTGCCTGCTAAAGCAGTGGGTGGTCACCCACATCTTAGTGAGCGGCCTGGAGGCCAGAATAAAAAAAAAAAACCACCCCGCCCTGATTCAGAGCGAGCGCTCACAAATAGCGAACGCCTCTGAATCAGGCCCAAAGTTTTATCATAGTACTCTAGTGGTTCCACAAATATTTCGTCAGCTAGTTCACCATTAAGATATAATCAAAATAATGTGAAAGACTGCGCTAATAGCTATAACCACAAAATTGTGAAATGGCAGAAAATGTGTCAGTCAGGGCTCTATTAGTTTCTAAAAAATTTTTCATTTAATCACCTAGAAAATATTAAAAATATCACAATAAGTGTTTATACACATCCATACATAAACAATCAATTATCTCTATACAGTATTACTTTTAATAACTTTAGTGGTTCAGAACAGCATCCAATACCTTAATAATATAAAACCACTGAATTGTAGTCCTTAATTTGACCATTAGAAGTATATATTGACCATTAGAAGTATATAATTCAGTGTGCTGAGAATGAGGGCCGTAACTAGGGGTGTGTGAGCAGTGCTGCCACAGAGAGCACAGCGCTCTGCGGGCGGCACTGCCGCTCACCCACATCTCCTGCATCTGGCTTGCAGGGTGCCTGTAACGGCACCCTGCTGCCACAATCTTGCAGCAGTGCCTCCTGAATCGTCCTTCAAACGGTCACAATGCTGCCCGTACAGCAGCCCGGAGCATCCCGGCGCCAGGGGCAAGCCATGCCCCACTCCACGTGACATCATATGGAGGGGTCATGGCCTGCACCAGTCGCTGGGAGTGCTAGCTATGGCACTGCTGCAGCCTGGTGCTGGTTCCTAAATTATGCTGGAACCCTATTAGTTTTGTTCCCTGTAATTTTAGGAACCAGGACTGGTTGACAAGTCCGGGGCTGGTTACACTTTTGGGGGGGACCCTACGTAATTTTTTTTATTAAATTTGAACTCGTCTTTTACAGGTTCAACACAAGCAGCATTCACATATCTTATACCTCTTTTCCACCAAAAACCCAGGTCCGACCTGGGTTTTTGGACATGGTTCCAACCCTGGTCAGACCCAGGTCAGACCCATTTACACTGCACCTTTGATCTGGGTTACTCCCAGGTCAGCCCTGTTCACACTGAACTCAGGTCTGCCCTGCTAAACCTGTGAGGTCATAAAAAGTGGGAGGTGACTGCTCCACAACCACCAATCCGCTCATTTTAGGCATGACCCAGGTCAGATAACCCGGGTTGCACCGTTTACACTGCACCATTACCTGGGTCCATCCTGGGTCCAACCCTGGTAGCTACCTGGGTTGGATTGCAGGGTCACTTGACCCAGGTTATTTTTCAGGGACCCTTTTACACTGAGCTGCGACCCGGGTAGACCCAGCAAAAACCCAGGTTTTTGCTCTGGTGTAAAAGAGGTATTACTGATATGTGCAGGCTGCTTGTTCGGCTGAGTTTGGCAGAGAGAAAACACCGCAATCACTGGGGGAGAGAACTCAACTAAAATGGCAACTAGGGGAAGAAATCTCGGTGGAACCCTGCTTGTTTTGTTTACCATCATTTTTGGAATCAGTACTGGCTGACAAGTCTGGGGCTGGTTATGGCTTTTGGGGGGGGGGATCCTATGTCATTTTTTTTTATAAAAATCCTTTACATTAGGTATACAGGCAGAAATATACACAAATCACACTGATCTGTGTATGTTTCTCACAAACTCGCAGCTCAGGAGGTGGTCTATTTGAAACTTCAATTTATCAGTGAGTTTGCTACAATCTCACATGAGATTATAAACTGGAATTTTAGTAAATTCCCGAGTTGTATCTTTTTCATGAAAAGTGCTTCCTAGTTTGGCCGATGGTGAGTTTTTTCTAGTTTGCTATCTCACACGCGTTTTAACAGTTGTGACACAGTTAGGTTAGGGGGTCCCTCTCCTGGGTAGAGGACTCCTTCCTTTCACACACAGCAGCTGGGAAACAGTACGCCAGACTGGATGCAAGTACAAGCTGGTCGGCGCCAGTCTTTATTGTGCAATGTCAGAAATAACACAAAGAAAACATAAACGTAAATCCTAGCCCTGTCGGGGCACTAACTTCACAGGTAGTTCCCTCACTACCAGAACCTGGCAGGGCCTAATGCCCTCACCAGCAACAAAGCACAGCACAACACTCACGGTTAGGTTTTCAAGTGTCTCTGAGCAAACTCCCTGTCTGCTCTCCCAGGTGAGACAATCAGCCCTCAACACACTAGGGTTATATTGGCCACCCTCAGGTGGGAACCCAATCAAGCCTGTTACCAGGCTAAGAGAACCAAAACCTGGAGTTGCCATGGGTGGAGCCCTCCCTCTCCTCTCACCCACAACCCCCAGGTCCCAAACCGGCTTTTCAAAAAGCCAAAACTCAAGCCTGCTACACTGCAGACTTTCTCCTGGGGGTTTAAAACACATAAGACAGGAATCTGGGACAAATGTACCTGCCACAGACCACTTTACCAATGATCCTATCACACAGTGAAAAGAGAGAACTCTCTTCCAAATTCACTCGAGTTTGTCTTTAGTAAATTTGTGAGTTGAAAAACATCCCTAAACTCACGTAAGATTGTAATCTCACCCAAACTCGATTCTTAGTAAATTTACCCCCAATAGCGTCTTTAAGTATATATACAAAAAAGAGATAATGTTTAATTCGTTGACAAAGAAAATCAATTTACAATATAGTACTTGACTGATTTAGTTAATTTAATTCAGAACAGTAACAATAAAAAATCTAATAACAATAAAAAAAATTAGAATATTAATAATTCCCGACCTCCTATATTTAATCTTAACAGGGAATCAAAGTTCTGTTTCATGGCTTTGCAAGGTGTCTGCTCTAATCTCTACACTATAGGAGCCTTTATTAATCATACATAGCTAATTAAGTTCATAGCATACAACTGTAAATGAAAAATAATACAATACACACTAAGGGGTATATTTACTAAAGGTCGATTTAATTGATTTAAAATCGATCAAAATCGATGTTGTGTTTCTGAGGCTAAATCACACATTTACTAACAGACAACTTTTGATTTAGGCCCTGATTCAGACCCACTCGCGAGCAGCTGTCCGCTCGCAAGTGGGTCGATGTTCTGCACTGAGCATGCGCACGACGGAGGGAGCTCCGTCGTGCGCATGCGCCAGACGCGACGAGCGAAGGACTTTCCTTCGCTCATTGTGTCTGATCAAAGGGGGCGTGCTGTCGATGTTGATTGACAGCACACCCCCTGTGGTGGGCGTGCCGGGGGTGTTCCTCCCTGACGGGGGCGTTCCTAAGGGAACGCCTCCCGTCAGAAGCCAGCCCACTGACATCACTAGTGATGTCAGTGGGAGTGATTTTGGCTCTGATAGAGCCAAAATCACTCCAGAGCTTGCGGTTGAAAACCTCAACAGCAGGCTCTGGCTCGCAGTTTCGATGGTCGCGATGGTCACGACCATCGCGGCCATCAAACTGCACGCTCGTATAGGCTGTGGGTGGTGACCCACAGCTATACGAGCGTCCAGGAGGACGCTCCATTTTTATGGAGGGCGGCCCTCATTCAGAGCGTGCGCTCTGCTCAGAGCGTACGGCTCTGAATGAGGGCCTTCGTTTTTTAAGTATTAGTATAGTATACGATTTAGCCCCAAAAACAAAACATTGATATTGATTAAACTGACGACATCAAACAAGTGTAGCATACCAATTGAATCACCACAACCAAAAATTGACACCAAATTTATAATCTCTAGTTTTCCACTAATTTATATTCTAATTGATTAACCTAATACTTATATCTTTAGAGAAAAAGTTATGAATACCACATCTTAAATATATTTCGTTACCCATTTCATAACCCTTTCATTACTACCATGATAAAACGGTCTACATTATTCTAAATCGGATGACTACTAAAAAGCTCTTTTAAATCCCATATTACACGGTAGATATTATTGATAATATCCCTCGAAAATAACAACAACAACAAAATGATCTATCCTTGTTGTGTTCTCTCTAATGACATAGTGCCACTAAGTAAATACTGTATAATTAAATCAAGCATAAAAGTATAAGTCAAATTACTCCTCTCCCCCATATATACCAATTGCATACTAGTTGATTGCTCCCCTGCAATTACGAAAACTCTCTGACTAAGGTGGTTAGATGAACAAGTAATACAATATGCACACATAATTACATATGCATAAATATGTAATCCAGATGAAATACCTCACTATTTGGCTATAGATAAACATTAAGTAAGCCTCATATTACTATTGCCCAATAACTATGCTTAAAAAACTTGCATGCCCAAAACCATATGCAATATGCCTTCATTCTCTATTCCTCAGGAAAAAGATTAAAAATCAATGTTCTCAATAAGACCATTGGGATAGAGGGTATGCAAACGGAATATCCAGAAAGCCTCTTGAGAACACACTATCCCAAATCTGTATCCTCCTCTAGATGTTTCCTTAATGATTTTAATACCAATAATAAAAAGACCTTTAGGATTCCCATTATGAATGGTACAGAAATGTTGGGAACACTGTGTTGTTGATAACTTTAAATAATATTTAAATGATGTTCCCTAAGTCTAGTTTTCAATGTATGACATACTGAATCAAAATCTAGTTGGTATAATAGCAAGTCATATACAACAGATATAGCAATTATTAAACATGGGGTACTGTAACTTGTGACAGAGGAGAACACTTCACCAAAGTAAATTCTGGACTTTTGAGTAAATACCTTTACAACAAGAAGAGCCTTGTAAGAGGCAATTGCCGACTACATCCCCCCAGGATTTAACAATGTCTCAAAGTCTATATCCCTTGCTCTCAAGACAATATCCAAAAAAATACAGTCTTGTGATTTGTAGTCTGACTTGTGCCTTCTTTGTTTTGAAATATTTACATAAGTTTTACAACTAAATACTCTTAAGTGACTTCAATCAGTGTTCTTGCTTTCACTACAACAGTGGGTGCAATGTTCTTTAGATAAACCGCTGTTTGATATGCCTCAGCCCAAAACTGCATGGGTTCTTATCAGTATAGTACAATTTGCACGCTCACTTACGCCATTTTGTTCTGGCGCATACAACATGGTTAGCTGATGCTTGATCCCATATTTTCTCATGAAGTCTGAAATGCCTTTGGGGGAGATTTAATAAAACTTGGAGAGAGATAAAATTGGAGGTAAATAGCACCAACCAATCAGCTCTTAATTGTAATTTTTCAAACACGGCCTGTAAAGTGACAGTTAGGAGCTGATTGATTGGTGCTATTTATCTCCAATTTTATCTCCAAGCTTTATTAAATCTCCCCCTTAGTTTTTGTACTCTCCTCCATTGTCGGATCTTAAAGTCTTTAGTTTTGTAACAAGTTTGAGTTTCTACTAAATTCTTATACGAAATTTTGTGTATCACTTCACTATTTACTCTTAGGAAGTACTTCACTATTTACTCTTAGGGTATGCAGCCCCATATGCAGC
Organism: Taudactylus pleione; assembly: GCA_031769625.1. Classification (NCBI taxonomy): domain Eukaryota; kingdom Metazoa; phylum Chordata; class Amphibia; order Anura; family Myobatrachidae; genus Taudactylus; species Taudactylus pleione. The sequence continues at coordinate 272,420 of JAUIMM010000545.1, forward strand.
AATTTGTGCTACACTTGCAGATACCTCACAAGGCCTGCCATTTTGGATATGCTATGACCCAGTCATCTAGTCAATTATGCCCTTGTCAAAGTCGCCCAGATCCTTACGCGTGCCCATTTTTCCTGCTTCCAACACATCTAGTTCTAGAACTGTGTGTTCACTTGCTGCCTAATATATCCCAACCCATGACAGCTGCCATTGTAATAATATAAACGATGTTATTCACTTCACCTGTCAGTTGTTTTAATGCTATGTCTGATCAGTATATAAAGGCATGGTGGGTTCCGAAACATATAAAGGGGCATAAAGGGGTTCTGGGCAGGCATAGAAGAGCATGCAGGGGCTCTAGGCGTACATAAAAGCATGAGGGAGCTCTGAGGCATATAAAAAAATATTAGGGAGCCCTGGGCTGGCATACAGGGGCATTAGGGGGCTCTAAGGCATATATAGAAACATGATGGGGTTCTAATGCATATAAAGGTGCATGTGGGAGTTCTCACAGTAAAGGTATCACAGGGACCATAGCGCGGGTGCCATGTTACCGGAGGTCTGCGCATGTGCAGTAGACTCTGGTACAATGTCAGACAGCACCACAGAGAGGAGAGGGCTGTACTGAGTAGTCTGCACATGGGCACCCTAGTCCTACGGAATGGGATTGTAAAGATAGTGGCTGTTCAGCCACCGGTTCAAATCCCGACAATGTGAGGCAAAAAGGAGGAAATCCTGACAGCGGAGGTAAGTAACACTAACCCTCCCCTCTCCCCCCCCTAACCCTAACCCTCCTTTAGGGGTGCCTAACCCCAACCTCCCCAGCTAGTGCCTAATCCTAACCTCCCCCCAGAGGTGCCTAAACCTAACCCCCCCTTCCCGCTCCCTAAACCTAACCCTTCCGGGGGGTGCCTAACCCTAAGTCCCTCAGGGAGCCCCCTAACCTAACCTCCCCCCTGCGGCTAAGAGGACGGGCGCCCGGACTTACCTCATTCGGTCCCACATCGCAGGGCCAGCTCCAGGGTTCGAAGCACCCTGTGCCAGCTATTAAAAAGCGCCCTCACATCGCACGCCGAAATTCAAAAATGGGACGTGACCTGATTACCATAGGCCATGCCCCCTATGTCACGTTATTTGGAGGCGTACCCGCATGGCACACCTCCAAATAAAGTCAGACTCGGAGGAGCCTCACTAGCTGGGCTTCCCCCAGCCCCCTCCTGTCACTGAATGTATGCCGCACGCATGCGCGCAGCATCCATTCAGACTCCAGGGTCCGGCACCGCCGCACAGCTGCGGCGGTTTGGGGACCCCAACCTCCCGATTTCACCACCCGCGGGCCACTTTGGTCCATGGGTGGAACAGCGGGACAGTACTGTCCCGCTGAAATCGTGATGTTGGAGAAGGGTGCTCCCACTATGGGTGGCGCCCCTTTTCGACTGCACTGGTCGAAAACCCCTAGAGCCGGCCCTGCCGCGTCGTCCTGGATTCCGGCATCTTGATCGTAGTGCTTAAGAGAGGGTATGGTCAACCTTAAGCTCTACGAACAGCTCTGATGGTCTCGATTAATCCTTACATGCCCGGAGATGACGTGTAATGCGAACGAGAAGGGGGCGTATTTTTAGTCTTACGGCCGCATCCTCCCCTCGCTCGTCCAGCTAACGATCCCATCTTAACGACGCAATTTGCGAGCGCTTCATTTGCATATCTGGCCCCTTTTACCTTACGACCGAGCGGCCGCAACGACCGACTCTGAATGAGGTCCATTATCTCTACTCTCAGGAGGGTAGTTAAATTGGGACAAATTGGCCATGCCCCATCAGCCACATAGGCCAAACCAAAACATTTTAATGAACATCCATTAAAAATAGGCAGATCCAGTCCCTTTGAAAATCTGGACTTTTCTGCCAAAATCTAAAGTTTAAGGAGCAAATATGTCAATTATCCTGGTAATTTCAGAAAATTGTACCCCGTAGGCTGCAGTGGTTTGCGACATCTTTACATTCAGCAGCTTGGTAAATCAGACAACCTAGTTGCCCCCATAGAAACCTATGGGGGCTGTTTCTGCTGCGGTCCCTCCATGTTACATTTGAGGGATACTTAATATTTGTTTGTACATTCTGAAAACAGGTGTTTTCTGGGGAATTCCTACAAATATTATTTGCAAAATAGGCCCCTCCATATTCTTATTACCTCCTTTCGGCATAAAACTATGCTTAGCACATGTAGGTGACTTCATTCTACATTACTAAGTGTACAAATAACAAATTCAGGTACAGGCAGAAGCGTCGGAACGATTTTATGTTGGGGGGGAAACATAAAATCATTTCTCCCCTTGCTGCCCCCCCTTCCCCCAACATCAACCTCAACTCACCTGTTCGACAGAGATCTGTGGGCATAAAACCCCGTCACGTCAGGCCCGGGTCAGGTCTGGAGAGCAACGGCTGCGAACGGTCAGGGGCTGTGCTCCCCTGCACCGCACAGTGGAGGAGGTGTAATGTGCGATCTTTTAACTTAAAGACCGCACATTACGCCTCCTCCTCCTTCTTACAGTGCAGGGGCTGTGCAGCCTATTGCTGTAAAGCACAGCCCATGACCGCCCGCTGCCGGCCCAGCACCTTTCATATGTTAGTGGGGAGCGAGATGCCCCCTTGCCCCTCTCCCCATTCTGACGCTTATGGGTATAGGGAAGAAAACCTTAAATGCTAAATAAAGTATAAATACAAATATAAATATACTGTTTGTGCTTAGTATGGAAATTAACAGCTACTGGCCAAAGAGATACTTCAATATATTGGCAGCACTGTAAAACTGCACTCTAAATAAACAAAAAAATGTTGGAATGTATATAACCAAACATACATATAAATACATATATAAAACATACAGAATAGCAGGAAGCAAGTGTTAGAAATTGAGCAAAGGAAGGTCCAATCACAGCTCCCCAAGAATGAGAATGTCTCAGTGTGAAATAAATAAAATAGTCTTTAACATCAAAGTTTTCATGCGGAGCTGTAATCAGACATTCCTTTGCTGGTTTCTAACACCTGGCTCCTGCTCTTCTATACACTTTATACATATGATTGTTTATATACTGTACATGCAAACATATTCCAGATTATTTAGTGTGCAGTTCCTAGCGCTGCCAATGTCTCCCTTTTCTTTTATAAATGATAAACTAAGTGTACAGATAAGCAAGCCCCATCCTGGTTAGCTCTCAACAAATAGCCCCAACATCTTGTTGTGGCATTCCTCAGGAAGTGCTGTCTTCACTCATCTGGCTCTACTGTAGTACGATTGGAAATATCAGTTGCCAAAGCCCACATGCTACAACTGCTAACTCAGCACATTCTCTTCCCATAACTCTACAGGTGGGAGGAAATGTTTTTAATCACAGTCCTATTTACATCTAACTAACTACCCATTTCATTTTTACTCATTGCTACATTAAAACATTGTAGTGGTGGAAACAACACAATCAACAAAATTATCTGTTCCAAGACAAGCGGACACTGTGTTATCAGAAGAGTAATGTTTTCCAGTATTGTGATGCACTTCGGGGAACATGTATTGTTCACATGGCATTAAGGGCCTGATTCAGACCTGCTCGCTAGAATGTGTTTGCACTCAGCCTGCAGATGTTTGCAGTCTGCGCATGCGTACGCATCGCAGTGCACGTCCGCAAACCAGTCCATTCGGTCGCGAAGTGTTCGCTCGCTGCACATAGACACCTCGCTTGAATGAGTGACAGGAGAAGCCGTTAGTGGGTGGTGACAGGAGATAGTCGCTGGAAACGAGGGAGTGGTGGTGCAAACGCAGGCGTGCCTGAGCATCTTAACGCTGTTACAGAGGCGTGCATAATTAACAGGCAGCGTCATAGTACATGTCACCTGGTTGTTTTACACACTGAAACACTCGCAGGGCTTGCGGTAGGGTATGGTCAACCACAAGTGCTGCGAACGCTTCTGATGGTACTGAATGTTACTGATAGTTGCATACACTTCCTGGAGATGACGTGCATAAGTAGACAGGCTGGTGGGCATCTGCATACACACCGCGATCACACGCCAAGACATAGTGAGCGTGCTAATGGCTTGCCATGCGATCGCTGATTTGCATACTTTCGCTGCATGCGAATGCATCTAGCGAGCGGGTCTGAATCGGGCCCTAAGCACAGTATGCTGTTATGTTACCTTGGTATGGGCCAGAGCCCCATAACTTCTAATGCATACTTGTCTTCTCCATAGTGTGGACGGGATATCATGCACTCACCTTGTAAAGAGGAAGTGTCACATTGGAGTCTTCACATTAGAGGACGTGGCCGTGCATCACACACCCATATTTTATCACATTGGGAGCGTGCCTAATACTTCCTAGGCTGCTGGGCTGCCACGGCTTCTCTCTGTACTGTTTGGATGCCTTGCAAATGCCCTCCCAACCAGGGGCGTTTTAAGAGAGGAGGTGGCCCGTGTGCAGCCTCCATTTGGGCCCCCTCCTCTCTGCCGGCGGCTCAGCTGCACTGAGCGCTGTAGATTCTAGCTTCAAGCCAGAATCTACAGCACATGCGCAGGTCTCCGGGAAAATGGCGCCCGTGCCTACTTTCCCGGGGACATCTTTTCTGCGCATGCGTAGATCACTGGGAAAATGGCTGCCGCCATTTTCCCAGTGAGTGTTTGCTGCTCTACAGCGCCGGTTCTGTGCTGCGGAGCAGCACTTCAGGAATCGGCAGAGAGGTAAGTATAATTACCTATGGGTGCAGGGTGTGCGGTGTGGGCCCCCCTGCCCCGTACACCCTGCACCCATTATAGATATGCCCCTGCTCCCAACCTCTTACTGCAGCCTGCAGGTGGAGTGGCTTGGCAATGTTCAACATGTTAGCAGAGTAATATGGCGACAGCAGGTAGCAGTAGCAGAGTAAAGCTGTTACATATGCATAGTGGAATGTGCTTAATACAGTAGTCCTCCAGATAAGAAATTAAACCCAGGTACACATGTATTGGCCAAGGTTCTGATCGTACTGTGGGCCTGATTCAGAACCGGACGCTATTAGCGGATGCTCGTTCTAAAAAAGGGGCCGGATATTTAAATTGAGCACTCGCTCTTTGCAGTGTGATGACGCCTCTATGCCTGAGCGAGCGTCCGAAAAATGCGCTCACTATTTTGTAAAGACGCCCCTTTGCCGTTCGCATCACACGTCATCTCCGGTATTTATTAGATTAATCGGGAACATCGAAAGGCATCTGAACTGCTCGCAGTGCTTGTGGTAGGAGTTTCTTCCCGCTATCACTGCGAGCAGTTCAGGCTAAAAGACAACCAAGTGACGTGGTCGATGATGCTCCTTTACTAATTATGCACTCCCATTAAACGCCCTTTTGACCGTTAGGCACGACTGCGTTCGGATCTCCACTCCCCCGTTTTCAAGCACCTTCCCCTGTTACCACCCACAAACGGTACATTCTTGTCAATCAAATTAGCAGCCCTCACTGTTTTACGATCGCACGATTTCCGACCGCAATGACTGTTTTGCGCATGTGCATTACGACCCATACGCATGCGCAGTTGTGCGAACATCGCTCAGAGCAAACGAGCGGCTCTGAATCAGGCCCTGTCTGTGTAGGTGTTGGTGCTGGTGGCAGTTAGGCCACACGTTGTATGCTTACCCAGTTCTTAGATTTATTGTAATCTGGTAGAACAGCAAGTAACAAATGACACAGGGATATCACAGGTGTAACAGCAGTAGGCAATCTGCGTGGAATATAGCAGCCTGGAGTTTAGGTTAATGCTGGGCATTGTAGTGCGCCTGGTGAGAGCAGGGCTAATGCACCGGTGGATGTTAGCCCTGGTATCCTACTGTATATCAATGGTGGTATAGGATACTCGTTGTTATGTTTGGACACTGAAATGGTCCTGGCCGTCGTGATAGTCTCATAGTTCTTCCTGTGCTCATTGACCCAACGGAGTAAAGATGTGCTGAGATGCTGCACAAGCACAGTAGTGCATGTCAGAGGTTGGACCCCTTCTGACTGAGCTCCGGTGGGTCCTAGTTATTGCTGGCTCAGTGTAACTAACAGGATGCTGGAGTGAGGCAGCGCTCCTTGCTCAAGACTGGCATCCATCACAGGACACATTTTGGGACTTATGTAATACGTTGCGATCTGCACCCTCTGCGGGAACTCCTGCGAGTCTGCTTGTATTTTTAAAGCGCCAATCAAACCAGCTTGGCTTTGTCTTTCAAATGATTGCCGCTTTAAAAATACTGGAAGGCTCGCAAGAGTTCCCGAAGTGGCTGCAGATCGCACCATATTACATAAGCCCCCTGATGTCTTTTTCCTGCAATGGAAGACTTTGAGGGTTAGGCAAATACATTTTGCAAAACAAAGCATCAACATTTTGAGCACATTCCAGTCCACATTCCAGTAAGGCAAAAATGTGAGCACAAGAAATCAAACATTCACTCAACATTTCACTGAAAACATAACCTGCACTGACTAAAGTATTCCCCATCAAAGCCCTGATAAAGTGATCTTCAGTAGTAATGTTGATGGCCCTCACTGAACAAAACATATTTAAATCACAATTAGTACCACAAGCCCCTGCACGTTTTCTTCTACTTCTTTACTTTGCAGATGGACACACAAGCCTTGGGTGTACTGTAAATTTACTCACTGTCAGTTTTGGTTCTAAACCAAAACCAACAAGTTACCAATGAACATTAACTGCATTTAGCTGTCTAAAAAAATTACTAATATGTCAGGTTTCAGATTCAATTAAAACCTGACATCGATGGCAGTCGTTTTACGCAGCTCTAAAGTCTGTTTGTTTTGAACTTTCAGTTCAAAACTGATTGCAAGTAGATGTGAAAAAACTATGGCAAACCCACCCAAACAAAAACCCAGCACAGAGGACCTCATTCAGAGTCAGTTGCGAGCGCCGATGCGCTCGTAACCTACTCGATGGTTTGGCCTGCGCACGCGCAGCGGCCGCACTACGCGTGCGCAAGCCCCGGAGCGACAGAGAAACTCTGTTGCTTCGGAGTTCGTTACCAAAGGGGCGGCTGTCGATGTTGATCGACAGCTGCCCCCGTTTGGTAGGTGTGCCAGGAGGGTGGTTTCCAAAACGGAGGCGTTCCTTTACGAACGTCTACCATTTTGTGGGCGGCCGCACTGACATCATCAGTGATGTCAGTGGGGAGCTTCCTGCTCCATCAGACCAGAAAGCTCCCTGGGGCTTACGAGTGCCCAGACCCAACCTTAGGGTCTGGTCATAAGCCCCGATGGTCGCAATGGTGATCACCATCGCGACCATCAACCTGGTCGGTCATTAAGCTGTGGGTGGTAACCCACAGCTTAACGATCGGCAAGGAGGCGGCCGTTCAGGATACAAGCGGCCGTCCTGATTCAGAGCGACCGCTTGCAACTAACGACCGCCTCTGAATGAGGTCCAGATTGCTATGATCTGTGCAGAGTTTGTTAGGTGTAAAAGCCTAGAAATAGTTCATTTTTAAATCAGCGACCCCCTGCTATGGCATTATCGCCCTTTGCTGGTTCAGAACGGTGCTGGTTGTTGGAAAATAGGGGGGACCCTACGCATTTTTTTCCGCCTATTTTGCAATACCAGCCCAGGCTGAGAGGTCTGAGGCTGGTTTTTGAAGAGCGGGAAGTTGGAAGGAGATCTCTCCTGTGCTGCCTCCCTCCAGCATCATGTGCTGGCCGGCATGTTCACTTACACCATTCTGTTCTGGCATGTATGCAATGGTAAATTGGTGTTTAATGCCATGCTACTTAGGAAGGCTGTAACATCTTTGTTCTCATATTCTCCACTATTATAAGGTTTTAGGCTTTTCAGCTTGTGACAAATTTAAGATTCTATTGATCTTTTGTATTCTGCAATCTTGCTCAATTCTATATTCTTTACTCTGTTGAAATAAATTTGTATAGCCATCGATGAATGGTATGAAGTATCAGTATCACTTCACTTTCATTGGACCAGATACTTCTGTATGTACCAATGTAAAGCTTCAGTGCTTCAGCTCTGGTCGTAGATCTAAGAAAAGGGTAATGGGCTTGTTTGTCTACTATCAGGGGCATAACGACCTAGGGGGGCCCCATAGCAAAATTTTTCCGGGCCCCCCTAGGTCCGGGACACCTTCCCCCGGCACACTCATCACTCCCCTCTCCTCGACAGTAGACTTACCTGCTCCATGGTCACGCTGCACTGGGCAGGAACACTTCCTCTCCCGGTCGACTCAATCTGCTCAGTCCTCACTGATTGATGCTTGGAGGAGGTGGTCACGCCTCCTCCCAGTATCAGTCAATGAGAAGACAGGAGAGCCAGAGGCGGAGCTGAATGGGAGGATGCGACCATGGGGGAGGGGGGCGACCATGGAGCAGGTAAGTCGACTCAAGGAAAGGGGAGTGAGGAGGGTGAGGATGGGAGGGGCCGCAGACCAAGGCCTGGCACCGTAGGTGCAGGGGGAGGGCCATGCCTTGGGTCAGTCTGGGCCCCATAGCAGCTCCACCCCCTGCACCTACGGTAGTTATGCCACTGCCTACTATACAACTTTTACATATCAGTTCCTAGGTGTCACTTTTATGGTTATTCCCATCACCAGTCCATTGATAAGTTCCTGGATGTTATCATATCCTAGGTAGTCTAGCCCCTGTGCCAGAGTTCAATAGATTATGAGTCAGAAGTCATTATCGCATAGCCCTCCTCTGTGTCTAGAACATATAGTTGTCAGTATTGGGTTCCTGAATCTGGGCCTGATTCACTACCGATTGCGACTGCGATTACGCAAGCAATCAGCCAATTGTTGCATTCTGCACATGCGTATGCATCACAGTGCACGTGTGCGAACCAGCCACTGCGATCAGAACTGCGGTCATAGTGACTACGCATACCCATCGCAGAGTGATTGACACAAAGTGGCATTTATGGGAGGTGACAGGGAGTGGTTGGCGAAAGACAGGCATACCAGGGCATATGAACGCCATTGCATGGGCGTGTATAAATTATCCACTGCGATGCCGAAAGCAGCTTCAATACTCATAGCAATTCCTAAGTAAGGTCAGAGCTTGTGCAAGTGTGCATGAGGCTGCGATTATAATCAATGCTATCAATGGCTTCGCAGTCTTGCAGTGTGTAAGGTAAATTGGGCGTCCCTATGTTGTGCTGCGACAGCATAGTGATCGCAATGGATGGATTAGCATGCATAATTGCTATTGCAATCGCAGTTGTGATTCGTAATGAGTCAGGCCCTCTATCACAGTCCCTCTTTCATTCTGCACAACACATTTTCCTTTTGTAAACTCAACTTTGAATCCATTCTGCTCTAGGACACTTATGGCAATGAGGTTCTGTGACTTTGGTTTCACGACTTATATTTAGGCATGCTGTGATTGTCCCAACTTTTGTGGCTGTAAGACTTTTGTTTCCTATTCCTTTGACTTTTACTGTGTTACACATGCTTAATGTTGTGAACCATTCTTGATTGCAACTGGTGTCTTGTGGCTCCTGAGTCTGTATACTAGCAATCTCTTCTGCATCTGTGACAGTTAAAGTCGACTCCTTTTTACTGTTACACTTCTTTTATCAGTGTAACATTCACGTCTTTCAGGTAACATTCAGAAGCTTTGTGTCCAACTTTATGACATACAAACCACTTATACTTAAACTTTCTTGGCTTAATACTCTTTGGGACATATTCAATTGGGTGTGAGAATAGCAAAAAACCCGCACCTGCAAGGTTTTTCCTGAAGGTGCATTTTTTTTGCTATTCAATTAGCTGCATTTTTTTTATTTTTGTACGTGCCTGGAGGTTTTTTCTCACACACCTCCAGAGCAAGTGTGATTTTTCCTAAAATCGGTAATTTTAGGAAAAATCACCGGGACTTGCTCTAACACCCTGGCGGTACCCCCCCTGAGGACTAATTAAGCAACTGGAAGTTACCAATTAGCTTAATTTGTCCTTAATTACTTACCTTCTGCAGTGCTGTCTTCTGCATCCAGCGTCGGGAGCCGGGTCTTCTGCAGCATGATGAGTATGTCAGTGTGTGTGTGAGTGTTTATTATTTTTTGTAAGTGTGTATGAGTGAGTGTGTGTGTGACCTCAGGTTTGTGTGCCTACCCCAGTGAACCCTCCAGAAAGATAGAGGGGAGGCCACCGGGAGCTGCGGAGACCACTGGGTAGGTAACTGCAGAATTCTTATAATTTTGTTTACACTGTGCATGGTTTTCAGACCTGAAAACCCTGCGACCACTTTTTTAAATTGGATACTGCGGGAGCGCGCATACCCACGGTATTCCAAAATTGGGCGTGAGGTAATTACTAAACCTTGCGCCCAATTGTGTTCTTGGAACTGTAGCAGTTTGGTCTGCAGCATAACCAAAACAATCTTTTTTTCATTGACTTGGACTCCTACAGATGTTAACTTCTGACATTATCTTATTGAGTCACTCATACTTTTGCATCCACTCAACTTGATATTATTCAATATTCACCTCAGATTAATTCTCCTTATGAGACGTTTGTCCTTGTATGCTGTTTACAGGGCTATCCACATGCTATGTGCTGGAATAAACTTGTTGTTCCACACTTAAGCCTATGGTTTTCATGGTTTTGTATACATCATCAGGATTAGGATTGTAACCTGGGTTAATAGTGATTTTCCATTGCCCCTCACTCTTAAGTTGCATCTCCATTGCAACTTCCATGTGGTTTAGTTTTCTGAACCTCTGAGTCTAATGAAAATCATGTTGGATGCAGCTGCTATGTACATACTGTGTGCTGAAGTAAATACAGGATTCACTGTTTGACTTCACATGTTGCGCTTCTGATATACTGTATGTTTATTGAAGTATCCAGCGGTACAACGGTACTCACAGTAACAGGTAGATAATGTCAATCAGCAGATGACCATCTGGTCTTGTGGTAACAGCGGTAACAGGTACAAACAATGAGGTCCTGCCGTGCAGTCCTCAGACCATTGACAAGAAGGCACAGCACATGCACAGAAGCATCCTTTGTGCTCATCTCGGTAAAGGATGCTCAATGGCTTCACTAAAGTGGAGATGGAGACTGCACTGGAACACACCTCTCCAACTAGGAAGGCCAATCCATGCTTATTTTTTAAATCCCGGGATTGACAAATCTCAATCCCGGGATTCCCGGGATACCCAGGATTGAGTTAATCAGTGCTGGCTGCCCGCAGCACACAGACTCCAGTGTTAGCAGGTGTGGCTCTACAAGGGGGTTGGCTGGTGTGTGGCTGCGCAGTATGATCTTTATGATCTCACACTCAGCCACACAGCTGCAGGAGGCCTGAGGGCAGCATCTAAATTGACAGAACTGGTGCTCAGTGCTGCTCCCAGTTGAATACAAGCCAACAAAGCAGCATATTTTAATCCAGAAAATCCCAGGATTGGAGGCACCAATTCCGGCTGTTTTTTGCCCTAAATCCCGGGTTCCCACCGATACTGATCCCAGGATTGGCATCCCTATCTTCAACAAAATTTTCTATCGCTACCATATTTATCATCAGTGTAAATTGGTAAATATACCCATAAGTTTCTGGATGGTTGTGGGAACAGGTATCTGAGGAGTTTGTGGGTTATGAGATTTTTCAGTACAAAGATTCTGTGAGTATGTGGGGCTGCAGATGTAGTAACTTTACATAGGAGCTGATTCTGAGTTGGATGGCTCTCAGCGCATGGGCGCAAGTGCATGTGCAGATGTGAATTGAAGCATTTTTGCATATCTACTTCCTATTCTAAGTCATACGGAACTGTCTTTCTGTGAAATGAAACTTTTCAGGGAGGCAACTGGGTGGCAACAATCCGAGCACATGGAACCACCCTGATGCGTGGGAGCCTCATGGTAGTGTCCTGGTAGTGTTGTGGACAGGCCCGGCGACAGGGGGGTACAAAGGGTACCCCTGTCCCAGGCCCCAAGGTACAGAAGGGGCCACTGAAGCTAAATTTGACTTTTAAGTACATACAGAGTGTGCTGTCCGTCTGCGTGGCATGGCGCAGCTAGATCCCCTGAGACACCTTCCCCATCTGGAGTGTTCAGTGCAGTGCACTGCGCATGCGGCATAGTATGTAAAATGAATGATGTGGCATAATAATGAATGACGCTTCCGCGTCATTATGTATGATGTTGCGCCCGTGCTAGCCCTTTTATCCCTGCCTCCATCTTTGCCACAACGGAGACAAACTCCAGCAGACAGCTCCACTAGCAGAAGTTCCTCTCTGCTCTGATGACACACCCTCCCCAGGCCATAGGCAGCACTGTCATTCCCAAGAACTTCTAAACTTCAAGAGGCAGGTTCTACACATTGTCTGGCTATGTTGTGTGTGTATGTATATATATATATATATATGTGTGTGTGTGTGTGTGTATAAACAGTGTATATGTGTAAGTGCATGTATGTAAGTACAGTATGTATATATATATATATATATATATATACAGTCAGGTCCATAACTATTGGGACATTGACAGAATTTTCAGATTTTGGCCTCTATTCACCACCACAATGGTTTTGAAATGAAACAAACAAGATGTGCTTTAACTGCAGACTTTCAGATTTAATTTGAGTGTAATTACATCCAAATCGGGTGAACAGTGTAGGAATTACAACAGTTTGAATATGTGCCTCCCACTTTTTAAGGGGCCAAAAGTAATGGGACTATCAACTCAAAAGCTATTTCATGGACAGGTGTGGGCTATTCCCTCGTTATTTAATTATCAATTAAGCAGGTAAAAGGTCTGGAGTTGATTCTAGGTGTGACATTTGCATTTGGAATCAGTTGCTGTCGACTCTCAATATGAGATCCAAAGAGATGTCACTATCAGTGAAGCAAGCCATCATTAGGCTGAAAAATCAAAACAAACCCATCAGAGAGATAGCAAAAACATTAGGTGTGGCCAAATCAACTGTTTGGAACATTCTTAAAAAGAAAGAATGCACCGGAGATCTCAGCAACACCAAAAGACCTGGAAGACCACGGAAAACAACTGTGGTGGATGACAGAAGAATTATTTCCCTGGTGAAGAAAAACCCCTTCACAACAGTTGGCCAAATCAAGAACACTCTCCAGGAGGTAGATGTATATGTGTCAAAGTCAACAATCAAGAGAAGACTTCACAAGAGTGAATATAGAGGGTTCACCACAAGATGCAAACCATTGGTGAGCCACAAAAACAGGAAGACCAGATTAAACAACATCTAAAAAAGCCATTACAGTTCTGGAACAACATCCTATGGACAGATGAGACAAAGATCAACTTGTACCAGATTGATGGGAAGAGAAGAGAAGGAAAGGAACTACTCATGATCCAAAACATACCACCTCATCAATGAAGCATGGTGGTGGTAGTGTCATGGCGTGGGCATGTATGGCTGCCAATGGAACTGGTTCCCTTGTATTTATTGATGATGTGACTGCTGACAAAAGCAGCAGAATGAATTCTGAAGTGTTTCGGGCAATATGATATGCTCATATTCAGTCAAATGCTTCAGAACTCATTGGACGGCGCTTCATAGTGCAGATGAACAATGACCCAAAGCATACTGCAAAAGCAACCAAAGAGTTTTTTAAGGCTAAAAAGTGGAATGTTATGCAATGGCCAAGTCAATCCCCTGACCTGAATCCGATTGAGCATGCATTTCACTTGATGAAGACAAAACTGAAGGGAAAATGCCCCAAGAACAAGCAGGAACTGAAGACATTTGCAGTAGAGGCCTGGCAGAGCATCACCAGGGATGAAACCCAGCGTCTGGTGACGTCTATGCGTTCCAGACTTCAGGCTGTAATTGCCTGCAAAGGATTTGCAACAAAGTATTAAAAAGTGAAAGTTAGATTTAGGATTGTTTAGTTTGTCCCATTACTTTTGGCCCCTTAAAAAGTGGGAGGCACATATAGAAACCGTTGTAATTCCTACACCGTTCACCTGATTTGGATGTAATTACCCTCAAATTAAATCTGAAAGTCTGCAGTTAAATCACATCTATATATATACCTCCAAAAGAGAAATGGCACTAGGACACCATATAAATGTAGAAAGATTCTTGTATTAGAAGACAACAGTTTTGGAGCAGCCGCCCCTTCGTCAGTACCATACGAAGGGGCGGCTGCTCCGAAACTGTTGTCTTCTAATACAAGAATCTTTCTACATTTATATGGTGTCCTAGTGCCGTTTCTCTTTTGGAGGTATTCGTTTGGTATATTCTGGCACAGGACCACGCTGTATGGAATACATTGAGTGCCGGCAGAACTGTGGATGTATATATATATAAATATATATATAGATCCAAGTACTCATCCTGATGAAAATACCGTTGATGTATTAAAATGATGACTGCGGGGCTTCCGTGTCATTATTTCTTCATGTTTGCCTGAGTGCCACCTATTGTGTGTGTATATATATATATATATATATATATATATTTATATATATATATAAAGTGTGATAAGGCCAGGATAGGGTTCCCTCTACTGGGGTAGGAGGAGTCCCTCTTTTCCACACACAGCAGCCAGGAAACAGCACACCAGTCCGGGGTTCTAGTGCAAGCTGGTCGGAACCAGTCTTTATTGTGCCAGAATACATAAACATAAACAAAACATAAACATAAGGGGCGTCCTTATGCATTATGCATTTATATATATTATTAATAATTTGGAGTTGTGCACCTGAGATTTGTCTGTTTCTGTGCCTGCAATTAGTCTAATCAGGTAGCATCTCCCATCATATATATAGTCAGGTTTTGCAGTCCAGAAATCTTTCCCATATGCTCCATTTAATGTGCTTTATTGCACTTCTGAGGGAAAAGAGACGCCCTCATTCTGGACTAGCACCCTTCCTTATTGGTTTAAAAGCATGGAGTATGGTAATATATATGCACACTGTATTAGGCACAATTTTAGATAAGTCCTACAAGTTATATACTGTAGTGCAACTTTGGTTCATTTTTGGGATGTGGGTCCCCTTGGATAGCGTTGGTTAATCTGTCTCAGGGCACCGCATTATAACACATTTTCCTTTATAACACATTTTAACCCTTCACTGTGTGTGTTTATATATATATATGTACTTCACTTTTTTATTTTCATTCTTTATATGCAGCTGCTCCTAACTATCTCTTTACACTGCACTTTTCTTACTATGGTGGTGCCCTGGGGTGGCTTGGCTGGGCCAGTTTTGGGGGGTCCTGCACTCTGGATTTGAACCCTAGTATGTTAGGGACCCACTCGAAAGAGGTTACTTGGATATGGTGGGTGGGCCCATAACCTTGGCCATGATTATGCTAAAAACCTCTATTGATTGCAAAATTTTATTGTATTTATATATATATTATTAATAATTTGGAGTTGTGCACCTGAGATTTGTCTGTTTCTGTGCAAGCCCTTAGGAGCCTGCTGTCAGGCTAAAAGACCCAACACCTGGAGTGGCCTGTGGATGGAGCCCTCACTCTCCTCACATCCACACCCCGAGGACCCAATCTGGCTTTTATAAAAAGCAGACACTCTGGTCTGTTAGCACAATAGACTTCTCCTGGGGGTTTTAGAATACATAGGCCAAAAATCTAGGACAAACGTATCTGCCATTGACCACTTTACCAGTGCTTCTATCACATATCCCCCCCTTTGTTTCGACCTGTGGGGCGGAACAACTGCAACCCCGAAACAATACACGTGCAACAAAGCGTCTGTATTGGCCAGCTGGCTTCCTGGCCTGTGTTCTACCGAAAACTTAAAGTTTTGCAATGCCAAGAACCACCTCGATATTCTCCCATTGCTCTCTTTGTTCTCTGACATCCACTTCAAAGGGGCATTGTCAGTGATCAGCCTGAATTTCCTTCCCACCATATAGTACCTGAGAGTTTCTAATGCCCATTTTATGGCCAACGCCTCCTTCTCGACTGTAGCATAGTTTCTCTCATGTACATTTAATTTCCTAATTAAGTAAAAAATAGGGTGTTCTTCAGCTTCCTTGCTCTGGGACAAAACCGCCCCTATACCTACTTCTGATGCATCAGTTTGCACCTCTAACTCCCTGTCAAAATCAGGAGTTACCAGAACTGGTTTGGTACACAATGCTGTTTTTAACACCTGAAAAGCCTTCTCTGCTTCAGGACTCCACTCCACCATGACTTTCTGTTTGCCTTTGGTAAGGTCAGTCAGTGGAACTGCAATGGTGGCAAAATTGGGTATAAACCTCCTATAATACCCAGTAATCCCTAAGAAGGATCTCACCTGCTTCTTATTCAGGGGTCTTGGCCAGTTTTGTATTGCCTCAATTTTAATAAGCTGTGGCTTTATCAAACCTCTGCCTATGGTGTATCCAAGATATTTCACCTCTTCCATCCCTACACTGCTTGTACTCTGGGCAAGTGATTACCAATCAGGACTATGAATGATGACATCATCTAGATAAGCAGCAGCATACTGTCTATGGGGCCTTAGAATCCTATCCATCATTCTTTGAAAGGTAGCAGGTGCCCCATGTAACCCAAAGAGCAACATCTTGTATTGAAACAACCCTTCTGGTGCCAAAAAATACATCTTTTCTTTGGCATTCTCAGTTAATGGCACTTGCCAATACCCTTTGGTTAAGTCAAGAGTGGTTAAATATCCTAGCCTTTCAATTAGTTCATCAACCCTAGGCATTGGGTAGGCATCAAACTTTGACACACTGTTCGATTTCCGGAAGTCATTGCAGAAATGCACACTCTCATCGGGCTTTGGAATAGGCACGATGGGGCTTGACCACTCACTATACGACTCTTCAATTACACACAATTCTAACATTTTTTAAATTTCTTTAGATACAGACTCCCTTTGGGCTTCTTGTAACCCCTGGGTCAGTGATTATGTCATGTTTAATGACTGTGGTTTTTCCAGGTATGTCAGAAAACAACCCCTGTTTCTGATAAGAAATTCCTTGACTTCCTGCTGTTGAACTGCTGACATGGTTTTTGCTACTATCACTTTGGGAACCGAGGGTCCTGGGCTGACTGGAGGGACTCGGACGGCTAACAGAGCTGCTCTATCCTTCCAGGGTTTTATAAGATTTACGTGGTATATCTGTTCTGGATTTCTTTTCCCGGGCTGGTGAACTTTATAATTAACCTGCCCCACTTTTTCTAAAATTTCAAAGGGCCCTTGCTATTTTGCCAGAACTTTACTTTCCACTGTGGGAACCAATATCAACACTCTGTCCCCAGGAGCAAAGACGCGTAACCGAGCATTGCGGTTGTATACCCTCTGCTGTGCCTGTTGGGCCTGTTCCAAGTGCTCTCTCATCATCGGCACCACAGCAGCAATTCTTTTTTGCATTTGGGAAACATGTTCAATAATGGTTTTATATGGACTGGGCTGCCCCTCCCATGTCTCTTTGGCAATGTCAAGTAACCCCCTTGGGTGTCTCCCATACAGCAAATCGAAAGGTGAAAACTCGGTGGAGGATTGCAGAACTTCTTTTATGGCTAACAACAAATAAGGCAACAAGTAATCCCAATCTCTACCATCTTTGTCGACTACTTTTCTTAGCATATGTTTTAACATCTTGTTAAACCTCTCCATCAACCCATCGGTTTGGGGGTGATAGACTGAGGTTCTTAACTGTTCAATTTTGAACAGGCGGCAGAACTCTTTCATGACTTTAGACATAAATTGGGTTCCTTGGTCAGTCAATATTTCCTTAGGTATTCCCAACCTGCTAAAGACATGGACTAACTCTCTAGCAATGGTCTTGGTTGACATATTGCACAATGGTACCGCTTCTGGGTACCTGGTAGCATAATCCATTATCACCAGAATATATTGATGGCCCTGGGCAGACTTCATTAAGGGTTCAACCGAGTCCATAGCTATTCTTTCAAATGGCACCTCAATAATGGGTAATGGGACTAGTGGTCTTTTAAAATGTGGTCTTGGAGCATGATACTGACATTCAGGGACGGACGCACAATAGTCAGATACCTCTTTATGGACCCAGGCCAGAAAAACCTCTGCAAAATTCGCTCAGTGGTTTTCTCTACCCCTAGGTGGCCTGCCGTTATATGACCATGGGCCAGATCTAACACTGTTCTTCTTTATGCTTTGGGAACTATTAATTGTTCCACAACACCTTCCCCTTTCTTAGTCACCTGATTCAAAAAATCTTGACTTACTGTCATGTGAGGATATGACAAAGGACTATCAGGGTCTATGGGTTTACCATCGATTACTTTGACATTTTCCCTGGCTTTTACCAGAATAGGATCATTTAACCGCTCCATGGCAAAGTCCTCTTTTCTGACCTCTAAATCAGGCAGACGATCAACCAGCTCAACAACACTTCCCACCTCAGTTAAAGGTACATCACTTGGTGAGCCACCATCACCCTCCGCATTCTCTAGTTCGCCAATCATACTAGAAAAAGGGAACATCTCCGACTCTGAAGAAACTTCCTTTGCTACTACATCAGTAACTTTCTCAAATGGGTCAGGGTAATTTACGTCTGTGCAAAATCGGCTTTCCCACAACTTCCAGAAGTGAGCAAAGTCTCTCCCCAATATTGCATCATACATTAAGCCATGTACCAAACCCACAGAGACTATCGCGGAACCACATGGTGTTTTGATGTTCACTTCTGCAGTAACATAATACCGATTATACCCATGTATGCAGGTCACACTAACAGTTCTCCCCTTACGCTTCAAGGGGTTCACCAATTCAGCTTTCACAAGTGTAACCAGGCTACCAGAATCTAACAAAGCCTCTACTCGGTTGTCCTCCACAGTGAGTACACACATGTGCTTATCTGTCTCAGCCTGCCGGTCATCAGTACAGGGTGGCTGTGCAAAGAAAGACACCCTGCGGTTGACATGAGCAGTATCAAATTGCATAGGTTCAGAGGTAAGTGAACAATTAGCCGCAATATGGCCGAAACTACCACATCGGAAACATTGAATCACATTAATATCTAGTCTTTTACGGGGTAGGAACCTTCCTGACCTGGCTGGCCCATCTCCAGGTTCCACACCCCCAGTCTTGAGTGCATACCACCACCCAGCACCCTTCTCCCCTGGAACAGTCTTACCAGTGTCAATGGGAGTTCGCCGATGCACCATCGGGGCTTGGTGGGGCACACTCATCAGCTCCTCAGCCGCCACGTACCTCTCCATCAGTTCAACTAACTGGTCTGCGGACTTAGGGTCTGCATGGCTCACCCACTTGCGCAGAGTTGCAGGTAGCGATTGCAGATACCGGTCCATCATGACTCTTTCCATGATCTGTGGTCCTGTCAGCGTCTCGGACTGTAGCCATTTTGTGGTTAGAGGGACAAGGTCATGAATCTGTGAGAGTGGAGGCTTTTCCATTTGGAACTCCCAGCTGTGGACTCGTTGGGCACAAACAAATGAGGTGACTCCCAAGCGAGTTAGGATCTCCCATTTTAGTTTTACATAGTCCTTTGCATCAGCCAGGCACAAATCATAGTATGCCTTTTGTGGTTCTCCAGACAGGAAGGGTGCCACACGACTTGCCCACTGTTCCTCGGGCCAACTCTCCCTTTCTGCGGTTCTCTCAAACGCCGTGACATACACCTCCACATCATCACTTGAAGTAATCTTCTGTAAAAAATTACTGGCGCGTATGGAGCGAGTGTGGGTTGGAGGGTCAGCGGATGCATCTCCAGACCGGGCTACTAGGTGTTGTACCACCTCTTTTATGGCCTGGCTGTTTTCCACTAAAGCCTGGCGGTTTTCCGCTAAGGCCTGGTGGGTTTCCTCGATGGTGACTTGTTGTTGCCTCTGGGCGGTCTCCAAGGCCAGTAGTTGCACCCTGGTTTATTTCTGCTGGATTTTGTTCATTTCCTGCTGAGCCCTGGTAGCTTCCTGCTGAGCTGCCATAGCTTGGAACAAGGCTTTAGCAATGTCCTCCATGTTGTCTTTAGGTGTAGGCTGAAAGCAGAACCTGGCCTCTCTAAGCATCTGCTGATGCCACCTTCATGGATTTCACAACTTAGTGTCTGTCCCTTTAAACTTTAAAGGAAATTTTTTTCTTGCTGCAAACTTCAGTGTGTGATTGCCCGCATTCTCCACCAATTGTGATAAGGCCGGGATAGGGGTCCCTCTCTTGGGGTAGACAGACTCCCTCTTTTCACAGCAGCCAGGAAACAGCACATCAGTCCGGGGTTCTTGTGCAAGCTGGTCGGAACCAGTCTTTAGTGTGGCAAAATACATAATACATAAACATAAACAAAACATAAGTCCTAGCCCGACTGGGCACTAGCTACACAGCAGATTCCCTCTCTATAATAATGGTAGGGCCTATTGCCCTCACCATCAACAAAACACGTGCACAGTACTTACAAGGATTATAACCAAGTGTCTCTGAACAGGCTAGTCTGCCTGCTCTCCCAGGTGTGAGACACTCAGTCACAAACAAACCCAGCTTATATTAGCCATGTTCAGGTGCAAGCCCTTAGGAGCCTGCTGTCAGGCTGAAAGACCCAACACCTGGAGTGGCCTGTGGATGGAGCCCTCCCTCTCCTCACATCCACACCCCCAGGACCCAATCCGGCTTTTATCAAAAGCCGACACTCTGGTCTGTTAGCACAATAGACTTCTCCTGGGGTTTTTAGAACACATAGGCCAAAAATCTAGGACAAACGTATCTGCCATTGACCACTTTACCAGTGCTTCTATTATAATATATATATATATATATACACAGTATATAGATAAAAATACATATAGAATTTATATACTATATATATATATATATAGTATGGATATAAATATATATAGAATGTATATACAATATATATATATATATATATGTATATATATATATATATATATAAATATATTTCAAGACGGCTACAAGAAGCATTGTGGGCACTCACCAAGTCCAGAAAGGTGTATTTGTAAGATTCAGATAAACTAATGTCCTCATTTCGGCCCGTACTTCAGTCTTTATCAAGACGTTTCAAATCACAGCAACAGGGTATAGAGGATACATGTCCCTAAACATCAACTTGGAATTTATGTGAGTCTATCTAATATACCTTGCAGTTTGGGGGATCAGTGTATTTAGGCTGAGGGGAATGGTGTTGGGGTAGAGGGGGTTTCATGGGGGGGCCCCCAGAGACATCATTGTACTGGGCCCCAAGATTCTTTGGCTGGCACTGGTAGTTAACGTGAATCTAATGCTTTGTGTTGTTCTGATGTGTGCATATGGTGAAGGGAAGCCTGTTTCTAATGGATCACTTGCACTATGCATGTGGCTAGTGCAAGTGCTGATACTATTGATGATAGTTGTGAAAATTAATGGACGGAATGGCAGTGGCATTACAAGGGGGGTGCAAACCGCACCCGGGTGCCACCCGTTGAGGGGTGACACCAAAGTGCAAACTCCTCAGTGACTGATGCTGGGTGCTGCCCTGTAGCAATACATGCAGAACTCTGCTCCTGACACAGCGAGGGAGCCTGCACTGAACACAGAGTGGTCTTTGGGGGCAGTCCACACATCCGTGACCCCCGGAGTGACTGAAATAGGTGTTTGGGGTGAGAGGCCACACTCCCTGCCTGCAAGGCCATGCCCCCTTTTTGCTGGCTGTGGCTTCATCGAGCACACTACAACCCGCACCGGGTGTCACCGTGGGGAGGTACGTCACTGCGGCATGGGTTTTCACTTACAGAAGCACAAACTCCCCACATTAGCCCTAGATATTGAACATCTGTGTACCAGAGCCAGAAAAAGGACTTTCCTACAATATTGCTTTATCATTATATCTTCCTGTATATGTAGGCTTGCCATATCATCCCTTTAAACCGGGACACTCATGAATTGCACAGCTTCTGTAGCTGATTAAAACCAGTTGAATTTAGGTTTGAAGTCAGCCAGCCACAGAACCTGTGTAATTCATGAGTGTCCCAGTTTAAAGGAATGGTATGGTAAGCTTATGTATGTGTAACAAATTCTGGACTGTTCACACTGTGATTCAACTCTTTGCTGCTTGCATCTGTTTATCAAGTGATTTCCCTGACATACTATATATGCTGTTCCAGTGATCAGTGTCAGTCTGAAGCATGAAGGTCCACCAAGGAAATGCAATAACAGGTGCTCGCTGAAGAGGTGTGATTGTCCATTGGGTGGGTTTGGCCACAGCTGGAGGTGTGTGGCCATTTTACAACAGACATGGAATAATATTATGCAGTCTCAGATCACAGACACAGCACTCTGCCCTCTTTAGTCTAATATATTATATTTGTGCCACCTTTAGCTGAATAATAGTATTCTGTGCCATTTTGATGTTGACTTATACAAGTCCCAATATGCCATCCAACAGTGCTGGTTTTAAAGATTTGAAATGATCCTCCCTAGAAATTATTTATATTCTATAAAACCAAAAAATTGAAAACTATAAATCTTTCATAATGCAGTCTGCATATTTGTGCCATTATCTGTTCCTATTCTCTAAGGTACAATACAATAAAGGTTCATTTAAAAAGAAACTAAAAAAAACCTGTTTAATCAAGTTCAGTAAAGATGTCAATTATACAAGGTACTTATTGTGATATCTACGGTCTACCAGCAAAAATGAGTCCCTAAAAATTATGTTGGTACTAATTATGCATCTGCTGCTGCCACAGATAGCTTGTCTCTCTCACATGCATAAATTATTACTCAGATGATTTACTCTTCATCCTAAGGGCCCTATTTACTACAATCCGCATTTAAAATGTGGTTGTGGTGTGATATTTCCGACTAAATTCACATTGCGAATTTAGGAAATATCTGGAATTTATCAGAGCTTCAGGTAGAGCTCTTTCGATGCGAATCCCGTCCGTACACTTCTCCCTGTATTTTTGGAAAAATTCCAGGAAGAATGTGTCTGCGCATGCGCTACCGCAACCTCCCTTTGCTGTTCCCCCTCCCGCTCTAATTACACTTACCTCCACTGATCGGTGCTCCGGTGATGTCCTCTAGGGCTCTGCTCAGCTGTACTATGCGGCAGCTTTTGCTCCCACACCCTAACCTCACTAATGGTGTATTCTTGTGTTACCCTATAATGTAACCTTTCTTAAATGTGTTATTTAAACTTAAGCCTGTAACAATAAAAACACAGACAACAGTGCTGGCGTTTAAAATTTTGTACATTTTATTCTTGACAAATTTATAATTTTTATTATGATTAACAATGGTGGAGGCACCAAAACAACTGACAGGACAGCCAAACAATCAAACCAAACACCCACAAACCAAGCGTTGGTGGTCAAATCTCCTTTTATTTCATACCCACCCATTCAGGTGGTGTAACCATTACCCGTTCAGGACAATTGGTTGACGACATACTCCACTAAGACTAAAACTATCAACTTAAAAAAGTAAAAACTACTGCCAATCACAAACACAAACCAACCACTCAAACAAAAAGGAAGGGAGGATGGGAAAATTGGAACAAAAAGGCTGAAGAGGAACTTTCAGATCTCTCCACCCCTGTCCGTCTCCTTCCGCAGGATGCTGGGTAATTTGTATGTCTGCGAGAAACCTAGTTCACGCAGGTGCACTAGCACTGCTGAGTCAGACCCGGTAATGCTAGTGCACCTAAATGGGCCTTCTCCCCTAAAGTGGCTGAATCATACCATAACAGATATTATATAAATTTCAACTTTCATAAACTGTTTTAGGGGGGGTGATTCAGAGGTGGACACAGGTAAAGCATTGGTTACCTCCGAGACACACTGCGCATGCATTCTGATGTTTTCTGCTGGAAGACACAGATCGTAATTGCATGGAGATGGGCATTTCTGGGTGGTAACTGGGTGGTGGGTAACAGTAGTAGGCATGTTGGCGTCAGTAACTGTGCACTGACACCAGTGGCCATGGTCACTTGGACATTCTGCACCCAAAAGCAAATGCAATGTCCGATGATGGTAATGATGATAATGTTGCCCTGATGGTGTGTCTTTGTATGCATATTGGCGTATTCATGCCGCAGTCAGTAGGACGGCCAGAGGTATTAGCATAAATATGCTACTGCAACTGTGTCCACCGTTAAAGCACCACCAGAATGAGGAAGTGAACTGTCTGATCAGGTGCAGCATTCTCCTAATGAGTTAGCATGTAATCATAGATGCTTGAGTCCTTTTCTCTGTAAACAACAGTGACTGGTTATTGATACACAGAGTAATCTAGCATCAGGCTTTGGTCAATGTTCTAGGACAGAGACTGTGGCTGACTGCTACATGTGGGTCAGGACATGGAAACTCCAAATATTACCAAAATGTTTTATGGAGGTTACAAGGCAAATACAAGGATTCTAAAATCCGGCTCGAACATTTTTTTTGCGTTCATCCATTAGCCATAACAAATACTAAAATCAGATCATAGCAGATAAGGTTCAGCATTTTGTAACCACTGAAACTTTCTGCCTTTATTAAATACTTTAGCTCCCTAGATATTCTTTATACTTTCGCTCCGCTTTTAAATGCTTCATATCTGATATGAAATTCCTGTTTACTACCATTGGGAGCAATACACAAATAGATTAAATAAAGTTAAATAAATAAATAGATGTTGAATTGCACCTGGTGGAAATATGAATGGGAAATCCAATTATTATTATATGGCATATCCTGTTTTTATTACAAATGTTAACACTGTACAAAATATCACAACTCATACTGCAGCAAAATAGCAACAAACGGAGTGAAACAAAAATGCATGTATCAAGATAAAAAAATAAATCTGTGGGGTACAAACCAGATTAAGAATACCAGGGGTGTATCTAGGAGCCCCTGGCAAAGTAAGGCACGGGTGCCCCCCCTCCCCCCCCATGTTTCTGAATAATTACACACTGTACTTATGTACTTATTACGTTAAAAACAAAAAAACTTAAAATAGAGATTAATTTCATATTAAAAAATATTTTATGATGGATCTAATAATAATATTAATAAAACACACTAATCTTTTTCCTGCATCTCCCAGTTGGTTTCCCCAGGGGCCTTCCTTCCAATTCCAAGTTGCTGCTGCTAATGTCAACCCTGCACAGCTAGGGGAGCAAAGGAATTAATAATGTGCCAGTAATCCTGCCAGTTCAGAATAATCTCCAACCACTTTTATTCAGTCTCATCCCCGCGTTTCTGCAGTTTAAGCCCCACAGTGTCTATACAGCCCCAGCCAGTCCCCTTCTGTCTCTCCAACCCCCCAGTTTCTCTCCAGATCCAGACATCCCCCCTTCTGTCTCACCAGCTTGCCCTCCTCCTGTCTCACCAGCCAGCATACCTTCTGTCTCTCCAGCCAGCACCCCTTTGTCTCACCAGCCAGCATCCCTTCTGTCTCACCAGACAACCCCCCTTCTGTCTCTCCAGCCATCCCCCTTCTGTCTCACCAGCCAGCATACCTTCTGTCTCCCCAGCCAGCATCCCCTTGTCTCACCAACCAGCACCACCTTCTGTCTCACCAGCCAGCACCTCCTTCTGTCTCACCAGCCAGCCCCCTTCGCTCTCACCATCCAGCACCCCCTTCCGTCTTTCCAGCTCCAGCCCCCCCCCCTTCCCCCACATCCTGCACCCGCAGCACACAGACACTTGCATTCTCTTGTGTCTTCTGGCTGCAGCTGTCCTCTTTGTGCTGTGGCCAGCTCCTCTGTCTGATGGCAGTGTGGGGTGCACACAGATGTGACTGGACATGTACCATAGACTGGTGTTCTGTGGTGTCTCCTCATTTGTTGCTGCCAGAACCCTGTAGTGCAGGAGCTGTGTTACAATATTATCTCTAACCCCAATGTGATGCTGTCCATGAATTTTCCAGTGCTGTCCTCCATAGAAGAGACCATGTCCCCGAGTGTCTCGGGACAGAGACTCTTTGAGACCCTGCTAAACACCACAATCCCTAGTTACACTGTGTATGTGCACAAGAGAGCAAAGGCTCTGGCACATTGTCATCTTCCCAAAGATATTTCTGGGAAGATTGCATTGAGGAGAAGGATTGACCCACCTGTTGAAGCAATATAAGTACAGTATGCCTTGGATGCAGTGTGTATGGTGTGGGACCCAGGGGCCCAAGTGCATTGCACACCCTCCACACATTATAAATATGCCTATGCTATATCTACCACATTAACTCTGTGTTATATTGCAACTCATTATACCTGGTTAATAAACCAATCCTGGTTAAGTTATCTACCTTGTGGACTAACCTCCATCTCACACCACTGCCACCTACTCTATATCAACTAATATCTGCCAATAGGTTATGGGACAAGTCCAAAAGGTTCCCAGACCACCAGTGTGTGAAAAATAATGGTACACAGAAAGAAGCTGTATTACCACAGAATCAAAGGATAAGAGTGAGTACATAAAAGTCCTTTATTCATACTAAGGGTGAAAATGTGCAGTGCAGGAGCAAGCATGAACTTTGCCAAGTTTGTTGGTTAAGAGAATTACGTTACATGGAAATTCGCCATGCAGATGCAGTATAACTGGAAAAACTGGAATGTCACTAGCGATCCCCAGGATAACCCAAACACAGATGATGTGGATAGAGCCATTGGGAACATAGGCTTAGCTGTAGAGCAGCATTTATATTCCATCATTTACAAGAAGATGACTACACAATCTGAAATGTAGGTAGCATTGAAGACATCTTACGAAGACAAAGGCTTAATGATAAGAATCGACCTTAGGCACACTAAGTTAAGTGCATGCTAATACATGATTGAATATATAGGATGCTGGCTATTTCTCAGCAATTGCTGCAATTGACATCAGTAGTCATCTAAGTAAAAAACAAGGAGGTTGCTGGAAAACCTTACACCAGAGTAAGATTTTCTAGTAGTAGGTTTGGAGTCATTCACTACTAAGCTATCAATGGAGATTGTACAGGCCAAAATACTGCAGGTTGAAAAGTGCTTTCCTGTTGAGACCATGCTGTGAATTCCATTCCACTGTCAAAGGGTGTGAAACCCAACTGGCTTAATTACAAGTGCATCAAGTGTCACAAAGTGGGACATTAGGCCTCAGAATGTAGAGCAATTGAACCAAATGGAACTTCATAAGAAAGAATGAGTTAAAATTAAATGTAGTCGAAAGTCCCCCCAAAGATTGTTGGTACTCAAGAGCCACAAGGCACTTCAGCTGTAAAGTTGGTTCAAGTCACTAAAGTCATGTGATCCTGTAAACATCAGGGAAACAGTAGATACAATTCTAAATGCAATGAACGTCGGGACAATTACTGTGCACTTGAGAATGAAAGGCAAAACAGTTGTCGCAGACATAGATGTACTATTTGTGCCAGATCTAGGAACAATCTGATTGCTATCTGTGTACTGAAGAAGAAGCGATACAAGGTCCAATCTATAGAGGGACAGTGTGTTGTGTATAATAAAAGAGGAAATGTAATTGCAACAGCAACCGGGTGCCAACAACTGTACAGTATATCCTAGACACTGAGGAGTGCTGTTTGATGGTGGTTTTCAAATTAGTACTAGTCTATGGAACTATGGCATAGGAGACTGGGTCATCTAAGGTATGACAACATATGGAAGTTTCTAGAAATCTGTGAACAAATCAGAGAGGACAGTGTGTGAAAGTTGTTTGAAGGGTAAGCAAACACCATTGCATCTTTCCAAAGACAGCATCCAGAGCAAAGGCACCATAGGAACTAGTGCACACAGATGTGTGTGGACCAGTGGAGGTGGAGTCAATGAGTGGCATCACAAGACAGGTGCGTAGAGTGCGGACCACCCCCAGTGTCACCATTCCAGGGGGTGACATCAAAATTCCAGATCCTCCACAGTGACAGGTAGCCAGGTGCTGGACTACATTATTGTGCACCATACAGCTCCTGTCACTGGGGAGGAGCTGACGGTGCAGGTACAGTCCCCTAGGAAAGCCCAGCATCACCGGGATTGCTAGGCACGCCCCCAGAGTGATGTAAAATGGGACTTCCAGCAAAGTCACACCCTTTAATTGAAGAATATAACAGCATTCCCATGAGGCCATACCCCTTCCTGCGAGGTCACTGACTCTGGTGCCACCACTGGAGTCAATGAGTGGGAACCTTTACTTCATGACACTCATAGATGATCTTACAAAGATTACAAATGTATACTTCCAGAAAGCTAAAAGTGATATAACTAGCAAAGTTGCTAAATACAAGTGTTTAGTGGACACTCAAACAGGACTAAAAATAAAAGTGCTGAGGTATGACAAGGGTGGAGAATATGAGAACAGTGGTCTTTTCTCAAGGGGAATAGCATACAGCACTAATTGATGAATGTCTACTCACCAAAGCAGAATGGTGTGAGTAAAAAGGAAAACAGAACAATTGTTGAGAAAGCACGGACTATGCTAAGTTATGTGGGACTGGATAGATGATTCTGGCAGAAGCAGTGATAACTGCAGTGTATTTCAAGAACCAAGCACCTACAGCCACAGTCAAAAGTAAAACACCATTTGCAGTTGTGGTCCATTAAAAAGCCAAACATAAGTCATCTACATGTCATTGGGTGTAAAGCATTTGCCCATATCCCTAACGAGAGAAGACGCATGTACGATCCCAAGTCCATCTCATATAATATGCTTGGATATTGTCAAGAGAGAAAAGGATACAGATTGTATCAAGCTGTAATGCTAGATATGCCAACCGCTGGAAGCATGTCAGAAACTGAGACTATAAATGCAAGCGATCAAGCACAAAGCAGCTCTATGAGCAGCAACAAAGGTAGACTGCCTGTCGTGATCACCCACTGTATCTGATCCCAAAACATGGGATTGTGCAAACTGTATGTTGTATCCATGTATATTCTCTATGGAAAATATATTATTTTAAAACTGTATGTCAATTGCAAGTATGTAATTATCAGTCCTAGTCATTGAACTAAGCCAAAAGACATCTGGATGTGGTCTTAAAACCTCTCAGACTGTAAACAGAATGTGTGGATTCTTCACAGTGGGAGGGGGGGAGGGGTGTCAGGGCATGCATGAGCCAGGAAGATATCTCACCTAGTATTGTATCCAGTCTAGGAGTCTGGCAGGGGTAACACAGCTTGTGAAGTCAATGACTGGCTTGCATTCCTCAGAGAGAGAAGGTTATATGATCTTGCAGAACACTGAATCTGAAATATATCCAGCCATAAGGATAAGTCACTCACATTTCATTATGACAGGGACCCTTATGTTTGACCAGGTAATCCTGTATTGGAAGACCCAGGGGTCTTCCATTGATCTTAGGGTCTGTTACCCGGACAGGGAGACCGTGATTAAGCAGGAACAAAAGAATTGGATGTCCATAAAAAGACATGCTATCCGAAATTCAATGTCCATTCATTGGGGAGCAGCAAAACTGCTGTGAATGCACCAAAATCTCTTATTTGTGAAACCCCTCCACAAAAGACGTCCTAAAGTCTCTGACGTAAGTGTCCTAGAACTCTGTGTTTTTCTTTTTTTTATTTCTGAAATTATTTTCATGTTAATCTGTGTGTCATTTTATTCAGTCTTTTTTAAAACTAAGCCTTGAAAACATTTTTTGGATTAAACACATTTAATGTAGCATATTGTCCATGATTCTTTTTAAACCTCTGAGCTTGTGTGACCCATGCTACATACCGTGTGTAATTGATGGTGAAATATTACTAATTTGTTTGTTAAACGCAAATGGTCCATTATTCCCTTTCGTGGTGGCAGGATGAATTTAGCAAGTGACCCAGGTGCACCATTGTCCACAACCAGCTGGTCCAGATTACTGTATCTGAGAGTCAGCCCGGGTACGTGACACTGTCTAAGAAATATAGCGAATTTGCTAACTTTGGCCCTCATTCAGAGCCGGACGCTCTGAGCAGAGCGCTCGCTCTGAATGAGGGCCGTCCTCCATAAAAATGGAGTGTCCTCCTGGACACTCGTATAGCTGTGGGTCACCACCCACAGCACATACGAGCGTGCAGGATGATGGTCGCGATGGTCTTGACCATCGCGACCATCGCCAGTGCGACCAGAAGCCTGTGGCCGGGTTTTTCGACCACAAGCCCTGGAGTGATTTTGGCTCTATCAGAGCCAAAATCACTCCCACTGACATCACTAGTGATGTCAGTGGGGCCGGCTTCTGACGGTAGGCGTTCCCTTGGGAACGCCTCCGTCTGGCAGGCACGCCCCCGGCACGCCCACCAAAGGGGGCGTGCTGTCAATCAACATCGACAGCACGCCCCCTTTGATCAGACACAACGAGCGAAGGAAAGTCCTTCGCTCGTCGCGTCTGGCGCATGCGCACGACGGAGCTCCCTCCGTCGTGCGCATGCGCAGTGCACACCATCGACCCACTTCCGAGCGGACAGCCGCTTGCGAGTGGGTCTGAATGAGGCCCCTTGTCTGCTGTGAACCTCAAACTATAAAATAATTCAATTTGCAACTAGGAAGAATGGAAATCAGCCATACACAAGGAGCTTGCAGGTCTGAACAACAATGACACATTGACCATTGCGGACAGGCAGAGTGATCGTAAAACTGTCAAAAACAAGTGGATCTTCTGTGTCACAACCCGGGCTTGTTACCCCTGCTACTGGGTCACTTACCGCTCCTGTGGCCAGCCAGCTCGCTCCCTGAGCTCAGTTCATGCATCCACTGTCATCCCTGTGAGATGCAGCCTTCAGTGTTTCTGGCCTGCTAGGCCGCAGCTCACATCCAGCCAGCCCCAGAGTACTGCTGGATTGAACCGGACAATCACTAGCCAGCCTGACTCAGCTGGGAACATCTGATGCTGCTCATCCAATCCTGGCTAACCCCGGTGTATATTATTCAGTTTCTGACTCTCATTAGTCACCAGTACAATGTCTAACTCAGTCCCTACTGAGTGAACCTCACTGTGCTCCAGACACAATCAATTGTTATCCTGCTGGTGCAGTTCTGATTGTGTATGCTGCACTAGCCTTCTTTGACATTCTACTCTTGTGTAATCAGCATCTCAAGTTACACAGGTAATTTGCTCTGTGTCCAGTCCTGTCATCATTAGGGAGCTCCCAGACTACAGAGAAAACCTACTACAAGCCTAGTAAATACTTCTGCCAAGATCTTCCACGCAAGTGTTCTGGACTACATAACCAAGTAAGAAAAGTGCTTTTATTATTATTAAGTAACAGGCTTATTTATCTACTGCTACACTCTTCTCTGCTGCACACATAATACCATTATCAACAATGACGTCCCTGGTGGTCTAGTGGGTACGATCCGGCATCTCTCTGCCGAGACCGGGTTCGATTCCTGGTCAGGGAAGCATCTATTCACATGTCAACAGGTCTCCTCAGGCTTGCAAACTTTGCTTACACACCCAGGGGCATATTTATAATGGGTGCAGGGTGTGTAGTGCACATGGCCCCTAGGTCCAGGGGGGGCCCACACCGCGCACCCTGCACCCATACTTTTTTCATACTTACCTCTTTGATGTCCCACAGAGTAGCACTGCTCAAATCATCTTGAAAATGGCCTCCACGTCGTCTTCCCGGCGTTTTGCGCATGCACAGTAGGAAATCACCGGGAAAATAGCTGCCGCTCCATTTTCCCAGTGAACTGCGCATGCGCAGTAGACTCTGGACACACTCTAGTGTCCGGAGTCTACTGCTGTTGTCAGTTCGCTGTACCAACTAGGCTTTAATTCAGCCTTCTTAAATGGTGAGAAAGCTGTGAAGATTTACATGGAGCCACCCGGAACATTACAATATTAATGCATTTCCAGAAGGAAAAGTATGTCCGTTGAAGAAATCATTGTATGGACAAAAACAAAGTGGTCTCTGCTGGCACATCAAGCTTCATAGTGCATTGTCAAAAATGTACTTTGTACATTCTAAAACTGATCACTGTACTATAAGTGGAAAGAGAAAAGTTTGTTCATCATAGTGGTGTATGTAGAGGATCTATTGCTTGCAGGCCAAGAAAGCCAGATAGCGAAGTAATATTGTTGTTGAATGACAAGCTCAGACTAAAAGGCCTTGAACTGGCGCATCAACTGCTGGATCTAAAAATTATGTAAATTTGAGAGCCAGAACTGTTACTATTGACCAGCAATGATACATTGAGGCAATGCTCATCAAATTGGTAATGGTGGACACCAAACCAGTCAGTTCACTAAATGATAAAAGTACAAAAATAACAAAAGCTATGTGTCAAACAGCAGAGATAGAGGAAATGAGCAGAGTTACTTATGAAAATGCCATTGGAACTTTAATGTATGCAAGTTTTGGCACACGTCCAGACATTACATAGTCAGTCATGTTAGCCAATTTGCAATCGATTCTGAAGGAGAGCATTGGACTGATGTTATGCTTATTCTGAGATGACTAAAGGGTACAAGTTTCTTGAAGCTAAAGTTTGTAATAACCAAGAGTTTGGATTTACAAGCTCTCTGTGATGCTGATTGGGAAACAGTTTAGAACAATAGACATTCCTATACTGGATACCTGTTTGCATTGGCAGGCTCAGCCATCAGCTGCAGTAAACATCCTACTGTTGCCTTGTCTACCACCAAAGCTGGTAGATAAGCTAACGGAAACATGCCAAAGAAGCCAGGCCTGGACTGTATGGCGGATGACCAAGCTCCTGGATACGTTCATAGGCCAGAAAATCCACCACTTTCCTGGACTGGTGAGCAGGTGCATTGGTCATGCCAAACAAATCTTATCTTTAGACTGGTTGTCTAAAGTAATAGATCAAGGGGGGCCGTAGATGTAGCTTATCTGGACATTAGTAAAGCTTTTGACACGGTCCCACATCGCAGACTGATAAATAAACTTAAAAACTTGGGACTGGATTCTAAGATGGTTAAATGGATAAAAACTTGGTTGCAGAATAGGAAACAGAGAGTTGTAGTAAATGGAGTGCAGTCTCAGGAGGGAAAGGTTACCAGTGGTGTACCCCAAGGTTCTTTACTTGGGCTAGTACTTTTTAATATCTTTGTTGGTGATATTGCAAATGGTATTAAAGGGAAAGTATGCCTTTTTGCAGATGACACAAAAATATGCAACAGGGTAGAGGCACCTGGTGGGGTAAAATATAGACAAAAATATTGATAATAAGTGCGCAATAAAATCAGGGGTGCAGCAAGGTTGAAAGTACAATCGAGTAACCACCCACTACTCAATAGAACATGCACAATAGAAAAAGGTGTAATTCACTTACTAGCGCTCCCCCAACACCAAATGCACATAGGTAATAAGGCAAAAGGGATAATCACCATAAATCCACTCGACTTGATATAAGATCATATAACCATGTAGATAAATCTTGCGTTCTTTAGTGGTATCAAAGCATGGATTTTCTTATACTCCAATATTTTAAGCGCTGGTCACAGCAAGTCTCACATATGGGGATATAGAAAAAATACAAACATAGTGTAGATCCAAATAAAGTAAGATATATTTTAATCATAAGTTACACTCACAAGTTATAGATAAAAATCAAGCATGTAAAAATCCATTCAACATGGCACAGCAGCAGCATGTACGTGAACTCCATCCTTGGATTCCTTAGATGGTAAAAGGGGGGCAAAGATACCTGTTCCGGATACAGTAATATGCCCAAGGTGAAGCAGGTACAGCCAGACCTCTGCCAGTGATGGATATCGTCCTCAGAGCCCACGCTTAACGCGTTTCAGACCTCTTGGTCCTTCCTCAGAAGCGTGTTTAAGGCTCATTCTTGCAGCATATATAAACCCTTCCTAATCAACCTTACACAGCAACACATTTACCGCTAATCGGCACTCATTAGTATAGGCACATGCGCATTCGCATACATATCCCGGAAGTAAAATGGCCGTGCGTTCCACACAGCAGGAAACGGTCATGTTATGCGTTCCACAGCCTCCGCGAACGCGGAAGTAACAGTCTTATTGCGTTCCAGGCTGCCTTTGAATTAGCCCTTCAAGCGGAGACCAAGTTTGTGCATTCCATAACCTCCATATAGCCAGAAATAATGAGCGTCATGCATTCCAGAATCATTAGATATGAAATTAATGTTCATCCTGATTGCCGCATCTCACAGTCAGGATGACCTCTATAATACATTCAGTCCATCCTCACTCATCAATCCCATCAGGGAGATGATATTTTATTAATTTTTATCTTTTTTAACATATATTTCTTCTTTTTTTATATATTTATACTTATCTCATCCATGTATGGACGTTATTTATGGACCCAATATCATCTCCCTGATGGGATTGATGAGTGAGGATGGACTGAATGTATTATAGAGGTCATCCTGACTGTGAGATGTGGCAATCAGGAGGAACATTAATTTCATATCTAATGATTCTGGAATGCATGACGCTCATTATTTCTGGCTATATGGAGGTTATGGAATGCACAAACTTGGTCTCCGCTTGAAGGGCTAATTCAAAGGCAGCCTGGAACGCAATAAGACTGTTACTTCCGTGTTCGCAGAGGCTGTGGAACGCATAACATGACCGTTTCCTGCTGTGTGGAACGCACGGCCATTTTACTTCCGGGATATGTATGCGAATGCACATGTGCCTATACTAATGAGTGCCGATTAGCGGTAAATGTGTTGCTGTGTAAGGTTGATTAGGAAGGGTTTATATATGCTGCAAGAATGAGCCTTAAACACGCTTGTGAGGAAGGACCAAGAGGTCTGAAACGCGTTAAGCGTGGGCTCTAAGGGCGATATCCATCACTGGCAGAGGTCTGGCTGTACCTGCTTCACCTTGGGCATATTACTGCATCCGGAACAGGTATCTTTGCCCCCCTTTTACCATCTAAGGAATCCAAGGAGGGAGTTCACGTACATGCTGCTGCTGTGCCATGTTGAATGGATTTTTACATGCTTGATTTTTATCTATAACTTGTGAGTGTAACTTATGATTAAAATATATCTTACTTTATTTGGATCTACACTGTTTGTATTTTCTCTATATCCCCATATGTGAGACTTGCTGTGACCAGCGTTTAAAATATTGGAGGATAAGAAAATCCATGCTTTGATACCACTAAAGAACGCAAGATTTATCTACATGGTTATATAATCTTATAACAAGTGGAGTGGATTTATGGTGATTATCCCTTTTGCCCTATTACCTATGAGCATTTGGTGTTGGGGGAGAGCTAGTAGGTGAATTACACATTTTTCTATTGTACTTGGTGGGGTAAGACAAATGATGGAGGATCTAGGTAGACTAGAGGAATGGTCAAGAACATGGCAATAGTTTAAAGCTAAATCATGCACCTGGGTCTCAATAACCCAAAAGCTAAAGATAGTATTAAGGGTACTCTAACGGAAACTGCAGAGGAGGAAAGGGATCTAGGAGTCACTATTTCAGGTTACTTAAAGGCAGGTAAGCATTGTAACAAAGCAATGAGAAAGGCAAGTCAGATGCTTGGTTGCATAGGGAGAGGAATCAGTAGTAGGAAGAAAGAAGTAATAATGCCACTGTATAGGTCATTGATATGGCCTCATCTAAAACACTGTATTCAGTTCTGGATGCCACATCTCCAGTAGGATATACATACATTAGAGACTGTACAAAGAAGGGCAACTAAAATGGTGCATGGCCTACATCACAAAGCTTACCAGGAAAGACTAAAAGATCTTAATATGTATAGTTTGGAGCAGAGAAGGAAAAGGGAAAACTTTCAAATATATCAGGTTTTTATAAGTTGCAGGAGGGAGACATTCTTCAAAAGAAGAGAAGTACTAAAACACGAGGACATGCACTGAAACTGGAGGGAGGTAGATTCAAAGGAAATTTGCGGAACAATTACTTCATAGAAAGGATAGTAGATAAGTGGAATAGCCTCCCATCAGAGCTGGTAGAGGCTAAGACAGAGCAATTTAAACATGTTTGGGATAGGCATAAGACTATCCTTACAAAGAACTGAGGATCACATAGGGTTGAGGTTACCAAAAGGTAAAAAATGGCAGACTAGATGGGCCAAGTGGTTTTTATCTGCCGTCAAATTCTATGTTTCTAAGAGTAGGGCACCACAAATGCAAGTTCTTGGATGGCACCTGGAAATGGCTTCCAGCACATGCGGCAGGCATTGGTTAGTGTATCAGTCCCCAGTAATGTTGCGCTGCTGCATGAGTTGTATGGTAGCTACATGACCAGTCTTAGCCAAAAAAACAGTTACAATCTGCTTGGCGACGCTGCGCTCACGCTGCAACTTCCAACTGGGATCCACTGGGCTGACTGTTGTTTGGTCTTGGAGTCGAAACTGTAGATCCAGGATTCATCTTCACTGATGAACTCCCAGACAGAGTTTAAGCAGTGGCCAGCATATTGCGGCTCCAAGTCACCCAAGCCTCCTTCTGCTCTTGAGTCAGCTGATGGGGCACCCAGCATGCAGAAACCTTGCTCAGCCCAAGCACTTCATGGAGTATCCAGCGGATGGATCCCAATGAGATACCTATCTCCTTCTCTAACTGTGCCACTGTTACCATGGCCCCCACCTCAACTATGGCCTGCATGGCAACAACGTTGTCCTCAGTTATGGTGGACACAGGTCGGCTGCAGCACTCCTCATCTTCCAAGGGCCATCTACTGTGCCAAAATTATACAAACAACTCAAACACAGTGGTTAGGGATGGTGATTTCTCCCCAAAAGCAGCTCACAGTTGGTCAAAACTCCCTGCTGTTACCGGCCACTCTTGTAGTCATAGAAGATCATGGCTCTCCAGTGGCCTCTGTTGAGTTCCATAACAGGTTTCTTGAAGGATGTGAACAAGCTGATTTCTCCAGTGTGCAGTGCTGCTTATATATATGGTTCTGTGCACTGATCTTTAGTCAGAGATTACAGTTCACAACCAAACAGTTGTGACAGTTGTGACAACCAGACATTCACAACCAGAAACCTATTGCACACCACACGTATTTGAATTATTTTTTGTTTGTCAGAACAGATATTTTTGTATATATATCTATAG
This sequence comes from Taudactylus pleione, assembly GCA_031769625.1. NCBI lineage: Eukaryota > Metazoa > Chordata > Amphibia > Anura > Myobatrachidae > Taudactylus > Taudactylus pleione. Next base: position 309,328 of record JAUIMM010000545.1, read on the forward strand.
TTAGAATATTCTGATTTATAATGCTGATTCATTGTTTTTTTTGGATGTAATAACAGACAAGAATATCCTTATCAGTGCTTCTGAACTAAGCTTTACTGAAACCTAACATAGTTTTTAACTTTTCTATTGTTTCAAACTGTTTAATAAATAGAGGTTATTTCTATGTGGCTCTGATAATAACTGTGATGCCGGTATGCAGTGCTTTGGGAATTCCCGGACAAAGGTATACTTACAAGAAAAATTCTTTAGGATTGTAGGTTTACTTCACTTCATGGGAGTTTTGTTTCACGTAAGGACTAGCTTGTCAGTCACCATTGTCCTGTAATCGGACGGGAACTTCCCCAGTGTTTGAGTGCCGCGGTGTCTGATATTTATAATGTCATGCTAACAGCCAGATTTAGACCTCATGGGGCACTAAGCAAGATATCAGTTTGGGACCCCATAGCCGCACACACACACATTGCCCCCATAACAGCACACACACACACATTGCCCTTATAGCCAAACACCCACACTGCCCCCATACAGTAGCTGCATTCACACACACGCATTGCCTTACTAACATGGACACCGCTTACTGACAGATACCACTTTCTGACACAGACCCCTTACTGACACTGATACAGACACACTTACTGACACAGACACACAGTGCATGCTGTACTCCTCTGGGGAATATTTACAGAGGCACAGGAATGGATTCGTGCCATCTAGTTTTGTGGGGGGTGGCCGTGGGCCTCTTGGGACCCGCCAGGCCCTAGGTTGGCTGCTTATGTCAGCTTGTGGCAAATCCTAATAATATTCTCCGGTAACACTTATTATTACATAAATGTGCCACCCACTTTCCACAATACAAAATTTGCTGAACTACAGTTCCAGATAACATTGGGCATGTCAGCAAGAGTAACAACTGCAGTAAAAAAAAAATGGGGGTAATGAGGGCATTGCACATAAGATGATTGGGTAACAGAGAGGAGATTACTGATCAGCCATTTGGTGCAGGTTTATTCTTTTCTGTCCTACACCTCTACGATCAGACTATACACACTAGACTGATAGGCTCTGGGCTTTGCTCTGCCAGTCAGATGTCAGGCAGAGCAGAGCAGAGAAGGAGTCAGGGAACCTTGAATAAAGCCATTTGACAGGCAATTTGCAATTGTATATTAGTAAATATGAAGCAGATTGTATTTCCCATTCCAAGTATGGGTAGCGCAGGGTAATATGTTGTGGTGATTACCAGACAATAGCTGTTAGTGGTATAAAAGGGGTGGTTTTGTTTACCGCACGGGGGGGGAGGGGGTAGATGTACTAAGCTCTGGAAAATGATAAATTGGAAAGTGATAAACTACCAGCCACTCAGCTCCTAACTGTCATGTTACAGGTTGTGTTTGAAAAATGACAGTTAGGAGCTGATTGGATGGTAGTTTATCACTCCAATTTATCACTTTCCAGAGCTTATTACATCTGCCCCTGGATGAGTATGTTAGAATGTATTTTCATAGAAACCACCTAATGAATATCATAATAATGTACAAGCAGTTCAAATAAACAGAGGTGGTGCGCCTGCAGAGTCAATGGTAACAGTTATAAGAAAAAATATCAGAGACGGACAGTAATGCAATTGCAACCTCATTCTCTCATGCATAACAGTTGCTAACGCCCTCCAAAGCACAGCCGAGCATAGGGATGCCCACTGCTGCCTTCTCATATCCATAGGACGATGTGCAACAGTGTAAACATTGGTACCATCATCGCACATGCGGCAAGTCTGACCAGCCGCAAACACTGCAGCTCTCCTGACATGCAGCGCAGAGAGCTTTCATGCTGCACAGGAGATCACAATGCCTAATTTATGCTCGCTCACAAAACGGCGTTTAAATGGTCAGACACGCCTGCATTCTTCTAACCAACCCCCCCATACCACCCGCAAACGCTGACTACCTGTCACTCACTTTGCAAATTATTCCTATGTACGGATGTGATCTCAATGCAATCGCAGCACGTGCGCAGTGTGGCTTTTGTGCCTGCGCATTTGCAAACAATAGCTTGATCTGTAAAAATATTGGCTTTGCGTAAATCTCTAAATAAGGCCCTTAGTTTAATGGCCATATTCAATTTGCGGCGATGATATCGCTGGCGATAATAGCGACCAATTATCGATTAATTTTTCGCCATATTATCAAACCCTCGATAATTGGATAAACTGAAACAGGCAAAAAGTTTTCCTCATCTCAGAGTAGGTGAAAAAAAAAGCAAAATCCCTACTTTGGCTAAAAATGTGGGAATTTCTTTCAGAACCATTTGGACACCCACTGTTAATGATAAATTACCCCAAAAGGTATTTGTAATTTGCGTAATTTGACCAAAAATTATCTGTCAAGTTTTGGGTAAAACAAAAATGGAAATGGGTTTAACATATTGGGTCTGGTATTTCGGGGGCCTGTATGGATGCGACAAGTAATTTAAAAATTGCACGTGGCCGCAGCAGGTGTTTTTTAAAACTTTTTGTAATAGTTCTCGTTTACGACACCAAATATACTTGCACCCATTTTTACGTACCCCCAAGTTATGTGCAGCAGTAATTACCTGAAAAAAAAGTGTTCTGTAATTTTTCTACATTTCCATAAACACAAATTGCAGCCAACCGACGCAATTTAAGTACCCTAAATACTTTTATTACGACCACTAATACACTTCTAAATTAATTTCCTATGGACGTTAGCCTTTTTTTGGGGTACAGACATCTTTTCCTAGATGTCCTGACATATTCGCCTGTTTTTCAGATAAATTATTGCACCAACCCGTGCAATTGGTACAATTGGTACAGAAATCAGTATAGCTCCCAAATCACTGCGGTTTCAAAAATCACTGCAGAACAGAAATCAGTGCAGAACAGAAATCATTGCCGAGCAGAATTCTCTGCAGACCAACATTGGAGACCATGACATATGAAAATGTGATTGGAGGAAATTAGTAACTGTCAGTGCAGGTACAGGGCGACAGTTGATCCTCTGACTCACTGGTCTTCCGTTGGAGCTCTGCCTGCCCCCCACTGGTACATATCAGTCATATGAGTCTGTGCCTTCAGATCAGTGCAGTTTTAGGCACTGGAAGCCATCCTGAGCGAACTTGCTTAAACAAAAATTTAAAACCAGTGACTCCACAACCTAATTGATGGGCACCATGTAGACCTCCAGGCCCTGATGAACTTCAAACATTGCCAAAAACCTAATCCTAGTCAAACTACACCACCTTGCCAAATTTAGTGGAGCTAGGTACAAAACTCTGGGCGTGCATAAAAGACTGACAGACAGATAGACAGATAGACACACACACACACACACTCACACACTTATTATATAGTTAAACAAGAACTCTCTTTTGGCTCAGTTTAAAAAACAACAGAGGAAATGTAGTGTTCTGCAGATTAATAGGGGAAAATCCAAGCAGTGGACACTTGCCAATATAAACATTTCAGAGGAATTGGGTTGGGGGTGAAGTAACTCTGTTTAATTTGGTGAACAGTTGCTGATAGGAGAAATGTAGGAGTTTAGAAGAAATGGGATATTAAAAATGTAACAATAGATATCAGTTACATTTCCACAGCCCAGTTTAAAGTCTGTTCCCACTCACATATGAATTCCTGTTAAAACACACATTATTTCCCAAAATCTGCTAGATCAGAGATAATTTAAGAGTTCCCATAACCATACTCGCCTGTTCTTGCAGATAGGTCTACCTGTGGTCATAGAAAGCTTAGATGCTCTATCAAATTAAATAAATCCACAACCCTGATTTATACCAGCAGCTTTTTTTTCATTTACATTTATTGTACAGTAGGATAATTTTTAGTGATATTCCATGTCAATGCATTTTAAGGGGTATACTTATTAAGCAGGGTATAAGTCTATTTCCAGATGCACTGATTGGTTAATACAGAATGCTGTGCAGTATTCATTACCGCAAAGGGGCAAATGCAGGATTCGGTGAGGTGATAATTAAAAGAGTGCACCCACAAAGAGGTTTTCTACATGGTTTTTGCTCCCTTGCAAAAACAAAACTCCCTGTTTATTCAGAGTTATTTAGGCACAAAGCGGTGGATGTATCAAACTATGAACAGCCCAGTTATTTAACCAGTGGTGTTGGTTTATTGAAAGATAGCAGGTACAGCCGTATTCACTGATACATGTAATGGAGCAAAACGGGGGTTCTATAGAACTCACCAGCCACTCAGTGTATGTTGCAAATGAGTAGCCATGCAGAATGCTGTAACATCTTTATATCAGGTATTAAGTATAAGCCAAGTTTTTCTTCTAGGAGCTAAGCAGTACTGCAGAGCACAGTAAGTTTAAAGAAAAAAAAAAAATTTTTTTTCCCCCTAAACTTTACTGTGTTCTGCCGGGAGAACACAGTGTCATCACAGCAGAGGGAGCCCGAGAAGCGACCAGAGTGACGGTGGGAGCCGGCAGAGGACCTGCCCATGCTGACAGCAGGTAAGTGTAACCTGCTATATGCCACCTGACAGTGGCGTATAGTAACTCCATCAAATTCCGAAAATACATAATTTTTGGAATTTGATGAATAGCATAATTTCCATATCCCCATACTAATGTATTGGGAGTGTGGAAATTAATGCAGGTGGACTTAACCAGAAGATATCGGTGATATCTCCTATGTTAAGTGTCTTCATGAATACTAAAATAACGGTAATTGAGGAAAATATCCTTAAAACAGTTATTTTAGTGTTGATGAATAGGCCCCATAGACAGCTCGTTAATACATTTAACACAGTGGTTAGCAGTATGTCCAAGTGTAATGCATAAGAAGCTGCAACAATCTGTACAATCTCAGGACGATGCTACCAGAAAACAATACATTCAGTTTTAGTGGTCATTTGTTTAAAATAATTAGGGATTTTGCCCTGATCCTCACACAGAAAAAATACTATTTCAATTGGTAGATATCAATATTATAATATAATTTATATAATAATATCTACCACATTATTTGCTAGGTATTGATTTTATTTTTATTACAAACTTTCTCAGCTTCACTATGCATACATGGACCAGCAATCCAACCCACGCATGTGTAGTAGACCGACCCTTTGAAATGATAGATAACACGGCCAGTGTGGCTGGAGTTGCCCCGGTGATAAATTATGAATAAATTGCGGTGAAAAGCAGGTTTAATGGAGCAAGTGTTGTATTGTGTTTCCCTTACCCATTGATTTTTATGTATCATTCTAACTGCAGATTTCTCTTCATATATCCTGTGCATATTCATTGTAGAGCACTTATCTGTGTCCTCTATTTTCCTGTGCTGAAAGACTCTCCTGTTTTTATTATTATGGTGTGCCGTGTTTTTCCATTGTTTATTGTACTATTGCTGCATAACGTCTGCTTGTATGCTTTTGTAATACACACAGTACTCTGCTTAGTGCTTGCACAGTATTAAAACTCTCAGTGGACTCCTTTGGCATTATGTGCTTCTACACTTAGGGGCTTATTTTGAGGTGCCGCAGCTGCACCTGCATCTTTATGATAATGCCACGACTGATGATCTTCCTACTGTGATGCCCATTGGCAGCAGCGTTAATCAGTTTTGGTGCATCATTCGTGCACCATCGGCCACAACATCGAAACTTACACCAGCCCTATGGCAGGTGTAATTTCTCCGTCTGAACATGGTGTTGTATCAATGCTACTGCATCTTTAGATACAGCTACAGTCAGCGAAATGCCCGCAACACACATGCCTCTGGCTAGCCATCTCTCTGTTTAGCCCTGTAACAGGGCAGCAGTGTGGCCTGTGCCGCCATACCCTGCCCCTGATCACACACCATGATTAAGTCACACTGATGGGGGTGGGTCCACCATTACTGGGAAAGCAGGATGCTCTGAGCATCTATACAGGTTGCAGGGTGTGTGCCCAGAGGGTCCAAAGGACACCCCGGCTGGCATTTCAGCAATAATGCAGTTCCAGGCACCCTGCTATCCAGATACAGAGTCTGTGGGGCAGCAATGTTGCCATTCCCAGGCCCTGTGCGACGGCACCACTTGAACACCCCTTGTTACGGCCTTGCCCCTGTTACTTGCCAGGAAAACCAACTGAAATTCACTCCCTGTATCTCCAAGCACTAACCATTGGGATGCAAGTGCAGTGCAACTCAGACACTTGCGTGCGCCATCGCGTTGGCATAAAAAAGGACACTTTAAGAGGTAAATGTAATCTGCGACTTGCAAGTATCGGTGAGTTTTCGGTGAGTTTGCCTGATGTTTTAAAGTAGCAATTATTTAAAAGACAACCTAGTTTTGCATTTTAAATGATTGACACTGTGGGTTAGCTTTGCTTTTTAAATGATTGCCACTATATAACATCTGGCAGACTTACTGAAAGCTCGCTGTAAAGAGAAAGGGGGATAAACATTTGCAGGGGAAAATGCAGGATTCTTAAGGGGGGGGTGAGTTTCCAAATTATATACACCTAAAATAATAAAATTACATGCCACTACTTCTGGACATGTATCGCCAGTCACAAGCGTGATCTATCCCTCATCTACAGTATGAGCAGGAATGCTGTCAGAGACTTTTTACTGATTAGTCTGATTCCAAAAATACAAAAGTTATTTTTTAACTATAAAAAGAGGAACTTCCACACATTTGGTTTATAGCCTGGTATAGTGCCATTTCCTAGCCCCCACTGTTTACACCCCCACAATTAGAGTGCACTTTCATGCTTGCTAGTGCAACTTCATCTGGAACCACATGCAGGTATTTTCCCTGCAAGTCATTTCCTTGCAATATTTACAGTATGCTGTTCGTAGGATTTCCCTTATTTTGACTTGTGTAAAGCAATGGGTTTATATATATTAGGGGTGTGCACCAGACACTTTTCGTGTTTTGCGTTTTGGTTTTGGATCTGGATCTTCCCTTCATGTTTTGGATCTGGATTGGTTTTGCCAAACCATCCTTCCGTGTTTTGGGTTCTGGGTTTTGTGTTTTGGATCTGTATTTTTTTTAAAAAAAGCATAAAAGCAGCTAAAAATCACAGAATTTGTGGGCTTTTCTGCTCCTATGCTATTATTAACCTCAATAACCTTAATTTCCACTCATTTCCTGTCTATTCTGAACACCTCGCACCTCACAATAGTGTTTTTATGTCCAAAAGGTTGCACCGAGGTAGCTGGATGACTATGCTAAGCGACACGAGTGGGCAGCACAAATACGTGGCCCATCTAGGAGTGACACTGCAGTGGCAGACAGGATGGCAGTTTGAAAAACTAGGCCCCAAACAGTACATAATACAAAGAAAAAAAGAGGTGCAAGATGGAATTGTCCTTGGGCCCTCCCACGCACCCTTATGTTGTATAAACAGGACATGCACACTTTAACAAACCAATCATTTCAGCGCCAGGGTCTGCCCCATGACTGTGGCTGAAATGATTGGTTCGTTTGGGTCCCCACAAAACAAGCTGGCAATTAATCTGTCCCTGCACAAACTGGCTCTACGGAGGCAAGATGTCATCCTCATCCACCGATTCCTCACCCTCTTCAGTGTTGTGTACATCCTCATCCTCACAGAGTATTAATTCGTCCCCACTGGAATCCACCACCACAGGTCCCTCTGTACGTTCTGGAGGCTGGTCTCCCTGGAAGAGTTGATAATTAATTTTTATGGACATCATCTTCTCCACATTTTGTGGAAGCAACCTCCTACGCCTTTCGCTGACAAGGTTACCAGCTGCACTAAACAATCTTTCGGAGTACACACTGGAGGGGGGGGCAACACAGGTAAAATAGAGCCAGTTTGTACAGGGGCCTCCAAATTGCCTCTTTTTCCTGCCAGTACAGGTACGGACTGTCTGACATGCCTACTTGGATGCTGTCACCGATGTAATCCTCCACCATTCTGTCAATGGTGACAGTATCATATGCAGTGACAGTAGACATGTCAGAAATTGTTGCCAGGTCCTTCAGTCCGGTCCAGATGTCCAAACTTGGTCCTGCCTGCCCTGCATCACCGCCAGCGGGTTGCTTAGGATACCTAAGTTTTTTCCTGGCAGCCCCAGTTGCGGGAGAAAATGAAGAAGGAGCTGTTGACGTGTCACGTTCCGCTACAGCTGACAGTGTTTTCACCAGCAGGTCTTTGCACCTCTGCAGGCTTTTGTCGGCCGGAAAGAGGGCTTCATCCACAAGTCCCACATGCTGAGCAGAATTGCTCCATCTTTGCTCATCCTTCACTTTCTCCAGCTGCTTCTGCAAAAGCCTGATGAGGGGATTGACCTGACTCAAGCTGGCAGTGTCTGAACTGATTTCACGTGTGGCAAGTTCGAAGGGCTGGAGAACCTTGCACAACACGGAAATCATTCTCCACTGCGCTTGAGTCAGGTGCATACCCCCTCCTTTGCCTATGTCATAGGTGGATGTATAGGCTTCAATGGCCTTTTGCTGCTCCTCCATCCTCTGAAGCATATAGAGGGTTGAGTTCCACCACGTCACAACCTCTAGCTTGAGGTGATGGCGGGGCAGGTTCAAGAGTGTTTGCTGGTGCTCCAGTCTTCAGCACGCAGTCGCTGAATGACGAAAGTGGCCAGAAATTTTTCGGGCCACCCAAAGCATCTCCTGCTCGCCCCTGTCACTTTTCAGAAAATTCTGCACTACCAAGTTTATTGTGTGAGCAAAATATGGGACATGCTGGAATTTGCCCATATGTAATGCCCGGACAATATTGGTGGTGTTGTCAGATATCACACATCCCCAGGCGAGTCTAAGTGGGGTAAGCCACTGGGCGATGATTTCCCTCAGTTTCTCTAAGAGGTTGTCGGCGGTGTGCCTCTTACTGAAACCGGTGATACACAGTGTAGCCTGCTTTGGAACGAGCTGGCGTTTCTGAGATGCTGCTACTGGTGACGCTGCTGCTGTTGCTGCGTAAGGTGATACATCTACCCAGTGGGCTGTCACAGTCATATAGTCCTTAGTCTGCCCTGTTCCACTTGTCCACATGTCCGTGGTTAAGTGGACATTGGGTACAACCGCATTTTTCAGGACACTGAGGACACTTTTTCAGACGTTTCTGTACAGTCTTGGTATCGCCTGCCTAGTGAAGTGGAATCTAGATGGGATTTGGAACCGGGGACACACTACCTCCATCAATTGTCTAAATCCCACTGCACTAATGGCGGTTACCGGACGCACATCTAACACCAACATAGCAGTCAAGGCCTCAGATATACGTTTTGCTTCAGGATGACTGCTGTCGTACTTCATCCTCCTCGCTAAGGACTGTTCGAGGGTCAATTGTTTAGTAAAAGTAGTGGCGTTCCTACTTCCTCTCTGGGATGATGAACGACTCCCAGCAGCAACAGCAGCAGCGGCAGCAGTAGGCATAGCAATACAGGATCCTCCGGAGGAATCCCGGATAGGAGAGTCAGTCATGCCAGTGACATGGCCTGCAGGACTACTTCCGATCTTGACTAAGGAGGAAATTGATGAGGAGGGAGTTGACATTGTGGTTTGCAGGCGCTTGGATACAACAGGACAAAGGGATTTAGGTGTCCCTGGACTGCTTACGGTCTTAGCCAAAGTTTCTGAACTTGGCAGTAACTTTATATGAACGCGCTGAAGGAAATGTATAAGGGAGGATGTTCCTAGGTGGTTAATGTCCCTACCCCTACTTATTTCACCTTTACATATGGTCCATATGGCAAGACAGTTGTTGTCCGGATTTGGATAGAAATATTGCCAGACCAAAGAGGTGGAATGTTTGGTCTTCTGCCCAGGCATGACCGTAATGGGCTTTTTCATCCCACAGACAACTGTCTCCCCTGGAGCCTGATTTAAACAAACCACATTACCATCATATCCTCCTTGCCAACTTCCTCCTCAGCGCCAGCTACACCAGTATCCTCATCCTGTTGTACTTCAACAGTGACATCTTCAATTTGCATATCAGCAAGTGGACTATGGGTGCTCCTTTCAGCACTTGCAGAGGGCGTGCAAATGGTGGAAAGAGCCACCTCTTCCCGTCCAGTGCTGGGAAGGTCAGGCATCACAACCGCCACCACACTTGGACTCTACTTCGGGATTTGTAATATCTTCTTAGAATACACAGTTCTTCGCTGTGCTTTTGCCAGCTTAACTCGTTTGATTTTTTTAGCGGGATGAGGGCTTCCATCGTCATGTGAAGCTGAACCACTAGTCATGAACATAGGGAAAGACCTTAGCCGTTCCTTGCCATTCCGTGTCGTAAATGGCATATTGGCAAGTTTACGTTTCTCCTCAGATGATTTAAATGTTTTTTTTAAGGTCATTTTCCTGACCTTTGTCATTTGGGATTGTATATGCCCTCTACTATGACATTGGGCATCGGCATTGGCAGACGACGTTGATGGCATGTTAACGTCTATGTCATGACTAGTGGCAGCAGCTTCAGCACTAGGAGGAAGTGGTTCTTGATCTTTCCCTATTTTATTTTTATCGGAGAAAGTTTGGTCCTCCATTTATGTTATATTGATATATACGTGCGGCTAAGGCGCACACAAACACAGAATTTGTATTTTTATTTTTGTTGGAGACTAGTGCACTTTGTGGGTTACACCACCCTTTAAGAAATGAGCCAGCCGGCTCTTTACTTATGGGACACAGGCGCACGCTCGGCGCTGCTCCTTTGTTGATGCATGTGCAGCTACAGTGCACACAATTCACAAAGACAGAAAAAAAAGAATTTTTTATTTTTTGTGGAGCGCACTTTGAGGGTTACACCACCCTTTAACAGACAGACGCACGCTTGGCGCTGTTGCTTTGAGGATGCACGTACAGTGCAGACAATTCACAAACACAGAAGAAAATGTTTTATTTTTGCTGGATTGCACTTTGGGGGTTACACCACCCTTTAACAGACAGACGCACACTTGGCGCTGTTGCTTTGAGGATGCACGTACAGTGCAGACAATTCACAAACACAGAAGAAAATGTTTTATTTTTGTTGGAGTGCACTTTGGGGGTTACACCACCCTTTAACAGACAGACGCACGCTTGGCACTGTTGCTTTGAGGATGCACGTACAGTGCAGACAATTCACAAACACAGAAGAAAATGTTTTTTTTTTGTTGAAGTGCACTTTGGGGGTTACACCACCCTTTAACAGACAGACGCACGCTTGGTGCTGCTGTTTTGAGGATGCACGTACAGTGCACACAATTCACAAACACAGAAAAAAAAAATATTTTTTGGAGTGCACTTTGGGGGTTACACCACCCTTTAACAGACAAGCCAGCCGGCCCTTTACTTATGACACAGGTGCACGCTTGGCGCTGCTCCTTTGTTGATGTACGTGCAGCTACTGTGCACACAATTCACAAACACAAAAAAATATATTTTTTTATTTTGTTTGAAGTGCACTTTGGGGTTTACAGCACCGTTTAACAGACGAGCCAGCAGGCCCTTTACTTATGACACAGGCACACGCTTGATGCTACTTTGTTGATGCACGTGCGGCTACTGTGCACACAATTCACAAACATAAAAAAATATATATTTTTATTTTTTTTGGAGTGCACTTTGGGGGTTACAGCACCCTTTAACGGACATGCCAGCCGGCCCTTTAGTTATGGGACACAGGCGCACGCTTGGCGCTGCTCCTTCGTTGATGCACGTGCAGCCACAGTGCACACAATTCACAAACACAGAAAATATTTTTTTATTTTGTTTGGAGTGCTTTGCGGGTTACACCACCCTTTAACAGACAAGCCAGCTGGCCCTTTACTTATGACACAGGCGCACGCTTGACGCTACTTTGTTGATGCACGTGCGGCTACTGCGCACAATTCACAAACACGAAAAAAATATTTTTTTTTTGGAGTGCACTTTGGGGGAGCACCCCTGATGCACAGATCACCCCCTGGACAACACTACAGCACCCCTCTAGGACTACAGCCTTTATGGGACACTGCACAACACAGTCCAGCCAGCCCCTATAGACTTTGGAGTTGACACAGCCCCTATGACTGCAACTGACTGCACAACACAGCCCAGCCAGCCCCTATGACAGCAGCACAACACAGCCCAGCCAGCCCCTATGGACAACAGCACCACAACACAGCCCAGTCAGCCCCTATGGACTGAGTGGTCACAGCCCCTATGGACAACAGCAGCACAACACAGCCCAGCCAGCCCTAGCTCCCACCCTCCCTCTTCACTGTCCACAGCCGGAGTGAGAAATGGTGCCGACGCGGGGACCTTTTATAGAATCCAAAACCCGCGAGATCCGGAAGGCGGGATGATGATGTTTTGCCTCGATTTCAGATCCGAGTCAGGCGGGAAAAGTCGAGCCTGACTCGGATACGACTCGGATCGAGGGGGCTCGGGGGGGGTTTGGATTTCAGAAATCCGAACCCGCTCATCCCTAATATATATATATATATATATATATATATATATATATATATATATATATGTGTAAAGCAATGGGTTTATATATATATATATATATATATATATGTCAGTGTCTTGAGAAAGGAGGTACGTCCTCCGAAACGTCGATCAATAAAATTGGAGTTTTTCAACATTTCAAGTCTCTGAGTGCCGCCTTCCTGGATCTATATATATATATATATATATATATATATAATATATATATATATATATATAATATATATATATATATATATATAAACAGTAAAATTGGGTGAGAGCGCCTAAAAGTGCCACACAAGAAAAGTACATACATAAAGTGCTAGTGCTATCTGTGCAAATAAACAACATAAAATAGGTGACCTAATGCCAATATGAGCTGTTCAATAATGGAGTATAGACTAAGGGGCAATTTTACTAAAGGTCAATTTGCTGGTCGATTTGAGGAGTGATTTACCTCTTCTCAAATCGAATGCAGTGAAAACCGTTTTTTCACTGCATGTACTATTATTCGATTTGTTTTGCGATTTGCAAAACAAATTCGATTTGAGTCGGTTTTGAACAGTGATTTGCTGTTCGATTTGGCATGTTCATGTACAAATCGAACGGCAAATCACCCTTCAAAACGAACTGCAAATCCCCGACAGCATAGAACTGCTTCGTGCTTTCACTTTCAGCATGAGCAGTTCGTTCTCACACAGATACATGCAGGCATCAGTGAAATGCCTGCATGTATCTGCCATGAAAAAGTGTTTAAAGAGTTAAAATTAAAAAAAAAAAAACATGAGGATAAACGTTAGTTACCCTGCGGCTCCCGCCATTGAGTACAATGGAGGAGCCGATCATTGGCTGAGAGCGGGGCCTGACCTCTCTCAGCCACTGAACGCACAGACACGGAGCTTCAATGGAGGAAGCCGCGTCTGTGCGCTTCATTCGGGAAGGAGTAATCGTTCTGGTTAGAATGATTATCCCATAAAGTGATGGTCGGGTTTTTCGTTTTCTTATTTTAACCCATGGATGCCTACTGGACAAGGGGACCACTGGAGGTAATATAGGTAAGTATGTGTGAGTGTGTATGTATGTATGTATTAAACTTATACTGTGTAAGGTGTGTGTGTTTCTTTCAACTAGGGGTGTGCACCGGCCACTTTTCGTGTTTTGGTTTTGGATCTGGATCTTTCTTCGTGTTTTGGATCTGGATTGGTTTTGCCAAAACCACCCTTCCGTGTTTTGGGTTCTGGGTTTTGTGTTTTGGATCTGTATTTTTTTGAAAAAAAGCATAAAAACAGCTAAAATCACAGAATTTGTAGGTTTTTCTGCTCCTATGCTATTATTAACCTCAATAACCTTAATTTCCACTCATTTCCAGTCTATTCTGAACACCTCACAATAGTGTTTTTATGTCCAAAAGGTTGCACCGAGGTAGCTGGATGACTATGCTAAGCGACACGAGTGGGCGGCACAAACACATGACCCATCTAGGCGTGATACTGCAGTGGCAGACAGGATGGCAGTTAGAAAAACTAGGCCCCAAACTGTACATAATGCAAAGAAAAAAAAGAGGTGCAAGATGGAATTGTCCTTGGGCCCTCCCACCCACCCTTATGTTGTATAAACAGGACATGCACACTTTAACAAACCAATCATTTCAGCGCCAGGGTCTGCCACACAACTGTGGCTGAAATGATTGGTTCGTTTGGGCCCCCACAAAACAAGCTGGCAATTAATCTGTCCCTGCACAAACTGGCTCTACGGAGGCAAGATGTCATCCTCATCCTCCTCATCCACCGATTCCTCACCCTCTTCAGTGTGTACATCCTCATCCTCACAAAGTATTAACTCGTCCCCACTTGAATCCACCACCACAGGTCCCTCTGTACGTTCTGGAGGCTGGTCTCCCTGGAAGAGCTGATAATTCATTTTGATGAACATCATCTTCTCCACATTCTGTGGAAGCAACCTCCTACGCCTTTCGCTGACAAGGTTCCCGGCTGCACTAAACACTCTTTCGGAGTACACACTGGAGGGGGGGCAACTCAGGTAAAATAGAGCCAGTTTGTACAGGGGCCTCCAAATTGCCTCTTTTTCCTGCCAGTACAGGTATGGACTGTCTGACATGCCTACTTGGATGCTGTCACCGATATAATCCTCCACCATTCTGTCAATGATGACAGTATCATATGCAGTGACAGTAGACATGTCAGAAATTGTTGCCAGGTCCTTCAGTCCGGACCAGATGTCCAACCTTTGTCCTGCCTGCCCTGCATCACCGCCAGCGGGTTGCTTAGGATACCTAAGTTTTTTCCTGGCAGCCCCAGTTGCGGGAGAAAATGAAGAAGGAGCTGTTGACGTGTCACGTTCCGCTTCAGCTGACAGTGTGTTCACCAGCAGGTCTTTGCACCTCTGCAGGCTTGTGTCGGCCGGAAAGAGAGACACCACATAGGCTTTAAACCTAGGATCAAGCACTGTGGCCAAAATGTAGTGGTCTGATTTCAACAGATTGACCACCCTGGAATCCTGGCAAAGCGAATGAAGGGCTTCATCCACAAGTCCCACATGCCGAGCGGAATCGCTCCGTCTTAGCTCCTCCTTCACTTTCTCCTGCTGCTTCTGCAAAAGCCTGATGAGGGGAATGACCTGACTCAAGCTGGCAGTGTCTGAACTGACTTCACGTGTGGCAAGTTCGAAGGGCTGGAGAACCTTGCACAACACGGAAATCATTCTCCACTGCGCTTGAGTCAGGTGCATACCCCCTCCTTTGCCTATGTCATAGGTGGATGTATAGGCTTGTATGGCCTTTTGCTGCTCCTCCATCCTCTGAAGCATATAGAGGGTTGAGTTCCACCGCGTCACAACCTCTTGCTTCAGGTGATGGCGGGGCAGGTTCAAGAGTGTTTGCTGGCTCTCCAGTCTTCGGCACGCAGTTGCTGAATGGTGAAAGTGGCCAGAAATTTTTCGGGCCACCCAAAGCGTCTCCTGCACGCCCCTGTCGCTTTTCTGAAAATTCTGCACCACCAAGTTTATTGTGTGAGCAAAACATGGGACGTGCTGGAATTTGCCCAGATGTAATGCCCGCACAATATTGGTGGCGTTGTCAGATATCACAAATCCCCAGGAGAGTCTAAGTGGGGTAAGCCACTGGGCGATGATTTCCCTCAGTTTCTCTAAGAGGTTGTCGGCGGTGTGCCTCTTACTGAAACCGGTGATACACAGCGTAGCCTGCCTTGTAACGAGCTGGCGTTTCTGAGATGCTGCTACTGGTGACGCTGCTGCTGTTGCCACCTCTTCCCGTCCAGTGCTGGGAAGGTCAGGCATCGCAACCACCACCACACTTGGACTCTCCTTGGGGATTTGTGATATCTTCTTAGAAAGCACAGTTCTTCGCTGTGCTTTTGCCAGCTTAACTCTTTTGATTTTTTTAGTGGGAGGAGGGCTTCCATCATCATGTGAAGCTGAACCACTAGTCATGAACATACTAGGGATCGACCTTAGCCGTTCCTTGCCACTCCGTGTCGTAAATGGCATATTGGCAAGTTTACGTTTCTCTTCAGTTGATTTAAATGTTTTTTTCAAGGTCATTTTCCTGAACTTTGTCATTTGGGATTGTATGTGCCCTCTATTATGACATTGGGCATCGGCCATGGTAGACGACGTTGATGGCATGTTATCGTCTATGTCATGACTAGTGGCAGCAGCTTCAGCACTAGGAGGAAGTGGTTCTTGATCTTTCTCTATTTTATTTTTATCGGAGAAAGTTTGGTCCTCCATTTATGTTATATCGATTTGATATATACGTGCGGCTAAACACAGAAAATATTTCTTTATTTTTGCTGGAGAGTAGTGCACTTTGTGGGTTACACCAGCCTTTAAGAAATTAGCCAGCCGGCTCTTTACTTATGGGACACAGGCGCACGCTTGGCGCTGCTCCTTTGTTGATGCACGTGCGGCTACTGCGCACACAATTCACAAACACAGAAATTAATTTTTTTTTGGTTTGGACTGGAGTGTACTTTGGGGGTTACAGCACCCTTTAACGGTCAAGCCAGCCGGCCCTTTACTTATGACACAGGCGCACGCTTGGCACTACTTTGCTTATGCACGTGCGGCTACTGCGCACACAATTCACAAACACAGAAAATTATTTTTTTTTTGGTTTGGACTGGAGTGTACTTTGGGGGTTACAGCACCCTTTAACGGTCAAGCCAGCCGGCCCTTTACTTATGACACAGGCGCACGCTTGGCACTACTTTGTTGATGCACGTGCGGCTACTGCGCACACAATTCACAAACACAGAAATTTTTTTTTTCTTTGGTTTGGACTGGAGTGTATTTTGGGGGTTACAGCACCCTTTAACGGTCAAGCCAGCCGGCCCTTTACTTATGACACAGGCGCACGCTTGGCACTACTTTGTTGATGCACGTGCGAGTACTGCGCACACAATTCACAAACACAAAAAAAATATTATTTTTTTAGCACTTGGGGGGAGCACCCCTGATGGACAGAGCACCCCCTGGACAACACTACAGCACCCCTTTAGGACTGGGACACTGCACAGGACTTTGGAGTGGACACAGCCCCTATGGACAACTGACTGCACAACACAGTCCAGCCAGCCCCTATGGACTTTGAAGTAGTGGACACAGCCCCTATTAACAACAGCAGCACAGCACAACACAGCCAGCCCCTATGGATTTTGAAGTAGTGGACAACAGCAGCACTACACTACACTACACTACACAGCCCAGCCAGCCCTAACTCCCACCCTCCCTCTTCACTGTCCACAGCCGAGTGAGAAAATGGCGCTGACGCGGGTACCTTATATAGGATCGAAAACCCGCGAGACTCGGAAGGCGGGAAGATGACGTTTTGCCTCGATTTCAGAATCCGAGTCAGGCGGGAAAAGTCGAGCCTGACTCGGATCGGACTCGGATCGGGTGGATCGGGGGGGTTCGGATTTCAGAAATCCGAACCCGCTCACCCCTAGTTGAGACTTATGATAGGCTTGATGCAGTGACATGCGTAAGCAAATTTACATAAAGAAATGAACTCCGGGAAATATGCGGGCTGAAAAACAAATAGAACAATTATTTAATTGAGGCTAACATGTATTTTGACAATTAAAAGCGAATGTTTAAGCCGTACGTATTTTGCGGGTAAACACAAACACGGACTTGAATAAAGTTTATTGCATTGTGTTAAAAAAAAAAAAAAAAAAACCAATTAAGCTAATTGATATATTGATTGGCATGATACGATTGAGGGAGGTAGGCAGAATAAAAGCGCAGTTAATCGAAATCTGACAGTCCAACTTCCGGGTAGTACTAGTGCGTGCGTTCCCTTCAAGCCACTTCGGGGATGTACGCTCGCTATTTGGCACACTCGTTAGTTAGAGGAGGGGTCGCTTGAGTTTGGGGAGGATGTTTGTCTGCGTTCGAAAATATGAGCGTGTGCTTGAATTTAAATATTTTTTTACGTACGCCGAACGTACGAACGGTCACTTGCGTCCGGGTCTGAATGAGGGCCTTAGTTCTATATGGAATAGAAATAGATTTATGGGTTTCGTTTTAAGGAGATTTCCAAAAAGGCCAGATGTAGCCTTAGGCATTATGGGTGGCAAACAGGTAAAGCTGAGAAAATTTTAAGATTTTATTTCATGTAAAATGTAAATGAGCCAAGAAGTGAGGATAAATGATGTAGGGTCTGGCACTATATTCAGCGGTGTAACACATAGCTACAAAAGATGCAAGTAGTTGATAAAGGTGCCCCAGTTATGCCCCAGGTTCAGGATATTAATGTGACAATACACAAGGTGAATCTTTAGATCAAAAGACCAGTTTTATATAAAAAAAAACATGTCATGGACACTGATAACAATATGGAAATGTGCAAATTTTGTTTAAAGTTACATAAATTATGATCGAAATAGCCCCTGTCATATACAAGTAATGCATTAAAAGACATCTAAAAACAGAAGGTATTCTTATAACTACTGTAGTGGATATCAACCAGCATTAGAAAACAGAACAAAACAATCCTAGCAATTCTGAAGAACTGTTGCATTTCTAGCCAGGCACCAGAGCTTTAGGCTGGGTACACACCTAAACGACCGGCAATCGTGCCGATGTTCAAGGCGATTTGCCTTCACCCTGGACATCGCATAATTGCCGGTACACACTTGAAAGTTGTAATGAAAGACAGAACAATCACTGTTCCGTCCTTCATTAAATTGTACAGGCTCGCATGCGATATCGTGTGATTGACTGTGCAGCACAGCCTATCGCACGATATCGCATGCGACCGCGGGTACGTGCAAATTGGGCATACACACTGTACTATATGCCCGATTTGGCTAAATCGGTCAAATCGGGCCGATATCATGCAGGTGTGTATGCACCCTTAGTTTCCAACTTAACTATGATTACAATTGTCAGTGAAAGATATAACACTGTTATACTTATAAAGTACTCAACCAAAATGAAATACTTCAAATAAAAATATTGAATGACTTTAAACTCGGTGAGCATGCAGATTGCTCTAAATGCTTAAATACAGTTAGGTCCATATTTATTTGGACATTGACTCATTTTGTTATTTTAGCGCTTTTCCAAAATAAATTCAAGTGACAATTATATAATGAATATGGTTCTACAGTTCATACTATAAGCTTTAAATTGAGGGTATTCAAATCCAAAATGTTGGAAGGGTTAAGGAATTACAGCTGTTTAAAATGTAGCCCCTCTTTTCAAAAGGACCAAAAGTAATAATTTAATGGACAGGTGTGGGCCATTCCTTTGTTATTTATTTTCCAATAAAGCAGACAAAAAGGTTTGCAGTTGATTCCAACTGAGGCAATTACATTTAGAAAATGTTGTTGTGAACTCTCAATATAAGTGACACAGGCCATACTTAGGCTGTAAAAACAAAAAAATCCATGAGAGAGACAGGGCCTCATTCAGAAACTGGGCGGCCGCCTCTGTTTCGGTCATTAGGCTGTGGGTTTACACCCACAGCTCTAACGACCGCTAGGGTGATGGTCGTGATGGTCAGAGACCATCGCGACCATCGGGGCTTACGATGAGACCCTAGGGTAGGGTCTCTCTTGTCGTAAGCCCCGGAGAGCTTCTGGCTCTGTCAGAGCCGGAAGCTCTCCACTGACATCCCTGATGTCAGTGGGGCCTCCCCCAAACAGTAGGCGTTCCCATAGGAACACCTCCGTTTGGGCTGCCACCCCCCGGCCCGCCTTCCAAACGGGGCGAGCTGTCAATCAACATCGACAGCTCGCCCCCTTTGGAAAGAGACCCGCTACGACCGGCGCTGTCGGTCGTAGCGGGTCTCACGCATGCGCACGAAGGAGCCGGCTCCCTTGTGCGCATGCGCACTTGACAAACATCGAGGCGGCCGTGCGGTCGTAGATCGTACGGCCGCCTCTGAATGAAGGCCACAATGTGAACCGTAGGAGTGGCCAAATCAACAGTGTGGCACATTCTAAAGGTGCCCATCCACTAGCAGGCGGAGAAACGAGACCACGATTACGACATTGTAATTGTGCTGATGTTTCTCCGTCTGTGATGAGCCTACACTGAACGAGCAGACATTCAGTGCAGGCTCACATGCTATCATCTGGCAACATGCTGAACCTGACGATATTGTCAGGTTGTCCATCATGTTTGCCTGATGATAGATGTCGGAAACGACCAGCGGGTGCACGCATTACTGGTCGTTTCCGACTATAAAGTGCCCGATTTGTGGACGATTTGCAAATGATTGCATGATAACGACGTTGTTATCGTGCAATCGCGGGCAAAATCATCAAGTGGCTGGGCACCTTAAGAAAAGAACAAAGCACTGGTCATCTTGCAACACATAAAGGTCTGGACGTCCATGGAAGACAGAATGGTGGATGATCACAGGAGCCTTTACATGGTCAGTGATCCTGCGGAGTGAAAAAATTGTGTCTCCCAGGGACCCCTCAATTTAAGAAATTGTTTACGGGTCCATCACATATTAAAGGGGATTAGGGCAGACAGCAGTTGTGACAGTACTGAGGGGCAAGGAGGGGACTAGGGGCAGGCAGTTCTGGAGGCAGGGAGGGGGTGCAAGGGTAGATAGCAGCTGGCACAGTACTGGGGGCAAGGAGGGAGTTAGGGGTAGGCAAATTGTTTACGGGTCCATCACATATTAAAGGGGATTAGGGCAGACAGCAGTTGTGACAGTACTGAGGGGCAAGGAGGGGACTAGGGGCAGGCAGTTCTGGAGGCAGGGAGGGGGTGCAAGGGTAGATAGCAGCTGGCACAGTACTGGGGGCAAGGAGGGAGTTAGGGGTAGGCAGAACAGGGGGTAGGATGGTGGTAAGAGTAGATAGCTGCTAGAGCAGTACTGGGGGCAAGGAGGGTGTTAGGGTCAGTGTTGGGGGTAGGGAAAGGGGGCAGGATAGCAGCTAGCCAGCACTGGGGGTATGGAGGGGGAAAGTGTAGATAGCAGCTGGGTGGTCACAATGTGCACTGTGACAACATGCCCACCCCCTTACAAAATGTGTCAGCATCGCCCTTTACAGTCACAAATTGTGACAGCACCCTTCCCCTACACACACAGAATGTGATAGCATTCTCACCCAATACCCACATCCCCTTACACATACACACTGCAACTGATACACCCCTTACACACAATGAGTGATAGTATGACCTCCCCCTACATACACAAAATGTGACGCCATATCCCCTTACACATACGCACTGCGACAAATACACTCCTTACACAATCACACACAATGAGTTACAGTATACCCTTCCCCTTCATACACAAAGTGTGACACCATATCCTCTTACACCAGGCCTGTCAAACTCAAAATACCAACCAGGCCTAATAATCAAGGTGTAATGGAGCATACACACGGTCAGATTTGTCAGATGAACGATTTGAACGATTTTACCAAAGATTTGAACGATTTGAACGATTTTTGACTGCATTAAAATGAATGGTATCGTCCAAGTCTGACTGCAAACACATCAGATGTTAGATATCGTTATCTGACCATCGGGAACGCGCATCGTTCCAATTGTTCATATGTCAGATCTGTCAGATATGTCAGATTTTCCTTCAGATATGAACGATTGAACGATTTTTTAAATCGTTATCGTTCAGATCTGAAGAAAAATCTACCCGTGTGTGTATGCACCATAAGAGTGTATGGGCCGCAACAACAAAAAAGTCTTATATGAAATTTTGAAAGGTTTATTATTAATAAAAAAAAACAATGCTGTGCCCCCTGTATTAGTGCCCCTTATGCAATTCCCCTCTGTATTAGAGCTCCTTATGCAATGACCCCTGAATTTGTGCCCATTATGCAGTGCCCTAGTAATGCCCCTTAAGTTGTGCCCCCAGGAATGTCCCTAGTAGTGCCCCCAGTAATGCACCTAGTAGTGCACCTTATGCAGAGTCCCCAGTAATGTCCCTAGTAGTGCCCCTTACGCAGAGCCCCCAGTAATGTCCCTAGTAGTGCCCCTTATGCAGAGCCCCCAGTAATGTCCCTAGTAGTTCCCCTTATGCAGTGCCGCCAGTAATGCATCTTATGCAGTGCCCTGAGTAATTTCCCTTATGCAGTGCCCCCAGTAATGTCCCTTATGCAGTGCCCCCAGTAAATGTCCCTTATGCAATGCTGCCAGTAATGCCCCTATATAAATATATATATATAAATATTTGTGAGATATATATTATATATATATATATATATATATATAAATATAATATACCTCACATTTTAATTTGTTTAATAACAAAGATGGGGCATGGCCTCACTACAGCTATATCTATCTACAGATATAGATAGATGTATAAGTTATATATATATCCTCACCAAAAATATTATGTCTCTAGGCTATCATATAGCTGTATCTATATACAGTATATGGCTTAAACATGCTAATGGTGTGGTTTTATAGATATAGCAACATCTCTATAGCTATATCTATAAAACCACACCATTACCGTGTTTAAGCTCTATAGATAGATATAGCTTTATGATATGATAGCCTAGGGGTCAAATTATTTTGGTGATATATATCTTATAGACATATATCTATATATCAACATCATATGCTGGTTTAAGCCCTGCCCCTTCCCCAGGGCAGTCCAGCACCTCATCACTCGATTAAAAAATTTTTCTGTGACACACACAGACTGACACAATTGACTGTGTTAGAATACCAACTTACCAGCCAGTACTGGGCCAGGAGGGATGTGGTTAAATACCCTTCCCGAATTCCGGTGATGACGTCTGGAGGCGCTGGCGCTCCAGCCCACAGTACTGAATGACAACGTAGACAGATTGGCGCTGGCGCCACGCCAATATAGCTACTCGGTGACTACTAATCAAACATGTGCCGCGGCTCCCATCACAGACTCCACCGCCGCGATCCAGCCCTAGCACGATGTGCCGGCGACCTGCGACCTTGCAACGTGACGTCATGATGTCACGTCGCCCTATAGAAGCCATCGGACAGCTGCCCATAAGAACTGCGGTGCTGCTGTGTCACCTCTCTGCTGCTGGCTATTGTAAGTAAGTAAATTAACAAATCGGCATGGTCGCGGCCGTGGCACCCTTCACTATGTGGCGCCCTACGCGGCCGCGTACCATGCGTAATCATAGAACCGGCCCTGATGCTATGGACAGAAACCATTCACCTCAACTATATTGAACTTCCTTCATCAAGCGGACTATCTCATGCTACATTGTTAACTGGAACCTCGATATAAAGTACAGAAAAACATCTGCTGGGAAGACATTCCCCCCTCCCCTTCTAACCCTACCTCACAGTCCTCCCATCAGGGCCGGATTTAGGGGGGGGAGCGACAGGGGCGGTCATCCCTGGGCCCCCACACACAGAGGGCCCCCACACATGGTCGATGTGACCCTGCCGATAACAGGTGCCGGCGGCACCTGTTCCCGGGAGGAGGGCGCTCTGCAGCTGCATGCAGCAGCACAGTCAGTGCTGCTGCATCAGCTTGGGGCAGGGCGGTAGTGCGGACGGCGCATAAGTGCCGTCCGCACTACACAGCACAAACACACAGCCGCCGGTGCCGGCAGCTGTGTGTTTGTTTTAGCAGCCGATGAGAGTCAGTCAGACTCTCATCGGCTGCTGCTCACACTTCTGAAGCCTCCGTCTTCCGGCTCCCGCAGTGGCTGATGGGAGATCTCCCATCATGCAGAGCCGACCGGACGGAGGAGCAGACGACAGAGTGGGGACTAAGGTAAGTGGAAGATGTTATTTTTGTGTGTGCCTGGTGGGAGTACTACTACTACTAGGGGCACTGCTGGGGGGGTACTACTAGGGGCACTGCTGGGGGGGTACTACTACTACTAGGGGCACTGCAGGGGGTACTACAAGGGGCACTGCTGGGGGGGTACTACTACTAGGGGCACTGCAGAGGGTACTACAAGGGGCAATGCTGGGGGGTACTACTACTAGGGGCACTGCAGGGGGTACTACAAGGGGCACTGCTGTGGGGGTACTACTACTACTAGGGGCACTGCAGGGGGTACTACAAGGGGTACTGCTGGGGGTACTACTACTACTAGGGGCACTGCAGGGGGTACTATAAGGGGCACTGCTGGGGGGTAGTACTACTAGGGGCACTGCAGGGGGTACTACTACTACTCGGGGCACCTCTAGGGGGTACTACTCGGGGCACTGCAGGGGGTACTACAAGGGGCACTGCTGGGGGGACTACTAGGGGCACTGCTGGGGGTACACCTGGTGGCACTGCTGGGGGGACTACTAGGGGGACTGCACACTGGTGGGACCACTACTGGGGGACACAGCATAGAGGGGGATTACTACTAGGGGTACTCCTGGGGGGATTACTGTTGAGGGGGCACTGCTGGGGCAGACTTCTACTGGGGGCACGGCTGGGCTCGGCTCGACTCTGTGTGGCTTGTGGGGGCCCCCCACAACTTAGTTGCCCTGGGCCCCCACAAGCCTTAATCCGGCCCTGCCTCCCATCGTGATACATCCTGCTTGCTCATATTGCATCTGCGTGACTCACTTATGATGTAAGCTCTATCAATGGTCTACCCTTACATCTATTCAAACATGGATACAGAGCATATGCATTTTTATATTTATTTATATACATAGTTTTGTATATCTATTTTTGTATCTGTATTCTTATTGTATTATTATTTTCATGTTAACATTTTTATTTATCCTTACTCTAATTTTTACCTATTTTTGTTTGTATATTCATTTTGTATTTATTTATTATTATTTTCTATTTTTACTTTTATTTTAATTTTATTTTTATGTTTATTTTTACTTTCATTCTTTATCTTTTATTTATTTATTTTTCTGATATTTATAGTCATTTCCGCTGTTAGTCTTATTTAGACAAGGTAATCATATTTATATTCATAATTATATTCACTTCTCCTTCCCCATACTTATAAATATATATCTGCATATATTTATATTTTTATTTATTAATTTCTCATTCTATATTTCTCGATCACTGACTAATAAATGCTTCCCATATTGATTACTACAACACATCTTTTTGTATACCGATATTGATATCACTATCGCATCCAATTAATGTCAGACTACCATGACCTTTCCATACTGTATGCCAAGTATGGTTTACCGTCTTTTAATGATATGTCTCCTACAGTTTCCAAAATTCAAGACCAATGAAAATGCCTACCCCATACGGACATATACTGTAAATGGCTAGGAACAAAGCTTGCACACTATCGATTCCTACCTATCTATACACTCTAAAATGTCGCTATTTAGCGTTGTAAGTCACACAAGAAATAATTACTCTTCAGACTTTGATTGTGTTTCCAAAGCACAAAAATATATTATTCGCCAAAAAGCAGATAGCTGTGATCTAAATACAATTAGCGCAAATAAATTATACAATCATAAGGTATAGTCGTTACATACACATGCACTCTGGATCCAGATCCTGGCATCAAAGATGAAACCTCCGTCAACAGCAAAGAAAGGATGACTGTCATCTAGTTTCAGGGAGCTTGCATATATACCCTTACAGAGACAGGCAATACAATAGAACAGGATGGCATGATTCCATTGGTTCTTCTTCCTGGTTCTTCTCTTACAGTACAGTTCATAGGTCAGTTTGTAAGATCACAGTCCAGCCTCCAACAGCTCTTTGTGTCCATTTTCCCGCTGAATAACAAGTCTAAACTGGCTGCATTACAGAGTACATTTTAATGCCTATCTCTCTATGATCCATAATTTGCAGACACCTGTTGCGATTTCCTCACCGATGAAACCGGAAATCTGCAAATACACAGTAGTTTAGAATGACACCAAACATGGTCTGCTTATTATGTACTAAACCTCAGATTTCAAATTACATGTATTCCACAACACTGCTGATAATGAATGAAACCTTAAATATTAACCTTAATGCTAGGGAACCTTTTTATGTAAGTGTGCAGTGTGTAAGTATTGGGGTATTAAGAAAAGACACTAATTAGCGTTGTGCATCTATGTGTTTGTGAAGTACACCGTGGAACATGTTTTGTAGGATTGGTCATATTATATGTTTTAGTAAATGTCTGTATTTATATAATGAGGACTTTTAACATTGTTCTATTGCATGGGAATTGCACAACGCTAAATAATAGCATCGCCGTATGTACTTATAATGTGTGAGATTCGCTAAAATGGTGCTGAGCGGCCATTCGCAAAATGGCATCTTGCGGCCATTCGCAAAATGGTGTCATGCAGATTTTAATTTTAACAGATTCTTGGCCTGATTCAGAGCCGGACGCTCTGACAGAGCGCTCGCTCTGAATCAGGGCTGGCCTTCTGTGTTTTTAGAGCGGCCTCCTGGCCGCTTGCATAGCTGTGGCCAGGAAGATGGTCACGATGGTCAAGACCATCGCAACCATCGGGCTTGCGACGAGACCCTTGTAATAGGGTCTCGTTGCCGCAAGCCTTAGAGCCGGCTCCGTCGTGCGCATGCACACTGGGCCACCATCCACCCGCTTGCGAGCCCTCTGTCTCAGCCAATTATCCGGCTTCGACAGCTCCAAAGAAGTACCTAGCAACTAGGCATGCGTTCCAAAGAAGGGATATGACCAGAGCCGGCCCTAGGCATAGGCATTATAAGCAAATGCCTAGGGCCGACTGGAATGCCTTAAGGGCATTCCAAGGCTCTGTCACTGCGGCTGCCCCCGCCCATTGCTGCCATGATCAGAACTCAACTCCAATCGGGCAGCGCAGCTGTCAGTGTGAGCCGGCGGTCCGTGGATCAGGTCAGAATGAACTTCTGCATAGAAACTCATTCTGGCTACAGTGGGACATGATATGGCCGCGGAAGGGCATGCTGCACATGCCCAAATGCGGCCACTCCTCCCATGGGCCTGTCGCCAATCGGGCAGCAACTGTCAGTGTCAGCCGGTCCGTGGGGCAGGTCAGAATGAACTTCTGCATAGAAGCTCATCCCTGGCTAAAGGAGGACACAAGATGGCCACATTTGGGCAGGCTGCGCATGCCCAAATGCTGCCACTCCTCCCATGGGCCTTTGCGGAGCAGAGCTGTGAGTGATAACTCACGGCTTGGCACCGCCTCCATATTAGCTGCCGCTGCCCAGCCAGCCTTCGGGCGAGACGTTCACACTGCAGGGTTTAGAGACTTACACCCTCTCCCACCATTTTAAACTTTGCCATAATTCCAAGGAATGTGAAATTAAGAATTTTTGGGGTTTGGAACAAATCCCTTATACTTGGAAACAAAATAATATAGAAACTAAGCTTGCCAAATCAGAAATGCGGTGGATTTTTACATTGAACACTTTAGTCCCTAATGGTTTAAATGGTGAATTTGAATTGAAGTGGTTTTTAACCTAATGATATTACATATTTTATTTGGTGTCATGTTTTTATTTATACTCTTTATATATATTTATGTTTTTATATTATCTTCATTTTTAATATTATTGTGGTTATTTCTTACATTGTTTTTCTATTTTTTCTATGTGCTGTTTTGGAAATATATATACTGCAAGAGGAGAAAAAAAATGAATGAACTTCGATATTTTACATTTATTTATTATATTAAACCTGCTGCTATAAATTATAAAGATTTCCAGCTCTGTGGAATTGGAGTAAAATTATGGATGTATTCCTATAAATTGAAAGTGGCCACAATCGGAATCTGTCATAAAAGAATGGCGGCCATTTGGGATTCGCCTCTTGGAGCGCAGGATAGCAGTGATAACCCGGGATCCACTGTGTGGAACGCAAACAATGGCGGACATCTTAGGTCCGCTGCATGGAACACAATATAGCAGCGGCCATCTTGGAACCGTTGTATGGAACGCAAACCGGAACTCTAAATACTTGGATTGCTTTTCTTTGTTTAAATTAGGACAATCACCTGCACTGACTTTGTGTTATTTTTGTATTGGGTGGGGTATATAAAGCCCCACATTGTAATGTAGCCATACCCGCTTTTGAAAAAGGACTTGGATCCGAAACGCATTAATTGGTGGCTGCAAATCTGTTATAGCAGACCTGGTGGTGACTGTATTTCTCCCCCTGTGGATGGGCTAAGTATCCGGAACTAGGCTTCATTCTGTCTGTTATCCATCTCAGTTCTAGTGGGAAGATATACTACACTAGCAGATCACTGCTTATATGCCTGTTTTACTTTTTAATATGTGAGTGTATTTTATGAGAATTAAAATAATTTTTTTTTGTTTGGAGATCTCTGCACTATTGTTTTCTCTTTTTCATTCACATATCCTCTGATATTCTCCGGTGAGGATATAACCTAAGGGACATCATCATTTGTATACAGAATGGCAGAGAAGATCTATGACAGCATATTTTGTCTATAAGAAAGATTTTAATGGATTTTGGGTTTACATGGTGATTCCTGAAAGCGCCTGAGTGGAGACAAATAACTTTATCTTGAACATTCTCACTGCAGCAGCAGCATTAGATGCATCATGAAGATACAAGGAAGAATGTGGCAGCCAGGGCGAGTGAGTCCTTTCTCACTCTAGGTAAGTTTAGGTAGCTCAGGGTAGCTGGGAGACAGGAGGAAAGGGGCGTCGGGGCGGACACCCACTGAGCAGTGGGGGCAGAGCAGAGAGGGGTGCTGGCCTGTGTTGCATCTGTGGTACTGGGGCTGAGTCATGTGTGTGTGTGTGTATATATATATATATTAGGGGTGTGCACCGGCCACTTTTCGTGTTTTGTGTTTTGGTTTTGGATCTGGATCTTTCTTCGTGTTTTGGATCTGGATTGGTTTTGCCAAAATCACCCTTCCGTGTTTTGGGTTCTGGGTTTTGTGTTTTGGATCTGTATTTTTTTGAAAAAAAGCATAAAAACAGCTAAAATCACAGAATTTGTGGGTTTCTCTGCTCCTATGCTATTATTAACCTCAATAACCTTAATTTCCACTCATTTCCAGTCTATTCTGAACACCTCACACCTCACAATAGTGTTTTTATGTCCAAAAGGTTGCACCGAGGTAGCTGGATGACTATGCTAAGCGACACGAGTGGGCGGCACAAACACGTGACCCATCTAGGAGTGACACTGCAGTGGCAGACAGGATGGCAGTTAGAAAAACTAGGCCCCAAACTGTACATAATGCAAAGAAAAAAAAGAAGTGCAAGATGGAATTGTCCTTGGGCCCTCCCACCCACCCTTATGTTGTATAAACAGGACATGCACACTTTAACAAATCAATCTTTTCAGCGCCAGGGTCTGCCACACAACTGTGGCTGAAATGATTGGTTCGTTTGGGCCCCCACAAAACAAGCTGGCAATTAATGTGTCCCTGCACAAACTGGCTCTACGGAGGCAAGATGTCATCCTCATCCTCCTCATCCACCGATTCCTCACCCTCTTCAGTGTGTACATCCTCATCCTCACAAAGTATTAACTCGTCCCCACTTGAATCCACCACCACAGGTCCCTCTGTACCTTCTGGAGGCTGGTCTCCCTGGAAGAGCTGATAATTCATTTTGATGAACATCATCTTCTCCACATTCTGTGGAAGCAACCTCCTACGCCTTTCGCTGACAAGGTTCCCGGCTGCACTAAACACTCTTTCGGAGTACACACTGGAGGGGGGGCAACTCAGGTAAAATAGAGCCAGCTTGTACAGGGGCCTCCAAATTGCCTCTTTTTCCTGCCAGTACAGGTATGGACTGTCTGACATGCCTACTTGGATGCTGTCACCGATGTAATCCTCCACCATTCTGTCAATGGTGACAGTATCATATGCAGTGACAGTAGACATGTCAGAAATTGTTGCCAGGTCCTTCAGTCCGGACCAGATGTCCAAACTTGGTCCTGCCTGCCCTGCATCACCGCCAGCGGGTTGCTTAGGATACCTAAGTTTTTTCCTGGCAGCCCCAGTTGCGGGAGAAAATGAAGAAGGAGCCGTTGACGTGTCACGTTCCGCTTCAGCTGACAGTGTGTTCACCAGCAGGTCTTTGCACCTCTGCAGGCTTGTGTCGGCCGGAAAGAGAGACACCACATAGGCTTTAAACCTAGGATCAAGCACGGTGGCCAAAATGTAGTGGTCTGATTTCAACAGATTGACCACCCTGGAATCCTGGCAAAGCGAATGAAGGGCTTCATCCACAAGTCCCACATGCCGAGCGGAATCGCTCCGTCTTAGCTCCTCCTTCACTTTCTCCAGCTGCTTCTGCAAAAGCCTGATGAGGGGAATGACCTGACTCAAGCTGGCTGTGTCTGAACTGACTTCACGTGTGGCAAGTTCGAAGGGCTGGAGAACCTTGCACAACACGGAAATCATTCTCCACTGCGCTTGAGTCAGGTGCATACCCCCTCCTTTGCCTATGTCATAGGTGGATGTATAGGCTTGTATGGCCTTTTGCTGCTCCTCCATCCTCTGAAGCATATAGAGGGTTGAGTTCCACCGTGTCACAACCTCTTGCTTCAGGTGATGGCGGGGCAGGTTCAAGAGTGTTTGCTGGCGCTCCAGTCTTCGGCACGCAGTCGCTGAATGACGAAAGTGGCCAGAAATTTTTCGGGCCACCCAAAGCGTCTCCTGCACGCCCCTGTCGCTTTTCTGAAAATTCTGCACCACCAAGTTTATTGTGTGAGCAAAACATGGGACGTGCTGGAATTTGCCCAGATGTAATGCCCGCACAATATTGGTGGCGTTGTCAGATATCACAAATCCCCAGGAGAGTCTAAGTGGGGTAAGCCACTGGGCGATGATTTCCCGCAGTTTCTCTAAGAGGTTGTCGGCGGTGTGCCTCTTACTGAAACCGGTGATACACAGCGTAGCCTGCCTTGTAACGAGCTGGCGTTTCTGAGATGCTGCTACTGGTGACGCTGCTGCTGTTGCTGCGTAAGGTGATACATCTACCCAGTGGGCTGTCACAGTCATATAGTCCTTAGTCTGCCCTGTTCCACTTGTCCACATGTCCGTGGTTAAGTGGACATTGTGTACAATGGCATTTTTCAGGACACTGAGGACACTTTTTCTGACGTTTCTGTACAGTCTCGGTATCGCCTGCCTAGTGAAGTGGAATCTAGACGGGATTTGGAACCGGGGACACACTACCTCCATCAATTGTCTAAATCCCACTGCACTAATGGCGGATACCGGACGCACGTCTAACACCAACATAGCAGTCAAGGCCTCAGTTATACGTTTTGCTTCAGGATGACTGCTGTCGTACTTCATCCTCCTCGCTAAGGACTGTTGGAGGGTCAATTGTTTAGTAAAAGTAGTGGTGTTTCTACTTCCTCTCTGGGATGATGAACGACTCCCAGCAGCAGCAACAGCAGCAGCGGCAGCAGTAGGCGTAGCAATGCAGGATCCTCCAGAGGAATCCCGGATAGGAGAGTCAGTCATGCCAGTGACATGGCCTGCAGGACTACTTCCGATCCTGACTAAGGAGAAAATTGACGAGGAGGGAGTAGACGGTGTGGTTTGCAGGCGCTTGGATACAACAGGACAACGGGATTTAGGTGTCCCTGGACTGCTTACGGTCTTAGCCAAAGTTTCTGAACTTGACAGTAACTTTTTATGAACGCGCTGCAGGTGCCGTATAAGGGAGGATGTTCCTAGGTGGTTGACGTCCCTACCCCTACTTATTTCACCTTTACATATGGTACATATGGCAAGACAGTTGTTGTCCGGATTTGGATAGAAATATTGCCAGACCAAAGAGGTGGAATGTTTGGTCTTCTGCCCAGGCATGACTGTGATGGGCTTTTTCATCCCACGGACAACAACTGTCTCCCCCGGAGCCTGATTTAAACAAACCACATCACCATCAGAATCCTCCTCGCCAACTTCCTCCTCAGCGCCAGCTACACCAGTATCCTCATCCTGTTGTACTTCAACAGTGACATCTTCAATTTGCATATCAGCAAGTGGACTGTGGGTGCTCCTTTCAGCACTTGCAGGGGGCGTGCAAATGGTGGAAAGAGCCACCTCTTCCCGTCCAGTGCTGGGAAGGTCAGGCATCGCAACCACCACCACACTTGGACTCTCCTTGGGGATTTGTGATATCTTCTTAGAAAGCACAGTTCTTCGCTGTGCTTTTGCCAGCTTAACTCTTTTGATTTTTTTAGTGGGAGGAGGGCTTCCATCGTCATGTGAAGCTGAACCACTAGTCATGAACATACTAGGGATCGACCTTAGCCGTTCCTTGCCACTCCGTGTCGTAAATGGCATATTGGCAAGTTTACGTTTCTCTTCAGCTGATTTAAATGTCTTTTTCAAGGTCATTTTCCTGAACTTTGCCATTTGGGATTGTATGTGCCCTCTACTATGACATTGGGCATCGGCCTTGGCAGACGACGTTGATGGCATGTTATCGTCTATGTCATGACTAGTGGCAGCAGCTTCAGCACTAGGAGGAAGTGGTTCTTGATCTTTCTCTATTTTATTTTTATCGGAGAAAGTTTGGTCCTCCATTTATGTTATATCGATTTGATATATACGTGCGGCAAAACACAGAAAATAATTTTTTTTTTGGTTTGGACTGGAGTGTACTTTCGGGGGTTACAGCACCCTTTAACGGTCAAGCCAGCCGGCCCTTTACTTATGACACAGGCGCACGCTTGGCACTACTTTGTTGATGCACGTGCGGCTACTGCGCACACAATTCACAAACACAGAAAATAATTTTTTTTTTGGTTTGGACTGGAGTGTACTTTCGGGGGTTACAGCACCCTTAACGGTCAAGCCAGCTGGCCCTTTACTTATGACACAGGCGCACGCTTGGCACTACTTTGTTGATGCACGTGCGGCTACTGCGCACACAATTCACAAACACAGAAAATAATTTTTTTTTTGGTTTGGACTGGAGTGTACTTTCGGGGGTTACAGCACCCTTAACGGTCAAGCCAGCCGGCCCTTTACTTATGACACAGGCGCACGCTTGGCACTACTTTGTTGATTCACGTGCGGCTACTGCGCACACAATTCACAAACACAGAAAATAATTTTTTTTTTGGTTTGGACTGGAGTGTACTTTCGGGGGTTACAGCACCCTTAACGGTCAAGCCAGCCGGCCCTTTACTTATGACACAGGCGCACGCTTGGCACTACTTTGTTGATGCACGTGCGGCTACTGCGCACACAATTCACAAACACAGAAAATAATTTTTTTTTTGGTTTGGACTGGAGTGTACTTTCGGGGGTTACAGCACCCTTAACGGTCAAGCCAGCCGGCCCTTTACTTATGACACAGGCGCACGCTTGGCACTACTTTGTTGATGCACGTGCGGCTACTGCGCACACAATTCACAAACACAGAAAATAATTTTTTTTTTGGTTTGGACTGGAGTGTACTTTCGGGGGTTACAGCACCCTTAACGGTCAAGCCAGCCGGCCCTTTACTTATGACACAGGCGCACGCTTGGCACTACTTTGTTGATGCACGTGCGGCTACTGCGCACACAATTCACAAACACAGAAAATAATTTTTTTTTTGGTTTGGACTGGAGTGTACTTTTGGGGGTTACAGCACCCTTAACGGTCAAGCCAGCCGGCCCTTTACTTATGACACAGGCGCACGCTTGGCACTACTTTGTTGATGCACGTGCGGCTACTGCGCACACAATTCACAAACACAGAAAATAATTTTTTTTTTGGTTTGGACTGGAGTGTACTTTCGGGGGTTACAGCACCCTTAACGGTCAAGCCAGCCGGCCCTTTACTTATGACACAGGCGCACGCTTGGCACTACTTTGTTGATGCACGTGCGGCTACTGCGCACACAATTCACAAACACAGAAAATAATTTTTTTTTTGGTTTGGACTGGAGTGTACTTTCGGGGGTTACAGCACCCTTAACGGTCAAGGCAGCCGGCCCTTTACTTATGACACAGGCGCACGCTTGGCACTACTTTGTTGATGCACGTGCGGCTACTGCGCACACAATTCACAAACACAGAAAATAAATTTTTTTTTGGTTTGGACTGGAGTGTATTTTCGGGGGTTACAGCACCCTTAACGGTCAAGCCAGCCGGCCCTTTACTTATGACACAGGCGCACGCTTGGCACTACTTTGTTGATGCACGTGCGGCTACTGCGCACACAATTCACAAACACAGAAAATAATTTTTTTTTTGGTTTGGACTGGAGTGTACTTTCGGGGGTTACAGCACCCTTAACGGTCAAGCCAGCCGGCCCTTTACTTATGACACAGGCGCACGCTTGGCACTACTTTGTTGATGCACGTGCGGCTACTGCGCACACAATTCACAAACACAGAAAATATATTATTTTTTTAGCACTTGGGGGGAGCACCCCTGATGGACAGAGCACCCCCTGGACAACACTGCAGCACTCCTTTAGGACTGGGAAACTGCACAGGACTTTGGAGTGGACACAGCCCCTATGGAGAACTGACTGCACAACACAGTCCAGCCAGCCCCTATGGACTTTGAAGTAGTGGACACAGCCCCTATTAACAACAGCAGCACAGCACAACACAGCCAGCCCCTATGGACTTTGAAGTAGTGGACAACAGCAGCACTACACTACACTACACTACACAGCCCTAACTCCCACCCTCCCTCTTCACTGTCCACAGCCGAGTGAGAAAATGGCGCCGACGTGGGTACCTTATATAGGATCCAAAACCCGCGAGACTCGGAAGGCGGGATGATGACGTTTTGCCTCGATTTCTGATCCGAGTCAGGCGGGAAAAGTCGAGCCTGATTCGGATCGGACTCGGATCGGGGGGGCTCGGGGGGGTTCGGATTTCAGAAATCCGAACCCGCTCACCCCTAATATATATATATATATATATATATATATAAAATATATATATATATACTATATATATATATATATATATACTATATATATATTAGGGGTGAGCGGGTTCGGATTTCTGAAATCCGAACCCCCCCGAGCCCCCCCGATCCGAGTCCGATCCGAGTCAGGCTCGACTTTTCCCGCCTGACTCGGATCTGAAATCGAGGCAAAACGTCATCATCCCGCCTTCCGAGTCTCGCGGGTTTTGGATCCTATATAAGGTACCCGCGTCGGCGCCATTTTCTCACTCGGCTGTGGACAGTGAAGAGGGAGGGTGGGAGTTAGGGCTGTGTAGTGTAGTGTAGTGTAGTGTAGTGTAGTGCTGCTGTTGTCCACTACTTCAAAGTCCATAGGGGCTGGCTGTGTTGTGCTGTGCTGCTGTTGTTAATAGGGGCTGTGTCCACTACTTCAAAGTCCATAGGGGCTGGCTGGACTGTGTTGTGCAGTCAGTTCTCCATAGGGGCTGTGTCCACTCCAAAGTCCTGTGCAGTGTCCCAGTCCTAAAGGAGTGCTGTAGTGTTGTCCAGGGGGTGCTCTGTCCATCAGGGGTGCTCCCCCCAAGTGCTAAAAAAATAATATATTTTCTGTGTTTGTGAATTGTGTGCGCAGTAGCGCACGTGCATCAACAAAGTAGTGCCAAGCGTGCGCCTGTGTCATAAGTAAAGGGCCGGCTGGCTTGACCGTTAAAGGGTGCTGTAACCCCCGAAAGTACACTCCAGTCCAAACCAAAAAAAAATTATTTTCTGTGTTTGTGAATTGTGTGCGCAGTAGCCGCACGTGCATCAACAAAGTAGTGCCAAGCGTGCGCCTGTGTCATAAGTAAAGGGCCGGCTGGCTTGACCGTTAAAGGGTGCTGTAACCCCCGAAAGTACACTCCAGTCCAAACCAAAAAAAAAATTATTTTCTGTGTTTGTGAATTGTGTGCGCAGTAGCCGCACGTGCATCAACAAAGTAGTGCCAAGCGTGCGCCTGTGTCATAAGTAAAGGGCCGGCTGGCTTGACCGTTAAGGGTGCTGTAACCCCCGAAAGTACACTCCAGTCCAAACCAAAAAAAAAATTATTTTCTGTGTTTGTGAATTGTGTGCGCAGTAGCCGCACGTGCATCAACAAAATAGTGCCAAGCGTGCGCCTGTGTCATAAGTAAAGGGCCGGCTGGCTTGACCGTTAAAGGGTGCTGTAACCCCCAAAGTACACTCCAGTCCAAACCAAAAAAAAAATTATTTTCTGTGTTTGTGAATTGTGTGCGCAGTAGCCGCACGTGCATCAACAAAGTAGTGCCAAGCGTGCGCCTGTGTCATAAGTAAAGGGCCGGCTGGCTTGACCTTTAAAGGGTGCTGTAACCCCCGAAAGTACACTCCAGTCCAAACCAAAAAAAAATTATTTTCTGTGTTTGTGAATTGTGTGCGCAGTAGCCGCACGTGCATCAACAAAGTAGTGCCAAGCGTGCACCTGTGTCATAAGTAAAGGGCCGGCTGGCTTGACCGTTAAGGGTGCTGTAACCCCCGAAAGTACACTCCAGTCCAAACCAAAAAAAAAATTATTTTCTGTGTTTGTGAATTGTGTGCGCAGTAGCCGCACGTGCATCAACAAAGTAGTGCCAAGCATGCGCCTGTGTCATAAGTAAAGGGCCGGCTGGCTTGACCGTTAAAGGGTGCTGTAACCCCCAAAGTACACTCCTGTCCAAACCAAACAAAAAATTATTTTCTGTGTTTGTGAATTGTGTGCGCAGTAGCCGCACGTGCATCAACAAAGTAGTGCCAAGCGTGCACCTGTGTCATAAGTAAAGGGCCGGCTGGCTTGACCGTTAAGGGTGCTGTAACCCCCGAAAGTACACTCCAGTCCAAACCAAAAAATAAATTATTTTCTGTGTTTGTGAATTCTGTGCGCAGTAGCCGCACGTGCATCAACAAAATAGTGCCAAGCGTGCGCCTGTGTCATAAGTAAAGGGCCGGCTGGCTTGACCGTTAAAGGGTGCTGTAACCCCCAAAGTACACTCCAGTCCAAACCAAAAAAAAAATTATTTTCTGTGTTTGTGAATTGTGTGCGCAGTAGCCGCACGTGCATCAACAAAGTAGTGCCAAGCGTGCGCCTGTGTCATAAGTAAAGGGCCGGCTGGCTTGACCTTTAAAGGGTGCTGTAACCCCCGAAAGTACACTCCAGTCCAAACCAAAAAAAAATTATTTTCTGTGTTTGTGAATTGTGTGCGCAGTAGCCGCACGTGCATCAACAAAGTAGTGCCAAGCGTGCACCTGTGTCATAAGTAAAGGGCCGGCTGGCTTGACCGTTAAGGGTGCTGTAACCCCCGAAAGTACACTCCAGTCCAAACCAAAAAAAAAATTATTTTCTGTGTTTGTGAATTGTGTGCGCAGTAGCCGCACGTGCATCAACAAAGTAGTGCCAAGCGTGCGCCTGTGTCATAAGTAAAGGGCCGGCTGGCTTGACCGTTAAAGGGTGCTGTAACCCCCAAAGTACACTCCTGTCCAAACCAAACAAAAAATTATTTTCTGTGTTTGTGAATTGTGTGCGCAGTAGCCGCACGTGCATCAACAAAGTAGTGCCAAGCGTGCGCCTGTGTCATAAGTAAAGGGCCGGCTGGCTTGACCGTTAAAGGGTGCTGTAACCCCCGAAAGTACACTCCAGTCCAAACCAAAAAAAAATTATTTTCTGTGTTTGTGAATTGTGTGCGCAGTAGCCGCACGTGCATCAACAAAGTAGTGCCAAGCGTGCGCCTGTGTCATAAGTAAAGGGCCGGCTGGCTTGACCGTTAAAGGGTGCTGTAACCCCCGAAAGTACACTCCAGTCCAAACCAAAAAAAAATTATTTTCTGTGTTTGTGAATTGTGTGCGCAGTAGCCGCACGTGCATCAACAAAGTAGTGCCAAGCGTGCGCCTGTGTCATAAGTAAAGGGCCGGCTTGCTTTACCGTTAAAGGGTGCTGTAACCCCCGAAAGTACACTCCAGTCCAAACAAAAATAAAATTATTTTCTGTGTTTGTGAATTGTGTGCGCAGTAGCAGCACGTGCATCAACAAAGTAGTGCCAAGCGTGCGCCTGTGTCATAAGTAAAGGGCCGGCTGGCTTGACCGTTAAGGGTGCTGTAACCCCCGAAAGTACACTCCAGTCCAAACCAAAAAAAAAATTATTTTCTGTGTTTGTGAATTGTGTGCGCAGTAGCCGCACGTGCATCAACAAAGTAGTGCCAAGCGTGCGCCTGTGTCATAAGTAAAGGGCCGGCTGGCTTGACCGTTAAAGGGTGCTGTAACCCCCAAAGTACACTCCAGTCCAAACCAAAAAAAAAATTATTTTCTGTGTTTGTGAATTGTGTGCGCAGTAGCCGCACGTGCATCAACAAAGTAGTGCCAAGCGTGCGCCTGTGTCATAAGTAAAGGGCCGGCTGGCTTGACCGTTAAAGGGTGCTGTAACCCCCGAAAGTACACTCCAGTCCAAACCAAAAAAAAAATATTTTCTGTGTTTGTGAATTGTGTGCGCAGTAGCCGCACGTGCATCAACAAAGTAGTGCCAAGCGTGCGCCTGTGTCATAAGTAAAGGGCCGGCTGGCTTGACCGTTAAAGGGTGCTGTAACCCCCGAAAGTACACTCCAGTCCAAACCAAAAAAAAATTATTTTCTGTGTTTGTGAATTGTGTGCGCAGTAGCCGCACGTGCATCAACAAAGTAGTGCCAAGCGTGCGCCTGTGTCATAAGTAAAGGGCCGGCTGGCTTGACCGTTAAGGGTGCTGTAACCCCCGAAAGTACACTCCAGTCCAAACCAAAAAAAAATTATTTTCTGTGTTTGTGAATTGTGTGCGCAGTAGCCGCACGTGCATCAACAAAGTAGTGCCAAGCGTGCGCCTGTGTCATAAGTAAAGGGCCGGCTGGCTTGACCGTTAAGGGTGCTGTAACCCCCGAAAGTACACTCCAGTCCAAACCAAAAAAAAATTATTTTCTGTGTTTGTGAATTGTGTGCGCAGTAGCCGCACGTGCATCAACAAAGTAGTGGCAAGCGTGCACCTGTGTCATAAGTAAAGGGCCGGCTGGCTTGAACGTTAAGGGTGCTGTAACCCCCGAAAGTACACTCCAGTCCAAACCAAAAAAAAATTATTTTCTGTGTTTGTGAATTGTGTGCGCAGTAGCCGCACGTGCATCAACAAAGTAGTGCCAAGCGTGCACCTGTGTCATAAGTAAAGGGCCGGCTGGCTTGACCATTAAGGGTGCTGTAACCCCC
The DNA here is from genome assembly GCA_031769625.1 of Taudactylus pleione. Classification (NCBI taxonomy): domain Eukaryota; kingdom Metazoa; phylum Chordata; class Amphibia; order Anura; family Myobatrachidae; genus Taudactylus; species Taudactylus pleione. The sequence goes on from JAUIMM010000545.1 coordinate 348,266, forward strand.
GAAAGTACACTCCAGTCCAAACCAAAAAAAAAATTATTTTCTGTGTTTGTGAATTGTGTGCGCAGTAGCCGCACGTGCATCAACAAAGTAGTGCCAAGCATGCGCCTGTGTCATAAGTAAAGGGCCGGCTGGCTTGACCGTTAAAGGGTGCTGTAACCCCCAAAGTACACTCCTGTCCAAACCAAACAAAAAATTATTTTCTGTGTTTGTGAATTGTGTGCGCAGTAGCCGCACGTGCATCAACAAAGTAGTGCCAAGCGTGCACCTGTGTCATAAGTAAAGGGCCGGCTGGCTTGACCGTTAAGGGTGCTGTAACCCCCGAAAGTACACTCCAGTCCAAACCAAAAAATAAATTATTTTCTGTGTTTGTGAATTCTGTGCGCAGTAGCCGCACGTGCATCAACAAAATAGTGCCAAGCGTGCGCCTGTGTCATAAGTAAAGGGCCGGCTGGCTTGACCGTTAAAGGGTGCTGTAACCCCCAAAGTACACTCCAGTCCAAACCAAAAAAAAAATTATTTTCTGTGTTTGTGAATTGTGTGCGCAGTAGCCGCACGTGCATCAACAAAGTAGTGCCAAGCGTGCGCCTGTGTCATAAGTAAAGGGCCGGCTGGCTTGACCTTTAAAGGGTGCTGTAACCCCCGAAAGTACACTCCAGTCCAAACCAAAAAAAAATTATTTTCTGTGTTTGTGAATTGTGTGCGCAGTAGCCGCACGTGCATCAACAAAGTAGTGCCAAGCGTGCACCTGTGTCATAAGTAAAGGGCCGGCTGGCTTGACCGTTAAGGGTGCTGTAACCCCCGAAAGTACACTCCAGTCCAAACCAAAAAAAAAATTATTTTCTGTGTTTGTGAATTGTGTGCGCAGTAGCCGCACGTGCATCAACAAAGTAGTGCCAAGCGTGCGCCTGTGTCATAAGTAAAGGGCCGGCTGGCTTGACCGTTAAAGGGTGCTGTAACCCCCAAAGTACACTCCTGTCCAAACCAAACAAAAAATTATTTTCTGTGTTTGTGAATTGTGTGCGCAGTAGCCGCACGTGCATCAACAAAGTAGTGCCAAGCGTGCGCCTGTGTCATAAGTAAAGGGCCGGCTGGCTTGACCGTTAAAGGGTGCTGTAACCCCCGAAAGTACACTCCAGTCCAAACCAAAAAAAAATTATTTTCTGTGTTTGTGAATTGTGTGCGCAGTAGCCGCACGTGCATCAACAAAGTAGTGCCAAGCGTGCGCCTGTGTCATAAGTAAAGGGCCGGCTGGCTTGACCGTTAAAGGGTGCTGTAACCCCCGAAAGTACACTCCAGTCCAAACCAAAAAAAAAATATTTTCTGTGTTTGTGAATTGTGTGCGCAGTAGCCGCACGTGCATCAACAAAGTAGTGCCAAGCGTGCGCCTGTGTCATAAGTAAAGGGCCGGCTTGCTTTACCGTTAAAGGGTGCTGTAACCCCCGAAAGTACACTCCAGTCCAAACAAAAAAAAAATTATTTTCTGTGTTTGTGAATTGTGTGCGCAGTAGCAGCACGTGCATCAACAAAGTAGTGCCAAGCGTGCGCCTGTGTCATAAGTAAAGGGCCGGCTGGCTTGACCGTTAAGGGTGCTGTAACCCCCGAAAGTACACTCCAGTCCAAACCAAAAAAAAAATTATTTTCTGTGTTTGTGAATTGTGTGCGCAGTAGCCGCACGTGCATCAACAAAGTAGTGCCAAGCGTGCGCCTGTGTCATAAGTAAAGGGCCGGCTGGCTTGACCGTTAAAGGGTGCTGTAACCCCCAAAGTACACTCCAGTCCAAACCAAAAAAAAAATTATTTTCTGTGTTTGTGAATTGTGTGCGCAGTAGCCGCACGTGCATCAACAAAGTAGTGCCAAGCGTGCGCCTGTGTCATAAGTAAAGGGCCGGCTGGCTTGACCGTTAAAGGGTGCTGTAACCCCCGAAAGTACACTCCAGTCCAAACCAAAAAAAAAATATTTTCTGTGTTTGTGAATTGTGTGCGCAGTAGCCGCACGTGCATCAACAAAGTAGTGCCAAGCGTGCGCCTGTGTCATAAGTAAAGGGCCGGCTGGCTTGACCGTTAAAGGGTGCTGTAACCCCCGAAAGTACACTCCAGTCCAAACCAAAAAAAAATTATTTTCTGTGTTTGTGAATTGTGTGCGCAGTAGCCGCACGTGCATCAACAAAGTAGTGCCAAGCGTGCGCCTGTGTCATAAGTAAAGGGCCGGCTGGCTTGACCGTTAAGGGTGCTGTAACCCCCGAAAGTACACTCCAGTCCAAACCAAAAAAAAATTATTTTCTGTGTTTGTGAATTGTGTGCGCAGTAGCCGTACGTGCATCAACAAAGTAGTGCCAAGCGTGCGCCTGTGTCATAAGTAAAGGGCCGGCTGGCTTGACCGTTAAGGGTGCTGTAACCCCCGAAAGTACACTCCAGTCCAAACCAAAAAAAAATTATTTTCTGTGTTTGTGAATTGTGTGCGCAGTAGCCGCACGTGCATCAACAAAGTAGTGGCAAGCGTGCACCTGTGTCATAAGTAAAGGGCCGGCTGGCTTGAACGTTAAGGGTGCTGTAACCCCCGAAAGTACACTCCAGTCCAAACCAAAAAAAAAATTATTTTCTGTGTTTGTGAATTGTGTGCGCAGTAGCCGCACGTGCATCAACAAAGTAGTGCCAAGCGTGCGCCTGTGTCATAAGTAAAGGGCCGGCTGGCTTGACCGTTAAAGGGTGCTGTAACCCCCGAAAGTACACTCCAGTCCAAACCAAAAAAAAATTATTTTCTGTGTTTGTGAATTGTGTGCGCAGTAGCCGCACGTGCATCAACAAAGTAGTGCCAAGCGTGCGCCTGTGTCATAAGTAAAGGGCCGGCTGGCTTGACCGTTAAAGGGTGCTGTAACCCCCGAAAGTACACTCCAGTCCAAACCAAAAAAAAATTATTTTCTGTGTTTGTGAATTGTGTGCGCAGTAGCCGCACGTGCATCAACAAAGTAGTGCCAAGCGTGCGCCTGTGTCATAAGTAAAGGGCCGGCTGGCTTGACCGTTAAGGGTGCTGTAACCCCCGAAAGTACACTCCTGTCCAAACCAAAAAAAAATTATTTTCTGTGTTTGTGATTTGTGTGCGCAGTAGCCGCACGTGCATCAACAAAGTAGTGCCAAGCGTGCGCCTGTGTCATAAGTAAAGGGCCGGCTGGCTTGACCGTTAAAGGGTGCTGTAACCCCCGAAAGTACACTCCAGTCCAAACCAAAAAAAAAATATTTTCTGTGTTTGTGAATTGTGTGCGCAGTAGCCGCACGTGCATCAACAAAGTAGTGCCAAGCGTGCGCCTGTGTCATAAGTAAAGGGCCGGCTGGCTTGACCGTTAAGGGTGCTGTAACCCCCGAAAGTACACTCCAGTCCAAACCAAAAAAAAATTATTTTCTGTGTTTGTGAATTGTGTGCGCAGTAGCCGCACGTGCATCAACAAAGTAGTGCCAAGCGTGCGCCTGTGTCATAAGTAAAGGGCCGGCTGGCTTGACCGTTAAAGGGTGCTGTAACCCCCGAAAGTACACTCCAGTCCAAACCAAAAAAAAATTATTTTCTGTGTTTGTGAATTGTGTGCGCAGTAGCCGCACGTGCATCAACAAAGTAGTGCCAAGCATGCGCCTGTGTCATAAGTAAAGGGCCGGCTGGCTTGACCGTTAAGGGTGCTGTAACCCCCGAAAGTACACTCCAGTCCAAACCAAAAAAAAATAATTTTCTGTGTTTGTGAATTGTGTGCGCAGTAGCCGCACGTGCATCAACAAAGTAGTGCCAAGCGTGCGCCTGTGTCATAAGTAAAGGGCCGGCTGGCTTGACCGTTAAAGGGTGCTGTAACCCCCGAAAGTACACTCCAGTCCAAACCAAAAAAAAATGATTTTCTGTGTTTGTGAATTGTGTGCGCAGTAGCCGCACGTGCATCAACAAAGTAGTGCCAAGCGTGCGCCTGTGTCATAAGTAAAGGGCCGGCTGGCTTGACCATTAAAGGGTGCTGTAACCCCCGAAAGTACACTCCAGTCTAAACCAAAAAAAAATTATTTTCTGTGTTTGTGAATTGTGTGCGCAGTAGCCGCACGTGCATCAACAAAGTAGTGCCAAGCGTGCGCCTGTGTCATAAGTAAAGGGCCGGCTGGCTTGACCGTTAAAGGGTGCTGTAACCCACAAAGTACACTCCAGTCCAAACCAAAAAAAAAATTATTTTCTGTGTTTAGCCGCACGTATATATCAAATCGATATAACATAAATGGAGGACCAAACTTTCTCCGATAAAAATAAAATAGAGAAAGATCAAGAACCACTTCCTCCTAGTGCTGAAGCTGCTGCCACTAGTCATGACATAGACGATAACATGCCATCAACGTCGTCTGCCAAGGCCGATGCCCAATGTCATAGTAGAGGGCACATACAATCCCAAATGGCAAAGTTCAGGAAAATGACCTTGAAAAAGACATTTAAATCAGCTGAAGAGAAACGTAAACTTGCCAATATGCCATTTACGACACGGAGTGGCAAGGAACGGCTAAGGTCGATCCCTAGTATGTTCATGACTAGTGGTTCAGCTTCACATGACGATGGAAGCCCTCCTCCCACTAAAAAAAATCAAAAGAGTTAAGCTGGCAAAAGCACAGCGAAGAACTGTGCTTTCTAAGAAGATATCACAAATCCCCAAGGAGAGTCCAAGTGTGGTGGTGGTTGCGATGCCTGACCTTCCCAGCACTGGACGGGAAGAGGTGGCTCTTTCCACCATTTGCACGCCCCCTGCAAGTGCTGAAAGGAGCACCCACTGTCCACTTGCTGATATGCAAATTGAAGATGTCACTGTTGAAGTACAACAGGATGAGGATACTGGTGTAGCTGGCGCTGAGGAGGAAGTTGGCGAGGAGGATTCTGATGGTGATGTGGTTTGTTTAAATCAGGCTCCGGGGGAGACAGTTGTTGTCCGTGGGATGAAAAAGCCCATCACGGTCATGCCTGGGCAGAAGACCAAACATTCCACCTCTTTGGTCTGGCAATATTTCTATCCAAATCCGGACAACAACTGTCTTGCCATATGTACCATATGTAAAGGTGAAATAAGTAGGGGTAGGGACGTCAACCACTAGGAACATCCTCCCTTATACGGCACCTGCAGCGCGTTCATAAAAAGTTACTGTCAAGTTCAGAAACTTTGGCTAAGACCGTAAGCAGTCCAGGGACACCTAAATCCCGTTGTCCTGTTGTATCCAAGCGCCTGCAAACCACACCGTCAACTCCCTCCTCGTCAATTTCCTCCTTAGTCAGGATCGGAAGTAGTCCTGCAGGCCATGTCACTGGCATGACTGACTCTCCTATCCGGGATTCCTCTGGAGGATCCTGCATTGCTACGCCTACTGCTGCCGCTGCTGCTGTTGCTGCTGCTGGGAGTCGTTCATCATCCCAGAGAGGAAGTAGGAACACCACTACTTTTACTAAACAATTGACCCTCCAACAGTCCTTAGCGAGGAGGATGAAGTACGACAGCAGTCATCCTGAAGCAAAACGTATAACTGAGGCCTTGACTGCTATGTTGGTGTTAGACGTGCGTCCGGTATCCGCCATTAGTGCAGTGGGATTTAGACAATTGATGGAGGTAGTGTGTCCCCGGTTCCAAATCCCGTCTAGATTCCACTTCACTAGGCAGGCGATACCGAGACTGTACAGAAACGTCAGAATAAGTGTCCTCAGTGTCCTGAAAAATGCCGTTGTACACAATGTCCACTTAACCACGGACATGTGGACAAGTGGAACAGGGCAGACTAAGGACTATATGACTGTGACAGCCCACTGGGTAGATGTATCACCTTACGCAGCAACAGCAGCAGCGTCACCAGTAGCAGCATCTCAGAAATGCCAGCTCGTTACAAGGCAGGCTACGCTGTGTATCACCGGTTTCAGTAAGAGGCACACCGCCGACAACCTCTTAGAGAAACTGAGGGAAATCATCGCCCAGTGGCTTACCCCACTTAGACTCTCCTGGGGATTTGTGATATCTGACAACGCCACCAATATTGTGCGGGCATTACATCTGGGCAAATTCCAGCACGTCCCATGTTTTGCTCACACAATAAACTTGGTGGTGCAGAATTTTCTGAAAAGCGACAGGGGCGTGCAGGAGACGCTTTGGGTGGCCCGAAAAATTTCTGGCCACTTTCGCCATTCAGCGACTGCGTGCCGAAGACTGGAGCGCCAGCAAACTCTCTTGAACCTGCCCCGCCATCACCTGAAGCAAGAGGTTGTGACGCGGTGGAACTCAACCCTCTATATGCTTCAGAGGATGGAGGAGCAGCAAAAGGCCATACAAGCCTATACATCCACCTATGACATAGGCAAAGGAGGGGGTATGCACCTGACTCAAGCGCAGTGGAGAATGATTTCCGTGTTGTGCAAGGTTCTCCAGCCCTTCGAACTTGCCACACGTGAAGTCAGTTCAGACACTGCCAGCTTGAGTCAGGTCATTCCCCTCATCAGGCTTTTGCAGAAGCAGCTGGAGAAAGTGAAGGAGGAGCTAAGACGGAGCGATTCCGCTCGGCATGTGGGACTTGTGGATGAAGCCCTTCATTCGCTTTGCCAGGATTCCAGGGTGGTCAATCTGTTGAAATCAGACCACTACGTTTTGGCCACCGTGCTCGATCCTAGGTTTAAAGCCTATGTGGTGTCTCTCTTTCCGGCCGACACAAGCCTGCAGAGGTGCAAAGACCTGCTAGTGAACACACTGTCAGCTGAAGCGGAACGTGACACGTCAACGGCTCCTTCTTCATTTTCTCCTGCAACTGGGGCTGCCAGGAAAAAACTTAGGTATCCTAAGCAACCCGCTGGCGGTGATGCAGGGCAGGCAGGACCAAGTTTGGACATCTGGTCCGGACTGAAGGACCTGGCAACAATTTCTGACATGTCTACTGTCACTGCATATGATACTGTCACCATTGACAGAATGGTGGAGGATTACATCGGTGACAGCATCCAAGTAGGCATGGCAGACAGTCCATACCTGTACTGGCAGGAAAAAGAGGCAATTTGGAGGCCCCTGTACAAACTGGCTCTATTTTACCTGAGTTGCCCCCCCTCCAGTGTGTACTCCGAAAGAGTGTTTAGTGCAGCCGGGAACCTTGTCAGCGAAAGGCGTAGGAGGTTGCTTCCACAGAATGTGGAGAAGATGATGTTCATCAAAATGAATTATCAGCTCTTCCAGGGAGACCAGCCTCCAGAAGGTACAGAGGGACCTGTGGTGGTGGATTCAAGTGGGGACGAGTTAATACTTTGTGAGGATGAGGATGTACACACTGAAGAGGGTGAGGAATCGGTGGATGAGGAGGATGAGGATGACATCTTGCCTCCATAGAGCCAGTTTGTGCAGGGACACATTAATTGCCAGCTTGTTTTGTGGGGGCCCAAACGAACCAATCATTTCAGCCACAGTTGTGTGGCAGACCCTGGCGCTGAAATGATTGGTTTGTTAAAGTGTGCATGTCCTGTTTATACAACATAAGGGTGGGTGGGAGGGCCCAAGGACAATTCCATCTTGCACCTCTTTTTTTTCTTTGCATTATGTACAGTTTGGGGCCTAGTTTTTCAAACTGCCATCCTGTCTGCCACTGCAGTTTCACGCCTAGATGGGTCACGTGTTTGTGCCGCCCACTCGTGTCGCTTAGCATAGTCATCCAGCTACCTCGGTGCAACGTTTTGGACATAAAAACACTATTGTGAGGTGTGAGGTGTTCAGAATAGACTGGAAATGAGTGGAAATTAAGGTTATTGAGGTTAATAATAGCATAGGAGCAGAAAAACCTACAAATTCTGTGATTTTAGCTGTTTTTATGCTTTTTAAAAAAAAAATACAGATCCAAAACACAAAACCCAGAACCCAAAACACGGAAGGGTGGTTTTGGCAAAACCAATCCAGATCCAAAACACGAAGAAAGATCCAGATCCAAAACCATAACACAAAACACGAAAAGTGGCCGGTGCACACCCCTAATATATATATATATATACTATATAAATATATATATATTTATATATTTTGTGATAGGATCACTGGTAAAGTGGTCTGTGGCAGGTACATTTGTCCCAGATTCCTGTCTTTTGTGTTTTAAACCCCCAGGAGAAAGTCTGCAGTGTAGCAGGCTTGAGTTTCGGCTTTTTGAAAAGCCGGTTTGGGACCTGGGGGTTGTGGGTGAGAGGAGAGGGAGGGCTCCACCCACGGCCACTCCAGGTTTTGGTTCTCGCAGCCTGGTATCAGGTTGTTAGGGTTTCCACCTGAGAGTGGCCAATATAAGCCTAGTGTGTTGAGGGCTGATTGTCTCACCTGGGAGAGCAGACTTGGAGTTTGCTCAGAGACACTTGAAAAACCTATTTGTGAGTACTGTGCTGTGCTTTGTTGCTGGCGAGGGCATTAGGCCCTGCCAGGTTCTGGTAGTGAGGGAACTACCTGTGAAGTTAGTGCCCCGACAGGGCTAGGATTTATATTTATGTTTTCTTTATATTTCTGTCATTGTACAATAAAGATTGGCGCCGACCAGCTTGTACTTGCATCCAGACTGGTGCGTTGCTTCCCTGCTGCTGTGTGTGTGTGTAAGGAAGGAGTCCTCTACCCAGGAGAGGGACCCCCTAACCTAACTGTGTCACAATATGGTGGAGAATGCGGGCACCCACACACACTGAAGTTGCAGCGAGAGGAAAACTTTCCGTTTAAAAATTAAAGGGACAGACACCCAATTTGTGAGTGTGGAAATAACGCTGTGTCCTTGGAGTCCCATAGAGGAGGCGTCAGCCAATGCTCAGAGAGGCAAGGTTCAGCTTCCAACCTACACCCCAGGACAAAATGGAGGATATAATTAAGGCCTTGCTCCAAGCTACAGCAGCTCAGCAGGAAGCTACCAGGGCTCTGCAGGAATCCACCAGGGTGCAACTGTTGGCCTTGGAGACAGCCCAGGGGCAACAACAGGTTGCCATCGAGGAAACCCGCCAGGCCTTAGCGGAAAACAGCCAGGCCATAAAAGAGGTGGTACAGCACCTGGTCGCCCGGCCCAGAGATGTTATTACTGGTCCTCCCACCACCACTCACTCCTTAAGAGCCAGTCACTTCCTCCAAAAGATGACTTCGGGCGATGATGTGGAGGCCTATCTCGCCGCATTTGAAAGAACGGCCGAAAGGGAGAGTTGGCCCCAGGAGCAGTGGGCAAGTCTGGTGGCACCTTTTTTGTCTGGGGAGCCACAAAAGGCCTATTTCGACTTATGCCTGGCTGATGCCAAGGACTATAAAAAACTAAAACAGGAGATCCTAACTCGCTTGGGAGTCACCACCTTTGTTCGTGCCCAACGGGTCCACCGCTGGGAGTTCCATAAGGACAAGCCTCCACGTTCACAGATGCATGACCTCGTCCATCTGTCCTCAAAATGGCTACAGCCCGAGACGCTGACGGGACCACAGATCGTGGAAAGGGTCGTGATGGACCGGTACCTGCGATCATTACCTGTGACTCTGCGCAAGTGGGTGAGCCATGCAGACCCTAAGTCCGCGGACCAGTTGGTCGAGCTGGTGGAGAGGTACGTGGCGGCTGAGGAGCTGATGAGTATGCCCCACCGAGCCCCGATGGCGCACCGGCGAACTCCCATAGACACTGGTAAGACTGTTCCAGGGGAGAAGGGTGCTGGGTGGTGGAATGTACCTAAGACTGAGGGTGTAGAACATGGAGACAGGCCTGCCAGGCCGGGAAGGTTCTTGCCCCGTAAACGACTAGACATTAATATGACTCAGTGTTTCCGATGTGGTGGCTTCGGCCATATTGCCGCTAATTGTGCACTTACAACTGAACCTATGCAATGTGATACTGCTCATGTCTACCGCAGGGGGTCTTTATTTGCACAGATAGCCTGTACGGCTGACCGACAGGCTGTGTCTGATAAGCATATGTGTCTACTCACTGTAGATGGCAACCGAGTAGAGGCACTGTTAGACTCTGGTAGCTTGGTGACACTTATAAAAGCTGAGCTGGTGAACGCCTTGCGGCGTGAGGGGAAAACTGTTGGTGTGACCTGCATACATGGGGCACCTGCTACCTTCCAAAGAATGATGGACAGGATTCTAAGGCCCCATAGATGTTATGCGGCTGCTTATCTGGATGACGTGGTCGTTCATAGTCCTGATTGGCAGTCTCACTTACCCAGGGTACAAGCAGTGTTGGACTCCATCTATAAGGCAGGTTTAACAGCCAACCCAAAAAAGTGTTGTCTAGGCATGGAGGAAGTAAAATATCTGGGATACACCATTGGCAGAGGCCTGATAAAGCCTCAGCTCAATAAAGTTGATGCCATACAAAACTGGCCACGGCCTCTGAATAAGAAGCAGGTGAGAGCCTTCTTGGGAATTACGGGGTACTACAGGAGGTTTATACCCAACTTTGCCACCATGGCAGTCCCACTGACTGACCTGACCAAAGGCAAACAAAAAGTCATGGTAGAATGGAGTTCTGAGGCAGAGAAAGCTTTTCAGGAGTTGAAAGTAGCGTTGTGTTCCCAACCAGTCCTGATGACTCCTAATTTTGAAAGGGAATTCATAGTACAAACCGATGCATCAGAAAAAGGTATAGGAGCGGTCCTGTCCCAGAAAAAGGAGGGTGAGGAACACCCTATTTTCTATCTTAGCAGAAATTTGAATGTACATGAGAGAAACTATGCCACAGTGGAGAAGGAGGCGTTGGCTATAAAGTGGGCGTTAGAGGCTCTCAGGTACTACTTGGTTGGAAGAAAGTTCAAATTGATCACTGACCATGCCCCTCTGAAGTGGATGTCTGAAAATAAGGACAGTAATGCGAGAATTACAAGATGGTTCTTGGCGTTACAAACTTTTACATTTTCAGTGGAACACAGGCCAGGAAGCCAGCTGGCCAATGCTGACGCGTTGTCACGCGTTCATTGTTTGGGGGCTTCAGTTGTTCCGCCCCACAGGTCGAAACAAAGGGGGGGATATGTGATAGGATCACTGGTAAAGTGGTCTGTGGCAGGTACATTTGTCCCAGATTCCTGTCTTTTGTGTTTTAAACCCCCAGGAGAAAGTCTGCAGTGTAGCAGGCTTGAGTTTCGGCTTTTTGAAAAGCCGGTTTGGGACCTGGGGGTTGTGGGTGAGAGGAGAGGGAGGGCTCCACCCACGGCCACTCCAGGATTTTGTTCTCGCAGCCTGGTATCAGGTTGTTAGGGTTTCCACCTGAGAGTGGCCAATATAAGCCTAGTGTGTTGAGGGCTGATTGTCTCACCTGGGAGAGCAGACTGGGAGTTTGCTCAGAGACACTTGAAAAACCTACTTGTGAGTACTGTGCTGTGCTTTGTTGTTGGCGAGGGCATTAGGCCCTGCCAGGTTCTGGTAGTGAGGGAACTACCTGTGAAGTTAGTGCCCCAACAGGGCTAGGATTTATATTTATGTTTTCTTTATATTTCTGTCATTGTACAATAAAGACTGGCGCCGACCAGCTTGTACTTGCATCCAGACTGGTGTGCTGCTTCCCTGCTGCTGTGTGTGTGTGTGTAAGGAAGGAGTCCTCTACCCAGGAGAGGGACCCCCTAACCTAACTGTGTCACAATATATATATATATATATATATATATATCTACCACAAAATCTTGCACTCTCACCAACATGTTATGTCATCAGGAGGGTGCCACTAAGATCATTCAGATCCACAATATACTTAAACACTGTCCAATAGCAGGACAAGAGCACTCTCTAGAGTCAAATTAAAAAAAAAGAATGTTTTATTCGGGCCTCATGTTGCCACAATTACTCTCAATATAATATTCACAACATGTTATCCAATTTTTTGTCGACGTTTCGGTCCTATAGGGACCTTCATCAGGACAAATATTTCCAATACAGTGCTAATAGTAGACACCTGGTAATATGAACAACATTATCAACTGGTTGTCACATTGAGGCCTGCGCCCATCCAGGGGGTGTTACCAAACGCTTTGCTCGAACCACGATTATATATACATATATAAGAATTGAAGGATCCGGCACTCGATGGATCTGGTATATATACTTGCCGGGTGCCCTCCAAAGTAGTTGGCCTGTAGCTGGCTCATAAATTAAATAAATGTACAAGATGCTTAGGTAATCTGCAGTGTTTAATGTGCTTTTTTTAAAGCAATACAGTATCAAATATATATATATATATATATATATATATATTAGGGGTGAGCGGGTTCGCTTTTACTCGGTTTTACTCGGTTCTTATCGCCACTTTACCGCAAATTCGGCTCGATTTTATTCGCTATCCAAAACACGTGTTCGACGATAGCCAATAAAAAGATCCGAGTAAAACCGAGTAAAACCGAACCCACTCACCCCTAATATATATATACACAGTACATATCCTTGTGGCTGGTCATATACTTAAATATATGTATATATATATCATATACAGAATATAATGTGTGTGTATGTGTATATATATATACATCTGTTGGTACGGGACTGAGCCTTTTCATTTAAGGTCCATATAAGAGGGTACCTATCTCCGGAATCTATTGGCAGTTGTTTCCTGACCATATGAGGGAGACCTGGACATCAGATAAGCTTTATTGAAAGTTTTTGTTTGGTACGCACATTACTTATTTTGAGCACTATTTGCTGTTATTTAAATACTACACTATTAGGCGCACATCTTCTTATTTTTCAGCATAAATATATATATACGAATACAGGAATGAGCGGCACTCAGCAGACTGGTGATAAGAAATATTAAAAGTCCTTTAATCCAACGAGGTTTCGGGGTTAACCCCCCATCTTCAGGGACAGACAATACAAACATAGAGTGCACATAACAACATATATATATATATACCATAAAAAATAACACCAATAATCTAATCAGTGTACTCACCTGGGCAACGCCGACCAACAGCGACACCGCTCCACGCGCCGGGACACATCACAGCACTGTCGCGATGGCGTCATCGGGTGGCACCACTCCAGGGAGCAACCAATGGCTGACGTGGATGCGTAGTCAAAGCAATGCGTCTGCTGTCAAATGAACCAAAACATAAGTCTAGAACAACACTAGATCAAGGAACAATTGATCTAGATGCTACATTTTAAAACATATCTGACCATATATTAGCCAACACATAATAATAAGGGCTTGAATCGTAGACTAGCCGCTGTCATTAACTGAAAATGAAAAGTTACAAATGGGAGATTACAAAAAGCATTGGAGTCCAAGGGACTCATTTAACCCTTTAGGTGCCAACGTGTTTAGCGTATGAATCCACCTGCTCTCTTTTTGGAGAAGGATCTTGTTACGATTACCTCCTCTCTGAGAGACGAGGACATGATCAGTAATGATGGATTGTATACTGGCAATGTTATGTTTAGCTGCCAGACAATGGTCACTCTGGCCAGATGTCAATGCTGCTCGGATGGCACTTCTATGGAGTGCCATACATTCGTGAAATTGTCTTTGGGCCTTACCAATGTAAGACAATCCACACGCGCATGTTAACATATACACCACATATGTAGTAGTGCAAGAGACCGAATGTACAATAGGAAACTTCTTGCCCTATAGGGGTGACAAAAATATTTACCTACAGTTAGGGAGTGGCAAGTAACACACCCCAAAGATCTGTGGCATCCTACTTTGTGGCTAAAGAAGTGGGAGGGCTGGACTGTACCCATACCAGAGATATCCAAATTAACAACATGGTCACGTATATTTTTTCCCCTAGTGTAGCTGGGCATTAAACGTTTTTTATGGAGAGAAGGTAAATTAGGGTCACTGTTCACTATAGGCCACCATTGTTTGGCCTTCCTGGTCGTATTAATGCTATCAACATTAAATTTATTGAGCCAGAGTATACGGTCTGAGGGCAAGAGAGCTCTAGAGTTGCCCTTAGGTTCTAACATAATTGCACGTGGGATGTTCATGACCTTATTTTTTAACATGTTTAGCTCACTTCTATTATAGCACCGAGCTACAAATTTATTAACCATGTCATTAAGAGCATTCTCCACATTATCAGGATCAGAAGTAATGCGTCTAACTCACATCAATTGCGAGTAAGGCAAGCCATGACGTAATGGAGCCTGGTGAAAACTCTCATTTCTGAGGATGGTATTCCTATCAGTACTTTTAACAAAAATGGAAGTGGATATAGAATGGTTAATGAGACTTATATTGACATCTAAGTACTGGATGGACTCTGGACTAATGTTAAAAGTCAATTTGACTACTCCATCTGACATGTTAAAATTATCCAGAAGAGTATGCAATGCACTTTCCATACCAGACCAGAAAATCAGGAGATCATCGATGTATCTCCGATACAAGATTATATCATACAAGAGTATACCTTCATTGTACAGTAACTTTTGCTCAACACAATACATGAATGAATTAGCGTAAGCCTGAGCCACTGCTGACCCCATGGCACATCCTGAGCATTGGATATAATATTTACCATCATATAAGAAGTAATTTCTGGTAAGCACCAGTGTTAGTAATTGAATAAAAAACTCAATGGAAGGCCCCTTGTAGTGGGGATTATCTGTATTCAAAGATCTGACTGCCTCTACACCCTGGTCATGGGGAATGACGGTGTAGAGGCTCGTCACATCTGCACTGCACAATAAAGTAGTATCGGGTAAAGATCCCAATTTGTCCAAAATTACCAATAAAGATGATGTGTCCCTTAAATAGGATGGAATTTAACAAAGCGTCCAAATATACTGACACCGGGTGGTATAAGGACCCTCGTGAAGAGATTATGGGGCGCCCGAGGGATCCACTAAAGATTTATGAATCTTTGGTACCACATAGAATAGTGGAACCATAGGAAATTCCACTGATAGCGCCTGACCAAGTTCCTTAGATATGATTTTATCATCGATGGCCACACTAATCACGTTGTCCAATTCATGTTTAAACATGATAGTTGGATCACTAGATAATACTTGATAGGTAGTAGTATCAGACAAGTGTCTTAGACATTCCAACCGATATGAGGATAAATCCTGAATTACAGTGGTCCCACCCTTATCAACCCCTCTGATGACAATGTCAGTACGTTGAGATAATGATTTAAGTGCTGTCATCTCATTCTTAGATAGATTTAAAGAATGGACTGATGTAGGGGAGGGTTCTTGACCTGCTGTCTCAAGCATTCTAGTAAATGATTTAATCGAAGCATTGTGAGTGGTGGGGTCAAACTTAGATCTAGGTCTAATCGCTTTTAATTGGGTGGGTAAATTATCTACTCCCGAGTTGCGTTGTATCACAGGAGATATGTCAAAATGCTGTATCAACCTTCCATTGGAAGGGATCCATAGGTGCCATAGGCACAATAGATAGTCCTTTAGAAAGGACTTGAGTTTCAATTTGAGTGAGCGGCTTAGATGACAGATTAAAAACTAATTCCTCTGCTGGCGTGGTGGACTTCTGGTGTTGCCTCATGTTTTGGCGCGCCCTCCTCGTCTGCCTGTGTGTGTATGGTAAAACGTGGACCGGGTTTGTAACCCCAAAGGGGGTACTTGATCGGTAGATGTTGACGGCACAGATTCTGAATCACTCATGGAAGTACTGGATCCTTCTTGGTTTCTATAGGCAAATCTCTGTTTACGGGGTTTGAAAAAATTGTTGTCTAGCCTCTCTGGGGTTTGCATGATTAATCCAATTGTATATTCTATGTTGCTGGTAATCCAACTGGACCTTTCTTAATTTCTCTTTCTTAAATATAATTAATTCACGTTTATACATCTCCATCTGTGTATGTAATTTGTCAATCCACTGGTTGGTAGTATCAAGTTCCAATACAGGCTTGTGGATTTTTTCAAAGTCCAATATTTTATCCTTACAGAGATTCAGGCCCTGATTCAGAGCTGGACGCTCTGACAGAACGCTCGCTCTGAATCAGGGTCATCCCTGCTCCTTTTTGGAGTGTCCTCCTAGCCGCTCGCATAGCTGTGGGTGACCACCCACAGCTATAGCGAGCGGCCATGATGATGGTCGCGATGGTCAAGACCATCGCGACCATCGGGCTTGCGACGAGACCCTGCGGTAGGGTCTCCCTGCCACAAGCCCAGGAGTGCTTTTGGCTCTATCAGAGCCAAAAGCTCTCCCACTGACATCACTAGTGATGTCAGTGGGGCCGGACCCAGACGGTAGGTGTTCCCATGGGAACGCCTCCGTCTGGGCAGCCACACCCACGACACGCCCACCAAAGGGGGCGTGCTGTCATTCACCAACGACAGCACGCCCCCTTTGGTGCGAGACCCATAACGACGGCTTGGCCATCGTTATTCGGGTCTCGCGCATGCGCACGACGGAGCCAGCTCCGTCATCCGCATGCGCACTTGGGAACCATCGACCAGCTTGCGAGTGCTCAGCGCTCGCGAGCGGGTCTGAATCAGCCCTCAGTTCCCTAGTCAACTCTTCAATGACTAAAAGTAATAGGTCCATAGAACACTTATTGAGGATTCCAATCCATTTCTTACAGAATGATAAGTTATAGCGGCCGATGGTAGGCATATTCTTTACACGGAATCCTCGCAGAATCTGTTTGTTTTTATAATAATCTGACAAGGTTATTCCATGATACAGGTAATCACATTCCTTTTGTTTTAATCCAAGCCATTGCTTGAAAATAGCATCATTGGGGAGTGTTGTAACATCATCCTCCAGTCCTCTTTTATATAGGATGGCAGATGCTTCAATATCGGAATAACTTAAGGAATCACCAGTGTCCACAGATGCTATATCAAAGCCCACCTCATGATCAGTATTAGGTGCAGTGATGTTCACACTGGTATAAATATACAGATGGCTCAGCACAGAATATTCCCAAATATGTGTTGAAGTCAGAAAATAGGAAAAAATAAAAAATAAATAAATAATAAAAAATAATAAAGAAGAAAAAATAATGCAAAAAATGATGAAAAAAAATGTGTTTAAAAACAGCAATCCACTGAAATAGGGGAAGCACTGCCCCAAACGAAGATGTCCGGTTGCACAGAATTAAATGGTTTGTTCATAGATGTCCCGGTGCCCTGGCTAGGCAGATCGCTAATAACAATAGGGATCAGCCAATACACAAGAAGAAAAATGCCCGGCACTCTGGGATAACGGTTATCTTGCTGCGGTGCCCTCCCAGGGTAATAATGTCCAACACACGAATATATGGAGTGGAGTGGTGTTGCTGTTGGTCGGCGTTGCCCAGGTGTGTACACTGATTAGATTATTGATGTTATTTTTTATGGTACATATATTTTGTTATGTGTACTCTATGTTTGTATTGTCTGTCCCTGAAGACGGGGGGGGAGGGTTAATCCCGAAACGTCGTTGGATTAAAAGACTTTTAATATTTCTTATCACCAGTCTGCTGAGTGCCGCTCATTCCTGTATTCGTGTGTTGGGCATTATTACCCTGGGAGGGTACCGCAGCAAGATAACCGTTATCCCAGAGTGCCAGGCATTTTTCTTCATATATATATATATATATATATATATATATATATATATTTATATTATTACTATTAGATATACACACACTCACCAAAATGGCTAGGGTCGGCTCTGGATATGACGACCTGATCTTCACCAGGAAAATATGGCCGCCGAATGTACTACACATGCACGATGGACACTAACGGCATGCCAGGAGTTAAAGAATCACGTGACCAACACACAGCCAGGAAAAACCAATAACACTGAAAAGAACATACAGACCGAATCGGAAGTGAGCAAGCGCAAGTATGATGACGCTGCACCTCATAAGAATAGTAAATAGTGAGGTGGTGGGCTATATTAAGATAAGCATGTTTAGATTATCTGAAGGCTGCATAGGCATGAGGCTATATAAGAGTCCTCAGTTTTTTGTGATTGGTTGGTATTAGGGAATCTGTTGCTAGGCAGTTTTCTCTTTTGTGAGGTTCTTTTTCATTCATTTATAGCCAGCCAATTGGAGTTTCAAGGGGGCGGGCATGTTAAGTTTAATATTTAAGGCTAAATTTGAATAGGTTTAGCCTGTTTTTCAGTTGGAAGCCAGCTAAGTAGTATCTGTGTATTTAGTGTGGTTATCTCAGGAGCCTTCTTGTGGTCTTGCAATTTCTTTTCAAACCCCTATTTTCATTTAGCCTTTTGTTTTCTCCTCCTTGATGTGGTGCTTGTTTGTCACTGTTATATCTCAGCCAGCCTGTCTGTCACCCTCTCCTTTTCAAACCTTTCCCTCACACAGCCATTTTATACCCCTGTGCCTTTCACCTACTCCCCACCTTATCCTTTTTTCCCCTTTATTTATTTCCCCCTTACCCACCTACATTATACCCCATTCCAAGCACTCTGCACCCCCCCACCCCCCCGGCGACTTGCTGAGGCGGTCCACCCCAGCGTGTCCCTCATTCCCACCTCGGCGGGGAGCTTAACGTGAGCACAACCGCCCCTCCATTGGACGGGACCGTGGTTCCCCAGGCCCCGCTACCCACCTATTCATTTCCGATGCTTCCCCCCGGCATTCATTGCGGCGCAGGCCACGGGATCACCACCGGGGAAGGAGAGAGGGCAGGCAGAGACTCATGGCCCGGGGACAGTGAATCCCCGGCAGTGCTGCTTCTGCCGACCTTAGCATTCACCCCCGGCCCAGCAGGCATTGTGGCCCGGGTGCGCTCGCAAGCCGCGAGAGCAATTACGGGGACAGAGAGGGGGATCCAAGTGATGTGAGTGATGGGGACTAGGAATCCCCGGCCGCATCAGGCAGCATATATAAAGCGGCCACAGGTGCAGGGACACCTGTCCTCCCTGCGAAGGTCCCTGGGCCCACACCAGCCGCTGTGCCTGTGAGCGCCATTTTGGGGGCTGCAGGAGTGGGCTCTGCAGCTCCTCTAATGGCAACCAATAATTCCATTGATCCTGGGGTACCCCCTGCAGGATCTGCAGGCTATCTGCAGTTACTTAATACTCAATGTTCAATGGCAGCAGCTTATAGTTTTTCAGCTCAGACTGCATTGAACTCTCATAGTGCTGTAGCTGGTCATACCTTTTCCACTATTACCACAAGCATGCCTCCTTTCCCTGTTTTGTCTGCAATCAGTGCTGCTAGGCAGCCATTTTTCTGCATCCACTGTCACCCGCTGTTAGTTCCCATCTAACTTCGCTGTTTTCCTCCTCTCATGCTGTGCAAACCACATGGTCATTAGGCGCTTCACATGGTTTCACCCAGAATCCCAATTTTTCCACAATGGCAGTTTCTTATCCATCGTACAACTCCACTGCCCCAGCAGTTAGTCAATTCTCATACGGGCAGCCGGATTTTTCTTACCTGCAGCAGCTACCCAGCCCGTATTACCTGTGGCAGGCCGCTTATGGGCCACCCAGTACTTGGTTGCATGCTTTGCCAGGCTTGCTGCAGCAAAATGTCCCTGCCTCGCTGACCATTGCTGGCACTCCTGTCAGCCCTGCGACTACTGCTTCGCTGTTCTCTCGGCACGCTCAGTTCCCTCCTCCCATCCCTTCACCTCAGCCCCCTCCTCCTCCTCCCCTACCCGTTGTTGATTCTATGTCGCCCACGGAATTTAATGTGTTTGTTTCTACTCCTGAAATTCTACCTGGAGATTCAGCTGCACCTCCAGTTCCGGAGGAGGTAATGCGACGCAAGAGACAGGTGGTTCGTGATGAATTGGCATCAGCATCGGTTGTCTCTGTCGAGGCCGAAGGAATTTCAGCAGGTGATTCGGAGCTTCCTGGCCTGTCTGGATCCGGTGAGTATACAGTTTCACAAATTTCAAATGACAGTTCTTCATCTGATTCAAATGCTAGCAGCGAGTCCTCGGGATCCCCTAGGTGCCCACGGAAATTAGCAAAATTAATTGCACATCGCATGGTTAAGAAAACGGTGAAAAGCAAGGGTGCAAAAGCAAGACAACTGCGACTGCTGACGTGGCACAGTATTCTGATATGTTGCATTGCGCCACTACAGCTATAACTAGGGGTTTGAGGAAGAGGATCAGAGATTACCTCTTACGGAGGACATGGGGCAGGATTTTGAGAAGGCCAAAAAGACTAGTGGTATTGGTGAAAATGCTTTTCGCAGTTATCATCATTGGATGAGGGAATTTGTTTTTTTTCGACTTGTTTCTTGGAAGCCAGGCCTGGTGAGCACATGAACGTGCTTAAATACATTTATCTTATTCATGAAATGTTCACGAATTCACGGGGTTATGTCTGGAGGGATTATGACAAAATATTTGCCTTCAATGATTCTAAATGTATGAGAGGAGTGGCTTGCTGTTTTCGACACTCATGTCGCAATTGTGGGGCAGGGCACCCAGCCAAGGACTGCAAGGTCGGGGGTGGTAGTACCCAGTCAGAGCATGGGGAGAGCAGTGGGAGCGCTAAATAGGGCACCAATGCTTATTGTTATAGAAGAGCTCAGAAAATGGCTGGTGCGTTATCCTATGCGCAATGAGGCAGAGTTTTTGTTAGCAGGTTTTAGTTCAGGATTTAGTTTGCCCATTTCGGGTTCTTTTCAAGTAGTTGCTCGCCGGTATTTCAAGTCAGCGAGAGATTACCGCTGGTGGTGAGGCAGAAGGTGGAGATGGAGATTAAATTGGGACGTATGAGCGGTCCTTTTGTGGTGGAACCCCTGCCTGGCTTGTGCATTTCCCCCTTTGGGGTGGTGTCCAAGAAAGTTCTGGATAAATTCTGTTTAATCCAGCATTTGTCTTATCCATGGGGGGGCTCTGTCAACGACGCCATTCCAGAAGAGCTTTGCCGGGTGTGGTATCAGCTGTTTGATGACCCACTGAGTTTAATTCGTAGCTTTGGCCCTGGGGCATTAATGGCAAAATTGGACATTGAATCGGCTTTTTGGCTACTGCCATTGCACCCCGATTCTATACGCTATATGGGTTTTAAGTTGGATAATAGGTTTTACATTGAGAAGTTCCTGCCAATGGGCTGTTCTGTCTCCTGTGCCTATTTTGAGAAATTCAGCACTTTCCTTCACTGACGCATTGTGGCGGGCACAGGACAGCATGGAGTCGCCCATTATTTAGACGATTATCTCTTTATAGGTCCAGGTGACAGCAACATTTGTCGGGAAATTTTGTTTTCAGCTAGCTCGTTGTTCCATGTTTTGGGGTTCCTGTTGCGCGGGAAAAGATGGAAGGCCTCAATCTTTGTTTGTCATATTTGGGTATCGAGGTCGATACCAGGGCAGGATGCTGCCGCCTCCCGGTAGAAAAGGTCCAGAAGCTGTTGGGGCAAATTGAAGAAAGTTTGCGGCTAGACAAGCTCAGGTTGAGGCAGGTTCAATCGCTTTTAGGCTCTTTTAATTTTGCATGCCATATCATCCCAATGGGGCGAATTTTTTGCCGTTAACTGGAGAAGTCAGTGGTTGGGGTGGTTAAGCCGCATCATACCTTCCGCCTCCGAGTGTGGTTTTCCTTTTTGAAAAATTTTAATCAGGAACTTTTATGGCCTTCCAGTGTGATTTTTAATTCTACTGTGCAATTATTTACTTATGCGGCCAGTTCTTCTGGTTTCGGAGCATTTTTTCAGGTGGAATGGAGCGCTTTGCATTGCCCTCCATAATGGTTCGTCCGGGGTTTCATGGCCAACCTATTGTTACTGGAGCTGTTTCCAATAATTGTGGCTGTGGAGCTTTGTGCCACCAGTTTGGCAAATCGAAGCGTGGTATTTCGGTGTGATAATTTGGGAGTGGTACAATCAGCGTTCCTCTTCTCCTCAGGCTTTGCGGCTTCTGATGCATTTAGTTCTGAGGTGTTTGCAATTCAATATACATTTTTCAGCAGAGCATGTGCAAGGGGTTGAGAACGAGATAGTGGTTGCTTCTGAATGTTTCAACTTTACTAGATTTTGCACTTTGGTGCTTTGGGCTGCCCCCATTGGCCTAACATGTCCTCCTTATGTCTGGCAGATTATCGAGCAGGCATAGCTGGGCTGGTGCGTAAGTTTTTGGCATCATCTACTTTGAGGGCATATACTGTACATCTGCGTGGCAGGACTGGGAGTCATACCAGGATAAAGTATGGGGATGGGGGTAAGTCCCAGGAGGATTGGTTGTTAGCATTTGTGTGGGGTCACTATGAAAGGGGTAGATCTAAGGCAGCCACGGCTGCTGCAATAGTAGGTATTTCATTTTACTCTAAGATTTATCAGATCCATGATCCCACCAAAACTTTTGTGCTGGAAAGGCTCTTAAGGGTTGGGCCAGGGAGAGACCTTCCCCCGCTGATGGCCGTAGGCCCATTGATTTGAGCTTGTTACGGGACCTTATGTCAGCCTTGCCATCTGTGGCTTTGAGCAAGTTTGAAGCTTTGCTCTTCCAGTGTGCCTTTTCTTTTGCATTTTTTGGGTTAGCAAGCTGATGGCGGTTAATAAACTATTGGAAGTCACTGGCCTGGTGTCCCGAAATGTACTGATTAAGAAGGAGTCAGTCATTTGCAAAATCACCCGTTCTAAAATGGATCAGATGGGCCGTGGGAGGTGGGTTTCCCTTAAATCCCATGCTATTCCTGACATCTGCCCTTTGCGCCTTGCGTCCATTTACAGTGAATCTAGGCCTGCGGGGGATGCACAATTTTTAGTTCATTTAGATTCTTTCCCCCTTTATGAAATTCCAGTTTGCGGCAGTTTTCAAGCAGTGTTTACTTGGGTTAGGCCTTAAGAATGAAGAGTATGGTACTCATTTGTTTTGCACGGCTGAAGGTTTGTCAGCATCTGCTATTCAGGAAATTCAGAGTTGGAAACTGGGGGTGTGAAGGGATTTTAATCCTGATCACAATTGGCTAAACAAATGGTCCACGGGAGGTTTTTAAGTTTTCTTCTTCACATGGGTTCTATAACATATTGTCTGTTGCATGTTTTGTTCATTTGCATGTTTTTTTGTACAGAACATTTTCTGATGGTTAGGTTATTTTTCTTTTTCAGCATCCACTGGCTCTGTGGGGCAGGTGTGGCTTGTGGGCCACTCCTATATTTTTGGTCTGAAAAGCACCCATTAAAAAGGCAGTTATGTTTATGGGGGGTTGCAGAATTAGAATTGGCTTGGGATCTGAGGATTGCATTGGGCGTTCCTCTTAGAGATGTTGATTAAGCAGGAACAGCAATGGATAAAAGAATATTTAAATACGGTTTTGTCCCATTGGCCGGGGAACATGTAGTGTGGTCAGAAATTGTACCCAGGTTTGTTTGGAGAGGCTCCAGAGATTTAGCGGCTTTGGACAAAACCAGGAAAAAGGTGAAAATTGCAGTGTCTAAGTTCGCCATCGCTGCCTGGGGTGTTGTGGTCAAGCACCCATTGTTGGTTCTTGAAAGTCCGAATTATTTTTGGTTTTTGGGTGGCAGGCTGCGGTTTGTGTAATCTGGCATTGGCGGGAAGGTGCTACTAACCAGCGGCCACATGTGGTGTAAGTGGTCATTGTGGGGCACTTGCCCCTTTGAAGGACGGCGAGTGTGTCCTACCTATGAGGGCTGGACAATTGGGTGCTTTCTTTGAGGAAGCGTCCGGACTGTGCCAAAGTAAGGGCGATGAGACTTGCACAGCGCAGGTTACGTATATTGAAAGGGAGGGACATTTTAGTCATCCCCATTTTGTGGTAAGAAGTATTTGGCTAGAACTGGGTTTGTGGTAGCGCCTTCTTTTGCCACCCTTTATTAAAATAAATTGCAAATAATAAATACATTAATTTGATTCGAACCAAGCAGTTGTTGTTAGTGTTGTTATTTTAGAGTTAAGCTTAGCATAAGAAGGTTATAATGAGGTTATAATTTTCACAATAAATGGATGGATGCCTTATGTGTTTTTTATATCCTGAAGACAGTTTGTTTATAAACTAAAACATTGATATCTGCACAACTGCTTTGAGCTTTTTTTACTGCGCCTGAGTGCCACACCTCTTGATTTATATATATATATATATATATATATAGAGAGAGAGAGAGAGAGAGAGAGAGAGAGAGAGAGAGAGAGAGAATGGCACTCCCAAATGAATTCAAACACCTGAGTGTTTATTTAAAAATTCATACAATGTACAAGCTGTACATTGTGTGGATTTTTAATTGAACTCTGAAGTGTTTCAATTTATTTGGGAGTGTCATTTTAATTATGTTTATAATTTTTTATTCTGATACCCTGATTTGAATGTCGGCCTTTGAAGGTCCTTTAGCAGGGGAAGCAACCTTTTATATCTTAGAAGGTGGTTGAACATGGTATAACATGGTATATCTTCTAATTTAGGCAATAGTTGTCTTTTAGAAAGACTGGTTTTCAATTTTTTTTCCCTTTTATATACAATGGGAGGATATTTATGTATAGAATTAGACAGAACAGGGTCCATCTGCAGAATGAGACAGTTATTCTTCAGAATTCTAGCCACTGCTTTATTGGCATTATGAAATTGTGTAATAAATCTGCAGTCTTTATGTTCAAAATCCCTATTTTTGTACTTGTCTTTATATTGGAGCAGTTCAGTTCTACCCAGTTCTCTGGCTCTTTTAGCACAAGACTCGATCACAATGGGGGGATATCCTTAATTCAAACATCTTTCTTTATACACCTCACGTTGTTCATAATTTTTTTCTATACTAGAGCAGTTCCTCCTCAACCTGAGAAACTGTGGAAAGGGTATATTGTCTTTCCAAGGCTGGAAATGACAACTAGAATAATCTATATAGCTGTTACTATCAACAGCCTTGAAATGAGTATAGGTTTCAATCGAAGAGATTCGTAGAAAATTATCAGTACTCAAAACTAGATCCAAAAATTCTATCCTGGAGGGGTTGAAATGAGATGTAAACTTGGTATTGAAAGAGTTAATATTAATCTCTGTGATAAACTCCTCAAAGTATTTTTCATCCCCTATCCAAATAGTCAAAATATTGTCAATGTATCATTTAAAAAATACAATATTTTCAAGTTTATCCGCAAGGGTTCTAGTCTCCCATTTACCCATATATATGTTCACCCAACTTGGCACACAAATGGTCCCCATTGCAGTGTCACACAGCTGTATAAAACATTCCTCCTGAAATTCAAAATAATTGTAATTCAATACAAAATCCAAACATTCACAAGTAAATAATGCCAGCATATCAGATATCTCTGGGTCTTGTTGCAGCACCTCGTATTATGTTTAAAATTAGGGTGTGCAGTCCAAGCCCTCCCCCTTACTATTATATTGTGTATATTTTGTGCACTTGAAGGTTGAGACTCCTTCTATTTGGAATTTACACCCCACCCATCTGTCCTTAGTTGTTTTTAATCATCATCCCAGGTTCCTGCATTTCTGTCTACATATTAGAATGGGCACTATTACAGGTAAGTCCTGGATAAATTTAATGTATGAGTTAGTTTTAGGGGTGTTAGTGACCCATCTTATGGAGTTCACCTTGACGCGGTGGATGGGCAAACATTTTTGACCAAACATGTACTAAGAACCTCACTTATCCTCCATGTTAATTGTAGAGTTTATCAGGATTATTTTAAAATGAAAAACAGAGCGCTATTAAACTAAAAGGTGTATGTAAAAACATTAAATGTATATAAATAATGCATTGCAATTCCATAAAATAAATAAAAACAAGACTCAATGTTTATAGTCTTTTGATAGAATATATGCGGTTCCGGTGTGCTTGTTTATACAGGATTCCAATTCTATGCCTGATGGAGATGGACATCTGTTGGGAGCTAGCTAGTTGTCACTAACTCCTACCTTCTGATGTTCAGACTTCTCCTCTCAGATGGTCTCCTTGCACTCGGGTGTACACTTCTGGTCCGAACTTATGGCTCCCACTTGACGCTGACCAATGCGTTTCGTGCTGCCGCACTTTTTCAAGGTAGCTGGTATTGGTATTTATGCTTAAAAACTTCAAACAACTTTATTTAAATCCATGTTAAAAAACAGAAGTCCTTTCCCAGATATAGTAAAAAATTTGGAGGCAACCTCATGGTTTCTTTGCTGGCAAAGCATTCATAAAAAAGAAAAAACTTGTATTAAAATAAAAGGACTTAATAAAAAAGTGTATGTTATAAAATGGTTTGTATTATTGTATTGATAGTATTAAAAGTTCATAGTAATAAGAAATAATGTTTAATAAAAATATTTTTATAAAAAAGGTTTTAATTCAAGATCTATATTTAAGCCATGAGGCTTCAAAGTTTTTAGATAAAATATCCATTTTGTTTAGTTTTTTATTTAATTCCACTGTTGGATTTCCTCCTCTCCAATTATTGTATACTTTTTGTATTTCCATTAATTTTATTGAGGAGGGGTCCTTGTTGTGACACTCCAAGTAATGTTGTGAGACACTGTGGGTTGTAAGACCTCTCTTTATATTATACAAATGTTCCACTATTATAATTTTCAGGGTTCTTTTCATTTGTCCCACATACTGATGATCGCAGGGACACTTGAGTATATAGATTACGTTCTGTGTATTACATATTTGATCCCTCAACTCATATTCTTTTTTTAGCTTGGTTTGAGCAAAATTTCTTTGTTGAAATTGTGTTTGCTTCGTTGTTCAGCAGGCTATGCAATTTAGACAGTGTGAAAAACCTTTATTTCTTCTTGTCCTTTCTTCAGACTGGTTTTCTATTGGAATAAAACTTTTTGTGAGTTGGTCCTTCAAATTTTTGTCCTTCTTATAAATTATTTTTGGATTTTTCGGTAAGAGTTGTGAGAGTTGTTCATCTAAGCTAAATATGTGCCAGTGTTTTTTTTAAGGCGTTTTCTAAGAGATAGTGGTCACTGCTATACTGTGTTATGAAAGCAAACTTGAAATCATCTGTAGGATTCTTCTGTTTATATCTAATCATAGTTTGTCTATCTATTTCAGCAATTTCATTAATTTGTTTATGCAGTTGCTCTTCTTTGTATCCTTTTTCCATGAATTTCATCTTCATATCTTGACTTTGGAATCTGAAGTTATCCATATTGGAGCAATTGCGTCTTACTCCTCCTAGCTGTCCTCCTGGGATGTTTGCTAGCCACTTATTGTGATGGTTGCTTTGGGTAGATATAAAGCATTGTTTCCGCTTACTTACTTTATATGGGTTTTTGTTTCTATTTTATTGTTACGTATAAAGATTTCTAAATCCAGGAAACATATGGATTCTTTGCTGTTTTCTGATGTAAACTCTAAGTCATATTCATTGTTGTTTATATAAGTGAGGAAACTTCTTAATTTTTCTTCCGGACCATTCCATCTATAAAACAGATCATCTATGTATATGTACCAGTATTTAATATGTTCTTTGTAGGGGTTGTGATTCCAGATCTGTTCCTCCACCCATTTAGCGACAAATAAATTAGCATAAGATGGTGCAAAGGGAGTTCCCACTGCTGTTCCCTTTGTTTGATTAAAAAACCTACCAAAAAAAGTTATAGTGTAATATAAAATCAATACTGTCCATTAAAAAATTAATTTGATCATTCTGAAGCTCTGTTGTGGTTGAAAGGAAGAATTGCATTGCCTCACATCCTTTTGTATGGTGGATACATGTATATAATGTATATAAAGATTTGATATCGCCTGTACAAAGAATATATTCATCTTTCCATATAATTCCATCGATTATTTGTAGGATGTGCATGGTATCCTTGAGATGACTCTTTTGTTGAGACACTAAATTTTGCAGGAAAAAGTTGATGTATTTGGACAAGTTAGATGTTAATGATTCTATTCCTGAGACGTTAGGTCGGCCGGGTGGGTTTGTGGTGTTCTTATGAAGCTTTGGGAGCTTGTAAAAGGTGGGTACATTTGGATATTGAATATAGAGAAAGTTCAACTCTTTTTTTGTAATGATACCCAATCTTTGTCCTTCTTCTAGAATTTGCAGTAATTCTGTTTGATATTTTGATGTGGGATCTCCTTTTAGTTCTGACTTATTTTGTCTATCATTGTTCTTAGTATCTACAGTGTGCACCTGCATTCTATGTCCCCTGCATTGTACTACAAGTCTCAGCATAGGCAGGACCTCCTATTATCTTTAAAATGAGGGTGTGCAGTCCAAGTCCCCCCTTACTATATATATATATATATATATATATATATATACATATATATATATATAAATAGACACTGAAATGCCCCTAGGACAAATCACGGCACGGCACTGCAGGACTTTCAAAATTATGTGTTGGTTTAATTCAACGTTTCTGGGCTATCAAGCCCCGTCGTCAGGAATACCAAGTAAAAATAAAGACAAAATCACCTTACCTTATAGCCCCACCATTAAAGTGAATGCAGATCAGGTGGTGAAACCGGGTGCACGAGCCCGGAGGGAGTGTGCCGCGCAGCATGAAGACGCAGGTAATACACACATAGTCATGGCCAAAACTTTTGAGAATGACACAAGTATTGGTTTTCACAGAGTTTGCTGCTTCAGTGTTTTTAGACCCTTTTGTCAGATGTACTATGGTATACTGAAGTAAAATTACAAGCATTCATAAGTATCAATTGACAATTACATTAAGTTTATGTAAAGAGTCAATATTTGCAGAGTTGACCCTTCTTTTTCAAGACCTCTGCAATTCATCCTGGCATGCTGTCAATCAACTTCTGGGCCACATACTGACTGATGGCCACCCATTCTTGCATAATCAATGCTTGGAGTTTGTCAGAATTTGTGGGTTTTTCCACCCGCCTCTTGAGGATTGACCACAAGTTCTCAATGGGATTAGGGTCTGGGGAGTTTCCTGGCCATGGACTCAAAATTTAGATGTTTTGTTCCCCGAGCCACTTAGTTATCACTTTTGCCTTATGGCAAGGTACTCCATCATGCTGGAAAAGGCATTGTTCATCACTGAACTGCTCTTGGATGGTAGGGAGAAGTTGCTCTTGGAGGATGTTTTGGTACCATTTTTATTCATGGCTGTGTTCTTAGGCAAAATTGTGAGTGAGACCATTCCCTTGGCTGAGAAGTAACCCCACACATGAATGGTCTCAGGATGCTTTACTGTTGGCATGACATATGACTGATGGTAGCGCTCACCTTTCCTTCTCCGGACAAGCATTTTTCCAGATGCCCCAAACAATCTAAAAGGGGATTCATCAGAGAAAATAACTTTACCCAGTCCTCAGCAGTCCAATCCCTGTACCTTTTGCAGAATATAAGTCTGTCCCTGATGTTTTTCCTGGAGAGAAGCGACTTCTTTGAGGCCCTTCTTGACACCAGGCCATCTTCCAAAAGTCTTCGCCTCACTTTGCATGAAGATGCACTCACACCTGCCATTCCTGAGCAAGCTCTGCACTGGTGGTGCCCCAATCACGCAGCTGAATCAACTTTAGGAGATGGTTGTGGCACTTGCTGGACGTTCTTGGGTGCCCTGAAGCCTTATTCACAACTATTGAACCTCTCTCCCTGAAGTTCTTGATGATCTGATAAATGGTTGATTTAGGTCACTCTTCATGACATTCTGGAGTATATGAAAATTGCCATCATAAAAACTGAAGAAGCAGACTTTATGAAAACCAATGCTTGTGACAGAATTTTCATATTTTGGCCTCTAGTCACCACCATAATGGCTTTGAAATGAAACAAACAAGATGTGATTTAACTGCAGACTTTCAGATTTAATTTGAGGGTAATTACATCCAAATCAGGTGAACGGTGTAGGAATTACAATGGTTTCTATATGTGCCTCCCACTTTTTAAGGGGCCAAAAGTAATGGGACAAACTAAACAATCCTAAATCTAACTTTCACTTTTGAATACTTTGTTGCAAATCCTTTGCAGGCAATTACAGCCTGAAGTCTGGAATGCATAGACATCACCAGACGCTGGGTTTCATCCCTGGTGATGCTCTGCCAGGCCTCTACTGCAAATGTCTTCAGTTCTTGCTTGTTCTTGGGGCATTTTCCCTTCAGTTTTGTCTTCATCAAGTGAAATGCATGCTCAATCGGATTCAGGTCAGGGGATTGACTTGGCCATTGCATAACATTCCACTTTTTAGCCTTAAAAAACTCTTTGGTTGCTTTTGCAGTATGCTTCGGGTCATTGTCCATCTGCACTGTGAAGCGCCGTCCAATGAGTTCTGAAGCATTTGACTGAATATGAGCATATAATATTGCCCGAAACACTTCAGAATTCATTCTGCTGCTTTTGTCAGCAGTCACATCATCAATAAATACAAGGGAACCAGTTCCATTGGCAGCCATACATGCCCACGCCATGACACTACCACCACCATGCTTCACTGATGAGGTGGTATGTTTTGGATTATGAGCAGTTCCTTTCCTTCTCCGTACTCTTCTCTTCCCATCACTCTGGTACAAGTTGATCTTTGTCTCATCTGTCCATAGGATGTTGTTCCTGAACTGTAATGGCTTTTTTAGACGTTGTTTGGCAAACTCTAATCTGGTCTTCCTGTTTTTGTGGCTCACCAATGGTTTGCATCTTGTGGTGAACCCTCTATATTCACTCTTGTGAAGTCTTCTCTTGATTGTTGACTTTGACACATATACATCTACCTCCTGGAGAGTGTTCTTGATTTGGCCAACTGTTGTGAAGGGGTTTTTCTTCACCAGGGAAATAATTCTTCTGTCATCCACCACAGTTGTTTTCCGTGGTCTTCCGGGTCTTTTGGTGTTGCTGAGCTCTCCGATGCGTTCTTTCTTTTTAAGACTGTTCCAAACAGTTGATTTGGCCACACCTAATGTTTTTGCTATCTCTCTGATGGGTTTGTTTTGATTTTTCAGCCTAATGATGGCTTGCTTCACTGATAGTGACAGCTCTTTGGATCTCATATTGAGAGTCGACAGCAACTGATTCCAAATGCAAATGTCACACCTAGAATCAACTCCAGACCTTTTAACTGCTTAATTGATAATGAAATAACGAGGGAATAGCCCACACCTGTCCATGAAATAGCTTTTGAGTTGATAGTCCCATTACTTTTGGCCCCTTAAAAAGTGGGAGGCACGTATTGAAACCGTTGTAATTCCTACACCGTTCACCCGATTTGGATGTAATTACCCTCAAATTAAATCTGAAAGTCTGCAGTTAAAGCACATCTTGTTTGTTTCATTTCAAAACCATTGTGGTGGTGAATAGCGCCAAAATCTGAAAATTCTGTCAATGTCCCAATATTTATGGACCTGACTGTATATATATAAAAGCAAAAGGTGTGGCACTCGCAAGATGATAAAATGAAGACACTGGAGTCACCACAATATGTAATGTTCACCGTTTCAATCCCATAAAGATTGTCATCAGGACACAAATAATGAAAAAATGATCTTACCTTATATCCGGAGCCCCCCACACGCGAAGTCTGTAGTGCCAGATCCAGGGTGTCTGCTCAGACGGATAATGTCATTGCACAGTCGCGAAACGCATGTCCACCACACAAGTGACCCATGACCAAAGTATACATATAACGATACATAGAAAATCTGAAAAATACAGAGCATATGTATAATAAGTTTAAAAACAAAGCACAAAACTATGCACTGATAAACAGGTGTCGGATATCATGAGATACACATGAGACATAGTATAAATAAATACTGTGCCTAACATAGAGAAAAAAGATAAGGTATTCCACAGCAGAATAATTACAAAAAGCAATTTAGTGACATCATGTCATTGAGGCCTCTGGAATGAAGTACCCCCAACCTATGGGGCATATTCAATTGGGTGCGAGAATAGCAAAAAACCCGCCGGGAGATTTTTATTCTCGCACCTACAGAGCAAGAGTGATTTTCCTAAAATCAATAATTTTAGGAAAAATTAGTGGGACTTGCTCTGGCACCCCTGCGGTACCCCCCTGATGACTAATTAAGCAATTGGAAGTTTCCAATTTACTTAATTAGGCCTTCACTACTTACCTTCTGCAGCGCTGTCTTCTGCATCCAGCGCCGGAAGCCGGCCCTTCTGCAGCAGGGTGAGTATGTCAGTGTGTGTGAGTGTTTGTTATTGTTTGTAAGTGTGTATGAGTGAATGTGTGTGCATGAGTTGTGTGTGTGTGACCCCCGATTTGTGTGGCCCCCCTAGTGTCTGTGTGCCCCCCCCCGGAATGAGCGCTGGGAGAACTACATTTCCCAGCAGCCCTCGCCCCTCCCACTGGCCCCTGGAGCCTCCCAGCAGTCTCTGGGACTCCCAGCAGCCCCCTCTCCAGTGAGAAGATAGAGGGAAGGCCACTGGGGGCTATGGAGACCATTGGGGAACCCCGGGCAGGTAAATGCAGAATTCTTTTTTTTTATTATTTTACGCGGTGTGGGGTTTTCAGAGATGAAAACCCCACCACTTTTTTAAAATAGGATACCGTGGGTATCGGGAGCATGCATACCAGCGGTAATCCAAAATTGGGCGTAAGGGGCGCGAGGTTTATTCCTCGCTAAATCTCGCGCCCAATTGAATAGGCCCTTATGTATCCACTGTTTCACATCTAAGCAATAATACATTTCTATCGCCACTTCTCTTAAAAGGAGGTATATGATCTCAGACATGATAAATTACATTTAGCCGCAATAAAGTGTTGTGCAACAGGTTGATCACTGGTGCCACTCTCCAGTGCCAACCTAATTGCAGAGCGATGTATAGCCATACGCTCTTTGATTTTCCTCTGCGTCTTACCAATGTAAGAGAGACCACATAGGCATAATATCTGATAAATAACGTGAGTTATCTCACAAGTTAAGTGGTGGCGGATCATATATCTCTTAGCAGTGTGACAATGAGGGAATAAATCACCCGTTAGGAGGAATCTACACGTCATAAATGAACATTTAAAACATCCATGGTTTTTTATGGGCCAGAAATTTTTGGTTGATGATATTGTTCTCTCTGGATAATGAATATCCATTTTAACCAAAATATCTTTACGAATTCCTAGCCCTCTTGTAACATGGCATGAGTGTAGTGTCACATAGCCCTAAATCTTTATCAGAAGCAATTATAGGCCACAATTTCTAGAAATACCATTCATTTCCAGGGAATGTATTCTAAAGTTATTCACCCACGGAAATCTATTGTGCACTATGCTGCATGACTTTTTCTTTAGAACATCACTACGAGTCATAGGTTACACCCTTTGTTTGGTGCCCAATAGATGTTTGAGAGGGTAACCCCTTTTACAAAATGCGTCAACTAATTGATGAAGCTGCAGTACAACCAAATCATCATTATTTTTAATTCTTTGACACCCTAGGAGCCGGGCTGCTGCTGGGTGGCCATGATCCTTCCTCTTTCTAGCTCCGTCTGTGAGGGTTGTGATTGCGGCGCACTGCCCGGCCATTGCTGGTTCAGCTGTCAGCACTTCTGCATAAGGAGGCTTTCATACCATGAAAGCCACCTGATGCGGAAGCATTGACAGCTGGACAGGCAGCGGCCTTGCTCGTGTGCAAAAAAGAAAGGGGGCATTGCTTTGAGGAGCCTCCATTTGCATTAAGCGTCCAGCACTCTCAGAGATGCTGGGTTGCCTCCTGGCTCTCCCTACATTGTGAATCTCTCCCCTCCTGCCCCCCCCCCGGGACTCTGCAGCCCGAAGGTGAGACAGTCCTAGAAAAATGTGACTATCCTGCTGAAAGCGGGACAGTTGTGAGGTATGGAAAAGACTTGCAGAAACTTCAGCGTAATTATCCGACTCCTATATGCGAACTTGTATAACTTGTACAACTGTGAATATGTAAAATATTGACATACTTTGAATGTAAAACAATAAACTGACATTGTATTCATAATTTGTGGAGTTATTATTGTTGAAATAATGTGTTTTGAAACATATATGGGCACTCACAGTTATAATATTCATGTAGGGTCATATTGACCCCGAACAGTACATTAGTACTAACTACTCATAACTTATTTTTTCATCATAACAACAGATTGACATAAAAAATTAAGTAAAAAGATGTGGAAAGCATAGTTACATAAATAACGAACTGCCACCAAAATAATTCCGGGCCAAAGAGACCCAAACTGAACAGCAGGGTTAAGCAAGCGGAGACATTGATGGTTTGACCAGCAATGGTTCCCGCAATGGACCATCGATGGTTAACCCATTGATATATAACTCTACTTCCTGATTTGAAGGCTCCATACTGATTTAAAAGCTCTGTCCCTGCTTCCAGATTGGGGCAGCTTTGTTCAGAACCAGTTAGCAGTTGGGGAGATATGTCTCATTTATGTCTGTCTATTGCATTGGAAGTGATGGTCACACACAGCCATGCACCCATGAAGTTTAGTCATGCCCTTTTTTCTTGTCTATGTCTTCACTTGTGGTATGTACAATGGAATGTGTGAGAATGAAAAAATTATAGATATGACAAAAAAATGAATAAAATATAGCCTGAAACCACATGCATATCAGTAGCATTAGTCAGCATGAATGAGTAAAGAGTACAGAGATTACCCAAGGTGTGGAATGTGATCCCTGATCACCTCTATTGGCACAAATACTTTAAGATGATGTAAATAAGATATAGTGCAGGAGTTGAAAGAGGGGGAAATGTTCAGGTTGTGGTGAGCAGATATTTTGTACTTTCCTATATGTGAACAAAGGAATTTTGATAGAAAGATGTTGCAATTCATGTGTCAGGGAGCTAAAGGTTTATTTATTAACTCTATTTCTAAAATATGGTTATATGTGAGTAAAAATTATGGCTATTAGTATGTGTTTTGGAACACAAAACTAGAAATGAGCCGAACACTCCTAGGGGAAATGTAATAGATTCTGATTTTATTTGCGACTATGGATTCTCATCAGTTTGCAGCGAGTTTGACATGACTCCATACTTAAAGTCGCAATATGTAATAGAGTGCAAATTGTAGGGTGCGCGTAAGTCAGATATGAGAATCCTGGGGAAAAACTCACAACTTGTAATGCGCGTTTCATCAAAAGGTGCAAGTTTGTCAGAAGTCTGCACAGATCAGTGAGATCTGTACAGGTTTCTGTGTGTAAAATGGATTTAAAGTCTTAAATGAAAAATAATAAAAATGATGGAGAGCCCCCCCCCAAGAAAGCATGACCAGCACTGGGCTGAGCCATAGGGGTCCCATGTATTATCCACAACCAGCACTGGGCTCTAATTAGCAGGGGTGTAATTCCGCAGCCAGGGTACATGCGTCAGTGGGTCCCCCAGCCAAAGCATTCAGTACCTCATGCTAGTCAGTCCAGGCCAAGGATCCCTGGGGAGGGGAAGGGTCCCCCCTCCAGGCTACCCCAGGCCAGGGCTGCAGCCCGGGGTTATCACCCACATCCCTGGCCAGTGGATGTGGGATTGATTGTGTAAAATAAGTATATATTAACTAACATTGTCTTTTACAGGAGGATTAGAAGTCCCAGCATGTCTCCCCTGCATGCCAGGAATCTCAACTACCAGCATGCGGGGAATTAAGAACCCGCTTGTACCTCTACTCTCTGTGCAAAAGAAATATTAAATTAATGACAAGACACAGACTCCGTAGGTTGTATATTTTTATTACAAATACACTCACTCATTCACTTACACTACATACTTACCTTGTCTCTTGCGCCGGTCTGCCCCCTTGTCCAGTAGAATCCACGATCAGTGTAAAAAAAATCCATACTCACCCACCCCTTGGTTCCAATCCTCTTCAGTCCATGTAGGCATCCACAGTCTTAGTAAAATTAAAAAACAGATGAGCAGTGCCTACCAGGCACAGTACTGGTTGTGATTTTGGGAGGAACTCCACATCATTTTTATTTTAACACTTTAATTCCCTTTTAAACACAGAAGCCTACAGGGCTCTCACTGATCTGTGTAGGCTTCTGCTATACACTAGTTTTGTGTGAGTTTTATGCTTACACCCTATTACAATGTGCGAGTTCTATGACATGGGCAAATATCTGGATGTGACATCATATGGGATGAAAACGTATGATGCGATTTTCATGCAAATGTACACCTCGCACTCTAAAACATTCAGTTAGCGCAAACTCACACCTTTTTCAAACTCTGACTCTATTACATTTCCTCCATGAACTTTGGGGTTTCAAGTCAAACCGAGTCCCAGCTCGGATCACTTTGGGGTTCCAAGTAGAACTGAGTCTCTACATGGGTCTTCTCACCAAGTTCAGAACTTGGATCTGAAAACCATACCTTGCATGTTTTTGTTTGGATTTAAGTCCCTCACTCATGTTTTCAAGTGCTGTGAGGTGGGCATAATTGACTGGAGATGAACAAAAACAGGTCCAAGTTACATGATTTTAGCATTATTTTTTACAAATTTTTAAGCAAATCCAAAATCAAAACTGAACCATAACACTTGAGGGTGGTTTTGCCTGCACTTACAGGATTATATAAAATGATATAAATTAGATATGATTACATATGATGATATGATAAGATATTAGAGAGTTTAGAACATATGCAATGCATAGGAGAAGAAGGAAAGGACTTTCATATAGCAGCCCTGATACTCAGTGGTCACCCAGACAACTATGACATACTTGTAACAGCAGTTGATGCCAGACCAAATGATGAACTAAGATTAGAGCAGGGGCATATCTACCCATTGGCCAGGATGGCAGTCACCAAGGGCGCCGGCCAAAAGGGGGACACCGTCCAGCAGTGCCACCAGCAGCCAATGGGTGGGCTACCCAGGGGGATGAACTAGCCCTTGGTTGGAATTTTTTTGGGGTGCCTTGCTTCTCGGACGTGAGCCCCTTAATATTAGGGACGCCAGTATAGAGGAGCCTTGACGATTGGCCTGGCGCTTATTCATATATTTGCAAATATGTGTAACCAATACCTCTAAATCTCTATTATTATGTAGGATTTAAGTATTGTTTTTGCTGCAGTGTGCTGGAGGGCAAATCTCTCTTTTTTCTGTGTTCGGATGAACTAGCCCGCTAGTCCCCCGGCCTCACAAGTGTAGGGAGGACCGCAGTGTAGGGCAGACCGCAGTCTGACCTACACAGTAACAAACACATACAGCTGCCAGCAGTGGCTGTGTGTTTGTTATAGCTGCCAGCCAATGAGAGTCAGACAGACTCTCATTGGCTGCTACGTCCATGGAGGGAGCCGGTTGGAGCTCACTCATGAGCTCTACCTTCCGTCTCCCCCCGCAGCGGGTAATGGGAGGGACATCATGATGGCTCTCCCATCCCATAGTGCAGAGTGAGAACAAGCCCAGAGGAGTGGACAGCGGCAGTCATCGACAGGAGCAGGGATCAGGTAAGTTGCTGGGTTTTTTTCTGTGTGTGTGTGTGTGTTTCAAGCACAGTGGTGTGTATGGCTACTAGGGGGCACAGTATAGGGGGTGGCCACTACTGGGGGCACTTTATGGGGGGGTGGCCACTACTGGGGACACTATATAGGGGGGGTCGCTACTGGGGGCATGTTATGGGGGGATGGCCACTACTGGGGGCACCGTATAGGTGGTTTGCCTCTACTGGGGGCACTTTATGGGGGGGATGGCCGCTACTGGGGGCACTGTATAGGGGTACTACTCCTGGGAGCAATGTATAGGGGGGACTACTACTGGGGGCAATGAATAAGGGGGACTACTAGGGGCACTGCATAGGATGGACTACTACTGGTGGCACTGCATAGAGGGGACTACTACTGGGGGCATTGCATAGAGGGGACTACTACTGGGGGCACTACATAGAGGAGAATACTACTGGGGGCACTGCATAGAGAGGACTACTACTAGGGGCACTGCATAGAGGGGACTACTACTGGGGGCACTTTCTGAAATTATTGAGGGAGGGGGCACCAGTCCATTACCTTTCCAGTGGCGCTCGGAACCCTAAATACACCCCTGCATTAGAGTATGTTAAAGGGAAATTCAGTGATGGATTAATTCAATTGCAAGATAGAATTTGCTAATAAGCATGAAAGTTCAGGACAGTGTTATTAAAAGCATTATTCAGAGACCAGAAACACATGAATGATTTGTGTGGTCACTTAAAGGCAAATGGCAGAGTCTGGAAAGCCATAATGAATCGGTTAAGGAAACAAGATGCAAAAGCAAAGAGTGCTATAAAGGACCTGAAAAATACTTCTAATGCTTAGGGGCTCATTTATCATTTAATATTTGTGGTGTTTTTCCTGAAAACACCCATTTTCATGTAGACCAGGAATAAAGAGACCACTTAGGCGGTCACTTCACTTCCAGCTCATTGTAGGGATGGGCACCTTTTGGCCCCTGTCCGTGCGGGTGCCCTTTAGTACATTCGGGTGCTATGATCAGATCCTGCAATGCTATAATGGGTGCTAATATTGTGCACAGGGTCTGATTCAGTACGCATTGCAATTGCTATCACAGTTGTGAATTCACAAGGAATGCAGCTGCTAAAAAATGCTAATGCTTGCCAGCCAGCATAATGACACTCACTGCTGCTTTCTCACATCCATCCAATGTCGCTCATCTGCATAAACATCGGTACCATTGACACACATCGAGCACTCCCGCAGCATTTATAGGAGGTCTGACCTGTTGCAGACACTGCAAGTCTCTTCACACGCAGTGGTCTCTCAAGCTGCATATGCAGTGGCTAATTTATAAATGCCAAAGCAATGGTGTTCAAATGGACAGGCACGCCTGCATATTTCCGACCTCTCCTCTGTCACCTTCCCCAAATGCTGACAGCCTGTCACTCACTCTGTGATGGATTCCTCTGTGCATACATAGTTGCAGTGCGATGGCACTGCACGTGCAGCTTAAACACATGCGTTATGGCAAACAATTGCTCCATCTGCATCCGTAGTTGCACTTGCTATTGGTACTTATCCAGAAACAGTTCATCTGTAATCAGTACAGATCAAACAAGGAGATAGTGTCAGGGCACAGATTAAGGTTTAATAAAGCAAAACCATTTATTCATATCTAACCATATCAAAGGAGGATAGGCTCACAAAATCATCATCTGTGCACCACCTCTACAGATTTAGCTGGCCAGCAATTCTTGTGATGTATTGACTTAATATTAGAGGTTAAAGTTTAGGCCAAAGGACCAGTTTTGATGTGAGGTTATTTAAATTGCTTAGTCAGACTATATTTTGCAATTGGTAGTGTAATAATTTAGAATATTTTAGTGTTTAAATATCTTTTTGGCGTAACCAGCCTAATTTATGTAATATCAGTAAAGCAGTTGACTATGTAACATAGGGCTCGACAAATCCCAGTGGCCAGGTCACCATGGCAATGAGATTTTGTTGCCTGGTGAACAGATTTCCCAGAGCCCATCCCAGAGCCCATCCTCCTATCACAAGTTACAGTATAATAAACTGCTCTGAGCTCTGGTAAGAGCTATGCATGGTCCTGGATTGCGGCCATGCAGGGTATGGCCACCGCCGACGGGAGGGGGTGAGGGTGAGGTGGAATTGTGGCCATGCAGGGTATAGCCACCGCCGACGGGGAGGCGTGGGGGGATTCTCTTCAGGATTATTTTGCTTGAGGGGTGGGGTGGCCCCCCCCGGTAGCTGCTTAGTAATATGCCAATGCGGGGGGGCAGAAATAACTGCACAGTGTGGGTTTGCCTAGGGGGGGAATTGGTTACCCATCAAATAGGTACTCAATGGGGGCACTATTAAAGGGGACTTACTACTGGGGGCACTAGTGCAGGGGGCTTACTACTGGGGGCACTATTACAGGGGGCTTACTACCATGGGCACTTTTACAGGGGGCTTACTGCTGGGGGCACTAATACAGGGGGCTTACTACTGTGGGCACAATTACAGGGGGCTTACTACTAGGTTGAGGGGCACTGAAAGGGCATATGTGGTGGTCTATACAAGCTTTCATATATT
Organism: Taudactylus pleione; assembly: GCA_031769625.1. NCBI lineage: Eukaryota > Metazoa > Chordata > Amphibia > Anura > Myobatrachidae > Taudactylus > Taudactylus pleione. The sequence goes on from JAUIMM010000545.1 coordinate 388,012, forward strand.
TTGGTAATGGACAATGGTCTGGCTCCTAAACTTTTAAGATGGCTCCTAAATTTTACAAAAATATGTCGAGCCCTGACGTAACAGTGTGTTATTGAATACTTACCTTTACCCTGCTGAACCAGAAGGAAAGCTATGGATCCTGTGCAGTTCCAGTGCAATAAAATCTTAAATTGTCATGTGTACATTATCTGTATGGAATTGTTTCTGCATGTATCTTGTTGTTGTAATGCATTAATGTTATATTATTGGCATCATTCTAAATGGTTTACGAGATTGCTATTGTTAATAAATAGAAACTTTCTTGACACTAATTGGTCTGATACAATGTGCAAAGAATATTATTCTTTCCTCTCTACTATGAAGGATACCTCCAGAAGAGCAGTGTGACTAATCCTCATCTTGGTAAGACACCAGACTTAAATTACCACACACTATACAACTTGACTGGGTATCACATGTATGCTTACCAAAATTAGTCAGTTAGTCATTTGGCCTGTCCATCAGCCAAGTGTTTACCCCACATTATATAGACAGTAGGAGGTTGAAACACGAAACATGAACCGATCACTGTTGAAATCTTAAAACAGTCAACTGTAGTCAACCACAATTGTCCAACAGTTGCTGTAAGGGCCGCCATGAGAAATGTTGTGCTCAGTAAATAAGTTGGGAAGGTGTGATTAAACTTGTAGGGGTGTGGTCACATTTGTTGTGACTACCAGGGTCCCTCTGTAGAGTCTTCTGCAACGTCCTGCTAAAATGGATGTGGCCACACCATCTCGATATTGACAGACTCTACAGTGGTAGTATATGGCAACAATGTGCGATGGAGGTCAGTCCACACAGCGATACACTTAACAAGTAAGTGGTTTAGTATAAACAGATGCAGGATAACACAGGGTTTACATTATGCAGCAAGTAAAAGATATAAGGATATCCAATTGCAGCCAGGAGTGTACAGGGTATGCTGGTATCTGTAGTGCACCTGCACAATACACTCACTGTAAGGACTTATTTGTACAGTGGTGGCAGCTGCATCTATATAATACACTGTGGTAGAGGCATGAGTGAAGTTTGGGGGTCTATATATAGTACCCGTTACTGGAGACACCCATGGCCACATCCAATACTCAAGACACTGTAGGAGAGAAGGACATGCAGTAAAGCACTTAGGCAGGTTGGATGTTGCACCTCCGCCATTTCCAGTTGCAAAGTGCAATGATATATGCTGGTGCTATATAAGTAACTGTTAATAATAGACCCCAGGGGCAATGGGGACGGAGAGCCAGCGCTGAGATCTCTCTACAGCACTTGAGGATATGGCTGCTCCTCTTTGACTGTCAGTGCTGTTGTACTTTTGTATCTGCCCCCTCATCTCCCTGCCCCAGGCTGCTGCCACCATGAGATACAATGGAGATAACTGATGGAGGAGCAAAGATGATGACAGCAATAACAGTTTAACTCACTGGACCTCACATAATGTTGGAAAAAAGTCAATTTTGTTGGGTAAAATATGCATCTTTGTACTGTGTAGGTGAGCGAAAAATGTTTAAGTCCCTATGCAGACTCAGGTGTATCTTACACTTACTATTTTGTATGCTTACAGAGATGGAGAGGGAGAGGGAATGGGGGTTTTAGTACTTGGCAAAAGTCATATTTATGTTCTTGTTACCTATGCATAGGTGAAGACATTTGTATATGTATACACCTGTCAGAAAACGGATCTGTTGCTGGTACTTTCTAGCATCTGTTTGACTTGTAAATAGATTTGAGCAACTTCCATTCCGTGTATCATTGTCTAAGAGGCATATAAGCGATCAGTAGCTGGCAGGTAGTGCTGATCCTTGTAGTGCCATATTGGAGAATCCTTTATAAACACTAATGAATATTTTATTGTCAGTTAGGAACACTCTTAGCAGAAGCTCTGTGAAGAAGGGAGTGGCTTATAATTAGGCGTGTGCACTGGCCACTTTTCGTGTTTTGGTTTTGCCATAACCACCCTTCCGGGTTTTGGATTTTGGATCTGTATTTTTTTTGAAAAAAGCATAAAAACAGCTAAAATCACAGAATTTTTGTTCCTACGCTATTATTAACCTCAATAACATTCATTTCCACTAATTTCCAGTCTATTCTAAACACCTCATGCCTCACAATATTGTTTTTAGGCCAAAAGGTTGCACCAAGGTAGCTGGATGACTATGCTAAGCGACACAAGTGGGTGGCACAAACACGTGGACGATCTAGGAGTGGCACTACAGTGGCAGACAGGATGTCAGTTTGAAATACTAGGCACCAAAGAGTACATACTGCAAAGAAAAAAAAGAGGTGCAAGATGGCATTGTCCTTGGGCCCTCCCACCCACACTTATGTTGCATAAACAGGACATGAACACTTTAACAAACCAATCATTTCAGCACCAGGGTCTGCCACATGACTGTGGCTGAAATGATAGGGTTCGTTTGGGCCCCCACAAAACAAGCTGGCAATTAATCTGTCCCTGCACAAACTGGCTCTACAGAAGCAAGATGTCATCCTCATCCTCATCCACCGATTCCTCGCCCTCTTCAGTGTTGTGTACATCCTCATCCTCACAGGGTATTAATTCATCCCCGCTGGAATTCACCATCACAGGTCCCTCTGTACGTTCTGGAGGCTGGTCTTCCAGGAAGAATTTGATTAACATCATCTTCTCCACATTTTGTGGAAGTAATCTCCTACGCCTTTCGCTGACAAGGTTACCAGCTGCACTGAAAACTCTTTCGGAGTACACACTGGAGGGGGGGCAACTCAGGTAATATAGAGCCAGTTTGTACAGGGGCCTCCAAATTGCCTCTTTTTCCTGCCAGTACAGGTACGGACTGTCTGACATGCCTACTTGGATGCTGTCACCGATGTAATCCTTCACCATTCTGTCAATGGTGACAGTATCATATGCAGTGACAGTAGACATGTCAGAAATTGTTGGCAGGTCCTTCAGTCCGGATCACATGTCCAAACTTGGTCCTACCTGCCTGCCCTGCATCACCGCCAGCGGGTTGGTTAGGATATGTAAGTTGTTTCCTGGCAGCCCCAGTTGCAGGAGAAAATGAAGAAGGAGCTGTTGACGTGTCACGTTCCGCTTCTGCTGACAGCGTTTTCACCAGCAGGTCTTTGCACCTCTGCAGGCTTGTGTTCGCTGGAAAGAGAGACACCACATAGGCATTAAACCTAGGATTGAGCATGGTGGGCAAAATGCAGTGGTCTGAATTCAACAGATTGACCACCCTCGAATCCTAGCAAAGCGAATGAAGGGCTTCATCCACAAGTCCCACATGCCAAGTGGAATCGCTCCATCTTAGTTCCTCCTTCACTTTCTCCAGCTGCTTCTGCAAAAGCCTGATGAGGGGAATGACCTGACTCAAGCTGGCAGTGTCTGAACTGACTTCACGTGTGGCAAGTTCGAAGGGCTGGAGAACCTTCCACAATATGGAAATCGTTATCCACTGCGCTTGAGTCAGGTGCATACCCCCTCCTTTGCCTATGTCATAGGTGGATGTATAGGCTTGCATGGGCTTTTGCTACTCCTCAATCATCTGAAGCATATAGAGGGTTGAGTTCCACCGCGTCACAACCTCTTGCTTCAGGTGATGGCAGGACAGGTTCAAGAGTGTTTGCTGGCACTCCAGTCTTCAGCATGCAGTCGCTGAATGGCAAAAGTGGCCAGAAATTTTTTGGGCCACCCAAAGCGTATCCTGGCCGCCCCTGTTGTTTTTTAAAAAATTCTGCACCACCAAATTTATTGTTTGAGCAAAACATGGAATGCACTGGGATTTGCCCAGATGTAATGCCCGTACAATATTGGTGGCGTTGTCAGATATCACAAATCCCCAGGAGAGTCTAAGTGGGGTAAGCCATTGGGCGATGATTTCCCTCAGTTTCTCTAAGTGGTTATCGGCGGTGTGCCTCTTACTGAAACCGGTGATACACAGCATAGCCTGCCTTGGAACGAGCTGGCGTTTCTGAGATGCTGCTACTGGTGATGCTGCTGTTGTTGCTGCATAAGGCGATACATCTACCCAGTGGGCTGTCACAGTCATGTAGTCCTTAGTCTGCCCTGTTCCACTTGTCCACATGTCCATGGTTAAGTGGACATTGGGTACAACTGCATTATTTAGGACACTGAGGACACTTTTTCTGACGTCTCTGTACATTCTCGGTATCGCCTGCTTATTGAAGTGGAATCTGGACAGGAGTAGGTACCGGGGACACACTACCTCCATCAATTGTCTAAATCCCACTGCACTAATGGTGGATAACGGACGCACGTCTAACACCAACAGCTGTCAAGGCCTCAGTTATCCGCTTTGCAACAGGAGGACTACTGTCGCACTTCATCCTCGCTAAGGACTGTTGGAGGGTCAATTGCTCTGTAAAAGAAGTAGTGCTGTTCCAACTTCCTCTCTGGGATGATGATCGACACCCAAGAGCAAAAGCAGCAGCGGCAGCAGTAGGCGTAGCAATGCAGGATCCTCCGGAGGAATCCCGGATAGGAGAGGAGTCAGTCATGCCAGTGACATGGCCTGCAGGACTACTTCCAATCCTGATTGAAGAGGAAATTGATAAGGAGGAAGTTGACGGTGTGATTTGCAGGTGCTTGGATACAACAGGACAAAGGGATTTAGGTGTCCCTGGACTGCTTACGGTCTTAGCCACAGTTTCGGAACTTGGCAGTAACTTTTTATAAATGCCCTGCAGGTGACGTAAAAGGGAGGATGTTCCTAGGTGGTTAACGTCCTTACCCCTACTTATTACACCTTTACATATGCAATATATGGCAAGACAGTTGTTGTCTGGATTTGGATAGAAATATTTCCAGACCGAAGAGGTGGAATGTTTGGTCTTCTGCCCAGGCATGACCGTGATGGGCTTTTTCATCCCACAGACAACAATACTTTCCCTTGGTGCCTGATTTAAACAAACTACATCACCATCAGAATCCTCCTCGTCAACTTCCTCCTCAGCGCCAGTTACACCAATATCCTCATCCTGTTGTACTTCAAAAGTTACATCTTCAATTTGAATATCAGCAACTGGACTGTGGATGCTCCTTCCAGCACTTGCAGAGGGCGTGCAAATGGTGGAATGAGACCAATTACAACAACACAGCAAGGTATTTAAAGCCCCAATCTGCTGCAGCATACCATCTACCTTTGAAAAAGTCCCCGTGCGGGATGAAACACGTAGGGATACCATACCATACCATACCATACCCATTTATGAACTTTGTCACGGACTATGATTAACCCATGTGTTAATCTTATTTTTACATTTTATTATTGTATTCATGTCTGTATACCCATATTGATTTGACCTTAACACAGTAGCCAAAGCTGGCATGTGACAAGGCAATAAAGATTAATTTTACATTTCTGTGTCAATGGTAGTACAACTTAGGTCCAGTTGGACCATAGTGACCGCCCCCACACCTATACATATCAACCGCAGAAAGAAGGTTGATTGGAGGACCAGCAGTGGAGGAGAAAACCCGGGTAAGTCGCTATATTTACCCACCACACTGCACTATAGAGTTTTCCAGCACCTGATACTTGGTTTTTTGTTTGTTTTGATTTTGAGGTGGAGCGACGATTTATCAACTTTTGGTACTAAGCAGATTAAGATGAAGTACTAAATTTTTGGCACACAGTAAATAGTGTTTGTTCAGCAATAGACTACTGTCGCAGCTGGATGATTGGCTGAGACCAAATCTTGTAAATTAATATCTGGCAACGCCATTTTGTGTCGCCCCCGATGACGCCATCTTGTCATCAGCATGAAACCATTGTGTTCAATGCTATATTTGATTATTAGCGTCGTGCGTCTGCTTTGCTACCGCATATTGTTGAAAGTCCTATCAGAACCTATACCCACATTAAATAATACATATAAAATATACAAGACACACAACGCACAGTTGTGCTGTCTATAAAAGCACAGAATAAGCACAAAACACATAGACGCACAACGCATACTAGCGTCTTTACACAATAATCACACACACACATGCAATCACTTATAACTAGGTTCCCAAGCATTAAGGTTAATATTAGAGGTTTTATTAGCAAATACATATGTTGTGAAATGGAATGTATACGATACTTAAGGTACATAAGCTAGTAGACATGTCATGTTTGGTACCATTCTAAATCACTGTTTATTTGCAGATCTCCGGTTCTATCGGCAAGGAAATCGCATCATGCGTCTGCAAGTTATGAACTATATGAAATTAGTGGTTAGAATGTAAATCTGTATGTAGTGTCTTTTATTAGTTTAAACCAGTTCTTTGGCAGGAAAACCACACAAAGCAACATCTGAGGAACTGGGACATACCCCCAGTGATGCTGTATGAACTGTCCAATGACCTGCGTCGTACCAGAAGAAACAAGAGCAAGAACCAATGGAATTATGCCAGCTCGTTTCTATTGTATTGACCACTCTCTGTAAGATATATAAATTAGCGCTCTCGGCCCTATAGTCAGTCATCTTCTTTCTTTCTTTGACGGAGGCTTCACGTTTGATGATGGGAAATCTGGATCCAGAGCAATAGCGTATGTATCGGCTGTACCTTTGTATTTAATTGTCTTTTGCGCTAATTGTGTTAGATTAAAGCGTGTAACTCTCTTTTTGTTGCAATAAGAACTTGTTGTGCTTTGGAACCACAATCAACGTCTGGAAAGCAATTATTTCTGTTTAGTGATTTAGGGGTATCAATAGTTGGGGGCTCATAGTTTGGAGGTCACATTACCGAGAGGTCGCACGATAGTGTACGGATCTCGGTTTCGCAACAAAGGGTGGAAGGCGCCATAAGCAGGAAAGAACGCACTGCGTTCAAAACTTGCACCATCTGGTGTTGTGAAACCGATATCCGTTGTTATGTGATTTCAAGGAGTGCTGACTAGGACCTGGGGCAGGAGAGAAAAGTTTGTTTCTTTCATTGTCTGTCTTGGCGCTAGAGTGCGAGTCACACAACAGCGTATGCGTATTTCCTGTATTTGCTGGCACGTGTTCAAACAATCGTTCTAATAGTATTGTTGTGTTGATAGCATGATTACATTGTTTAAAACCTCTGGATCATACTGCCATATTAGCGAAAAGTCTAGTTTCTTCGCAGAAAACTAAAAGAGATGTGTGAAACCTTTTCCTAAAATTGGCAGTTTTGATGTGGAGGTGTTGACTAATGTTAGAGATGGCATCTGTGTGGTAAAATCTCTAAAGAAATGAGTAAAGTATAATGATTGTTTGAAATTATGGCAGTATGAGGGGAACACGTGGTTGAGTGGCGTGCTCGCGCCACTAAGTAGCATCGTGAGCACTACGCAAAAGAGTGTGCATGCGATGCAAAACAGCGTTGCGCACGCACCTCAAGGGAGCACGCACACGGTGCTAGTTAGCATCGAGTGCGTGCCACAAAGTAGCATACACGCACCGCAAGGCAGCGGCACTAAGGGTATAGGTATTCGCGCATGCGTACCTCCGCCACCCTATGTGGCTGAAGGTGATGGTACAGCCGATACTAAAAATTATAAAAATGTAACAAGTAATTTGTACCCTATCCTGAGTAATCATATGGAAAATGTTTGTGTAGATGATGAACCTGTTGAAATGTCAGCCATTGCATAAGCAGTAAATATGTGAGACACAGCACTGAACCTAGAAAAGGAAGTTATCAACCAGCTGTATCAGCAAAAGGGATCCCATCAGTTATACCAACAGTAGAAATTGATGAAGGTAATACAATGCATAGTAGTAACAGATTGAACCCCCAGAGTACTAAGGTAAAAGTTCCAGTAGGTAACCTTAAAAATAGCAAAGTGATAGGTGTCCATCCTGTACGGTCAATAACTGTTCCCAATGGGAATCCAGATGGAAATGGTGTAGTACCCACAAGGGATGTAGCAATGCATTGTCCATGGACAAGAGCAGAGTTACATTCAATAATGACACATTTTCCCGACCCTAGAAAAGAATTAGCTAAGTGGCAAAAATTTGTAAAAGATTTAGGCAATGCTCATGAGCCAACCAACAAAGATTGGCGAGTGGTATTACGGGCATGTCTTCCATCCAATACCGATGTGAAAAAGTTTATCACAGATTGTGTATTGAATGGAGATAGTCCCTTTAACTGATGAGAACAATCAAGGTACCATTACACGCATAGTCACCCAATTGGCCGTATATTTTCCAGTAGTAGTGAACTGGAGCAAAATTTTCACCATCAAGCAAAAGGATAGTGAGTCTGCAGCAGAGTATTTCACCCAAGCATTGCAGACAATCACTCAGTATACTGGTATAGAGAACATAAAAGATACACACCACAGGGAAGTAGCAGTCACGGTACTTATGGATGGTCTCAGAGATAGTCTTAAGACCAGGGTTCAAATCTCTCAGCCTAACTGGAGCGGAATTACTGTATATGCCCTCAGGGAATCAGCTATAGAACATGACAAAAACATCCTCAGGAAGAGAGAAACAGAAAGTGAGAAGCTAATGGCTGTTAGCATTCAAGCTTTAGAAGGAACACAGCCACAAAACTCATACCACACACAGCCACAAAACACATATCAACATACCCAGCCACAAACCATACCACATGCAACCACAAACTCTCCATGCACAACAACCTACATAATGACAACTTTCCAACATAAGATGTTACACATGCAACCAGAAAGGACACATAAGTAGATACTGTCAAGAGAGAAATGGGGGGACAAATAATAAGAAAATTCATAGGTTCATACCAAAAGGATACCAGCAGAATGTAGGAAATCCTCAGCAGTCGGCGGCTCACATAGTGGCTGTGAATGCTTTACTGGAGAATGATAGTCAGCTCTAGGGGTCAGGTCATACCTGTAGTCTACAGCCAGTCAGGTTAACTGAGAGTACTAGGGAAGAACCTACAATTACAGTAGATATAGCTGGTACTAAACACTTTTCTTGTAGACACAGGGGAGACCAGATCAGTATTAAATTCTCCATCAAATTTACAGGTGACCAACAAGACAGTACCAGCAATGGGAGTAACGGGTAAAGTGCAGCATTATCCTAATTATAACCAAATCTGCAGAGGTTACTATCGGGCCACTGCAAACTAGGCATTCCTTTCTTCTGGCAGCAGCAGCTCCTACTAACCTACTGGGAAGGGATTTGTTATGTAAAATGGGATGTGTCATTTACTGTACCCCTGATGGCATATTCCTAGATATCCCAGAGAAGGTTGCACATGAGGTAAGGTATATATTGGACACTCCACAAAGGTTAATACTTCACTCTACCGTTTTAGAACAAAGCCCATCCCAAGTAAAAGAGATGTTATCTCAAATACCGGGTTCACTTTGGACCAAGGATGGACAGGACGCTGGATTGATGGCAAATGTATCTCCTGTAATGGTAAATTTAAAAAGTAATAGGCAAGCTCCAAAAATTCCCCAATACCCATTAAAGCCAGAGGTAGAACTAGGGGTTTATCCAATAATTGAAAGGTTGTTACAACAGGGGAGTGTAATCCATACAGCGAGCCCAGCTAATAGTCCCATTTTTCCAGTAAAGGAGGCTGGGGGGAAGGGCTATAGGTTAGTACAGCACCTTAGGGGTGCAAACAAAGTAGTTCAAAGCCAATTCCCCGTAGTGCACAATCCAGCTGTCATCCTCATGCAAATTCCACCATCTCCAACCCATTTTACTGTCATTGACCTATGTTCTGCTTTCTTCTCTGTCCCTCTTCACTCTGACTGGCAGTATCTCTTTGCATTCACTTACAGGGGGGTACAATATACATAGACACGATTGCCCCAGGGTTTCATAGATAGCCCCAGTATTTTCTCTCAAGCCTTACACGACTGTTTGCAATCTTTTCAACAGGGCAATGTATCTGTTCTATTTCAATATGATATGATTTATTGTTGTGCTCTGATTCGTTTATGTCTAAATGATACTAAACTACTGTTGCTTCATCTCTCACAGACAGGACACAAGGCTGCTAAGGGCAAATTACAGCCATGCCAGACTAAGGTTAAATACTTGGGACACTGTATAACCCAGGGCCTACAACATTTGACAACCGACAGGATACAGGCCATACAGACCATGACACTGCCGCAAAACCAACAGCAAATCCGTACCTTCTTGGGCATGTGTGGATACTGCAGAACGTGGATCCCAGGTTTTTCTATTTTGGCATTACTTTTTCAGGAATTGGTGTTATCCTCAAAACCCGACCATATCAGACACACTGAGGAAACAGAGCAGGCTTTCCTTAACCTTAAGGACAATCTGACAAGAGCACCTGCATTTTGAATACCAGATTATGAAAAACCTTTTGATTTATATTGTACGGAGGCTGATGGCTGCGTGGCAGGTGTCCTCACACAAAAACATGTTCATACTACAGTGCACAATTGGACACTGTGGCAAGATCACTCCCAATGTGTTTGAGAAGTGTAGCAGCAACTGCTCTTTTGGTCAGTAAGAGTGAGGATGTAGTATTAGGCCATGATATGATTGTTTATACACCCCATGCTGTATCTGCTTTGCTGAATTCTGCCCAAACCAGACATGTTTCCTCAGCTAGGTTCACGAAATGGGAACTAGCTCTAATGGCACCTGCAAATATCCCCATTAAACGGTGCAGTACGTTAAACCCAGCAACGTATTTACCATATGTGCCTCAGGATGCACAAAGGGTGGAGAGAAGTGAGTCGCTGGTTGAAGGTGAGTTTTGCAGGTATGCTGATACACATGACTGTATGGAATATTTGAATCAGACCTTTACTGCACGACCTGACATACATGATACACCAATAGAAAATGCAGATTTGACATTTTACACAGATGGGAGTTGTCATAGACAAACTGACATAGGAGAATTATGCACAGGTTATGCTGTTGTAGATGATGAGGATGCTGTAGAAGCTGAACCACTTGGTCCACCTCATTCAGCACAGGTAGCTGAACTGGTGGCATTAAGGAGAGCGTGTGAACTGGCAGAAGGTAAATCAGCTAATATCTACACTGACTCTAGGTACGCCTTCGGGGTAGTTCACGATATCGGGGCTCTTTGGCATTTTCAAAATTTTATGACAGCAGCAGGCATACCAGTAGCACACTCATACCACATAAAAGGACTGTTGACAGCAATTCAAAAACCAAAGGCAGTAGCTGTCATCAAATGTAAAGCCCATACATGTGAAGAAGACCTGGTGTCATTGGGCAATAACAGAGCAGACAAAGCTGCCAAATGGGCAGCAGGTTTAAGAGTGAACATGCCAATTGATCAAATGATGATGTTTCAAACTATTGATATGCAGAAATTAATTGAGATGTAAAATTTGTGTTCCATTCAGGAAAAGGCCCTCTGGAGATCAAAGGGATGTGGGCAGGAGTCCTCTGGACTCTGGAGAGATGGACAAGGTAAACCGGTGGCACCCAAGGCATACTACCCAAGCTTGGCTGAGGCAGCGCATGGTCTGACTCACCTGGGAAAGCAAGGTATGTGCAAGTTGGTCAGAGATAATATTGGTGTGCACCGGGTTTCACTTCACAAGCTGAAAAGAGGGCAATGTCCTGCTTGACGTGCTTAAGCAAAAACGTTGTAAAAACAATACCAACTGAGCCATCCAACATCCCTCCGACAGACGGACCTTTTCAGGTAATACAAATTGATTTCATCCAATTACCACCCTGCAGGAATCTCAAGTATGTATTAGTTTATACAGATGTGTTTTCTAATTGGGTAGAGGCATATCCAGCTGGCACTAATACTGCTGCGTTTACTGCTAAAAAGATTGTTCAGGAATTTGTATGCAGGTACGGTATCCCTAGAATCATAGAAAGTGATAGGGGTACTCATTTCATTGGTGACATCTTCCAGAACATGTGTAAGCTCATTGGTATTAATAGTAAACTTCACACCCCCTACCAACCGCAATCCAGCGCCAAGGTGGAGAGGGTAAATGGTACTATTAAGAATAAACTGAGTAAGATCATGGCTGAAACTGGATTAGGATGGCCAGAAGCCTTACCGCTAGTCCACCATAGTATCAGGACCACTGCTAGACCTCCTCTTAATTTGTCCCTCTTTGAGATACTGTTTGGGAAGCAGCCTCATTTGATCGTAAGTCCACAGGAGGATTTGAAGAGTAACAACAAGGTTACTGTGAAGTATCTTATAACAATGAGTAAACAGCTGAAACAGCAACAGCAGAAACTGAAAATGTTATCACCTGATATGCCAGAAACAAACTGTCATGATTTTGAACCTGGAGAATTTGTTATGATCAGAAATTTCTTACGTTCAGGTTGTCTGACAGATCAATGGGAAGGCCCGTATCAAGTGTTTCTGACAAGTACGACATCCTTGAAAGTGGCAGAGAGAGATACCTGGGTCCATTCCACTCACTGCAGAAAGGTCAACTATCTGGTGGAGATACAAGGTGGAGTCGAGACAGATAACATGGACCTGTCAATTGCGAGCCTGTTCTGGGAGAGTTAGAAATTGCAGTGGAACACCTGAGCTAGAGAAATTTGCAGACCACTATTCCAGCAATGGAGAGGTGGGCTGGGGTTGTGTTTATGTTTTTTTCCAGGGTTCTCATCATATTCATCTGTTTCGGAATTTTTTGTTTCTGTGACGGAGGACAGATGACGGAGAGGGAGGTTGATGGTGATATCGATGGAGTGGGGTTAGGAGAAGAGCGATAAAACCATTAGGGCGGTATTTGGCAAAACCCAGTACAGTAATTAAGAGTTCTGTCATCCTAGAAACTTGGAGTCAGTGTGAAGGTCTATTGTTTGAGGAATACTGTATGTGTGCAAACTGTGGATCCCTAATTGATGAAAAATGCATCCAACGATGCCAGTCCAGGAGTCGGCTGTATTTGGGCGAGCATCCCTTAGAGCATTAATATTCCTTAGTGGGTAAGGTCTTAAACCAGGCTGAGTGTTGGGTTTGCACTCATGTGCCTCAGAGACAACATAATGTAGGTTTAGAACCATTTCCGTTAAATGTCTCTGAGGTTCTTGGGGTACATAAGGGGAAAATGCTGGATGGGAAATTCGTTAAGTCCAAACCTCCAAATTTTAAGCTTCACCCATACCAAGTAGATAGAACTCTCTTATTTAAACTTCACAAATTCCAATAAACCAGGAAGTTGGGAGGTGACTGGGAACAATCAGACAATGACCTTCTCACTAAGAGCTGATAATGGACAACTAGATGATAAACTTGTACATGACATTACTAACAGTGGGAGATATTTCCGGTATAGGTATACTCGTAGTCCCATCAAGGAGATGGTTGGCAGAGTACCAGTAGGGTACTGTGCAGATATTATACAACCAGAGACGTGTGTTAGCCAAATGGTAGAACCTGGGATAGGATCCTTTGTCAGAGAAATGTGTTTAATGGTAATGATGCATTCTATTCCTTATATACTCCCAGACTATGTGTATTATATATGTGGAAGGAAAGCGTACAAGTGGCCTACTCCGAGTTCGGAAGGTTTATGTTATCTGGGAAGGGTACTCCCAGAGGTCATTACCCTTACACATGGTGAAATGCTTGGTATTCATAAAAACACACCATCACCATATCTTCATACACAGAATGAACACAGAGACAAAAGAAATATGATACCTTGTGATGTACATACAGCCACACAGTTGATTAGCAAAACAACTGGCTTCCAAATTTTGGTAGCATTAGATCCCACCAGGATCGCTCAGGGTACTTTAAATTTTAGATACATCCAAGACCTTGCTAAATTAACAGATAATATCACCGAGATGTATGATGACATGTTCAGGTACACTGGTCAGGAGCTACAGGTCTATAAGAAAGAACTTGTGCAACATAGACTAGTGTTAAATTATTTAACAGCTGTTAAAAGGTAGAAGAGTGGTTCTCTTGGTGAACCCTGTAAAATGGTTCTACAGGGAGAATTAAATTATGATGGTGGTTAGTAGTAATAGTATGAATACCAAGGTAAATGAAGAACTGCATTACAATCCTGAACTAGAATGTACCATCAAATAGTTGTATACATTTAGCCATAAATGAAATGTATTATTAAATGTTATTTTTAAACATCCTAAATAATGTAAGTCCCTATACCCTTCAAGACTTCCTTTATAGGTTAGGTGCATCCCCACATCTTTCCCATGATCTTCCGAGATCCATGGTGTGCATATAAGGGTAGTTTTATGTCCCTCCCAGGGGCGCTTTATTGATGGTTTAATGACCAAATTGTGCCTTCCCATAATATAACATTAAATAATATTTCATAGTGTATGACTGAATAGATTAAGCCTAGAATGTGATAGCGTTTTGGTTGCTATCAAAGGGTGGACTGTCGAAGCCGGATGATTGGCTGAGACCAAATCTTGTAAATTAATATCTGGCAACGCCATTTTGTGTCGCCCCTGTTGATGGTATCTTGCATCGTCAGCACTAAACCATTGTGTACGATGCTATATTTGATTATTAGCGTTGTGCGTCTGCTTTTCTACCGCATATTGTTGAAAGTCCTATCAAAACCTATACGCACATAAAGTAATACATATAAAATATACAAGACACACAATGCACAGTTGCGCTGTCTATAAAAGCACAGAATAAGCACAAAACACATAGACGCACAACGCATACTAGCGTCTTTACACAATATTCTCACACACACATGCAATCACTTATAACTAGGTTTCCAAGCATTAAGGTTAATATTAGAGGTTGTATTAGCGAATACATATGTTGTGAAATGGAATGTATACGATATTTAAGGTACATAAGCTAGTAGACATGTCATGTTTGGTACCATTCTAAATCACTGTTTATTTGCAGATCTCCGGTTCTATCGGCAAGGAAATCGCATCATGCGTCTGCAAGTTATGAACTATATGAAATTAGTGGTTAGAATGTAAATCTGTATGTAGTGTCTTTTATTAGTTTAAACCAGTTCTTTGGCAGAAAAACCACACAAAGCAACGTCTGAGGAACTGGGACATACCCCCAGTGATGCTGTATGAACTGTCCAATGACCTGCATCGTACCAGTTGAACCAAGAGCAAGAACCAATGGAATTATGCCAGCTACTTTCTATTGTATTTACCACTCTCTGTAAGATTTATAAATTAGCGCTCTCGGTCCTATAGCCAATCATCTTCTTTCTTTCTTTGACGGAGGCTTCACATTTGATGCTGGGAAATCTGGATGCAGAGCGCTAGCGTATCTATCGGCTGTACCTTTGTATTTAATTGTCTTTTGCGCTAATTGTGTTAGATCAAAGCGTGTAACTCTCTTTTTGTTGCAATAAGAACTTTTTGTGCTTTGGAACCACAATCAGAGTCTGGAAAGCAATTATTTTTGTTTAGCGATTTAGGGGTATCAATACTACCTACACAGATGACCACCCAGCCTACAGTTTTTGCACACTGTATATATAAATTGGACATTTGCTGTAATCAGGACAATTATTTCTAAGAACACCCTCCCTACAGAAACATCTAGGTGGATAACACCAGGACTATACATGCCATTGAGAGACTATTAATAATTGAGGATAGATAACAACACACAGTAGATAGTAGTAAGTTAAAAAAACAAAAAATACCCCAGAGCGCTTACACAATACTTTTATATTAATGTACTATCTTTGTAGGTTGGGGATTCCTAGAGTGTGAATAGCTGCTAGAGGTAACTAACACCCTTTAGAGTGCAAACCAATTGATAGATTTTATGTATAAATGGTGGAAGGAGCCACCTCTTCCCGTCCAGTGTTGGGAAGGTCAGGTATCGCAACCGCAGGTGCCGCCACACTTGGACTCTCCTTGGGGATTTGTGATATCTTCTTAGAACGCACAGTTCTTTGCTGTGCTTTTGCCAGCTTAACTATTTTCATTTTTTTGGGAGGAGGAGGAGGGCTTACATCATCATGTGAAGCTGAACCACTAGTCATAAACATAAGGAAGGACATTGGCCGTTCCTTGCCACTCCGTGTCATAAATGGCAAATTGGCAAGTTTACGTTTCTCCTCAGACGATTTAAATTAATTTTTTTAGGTCATTTTACTAAACTTTGGCTTTTTGGATTTTACATGCCCTCTACTATGACATTGGGCATCGGCCTTGGCAGACGATGTTGATGGCATTTCATTGTCTATGTCATGACTAGTGGCAGCAGCTTCAGCACTAGGAGGAAGTGGTTCTTGATCTTCCCCTATTTTATCCTCCATTATTTTTATGGAGTGAAAAACCCCTGTAAAAGTTTTATTTTTTTTGAAGGGCAGCATACCCCTGTACCACACAGGACAGCCCCTGTAAAAGGTTTCTTATTTTTGAAGGGCAGCGTACCCCGGCACCACACAGGATAGCACCTGTACAAAAAGAAGGGCAGCGGCCTACACCAGAACACACAGGACAGCCCCTGTAAAAGTTTTTTTTTGAAGGGCAGCGTACCCCTGCAGCACACAGGACAGCACCT
The DNA here is from genome assembly GCA_031769625.1 of Taudactylus pleione. NCBI lineage: Eukaryota > Metazoa > Chordata > Amphibia > Anura > Myobatrachidae > Taudactylus > Taudactylus pleione. Next base: position 404,519 of record JAUIMM010000545.1, read on the forward strand.
GTACAAAATTGAAGAAGGGCAGCGGCCTACACCACAACACAGGACAGCCCCTGTAAAGGTTATTTTTTTTGAAGGGCAGCGTACTCCTGCACCACACAGGACAGTCCCTGTAAAAATTATTTGTATTTTTGGGCAGCATAGCCCTGCGCCACACAGGACAGCCCCTGTAAAAATAATTTGTATTTTTGGGCAGCATAGCCCTGCACCACACAGGACACACAGGACAGCCCCTGTAAAAATGACCTGTCCTTTGGAGTAAACAGCAGGTGAGGCTGCCTCGACAAAGACAAAGTCATCCCCTGGGACTGTCAGGATACAGCTCACATCACTGCCCCATTGCGGCATCCGGCTCCCTCACTGCTGGTTACTCCGAAGGACAGGCGCTGCACAGATATCAGGTGGTTACATTCACGCTCCTGCCTGCACAGTTATTTGAGCCTGCGGGAGCTGAGCGGATGGGGATTGACTCCACACCTGACGGCGCTGGTTCTGGAGAGCAGGAGCATGAGGTACGCTCTGGGGAGCTCCTGGGATTTGTCCGTTCACTCTGCCAGAGCAGACAGGACAGCACGAAGGTACACCCCATTCATACAGTACTTTTTACGATCCTCCATACACCAACTAAGTCGCTCCCTGCTGGTCAAGGTTGAGCGCAGTACCGGGGAGGTACTAGGGTGCACAAATCCCCCTTTTCATTTTCAGTGACATGCTGGAGCCCGCATACCACTGTTTTAGGATATCCTGCCACATCAGCCCTTCAAATATCAGGGGATTGTATTATTACAGCAACACATGCACAATTCAGTGTTATTGGAGGAACAATGCTATCATAATCTCTTTTTGAGATCATCAGTGTTATTTTTACTGTGATTATATGTATTGTTCACATCCGGTGACTATCCCGTTTTTATTGTGGTATATGTTAGACCACATGTGTGATTTGTCTTTTATAAATAAAAAATAATTTAGGTCCTTAATCTGGTGTATTGACTTGAATACTCAATTGTAACCCTTTCATCTCCATGACTGCTTTTGTTCATTTTGTAGTTTTTCCATGAGGCTGACTACCTCATTCAGTCGATTGGAGATTGTAAGGTTTTAGAACTCTAATAAGTGCCTGGGCTCTTTTTGCGTATATAAACAGTACAAAACCAACATTGGAATTCCAATCCAAGGTAACAAAGGCAAATTTTAAAATTAAAGACAATATCTTGTGTGAGACTGAAGGAGCATGTATATACTTGAATGCCCATGTGGCTTACAGTATATCGGGCAAACTAAATGGAAAATAAATACAAGAATTTCCAAGCATATTTATAATATTAAGAGAGGATTAAGGCCCTCATTCAGAGCCGCTCGTTAGCGGCAGTACGCTGGTTCCGAGCGATGTTTGCACATCTGCGCATGCGTACGGTTTTTAGTACGCATGCGCGAACCAGTCAGTGCGGCCAAAAATCGTTTGTAAGCTATATAGCGAGTGCCTGCTATTTTGAGTGACAGAATGAGGCGTATGTGGGTGGTAACAGGGGAAGGTGCTTGAAAATGGGGAGTGGAGATCCGAACGCAGGCGTGCTTAAAGGTCAAAACGGGCGTATTATGGGTGTGCATAATTAATACAGCAGCGTAATTGACCACGTCACTGGGTTATTTTATAGCCAGAACTGCTCGCAAATTTGTGGTAGCAAACACCAACCACAAGAATAGCGAGCAGTTCATACGCTGGTCGATGTACTATATTAATCTAATAAATAGCGGACATGACGTATGGTGCGAGCGGCCAGGGGGCGTTTTTAACAAATAAACGAGCGTATGTTTTGCTCGCTCGTTCAGACTTAGAGGTGTGAACAGACTGCAATTTGCGAACGGATCATTTGAATAGCCACCCCTTGTTTTTGAACGAACGACCGCAAATAGCGACCGGCTCTGAATGAGGGCCTAAGTACACACAGTGTCTCAGCCCATTTCCTAAAGCATCACCAAAAGAACCCAAAAGGACTCAAATTCCTAGGTATCCAAAAAGTAATGACCAACTGGAGAGGTGAAGACATGGTAAGCAAGTTAAAGAAAGCTGAAACTAAATGGATTTTTACCTTAAATACACTGGAACCCAAAGGGTTAAACATAGATTTAGAATTAAAAGCCTTTTTATAAGCCTTTCTATCAATCTGATATTTTTACTAAATACCCACATTTTTTTAGAATATCCCTCCTTTACATCTTTTAACATTACTGACATTGAATTTTAGATAAGCATTGAAAAGACAAAAAAGATTAAAAAAGTTTTTAATGGAGTCTCAAAGAACATGCTGTTGCCGCTATTTTTGAAGATTTCCGGTTTTACCCCTTCCTGTTTGGAGATTAAAATTTAGTATTTAAAGGTAGTCAAACAACTGCCACATTTGCTCTTGAAAAAGAACCGCCTTAGGTTCGAAACGCGTTGGAGTTCAAAGGAGAATAGAGGGAACCTAAACAGCAAGTCTGCCGCCAGGTCCTAGTGAGCCGCCCGTCATCTGACGTCACCATCAAGTGTCGCGGTCTCCACATGCTGTTGGAGCCGTGACGAGAAGAGGAATCCCCGGAAGGAGAAAGTATTCAGCGGTCTCCTGCCAGGTCTGCGTGAGCCGTTCGGCGGCTTATGACACCACCACACGCCGAGGCTTCCCACACGCTGCCAAGAGATACACTGAGAGGAGACAACCCCAGAGGGAGAAGGAGTCCATTACCGGCAGGAAGGTACGGACAGTTAGGGGCTGGCACCACGGACTATTGACAGGTGCGGGATACCATCTGGACATTGCTGCTTTTACTACCCACTCCTACAATTGGTCTGAAAAGACTATAAACATTACATTTATAATAAATGTGATAAAGATGCTTATATGATTATTAGCATTTTATATCTCGCCCAAATCTATTATTACTATTGGCCTTGAGCTGCTATACACAATAAGCACAAGCACTTTTTTACATCTATAGAAATACTACATATATGGTTTGTTCTGGGATGTTTTTAGAGTTTGTCTTTTCTATATTCTTTTTTAGGAGCGCTTGGTTTAAAGACTTATACTACAACCAGCCAGCCAGCCCCTACGGACAGGACAACAGCCAGCCCCTATGTGGACAACAGTAGCCAGCCAGCCCCTATGTATATGGACAACAGTAGCCAGCCCGCCAGCTTCAGCAACAGCTCCTGGCTCCCTCCCTCTTCACAGTAGCCAGCCAGCCAGCCCAGTATGTAATGTATCACACAACACTAGCCAAGCCAACAGCTCCCAGCTCCCTCCCTCTGCACGCACGCTCCACAGCCAGAATGAAAAATGGCGGTGATCGCGGGACCTTTATAGAATCCAAAACTTGCGAGAATCCGACGGTGGGATGATGCCATTTTGCCTCAATTTTAGTTCCGAGCCAGACAGGAAAACCCGAGCCTGACTCGGTTCCTGGCTTGGATCGGGGGACTTGGGGGGGGGGGGGGGGCGTATTTCAGGAATCTGAACCCGCTCATCTCTACTTATAATATATTTTGGAAATGTGTGTTACTAAGAATTCTGCATTTTATTTAAAGCAAGAATGAAAGAATAAAAGAATGAAAGATTGTCTACTGGTTTACAACAGTGTGCTGGGGCAATCTACAGGTTGAATCTCCCATATCCAAAATGCTTGGGACCAGGGGTATTTTGGATAACGGAACATTCCGTATTTTGGAATATTTGCCTATCATTATGAAATATCTTGAGAATGGGACCCCAATATACACACAGAATGCATTTATGTGTTATATACACCTTATACACACAGCCTGAAGGTAATTTTATACAATATTTTCAATAATTTTGTGGCTCTAGCACAGTTTGTGTACAGAAATGAAATCCATTTATGTTTCATATACACCTTATATACACACAGCCTGAAGATAATTTTATACAATATTTTTAATAAATTGTGCCTTAGACAAAGTTTGTGTACCTTGAACCATCAAAAATCAAAGGTTTCATTATCTCAGTCATGCCAAAAATTATTCAGTATTTCGGAATATTCTGTATTTCAGAATATTTGGATATGGGAGACTCAACCTGTATTATGTATTTATTTGCTCAAACCCTGGTGTAGGATATGTACTAATGATAATGTTCATCAGCACAGACCTTACAAGTGTTTTATAAAAGCAATTCATAAATGTAAAAACAGAAAGGCACCCTACTGGTGCCAACAAGCACAGGGCCTGATTCAGACCCGCTCGCGAGCGCTGAGCGCTCGCAAGCGGGTCGATGGTGTCCAAGTGCGCATTCGCATGACGGAGGCGGCTCCGTCATGCGCATGCGCAAGCCCCGAACAATGACGGCCAAGCCGCCGTTATGGGTCTCGCGCCAAAGGGGGCGTTCTGTCGATGTTGATTGACAGCACGCCCCCTTTGGTGGGCGTGCCGGGGGCATGGCTGCCCAGACGGAGGCGTTCCCATGGGAACGCCTACCGTCTGGGGCCGGCCCCACTGACATCACTAGTGAGCCAAAAGCACTCCACTGACATCTATCAGAGCCAAAAGCACTCCTGGAGGGCTTGCGGCATCGAGACCCTACCGCAGGGTCTCATCTCAAGCCCGATGGTCTCGATGGTCTTGACCATCGCGACCATCATTTTGGCCGGTCGCTATAGCTGTGGGTAGACACCCACAGCTATGCGAGCGGCCAGGAGGCCGCTCCAAAAAGGAGCAGGGAACGGCCCTGATTCAGAGCGAGCACTCTGTCAGAGCGTCCGGCTCTGAATCAGGGCCGTCCCTGCTACAAACTGCTGTGAGTGCCAGCATAAGAGGAACTGAAATAGCATGCAGAAATTTATATAACTAGAATTGGCAGCATGCCATGGCAATCCAGGGCCTGTTGTTATCTGTAACGCAAATATATAAAACAGGGAAACAATCGTACACAACCCGCAACAAAGTCTTAAATAAAGGCTCCCACCTACAGCATAAAAGAAACCCTCTTTTACCCATTTAATGATTACTTAAATGCATAAAGGGGATCTTCCTGTGTCTTAAAGCGGCAATCCATTGAGATCTCACCCCAAAGATAAAGTCCTGAAAATGGATACACTAATAATTGTTATACTGCCTTTTAATAGGACCTAATTACAGACCCTCCCACATTTATTAGATGAGTGAGTGGAGCAGATGCAAATATATAAATTTACAGAAAATCCATCTTAAATTACAAAACTATGGAATGGAACAATCTGGGCCTTTCTCGCCATTCTAGACCACAAGGTATTTGAAAGAGGAACTGAACAAAATTTTGATTTCTCTTGGGCTTGCTGTCACTATGAATGTTCTTAGGGTTTTACGAGATTCAGTAGCATCTTCCACCTACTGTAGCTGCAACTTTCATTCTCTCATTAGGCCACTATACAGTTTAATAGCAGTATGCAGTCCCCTAACCAATCAACCCCTTCAGAGACTCGGTGTGTGTGTGTGTTGGAGGGGACCCTTCAGAATATTGTTATGGAGCTGGAGCCTTCAAAGTTCTACTTACGCTCCTGCACTTAATCTTTACATTCTAAAGCTTATTGAGATCTAATTGATTGCCAATGGTCTAACAATCACTATGAATTGAACTGGGAGGAGGACAAGAGGAAGAACCTGATTTTGGGGACTGAAATTGAATGAGAGAAAAGGGCAGTATTCCCCTGAGCAATTAAAAGCTGGACTGTAATGGCGAAGCTTGAGAATTTCTGTTCTAAGCAATATTCACATTTGTTGGTGGTATCATCAAAATTAAGGATGTTTAGAAATGATCACATGAATGCTATGGATCAGCCAGTAGCATGTGACAATTAACTGTGTTGTTTCAATTGAAAGCAAAGTTTTCCTTACCCTGTCCGGAAATTAATACTTTCACCATTTCCCCTTTTTTTTTTTTTGAGATTTGTTAAATGGAAAGTCATTGGCTTATTTTCCTGACAAGTAATGGAAATTCCTTGGTTATGAAACATAACTTTTATTTAAACTTTTTTTACTGTTATTTTATTATACTTTTATGTACTTTTATGACAATTATTACTTTAACTTGCTTATTAAAAACAGTGAAATTAAAGCATTAATAGGGAAGTGTGTATAGAAATGAAAGTGTCTTAAAAGAGTAATTACCATATGTGTGTTCTGATTTATGGTTATCTTGTATATGAGATTCTTTTTAATAGTTTCATTTGTAATAATTGTGTCATTTGATAGCCAGTTTAGTCCTAGTCTAAGCTACTAGTTATATTGGTGCAGAAGTAATCTCTATGCCTTTATAGTTCCAGAGTAAAAAGGGACTCAGAAATTGTTAATCACAACTAGAGCTGAGGGGTTCAGATTACCTGTAATACGAACCCACCCAAACTTCCGATATCCGAGTCAATCTGAGCGGCAGCTCGGGTCTTCCTGCCAGACTTGGATTCCACTTAGAGGCAAAACATCATCCCCCTGGCATCGGATTCTCATGGGTTTTGGATTCTATATAAGGCGACGCGGCTGGGTCTCAGCGCCATTTCAATGTAAGGCATGCTGCTGTATGCTGCACTGTACTCTGCTGTATTGGCTATGCTGTGTCCAGATTCCAGACTCACAAGTGGTTGTGCTCTGTCTGTATAGTCAATATAGGGGCACACTTCTGTAGGCTTTGCTGTACTCTGCTGTATTGGCTGTGCTATGTCCAGACTCCAGACTCACAAGTGGCTTTTCTCTGTATAGTTAGTGTGTATAGGGGCACATTTTTGTATGCTGCACTGTACTCTGCTGTAAATTGGCTGTGCTGTGTCCATCTAAAGTGGCTGTTCACAAGCAGAACTACATTGTGTACTGTCACTGTCAGTTGCGACTAAAGTAAAAAAATATATATATATTTTAATTTAAAATAATGTAAAGAAAATGTATTACTTTAAGTTTGCACAACCTGTGTGCACTGTACCCATGTGCGTTATTATTCACATACAGTACATACTAAAATAAAAAGATATTCCTCTATTGTTTGTACTGTCTGGTGTGCTTTACCCTACTGTGCTTTGTTTATGTGTACATATAAGCCCTGTGACTCCACGCAATGTGATCCATGTGCCATGTTTGAAGTTGAACTGCACATGTTTGTGCCACCCACTACTGTTGCTTAGCTTAGTCAGCCAGCTAGCTCGGTGCAACCTTTTGGCCTAAACTGGATGAAAACAATACTGTGAGCTGTGAGGTGGTCAAAATTGACTGGAAATAAGTGGAAATTAATGTTAGTTATGTTAAAGAGGTTAATAGTACTCTAGGAACAAAAAAGGCTAAAATTATGTGATTTTAGCTTTTTTTTGTAAATTTTTGGAAAGAAATCCAAAACCAGTCACGGCGGTTTGGCAATACCAAAACCGCCTGATGAATTAGAAGCAGAAATGGTCCAGCACACATCTCTATACACAACACAGTAATTATTATTTTAATTATTGTTGCCTACGAAGTATTGCTCCTGTTTCTGTAGCTCTTCATCCAAAAACCATAAAGGGGTTGATGCAAAGTATAACACAAGTCGGCTGTAATTGCACCCCCATTGTGTGTATACTAGAGCGCTTCGTAGTACACACCTATGTGACCAAACTGCCTCTCTGCGTATGCTTGGTTTTATAGCCATCATCAATAACAGTGCCCACTGGCACCAGCATTATCATTGGTAAAGACGATATCTGAGAACAGGTGTATCTCTGTGTGTGCACAACTTTGTATAGCCCGCAGTTCAGTCAACATGCCCTATACATGCCCTTATTACATGTAGCCTACATCTATCTCATACTTACCTAAAGCCGCCAGCTGCATCTCCTCACGGGATCTCCCGCATCCTGCCCACCTACTAGTGAAGTGAGCCGGATGGGGATATAATACCAGGAATTGCCATTCGGTAGGAAGCGGGCAGGTGTATAATGGTGTGAATCTTGCTATTTAGCTCCACCCCTCCTCATAGACCCACAATTTGCGGCATTTTGCCATTATGGGGGTGGGACCTAATGATGTGAGAGTCCCGCTCCCTAAAGTGGTATGCTGCATCTCCTCTCCGGGTTTCTCCCAGAGAGGAGACTTTAAAAGTCAGCAAGTATGGTCCCAATACATGTCCATTTCATCTACACCTTAAACCATTATGTATCACACATGCCCTAGGTTAGTGGTATTCAACCATGTCCCAAATGTACAAATAAAAGGTACATGTTAGGAAATCCATCACAGAAGCACAGTTTATTTAAATTGGGCAGTGTTGATGTCAGGCACAATCTGCCAATGTTGTTGCAAGAAGAGACATGTGCTCCAGTGCAGTCTCCAACAACATGGCTCTATTCCCTTACCGGGATGGCTGGCGATACCCTAGGACTGCTGTCCTCCTCTTAGCTTCTGAGACCAGTAATTGCTTATTATCGCTGTTCCAATGCATGCACAGTTGCCGCCGTACATGATATAGTCACCTGCAGGTGAGCTGCCTAACCCCACTCTGCTACTAGCACCGCTTCATGTCTTGGACAACAACAGGGTCTTAATATATTCGCTACATGTACACAACACAACTCTGCTAGAACACCAAGTTGTACATACATTTCCAACAGTTTTAAGTCTATGCATATGTCCAGTGCATACTTGCCTACCCTCCCGAAATGGTCGGGAGCCTCCCGAAAAGCCCCCCCTCCGCCGGCGTCACCACTTACCTGGTCAAAGTGGCTGGGTCTGGGAGGCTGATGACGCTATTCACACTGAATCGCGTCATCCTGGCCCCGCCCCCGGCTACACAATGCCGATAATATATGCGTTGTGTAGCGGGGGCAGGGCCGCGATGACACGATGGCGTGGCCATGCCTCCTGTTCCGCCCCCGAAAATGGGTCACGCCACCTTTTTCCCCCACTGCTGTGCCGAGCTGGCTGCCTCCTCCCGGAAGAGGCAGCCAGATTGTCGGCAAGTATGGTCCATTGGTTATCACTGGGGACGCAGAGCGAATTTGGACACAGAGAGTTGGAATTTCAGTGGGTGTTTCTGGGTGGTAACAGGGGAGTGGCTTGACAGACACGGGCGTGTTGCAGGCATGTTGCGTTCAGCAGGCTGCGACTTTTTATGCAGTTTCACTGATTCCAGAGGCAATGTACAGATGGACATTTTGCGCCTCCATAGGACTGGTGCAATGCTCAATGGTGTAACCAATGTGATACTGATGGTGCAACTTTTTATGCAAAGTGGTGCATATGCGCTGAAGCCAGTGGTCGTCTCTGAATAAATTCCTTTTGCTACAGCATTAGCATACAGAAACAGTGGTGCTGCGTAAAAAGTTGCAGTCATGGCAGCATTAGCATAAGGGCACATTCATGCTACTGTACATAAAAAGTTGCAGTCTCTGCGGCATTAATGTCCACCTTTGAATCAGGCCCTCACTGCTGTTGCTTTAAACGCATGGTGGGACAGTGCTCTCCTCTGCTGTGATATACTGTATTTCACATGATACCACATGATAAAATGTTCTGTACACAGAACATGAAGTAGTTTCACCAGTCCCATCACAGAGCAGAATATAGTAATAATAATACTAGCATAAACCGGTCCAGTAAATCACGTTTCTGTTGTAAATCTCTCCCATCAATTGAATTTTATAGGTCCACACCTCTGTTACTCTCACAGCAGTTCATTTTATAATTGTCTGATTTCTGATCAAAGAAAGCAGAGTAAAGGCCCCCATACATCAGAGATTGATTGCAGCAATCGTGCAATTTGCAATCGATTGTGTATAAAAATCTTTCCCTTTTTCAATCGATTGCAGAATGCAGAATTGCCACAATCGATTGAACAAGGGAAAGATTTTTATACACAATCGATTGCAAATTGCACGATTGCTGCAATCAATCTCTGATGTATGAGGGCCAGTGGCAAACGCAGGGTTTCTAGAGGGGGGCTTTCCAAATGTTACAGTGAGTGTGGCCAGTCCATGAAGAGGGTAGAATTAGCACTTAACCAGCTTTAATATGCGTCATACAAAGTATATTGTGTGTCATAATTCCAGCATATACAGGATCAGCGATCACAGTAAGCCATTAAATGCAGCACTAGGGCCATCCTGCCTGAGCTGAATATTTTTATTTTAGATGTGGGCACCATTCCAGAGTATTAGAGCAAGTCCGGGAGTCTGGGGGAGCAGCAGAATAACCTAGCACTGCTCTGGACATTTATGTACATATTGGGCTCTACAGCAGCACATCCCTAACAGTGAATATTTTCCAGATCTGCTAGTTGGTGCACAGGTTATTTATTACTGACTGATACATGTTAAGAGATCCACAGGTTGTGCTAATTATTTCATTTGTGATACTTAGAATAACATGCAGCACTAGTAAAATTCTATTACATTGCTATTTCTATTGTGGTCATGGTGTGGGCTTGGGAGGGGGGTTTCCAGGCAGACGGAACCCCCCCCCCCTGCGTTTGCCTATGGGGGCCTTAAAAGAGACTTCTTTTAACTACTAAGTGCCATTAGGTATATAGTACCGAATGACAAAGCCAGCCTTGCCTGCTACAATACATAGAAGCACTGGGGAAGATGTATCAAACATTATAAAGAGGAAATGTGGAGAAGTTGCCCTATAGTTACCAATCAGCTTCTAGCTATCCTTTTATAGAATGCATTATAGAAATGATAGCTAGAAGATGATTGGTTGCTAAGGGGCGACTTCTCCACTTGATATCTTTAGAAGGTTTGATACATTTCACCCTCAGGGACTAATAGGGCCTTTAATGGTTACACCTGTGAATATGGAATTGCTGGGTTTAGCGTTGCCAGAGCTTCAGTTATCCTAGGAGTTGTCATTCTATGACATTACATTTAGAGTTTATACATAAATATATCAACTACAGTCAGTTCAACATACTTATTTTCAACATACAGTACTTATTTTTATTGGTGTGCAATGGAAATGATTCTATACAGTTGCCTGCAGAGTCGATCTCAATATATCAACAAATTCAAAAGGCTAATGACAGCACAAATTAGATTTATATGTTTGCCATTTAGGAAACAATCAAGTTTGTGTTTTATTAGTTTTTGTATTTCCTTTACAGCATACATTTTATTGCAGGTCGAGACCGCTCAACAGTGGTCATATTTGTTTAGGGTTAGTACGAGATTAAATACTAGAACACTGACCTCAGAGTACTATAGGGGGTTTCCAACAAGTGACTTGCAAAATGCAGCACATGATAAGTCACACAGGAGACTTCTCTTTTTATTTAGATCAGGTTGATTTCCAAATTTGACCACCTATCTCTAGGTTCCTTATTTCTTTAGAGAAAACAAGAACTTTAAAAAGCCATCCTTAATGAAACTATCAGTTAATTCTATATGTAAACAACTAATAGCAATCATTGGCACCGTAAGCTGCTAATATAATAATAACGGGGATACAAACATCTCGTCGATATTCAGAATGTCGACAAGCAGTATGTCAACACAGGAACGCCACCACCGGGAGATCCAAAACTGTGAAATGGTGGTAAAGCATTTAATGGGCACTGGCAGTACAATTGTAAGCATGATGGTTAATTTTAGTGCTTTAAGTAGCATTTTACAGTTGCTGATCTCCCAGTAGGGTTCCAGGGACAATATACTGCTTGTCAACATCCTGAATATGGACAAGAAGTATGTATTACACTATTATATTAGCACCTTAAGGCTTTCAGTGGCAATAATTACTGTCAGACCTTCTAGTGCACTGGCCAGCTGTTTGCCCACTTGATGTACTAAGCCTTTAAAAGTGATAAAGTCGAGATAAAGGGTTTTTTTATGTAACCTTGGAGATAAACTGGAGAGAGATAAAGTACAAACCAATCAGCTCCTAACTGTCACTTTACAGCCTGTGTTTGAAACATGACAGTTAGGAGCTGATTATTTTGTAGTTTATCTCTCTCCACTGTATTTCTCTTTGAACTTTCATGAAAACCCTCCAAAGTACCAACCAGTCAGCTCCTAACTGCACTTTGCAGGATGTCTTTGAAAAATGTCAGTTAGGAGCTGATTGGTTGTTACTTTATCACTCTCCACTTTGTCGCTTTTGAAAGCTTAGTACATCTCCTTCATACATCTCCTTCATACATCTCCTTCATACATCTCCAGTTCTTTCAACCCTTTGGTTCACAAGGCGCCATTCTTCGGCAGCTGTGGGATCCCTGCGTAGCTTGCCTTCTCCTGGACATAGTGGTCACTTCCATCAGATACCAACCTGCAATTATAGTGTGTACCTTCCCAAGGAGTCGACAGATCAGTCATCCTATCTCTCAGTCCCTCAGGCTAGCTCACCAATACCGCTCCTAATCTGGAGCTTGTTGATGGGGAATGGGTATGAAGTACCAGCAGTCGGGATGCCTCTTCTCAAAATACAGACAGCAGCATCCCGATTGTCAGTATCCCAACAGAGGTCGGGTGTGTATACAAACCCTCCCCCTTTCTCCCCCTAACCCTAACCTTCCCTTCTTGTAGCCTAACACTAACCCTCCCCACCCGCACTCTAACCCTCCCAATTAGTGCCTAAACCTAAGTCTCCCCCCTTCGTGTCTAAACCTAACCCTCTCCCCTCAGTCCCTAACCCTAACCTCCCCCCAATGCCTAACCCTAACCCAGTCATGCTGCCTAAACCTAACACTTACCCCCCAGTGGCTAACAGCTAAAACGCCCCTGGCTTACCTAGTTCAGGTGGCGTCTGTCTTCCGGCGTCGTGATTAAGATAGGTGTTTGTATTTCTACGCCTATCTTAAGTCCCGTGTTGGACTTGCACCGTCGGGATTTAGACCGGCGGCATCAAATCCGCTGTTCTGCTAACTACATCCCGTTGATGGATGCTGTATCCTTCAATGTCAATGTTTAGGGTGACAGATCCACTCCTGCTCACTCCATACTATACATAATGCCATGATGTGCCTACTGGGATTTTTTTTCCCTCTGTACCCATGCTGTGACCTACCTATAACAAGTCATCAGTTGCCTTGGCCTTGATGAGTCATGATCTCTCTGTTTGTACCGAATCCTGGGAGTCTTCCTTTAAAGTGCTTCACTATGCCACCTAAAAAAAGCTAAACATCACAAAGTTTTGCCTCCTATCTGCTCCCTAGCGGCTCCTCCTCCAAAGCTGAGACAGGGATTTCTTCCATCAGCTGGTCTCGCATCCATGTCTGCTATACCTGTACCTTGTGGTTCTATCACCCCTGTGATCTAAGTCTGAATTGGGACACTAGCACAATCTTAAATATTAAAGCAATGTTCAAGATGTTTATGGCATTTCAGGTGGATCTATTGGCGGGAGTGGAATTGTTTGTGAAATTATGGTGAACAGAGGGCCTGATTCAGACCCGCTCGCGAGCGCTGAGCGCTCGCAAGCGGGTCGATGTTGGCCCAGTGCGCATGTGCATGACAGAGCCGGCTCTGTCTTGCGCATGCGCGAGACCCTGATAGCGACGGGCAAGCCGTCGCTCCAGGTCTCGCACCAAAGGGGGCGTGCTGTCGATGGTGAGTGATAGCACTCCCCCTTTGGTGGGCGTGCTGGGGGCGTGGCTGCCCAGACAGAGGCGTTCCCATGGGAACGCCTACCATCTGGGGCCGGCCCCACTGACATTACAAGTGATGTCAGTGGGAGTGCTTTCGGCTCTGATAGAGCCGAAAGTTCTCCAGGGCTTGCGGCAATGAGACCCTACCACAAGGGTCTCATCGCAAGCTGGATGGTCACGATGGTCTTGACCATTGCGACCATCTTCCTGGCCGCTCGCTATAGCTGTGGGTGGTCACCCACAGCTATACAAGCGGCCAGGAGGCCGGTCTAAAAATTAAGAAGGACGGCCCTGATTCACAGCAAGCGCTCTGTCAGAGTGTCCGGCTCTGAATCAGGGCCAGAGATCACAGGTCTGGAGGGCCACACAGACCATTTAAAAAAACAAAATGCAAGAATTGCTATCTTCTCACAATGCTCCACTTTTCCTCCACTCAATTCTAAACTTTTGTCATTATCATTCACATCTCTCCCTTAAACACTGTCCCTCTACCTTGTGCCCTCTGGAATGCCAGATCAGTCTGTAATAAACTTGTTCCCACCCATGACCTTTTAATTTCCCAAAACTTGCATCTCCTAGCCATTATTGAAACCTGGATTTCACCCTCTGATACTACTTCCCCTGCAGCTCTCTCTTCTGGGGGCCTCATCTTCTCTCACATCCCTCGGCCTGGGGGTCGCCATGGTACTGGTGTAGGGGTCCTTCTATCCCCAGGTTACTCTTACCAACTCCTACCCTCTGAACCATCTCTTACATTCTCTACATTTGAGATTCATGCTATACACCTCTTTCAACCAGTAGCTGTCATTTACCCCTGGCCCTCCCTCTAAGTTCCCTGATAACTTTGCTTCCTGGCTCCCTCACTTTCTCTCCTTTGACTTTCCATCCATTATCCTAGGTGACTTCAATATTCCAGTTTATATCCCCATAGAATCCTCTGCTTCCAAACTCCTTACCCTCACATCTTCATTTGGTCACTCCCAATGGACCTCCTCACCCTCCCATGTGAGTGGGCATTTGCTTGATCTAGTCTTCACTCACCATAATATTTCTGATTATTCCAACTCCCCATTCCCCCTCTCTGACCATCACCTTCTCTCTTTTAACCTATCCCTCTCTCATTCCTCTCCTCTACCTTCTAAGGCCACCTTCACTAAGTGTAACATTGAGGCTATCAATGCCATTTCTTTTTCTTTTTTTCTTGCCTGCTTGACTCACTTATCTCCCCTATCCTCTCTCTCTCCTGCCCTGAACAAGCTGCTTCCCTATACAATGCCTCCCTTACTTTTGCTCTGGACTCTGTTGCTCCGGTAATCACTACTCAACCTCGCAGATCCACACCACAACCCTGGCATTCCAAATGAACCAGAAATCTGCAAAAGTGTTCAAGAACTGCCAAGCGACAGTGGAGAAGATCACGCTCCAAGGCAGATTTTCTCCACTTCAAATTTATGCTCTCATCCTACAGTGCTGTCCTTTCCCTATCTAAAGTGTACTATTTCAAGAACCTCATCTCCTCCCAGTCCTCAAAACCCTAGTGTCTATTCACCACCTTCAACTCTCTCCTCTGTCCAAACCCTCCTCGCCTCCCCTCCTCACTCACTGCCCTTGACTTTGCTACCTACTTTACATCTAAAAATTGATTCCATACATCAGGACATCATATCCCACCAGTCCCACAGCTCTACACCTCCTCCTTTCCCGAATCACCCATCCCCATTCATTTTACCGGCTCTGACATCCTTCTCCCCTGTATCTGGAGAGGAATTCATGGCCCTCATCCTGTCCTCCCCCCTTCCACATCCCCTCTTGACCCTATCCCTTCATGTCTCCTCCACTACCTCTCTCCTTTTGCCTGTTCCCATCTTGCCCACCTCCTCAATCTCTCCCTCTCATCTGGCACTGTCCCTTCTGCATTCAAACATGCCCCTGTCTCCCCCATTCTTAAAAAACCTACCCTTGATCCTAACACTCTCTCTAACTACCATCCCATCTCTCTCCTCCCTTTTACCTCCAAGCTCCTTGAGCATATTGTCTACAACTGTCTTACCACCTTTCTTTCCTTCCACTCCCTCCTTGACCCTTTTCAGTCTGGCTTTCATTCTCTCCACTCCACTGAAACTGCCCTCACAAAAGTCAGCAATGACCTCCTTGCTTACAAATCCAAGGGCCACTACTCTCTGCTCATTCTCCTTGACCTCTCTGCTGCCTTTGACACTGTGGACCACCCTCTCCTGCTGCAAATCCTTCACTCCCTTGGTCTACGTGACACTGCCCTCTGCTGACTTTCCTCCTACCTCTCTGACCGGTCCTTCTCTGTCTCCTCTCATGACTCCTCTTCCCCGACCACAGCCTCTTACAGTAGGTGTTCCCCAAGGTTCTGTTCTTGGACCTCTACTATTCTCCCTCTATAAATACTCTCTAGGGGAACTCATCAGCTCTTTTGACCTCCATTATCATCTCTATGCTGATGATACTTAGATCTACCTTTCCTCCCCCTGACCTCTCCCCCTCTCTCCTCACTCGTATCTCCAACTGTCTCTCTGCTATCTCTTCCTGGATGTCACAGCAATTTCTTAATATGTCTAAGACTGAGCTGATCATTTTCCCACCCTCCAACATAACCTCACTTCCCACTATTCTTTAACAATTAATGGCACAACTATCTGCTTTAGCCCAAAAGTGCGCTGTCTTGGAGTTATCATGGACTTCTCCCTCTCCTTCAAACCACATATCCAGAGCCTCTCGCAGTTCTGTAATTTCCATCAAATATATTTCCAAGGTTAGACCCTTTCTTACCCAGGATGCTACTGAAACCCTCATACACTCACTTGTCATCTCCATATTGGACTACTGTAACCTCCTCCTATCTGGCCTCCCCAACTTCCACCTCTCTCCTCTCCAGTCTGTCCTCAATGCTGCCGCTTGACTCATCTTCCTCTCCAAATGCTCTACATCTGCCACTCCCCTCTCCTACAAGCCCTCCTCTGGCTCCCCTTCCCTTTTAGAACCCAATTCAAGGTTCTCACTTTGCTTGCAAAGCCCTCACCCATTCCTCTCCCATTTACATCTCTGACCTCATCTCCCTTCACTCTCCTGTCTCATGCCATCTGATTACTTCCTCCCACTCCCGCCACCAAGATTTTGCCTGTGCTGCTCCCAACCTTTGGATCTCTCTTCCTCTCCCAATCAGACTCTCCACCTCTTTACAATTCTTCAAATGGGCTCTCAAGACCCACTACTTCATCAAAGCCTTCCAGCTCCCATTCTAACCAGCTGCAACATGCTCCTTCCTCCCTGTTTACCCATCTGTGTCACACTTGTTTGCCTGACCCTCCCCTTTAGAATGTAAGCTCTTACGAGCAGGGCCCTCTCCCCTCTTGTGCTTCTCCTTACTTTACTTTCACCTACTTCTTACCCCCCACCAGGGCACCTAACACTTGGTTGCTTGCGCTCTGTTGCATATCTCGGCGTTATGGTCACTTATGTAGCAATGTATATTATCCATGTCCTTGTCCTATATTGTATTGTACTGTAAGTTGCTTGTCAAATTATTTGTTTATATACTTTGTAAGGCGCTGCGGAACACTTGTGGCACCATATAAATAAAGGATAATAATAATAATAATAATAATAATAATAATAATAATAATAATAATAATAATGATATCCTCACAGCCCATGTAGATGGCCAAGTGGAGCTCTCAACAGTGAAGGATAAACTGGCTAACTTAGTGGACAGATCACAATAGAATAATATTAACGTGTGTTTGTAAAATAACAGTTAGGAGATGATTGGTTGGTACTTTATCTCTGTCCACTTTATCACTCTCCAAGACTTAGGACCTGATTCAGACCCGCTCGCTAAGGCACGATCTCTCGCTCTGAGCAATTTTCGCCCATCTGCGCATGAGTATAATTCGCAGTGCGCGTGTGCAAGCCATTTGTTGCTGTGGTGTATATAGTTCTCATTGCTTTGTATGTATTCTGGTGGACGGTTACAACGGATCTTATTATTTGTTTGTATTAGTTGGCGTATGAATCTCTAGTCTGAGGCTGGTTTTTCCTGCTGTTGTACAGTAAAGAAGCATGCTCACTCACTGTGTCCAAGTTATTAAGAAACCCTTAATGAAGTATAAATCACAGGCTTAATACTGGTGACGAGGATTAAATCTTCTTCAGCATTGCTCTAGTGATCAGTGGAGCACCAGTGGACTGACACAGCACAATTGGAGGTGCAAGAGTAGCAGCACATGCATACTGCCAGCATCACCTAGCCTGAATAAAGGGGCATTTGAGTAATATCATTCTTTCTCTAAGGAATGGAGGAAAAAGGACATAAAGGCAAAATGTCAGGATTTATTGGCACAATACCTGGTTTTGATAATACTATAGAGGACTGGGCTACATATATTGAGAGAGTGGAATTATACTGTCATGCTAATTCTGTGCAGGAAGACAAGAAAGTAGCAGTCTTACTCAGTGTAATGGGTGCCAAAATATACAGTTTAGTGGACATGTAATTGATAGAGAGGGCCTGCACAAGTCAAATGATACAATTGAGGCAGTACTGCAAGCACCAGGGCCCCAGTCTGTGTCACAACTGAGATCTTACTTGGGCCTAGTGAATTATCACAAGTTCTTACCACACATCTTCACCGTACTATACCCACTAAATGCCCTACTACAGAAAAACACACGTTGGAAATGGACAAAAGACTGAGAAAGCATTTTCAGAAACAAAAAAAATTATTACATCTGATAAAGGGCCTGATTCAGACCCACTCGCGAGCGGCTGTCCGCTCGCAAGTGGGTCGATGTTCTGCACTGAGCATGCGCACGATGGAGGGAGCTCCGTCGTGCGCATGCGCCAGACACGACGAGCGAAGGATTTTCCTTCGCTCGTAGTGTCTCTTCAAAGGGGGCGTGCTGTCGATGTTGACTGACAGCACGCCCCCTTTGGTGGGCGTGCCGAGGGCGTGCCTCCCTGACGGGGGCGTTCCCACGGGAACGCCTCCCGTCAGAAGCCGGCCCACTGACATCACTAGTGATGTCAGTGGGAGTGATTTTGGCTCTGATAGAGCCAAAATCACTCCGGAGCTTGCGGTTGAAAACCTCAACCGCAGGCTCCGGCTCGCAGTTTCGATGGTCGCGATGGTCACGACCATCGCGGCCATCAAACTGCACGCTCGTATAGGCTGTGGGTGGTGACCCACAGCTATACGAGCGTCCAGGAGGACGCTCCATTTTTTAGGAGGGTGGCCCTCATTCAGAGCGTGCGCTCTGCTCAGAGCGTACGGCTCTGAATGAGGGCCAAAGTCCTTACTCATTTTGATCCAAATTTGCACATCAGACTGGCATGTGATGCCTCACCATATGGCATTGGAGCAGTGTTGTCACATCAACTGAGAGATGGAAGCGAGAAACCAGTAGCATTTGCTTCACGGTCCTTGACAGTGGCAGAGAAGAATTATGCTCAAATTGATTGAGAGGCCTTAAGTCTAGTATGGGGAGTAAAGAAATGTAATTAATATTTGTATGGACAAAGGCTAATGGAGCATACACACGATCAGATTTGTCAGATTTGTCAGATGAACGATTGAACGATTGAACGATTTTTGAATGCATTAAAATGAATGGAATCATCCAAGTCTGACTGCAAACACATCAGATGTCAGATATTGTTATCTGACAAACGGGAACGCGCATCGTTCATCGTCCATCGTTCAGGCATGTCAGATATGTCAGATTTTCCTTCAGATATGAACGACTGAACGATTTTTAAATCGTTAGCGTTCATATCTGAAGGAAAAATCTGACCGTGTGTATGCACCATTACATTAATAACTGATCATCAACCACTGGTATACATTTTTAATCCCCAAAAGGGAGTCCCAGCCATGACTGCTGCTTGTCTCAACGTTGGTCATTATTCCTGGGTGCACACACATATGACATTGAGTTTAAAGGAACAAAACTGCATGGCAATGCTGATGGTCTATCGCGTTCCCCCCTGCCCCAAAGTGAGGAGGACAATGGCAGAGACCCACTGGAAGTGTATCACAATATGTTAATAGAACAGCTACCTATTACCAATGACATGATCAATTGGGAAACAAGGAAAGACCCGGTACTATCTAAAGCATAGGTCTTCAAACTTGGCCCTCCAGCTGCTGTGGAACTACACATCCCAGCATGCACTACCACCTTCTTGATATAACAGCATGCTAAAACTATGGCAGTGCATGCTGGGATGTGTAGTTCCACAAAGCAGCTGGAGGGCCAAGTTTGAAGACCCCTGATCTAAAGTAATGGACTTAACTATCAAAGGTTGGCCCAAACATGGCAATGCTCAATATTACAGATTTTCGGCCAGGAGATATCAACTTTCTGTCTATCAAGGAACTCTAATGTGTGGGTCCAGAGTGGTAATACCACCTAAACTACGAAATAGAGTTTTTGAAAATTTACATGCGGGTCACCTGGGCACGGTGAAATTGAAGAGTCTTGCTAGAAGCTACGTGTGGTGGCCAGGAATCGATGGTCAAATTGAAACATTGACAAAAGGATGTGAAGGATGCCAAAGAGTTCAAAATTCACTGCCCTTAGCCCCGTTACACCCCTGGGAATGGCCATCATCTCCATGGCAGTGGGTACATATTGACTTTGCTGATCCATTCATGGTTTGTATGTTTCTTATTGCAGTGGACGCTCATTCAAAATGGCCAGAGGTAATAAAGATGAAATCCACTACATCTGAGAAAACAATTGCTGTTCTGCGAACCATCTTTGCCAGAAATGGTCTACCGGAGCAAGTAAGCAGTGACAATGGGCCACAATTTGTGTCCACGGAATTCAAAAAGTTCATGCGAGACAATGGCATTAAACATGTTACATCAGCTCCACACCATCCAGCTACTAACGGTTTGGCTGAGAGATTTGTACAAACATTCAAAAAAGCTATCAAGTCCATGTACAATGAACATCTGCCTTTGCAACATGAGATTGACAACTGCCTGTTCATATATCGTAGAACTGAGCACTCCACTACCGGTCAGCCACCTGCTGTGCTCTTTATGCAACAGAACTTGAGGTCTCAGTGGGACTTGATGAAACCAGATGTAAGACGAAAGGTACACGACAAACAGTTTCAAACTGTTTATCAGAAACCTACTGGGACCTTTGACATTGGCCAGCAGGTGCTTGTCCGTGATTACAGAAGAGACAAATGGCAATCAGGAATAGTTTCTTCCAAATCCGGCCCTCTGATGTACGTGATTGAAGTGGGAGGAGAATTGTGGCGACGCCACATTGATCAAATAATTGAGGCCAGGAGGCAAACGGACTGTATGTCGACACCTGGACAAGCAAGTGATTTGGGAGTTTATGTATACCTCTCTGGGTCTGTTACAGAGACTGTTCCTAACACTGTAGAGAATGTATACCCCTCCGGGTCTGCTACAGAGACTGTTCACAAGCCTGTTACAGAGTCACCTGAGCATGAGGTTCCCTTAGTGACAACAACTGATCCTGAACCTTCTGGTGTGATTTCGGTGGAGCAGCCTGTCACTCTGGAATCTAAACATCGTTATCCAGACAGAGGGCCTGATTCAGACCCACTCGCAAGCGCATAGCGTTCGCAAGCAGGTCGATGGTGGCCCAGTGCGCACGCGCGGCATGCGCACTGCTCGTGTGCGAGCCCCGGAGCGAGTGCAAAAAGCACTCGCTCCGTGGCTCGCTACAAAAGGGGCGGCTGTCGATGTTGATCGACAGCTTGACCCGTTTTGCAGGCCTGGTGGGGGGTGGCTTCACAAATGGAGGCGTTCCCATGCGAACACCTGCTGTTTGATGTCAGTGATGTCAGTGGGAGAGCTTCCGGCTCTATTAGAGCCAGAAGCTCTCTGGGGCTTGCGGC
Organism: Taudactylus pleione; assembly: GCA_031769625.1. NCBI lineage: Eukaryota > Metazoa > Chordata > Amphibia > Anura > Myobatrachidae > Taudactylus > Taudactylus pleione. The sequence continues at coordinate 425,993 of JAUIMM010000545.1, forward strand.
CATAAGACCCTACCACAAGGGTCTCGTCGCAAGCCCGAAGGTCGTGATGGTCTTGACCATCGCGACCATCATCCTGCCCGCTCGCAATAGCTGTGGGTGGTCACCCACAGCTATGCGAGCGGCCAGGAGGCCGCTCCAAAAAATAAATAAGAACGCCCTGATTCAGAGCGAGCGCTCTTTCAGAGCATCCAGCTCTGAATCAGGGCCAGAGTTCATAAGGCACCCCAAAGGCTTGATTTGTAACCTTCTGGGGTAACATATACATTGTGTAATGCTAACCACTTTCTATGTCTGCATCTATCTAAGTTGGGAGGAGTGTGGTGTATATAGTTCTCATTGCTTTGTATGTATTCTGGTGGAAGGTTACAAGGGATCTTATTATTTGTTTGTATTAGTTGGCGTATGAATCTCTAGTCTGAGTCTATGGTTTTTCCTGCTGTTGTACAGTAAAGAAGCATGCTCACTCACTGTGTCCAAGTTATTAAGAAACCCTTAATGAAGTATAAGTCACAGACTAACAGTTGCGATCTGATTTTGGTAGCTCGTAAGCCACTATCAGGTCGCTGCTTTGAGTGACAGATAGTGCCGTTTGTGGGTGGTAACAGGGGAAGTTGCTTGTGAACGGGGGAGTGGATGTGTGAACGCAGGCCTGTTTGGCCACCAAAACGCTGTTTAAAGGGTGTGCATAATTAGCGTCATTGTACACTTCACCTGCATGTATTTCAGCCAGCGCTGTGCTTGCGGCAGGCTAAGGCAAACCCAAGGGCTGCGAGCAGCTCCGATGGCTCACGATGGTCCCGATTAATCCTTCATTCCGAGAGATAACGTGTGTTGTGAGTGGCAAGAGGGCGTCTTCAGACATTTGCGAGGGCACTTTGCCGTAGCTCACTAAAACATAGTGGGCGTCCTTACGCGACGCAGTGCGAGTGCTTAATTTAAATATCAGGCCCCTTTTTGCTAGCGAGCAATCGCATCTTGCGAGCGGGTCTGAATGAGCTCCTTAGTACATAAACCGCTATGTCTCCAGTGCAGAACTAGCAGACAGTGAGGTCTATTCCTGTACATGCCCCGTAGCGATATGAAAGTTTACACTATACTTCGCATGTTAGGATACTCTAATATCGCAAAACTAAGTAGTAATTCATGTCTACTTCTGAATACTGCTCCATGACGCAATCCGGTCTCCTGGCTCCTCACGATCCTGTTTTCTCTTTCATCTCTGCTGTGTCTGCATTCTCTGCTCCTTGGATGTCTTTCTGTGCATGCGCAACGGCCTGCAGTTCTTGTTGAACTATCATGTAGGCGCCGGCAGTGGCTGTAGGCGCCGGCAGTGGCTGCTGGAAAGTAAAGTGGGCGGAGCGAAAGCAGAGGAGTGCCAGAAAGACAGGGCAATATTCCACTTCTCTGTCTCTAACATAGAAATGAACAGATTTATGCTGTCCACAGACTGCGAATCTGTTACAAATGAAACTAAAAACAAAGCTTTCCATTTCTTAGTGATTCGCACTCATCATACTGAAGTATGGTGATGCGATGTTTAAACAAAGTAGAGACGCCACGGGAGAAAGCTTCTCTATGAACAGACAAAGACAGTGAAAACCCTTGTTTTAGCTAAACGGGCTTTTCACTGCTACATGAATAGACCATTATGTTTCCAAATGGTTTCAGAAGCTTCTCCCTTCAACCTCCATACAAGACCTGCTAATTGACCTTATATATCACCTCCCGAAACTGAGAGTTGGAACTTCCGCCCTGATACCTTTATGCGTGTCCACTCTTTTCACATTAAAGAGAATATTTTGAGGGCAGCAAGGTAAGCTGAAGGGTCCGCTCTGTTGGGAGGCCTACAGATTTACCCGGGACCTGTCGGCTGCTACCTTGTCAAAAAGATCTTATCAGGCAAACACTGCGCCCTGAGGGATAACAACATATCCTACAATTGTGGATTCCCAGTCAATTACTAGTTAATTATAACTCCTCCTCGTATGTTTTATCTTCTGTTGAAGCTGAAGTCAAGTTACTAGTGGAATGGGACATTATTGTGTCTACCTGTAATTCCAGCCCCAATTACCAGATTTACCAAGCTCCACAATGCAAGGCTTGGGACCCAATAGTATAATGCCATCTCCAAATGGCATTACACTAGTGGAGACTCCAGAGGTGGGGCTGCAGCACAGTCCAAATTTCAAATAGGGGAACCACACCAACTGCTATTTCAAACGCTGCCAAACATAGATGGCTGTGACTCACTGGCAGTTGGAGTGGTTCCCCTATTTGAATTTTAGACTTGCGCTACAGCCCCACCCCTGGAGACGGCCGCTGCCTTACACTATAGTGTATATAGGTTACTAAATGGCAAAACTTTTTTCTTATCAGAGCCCATCCCAAGCAAGAGGATTTTAGTAAATTCGAGTGAAGATATTCATCTTCACTTTACGAATTTCCATAAAACAAATATTTATCACATCTGCATTAAAAATGTGGATTGTTATAAATATGCCCCTAAATACCTATGGGCTTAATTCTAAAAACAAACAAAGGTTGGCTCTAGCGGCTCTAGCAACCTTCCATTGTCATAAAGCTGTAGTGGTGGTCATTCATTTCTCTTCATTAGCACCCCAATTCTTAAAAGATGCAAAATTTCTGGTCACATCTCGGACAATGCAAATGGTCCATTCAAACGACGTGGGGTAGCAAATTTATTTAATATTTAATTTTCCTCCGCCTATAAAATAGAAGACAAGAATGGCTATTATCTTATTTTAACGGGTCAGCTTGAGGGTAAAGAAGTCACTTTAGTCTCTCTGTACACACTCAAATTATGTCAGATCCTTTTTTTTAGCGATAGGTTTTCAAGACTGTCCAAAAGATTAGACAGGGACATTTAATTAATTAAAATGGGTGGTTTTAACTTGGTTCCAGACAATAAGAGGTATTGGTGATTTGTCTAATTTAGGGCCTATTCACAACGAGTGATAAAACTTGTTGCGTATGATAACGGTGCTCCAGCCAATCATCTCCCTCCTGACATTTTTCAAACAGATAACAGATGAATGAGGCCCTAAATTAGACAAATCACCAATGCCCTCACCTACAGCACACAAGCCAGGTGTAGTCCCTTCAATGTCTTTATGGAATCTGATATCTGAGTATGACCTCTATGATGCCTGCACTTTCCCTTTCCACCTTCCCTCTTATATTTCAAGTTATTTATTTTGAAATGGTTCAATAAAAACTGCTGATGATCAAAAAGAAAATATACAGATTGCATATTTCTCCCCCATTTACTATTGGGTATGGAGATGGGTGTTATGGTGTAAGGTTAAAGGGAGAGTAGCATATGTGTATAATATAAATATACTGTATTATTCCCATGTGTGTGTATTGTAGAGGTGCTGTTTTCAGATAGAATGATATTATATGTATAATATATATATATAATGGTGCCTTGGTGCCTAGAAGTGTACTGAACTCCAGTGGCATGAGCTCAGAAGGTACCAGAGGGTTCTGGCTGCCTAAAACTGGTTAGGGCTAGTTCTACAGACTGTGCACACAGACTGAGAGAGAGTAACAGTTACAGGAGGAGGGAGGGGTCAGTTACAGCTGGGTTGGTCCTGAGGTAAAGGTTGGGGAGGGGAGTAAGGGGGGGAGATGTACTAAGCTCTGGAAAGAGATAAATTGGAGAGTGATAAACTACCAACCACTCAGCCCTTGTCATGTTACAGGTTGTGTTTGAAAAATGACAGTTTGGAGCTGATTATTTGGTAGTTTATCAGCCTCCAATTTATCACTTTCCAGAGCTTAGTACATCTGCTCCCAGGTGCCTTATAGAGAGACGGAGCCCATGCGCTTTATCGTGATGAGTCCGGCAGGTGACAGCAGGGAGCTGTTATACAGGAGACAGCCGAAGATGGATGAAGAGTGATGAGCAGAGGAAAATTGAGTAGGGGGAGCGGAGAAGATTTCTGCCCCCTTTAAGCAGAGAGAGAGAGAGAGAGAGCTTACCTGAGGGGAGAAGGAGTTCAGAGCAGATAGAGCGCTGGAGATTGTGGCCTATGAGAAGGAGAAGCTACTGGGGCTGTCACTTACATATGGTGCTAACAAGAAAACATCCAGAGAGCTCTGTAAGCAATCCCCAGACTCAGCACTATAGCACAGCCTACCGCAGCCAGCTTACATCATAAGTAACCATCTTCTGACACCAGCTGAATGGTGCAGAGTAATCAAGAGAATAGACTTTTCCTCAGTTCTCCTCATAGCTGATAAAAATATTGAGACTGCCTTATAAATGTATAATTAGTCAGTGGCTGGCTGAAGCTAATAGATGTAGACTACTACAATGACACAGACCTATGATATGATATTGTACAAGTATTCTAACTTTATGCAAATTCAAACTCATGTTGTGTTGTTGTGTGAGCTACTGATGTTCTGTACCTCAGGAGAGGCACCACATAGGTTTCACAGTAAAGACAGCACCTACTGTTTTTAAAAGGAGTTATATACATTCTACTATCCCCCCAGGAATAATATAAGACAAACATTATAAACAATGCGATGCATTCCGGCACTTCATTCGGTGAGCAATGTCATCTTCAGATAGCGTTGCCCAATAGCAGCCTCTTCTCAATACCCCCCTGGGAGGGATTCAATCGGACACCCTCACAGCACCCCACGCTCCATGCACTCTTCTCTTACTGAGAGAGCAGTACTTTGTGAAATTCTTCAGGCATACTGGCGTAATTAATACCGGCATGCATGTGAAGGGTGGCGGGATGCATCACATCCTGAATGCAATGCGTCATGCATCCCACCCCATATCTTTTAACTTATTGAATCAAAAGACAAGGGTTATGATCATACATGCTGATATTCTGGCTGCCCCCTCCGGGAGGGGGCAGACGGTTCGGCGTTTCAGGGGGTATGTTGGCAGCAATGGTGGGCGGTGCGGCCCCATCCCCACTATACAATGCCGAGACTTCCGGCATTGTAAAGCAATTGGCGAGGCTACGATGATGCGATTCAGCACTAATCGCAGCATTGCACCCCCCACTCCTCCCGGACCGCCCTCATCACTCTTCTGTAAATGGCTGCCAGGAGGGTGGGAGGGACTTTCCTCCTGTGGCCCCCAAACCAAGAGACTTGCCCTCTTCTTTGGAAGGTCGAGAGCGCCACCCGATTTTTGGGAGCCTAGCGGCCATTGCGGGAGAGTCCGTAACTCTGGTTATAATGAGCCATATAATGAGTTTTCACACAGTTCATTATCCTGGTTCTGCCTCAGTGTTTAACCCTTGTCAGTCTGGTTAGACTTCTGTTAGTCTTCTATGCTGATCTCCCTCTGCCATGTACACACCATGGAGGCAGCCATTACATACATGCTGATGTTCTGACTGCCCCCTTTCCCCTCCGAAGGGGGCGGTGTGGGAGGCGTGATGGCACAATTGTGTCACTATGGCCCCATCCCCCGCTATACAATGCTGTAACTACTAACAAGGTAAAGCGAACGGAGGGACAATTAGCCATTAGAGTGCAGCGCATGGGTTAGCTATCAACCAGTGATATGGTTATTTAAATAAAAAAACATATACTTATATTTGAGATTTGCTTTTTAGATGTTAGTACAAGTAAGATACACTATAGTTGTTCCTCAGAAGACTAAATAAAAACATTTTTGTGTATAACACAGACAAACAAGTGAAATAGGAGCTAATAGATTGTCAGGTTAGACCTTCCAGTTACCCTTAACATCTGTGTAAATAAAAAGAGGTAATGAAAAGTGTAGGAATGATCCATACTGGGAAGGAGGGGTGAGGGGTGAGGGGGTGGGGGTTTGCTCGGTGGCGCCTTTGTGCTGAATATAGGCAGAAGTAGGAAGTGACTGAGCGTAGGCGAGTTTAGACTGTACTTTAGAGATCGGTGCTGTACAGTGTGGGATGGGGAGAGGAAATTACAACCTAGTGACATTTCTATCTATCCTTTGCTGGTAATTGCTGATAAAACAAATAGCAAGAATGAGAAGACTCTGTAGCTTCCATAAACTGAACTCCCTGATTTTCATTAATAAGGCAGTGTTACATTAGCAACTGGGTATATCATAGTAGTCCTTGCTTTTATATTCAGAAAGAAAATATGTTAACATGATGAGCTATGTCTGTGTGGTGATATTTTCTGATTCTAGTGTTACAAGTGTGAGTTTCCTTCACCTATTGTTCAACACAAGGATAACTATTCATCCATACAGTACAGTAACATTGGATGGCGGGGAGCAGAACCCACAGAAAGGAGGCGTGACCTCAGATAAGGGGCCGTGGTCTTGTGGCATGTGGGCGTGGCTGCACACAGCTGTAACTAAAACCCAACATCAATGTCAGTCGGTTTTGCAGCTCTAAATACAATCGGTTTAATCTTTCAGCTCAAAACCAACGGCAAATAGAAGAGAAAAAACAACGGCAAACCCACCAAAACAAAAGCACTGTACAGATTATGGGGTCTATGTACTAAGCCTTGGAGAGAGATAAAGTGGATGGAGATAAAGTACCAAACAATCGGTCCCAACTGTCACTTTTCAAATACAGCCTGTAACGTGACAGTCAGGAGCTGATTGATTGGTGCTTTATCTTCATCCACTTTATCTTTCTCCAAGGTTTAGTCAGTGGCAGAACTCCCGGAGACAATGGAGTCATTTGCCGCCGGGCGCCAGCCCTGAAGGGGGCACCTAGCTCCATTGTCTGCCGGCGCTCCACCTCCAGTTGCGTCTCTACGGAGGGTGCAGGCCTGCACCCTCCATTTGCCGGGTGCCCGCTGAGTGGCGCCCGGCCGGAGGACGGAGGCGGAGCTCACTCCTGAGCTCCCTCCAGCTTCCGGGTCCCGCAGTGCACTATGGGAGTGACGTCATGATGTCACTCCCATAGTTCCGAGGAGCGGGCGCCGGGGACGGATGGACGGCAGCAGCACTGGAGCGGGGTTTAAGGTAAGTATTGTTTTTTTTATTATTATTATTGTATGTGTGTGTGTGTGTGGACAGGGGGGGGGCATTGCAGTGGGCACTACTGGGGCATTACAGGGGGCTAACTGCTGGGGCATTACAGGGGGCTAACTACTGGGGGCATTACAGGGGGCTAACTACTGGGGGCTTACTACTGGGGGCATTACAGGGGGCTAACTACTGGGGTAGTACTGCAGGCTAACTACTGGGGCAGTACTGGGGGCTAACTACTGGGGCAGTACTGGGGGCTAACTCCTGGGGCATTACAGGGGGCTAACTACTGGGGGCATTGCAGGGGGCACTACTGGGGGCTTACTTCTGGGGGCATTGCAGGGGGCTAAATACTGGGGGCTAACTACTGGGGGCATTACACGGGGCACTACTGGGGGCTAACTACTGGGGCATTACAGGGGGCTAACTACTGGGGGTATTACAGGGAGCTTACTACTGGGGACATTACAGGGGGCAGTACTGCAGGCTAACTACTGGGGCATTACAGGGGGCTAACTACTGGGGGCATTACAGTGGGCACTACTGGGGGCATTGCAGGGGGCACTACTGGGGACATTGCAGGGGGCTAACTACTGGGGGCTAACTACTGGGGGCTTACTACTGGGGGCACTACTGGGGGCATTACAAGGGGCTTACTACTGGGGCACTACAGGGGGCTTACTACTGGGGGCATTACAGGGGGCTTACTACTGGGGGCACTACAGTGGCATTACTACTGGGGGCATCATATGGGAGCACTACAGGGGCACTATTGGGAGTACTACAACTGGGGGCATTGCAGGGAGCATTACTACTTGGGGAACTACAAGGGCATTACAACTGGGGGCACTGCATAGGGGGACCACTACTGGAGGTACTGCATAGTGGGACCACTACTGGAGGCACTGCAAAGGGGGACCATTACTGGGGGGCACTACATAGGCAGGCACTGCCTAGGGGGACCTCTACTGTGTGCACTGCATAGGGGGACCACTACTGTGGGCACTGTATAAAAGGAACTGCATAGGGAGGTGGCGGCAGCTGGGGCTGGCATAGGTGCTGGGGGGGTGGTAAATTTTAATTTGGGTGGGTGGGTACCAACATTTATCTTGGCTCCAGGCACCTGGGATGAAGTTACGCCACTGGGCTTAGTACATAGGGGTGTGCGTCACAGATGTGATCTGTATCTTAGATAAGTAGCGAAGCACTTACACTCACCTGTTTTGCGTAGTGATGAGGTATTTCCATTTTCTGCATTCCGCCCTTTTCTTTTTTTTCAGTGAGTTATCGTTTTTTTTGTTCCCTATTATTCACCTGCAAATGCACTTTTTTTTAGGTCAGAAGCTGGAGGCTTCTGACTGATTGTGGCAGCAGTGGCTGATGGGATTAAAAAAGGGGCGGAGCAACCATGGAGGATGGGACCCATCTTGAGGACAGACAAGTTTCCTGTCCTTTTCATGCAGGAGTAAAACACTTTGCCATCCTGATATGGCGAATGCGAAGCCAACAAAAAAACGTGAAGCATAGCTTTCCGTCCTTTCATGAATTGCACTCACCATACAAAAGTATGGTGATGCGATGCAGGCACGGAGCCAGTGCACTGCTGGGGAAGTAAAAACCTAATCTCCATGGACAGCACAGTACTACCCTTTACACTGCCTAAACCCGAAATGAGAGGTTATCCCCGATTACTCTATAAGAAGTAATGGGAAAGCGCTGATTGGCTGAAAGCAAACACTACCATACTGTAGCATCCGTCCGCTCTCAGGCAATCAGCGCTTCCTCATTTAACCCTATCTTTACAGTTTACAGTAACGAAGCCTGCACAGATCATAGTGATCTATGTAGTGCTTCTCCCAAACTCGCTTGTCACAGGCAGTTCTATTGTTTGGGCAGGTTTTTCATATTTTATAGGTAAGGTATTAGCCGGCTTAAAAACTGAACATTAGTGATTCTGCAGATCTTATAGTCATCTATTTTAAAACATCGATTTAGTAAATGGCTGGTTTTGGTCTTTTTGTAAAAAATGTACCCATACCTGTAGCTATCACTTCATAGAATGTACTAGATAAATGATAGCTATAATCTGGTTGTTTGCTATTAGAGATGAGTGGTTCAGATTTTAGGAAATATGAACCTGCCAGAATTTAGGGGATCCGAGCTGATCCGGGTCTCGGCTCGAATCTTTCTGCCAGGCTCTGATCTGAACAGGAGCCAAAACACAGCGGGGGCGGGCTGACAGGAGATGCTGGGGATCCTGGTATTGGGTGTTCTGTCTCCCCCACCCTGAGTCCCCCTCCCCATCCTGTGCCCCCTGAGCATCCTCCCTTATTCTGTGTCGCCCTGAGCTCCCCTCCCCATACTGTGCCCTTTGAGCATCCCCCATAACCTGTGCTCCCCTGACCTTACTCTGTGTCCCCTTGAGTGTCCGCCCCAACTCTGTCCCTCCTTGAGTATCCCCCCAACCCTGTGCCCCCTGACTTTCCTCTTCCAGTCTGAGTTCCCACCCCGATCCCCCCAACTCTGTATCCCCCTGAGTTCCTCCCCCCTATAGAGCAGTGGCGCCCCTCCCCGTGGTGACAGCCGGTGTGGATCAACTTATATTGCGCACGGCAAAGCCACTCGGAATAAAGGGGGTGGCCTCCTGGGTAGGGGGTGTGGCCTCATGGCGCAAACCCCCATTTTAGTCACACCAGGGGTGCCGGAGGTGTGGACTGCCCCCAGGGACCAGTTTGTGTGCAGTCCTGGCTCCCTCACTGTGTCAGGAGCCGAGGGCTGCTCATAATGTTACACCCCTTGGCGAGTGACACCCCCTGCATCCTCCTTGTGATGTCACTGCCATAGAGCCCCTGGTGTCAGAAATCCCCTGCTGTGCCCATCTGATTACTATGTGCTATGATGTCTACTATATAACCCTGTGTGTGTGTGCTGGTGCAGTGCAGGGAAGGGAAGGAGGAATGATGATGAGAAATGAGGAGGATGAGGGGATCTACAATGGTATAATGTGTATAAGAGGCTATTCTGTGGTGTAATGTGTATAAGCGGCTCTTCTGTGGCGTAATGTGTATAAGCGGATCTTCTGTGGCATAATGTGTATAAGCGGCTCTACTGTGGTGTAACATGTATAAGGGGTACAACTGTGTGGTGTAATGTGAATAACGGACACTACTGTGTGGTGTGTGGTGTAATACGGACACTACTGTGTGGCGTAATATGTAGTGTGCCGTGTATTTGTGCCGCTGCTCTGTCACTTAGCCAGCTCGCTGAAACCTTTGGCCAATATTGGTGAAAAGTTGAAAACAATATTGTGAGCTGTGAGGTGGTCATAATTGATTGAAAATGACAGGAAATTAATGTTATTGAGGTTAATAATACCCTAGGAATAAAAAAATACCAAAATTATGTGATTTTAGCTTTTTTTGCCAATTTTGAAAAAAAACAAAACCCACACCAAAACCAGTCACGCAATTTTGGCAAAACCAAAACTGGATAATGAAATAGAACCAAAACCAGCAAAAATGGTCTGGCGCACATCTCTAGTTGCTGTGGAACACACCCCCACTTGTCTTTTTTAGAAGGTTTGATAAAACTCCCAAGTAAATTGGGAAGTTGATACCTACAGTACAGGTGTGTGACTGCAAATCTTGCACCAACCTGCATGACAAATGTATATTTGATTTGTACATATAAAATGAAGGTAATGGAAACACACCCAAACAGTTATTCTACACAATATCTTTAGGGGATCCCAAATCCCACGTGCCAACTGCACCTCTTTTAAATAGAAATGTTGCTACTTTTTTGTAACTGTGTAGACTAGGGTAAGCTGTATTTTATGGTATTTGTTCATAAAGTATGAGTGTGTATATGAACACATAAAAATGTGTCACAGCAAACTAGGTGGCCCAGGGCTGTGTGAAAATCCTGTGCTGGGGGCTTGGGTCTTTGAACCCTTTCCAAAAGGAGAAGGGTACATTTCTCCACATCTCCTTGGACCCAAAAGGTCCCATTGTGGGGAAAGAGGAATCTTCAGATCCCTCTTAACCGAACCTAGTGGTTCCCTTTAACCTCCCCGACCCCTGGAGCCAAAGGGCAAGGGTCTTCAGGTTTCCCTCCACCGCAAGTCTAGGGTTAGCCGATGCTTTCCTCTGGGACATGGATTCTTTAGCTCTCCTCAGAAAAAGAGAGCTTAAGATGACTTGGGGAGAAGGCGGCCCATAAGGGTCTACAGACAAAACCCCACAAACGTTAAAAGCACACACATAAAACATAAAAAGTTGTAGTGAAAAGCCAAGAAAATGCTAATGCAGGCCCACTTTGTCCAATTAGAGGTAGTAAATTGCTCATGGCTTATTTTTATGTCTGCATACATAGAAGAATTAGAGCCCTTTCAAGTGTTTATCAGTAATGGAGATTTAGCTCAAACTTAGGATTTATAAGTCTGAAGAACTTATAAATAGATAATTCATATATTTACATTAATATGCTTTTTTATTTTAAAGTTCTAAATTGCATATTCTAAAATCCTACTGTAAAAAATATGTACTGTAAGTTGAAAAAACAGCTTTCTATATGACATTGCATTGTCACATGTGCATTAGTTATAATGGGCCTCATCCAGAGGTGGACAAAGCTTCCTCTTATTTCATCCCCAGCATCTCCTGGCCTCCCCTATCTCTTCCCTGGACCTTCCCCAAGAAGCCATGGCCCTTTTTTCGGTGCATTTAGTCCCTTTGAAAAATGAGGGGGGCGCCAATGATCTTTCTGGCACAGGGCACCAAAAAGTCTAGTTACGGCTCTGGACGGCACCACCGGTCACACCATCGAAACTTGCACCAGCCCTATGGCAGATACAGAATTACCGTCTAAGTAAGGCCTCCAAAGTGAAGAATTGAGCATCTGAGAATCAGCGTCATGTCCGCGATACTCACATAAGATGTCCATAAGAAGGACCATCTCCATGCATCTGTTTAACCAGCTCCCAGTCACCACCCAGGAAAACCCAGCACATTTCCAAGACATCTCTAATACCATGTATCTCAACTGCAACAGCGCCTTGGTGCATACTGACTGTGTAACATTGGAGTTTTTATGTTTTTTGCACATGCAAAGTAGCAAAGAGTTGCTCAGTTATGTGAACATCAGCCTCTGAATAGGGCCCAATGTAACAATCTTTACCTGTTATCACTAAGGGCCTGATTCAGAGCTGAACGCTCTGACAAGAGCGCTCGCTCTGAATCAGGGCCCTCCTACCTTTTTTTGGAGTGTCCTCATGGACGTTCGCATAGCTGTGGGTTACCACCCACAGCTATAGCGAGCGTCCATGATGATGGTCGCGATGGTCTTGACCATCGCGACCATCGGGCTTGCGACGGAGACCCTGCGGTAGGGTCTCGCTTCCGCAAGCCCGGGAGTGATTTTGGCTCTATCTGAGCCAAAATCACTCCCACTGACATCACTAGTGATGTCAGTGGGGCCGGCTTGAGACGGTAGGCGTTCCCATGGGAACGCCTCCGTCTGGCAGGCACGCCCCTGGCACGCCCACCAAAGGGGGCGTGCTGTCAATGAACATCGACAGCACGCCCCCTTTGGTGCGAGACCCTGAGCGATGATAAGCCCGTCGCTTGCCGGGTCTCGCGCATGCGCACGACGGAGCTCCCTCCATCGTGCGCATGCGCAGTGGAGAACATCGACCCGCTTGCGAGCGTCCTGCCGCTCGCGAGCGGGTCTGAATGACCCCCTAAGTCCAAAAAAGATAAAAAGGAATCAGTTTTAAATAGGTGCACTCATTCCCCACTAATTACATTTTTTGTCTAAAAAGCCAATTCTTTATTACAGTAGGTACTGTATGCATTAAAACACAGGTATCCTTATCTCCATGTAGTGATGAGAATGCTAATTATTACTCAGTATCCTAAATATTTTTATTTAGTCACATCTATATACCCTAAAATAGGGTCATATATAGCGTAATATAAAAACAATCAATAGTATGAAGTAGTGTGATAAGAAAGTAAAAAGTTAGTGTATGTGAAATAAAGCAATATGGAAACAAGGCTGTGCGCTGTCATTATTCAGCAATATATAATAAAGTCCATTCATAGTGTGTTCTATCAATGACTTTTCCCTGATGAGCGTGAGGCACACGATCGATCATACGACAGATCATGTGCAATGAAAAATAACAAATCGTGCCGCCGGGACTGCCATGGAGCTTCGGAGAATCGTATGTGAATCTTATCTTAAGCTGGTCGTGCAGATGTATGGCCAGCATTAATAACTATTCCACTATCCACATAGTATCGTGTGATTGATACTAATTAATGTTGCAATACCCTTCAGTTATAGTCTTACAAATGACTGTTTATTCAGCTCCATGTGGTCACACACTGATATGTACTGTAGATGATTTCTGCATTCATTCCACCTCATAGAATTTCTCTGCTATGCAGTCAACAATTATTAAGCTTATAGAGCCTAATATTTCTTCAAGGGCAATTTGAACTGCTGTGCAGTGAATATTTGTTACATTAATTCAACCAGGAATATATCCATATACTGTATACATCTACTATTGTGCAGAAATAGTTGTTACACTTTTTCAATCAAATATAATTACCATGCCATTCAGTAAATATATGCTATATAAGATACTTATATTTCAATACTTATATTTATTTAAGCCGGTATAGTGCAAATCAATTACACTTCATACATTTAAGTTAATGGACTGGTTATTAATATAATTTATTCACAATGGACTGCATGTCCATATACCTGATTTTTACGTAGTTATAATTGGATCGTGTTAGAAGATTTTTTAATATAGACTGGGTGAGAGATAAAATTGTAAAAAAAAAAAAAAAATACTAACCAATCAGCTCCTATCATTTTTTAAACACAGCCTGCAAAATGTTAATTGGAAGCTGATTGGTTAGTACTTTATCTCTCACAATTTTATCTCTCTTCCAGCTTTAATACCCACCTAAGTCCTTATGCCTATACTTTACATAACTCCATTGTTAGAGCCAACAAGGATTCTGTAATAAGTGCAGAGCTATCTATACAATGTGCTAAATATAGCACAAAAGAGACTGTGTGACTTTCATATTCTTACTCGTAACACTGATTAGGGATTTCTAAATATCTCAGGCATACGCTGTGCACACGCTATGTAATCAGCATGGCAATCTGTATTAATCAGAGTTGTTTTTTCTACAGTCACTTAAAATGCTATATTGCTTATCTCACATACACTGGACCGATTCTCTAAATAGATGATTTTGGATAAGTATTACATTAGTTAGCAAACAAATGTGTGCAGGTAAAGGTTTTCTAAGATGTCTGTGCTCTGTATCAGATTACAGAGTGTAAAGGTGGGTGCACACCGCAAAGATATATCTGCAGATGATCATCGTTCATATACACTGAACGACCATCATCTTCCAGGCAGTTGCATGACCCGCTGTACAGAGTACACGGGCAAGGTATCCAGATGCTCCGCTGGCACAGGAGAGTAACACTGTGGTTGTACTCAGAGGATGTATAGAGTACGCAGGCAAGGTATCCAGATGCACCGCTGACACAGGAGAGTGACTAGAAATGACTCTAGAGTAGAACAGTAGGAGAACCTGGAGCAAGCAAACAGAAGTAGTAACAATGTTGTACAGGCAACTTCCTGTTGTCCAGAGCCCAATAATATACCCCAAGGTAGCAGTCCATTAGAGGACAGCGTCAGCTGACAACAACCATGCTACGATTGGATGAAGGGTCAGTCAGGTGATGAAGACTGTCATGGCTGCGCCCATTACGGCAACCTTGGTAACTAAGTCACGGAGCAGCCCGTGGATGTCCAAGTGCACCTAAGGCATAATCCTCAGCGAGTCACTCGCCACTGCACCTGACGTCTGACCACACAAGAAGTCGGGAAGTTGGCGCTGTGGTGTCTAACGGCCGATCCTAGGCTGAAACCTGACACAACTATTCTGAGCTCATACCAGGAGGTTTGCTGTAAGCTCTTGTGGATCTGATATCTGGTGGCATTGGGAATTGTATGAATGTAGCTCTCCCAGGGCAGGATGTACTATGAGGTTTGGCCATATTTCCAATATGCACCAAGCACTGTAAAGTCAAGCTTTCCGGAGCTTGGACCTGATAGGCAATGTTATCTATAGATGATGTTGCCCAATAGAAGCCTATGGACTTTTTTTTTCGGGAGACTTCCTGGAGATGTAACCAATAGGATCTCTTCCAGGGTTCGTTGTGGCTCGCGCATGGGCAGAGGAACTCCGGGTCATAAACTAGGCAGTCCCCTCACCACAAAGGACAGCTCTTACTGGTGAGCTGTCCTATGCTTAAATGATCATGCATACGATGTTACTAAATGCCCGTTTGCAAGCGATGATTGACGAGATGAATCACATCCAAAATGCAAAGATTGATGCATCTCGCCCCCAAACTTCAAAGAAAAAACCTGTACTCTGATAGACATTTTATCTGACAATGTATGCCTAGCTTGTTACCATGTTTCCAATCAGGTTGGTAATTTGAGTTCATGATTGAGCTATTTTACCATACTGTTACTTGCTCTCCTGCTGCATATTTTATATGAATTCATCATTATATCTGAGAATTATTTGGAATGCCAATTGCTGGGCGGCTTAACAAGTAATTCTTCATCTTTATCGGGGACTCTTGTCTCTGTGTTTCCTTGGAATAAATTGCTGATAATATTGGGATTCTATTCCAGGTACTGTATTAACATTTACATATTTTACTATGGACAATCTGTGTACTTTTTAATGTAATTTTTTAAGCATTGTGCATTAATAAATATTTTGCTTATATATCAGTTTTTGAATAAGTGAAGATTATTTAATTTATTCTATTTTCATACTGCAAATATGGGTGGGATGTATCGCAATGTATTTGCAATACATGATACATCCCGCCCAAGAAGAGTGAGAGCACATGAGCTGGGTGACGTGAATAGACAGAGGAGCCCATTTATCATTGTATGTGTGGGGTTAACCACAAATATTACGTTTCCCTGGATGTATCACAGAGGGACCGTAGCAGATATCTCTGATACCTGCTGCGATCCCTCCATTTCCGCCAGCAGCCGCATCCCCCATAGGTTTCTATGGGGGATGCGATGCTGCCATATTTACCAATTTCTGGAATGCGATGTATTCTATAGATTGGCCTCTCAGCTACCTATGGGCTACACATCACAGATTCAGCCGGCAGAGGGTTCCCCGGAAATGGGCGCTGTGCATGTGCAGTTATCGGGACCGCCCAGTAGCCCCGGCAGCACTCAGAGCACATTACAGGGACGGGCTCCTTTCTATGATACATCCCGCCAATGTAATCACATTCTGCAATGCAATCATGGTTTGTAATATTGCGCCTATATCACATTGCATATGTGATTAATAATAAATGGGCTGCAGAGGGAGAAAGGGGCATGACAGAGAGGCAGGTATGATACACTTGCCAACTCTCCCTGATTGTCAGGTATACTCCCTGAAATAGAAGTGATCTCCCTGACTCACTGGAGAGTCTAACAATATCCCTAATTGTATCTTACACCCATTATGAAGCTGTTATTTATATATAAAAAAACAGAGATATATACATTCAAATGGGATCATTAGTATTTCCCTGCATTGGGTATAAGGCACAATGATCCCTATGGCTACAAGTATTTTATGAAAAGTATCAGTGTGTTTTCATCACCAAATAGATTTTACTAACTGCTTTGGGGATCATTTACACTTGGATGTAAGTACATTTTATGACTGGCCTCTCAGATGTAGCAGCACACGCCCACTATACCGCTGCGTATATAGGTGCTGCTTTCACAATCTCCATGAAATGCTTTTTCAAAAGTAGCCAAGTATAGTGTATGAGCAGGCATGGCGGAACAGCTGTGTGACAGATAGAAAGGGAAAGCAGGATGGAGGATTTCAGCTGGGAAAGAGAGATGTAAGGAGAGCTGAGGAGAATAGTGAATCACTCCAGAGGAGAGAAACTTGTCCCTGTCACTAATATTATTCTGTACAATCCAGAGCTTCATGTAGACACATAGGGGGATATCTAATCTACCCATCAGGTCTACATAAAGATACCTCTATATGGAGGTGTTTGTTTGAGGTGGGGGGGGAGAGAGAGATTTATTATCGGGTTTTCTGCTCAGTGTAGACCAGTGGTTCCCAACCTCGGTCCTCAAGGCACACTAACAGTCCTGGTTTTGGTGATATCCAGGCTTGAGCACAGATGGTTAAATCAAAATAACGGAGGTACTAATTAAGTCACCTGTGCTCCAGTATGGCTATCCTCAAAACCTGGACTGTTAGTGTGCCTTGAGGACCATGGTTGGGAACCCCTGGTGTAGACCATAGGTTATAGCGACCAACACCATCTGAAGATTTTACTCTATGTTACATTCAAGGGATACTTAATATTTGTGGGTACTCCTGAAAATGTGTGTTGTCAACGAGATATCCCACAATTATTATTATTATTATTATCATGTTATGTCAGGAAAGTTGTATTAGTTGCTATATTTTTATTAAACAAAAAAAAATTATATGGTATAGAAGATAGAAAAAGAGTCTCAGCTTGCAGTAACATTTGGGCTTCTTTGCCAGCAGGTGGCAGCAGTGTGACTCGTTCTTGTATCATGTAAGAAAAGCATGTGGTTTCCCCGACGGGAATCCCAATAATCCAGTATATAAAGCTGCAGGGGCGTCTGCTGCACGGGTCACATCACTGGTAATGCATATCGCGTAGCACGGGAGCCCAGGATAAGCGAGATCTCCATCTCAGCCACGGCACTGATCATCCCCAGAGAAAACTTGGAACCACAGATTCACATAAGACTCCTGGGATTTTAATAAACTAATCAGGACCTAAAATTTTAGGACCCATCTCAGACCCACGGATACAAAAGAGCTACAGTAATACAGAGAACATAGGCTACAGCTGGACGGACCCTACCATGTCTTGGAACAATTTACTAACCATCACCCCACTGATATTTCTCCTACAGATCACCTTTAGGCATAGTAAGATATTTCATCATGGTTATATATCAAAAGGGCAAAGGCTTCTCTTCATAAGTGACCATTAAATATGGAGTTATTAATGTGTCTCATACTTTGTATTTGTTTGATACATTGATGCTTAATATATCTCTCTTAATGCTATTGTTTATGGGAGAACAGTGCTATGATCGTGTGTTCTGTTATGGAATATTGGCAAGCACAAAATACAACTAAAATGGCAATTAAAAGCTGAATTAAAACTATGTTTCCCATTCAGTGTGTTTCTCCATCAGGGTTCTTACCTTGCTGATCTGTCATAGTGAAATGTATACTATGTGTATAATTTCTGCATCTGATATTATATATTTCCTTTCAAACAGCCTCTGCCACAGACTACACTCTTTACCTTCATCGTACCACCATCAGGGCTCAGATTGGTGAAGAGATTCATATCACTTGTGAAGCCAGCACATGTGAGAAACCTGCTTTCATCTGGTCCAGCCTCGTGGACAATACATTAAGTGGCACAGTCAGCACTGTGGGGCAGAAGTCAACTCTGACCATGAAGATCAGCAGTGGGAGCAGTGGATACTATCGGTGTACTGTGTCCTGCAATAAGGCACCACCAGAGAAGCACTTCAAAATCATCGTCTACTGTAAGTGTTTTATGTAGGTAACAAGGAAAGTAAACTATTTGCTGGAGTTTTTGGAACTAATGACAGCTGTTGCACAACCTCTAAGAATGTTTAGTTCTCAGTCATTATTGTGTTTCTCAGTGGCATACATGATGATGTCAATGCGCTTTTAATATAGAGAATAGCAAAAGGAGATCTTATAATGTGAATGGGTATATTGTGTAAGATGATAAAGTCAGGAGCAGCGAGGGGGATAGAAGGAAAGAGACATAGAAAAGTGAAACATGGGCATGGTCAGTGGATGTATTAGGGAAAGAGCCATTACAGTATTGAAAGAATAAAATAATTACATAGTGATGTTATAGATTTAGCAACCACTGTCTTTACTATTGTACAGTGTTTATCCACCACATTGTAAGTTTCTTAGCGGCTGCTGCTAAAATATTTCCAATAGACCAACTGTATCGACATAGGGGTCTATTTACTAAGCCTTAGATGGAGATAAAATGGATGGAAATAAAATACCAACCAACCAGCTCCTAACTGTCATTTTTCAGCGACAGGAGCTGATTGGTTGGTACTTTATATCCGCCCAATTCATCTATCACCAAGGCTAGTAAATAGACCCCATAGAGAGGTTATTATCAATACAATGTGCAACTGTTCTATTATATAATTTCCACTAATAAGGGTCTACTGCAAGCTACTAGTCATAACAGGAGTATGTGTATGTCTGATTACGCAACCTTCCTGCACTTACCCCCATTACGTCTCTCGAGTCATAAGAGTAGATGTAGTGAAAAAGTGCATGGCTCCATACTTGCATGTGATCATTTCTGAAGCAAGCGTAGTACAAATCCACGCACGATAGATAACGCCGCTCAAACAGGCGTTCGCTCAGCTTTGCTTCTCTTACATTATAAATAAGTGGAACTAATGATTTGTTTACTGTACAAAGTGTGTCTATACCTTATTGTCGTGTATGGACTGCACTGACTAACCCTAGCATAATTATCCTCTTTTGTGGATTTATTGCCTGTACTTTGCTTACTGTTATTCACAGTAGTGTCTTATGCATTGTGCAATAATTCATTGAAATGTAAAAAATTTTAAACATGAATTGTGGGACTAACGTTCCATATATCTTATATCAACTGTTCTTATGCATTTTCATGGAGTGTTCATTTCAATGGGTCCATACTAATTAGCTGTTATAAATAGCTTTGTGTGTAAAACATTTCATGAAATAAGTAAAGAAATAAATAATTAAGAGAGAAAAGGAATATTATACAGCAAAGCAAAATATATTAATGTATCTGCCATATTATAGAGCTTTGTATTACATTTTATTAGCAAAATGTTTATATTTACATGGTTCTTCAACAATGTCTTAATCATATGTATTGTAACACATTAAATGTTCTGTTACAGCTTTTCCTAGCGATCCCATTCTACACATCTCATCGTCTGTGGTGGGAGAACAGTCCCGTATCACCTGTACACTCCCCAACGTCTATCCGTCTGTGAGGATGTCTGCTAAGATAATGCTGGGTACTGAAGAAGTGGTGGAATATAATGGCGCAGAATTGGCTGAGTATGACCAGGAGATAAATAGTATCAGCTTTTTCCATGACTTAGTGCTGGAGGAGAGTTACGAGGCAAAGAAGATTGAGTGTGTGGCTGAAATGGCATTACAGGATGATGAGGATGATGATGATGTTGATATCGATCCTATAAGAAGGCACACAACAATGGACCTTAAGCTAATGTGTGAGTAATAGTGCTACAACGTCTTTCTTTTGTAGGTAATGCGGTAGGTACTCTAGAAAAATATATTTACAAAAGACCTCTAAAACCCTATATTGACATTTGCATAGATGAATCATGAAAGTAAAATTCATTTGTGAACATTCTATTGCACTCCCATGTAATAATTAAACTGTTTCCTTCACATCATGACAGACAGCAGAAGCTGTGTCCTTGTGGTATCTTATACAGGTTGAACTCATTTCAGCTAGTGTGACATGACTCTCTGCCACTCATTTTATACACACAGTCATATACAGTGTCTGAAAAGCACATCGGTCAAGCTGTCAGTTACCATATACTACAGAAGCACCTCTCTCTCCTATTATGGCAACGTGCTGCAGATGGGAGAAAGACCGAACAATGGACTCATTCTAGAAGTCTCATTGACATGTTAATGATATACACTCCTGTGATTTTATGTATATTATTCACTAAGTAATACAGATTTTAATACACTACATCATATATGGACTCTTTCCTCTATAAGAATATAATTAGGATTAAATAGAATATTTTGTTCTTAACTAAGGAGCGATCACTGTCTCACATTTTGTCTCTATTTGCGGACATGAGCATGACCAATGTTATCTGTATGGCACTACGGAACCCATATGGTGCCTTATAAACAAAATATATAATAACATTATGTGTAACGGCATGACAATTTATTATAACAAATACAGCAAAAGTCTTATAAAATACTGTTCATTAGAAGATGCTTTGGAATTTAGAATATGAGCTCAGAAACAGAAATCTTCCCATACAACCTCTACAGCTGAGTATCACTGAGTAGCCAGATTGTAGAGCTAGAAGTCAGATTTGTTTAAAGTTCTTTGTCCTCATTTTCAGACCCTCCAGTAAAACCCCAAATCAGACTTCATCCATCCACAACTGTGAGAGCTGGTGAGGAAATATCTCTGGCGTGCAGCTCTGAAAGTGGATCCCAAGCTTACATCCAGTGGTTGAGGCTTGTTGATGGCAAGAAGCGGGAGATGCCCACTGATGAACAAGGGATACTGACTCTCTCCAGTGTAGAACCAGAAGACAGTGGGGTTTATATCTGTTGTGCAAAAAACAATGTAGGAGAAACATCTTCACAGGTGGAGATAACTGTACAAGGTGAGATGTTCCTCTAGGAATTATATCCGTGTAACACCACCTATTGTTCTCGCTGCATTGTAGGATCATGTATATTTTTTATTTTTATCACGGCCTGATTCAGATTCAGAGATTTACATTAAACCAATGTTTACTCAGATCTCCAATGCTTCAGGATCTGTGCAGATCAGGCCCACAGTGACATGTAAATGTGATTCTCATGGACCTGGCTAATACACATCCATCTGCTCCCCAGCCCCCTTCTACCCTTATGAGCATGTACAGGGGCCGGTGCATGTGCAGCAAAGCCCCATTTGCTATCTCAGTTCTGGGTTCCAGCACATTGTGTTCTTATCTATAATTGTTTATCAAACATTTACAGTAAATTGATTTGATCCTATTTAGGTGTCCCGGAAATCCCTAAGATAACCATCCATCCAGGAGCCACAGTGACAGCTGGACAGGCTGTTACAATTACGTGCTTTGCAAATGGTGACACAAACACAAATGTTACATTATGGAAGGTGTCAGAAGACCGGGAAATTCTTCTTCTTGACAAAGAAGGGAAATTCTCCATCAAAGCCGCCGATCCTGCTGACACTGCCGAATACAGGTGTATAGTTGAAAATCAGTATGGACTTGCTGAGACATCGGAATCGCTCACAGTGACATGTAAGTCTGTTTCTATTATTTATGGGGTGATGCGATTGGTGACATCTGGCAGCGCACACTTATAGCAATAGTAATACATAGTAAGGCATAATGCATCCTTTACATTCAGCTATTGCATATAGTTGTTCATATCTATAACAAAAAATCACCTAGAATCCTACGTTTAAGTTGTTACAGCGTTTTTGAACCAGACCCTATACTAAAATGACTGATCAGTGTACTGAAAAATATCTGACACAGCGTTTTCTGAAAACATAGGGGTGCTCTGCCTGCCCATCCAATCCCATGCCACCCTCTCTGGCCTCGACTTTCCCACAGTTTCCTAGTTGTGTTACAGCCAATGGTGTTACACTATCAACTGTTGGGTGAAAGGGTGGCAAAACCCTTTTTTATTTTGATGGGCATCCAACATTTTCTTCTGCCCTCACACTAATAAAAGCGTTTGCGGCAACACTTAATTAAATAATTTTTAGAAACATTTCTGTGTTAATTCCCATTCTTTGTTGTTTTTAACCATAATCACTATTCTCTGTTTTACATGATTTCTTCCATATGTGCATGTAATATGTGTGTACCATAACGCTTTTCTCTAATACCTGTACAAAACATCTATGAAGACAAAAGCTCTTTGTCTGTCTGTGCAGATCCTCCCAGGGAAACTGTCCTTTCATCTTCTGCCATGGATGTGAATGAGGGGGATACAGTCACTCTGACCTGTGTTTCTAAGGGAGACCCCAAACCCAACATATCCCTGTATACACTTTCATTGTCGGGTGAGAGTGTTCTCCTTTCTAATGGTCCAGTGGTAACATTAACAAATGTGACTAGTGGGATTTACCAGTGCCAAGCCAGTAATTTACTGGGGAGACAAGAAGACACACTGGAACTCAGGGTACAAGGTGGGTATTCTACAACTTAATAATAACTTTCAATACAAGTCAATGTGCCAATAAAGACAATAAAGGAGATGGTGTCACACAAGAGTTTTTTCTTCTGTTTTTCCTACAAAGATTGTTTTAAATGATGATTTCCTGATAAAAGTCAGCAGGAAAAACACTCTGATATACAGCTTTCGTGCTGAGTGAAAACAGCTTGTTAGACAAAACCTTTTAATTTATTTATTAACAGTTTCTTATATAGCACAGCACATTCCATTGTGCTTTACAATTGGAAACATAAATAGAACAAAACTGGGTAATAACAGACATATATATATAGGTAGGAAGGCCCTGCTCACAAGCTTACAATCTATAGACCTTTTAAGCATCAAAGTCACAGACTGGTAGCCAAATAGCTCTGAAAAATGTTCGCGATTTTGCCCAATGGTTTTTTTGGGGCTATCCAGTTAGCTCCCGTTTTTCTCATCTGAAAAGGTTACCATTTTCGCATGAAAACACATAAAATTTGTGATAAGTTCAAGGACCTATGTGTCTTTGCAATGGTGGCAGTGAAAACTGGGCACTTACTGGGGAACCTAGGAGGTCCCGAAAAAAATCAACGATAAGTGGCGGCATTTTGGGGGCTAATTGGATACCGGCCATAGTTTGATGTAACTGTCTAATTGCCCACCAGAATAATGAATAGTAAAAATATTGTGGGCGGGATGCACTATGATGAAAAATGTGGTCAAACCTCCGAAAATGCAGTTTTCAGAGGTTTGATCGCATTTCCCATATGCAGCAAGAACCGGAAAGCAATGTTTTCCTCGTGAGGTTCCCTCCCAGGGTCTCCCATGGCTCGCGCATGCATTGGCCATCATTCGTGCATATGCAGAGGGACTCCCGGGTCATAAACCTGAAAGACCTTACCTCGCAAAGGACAGCTCTCATCGGAATATGCTTAAATGATCATACATACAGTGTTACTTAACATCAGTATGACTGCGATCATTGGCGGGATGCCACGCATCCGAAAAATGATCCTTGAAGCATCCAGCCCTGTATATCACAACATGTCAATAACTAGTACTGAGAAGTGTAAGTTAAATATTTTGGTTTCTGTTTGTAATTTTATTTTGTTATTAATGTAATTACAATTTTAAAAGTTCCACCAAAAAACACAAAAGTAGATTCACGCCATCTCCGGTTGTGAAAGAGGGCAACAGTGTTAACAAGGTTTTCTTACTATGTTTGTCTTTAAACAGTTCCACCAAAGAACACATATATAACCATCACACCATCTCCGGTTGTAAGAGAGGGAGACTCTGTACACATAACGTGCACCTCAGAAGCATTTCCTGCCCCCATTCTGGTGCTGAAGATCAGGACAGAAAATGGCCTCATAGAGTTGGAATCAGAGAGTGGACAGTACAACATTTCACATACTGGTACCGGTGACATAGGGACATACATCTGTGAATCCAAAAATGAGGTTGGACAGCAAATAGCAGAGACCTTTCTGACTGTACAAGGTAAGAACACCATAAGAAACACTAGACCTAGATTAGTTAGTTATACTACTCCTCTGGGGGTTTCTTACTTTCTCTTTTAGTGCATATTTTATTCCTTTTTTACTGCAACTTACACAAATATTTTCTAATAATCTAATCACAAGTATGTGGTTGAATTGGTAACACAATTTAATACAATTTTATATTTTTCTGCTGATCTACACCTATAGAATGGATCTACTCTACATACCTGGAGGATATGTAGATTGTAAGCTTGCGCTATAGATTCTAAGCTTGCAAGCAGGGCCTTCCTACCTATATATCTGTCTGTTATTACCCAGTTTTGTTCTATTAATGCTTACAATTGTAAAGCGCAACGGAATATGCTGCGCTATGTAAGAAACTGTTAATAAATAATAAATATGTAATGCAAGGTTTTTCATGGGCAACAGTGTTAACAAAGTTTTGTTACTATTTTGTCTTTAAACAGTTCCACCAAAGAACACATATATAACCATCACACCATCTCCGGTTGTAAGAGAAGGAGACTCTGTACACATAACGTGCACCTCAGAAGCTTCTCCTGCCCCCATTCTGTTGCTGAAGATCAGGACAGAAAATGGCCTCATAGAGTTGGAATCAGAAAGTGGGCAGTACAACATTTCACATACTGGAGCGGGTGACATAGGAACATACATCTGTGAATCCAAAAATGTGGTAGGACAGCAAAGAGCAGAGACCTCTCTGACTGTACAAGGTAATGACACCATAAGAAATACTAGACCTAGCTCTGGGGGACTCTTACTTTCTCTTTTAATGCTTATTTTCTTCCTTTTTTGCTGCAACTTACACAAACATGTTCAAATAATCTAATCACAAGTATGTGGTTGAATTGGTAACATAATTTCTTTTAATTTTATATTTATGAGCTGATCTACAACTATAGAATGGATCTACTCTACATACCTGGAGAATATGTAATGCAAGGTTTTTCATGGGCAACAGTGTTAACAAAGTTTTGTTACTGTTTTTGTCTTAACAGTTCCACCCAAGAACACATATATAACCATCACACCATCTCCGGTTGTAAGAAAGGGAGACTCTGTACACATAACGTGCACCTCAGAAGCTTCTCCTGCCCCCATTCTGGTGCTGAAGATCAGGACAGAAAATGGCCTCATAGCGTTGGAATCAGAGGGTGGACAGTACAGCATTTCACATGCTGAAGTCGGTCACATAGGGACATACATCTGTGAATCTAAAAATGTGGCTGGACAGCAAATAGTAGAGACCCCTCTGACTGTACAAGGTAAGGACATCGTACGAAATACTTGACATCGGAGTCGTAACTGGGCACATCAGCAACCTGTGCCGGCACCACCCACTGAGCGTGCGTGACCTCATGACATTACGCAAACGGGGCATGCTTGGCAGCTCTGGTAAGTGTAGCGCTAGCCAGACATCCTCAGGATGCCCGATCGGCTGCAATAGTGTGCATGGTTCCTGTCTGGAGCGTCCACAGGATGCCCCATGGGTACTGCAGCGGCAATCCTGGCTGCAGGGTGCTGTCCTGGGCACACTGCTAGCCAGGTATAATGGCTGTTGGGTGGCGGCAATTCCACCCACAGAGCCTTTGTGCTCTGTGGGACGGCACCAGTCGCCCATAGCTAATTATGGCCCTGCTTGACATAGATTAGTTAGTTATACTACACATCCAGGGGTTTCTTACTTTATTTTTTAGATATTTTCTTCTTTTTGTAACTCAACTTATACAAAAACTTGAAAATAATCTAATCACAAGTATTTTGTTAAAATGGTAACACAATTTAATTCATTTTATATTTATGAGCTGATCAACATCTATAAAAAAGATCTACACTACATACCTGGAGGATATGTAATGCAATTTGATTCATGGCCAACAGTGTTAACAAAGTTTTGTTACTCTTTTTTGTTATTAAACAGTTCCACCCAAGAACACTTATATAAACATCACGCCATCTCCGGTTGTGAGAGAGGGAGACTCTGTACACATAACGTGCACCTCAGAAGCTTCTCCTGCCCCCATGCTGGTGCTGAAGATCAGGACAGAAAATGGCCTCATAGAGTTGGAATCAGAGAGTGGACAGTACAGCATTTCACATGCTGAAGTCGGTCACATAGGGACATACATCTGTGAATCTAAAAATGTGGCTGGACATCAAATAGCAGAGACCCCTCTGACTGTACAAGGTAAGGCCATCATACGAAATACTTGACATAGGAGTCGTAACTGGGCACATCAGCAACCTGTGCCGGCACCACCCACTGAGCGCGCGTGACCTCATGACATCACGCAAACGGGGCATGCTTGGCAGCTCTGGTAAGTGTAGCGCTAGTCAGACATTCTCAGGATAACCGATCGGCTGCAATAGTGTGCATGGTTCCTGTCTGGAGCGTCCACAGGACGCCCCATGGGTACTGCAGCGGCAATCCTGGCTGCAGGGTGCTGTCCTGGGCACACTGCTACCCAGGTGTAATGGCTGTTGGGTGGCGGCGATTCCACCCAGAGAGCCTCTGTGCTCTGTGGGACGGCACCAGTCGCCCATAGCTAATTATGGACCTGCTTGACATAGATTAGTTAGTTATACTACACATCCAGGGGTTTCTTACTTTAATTTTTAGATATTTTCTTCTTTTTGTAACTCAACTTATACAAAAACTTGAAAATAATCTAATCACAAGTATTTGGTTAAAATGGTAACACAATTTAATTCATTTTATATTTATGAGCTGATCAACATCTATAAAAAAGATCTACACTACATACCTGGAGGATATGTAATGCAATTTGATTCATGGGCAACAGTGTTAACAAAGTTTTGTTACTCTTTTTTGTTATTAAACAGTTCCACCCAAGAACACTTATATAAACATCACGCCATCTCCGGTTGTGAGAGAGGGAGACTCTGTACACATAACGTGCACCTCAGAAGCTTCTCCTGCCCCCATGCTGGTGCTGAAGATCAGGACAGAAAATGGCCTCATAGAGTTGGAATCAGAGAGTGGACAGTACAGCATTTCACATGCTGAAGTCGGTCACATAGGGACATACATCTGTGAATCTAAAAATGTGGCTGGACATCAAATAGCAGAGACCCCTCTGACTGTACAAGGTAAGGCCATCATACGAAATACTTGACATCAGAGTCGTAACTGGGCACATAAGCAACCTGTGCCGGCACCACCCACTGAGCGCGCGTGACCTCATGACATCACGCAAACGGGGCGTGCTTGGCAGCTCTGGTAAGTGTAGCGCTAGTCAGACATTCTCAGGATAACCGATCGGCTGCAATAGTGTGCATGGTTCCTGTCTGGAGCGTCCACAGGACGCCCCATGGGTACTGCAGCGGCAATCCTGGCTGCAGGGTGCTGTCCTGGGCACACTGCTACCCAGGTGTAATGGCTGTTGGGTGGCGGCGATTCCACCCAGAGAGCCTCTGTGCTCTGTGGGACGGCACCAGTCGCCCATAGCTAATTATGGACCTGCTTGACATAGATTAGTTAGTTATACTACACATCCAGGGGTTTCTTACTTTAATTTTTAGATATTTTCTTCTTTTTGTAACTCAACTTATACAAAAACTTGAAAATAATCTAATCACAAGTATTTGGTTAAAATGGTAACACAATTTAATTCATTTTATATTTATGAGCTGATCAACATCTATAAAAAAGATCTACACTACATACCTGGAGGATATGTAATGCAATTTGATTCATGGGCAACAGTGTTAACAAAGTTTTGTTACTCTTTTTTGTTATTAAACAGTTCCACCCAAGAACACTTATATAAACATCACGCCATCTCCGGTTGTGAGAGAGGGAGACTCTGTACACATAACGTGCACCTCAGAAGCTTCTCCTGCCCCCATGCTGGTGCTGAAGATCAGGACAGAAAATGGCCTCATAGACTTGGAATCAGAGAGTGGACAGTACAACATTTCACATACTGGAGTGGGTGACAAAGGGACATACATCTGTGAATCCAAAAATGTGGCTGGACAGCAAACAGCAGAGACCCCTCTGACTGTACAAGGTAAGGCCATCATAAGAAATACTAAATATAGAGTAGATTAGGGAGTTTCAGTAAACTACTGATCTGGAGTTTCTCACTGTCTCTTTTAGTGTTTATTTTTTTCTTTAACTTCAACTTACACAAAAACTTGAAAATAATCTAATTGCAAGTACAGTGGCGTCCCTACCTCGCATTGCACCGGGTGCGGGCAAGAATGGGGAGGCTGTATTCTGCGCAGTGAATAAGGGGCGTGGTCTCGTGTGGGGGGGCGTGGCCTCACGGCCTGAACCCCCCCGTTTTTTTTAAAACCGAGGGTGCCGAAGGTGCAGACTGCCCCCGGGGACCAGCCTGTGTGAAGTGCTGGCTCCCTCGCTGTGCTAGGAGCCAAGTGCTGCCTGTAATGCGGGGAGGTAGTACTTTGGTGTCACCCCTCGGCTGGTGACACCCGGGGACGGCCCGCACCCTCCGCACCCCCCTTGTGATGCCAGTGCGCATGTATTTGGTTGAAATGTTAACAGAATTTAATTTTAAGTGTTTGAGCTAATCTACACCTATTGAAAGGATCTACTTTACATACCTGGAGGATAGGTAATGCAATGTTTTTCCTGGGCATCAGTATTGTTGTTACAGATGAGAAGAAAAGGAAATAGTTTATGTGTTATCTCACTTTTCAGGGACAAGGTTAAGTGCTATTAATACAATAATTTCCTTGATTTTCATTAGAATTAGTAACAGCAATAACTTAGTAAGTATCACGTAACAGTAAAACTCACACAGGAAGCCATAAAATTGTTATAGAACTTCAGACTAAAAAAACTCATTAGAAAACAACTATTGAACTGTGTATAACATCTTATTCACAAAGGGCGTCTTAGTCTACTGCAATATAGAACCAATGGACTAATTTCATTTACCAAGCTGTTTTTTTTCCCATTTTTATAGTTTTCTCTATTAAAATATGACTGTCACTCCTATGCACAAAAATAAATAAATAAAACTTTTTGTCATGTAAAATAATTCATCGTTTTCAACTCTCCTTAAGAATAAGGGACAGTGCCAGGTTTTAAAGCATTGCACCTGGAATGTTATGTCCCTATAAATGTTCCAGTTTTTCAATGGCAACATTTACATAAAACAATTATTATTTTTCTGTGTACAAAATGCAATTATTATTGTTTATTCTTATAGTCTATGGTTTATGTTATTGTACAGATCATTTAAAGATGGAAACACAATGCAAAGTACATTAACAGGTTGACTTTTGATGTTCTGGAAAATAATCTGTTCACTACAGACTCAGGACAGGATGTACTACTGTACTACGCATCACATTTTGGATGCGGTACATTCTGCCATTTATTGGGTACATGCCGGTGTTAATAAAGCCAGTATGTACCTAGAATTGCGATTAAAATCGCAAAGGGCAGCTCTTCAAAAAAGTCCTGTTCTTTGCTAAGAGGGGTCTTCCAGGTTTATGAGGGATCCGATTGGATCCCTCTCACAGAAGAAGGTGAAAAGAAGCCTATAGGCTTCTATTGGGCAACACCATGTATAGGTGGTAGGTAGTCAATAAAGGGAGTAGAGTTTGGTGTGATATACTGTATAAAGGATGTGTGTTACAATTTGAATAAAATTATATTAAAAACAATATTGATGTTTTTGAGGGGTTGAATTGAAAATCATATGTGAGTTGGAGTAATAGTAATGGAGTAAATGAGCGGAATAATGTTAAAGGTTATTAATTTGTTTATAATATCACCCTTCACCATCCAGTGGCTTCATTGTATTTACATTTAATTTAAAATGGCAATGTTTATTTAGGCAAAACCAACCTGACTTTACCGTAATAAACATTTTAAAGTGCTAACTCTCCTAAACCTTCAGAAACCCGATAGCTACTACTTTTGTCCTATAGTGATTGTTCTAAATTGAGAATACTGTGCAAAGACATTACTGCACAGCATTCCTGAAAGAATCTATATTTGCTAAGCAGGTCACACTGGTGTTAAGCTGGGTACACACTGACATATATATATATAATTAATTGGCCAATATATCATGTGCCCGTCGGCCAGTGTGTACCAGCGATATACCTGTGCATATGTCAGATATATCTGTCCATCAGCCAACCACCCATACACTTGCAGCTGACGCCAGCAGGACCAGCGGCAAGTTGATGATTTTTCGTGTATGAACAACCATCATCTGCAGATATATATGCAGATCACTGGATCTGTTTTAGTTGTGTCCCCAGCTTTATACATCCTGGGGTGGGGTGGCACAGATTTTGTACCAGTGTCTTTGAACCTCTAACTACACCACTACAGTGTGGTGAACCAAAGCTGTTTAGACAGTCCCACATAAGATAGGCTTAAGTCCCCATACATCAGCAATTGTGCAATTTGCAATCGATTGTGTATAAAAATCTTTCCCTTTTTCAATCGATTGCAGATTGCAGAATTGCCACAATCGATTGAAAAAGGGAAAGATTATACACAAGATTGCAAATTGCACAATTGCTGAAATTAATTGCTGATGTATGGGGGCCTTTAGATGCAATTGTTCTGCAGCAAATTATATTTGCAAAATCTATTCAGATGTTGACAATCTATCTGGTAATCAAGCTTGAAACATATCATTGTTCCTTATGGTGAGCTACTGTACTAATCCAAGCCTCTGTCAAATTGCTGCAAGTTTCCTCCTTCACTATGGCATAACTAAAATTAAACTTTCTTCAAATATACAATTGATTACTTATAGCTTTATCTTTCTAAATCTTTAAAAATGCCACTTTATTTTCTTAGAAGATATTTTGTAAATGTGCAAATTGCCTATTCTGGGTCTGTGTACTTGCACCTGCACAGATTCTCATACTATATACAACTGCTGAAGATGACCTGACATTCTGTCTATAGAACCAGCATCTGTTGTGTCTTATAAATGCATTCATCACTTTGTCCCTTAGCCCTGTTCCTGTCAATCCCTCTCTAACCATCCCCCTCCTTGTCTCCTTTGCAGAACAGCAACAGAGACCAAAATTTAACCCCATCTCAGTGATCATTGGATCTGTTGCCTTTGTGTCAGCTGGCATTATTGGGGCAGTCATTTATCTTCTCAAGCAAGCAAAGGTGCAAGGATCCTACAGCCTGGTGAAAGCCTTGAGAAGCAAAGTGTGACATTACACATGTAGGTTTTAATGGACATCTTTATGTGCTGCTATGGAACAGTGTATTTATGTTACATAGGACCACCAGCTATAGCACAAGAAAGGCCAGTTCTGGCAAGCTATGTGCTATAAGAGTTCCTCTGTGAATGAATTCAAAACAAGCTTGTGCTGCCCAGAGCTTTGCCTTCTGGTACATATGGAGAACCTGGATGCTAAACCATAGTAATCCAGATATTCTGCCTGTCAAACAAAAAAGACTGAAAGACTGTGTTAAAGGACAACAACAACTATCTTGACTTAAACTGGATGGATCTTAGTGTGTGCAAAAACAATGTCTGCACTTAGATTTGCACTTAGACTTTCTATGGTGTGTGTACGTGTGCGTGTGCGTGTGCGTGCATGATTGTCATTATTTTAGTGTCTGAAAGCTGCTCATATTTATAGTTACTATTATTTTAGGCACATTGTTCGTAATTGTCCTGTTAGTGTGCTCGTGTACTTGTGGTAGAGATGTGTTACGTGTCATACATGTTAATTTGGCTGTTCTCCTTCAGCATAGCTGTAGCTCTTCTGATCTTTTGTTGGGCAATGAAAAGAGTGAACTAAGTAATTGGTAAACCCAAAAGAAAAGGGATTTTGTCAAAGTGAGAGCAAAGGAACAATACATCATTTCACTGGCAGATTTCTGGGAGGACCTGAAATTATTTTGAACTGATGCAGTCATTATATCCAAATGGTGCATATAGGAATATCCTATGACTTTCAGTGTCCATCTGGCAAGGATAATGTGTACAATATTTCCAGAAACTGTGCACTTTGGCATCATTTCATGAAATAAAACCAAACTAGATAATTCTAGTCAACAAAAAATTCTGTCTGGAATGTCTTAAGATTTAGGCATTTACCAGGGGTGCTCTCCCTGCGCACATTGAGCCTGATTCTGGGATTTACGCTAATGCAATCGCAACTGCATTCTCTCACGGATCGCAGTTGCTGAAATATGCTAATGCCTTCCAAAGCACAGCCGAGCATAGGGGCGCCCACTGCTGCCTTCTCATATCCATCCGACGACATGCAAAATCGGTAACATCGATGCACATCGGACAGTCACGCAACATGTAAGTCAAGGCTGACCAGCCGCAAACTCTGCAGTTCTCCTGACAAGCACAGAGGTCTCATGCTGTGAAGGAGATCGCAATGGATCATTTATGCACGCCTATTAAACAGCGTTTAGACGGTCCAACTCACCTGCATTTTCCTGACCACCCCACTCGTTAACATCCCCAAACACTGACTACCTGTCACTCACTTCGCTGTTTTTTTCTCTATGTGAGCATAATCGCGATGCAATTGCTGCGCGTGGGCAATGTGGCTTTCGCGCATGCATAATGGCAAACAATAGCTCGATCTGCGTGATTATCGGCTTTGCAAAAAACTCTGCATCAGGTTCATTGTCTATATTCACCTTTTTGCTGCTGCTACAGAAAATACCTGGAAAATAGCGCAGGCAGTTTTCCTTGTGATATTCACATGCCCTGTAGAGAAATTACTGGGGAATGGTGCTTTCAGCAGTTTCCCACAGATATGAGCAGGTGCTGTGTACTGTGACGCACTGCCAGAGTCTTCTCTGCGCACTGTTCAATTGCAAATAATGTACGTCGCAGTAACGAGAGGAATATTGTGTTTACTACCAGAAGGGCCTATTAAGCAATCATTTACTTGTATAAAGAGCTTTTTAGCCACTTAGGAATGTTTTGCTTGAATGGGATAAAAGTAAAACAATAGGAGATAAAATGGTCAATCAAAATCTGACTCCAAAGTTTCTCCCATCGGAAGGAAAATTGTTTACTAAGCATATTAGTGAATTTACTAGCGGCAGGGCCATCCTGTGCATGGCAGCTAGCGGTTGTACTTCATATGACCCATACAGTGGTTAAACCATTTTCATATGATCTGTTGCCGGATATATTACATATTGTGAATATCCTGCACTGTTTGAGTGTATTTGCCAGCAGTAGTGCTTTATGTATAGCCTAGCATCGCATTTGCTGTTTGCACTGCTATGAATAAAATAACACTAAATTTTGCATTATGCATTCACATGTCTATAACCAACAACTATACAGTTAGATCCAATCAACTGTTTAAAATCAATAGAATAGAGATTAAAGATAAATAAGAAATGTCCAGGATGCAATTTTTAAGCTGTCCCTATAAACACTGACTGCACATTTAGCCAGCATTGCAGATTTTTCCAGAGATTATAGTAGTACTTTTACACTCACTGGATGTTTAACAGCATGCTTTGTTTCTATATTACTTGTATTCTTCACAACATCATACTTGACTACCATAGTAATTTCCTCCCCGGGAGGAGCCTGGAAAGGAGACGCAGTAGGGCAATGCTGGAGGCTAGACTACTTGCGTCATTATCATAGAATTGCACCATTAGGCCACGCCCTCACCTCACAGATCTGCGGATTGCCGGTATTATTTACCCTATTCTGCCCACTTCACTAGGAAGTGGGCGGGATGCTGGAGGGGTGCCTACTCTTCTGGTGGTGCAGGAGGCTACCAAAAAAATCGGTAGCCTTCCGCAGGTTCCCTGAGAGTAGGCAATCATGGTGTTACTTGCATCTAGTGGGCACTGGGGGTGATTCAGCATCGGACGGAATTGCAAAGCTGCACGCTGGCTATAGAATATGATGTATGCACGCTGGCGGCTTTGCAATTCCGCCCTTGCAAATATGGAAATGCAGCAGGAGGTATATGACACCCTCTGCTTCATATGCGATCCCAGCACTGTGATTGAGGTCGCAGGCTGGGATCACCATTTCGACCATCGGTGGTCGATGGTCACAATGGTGGATGGCGCCGGGCCTCTTGCCAGCTAAGTAAGCCTCAGCTTACTCAGGCTGGCCGGCTTGCGAGGCCAGGAAACTGCATCCGTCGACGTAGTCCCTGGCCTTGCCACTCCCGGAAAACGGGACGGACATGCCCCCATTTCCGGAAACAAAGGCCAACCCCGCCCCTGCACCGCCCCTTAAATGCCTCTACCTGTCAAACAGGCAGTGGCATTGAAGGAGCTGCGTGCGATTACGCAGGACCCATTCTGCACACTTGATAATCAGGAATCTGCGTTCAGCATTACATTGCCTGCAATGCTGAATCAGCACCACTGTTCTTTATAGATGTCTCCAGTTTTAAAATTGAAAATGACTAATGTGGTTTTCTTATAGTCTATATTTTTATAAGCTCTTATGTTTAAAACCTGTTATGTTTGGTTCACACATTATATTGTTTATTATGAAAGAAAATATTTCAATTAAAATGTGATGCTTTTTAAATGTGGTTTGTTGATTAATTTCTAATGCATTGATTGTCTTGCGGTACAAAACAGTAGTTTGCAGGAATTTATGCTCTGCAAACTTTATTTGTTCTAGGGAATAGGATTACCAACCTAGCAAAAGCTAGTGGGTTTAAGGGCAACCCTCCATCTGTTCGCTGAAGGCAGGGAGAGTGAGGTTTTTCACTCACCTCCCTGACGATCTAGCAGTAGAGCAATGCATGCGTAGTCAATGCAGCTCAAGGATGGTGGTCACATGCACGCCTGAAAGCTGCATCACAGCGACAGATTTTCAGGAGCTATGATGCCAAATTAAAGGTCTTGGTCCGTAGAGTTGCAGAAATATATTGGCGTTGTAATAATTGGTTACTTTGTTTCAGAGTTATGTGGCAAAACGTCCACCCGCCATTTACCATTTACAATGCATCAATGTTGTGCTCTGGAAAATGTGACAGTTGGTGAACTCTCCCTGTGCACCTGCTGGATGACCTGGAGCTTGTTACCTGCTGGGTGGTCTGCAAAATGTGATAGTTATTTGCAGCCGCATATATCAGTGTTTCTTGGGGGGACCTCAATCATTGACTGCTGTGTTATTTCATTATTCACTTCACCTCGCATTGTTTACACCAAACATGCCTAGTGGCCGGCCTCAAGGACGTCGACGTGGTGGAAACCATACAGGAAACCTTAACTTTAAATATCTTAAAGAAGGTATAACAAGATCAACTGATATGCCACTTGAATTGGACAATATATATTCGCCACAACACTACTCTTTGGATGTGCAATGTGTGACCTGTGGTGCCCTACACGTCTTGGTATAGGAGATTAATGGCCATTTTTCAGACTGCTGTCACAATGGAAAGGTTTCGTTGACCAAAGGGTTCTACCATTTTTAGTTGAGCTCTTTATGACAAATACCCTCAAATTACGGACTCATTATCTCCTTAATACCTTCAGTAACTAATAGCCATAATATCCTCCATAACTAAGGCAGTTACTGCCAGGATACCCTAGTTATTTATTATTTTTATAACAGTGGAACATCGCTGCATGTATTGTGACTGTGGAAGATGTTTCAGTCAGTGGACAGAGATAGCTTTTATACAGCAAGCAGTTTTAGATCTTAAGATCTTTAGCACCCAGTTCTGTGAGTAATTTACTAAAGGTCGGTTTTGGCTTTTTGGGTGATTTTCACTTTAGAACATTGGGCCAAGAAAAGATGAGAAAAGCAGATTTACTAATGGTCGGTTTGTAAAATAACCAGCCCCAGACCTCTCAGCCTGTTTTGGTATGGGAAAATAGGGGGGAAAAATGGTGTAGGGCTCCCCTTATTTTCCTATTACCAGTATCAAGCTGAACCAGCCTGGGGGCTAATGCCATATCATGGGGACATACAGAGTGGAATCCCCCTACATCACATTAAACAGCCCCAAACTGAAATTCCTTGAAACAGTGGAGACCCCCAAAAATATAAAAGGAACTACCAGCCCTGGGCTAAAAGCCTGAGGCTATTCGCCACACTCTTGGAGGCCGTGGGTGCAGGGTTATTAGTAATACAATAGTAAACAATATTGTTCGTTACATGTGGACTACAAGTCCCAGGCAGCCTACTCCAGCATGTCAGCACTTGTGGAAGTGCCAGCAAACCTAGACATTAAAGGCCTGAGGGCCCGCTGCCACCTATAGTCTGCCTGTAAAGAAAATATTAAAATAATGCAGAACTCGCACACCGTATGTTTAAGGGGCCCATTTATCAATTAGTTTTATCATGCGCAACAAGTTTTAAAACTCGTTGCATATGATAATGGTGCTCCAGCCAATCAGCTCCTAACTGTCATCTGTTTGAAAAATGACAGTTGGGAGCTGTTTGGCTTGAGCACCATTTATCAAACACGACGAGTTTTAAAACTTGTTGCGTATGATAAAACCTGTTGATAAATGGGCCCCTTAATCTTTTATTTAAAAAAAAAATAATTCATACTTACCAAACCCTACTCTTTAGTCCATGTAGGCATCCATATGTTTAAGGAAAATGACAAACCGGAAACCAAACCCCATGGACAGCACTGTGCACTGTGTACAGTGCTATGCGTAAATGATAGGTCACTGCCAATTACTGTTAAAAGAGTGAATGGGAAGCGCTGATTGGCTAAGTGTGCCACTCCCATGACAATCAGTGCTACCCCCATCACTCCTTTAACAGTGACCCACAGTGACCTGTCCATTACACATAGCACTGTACAGAAGCCTGCACAGATCATAGTTTTTCACGATCCGTGCCACTATAATACATCTTCCGCACTGCGTCTGCCGTCAGAATGAAGTAGCACTTCTGTGTGTGCTTGCTTCCACGAAGCCTGGGGAGACAGGCAAAACGCGTCGATCATGAGCACATCGTTGGGACAAACAAGCACATGCGGAAGCACTCCTTCAGTCTTCTGGCAGACACTTTGTTTACTCTCAGCACACACCATAAACAGGCCAGTGCTTACAGACATCATCTGCTACTAGGGGGGGTGAGTTATGCCAACAGGCAATCTCCCCATCCTATATATAGTGGACCTGTGTGGATTATCTGTGGTTGCTACTGGTGACCAGCACTGTATTGCACTATACTTAAAGGGACATTGACTATAAGAGGCACAGTCTAAATATCCACTTGCCTTAAATAAGAGGACAGTGCCGAAAAGTCATTGTAAAAATCTATCGTAGAGTAGAGTAATTCTCCAACTGGTGCATCACACAATTACCATATTGCACATTTCCAGAACTAGTAGAGATGGACATTGATTTATGTTAAATGTTGTTTTGTGTCTGTGGTGTCATATGTATACTGGTACTAGGTATTTTATTAATATAATCATTTTATATGAGATTTAAATACAATTTATGCTGAACCATTTTGCTATAAAATAAATTCTATCACCACTATGTATTATATGTATCAGTATTAAGCCTTCTTTTTGGTAAGAGAGTGAGCGCTGGGAGACTCCCTTATAGTTTTTATACCAGACATTCAGGGAAGGTGGATCCATGTTCTCCCCAGCAGCTATCAAGAGTTACCTACCCTTATTTTCACATATTGGGATTTCACCCTGGAGGCTATAACTGTATGGGGCTTACTGGAGGTGATGGCTGTATGGGGGTCTCCACAAGGTTGATGGCTGTATGGGGGATGTGCAGTTCTAGGATGAAAGAAATGCCTGAGTGAGTACCCAAACATACACATGAAAAAGTCATGGTGGACTATAAACACCAAATGCTCCTGTTGCTGTTCATAAACTCCTTAAATCAAGCGGGCATGTAAAGCGGTAATGTTAATGGCAACAGTAGACCTTTCACATGGGTCTGCATAGCATGCTAAGCACCTCAAATATACTCAAATGTTATATTGCAGAGTTTATTACAATTATTGTGATTGGTGTTTGGTATTTGGCATGTACACCTGCATTTTCCCTCTATTTACTTTGTGGAACTATAAGCCTCAGCTGCCAGTGAGTCCCAACTGGCAATTTTTGGTGGCATTTGGAAGGGCAGTTGGTGTGGTTATCTGAGTTCATGAAAGAAACCAAAAGTTCATGTGGCAAGATACAGGAGCTCCTCTATCTTACCACATTAAGTTTTGATTTCTTTCTTGAACTCAGATAAGAATTAACCTTTTTTAAATATATTTATTACGGTCTTTTTTATTTAAATTTATATCTATGTCATTGTATATGACACCTTTTAGAGTGGACACGTATTTAATGAACTGTATTTTTATTTTAAATAAATTGTGAGATTTTAAATATAATTTATTGTGGTTGATATTTATGTTTTGCATTTTACTTGCAGTTTGAAATGTCACTTGTATGCAAATATTTATATAAACATGCTGGTCGATACTGATCAATTTTACTATTTGCATTATTAATAATTATAGTATACCACCAGTACTATAATCTAATTGATATGAGCTGACGCCCATATTGTTGGACATTGCGGTTTATTTACACTTGTGATTCACATGTA
Organism: Taudactylus pleione; assembly: GCA_031769625.1. Classification (NCBI taxonomy): domain Eukaryota; kingdom Metazoa; phylum Chordata; class Amphibia; order Anura; family Myobatrachidae; genus Taudactylus; species Taudactylus pleione. The sequence continues at coordinate 465,203 of JAUIMM010000545.1, forward strand.
GAGCCTATTATTTACATACTTATTTTAGGGTGTTTTTCTATTGGTGCTTTTCCACACAATTTCCCATATGTGTATATATAGAACCCCCCAAAAATAATGAGGATATTAAACAAAATCTAATTGTATTAAATAAGAAGCTGGAAAGAGTAGAAACAGAGGTAACACACATTAAGAAGAAAAAATTTCAGAGGGATAAAACAGATTATTCATCTAATAGAGTTCATGACTGGAGTAGAACTGGGAATTTAGCTTCTAAAGAAATTAGGAAACCATACAAAGAAAGAGGGAACACATGGATTTTGATTCCCTCCAGGCATAAACATCCAAAACCTGCTCATTCTTCTTTTCAAAAACCTTTTCCTGCAACACAGAGAAATCACTTCTCCGGTCTTGAGAGATTAGACTCTGAGGATAGCGATTGCATGACACCTGGTTTCACTCCACACCCTCGGGATCGCTACACAAAATATCTGTTCAAAGAAGAGATCCAATGAGCATACCTATTAAAAAGAGGATACAGAGAAGGAGAGGAACCAGAGGAGGAAGAAAGGAATCAAAGAAAAAGAAGATTCCTAAAAAAACAATAAATGAAGTAGAAATAAGAAAACAGGGAATTTTTAATTTATCGAACCACAACTTGTCAAATATAGACATCTCTCTCCTTAAGAAGGGGTTTTCTTTTGCTCCTACAGCTGGGGCAAATAATTTCCAAATGTTCATTGATATGAATAAATACACTAGAAATCTCACACTAAAGAGACATTTTCTGAAAAAAGAAACAGGGATTTTGAAAAATTATGAGGCATCATCAAAATCGGGGCTCAAACCCCCATCCAAATTTTACCCACTGGAATCTAGGAGCACACAAATAGACACATTCTATGATCTGGTTAACAGAGACCTTTGCGCCATTGATAACAAGGTGCCCAGAAAATCAAATCTAACCGAGTTTGAGAAATAAGCTCTCAAAAAATTGAAAAAGAATGAACAATTGGTTTTCAAACAGGCGGATAAAGGGGGTGGCCTTGTGATCCTGAACCGGGATGATTATACGAAAGAGGCTTTGAGACTTCTAGGAGTACAAACATCCTACATGAGAAATTGAACAGGACCCAACCATGACGTTTGTAGATGAACTTTGTAAAATACTGGTTGATGCTCTTCATAAGGATATCATCAATAAAGATGAATACCAATTTTTCATTAAGAATAACCCGGTCATCCCTACATTTTACTATTTACCCAAGATCCGTAAGAGACTTGACAACCCACCAGGACGACCCATAATCTCTGGGATAGACTCTTTGACATCAGGGTGCTCAGAGTATGTGGAGAAATTCATAAACAAACATGTAGGTAATCTAGAATCTTTTGTGAAAGACACTACATCCATCTTACAAATCCTTAACAAAATACAGTGGAAAGATGGAAACAAATGGGCAACGGTCGATGTACAGTCATTATACACCTCCATTCCACATGATGTGAGTACTTCCAGTTGTCATGAATTTTTAGAGGATGATTCAATTTTAAGTCAGGAACATAAAGATTTTATTTGTATTCTAGTGAAATTCATTCTTAGCCGTAATTATTTTACATTTTTGGATACATTTTATATACAAGTAGAAGGTACAGCGATGGGCACAGTTTTTCCCCCCAGCTTCGCGAACCTGCATATTTGAAGTTGGGAGCATAAATATATTTATGGAGAACACCCTTTTAAAAAAATTTTTATCTTATATGCAAGGTACTGTATATAGATGACATTTTGCTAATCTGGGATGGCACAGAAGGAGAGTTTTCACTTTTCATGGAGTACTTAGAAATTAATGAATACAATCTATCCTTCACCCATAAATTCAGTGAGTCTGAAATTGAATATTTAGACCTCATTCTAAGTAGCAATTCCTCTGGAATTGTAAGTAGCAACTACATAAAACCCGTAGATACAAACAGCTATGTCCACTTCAATAGTGGACATGCCAACAGCTGGAAAACAAATATTCCATTTTCACAATTTTGCCGTTTACATAGGAATTGTAGTTCAACTAAAACTTTTGAAGACCAGATGGGAACATACTCAGAGAGATTTCGCGAAAGAGACTACCCTGAAGAAATCATAAAAGAAGCAGCAAACAAAGCAAGTACCTTAAAGCGTGAAGACCTTTTACTATACAAGACAAAGAATACCAATGAAAACAAAATCATCTTCGTCACCCAGTTTAACCATAAAGAAAAGGAGATTAGAAGAATTTTCAATAAACACTGGAATATTCTAAAAACGGACACCATTCTCAGCAAAATACTCCCAGACAAGCCCATGAGCAGTTGGGTTGTATATGTTCTAGAATGCCCATGCCATTTAAAATATGTTGGCAAGACAAAAATAAATATTAAACTAAGAATTCAGGAGCACGTACGTGCTATTAGAAACAAAGTGGAAAACCATTCCGCCCCAAAACACTTTAGTAAATATCATAATGCTGAGCCTTCAGGAATTAAAGTATAAAGCAATAGAGCATGTTCAGCTAGGGGATAGAGGAGACGACAGGGATAAAAAACTGTCACAAAGGGAGATGTTTTGGGTTTTTTCTTTAAATACAATGGCCCCCTTTGGCTTAAACGAGTGATACAAGATTGCACCCTTTCTGTAAACTGTTTTAACAATGCATATTTTCCATGCACGCTTCAATTGTCATATTTATCCCTGAGATGGAGAGTTTTATGCATATATATACATGTGTTTTTTATATATATGTATTTGTGTATCATGTCCTCTACATCTTTTTTTAAAAAACAATCTTGAGTACTGTGCTGCTATAATCTGTTTTATCCACTAGATGTCATGTCTTTTTATACCTTTTAAAATAATATATTTTATTCATACTTATAATTGCTGCTAAAATTATATACTGTGTCGTTTGATATGAAACAACAGTATATGAAACATCTGTATCCCATTAAGTTATATCTCCATATATTAATTGATATTAGTCTTAAGACTCCTGGTATAAGAGAAAATGGAGTTATATGTCTCAATAATGAAATACTACAATAAAATGGCTGCCATATTCTGGAACACGTCTAGATAGAACACAAAGATTTGTGGAAATCCCGTTGAGAAGGAGTTCACTCCCAATAGGTGGAGCTATAGGTATCAAGTCCCAAAGAATATATAATCTTATTCCAAGCAGGGTTACCCGCTGGTTTGCGTGGTAACGCATGCGCGGGTATACACAATATGGCAGAAATGTCCGCACATAGCTCTACTGCGCATGCACGAAGAAACACAAGATGGCGCCGGATTATAGATGCCAGCACTCTCGCGGGATAATAGTGAACCCCGCACATGCGTAGTGGCATGCAAGATGGCGGCGACTACCAGAAACGCTGTGTATGGAGATCCTGTAATTACCCTCAAAGGTATATAAGACAGCTAAATGATTGTATATATATCCTCCTGACGAAGTCCAGACATTATATAAAGGACGAAACGCGTTGAGGACCAGGGTGTACCCTGTTGTTCTATGACCAGCGATTACCGGATAAGCCCAATATCTATTTTATAAATGTAATTATTCATTTTTATGTGCGTGTATTATATTGTGATTACATTTTTTCAAAAACTACTATACTATGAGAGTACCTCTCCTTTTGCTTTTCTATATGGTTCTGGAGTAACTGTGATGTGCATTGGAGTATGAGAGGAATCCTACTTGGGTTAATACGGTACGCATTATCTATTCAGAGTGTGCCATTTATGCCCCAATTTACTACACTATAAGGCACTTTTTCTCACTCTTCTCTCTTTAAAAAAAAAAAAAAAAAAAATATATATATATATATATATATATATATATGTATACAGTATCATGTGAGCAGCACTCCCAATATCCCAATACACAGAACTGTACACAGAACTATAATACCGGTGCCCTCCTAGGTATCCCACAGCAGAGGGTCCAACATATAGAGAACAGTAGGCGGCACTGGATAAGTTAAATCCAAGACACGGCGCTATTAATGAATCAATGTTTCGAGACCTCTATATTGTCTCGTCATCAGGATAAAAATGTAACAAACTTACTAACCTTATATAAACCATCACCATGTATATTGTCAGCAGTTGGGCTTCCCAAAAGATGCTCCATAGTGACGTCATCATAAGACGCCCGTTGCCATGGCTACAACAATAACCAAGAAGTACAGAATTGTGAACAATTCATAATAAATTACATATAAATCTGACCACAGAAAACATAAAACAATCATACTCACCCAAATGTGTAATAGTCTATGCAACCTGTTCTAATGTTCTATATAATAAACAGTTCACATAGATTGCCATGACTACATGTATGAGACAACTATTGCGGAACACCCCTACAGATCAATATGTCACCCGAACATTGTAGATACTTCATCGCAAACATAGTAGTACCTAAATATTACTCAGCCATTTAAATAACGCAATGCAAGCCCATACTCTCATGAGTCCTTTGGGGGATATGGGGCCTGATTCAGAGCCGTTCGCTATTTGTGGTCGTTCGTTCAAAAACAAGGGGTGGCTATTCAAATGATCCGTTCGTAAATTGCAGTCTGTTCCCACCTCTAAGTCTGAACGAGCGAGCAAAACATACGCTCGTTTATTTGATAAAAACGCCCCCTGGCCGCACGCACCATACGTCATGTCCGCTATTTATTAGATTAATCGAGTACATCGTACAGCGTATGAACTGCTCGCTATTCTTGTGGTTGGTGTTTTCAACCGCTATTTTGCGAGCAGTTCTGAGTAAAAAAAACCAAGTGACGTGGTCAATGACGCTGCTGTATTAATTATGCACTCCCTTAAAACGCCCGTTTTGACCTTTAAGCACGCCTGCGTTCGGATCTCCACTCCCCGTTTTCAAGCACCTTCCCCTGTTACCACCCACATACGCCTCATTCTGTCACTCAAAATAGCAGGCCCTCGCTATATTGCGTACCAACGATTTTCGGCCGCACTGACTGGTTCGCGCATGCGTACTAAAAACCGTACGCATGCGCAGATGTGCGAACATCGCTCGGAACGAGCGTACTGCCGCTAGCGAGTGGCTCTGAATGAGGGCCTTGGTTCCCAGTCTATGGATCCATTGTGATTCACACTGCAATAATTTCCCAGCACGGTCACCTCTGTGTAACAACTCAGTTATGTGATCAATAAATATAAAATGAAGTGTGGATAAACTATGCACAGCAGTTAAAAAATGGCGGGCGGCCGGCTGATCACTATGTCCATTCAAAAATGCTGCCTTAATTGCTGAACGATGTATCGCCATTCTTTCTCGTATCATACTCTCAGTCTTCCCTACACAGCTGAGCCCACAGGGACATGTAATAAGATATACAACAAATTTCGTCTGACAAGTCAATCTGTGGGCCTGATTCAGACCCGGTCGCTAGATGCGTACTCTCGCTACCAGCGTATGCAAATTCAGAACACACCAGCAAGGCAGGTGAACACATGGCAAGGCATAAGCACACCCACTATGTCTTGGCATGAGATCACTTTGTGTATGCCCCACCAGCCTGTCTTAAGATGCCCACTTGCGCACGTCATCTCCAGGAAGTGTATACAACCATCGGTACATCAGGTACCATCGGAAGCATTCGCAGCACTTGTGGTTGTCTTTACCCTACTGCAAGCATTGCGAGCACTTCAGTGTAAAAACCAGCCAGGTGACTTGTACTATGACGCTGCCTATTAATTATGTATGCCTCTGAAATGGCGTTGAAACACTCAGGCACGCCTGCGTTCGCACCTCCACTCCCCCGTTGCTACTGCCCTGCCCCTGTTTCCACCCACAAATGGCTTCTCCTGTCACTCATTCCACTGGGCAGTCTTTGCTGGGCGAGCGAGCGCTTCCTGATCACTCGGACTAGTTCGCGCAAGCACACTGCGATGCTTACACATGTGCACATTAGCAAACATCGCCAGCAACGAGCGAACGCTTGCTAGCGACCGGGTCTGAATCAGGCACTGTGTCTGATCGATAGACGTTTCCCACTATGAGGATGCCTAAACTCAGAACCCGTATTCATGTATCTGCATGTCAGACAGTTAAGACATCTAAACCAACCAGGTTTAAGAGACAAATAAAATACACTGAAATAGCCTTATCCACCTATAATACACTAAAATAGCCAGATCCACCGAAAATACACTAAAATAGCCAGATCCACCTATTATATACTGAAATAGCCAAACCCATCCAAATTACACTGAAAAAGCCAGATTCACATAACAATACAGTGAAAAGCCAGGTCCACATAAGATACATGGGGGCACAGAGCTTGGAAGGTTGGCTGGACTGAGGGGGGGGGGCAGGTCACGGAAGGCTGGACTGGGGGGCACAGGGCAGGGAAGGCTGGCTAGACTAGGTGGGGGACACAGGGATGGTTGGCTGGACTAGAGGGGGACAGGGCAGGGAAGGCTTGCTGGACTGGGGGGGGGGGGCAGGGCAGGGAAGGCTGGCTGGACTAGGGAGGAGGTACAGGCCAGTGAAGGCTGGCTGAACTAGGGAAGGACAGGACAGGGAAGGTTGGCTGGACTGGGGGGCACAGGGCAGGGAAGGCTGTTTGCACTAGGGGGGGAAAGGCAGGGGCGTTTCTAGACAGGAGGGGCCCATGTGCAGTCTCCATCATGGGCTCCTTCCTCTCTGTCCGGCGGCCGGCAGCACACTAAAGTGTGCCCAGAGAATATAGTGCATGCGCAGATCACCGGGAAAATGGCCGTAAAGTGGAGAAGGATAAAGTACCATCCATTCAGCTCTGTTTCTTTACAAGCTGTGTTTGAATAATGACAGTAGCTTACAAATGTACTTTGATCAGGTACAAAAGTATAAAAAATCCACTTACCACTCCTAGAGCAGTGCACACTTCACAGCATGTGAGATTAGGATCCTGCCACAGGCGTGCTGCCTACACTCACCAAAGATGTGACACAGGCTGTCAGTTATAATAGCAACTCTGTGACAAACCCATTTTCTATAGACAATGACAGTGTAAGACATTTAAAGGCTACAAAAGCACTTTTAATATCAGGTTTAACCTGTTACCAATTTTATTTTTTTTAAAGTACATAAAATGAAAGAAGGAATATACAATTGTATGCAGGCAAAGTAATAAGAATATATGCAAGTTTATAACAAGTGCTCCTTTTATCCAGCAGAGGCCACAATAATGGCAGGAGAATAACCAAAAATTAGTAATGTAACAAAAAGAACATGTAACACTCATATAGGCAAATGTTAATTTAAAATGCAGAAAAATATTAGAACCCACAATTTACAAAAAATTATCAACAATTATGTGGAGAGGATCTAAATTAATGCATTGTAGATGTAGAGAATCATGAAAGCCTCTAGAGCACAGGTTCTCAAACTCGGTCCTCAGGACCCCACTTTGGGGCTAGAGGAGATAGTTGTGCCATCAATTGATAATGAAATTGGGGGAAGTGAGGTTATTCGGGAGGATGGGAAGATGATCAGCTCAGTCTGAGACATGTTAAGTTTAAGAAAGCGCTGGGACATCCAGGAAGAGATAGCAGAGAGACAGTTGGAGATGCGGATGAGGAGAGAAGGGGGTGAGGTCAGGGGAGGAAAGGTAGATCTGAGTATTATCAGCATAGAGATGATATTGGAGGTCAAAAGAGTTGATGAGTTCACCTAAAGAGGATGTATATAGGGAGAATACTAGAGGTCCAAGAACAGAACCTTGGGGAATGTGGGGGTTAAGAGGAGCCATGAGAGGATACCGAGAAGGTACAGTCAGATAGGTAGGAGGACAGCCAGGAGAGGGCAGTGTCATGTAGACCAAGGGAGTGAAGGCTTTGCAGAAGGAAAGGGATGTTCACAGTGTCAAAAGCAGCAGAGAGGTCAAGGAGAATGAGCAGAGAGTAGTGGCCCTTGAATTTGGCAGCAAGGAGGTCATTGGTGACTTTCGTTAGGGAAGATTCAGTGGAGTGGAGAGAAGGGAAGCCAGATTGAAATGAGTCAAGGAGGGAGTGGGAGAAAAGAAAGGTGGTAAGGCGGTTGTAAACAGTATGCTCAAGGAGTTTGGAAGAAAAAGGGAGGAGAGAGATGGGTTGATAGTTGGAGAGTGTGTTAGAATCAAGGGTAGGTTTTTTAAGAATGGGTGAGACAAGTGCATGCTTGAATGCAGAAGGGACAGTGCCAGATGAGAGGGAGAGATTGAGGAGGTTGGCAAGATGGGAACAGGCAGAAGGAGAGAGGTAGTGGATGAGGTGGGAAGGGATAAGGGGGGGAGGTGGAAGGGGGGGGGACCAGATGAGGGCCAAGACTTCCTCTCCAAATACAGGGGATAAGGATATTAGAGTTGGTAAGATGGGGGGGGGTTGGGAAAGGAGAGGGTGGAGTGCTGAGGGTCTGGTGGGATATGATGTCCTGACATATGGAGTAAATTTTAGATGCAAAGTAGTTTGCAAAGTCAAGGGCAGAGAGCGAGGAGGGGAGGCGAGGAGGGGAAGGGCAGAGGAGGGAGTTGAAAGTGGCAAGGAGACGCTGAGGTTTGAGGACTGGGAGGAGATGAGGTTCTTGAAATATGATTGTTTGGAAAGGGACAGGGCAGCATTGTTGTACGAGAGCATACATTTGAAATGGAGGAAGTCTGTTTTAGAGCCACTGTTGCTTGGCAATTCGTGAACACTTTTGCAGGTATCTGGTGCATTTGGAATGCCAGGGTTGAGGTGTTGATATGCGAGGTTGAGTAGCGATTGGTGGAGCAACAGAGTCCAAAGCAGAAGTAAGTGAGGCATTGTACAGGGAAGTGGCTTGTTCAGGGCAGGACAGAGACGTTAAGGGAAAGAAGAGAGTCCAACAGGGAGGAAAAAGAGACAGTGTAGATATCCTCAATGTTACGCTTAGTAATGCTAGCCTTAGGTGGTAGAGGAGGGGAAAGAGAGAGGGATAAGTAAAAAGTTAGAAGGTGGTGGTCAGAGAGGGGGAATGAGGTATTAGAGTATTCAGAAATATCACAGCGGTAAGTGAAGACCAGATCAAATGAGTGCCCACTCATATTGGAAGTTGAGGAGGTCCATTGGGATAGACCAAATGAAGATGTGAGGGTAAAGAGTTTAGAGACAGAGGATTCTGTGGGGATATCATGACGATATTAACACAAATGGTTGATGTTTTATGACTTCTCAAACATTTAAGCTGCTAAAAAGTCAAACAGTGCATGAATCCCATGGTGTGACAGAGTTGCAGGACCAATTGAGATGCACGGTCTTGGAAATGTATTGGGCAGTGACTGGGAGGTGGGTAATCAGATGCACAGATATGCACTGTCTAATGGGCATGTTATGAGAGTGTTGTGGGCGTGATGCATAGCTGGTTGTGAACTCAGATGCTTAATCGCTTACAGTGGAGACCATACTTTGATGGAGAATCTGCATATAGCATAGGGCTGATGGTTTTGATGGTTTGTCCAATGGTTGCATCTAAAGACGCACAAAGCAGGATAGCTGCCACTAAAGATGCACAATGTGGGCACATTCAGATGCAAGGATTTATACCATGGAAAGGCTAATACTAATGTAGAAGCCACTGTTGCAAATGATGCCCACATATTCGCAGCTACACACATAGCACACGCGGATGATGACCAGAATCAGCTCCACTGTATCCAGAGGTGGCAAAGAGCCCTATTTATCACAATCCACATCTCAGATGTAGATGTGATGTGATAATATCACCAGGATTTGCAGTGCGAAGGATGTATCAAATATTGCATGGAGCTGCAGAGCTTGCAAGAAAGCTCTGTCCTTGCAAATCCTCTTTGCACACTTTTCAGGGTATAATTTGCAAAAAATACCCTGACAGTGTGATTGCTCATGCGCCACCGGATCTCATCCCCCCTGCGATTGCATACCCCCCTGCCCGCGCAACTGCAAACCCCCCTCACCCTCCACTCCGCCTCCTTCGCTGCTAAGCTTACACTTACATGCCCAGTAATCGGTGCTCTGGTGAGGTCTGCAGGGACTACGGTCAGTTGGTCTCCAGGATTGTGCTCTGTGACGCCGGTTAGCTGCTCTTATAGCATAGAGTAGCTGACCGGGGTCACAGAGCAGAATCCCGGAGACCAGCTGACTGGATTCCCAGAGGACCTCTCCAAAGCACCAATCACCCATCTGGGTGCAGGTAAGTGTTTTTTTATTACTGTAACTTTTTGTTTTTTTACAAGGTGATCTGCGCTGCTGTCTATCAGACACACAGGCTGATAACAGACACTTACTCCGGACTCTGCTTTCCCTGCCAGCAGGCAGGGAAGGTTGAGTAAGAGTATGTGGGACAGGGGATCCCTGCTTAACTCCATCTCCAAGTAGCGTTTTTTATTACAGTGCTCACCTCTGTATTTTTTCACAAATCACTTTGGTAAATTTGAAGCAGATCATATTTCCCATTACAAATATGGGACATGTAATCTGCTTACTAAAAATATGTGACATCAAACCATGTGGTAGATATATTAAACTAATGATCACCATGAATGAGTCCACTTGATAGTAAGCAAATGTACACCAGGTCCAATAGGAACTTCTTATACACAGATGATTGATGACATCTAAAAAAATTCCTCCGTTTGTGTGTTATTAACACCAATAGGGGGAATAAAAGAGAAGACAAAAAATAGTGCAGATCAAACTTGGACATATAGGTTTTAATGACAAGTTTGCACTTACAACATGCAGGTTTAAACAGGCATTTGTTTAAAAACATCAATGGTGGTAGGCTGACAGCACTCCCAAGGACTCCATCCTTCGGAACATCAGTCCTTCATCAGAAGCGTGTATATGGCTACACGCTTCTGATGAAGGACTGATGTTCCGAAACGCGTTAAGCGTGGGCTAAGTGGTGGAGCGCTTCCTGGAGTACCCCTTCCTGTGTGGCATATCCGAGTATCCGGAGCTGGGCTATTGCCTTCCCTCATTTGTCATCTAGAAGGTGAAGGATGGAGTCCTTGGGAGTGCTGTCAGCCTACCACCATTGATGTTTTTAAACAAATGCCTGTTTAAACCTGCATGTTGTAAGTGCAAACTTGTCATTAAAACCTATATGTCCAAGTTTGATCTGCACTATTTTTTGTCTTCTCTTTTATTCCCCCTATTGGTGTTAATAACACACAAACGGAGGAATTTTTTTAGATGTCATCAATCATCTGTGTATAAGAAGTTCCTATTGGACCTGGTGTACATTTGCTTACTATCAAGTGGACTCATTCATGGTGATCATTAGTTTAATATATCTACCACATGGTTTGATGTGAATTTGGGTTCAGAGGAGCGCTAGAGGTGGATTCACATATTATTGTTATTTTATATGTTTTTGGAGTTGTGTGGGTGTTTACTCCTTTTGTGTCTTCATCACCTGCTGCACCTCAGTATTTATTGCGCACTGTGTATCAAAATTGTTTTTTCTTAAAAATATGTGACGTAAAGGGCTTTTTTTAAAGAGTCTTTTTTTGCGAAAACTGCTCCAAAAGCGCTTTGATACATAAATATGATACTAAAATAAAGTGAAAAGGGTGTGGAAACGCCTTTTTTAGTAAAAAAAAAAAGATTGATAATTAGGACCCAAAGTGCCTTATAGCAGGTTGTTAATTAATTTTGGAAAGAATGTCCACAGGATTGGTGCCCTTTGCAAGGCTATACTCTCCCTGAACTGTATGCCCATCTTCCCAATGTAATACAGCCTAGACAAACATATTAAAACATATACAATGTATTTGTAGTACATGTGAGGGAATATGTATGATTAATAGTGCCCCTCACCAATAAATAACACACAGCCCGGACAACTGTAGCAACCTGGGAATATGTTTGGGATTGGTCTGTTAAAAAAAAAAAAAATTTCTTCATTACAAAGTTTTTAATGTTCTTTGTTTTATAATAACAAGACATCACTGTTTGATCATGAAAAGAAATGGACATCAGGATCACTAGTCACTATTGGCCAAAATGTCTTCACTGCATTTTTAATTTTAGAACTAGAAGTATTATAAGTATTTGGCCAGATAAATGTATAGGTGAGATATTTAGATTCATGTGGCTGTAAAAAGTTGAACCGTTCTTTCAATCTTTTCAAGCTTGGTGCAGTTTATGGTTTCTTGGACCACATAACACAACCAGATGTTTGCAAGTAGTATTAAGATTGGTGAGATGAGAACTTAACTTGGATGGGAATGTGCCAGTGGAGATAAACAGATTAAAGAGATAAGCTACAGGAGGAAACACAGGGTGGAAAAGTAGCAGAGATGATATAATGGAAAAGGGTCATGTGGGCAGGTTGTAGGGTAAGATGTTGAGATGAGTGAAGAGTGTCTTCTGCTACAGGAGGGAATGAACTAAGGGAGGCTGAGAATTGTAGTAGGAGAAAGTGTATGGGGTCTGGTATGTAGAGTTATCTTGTTGATTTTCTTTTGAAGTTGGTGGTAAACTCATAGGTTGTCAGAGAGCAGAAGTGGGAAATGTGTACGTAGGTAGAAAAGTGAGCTGATGGTCGCAAAGAGAGTTAGAAAAATGGGTGGATATTAGAGAAGTAGCTTGGCAAGTGAAAGGGCATTGTTGTAGTATCGACTAATATAATGGAGAAAGTAGGCATTGGAAGCAGATTTCTTCTAGTGGCGCTCAGCAGTGCAAATAGCACTCCCCAAGGTTGAGATCACATCATGTTTTCATACTGGAAGCAGATTGTATCAATGTACAGAATGCGGCCAGACCTCTGAAATCTGCAGTTTTTGGAGGTTTACCACAAGACATATGGATCCTCATATGTATTACAAAGGTCCACAAGCAGCCCCATGGCAAAGCAAGTCCTATGGCTGCAATGTGCCTATAAGCATCATGATCCGGAAAGCGTAGCTTTCCAGAGCATGTACTCGATAGGCAATGCCTTCTATAGATGGCATTGCCTATAGACACCTATGGGCTTCTTACTGCAAAGTGGCTCACAGAGGGATCTGAAGTGAAGACATTGCCAGGACAGCCAGGTATTGCAGAGCTGTCCAAGCGAGAAGATGATGATATATGCAGACATACAAGCAGGTAAGTAGATGAAGATGTCCAATAATGAATGCACTATAAATGTGATCATTAATACATCTTGCCCATAGTAATAAATACTAGAATTTGCTATGTCCCCTCGCACATAAATTATGTTCCATGGTAACTTTGTCCCCCCTCCCCTCTCTTAGTTCTGTCAGTGGCAGCAGCGCTTGGGCTGCAGTGAGTGCAGAGAGGCGGCTGCAGTCACTGAGCATAGCAACAGTCACCTCTGCCTGCACCTGAAAGGAGGGGGAAGAGCGAGAGCAATGATCACATCCCCCCCCGTGAATCTGCCTGTGGCGAAGGAGGACAACGTGGCCATGATTACTTACAATAGGCCATGTCCCTTGCCAGTACCCTGGCCCGAGCAGGTTCTCTACAGCCCTGTCTGTGTCACATCACTTTTAAGGTGGGTACACATTAGACGATATTTCACCCGATCCTACGGATTGGGCCAACATATCGTCAAAATCAGCCAGTGTGTATGCATCGTCAGGTTGGCCCTACATGCAGCTCAATCTTACAATGCGACTGACAACCCCATGCAGCGGGATGCTGCTGGAGCCGACGTATCGGGCAGTCAGGCACTGAATCATGTAATGTGTACCAGCAGCCCGATATATCGGCCCGTTCGTGGTGTGGTCGTCCATCGCAACGCTGGGTACACACATCCAGAGGCATCGGAATGATTTTATGTTGGGAGGGCAACAAAAACTCATTCCGGCTCCCCCTCCTCCCCTCCCTCTCCCACCTCCCCTCCCTCCCACCTGAGCAGCGGCCATGGACTGTCAGGGGCTGTGCTTTATAGTAATAGACTGCACAGCCTCTGCACCACAATGACGAGGAATTGTAATGTGCAGTTGTTTTTACTTAAAGAGCGTACATTACACCTCCTCCTCCAAGCGGTGCAGCCTATTACTATAAAGCCGCACAGCCCTGACAGTCTGCGGCCGCCACTCCTCTCTCATGTTTTTGGGGGGGGGCAAAGCACCCACTCGCCCCCCGCCCCCCTGTTCCGACACCCATGCACACATCATTAAGTGTGTACCCAGCTTTAGAGGCAGAACACAACAGTTGGAGAAATAGATTTTAATATATTGGATTTGATGTATACACTACTTTGGGAATCCAAAGATGGATGCATTAATTAGAGTTATACTTATACTCACCACCGTATATGAGCAATAATAACAATAATATATCCTATAAAAAAGAATAATATCCCTTCAGAATTGATCACATCACGATTTCAGTTCATTTTTACACTGATATTTCTGCAAAACATGTAAAGTAAAGTGTTTTGACTGTATCCAGCATATGTTGCTTATATACTATTAACATTTGGAGAACAAAACATCTGCATAACATCGCACAAAGAGGGCTCAAAACGGCAACAGGAATGTATTGCTTTGAAGCTTCCACAAGATGGCCGCCTCCAGGATCAGAGACCAAAGACCAGATAATAGGGAAATTACATTCATGGTATCCAAAGGAATATTCAGTCACTAGAGGGCATCGCCGTCATGCAGAACTATTGCAAAAGGTGGCCGCAACATGAGCATGACGCATGTGCAACAGAGGCATTCAACGAGGAACTCATGTGACAAGTCACGTGAGCGGGTACAGTCACGTGAGCGGACGAAGTGACGAACCCAGAAGAGCGGCAGGGAAATACCGCGAATGAACAATTGAGTGAGTATAAAGCAGGGGAACATGCAGACGACCGCATTTGCCCTTGATAAAGTCCAAACTGTGGACGAAACGCGTTGGGACCAGCACCCATCACCCAATATTGACTTTTTAACACTTTATCGAAACGTGATTATATTGATGGCAATGTCACCATCTGTTAAATAAATCATAAGTTTAATCCATACTCCCATCAGTAGCATCATTAATAGTATATAGCACCATATGTCCTCTCACTCACACCTACTGGGAAAGGAGCCGGTTACCAGGAGGACCAGCAGAAGCCGCTAGGGTAAGTACCATCCAACTTACCCATATCTGCACCACCAGTGTCCACAATATCCTGATACTGCACTCATTGTTTTGAGGTACCCAAGGTGAAGTAGAAGAGAGAGAAGGTGCTCACTATACACGCAACAAATAAGAAGTAATGGGAGCAACATACAGGATTAGGATCTTACCTCAAGTCTATTATACTGAAAACACTGCCTACAGCTTTTGCCAAGCAAACATACTGATAATTCTCAACTGACTTTTGAACAATTTTTTGTCACCATTGACTTTGCACATAGACTATAATTATTAATTGAAGATTCTGCCCACAGCTATTGCTGACCAGTTGGATCAATAACTTGGGACTAACTCATAGTTTCGGATACAGCCATCACATAAAACTCCACAAGCATACACAATATTTATTATCAGGCACCCAAATCAGTATTGTATACAACAAGGGACAAACAGTACATCAGTCTACATCACAGAGCGCTTACCCTTCCCCCACCAATGCTGTATTGTGCACCAAGCTCATATTATGACAATGAGGGCTCCATTTATGAACAAGCCATAACCCCTTTAGCCCTTGCTGTTGGGGTCACAAGCTCCTGTTTACTGCTGATTGTAACTGTAACGCTTACACTATCTATAGATGGCATTATCGGTACGATCGCCTTTGCTAGGTATGGGGATCCAGATAAAGCCTTTCCGCTTTCAGGGAAGTCTTCAAAGCTTTTCTGGGTCCCTGACAGTTTGTAGCTTAATGTGAATGGGTATGCGCACATGTGCATTAGTCATAAGTCCATCACTGGCAGCAGTATATTGCTGGAAACTCTGCAGAAGACACCGGCAAAGAGGAGGACACTTCAAGACCTGTTTTAAGTTAAATATCGGCGACATATTTGTTAGTATCACTGTGATACTTAAAGAAATATGCCGCTGGTAATTAGTTCCATTCTTAAATGGAGCCATAGTGTTCCCAATTTATAGTATGTATGCTACGCATTGCTCCAAGGTCATATATTCCACACTGTGCTCCCATCTAACATTATTTATTTATTACCAGTTATTTACAGTATATAGCGCACACATATTCCGCAGCGCTTTACATAGAATATTTTGGCCATTCACATCAGTCCCTGCCCCAGTGGAGTTTACAATCTATGGTCCTGATTCAGAGACAGATGCTCTGACAGAGCGCTCGCTCTGAATCAGGGCCGGTCTTTTTTTTTTTAGAACAGCCTCCTGGCCGCTCACATAGCTGTGGGTGACCACCCACAGCTATAGTGAGTGGGCAGGAAGATGGTCGCGATGGTCAAGACCATCGCGACCATCGGGCTTGCGACGAGACCCTTGTGGTAGGGTCTCGTTGCCGCAAGCCCCAGAGAGATTTCGGCTCTAACAGAGCCGAAATCTCTCCCACTGACATCACTCGTGATGTCAGTGGGGCCGGCCCCAAACAGAGGCATTCACATGGGAACGCCAGCGTGTGGGCAGCCACTCCCCCGGCCCACCCACCAAAGGGGGCGTGCTGTCACTCAACATTGACAGCACGTCCCCTTTGGTACGAGACCCGGAGCGACGGATTGCCCGTCGCTATCCGGGTCTCGCGCATGCTCACGATGGAGCCGACTCCATCGTGCGCATGCGCACTGGCCCACCATCGAACCGGTTGCGAGCGCACAGCGCTTGCGACCGGGTCAGAATCAGGCCCTATATTCCCTACCAAATGCACACACACACATACATACTAGGGTTAATTTTGTTGGGAGACAATTAACATGCCAGTATATTTTTGGAGTGTGAGAGGAAACCGGAGTAGCCGGATGAAACCCACACAGGCACAGGGAGAAAATACAAACTTCACACAGTTAGGGCCGTAGTGGGAATCGAACCAACGATTTCAGGGCTGTGAGGCAGTAATACCATTACACCATCTGTGGCCACTCTGTCAACTTCTTTGACAGGCTTATGCAGCATGCCACACTCCTCATTAGTTATGTGCTGCTTTCACGTTGTGCGTGTATGGTGCCTGCACAGAGATTGTGTGTATGGTCGCTTCACCCAGCCACTGCGTGCCCAGGACTAACCAGCCTGATTCCAGCTCTAGATCTAGAGAGGTTCCAAACTGGCACCAACTTTCTGGGCGAGATGTGTTATCACTAAAATGCTGTCCTATAATTGATATAATATAATATGATAGCTGTCCTATGCGAGCGAAGGACTTCCAGGTTTATGACCTTAGAAGTCCCTATATGCATGCATTGTAGATGTGTGTGCCGCAGGGTGTCCTGGGAGAGATCCGATTCCAAACCAGTCAGAATGGGAATAGAAGCCCATAGTCTTCTACTGGGCAACGCCATTTGAAGATGGGGTTGCCCATCCTGTTTAAGCTGCGGAAAGCTTTGCTTTCTGAAGCTTGGTGCATATGAGCAGAGCCGTAGCTAGTGCTCTGAGCGCCCTGTGCCAGCCCCGCCCCTTTTTGCTTGTGACATCATGACGTTGCGCACAAGGGGACGGGGACGCCGGTAATTGATGCTCAAGCAGTTCCCGGAGCGTCTTCAAGATGCGCTGGGCAGCTGTAATTATGGCAGGGTGCCTGCCTGTAGTGTTCGCGGGACTCTACAGGCAGCACTGCTGCAGTGATGCCGGCTGCAGGGTGCCATTGCAGACACCCTGCAGTCAGAAGCAGGGGCTGTGGGATGTCAATGGTGCCATCCACAGAGGTCTAATTGATGATAGTGCATCCCGCCCAAAATACTTGATATATTCTGCCCTATGTACTTTTCACACAGAAGCTCAGGTTTCAATGAGGCCAACACTGCTCTTTATATAAGATAGGTGGTTAGAAAATGTTTTAATGTAACTACCAGACCTCTCTGTGTTTTGTTGAAATTTATTTTTCAGGCATAAAGAAAAGATGGCAGCATTCCTAACAGTGAGCATTCCAAATGTGTATCCAGTGTAGCTGGATAAAAAATGTATGAAGGTTTAGGGTGGGAGTCCATGAATAGGGGAGATGGGAGTGGGAGATGAATAGATGTTCAAAGTCAGAGGAAAACAAACCTGCACAATAGCAACCCAGCGAATGATACTAGTTTTGTTTATATTAAAATTGCTGTAGCCACTACACACTATGGGCCTGATTCAGGCCTGCTCGCGAGCGCTGAGCGCTCGCAAGCGGGTCGATGTTGGCCCAGTGCGCATGCGCACGATGGACCCGGCTCGTCGTGCGCATGTGCGAGACCCGGATAGCGACGGGCAATCCGTAGCTATGGGTCTCGCTACAAAGGGGGAATGCTGTCGATGGTGAGTGACAGCACGCCCCCTTTGATGGGCGTGCCAGGGGCGTGGCTGGCCATCTGGGGCCACAAGTGATGTCAGTGGGAGTGCTTTCGGCTCTGATAGACCTACATCTATGCGAGCGACCAGGAGGCCGCTCTAAACAAAGAGAAGGACAGCCCTGATTCAGAGCGAGCGCTCTGTCAGTGCGTCTGGTTCTGAATCAGGGCCTATGGCCCTGATTCAGAGCCGGACGCTCTGACAGGGCACTCGCTCTGAATCAGGGCCGTCCTTCATTTTTAGAGCGGCCTCCTGGCCGCTCGTATAGCTGTGGGTGACCACCCACAGCTATAGCGAGCGGCCAGGAAGATGGTCACGATGGTCAAGACCATCGCGACCATCGGGCTTGCAACGAGACCCTTGTGGTAGGGTCTCAGTGCCGCAAGCCCTGGAGTGCTTTCGGCTCTATCAGAGCTGAGAGCACTCCCACTTACATCACTTGTGATGTCAGTGGGGCCGGCCCCAGACGGTAGGCGTTCCCATGGGAACGCCTCCATCTGGGCAGCCACGCCCCCGGGCCACCCACCAAAGGGGGCGTGCTTTCACTCAACATCGACAGCACGCCCCTTTTGTAGCGAGACCCGGAGCGACGGCTTGCCCGTCGCTATCCGGGTCTCGCGCATGCGCACGATGGAGCCGCCTCCATCATGCGCATGCGCACTGGGCCAACATCGACCCGCTTGCGAGCGCTCGCGAGCGGGTCTCAATCAGGCCCCATGTACACATCATACACTAATGGGCCAGTGGTGGTGCCAATACATACACAGGTTTGTGAGGCACTCGTTGCAGATGGAGCCATCAGAAGTATCACTGAGCATTTGGGGGGTTTGGGAACTCATATACATTTATTCAGTGTTAGAAGTGGGTGCAGCTGTTTGAGAGCTGTAGTATGATGCAGAAGTGGTCTCACATTCTAGACATTCTTGAGACTTCTAAGGTGATGAAAAAAAAGATCATCACTTTAATTTAAAACAATCATAAAAAAATTATATTAAAATAGATTAAATATATCCTTATGTTCCAATTAGGAATTGATATTTAAGACCATTAGGTTGAGGCTAAGGCTAGCATTCTTTTTTAAATATGTTTTTAATTCGACCAGGAGTTACTGTACCATAGTGAACCTATATGAACTAAAGTGTTACTTTTACTGTCTTCAAAAATACCAGTAGCTAAATGCAACTTTTGTCCTCTAGACTTGTTGATAGGAACCACAACTGATATATCTCTTTTCAGTACTTCAGTTTTATTTTTCTTATTTGTTAGCACAGGTGTGTCACCTGTTGTCACGCTACATGGAAGCTGTCTGGGAACTACTGTATTATGTATCATTTATGCAGATTATTATTAGAGATCAGTATTACGGTCAGTATGTTACTGTAATATTTTATTAAACAAAGAAGAGTTAGTAAAACAAAAGGGTCCTTATTCCCTAGAGTACAGGAACATTACTGGCAGTGGGAAGTTATTATAACTCCCAGCAGGTGGCTGTAGTGTGACTCACAAGAGAAATGTTTTCTTCTATCATTTATTTTTAAACTGTGGTTTTCCCCAATAGAAATCATCCGTATTGACGATATGCGACTATATAAAAGGGCTGCGGTGACGTCTGTACACACATAACGGATAAGGCAGATCACGAAACACAAGCAGCTCAGGATAAGGGAGAGATCCATCTCAGCCGCAGAATTTATCATCCCTAGAGAAAACCTGGAACGCACAGATTCCCATCATTCTCCTGGGATTGTAATAAACCAGTGAGGACCTGACATTCTAGGACCCATTACAGAACTTCGGATACAAATAGTTTGGAATTCTTGTACTTTCGTCCAGAGCCTGATTTACCACTGGATCCCCACCATGTCTCTGGCCAATGTGATCCCTATCACCCCACTGATTCTCTGCTTACTGGTCACCTTTACACCTAGTAAGATACAGTATTTGTGCACATATATATAATTTATGCTTATTTATTATGCAGAAAAATGGCAGTCACACATTCCTATTTAAGCAAATATGTATATTGGGAATGAATCGATTTATCAGTAATTACATATTTATATACATATGTAATTCATAAGTAATGAAATAAGGCGCTATCTGTCTCATTTTTTATAATTTGACACATTGATGCTTTGGGTAAATTATTAATGTTATTCATAATTAGAAGAATGCCATCACCCTATTATATGTGCTCTGAATATTGGTAGTTCTATTCCAAAATGTGTTTATTTCTTAGAAATAATCTAAATATACTACAATTAAAAGCATAATGATGAAAGTGTTTCACATTCACTTGGTTTCTCTATCAGAGTTAGTACATTGACTGTCACAGTGTATGTTGTACTGTATATCTAACAAGCGTCCTTTCCACAGCCTCTGCCTCAGACATTACTCTTTCTACCCACCGTACAACTATTAAGGCTCAGATTGGTGAGGAGCTTCGTATCACCTGCGGAGCCGTCAGATGTGAGAAGCCTGAGTTCATCTGGGCCAGCCTCATGGACAATACATTAAGTGGCACAGTCAGCACTGTGGGGCAGAAGTCTATCCTGACCATGACGGTCAGCAGTGGGAGTGATGGATCCTATCGTTGTACTGTGTCCTGCAATAAGGCACCTGGAGAAAAGAGCTTCAAAATTGTTGTTTACTGTAAGTGTATTACAGATAATTCATTGGATATTGAGTGAACTATTTGATGTTTGCATATTTGTTTAGATTTTTTTGTAACCAATGTCAGCTGCTGCAGAACCTCTTGGAAAGTTTAGTTGTCTATCATCAATCTGTTTGACAATGTCACACATGATGTCAGTGGGATTATAACATAAAGGGCGGAATTCAATGGATTTCGCAGCCCGCATCTCCCGCCTAAAGTGACAGGAGATCGCGGGCCGCTATTCAATTGTGCCAGCGTTTCACGCTGATCGCACCCAAAGTGGTCGGGTTTAGCTGCGTAAAACGGCTATCCCCGACCAAAGTGCTGGGCGTGATCGCGAAAAGTGCAGTTTGGGCGCCCAAACAGGACACTTTTTGCCGATTTCAGCCCGCACCCCTCTGGGGCCGCAAGCTGAAATTGAGCGCTAGCAGCTGATCGCACCCGACAGGAGCAACAATAGAATAGCTCCGTCGGGTGCGAAGGGGGGAATAATCAATTGAATTCCGCCGAGAGAATGAAAGAAGGAGATCTTAAAAGACAGCAGTGAGGGTTAATGGGAAAGAGGCATAGAAGGGTAGAAAATGAACATGAACCATGGATGTATTACAGAATAGGTGGATGGAGGAGAAAGCTTTTTTAAATAAAATAGGAAGTTAATACATTTAGCAATACATGACTTTACTAACGTTTATCTGACACATTGTACGTTTCTTTGTGGCTGCTGTTGAAATATTTTAAATAGACCGCCTGTAACGACATTGGGTGTGGTTATTACACCCAGCACATTGTGTAACTTCTCTTTTATGTATTATCCACAATAAGATATACCTGTGATACTGAACACTGATTGGCTTACTGTACTTTGCATGCTTAGACCGTATCAGGACTGTACAGAGTACTGAGTATCAATGGTATCAATATTTTTTTTTTTGTGGACCTGTGAATAGAATTTTACTAATTGCTATTTACAATAATGTCATCTGCTTTATACAATAGCTCTAGAAGATTAAATGACATAAACTTGGTTTGTTTGTCATACTCTCATATACATGACGCCAATAACGACTGCTTATAAATATCAATGTCCTGGAATTGTGTGTCTGTGTTAGTACGTATTTGCTAATACAAATATATTTGTGAGGAAAAAACAGTAGAATATTTCTGTATTGCTTCCCTGAGGCACAGAAATATTTATACAGCAAGATAATCAATAGATACATATCTGTTATTTTATGTAGCATTGTGTATATCATTTCCATTGCAGAACCCTTACATTTACACGGTTCATCCGCTATGTATTAATGATATGTAACATAAATGTTCTGTTACAGCTTTTCCTAGCGATCCCATTCTACACATCTCATCGTCTGTGGTGGGAGAACAGTCCCGTATCACCTGTACCCTCCCCAACGTCTATCCGTCTGTGAGGATGACTGCTAAGATAATGCTGGGTACTGAAGAAGTGGTGGAATATAATGGCGCAGAATTGGCTGAATATGACCAGGAGATAAATAGTATCAGCTTTTTCCATGACTTAGTGCTGGAGGAGAGTTACGAGGCAAAGAAGATTGAGTGTGTGGCTGAAATGGCATTCGATGGTAATGAGATTAAACCTGTAATAAGACACACATCCATGGACCTCAAGCTAATGCGTGAGTAATAGAGTGATGCCTACTGTACTTTATCTTCTTGGTAAAAACTCTGATGTAAAAAATATTTGCTTCATATATAGCAAAAAACATTAACCCCCAATAATGAAATCTGCAGATCCTTATATGTAGAAGACTTACTGGGAGATGTAGTATTAAGGCACATATAGTGCTGCTAAAGCTGCTCCTGCTTCACTGCTTAACGAGGCAAAGCAGAAAGCAATAATGTAAAGATGTAATAACATCTCGACCGCCGGATTGAGGGAGAGAAAACGCCCCCTTCCAGTGATCTCAGCAAGTACCATAGTGCATCAGGCTAGTGCTACATCATGCTACACCATGGCCCCTTCCCCGCCCCAGCGCACATGTACGAGATCTCATTATGACCTGATGCGCATGTGTGAAGACAATGGAAGTCAATGATGGGACTGGTAAGTAACACATAGTGCCATCCTCAGATTTGCAACTGGGCAAGTGACGAAAGTTGATCATGATTTGGCGTAGCTGGCAATGACAGCACCGTTATTTGCATAGGAAGATTTCTGATCTTTCCATGGTGAGCCTTTTAGTACATCCTGCAGTTTTTCAGTAGGAGGTTGGGCCAGCTGTTGAGGGGGACAAATGCTCCCCTCTGCAATGCTCACATAGTATTTTTCATTGATGTTTTTGGAAGGGGCTGGGCCATTCCAACCAGATTTGGCCACACTCCTCAGTATCACATGGGCCCGCAGTATGTCTCAACTGCCCAGCCTCTGCTTGCTATGGTTCACCAATTCACAAGTGTTTATAGCACCGTCATGCACTTGGAGTGCCAATATGTCATGTGCAGTAGTACAGTCCTCAAAATGACTCTCCTCAGCTCCTGCTATATGGCGGGTATGATATCCACAACCAGAAGGGTCCCAGAATACTTGGATACTTAGCAACAAGTGCAGTGCAGAGATAACCATGTTGTGTGACAATCAATTTTGATATGAAAAAACAATCCACTTTATTAACTCTTTTCTTCCTCCGGCACAATAAGCATAGCGGTTGCAAGGACAGCTTTGCCAATTTCCTCCAGTACATCACTTTTAACTAGGGGTGTGCACCGGCCACTTTTCGTGTTTTGTGTTTTGGTTTTGGATCTGGATCTTTCTTCTTGTTTTGGATCTGGATTGGTTTTGCCAATACCACCCTTCCGTGTTTTGGGTTCTGGGTTTTGTGTTTTGGATCTGTATTTTTTTTTTAAAAAAAGCATAAAAACAGCTTAAATCACAGAATTTGTGGGTTTTTCTGCTCCTATGCTATTATTAACCTCAATAACATTCATTTCCACTCATTTCCAGTCTATTCTGAACACCTCACACCTCACAATATTGTTTTTATGGCCAAAAGATTGCACCAAGGTAGTTGGATGACTATGCTAAGCGAAACGAGTGGGCAGCACAAACACGTGGCCCATCTAGGAGTGACACTGCAGTGGCAGACAGGATGGCAGTTTGAAAAAATAGGCCCCAAACAGTACATACTACAAAGAAAAAAAAGAGGTGCAAGATGGAATTGTCCTTGGGCCCTCCCACCCACCCTTATGTTGTATAAATAGGACATGCACACTTTAACAAACCAATCATTTCAGCGCCAGGGTCTGCCACATGACTGTGGCTGAAATGATTGGTTCGTTTGGGCCCCCACAAAACAAGCTGGCAATTAATGTGTCCCTGCACAAACTGGCTCTACGGAGGCAAGATGTCGTCCTCATCCTCCTCATCCACCGATTCCTTGGATAAAACAGGAAAAAGGGATTTAGGTGTCCCTGGACTGCTTACGGTCTTAGCCAAAGTTTCTGAACTTGACAGTAACTTTTTATGAACGCGCTGCAGGTGCCGTATAAGGGAGGATGTTCCTAGGTGGTTAACGTCCCTATCCCTACTTATTTCACCTTTACATATGGTACATATGGCAAGACAGTTGTTGTCCGGATTTGGATAGAAATATTGCCAGACCAAAGAGGTGGAATGTTTGGTCTTCTGCCCAGGCATGACCGTGATCGGCTTTTTCATCCCACGGACAACAACTGTCTCCCCCGGAGCCTGATTTAAACAAACCACATCACCATCAGAATCCTACTCGCCAACTTCCTCCTCAGCGCCAGCTACACCAGTATCCTCATTCTGTTGTACTTCAACAGTGACATCTTCAATTTGCATATCAGCAAGTGGACTGTGGGTGCTCCTTTCAGCACTTGCAGGGGGCGTGCAAATGGTGGAAAGAGCCACCTCTTCCCGTCCAGTGCTGGGAAGGTCAGGCATCGCAACCGCCACCACACTTGGACTCTCCTTGGGGATTTGTGATATCTTCTTAGAACGCACAGTTCTTCGCTGTGCTTTTGCCAACTTAACTCTTTTGATTTTTTTAGTGGGAGGAGGGCTTCCATCGTCATGTGAAGCTGAACCACTAGCCATGAACATAGGGAAAGACCTTAGCCATTCCTTGCCACTCCGAGTCGTAAATGGCATATTGGCAAGTTTACGTTTCTCTTCAGATGATTTAAATGTTTTTTTCAAGGTCATTTTCCTGAACTTTGCCATTTGGGATTGTATGTGCCCTCTACTATGACATTGGGCATCGGCCTTGGCAGACGACGTTGATGGCATGTTATCGTCTATGTCATGACTAGTGGCAGCAGCTTCAGCACTAGGAGGAAGTGGTTCTTGATCTTTCTATATTTTATTTTTATCGGAGAAAGTTTGGTCCTCCATTTATGTTATATCGATTTGATATATACGTGTGGCTAAGGCGCACACAAACACAGAAAATATTTTTTTATTTTTGCTATAGAGAGTAGTGCACTTTGTGGGTTACACCACCCTTTAAGAAATGAGCCAGCCGGCTCTTTACTTATGGGACACAGGCGCACGCTTGGCGCTGCTCCTTTGTTGATGCACGTGTGGCTACTGCGCACACAATTCACAAACACAGAAAATATTTTTTTATTTGGTTTGGAGTGTACTTTGGGGGTTACAGCACCCTTTAACGGTCAAGCCAGCCGGCCCTTTACTTATGACACAGGCGCACGCTTGGCACTACTTTGTTGATGCACGTGCGGCTACTGCGCACACAATTCACAAACACAGAAAATATTTTTTAATTTGGTTTGGAGTGTACTTTGGGGGTTACAGCACCCTTTAACGGTCAAGCCAGCTGGCCCTTTACTTATGACACAGGCGCACGCTTGGCACTACTTTGTTGATGCACGTGCGGCTACTGCGCACACAATTCACAAACACAGAAAATAATTTTTTATTTGGTTTGGAGTGTACTTTGGGGGTTACAGCACCCTTTAACGGTCAAGCCAGCCGGCCCTTTACTTATGACACAGGCGCACGCTTGGCACTACTTTGTTGATGCACGTGCGGCTACTGCGCACACAATTCACAAACACAGAAAATATTTTTTATTTGGTTTGGAGTGTACTTTGGGGGTTACAGCACCCTTTAACGGTCAAGCCAGCTGGCCCTTTACTTATGACACAGGCACACGCTTGGCACTACTTTGTTGATGCACGTGCGGCTACTGCGCACACAATTCACAAACACAGAAAAAATATTTTTTTTTAGCACTTGGGGGGAGCACCCCTGATGGACAGAGCACCCCCTGGACAACACTACAGCACCCCTTTAGGACTGGGACACTGCACAGGACTTTGGAGTGGACACAGCCCCTATGGACAACTGACTGCACAACACAGTCCAGCCAGCCCCTATGGACTTTGAAGTAGTGGACACAGCCCCTATTGACAACAGCAGCACAGCACAACACAGCCAGCCCCTATGGACTTTGAAGTAGTGGACACAGCCCCTATTAACAACAGCAGCACAGCACAACACAGCCAGCCCCTATGGACTTTGAAGTAGTGGACACAGCCCCTATGGACAACAGCAGCACAGCGCAGCACAGCACAGCACAACACTACTCTGCACTACACTACACTACACAGCCCAGCCAGCCCTAACTACCACCCTCCCTCTTCACTGTCCACAGCCGAGTGAGAAAATGGCGCCGACGCGGGTACCTTATATAGGATCCAAAACCCGCGAGACCCGGAAGGTGGGATGATGACGTTTTGCCTCGATTTCAGGATCCGAGTCAGGCGGGAAAAGTCGAGCCTGACTCAGATCGGCCTCGGATCGGGGGGGCTCGGGGGGGTTCGGATTTCAGAAATCCGAACCCGCTCACCCCTACTTTTAACAGACGTCAAATTACAACAAAATCTACTAGTCCACCTGCACGTTACTCTTGGCAATTACAATAAACAATTTACTCTAACACGTCTTGAGCACATGCATCAAAGCATTGCAATAAAGGTCACATATTCGGTGTGGCAGTGTGCAGTGATTCCACAGCCTGACAGGTCACTTACTATCATTGACAAACATACACCAGGCTCAGGATTGGAATTCCCAGCACCTTCTCTCTTGCACATAGGAGACTCTATAACATGAGGCAGAGGCACTGCCCTCTTACAAGGGACCCTCTTCTCCACACTACATAAAATGAATTCATGTAGGAACAGCAACCATCCCAATGTCCAAGGACTCTGTCACATACTGTACCTTGTGTCCCGATATCCAATGACATTCTTTTCTGAGCATGTTGGCACTCTGCTGGGCTCTTCTCACATATGTTTATGGTTCCACATGATTCTTTTCATCAGGCCATCTTGCTGTAACCCCCCCCCCCTCCTTATCACTAATGGAGCAATTCTCAGGAGCTATCAAACAGGGAAATACATACGAAATGTCGATATTATATGCTGTAGACAGCATTAGATCAACGGCACAATGCCAGCGTGGTTGTAATGTTATTTCAAGCATTTTAACCATTTCGGCCTTATAAGTGTAAAGCATGCTTACCTACTTTCCCGGAAGATGCGGAAAACTCCTGATGGGGAGATAATACCAGGAATCACGGGTCCATAGGGATGGGGTGGGGCTAAAATTATTCGAATCGCATTATTTTAGTGAGCCCAGCCCCATCCCCAAAGTGGTCAGCTGCATTTCCTATCCCGACTTATCCCAGAGAAGAGAAACATACAGGGGTCTATTTACTAAGCAGTGTTAGGAGACAGAGGCCCTGATTCAGAGCCGGACGCTCTGACAGAACGCTCGCTCTGAATCAGGCCCGTCCTTCTTTTTTTTTAGAGCGGCCTCCTGGCCGCTCGCATAGCTGTGGGTGACCACCCACAGCTATGGTCGCGATGGTCGAGACCATCACGACCATCAGGCTTGCGACGCCTCCGTCTGGCCAGCCATGCCTCCGGCACGCCCACCAAAGGGGGCGTGCTGTCACTCACCATCAACAGCACACCCCCTTTATAGCGAGACCCATAGCGACGGCTTGCCCGTCGCTATCCGGGTCTCACGCATGCGCACGACGGAGCCGTCTCCATTGTACGCATGTGCACTGGGCTAACATCGACCCGCTTGCGAGCGTTCAGCGCTCACGAGCGGGTCTGAATTAGGCCCAGAGTGAAGCGTGATAAGAAAGTGATAAGGTGCCAGCCAATCAGCTCCCAACTGTCATTTTTCAAACACAGCCTGTGAGATGACAGTTGGGAGCTGATTGGCTGGCACCTTATCACTTACTTATCACTTTTCACTCTGTCTCCTAACACTGCTTAGTAAATAGACCCCAAAGTCAGTAAGTATGCTTTAAACATGATGCTATTATGATGTGTAAAGTTACAATGACGACACAGTTAAAATTCTTTAAATAACATTCCAACTGCTGCATTTTCCCATTGACATAATGCTGTAGACATTTTGATGACAGCATTAATGATTACCTAGTGACTACTTCCCCACTCCTATCCCTAGTTATTTGCAGGCATCTCTCCCTTTACGGGTGGTCTTCACACTGCACTCTTCACTTTTTCTCTTGACAAGAGGTTTTTCTGAGCTTCCAATGTGTTGGGTAGCACTCTCCCTCAGCAGGGTTCTCTATGGTATAGCAGCTCTCTAACTTGTTGCAACAACCGCTGCAGCCTCTTCACTGTCAGGTCAGCACCTTATACTGCTCTGTATACTTATTGGGCTTTTCACATAGGCCATTGCCAGATATGATCCTTCCCTTTCTCCTCTTTACACAAAGTGGGCAGCTCCCCATCCAAAAGTACCTCTTGTGAAGTCAGCCACTCCCCAGAAATTTGGGGGCCCCAAGAACTCCATCTCCCAGGTTCCTCGCTAAAATGTCTGCTCCCTCCCTTATCGCAGGAAACCAGAGTCTTCATAGACTCTCGGGGGTAAATTTACTAAGATGGGAGTTCTATTTAAGAAGTGATGTTGCCCATAGCAACCAATCCGATTTTACTTCTCATTTATCTAGCATCTTCTAGAAGATAATACCTAGAATCTGATTGGTTGCTATGGGCAACATCACTTCTTAATAGAACTCTCATCTTAGTAAATTTAGCCCTGGGTCTTTGTTGGATCTCCTTTGTCTAGTGCTATAGATTTTGTGCCCTACTGCTGAGTCATGACCCACTCCAATGATGTAGCTGTCCACATCATATCAAAAGGTAAACCTCTCTTTGCAATGAAATAACCAACATATAGAGTGAATTACACCAAAGTACAGTAAATGTGATAAAATACCTTGTGCAAGAGACGCACCTCCCTCCTAACATGGCAATGTGTTGCAGATGAGTGAAAGGCAGAATGATGGATTTATTTTGAAAAATCAATCCAATCTCTAGACTCGAGTACCACTGAGTAGCCAGATTGTAGAGCTAGAAGTCAGATTTGTTTAAAGTTATTTGTCCTTATTTTCAGACCCTCCAGTAAAACCCCAAATCAGACTTCATCCATCCAGAACTGTGAGAGCTGGTGAGGAAATATCTCTGGCGTGCATCTCTGAAAGTGGATCCCAAGCTTACATCCAGTGGTTGAGGCTTGTTGATGGCAAGGAGTGGGAGATGCCCACTGATGACCAAGGGATACTGACTCTCTCCAGTGTAGAACCAGAAGACAGTGGGGTTTATATCTGTTGTGCAAAAAACAATGTAGGAGAAACATCTTCACAGGTGGAGATTACTGTACAAGGTGAGATGTCCCTCTAGGAATTATATCCGTGTAACACCTCCTATTGTTCTCACTGCATTGTAGGATCATGTATACGTTTTATTTTTATCACCGCTCACAGGGCCTGATTCAGATATTTACATTTAACAAATGTTTACTCATATCTCCAATGCTTCAGGATCTGTGCAGATCAGGCCCGGCATTGTCGGAAGCAATGCGGCTGCAGACATCTGGCAAGTGACAGTCTGCAGCCATATGAGGGCGAGGAGGAAAAGTGTTCCAGATAACGGGGATGTGAAAGCCCCGTTTTCTGGGCATGCTGATTTTGGCCTCTATTCACCACCACAATGGCTTTGAAATGAAACAAACAAGATGTGCTTTAACTGCAGACTTTCAGATTTAATTTGAGGGTAATTACATCCAAATCAGGTGAACGGTGTAGGAATTACAACGGTTTCTATATGTGCCTCCCACTTTTTAAGGGGCCAAAAGTAATGGGACAAACTAAACAATCCTAAATCTAACTTTCACTTTTTAATACTTTGTTGCAAATTCTTTGCAGGCAATTACAGCCTGAAGTCTGGAACGCATAGACATCACCAGATGCTGGGTTTCATACCTGGCGATGCTCTGCCAGGCCTCTACTGCAAATGTCTTCAGTTCCTGCTTGTTCTTGGAGCATTTTCCCTTCAGTTTTGTCTTCATCAAGTGAAATGCATGCTCAATCGGATTCAGGTCAGGGGATTGACTTGGCCATTCCATAACATTCCACTTTTTAGCCTTAAAAAACTCTTTGGTTGCTTTTGCAGTATGCTTCGGGTCATTGTCCATCTGCACTGTGAAGCGCCGTCCAATGAGTTCTGAAGCATTTGACTGAATATGAGCATATAATATTGCCCGAAACACTTCAGAATTAATTCTGCTGCATTTGTCAGCAGTCACATCATCAATAAATACAAGGGAACCAGTTCCATTGGCAGCCATACATGCCCACGCCATGACACTACCACCACCATGCTTCACTGATGAGGTGGTATGTTTTGGATCATGAGCAGTTCCTTTCCTTCTCTTCTCTTCCCATCACTCTGGTTCAAGTTGATCTTTGTCTCATCTGTCCATAGGATGTTGTTCCAGAACTGTAATGGCTTTTTTAGATGTTGTTTGGCAAACTCTAATCTGGTCTTCCTGTTTTTGTGGCTCACCAATGGTTTGTATCTTGTGGTGAACCCTCTATATTCACTCTTGTGAAGTCTTCTCTTGATTGTTGACTTTGACACATATACATCTACCTCCTGGAGAGTGTTCTTGATTTGGCCAACTGTTGTGAAGGGGTTTTTCTTCACCAGGGAAATAATTATTTTGTCATCCACTGCAGTTGTATTCCGTGGTCTTCCGGGTCTTTTGGTGTTGCTGAGCTCTCTGGTGCATTCTTTCTTTTTAAGAATGTTCCAAACAGTTGATTTGGCCACACCTAATGTTTTTGCTATCTCTCTGATGGGTTTGTTTTGATTTTTCAGCCTAATGATGGCTTGCTTCACTGATAGTGACAGCTCTTTGGATCTCATATTGAGAGTTGACAGCAACTGATTACAAATGCAAATGTCACACCTAGAATCAACTCCAGACCTTTTACCTGCTTAACTGATAATGAAATAATGAGGGAATAGCCCACACCTGTCCATGAAATAGCTTTTGAGTTGATAGTCCCATTACTTTTGGCCCCTTAAAAAGTGGGAGGCACATATTGAAACTGTTGTAATCCCTACACCGTTCACCCGATTTGAATGTAATTGCCCTCAAATTAAATCTGAAAGTCTGCAGTTAAAGCACATCTTGTTTGTTTCATTTCAAAACCATTGTGGTGGTGAATAGAGGCCAAAATCTGAAAATTCTGTCAATGTTCCAATATTTATGGACCTGACTGTATTACCACAGAAACAGAAATCATTCCATACAACCTCTAAAGCTGAGTATCACTGAGTAGCCAGATTGTAGAGCTAGAAGTCAGATTTGTTTCTTTGTCCTCATTTTCAGACCCTCCAGTAAAACCCCAAATCAGACTTCATCCATCCACAACTGTGAGAGCTGGTGAGGAAATATCTCTGGCGTGCAGCTCTGAAAGTGGATCCCAAGCTTACATCCAGTGGTTGAGGCTTGTTGATGGCAAGGAGCGGGAGATGCCCACTGATGAACAAGGGATACTGACTCTCTCCAGTGTAGGACCAGAAGACAGTGGGGTTTATATCTGTTGTGCAAAAAACAATGTAGGAGAAAGTTCTACAGAGGTGGAGATTACTGTACAAGGTGAGATGTCCCTCTAGAACAGTGTTTCCCAAAGTATATATTTTCTGGCTCACTGTTTTGCACTGCTTCACCCCCCTCCCCATTAACAGTTCAGGTTTTAAAGATATCGCTGCTTCAGCACAGATGGCTTAATTAGTACCTCAGTCATTTTGATTTAACAATTTGTCTTCAAGCATAGATATCCCTAAAACATGCACAGTTGGGGAGAGGGAGGGTGTGAGGATATGGTTTAGGAAACAGTGCTCTAGAAATTATACTCGAGTAACCCGTCCTATTGTTCACACTACTTTGTATTGTTGTCCTGAAAATTCTTCATTCTTCATCCTATTCCTTGATAAAATAGCTCAAAATAAGTTTCCAGATGTCATATAAAATATAAGGCCTATTAGGTATGTAGTCATTATGTCACAATGTGGGCAGTACATGCCACAGTTAAGGTTAGGGTTAGGTTTAGGATTAGGGTCAGGTTTAGAGTTAGGGTCAGGTTTAGGTTTAGGGTCAGGGTTAAGCTGCAGTTAGGTTAGGCTGCGGGTAGGGCTCTAATGCTGGGTACACATTTATTGATGGTTACCCAGCATGAACTTGTAAGCAACGGGACCAGCAGGGGTCCCGGCATCAGCAAGTGCATACACACTTGCCGATGTCGGGAGCGATATAGCAACGGCAGGGGCTTTCGGCAGCATGGACCCCGCTAACGATGTCTCTGACGATGCATGGGACGCGCATCGTCAGTGACATAGCGGGTACACACTACACGATGTGCCCTATATGTCGTCCGATCCAGCCTGATCGGACGACATTTCATCTAGTATGTACCGACCATAACAGTGGAAATACGCTATATTGACATGCCAACTGTCAGAATGCACAATGTCAACATTATGACCATATCGACATAATAATAATAATAATAAAATAATAATAATAACATGTTTATATAATAGTAATATACTTTTGAGCACCGTGTCAAAATGACTACCATTGCAGGAGGCAAGGTGGCTTTTGAGTCCAGAGGTGAAGGAGCTGGTTAATGTTCCTGTCTGCACCCCAGGCCCTGTCTACCCTTCTGAGCATGTACAGGGGCCGGTGCATGTGCAGCAAAGCTCTGTTTAATCTTTCAGTCATGGGTTCAAAGCACAAATGGGGCTTTACTGCACATGTAGTGCCCCTGCGTATGCTAAGAAGAGTAAATTGGGGACCGCCGCTTCCCTCCATTCCCACCTATAAAAAAAAATGCTGTGTGGCCTGTAAATGCTTTTATCTATAATTTTTTTATCAATCATTCACAGTAAATTGATTTGATCCTATTTAGGTCTACCAGAAATTCCTAAGATAGCCATCCAGCCAGGAGCCACAGTGACAGCTGGACAGGCTGTTATAATTGCATGCTTTGCAAATGGCAACACAAATGTTACATTGTGGAAATTAATAGAAGGCCGGAATATTCTTCTTCTTGACAAAGAAGGGAAATTCTTCATCAAAGTTGCCGATCCTGCTGACACTGCCGTATACAGGTGCACCGCTGAAAATCAGTATGGACTGGCTGAGACATCGGAATCGCTCACAGTGACATGTAAGTGTGATTCTCTTTTGTACAGGGGGTGATGTGATCAGTCAAATCTGGCAGCTCACACTTGTAAATCTTGGTGGTTAAAAAAGTTTAAACGTTTTATTATTAGGGGTATACCGTATTTAATAAAGTGAGAGTTTTTAGAAATGGAGATGTTGCCCATAGCAACCAATCAGATTCTACTTAACATTTAACTAGCATCTTCTAGAAGATAATAGCTAGAATCTGATTGGTTGCTATGGGCAACATCTCCAATTCTAAATACTGTCACTTTAGTAAGTATACCCCTTAGTAATTCAAGATAAAGGGCATATTGCTTTCTTTAAATTCAGCTATAAAATTGGTCATAAATATGAAAAAACTGCACCTAAAATCCTAAATGTAAGTATTTACTGGAACGGAACCACATCCATCGCTAAAACATCTGATTACTGTACACAATGAAGTGACTGAAAGCACAAAGGTGCGCTGCACTGCTTGGTAGCACCTTCCATGCAATCACATGCCAACCTCTTCAGCCTGGAATTGCCCGCTTCCCAGGTTGTATATCTCAGCCAACAGTGTTAAATACGCTAAAAGCTATTTAGAGCAGGGTAGGCATAACCTATTATTATTATCCTTAATTTATTATGTTATTATTATTAGGTTCCGCAGCGCCTTACAAAGTACATAGACAAATAAGTGAACAAACAACAAGTGACTTACAGCACAATACAATGCAGGACAAGTAAAAGGTTTATATACAATGCTGCATTAGTGATCATAACACTCAAAGAAGCAACAGGGCGTAAGCAACCAGGTGTTAGGCGCCTGAGTGAAGAGTAGATGACAGTATCAGGAGTAGCACACGAGGGTAGAGGCCATGCTCGTGAGAGCTTACATTCTAATGGGGAGGGCCAGGCAAACAGGTGTGACACAGATGGGGTAGAAAGGGAGGAATGAGCAAGCAGCAGCGGGTTAGGATGAGAGCTGGAAGGCTCTGATGAAGTAATGGGTCTTGAGAGCCCGTTTGAAGATTTGTAGAGAGGTGGAGAGTCTGATAGGAAGAGGAAGAGACCCTTTAATTAAATGTCCCTCCGTCTTGTTCTTCACAACTTTTTCAACTTTCTTAGTGGTACTAAAAGTGTTATTAGGGGCACTTAATTTATAAAATAATATTAATTTAATAAAAAGTTCTCTATGTTAAACTCAGTTTCACCTTTTTACGTGTTTGTTTTATTCAACCATAATCACCATTCTCTCTTATACTGTACAGTACATGAATTCTTCCATATGTGCATGTAATATGTGTGTACCATAACACTTTTCTCTAATACCTGTACAAAACATTTATGAAGACAAAAGCTCTTTGTCTGTCTGTGCAGATCCTCCCAGGGAAACTGTCCTTTCATCTTCTGCCATGGATGTGAATGAGGGGGATACAGTCACTCTGTCCTGTGTTTCTAAGGGAGACCCCAAACCCAGCATATCCCTGTATACACTTTCATTGTCGGGTGAGAGTGTTCTCCTTTCTGATGGTCCAGTGGTAACATTAACAAATGTGACTAGTGGGATTTACCAGTGCCAAGCCAGTAATTTACTGGGGAGACAAGAAGACACACTGGAACTCAGGGTACAAGGTGGGTATTCTACAACTTAATAATACTCAGGGGTGTAACTAGGTATTTGAAGGCCCCAAACCAAAAGTTTGTAAAGCCCCCTATGTACCGGTATATGGTCAAGGATGCCGGCGCTTAGAATACCGGCGCTGGAATCCTGACACCTGTCAGATTCCCGTCGCCGGCATCCCAACTGCCATCATCCTGAAGGTAAGTAGTGGGATTAGGGGGAGGTTTAGCATTAGGGGTTAGGGTTAGGCACTAGGTTGGGTGGGGGGTTGGGGTTAGGCACTAAGTGGAGAGGGTTAGGTTTAGGGAGTGGGGAGCGAGAGGTTAGGTTTAGGCACTAGGTGGGGAGGTTAGGTAAAGACATTGGGAAGAGATGGTTAGGGTAGGGAGAGGGGGAGAGTTAGGATACTTACCAACAAGTGTCGGTTTCCTAACTCTATTGGGATGCCGGCATCGGGATTTTGACTGCCGGGATCCCAAGCGCCGGCATCCCTTACCCAACCCCTATGTACCACCCAATGGTGAAAACTGTATATAACACATGTAACTTTGACAAGGAAGATGGGCTCCCCTCAGCTCTGGGCCCCATAGCAGCTGCACCCCTTGCACCTATGGTAGTTACGCCCATGATAATAATCAAGACAATGGGGGAAATGTATTAAACTTATAAAGAATGAAGACGTAAGGGTCTATTCATGATGTTAATTATCAGGGTTTGAACGGACCCGGATAATTACATTCTAACTCGCTGCGGACAATGGAGCTCCGGCTCATCATTGCTCCGGCACAGAGACAGCTGATCCGAAAATCAGCAGTCCACCCGAACAGCTTCACTGTTTCTTTTGGAGAAGTGACACTAGCGCGCATACGTGACCTACAGGTCACGCATGCGCACAAGAGCCCTGACGACCGGCAGAAGGAGTCAGACAGGGGCAGAGGGATCCAAAAGGATCCCTCTTTGCAACCCGGGCCTTCTTCCCTATGGGGATACGAGCCCGGAGTGGGAGCAAATGCCATCTGAAGATGGTGAATGCTCCTTCACTCAAGCTCCGAAAATATTGTATTTCGGAGCTTGATGAATTCTTCTGTCCCCATACTAGTGTATGGGGACAGCGGGCCATTCCTTCTTCTTCCAGTATTCAGGCTTTACCTTCTTGATGAATGGCCCGAATACTTCATTTCTACAACTGCAGATGAAAATTTTCATTTTCACCTGCGTTTGTAGAAATTAAATGATATCAACCATATTTGTTTAGCTAGCATTTATCAAGTTCATTCTATAAAATTATATGTATACTGTAAGCTGATTTGTTACTATGGACAACTTCTCCACTTCTCTACTCTTTAGAAGGGTTGATACATCTTCCCCAAAGTGCCATATATAAAGGAGCCATTAGCCTCTATTAATTATGAAGGTAAGCTTAAGGTGGAGTCAAGGGAACCCTGTGTAAAGAAGCCCATAGGCTTCTATAGGCAACGTCATTATAGATGGCATTGCCTATCAGGGACAAGCTCCAGTAAGCTTATTTTTCCAGATCTTGATGCATACCGACACATTGCAGCCTCATAGCATTCTGTGGGGACTGCAGTGCCGACAGACTGCTGCAGATATCTCCTATATCCATTGCGCTCAACTTTTATGCATATGGGGCTTGCTGCAAATCTCAGATAACATAGAAAAATAACGACACATTTGTGAATCCACAAATATTTTGGGACAGCTAGTGGCAGAGAAGACATTGACAGTACAAAGTGAGCGTTTTAACTATACATTTTAGTTAATACAGTTTTTAATGATATAATGACAGCTAAAAGTGTAACAAAAATTTGAATATCTAGTCATCGGGCAATCCTCATATATTCTAGTATTTTTTATAGATAACCTCAGACATTTTCTTCCAGTTCCACATGGAAACACCACAGTGATTGTGACTCCATCACAGAACATCAAAGAAGGTGATACAGTCATTATTACTTGTCAGACTCACAACATCCCATCTCCTACCATCATTCTGCAGAAGGTGTGCGCCACCAATAGCACAGTGCTGTATGCCAGCAATGGCACCTTTACACTGCACAATGTCACCCGCAACGATACTGGAACATATGCCCTCAACGTAATCAGCAGCATCGGGAATGAGACAGGAGTCATCAGTATCTTTGTTGCAGGTGAGAAGGACATAATAGGTTGCTTGAAAGTTTACTTTCCAGGGACTAGACAGAGTGCTATTTATAGAATGCTTGTATAGCTTTGCATTAGAATCACTAACACTAACAGCAAAACTCACACAGGAAACCATAAACAATGTTCTAGAAACTCCACAGACTGTGAAACTGTTTAGGAAGCAGCTGTATAATGTCTCCTGAACCATCAACTTTAAAAAAACAAAACAGAAAAAACTGTTAGACACACCCATAGATATACAGAAGAGCAAGCTCAGGCATGGGGTGTGCAACCACCTCCTCCCTACCCCCCTTCCTGGGACTGCTCATGGAGGGGGAAGGGGGGGGGGATAACCCAATCTCCTGAGACATAACTACTTACTGTATATGCATATTTGTTTATTTATGTATTTGCCACTTTATTTTCTTAAGAGATGCTGTAGAGAAGTTAAGGTGCGTACACACTAGACAATATTTTGCAAATCGTGAGTATCCACATTCCACACACGATAACGATGCCGATGTGCGTATCTGTGGGTCGTACGTCGTATCTTCAGATCTTGCCTACAGCACGCAAGATCTGACAATCTCGTACACGACGCACTGGAAATCGTTAAGGACGCACAATAGTTCGTTGGTCAGATTGGACACTTTTTAGCACCATATTGTGTCCTGGAGTGTCGGGGAGCTGTCGAGGAGAGTTAAAGGAAATCGTTCACGATATCGCATGGTGAGCACATCGCCTAGTATGTAGGCACCTTAAGAGTGAAAGCAAATTGCCTGTTTTGGGTCTGATAACACATGTAAATACTGAACATTACCTGACATTCTGTCTATAGAACCAGCACCTGTTGTGTCCTATAAATGTAATTCACTGTTCTGCCCCTTAGCCCTGCTCCTGTTAATTAATCTCTAACTACCCCTTGTCCATCTCTTCTTTACAGAAAGACAACAGAGCCCAGGATTTAACCCCATCTCAGTGATTCTTGCATCTATTGCTTTTCTGTCAGCTGGCATTATTGGGATGCTCATTTATCATCACAAGCAAGCAAAGGTGCAAGGATCCTACAGCTTGGTGAAAGCCTTGAGAAGCAAAGTCTGACATTACACATGTAGGTTTTAATGGACAGCTTGATGTGCTGCTAAGGAACATTATATTTACAGTATATAAATGGACAAAGACCATTGGCTTTAGTGCAGGAAAGGCCAGTTCTAGCAAGCCATGTGCTATAACAGTTCTTCTGTGAATGATTACATAATGAGCTTGTGCTGCCAATAGCTTTGCCTTCTGGTACATATGAAGAACCTGAATACTAAACCACAGTAATCCAGATATTCTGCCTGTGAATGGAAAAAGACAGTTATCAAAGAGATAAAATATTTCTGGATGGAGCTTGGTGTGTGAAAAACCACTGTTTGCACTTAGATTTTTTATGTTGTGTATACTGTGTGTGTGACTTGGATAATTTTTGTGTACCAAAGCTGCTCCTATTTATATGTACTATCCTTTAGGCACAGTATCTCATTGTTCTGTCACTATTTCCATGTGTTTATTTTATATGTGCTATAGATGTGTATGTGTGATGCATTTTAATTTGGCCTCTCTCCTGTAGCATAGCAGGAACTCTGTTATATTTTGTTGGGCATTAAAATAAGTGTACTCAGTATAGAGTCTCCCATATTCAAAATGCTTGGGACCAGAAGTATTTTGGATATCAAATTTTTTCATATTTTGGAATATTTCCATACCATAATGAGATATCTTGGTGATGGGACCCAAGTCTAAACACAGAATGCATTTATGTTTCATAAACACCTTATACACACACCCTGCAAGTCATTTTATGTAACTATAAAGTATCAATTCTGAAAAAACAAAAAATGGTAATTTGTCCCAAAAAGTTTTCTAAGTATATAAAAGTATATAATTTGGTCAAGCAGAATTATTTTTGTTTTATTTAATGAAATTGTTGCGAAAGTGCAATACTGTCACAATTCATGGCCGAGCTTCTGAAAGTATTGTATGTGTTCTCCTAACCGAGGCAGCACTGACCTCCGTAATATTAGTGCACCATATACAGTAGGTATAAGGCCTGATTCAGATGTGGACGCAGTGTCGATGTCAGTTGCAAGCGTCACTTGCACATATGTCTGAGTTGCACTGCGCATGTGTCCTAATGGTCACTACCGCATTTGGAGGGCATCTCTGTACCAATTCCATAGGCTGCGGCATTGGCCTAAAGATGTAGTATGCACCTCTGTATCACTCCCATATTGTCTGATGCACCTCTGTATCACTCCCATAATGTAAGATGCACCTCTGTATCACTCCCATAATGTCTAATGCACCCTCTATATCACTCCCATAATGTCTGATGCACCTCTGTATCACTCCCATAATGTCTGATGCACCTCTGTATCACTCCCATAATGTCTGATGCACCTCTGTATCACTCCCATAATGTCTGATGCACCTCTGTATCACTCCCATAATGTCTGATGCACCGCTGTATCACTCCCATAATGTCTGATGCACCTCTGTATCACTCCCATAATGTCTGATGGACCTCTGTATCACTCCCATAATGTCTGATGCACCTCTATATCACTCCCATAATGTCTGATGCACCTCTGTATCACTCCCATAATGTCTGATGCACCTCTGTATCACTCCCATAATGTCTGATGCACCTCTGTATCACTCTCATAATGTCTGATGCACCTCTATATCACTCCCATAATGTCTGATGCACCTCTGTATCACTCCCATAATGTCTGATGCACATCTGTATCACTCTCATAATGTCTGATGCACCTCTATATCACTTCCATAATGTCTGAAGCACCTCTGTATCACTCCCATAATGTCTGACGCACCTCTGTATCACTCTCATAATGTCTGACGCACCTCTGTATCACTCCCATAATGTCTGATGCACCTCTGTATCACTCCCATAATGTCTGATGCATCTCTGTATCACTCTCATAATGTCTGATGCACCTCTGTATCACTCCCATAATGTCTGATGCACCTCTGTATCACTCCCATAATGTCTGATGCACCTCTGTATCACTCCCATAATGTCTGATGCACCTCTATATCACTCCCATAATGTCTGATGCACCTCTGTATCACTCCCATAATGTCTGATGCACCTCTGTATCACTCCCATAATGTCTGATGCACCTCTGTATCACTCCCATAATGTCTGATGCACCTCTGTATCACTCCCATAATTTCTGATGCACCTCTGTATCACTCCCATAATGTCTGATGCACCTCTGTATCACTCCCATAATGTCTGATGCACCTCTGTATCACTCCCATAATTTCTGATGCACCTCTGTATCACTCCCATAATGTCTGATGCACCTCTATATGACTCCCATAATGTCTGACGCACCTCTGTATCACTCCCATAATGTCTGACGCACCTCTGTATCACTCCCATAATGTCTGACGTACCTCTGTATCACTCCCATAATGTCTGATGCACCTCTGTATCACTCCCATAATGTATGAATTAGTACAAAATAGTTTTGTGTCCACTGACAAAACTACTGTTGAGATGCTGCATTGTTCCTATAAAATAATGAAGCTTAATATATTGAAGCTTAATTAATAAATATAATCTCTCCATAAATAACAATAAT
This sequence comes from Taudactylus pleione, assembly GCA_031769625.1. Lineage (NCBI taxonomy): Eukaryota > Metazoa > Chordata > Amphibia > Anura > Myobatrachidae > Taudactylus > Taudactylus pleione. The sequence goes on from JAUIMM010000545.1 coordinate 506,276, forward strand.
ACAAACACAGTTGAATTTAGAATAAAGCATGTGCCAGTAATACAATGAATATTGCTTTACCACCAGGAATGCCCATCAGTGAACATTATTTAGAATCTTTAACTGCTCTGTACACACATTGGATAAACAATTGGATATAAAATGATCAGCCATAATCCATTCCACATCTCTACACACCAGCAGCGATAATTGTTTACTCTGTATATTACTGTATATGAAATATAATACATGAGCAATGCTAGTAGATGTATCAACTCCTGTAAATAATGAGTTATGTCATCAGTTCAATTGTGCATTAAGGAACAACACATCTCCTACTATAACTTATGGATATTGGAATATGTTGAAAGTACTCATCCAGCAGTTTGATGCCTTCATATGGTAATATTTAGTGAACTATAACAGCCTTATAATTTACAGCAGGGGGTACATTAACATTATCCTATATATTATTCATGGTTGAGTTTACTGTGTTGCATACACTGTACATGGTCAGAGGAGAAGTAGTCGACATCCCAGCGGTCAGGATGCCGGTGGTCAAAATACCAGCACCAGAATGCCGACAGCAGTTGGAATCCCGGCTCCAGAATCCCGACCGCCGGCATCCCGATGGTAAGTATTGGGGTAAGGGGGAAGGTTAGGTTTAGGGGTTAGGGTTAGGCACTAGGGAGAGGGATAAGGTTAGGGTGCGGGGGGGAAGGTTAGGGTTAGGCTGCGGAGAGGGAGGGTCAGGGTTAGGGGAAGGGTTAGAGTACTTACCTAGTTGGGTGGGTATTTTACTGTTGGGATTCCACTGTCGGTATTCTGACCGCCGGCATCCCGACCGCTGGGATCCCGTACCCAACCCTGTCAGAACCATACCGACAAGAGAGTGGCAACACAAAGCTAAAGGTATTTGTAGGAATATTATTGACTAATATGGTTACAGTTGAGGGATTGGAGATGTCAGAATTCTTTCTTGCCCCAGGCACTAAAATGTCTAATTGTTGCCATGTACATTATAGCCATAGCTCATTACTATACTGTAAATACCAATACTCAAGTTGGACAATGTATACTGTATACTAGTTGTATGTAGTGTTGCCTTATTATCCCTTTGATAAGGGATACAAATGAAATACTTAGGTTCTGTGGCTGATTAAATCCACATTTGCCAGCCACTTGTAAGACCCCATACGGATAACTTATTATGTATTATATATAATCTGTACTCAGACCAAGGCAGCCCTTCACTCACTGTTTACCTTGTGTGGAGCAGGGAGGGGGGCAGCAGCATTTTAAGTGCCCCTTAAACCTTAGTGCTCAAGGTAACCTTCTAGGTTTGCTTAGTGGTAGTATCAGTCTGCTGTTTTTTAGCATTTGCAAGCAGGACCATGATAACTATTTGTATTGAATATCATATCTTTCATTATATCATAGCATATCATAACAATATTGTATCATAACGATACGAATAGAACCACCTTAAATGTAAAATTTTGTGCTGACATGTTCATGGTAAGCTGTCCATAGCCACCTACTATTCACCTACCACTAATTATCAATTAAAGCCAAAGAAACTAAAATTATTATTTTTTAAATGTACCGGATGCTATTTGTCTGCTGGCCCCTAGAATACTGAGTCTTTAGGCAACTGCCTTTTTTAGCCAGCATTACCGATATTATACTAGTACTTTTATCATAGTACACTTACAGAATGCTACACTGTGTCATTTGATCCAATCTTTCTTGTAAGGTAAAGTCTTCATAACATCTGTGTTATCTGTACCCTGTTATTAAATAAGCTAGTGTTTGGCAGATGCCAGGTACCTAATTCAAGCATACTAAAATATTTTTATAATCTAATTTTTTTATGTTTTGTTCACACAATGATTGTTTTGTAAGAGAGAAAATATTTCAATTAAACATCTGATGTTTTGAAAGTGGTTTCTTGATTAATTTCTTCCTCTGAAAACGTTTTCTGATTAGATTGCCTGGCAGAGCAATATATCATGTATTGATGACAGCAAAGTTAATCTCTATGTAGTTCCCTGTGTCTTTGAGGTATTCTTGTAATTGTTCTAAGGAGATTGAATTATCTTTGGTAAACTGTATTCAAGATTTCCTACACAATTATAAGTGTTTCTTACATTATAGTTCCATTCGTTCCCTGTATCAAAAACTTCTCTAAAAGAAGCATTAAAATGTAATAAACAAAATAAGCCTAGCTGTTTTGAAAGGTGCTATAGTATTTACAAACTGAGCATTAGTGCAGTATACCTTCAAAAGTGTCCTGGCTAGCTAAAATAAAGCTGGGTACACACTGAGAGATGTGTACCCAGCCGATATATTGGCCAAATGGGCCGACATATCAGATCCTGGGTACACAGGATCTGCATGTTATATCGTCAGGTTTGGCATGCAGCACATTAAACCTGATGACAACGCATGCGACCGCGGGAGCGCGCATATCGTGCATACACACTGAAAGATATACACAGTTTATCGTTGTGATTTGGTCAAATGTGCCAATTTAGAATGACATTGCTCCAGTGTGTACCCATCTTAAGATAGATATAAAATAAATGATCCAGTCGCTGAGTCTTATGAGTACACTTAAAATGGTGCGAATAGCATTACACTATTTACAGTTGTGGTTGAAGCGTGAATCCTATGCAGCATTCCAACAAATGTACCCAAAGTTACCCAAAGAACCTGTAGATGAATGCCAGGAATAAATATAAGGTGTGAGGGGGGAATATGTACAGTCAGGTGCATAAATATTGGGACATTGACAGAATTTTCATATTTTGGCCTCTATTCACCACCACAATGGCTTTGAAATGAAACAAGCAAGATGTGCTTTAACTGCAGACTTTCAGATTTAATTTGAGGGTAATTACATCCAAATCAGTTGAAGGGTGTAGGAATTACAACGGTTTCTATATGTGCCTCCCACTTTTTAAGGGGCCAAAAGTAATGGGACAAACTAAACAATCCTAAATCAAACTTTCACTTTTTAATACTTTGTTGCAAATCCTTTGCAGGCAATCACAGCCTGAAGTCTGGAACGCATAGACATCACCAGACGCTGGGTTTCATCCCTGGTGATGCTCTGCCAGGCCTCTACTGCAAATGTCTTCAGTTCCTGCTTGTTCTTGGGGCATTTTCCCTTCAGTTTTGACTTCATCAAGTGAAATGCATGCTCAATCGGATTCAGGTCAGGGGACTGACTTGGCCATTGCATAATATTCCACTTTTTATCCTTAAAAAACTCTTTGGTTTGTTTTGCAGTATGCTTCGGGTCATTGTCCATCTGCACTGTGAAGCGCCGTCCAATGAGTTCTGAAGCATTTGACTGAATATGAGCATATAATATTGCCCAAAACACTTCAGAATTCATTCTGCTGCTTTTGTCAGCAGTCACATCATCAATAAATACAAGGGAACCAGTTCCATTGGCAGCCATACATGCCCTCACCATGACACTACTACCACCATGCTTCACTGATGAGGTGGTATCTTTTGGATCATGAGCAGTTCCTTTCCTTCTCCATACTCTTCTCTTCCCATCACTCTGGTACAAGTTGATCTTTGTTCCAGAACTGTAATGGCTTTTTTAGATGTTGTTTGGCAAACTCTAATCTGGTCTTCCTGTTTTTGAGGCTCACCAATGGCTTACATCTTGTGGTGAACCCTCTATATTCACTCTTGTGAAGTCTTCTCTTGATTGTTGACTTTGACACATATACACCTAACTCCTGGAGAGTGTTCTTGATTTGGCCAACTGTTGTGAAGGGGTTTTTCTTCACCAGGGAAATAATTCTTCTGTCATCCACCACAGTTGTTTTCCGTCGTCTTCCGGGTCTTTTGGTGTTGCTGAGCTCTCCGGTGCGTTCTTTCTTTTTAAGAATGTTCCAAACAGTTGATTTGGCCACACCTAATGTTTTTGCTATCTCTCTGATGGGTTTGTTTTGATTTTTCAGCCTAACGATGGCTTGCTTCACTGATAGTGACAGCTCTTTGGATCTCATATTGAGAGTCAACAGCAACTGATTCCAAATGCAAATGTCACACCTAGAATCAACTCCAGACCTTTTACCTGCTTAATTGATAATGAAATAACGAGGGAATAGCCCACACCTGTCCATGAAATAGCTTTTGAGTTGATAGTCCCATTACTTTTGGCCCCTTAAAAAGTGGGAGGCACATATAGAAACCATTGTAATTCCTACACCGTTCACCTAATTTGGATGTAATTACCCTCAAATTAATTCTGAAAGTCTGCAGTTAAAGCACATCTTGTTTGTTTTATTTCAAAGCCATTGTGGTGGTGAATAGTGGCCAAAATATGAAAATTCTGTCAATGTCCCAATATTTATGCACCTGACTGTATTTCCATGGACACCTTATGGTGTATATTTCCAGACGTTTACGGACAAGTGTTTTACCTTATCTCAAAGTAATATTATTATTATTATCCTTTTTTTATATGGCGCCACAAGAACCCAGTGACTTACAGTACAATACAGTGCAGGACAAGGACATGGTTTATATACTTTGCTGCATTAGCAATCATAACACTCAAGTAAGCAACTGGGCATAAGCAACCAAGCGATAGGTGCCCAAGTGTGGAGTGAGGAGTAGATGAAGGTATAAATAAGGAGGGTAGAGGGCCCTGCTCATGAGAGCTTACATTCTAATGGGGATGGGCAGACAAGTAGGTGTGACACAGATGGGGTAGACCGGGAGGAAAGAGAATGTAGTAGCTTGTTATGATGAGAGCTAGAAGGCTATGTTGAAGTAGTGGATCTTGAAAATTTGTAAAGAGGTGGAGAGTCTGATGAGGAGAGGGAGAGCATTCCAGAGGTAGGGAGCAGCATGGGCAAAATCTTGGAGGCGGAATTGGAAGGAAGTCAGTTGGCAGGAGAGGCGGTGTGCATTTGTTGAGCAAAGAGGGCGAACGGGAGTGTAAATGGAGATGAGGTCAGAGAAGTAAACGGGAGAGGAGTGGGTGAGGGTTTTGTTTGTGACTGTAAAAACCTTGAATTGGCTTCTGAAGGGGAAGGGGAAGGGGAGCCAGTGGAGGAGAAATGAGCCGAGCAGCACCATTGAGGACAGATATTTTAGTGGAGAGAGGTGGGAGTCCAGATAGGATAACAATAAAGAAAATTGTGTAGTGATGGTGCCAATATAGTAATTAGGATGAAACTAGTATCTGCTGCTCTCAAAAACAAGGTGATTACTCGATCCCCATATAAATAAACTACAAAAATGAAAAATAAGAGAGCGCTAACACACAGTTCTAGAATAAAAAATATTGATTTATTGATACCTTTCTTAGGAATTACCAGCTCTTTAGCACATATACAGTCAGGTGCATAAATATTGGGACATTGACAGAATTTTCATATTTTGGCCTCTATTCACCACCACAATGGCTTTGAAATGAAACAAACAAGATGTGCTTTAACTACATCCAAATCAGGTGAACGGTGTAGGAATTACAATGGTTTCTATATGTGCCTCCCACTTTTTAAGGGGCCAAAAGTAATGGGACTATCAACTCAAAAGCTATTTCATGGACAGGTGTGGGCTATTTCCTCAATATTTCATTATTAATTAAGCAGGTAAAAGGTCTGGAGTTGATTCTAGGTGTGACATTTGCATTTGGAATAAGTTGCTGTCGACTCTCAATATGAGATCCAAAGAGCTGTCACTATCAGTGAAGCAAGCCATCATTAGGCTGAAAAATCAAAACAAACCCATCAGAGAGATAGCAAAAACATTAGATATGGCCAAATCAACTGTTTGGAACATTCTTTAAAAGAAAGAACGCACAGGAGAGCTCAGCAACACCAAAAGACCCGGAAGACGACGGAAAACAACTGTGGTGGATGACAGAAAAATTATTTCCCTAGTGAAGAAAAACCCCTTCACAACAGTTGGCCAAATCAAGAACACTCTCCAGGAGGTAGGCGTATATGTGTCAAAGTCAACAATCAAGAGAAGACTTCAAAAGGATGAATATAGAGGGTTCACCAAAAGATGTAAACCATTGGTGAGCCACAAAAACAGGAAGACCAGATTAGAGTTTGCCAAACAACATCTAAAAAAGCCATTACAGTTCTTGAACAACACGCTATGGACAGATGAGACAAAGATCAACTTGTACCAGAGTGATGGGAAGAGAAGAGTATGGAGAAGGAAAGGAACTACTCATCACCTCATCAGTGAAGCATGGTGGTGGTAGTGTCATAGCGTGGGCATGTATGGCTGCCAACGGAACTGGTTTCCTTGTATTTATTGATGATGTGACTGCTGACAAAAGCAGCAGAATGAATTCTGAAGTGTTTTGGGCAATATTATATGCTCATATTCAGTCAAATGCTTCAGAACTCATTGGACGGCGCATCACAGTGCAGATGGACAATGACCCGAAGCATACTGCAAAAGCAACCAAAGAGTTTTTTAAGGCTAAAAAGTGGAATGTTATGGAATAGCCAAGTCAATCCCCTGACCTGAATCCGATTGAGTATGCATTTCACTTGATGAAGAAAAAACTGAAGGGAAAATGCTCCAAGAACAAGCAGGAACTGAAGACATTTGCAGTAGAGGCCCGGCAGAACATCACCAGGGATGAAACCCAGTGTCTGGTGATGTCTATGCGTTCCAGACTTCAGGCTGTAATTGCCTGCAAAGGATTTGCAACAAAGTATTAAAAAGTGAAAGTTAGATTTAGGATTGTTTAGTTTGTCCCATTACTTTTGGCCCCTTAAAAAGTGTGAGGCACATATAGAAACCGTTGTTATTCCTACACGGTGCACCTGATTTGGCTGTAATTACACTCAAATTAAATCTGAAAGTCTGCAGTTAAAGCACATCTTGTGGTGAATAAAGGCAAAAATATGAAAATTCTGTCAATGTCCCAATATTTATGGACCTGACTGTATATAACCATTGTTAATAGACCAATAATGTATATCAATGCATACAATTTAAAAATTATAATGACACTATCTATGTTGTACAATCAATTAAAAAACCTGAGGTATTAAGGGGCTGCTCTGGCTATGGCTCTGCCTCAGTCATACTCACCCCATCTAATTCAATATATTCAGCCGCTACTCTCCCCACAACATCTACTTATTTACTGGATTAGTTGTGGCCTCTGAAATACAGAGAAACACTTAATGCATAATGGAACCTTCTGAAACATAATTAAGCTAAGCACCTGTTTTGGCCTTTGGTCATATAGCGTGTATGAATGACGTCAGTGGGTGCAGCTGTTTGCCAGTTGTAGTATGGTGCAGAAGAGAAGTAGTCCTAAATTCTAGACATTCTAGAAATTCATAGAGAATATATCAAGCAAGCAGCATAGGAGATTTCCCCAGAGGCAGCTGTGGAGGAATTATGAAAGAGGAACAGAGGTAAGTATGTGCAGGTATGCAAAAATAGAAGATAATCTAAAGAGGATGATTTTTCAAGTAAGGATGAGCTGTATAGTTAGTATAGGTGGGATGTACTGAGCTTTAATATGTAGTAAACCCCAGAAAATGCAGTTTTCGGGGGTTTTACCGCATTACTCATATGTACCAAACTCCAGAATATGATACACTCCAGAGTTTGGACACGGTGGGTAACGCCATCTTTAGATGGCGTTATCCAATAGAGGTCTATGGACAGTGGTGTAATGGGGGGGGGGAGGTCAAGCAGGGCATGTGTTCTGGGCACCGTCGGGGCAGTGCGGTCCGTGGCACTACACAATAAAACAAACACACCGCCAGCGGCGGTGTGTTTATTTTAGCACTACAGGCAATAAGAGTCAGACAGACTCTTATTGACTGCTGCACCCACAATAGTTGTATGTTTTTTTGTTGTGTCTGTCTGTGTGTTTTATATGTAAAGGGCACTACTGGGGGCATTACTGAGAGAACTGTATAAGGGGCACTATATAAGGGGCACTACTGGTGACACTGTTTAAGGGGCACTACTACTGAGGGCACTGCATTGGGGGCACTGTAAAAGGGACACTACTGGAGGCACTGTTTAAGGGGCACTACTACTGTGGGCACTGTATAAGGAGAACTATTGGAGGCACTGTTTAAGGAGCACTACTTGGGGCACTGCATAAAGGGCACTACTGGGGGCACTGCATAAGGGGCACTATAAAAGGGGCATTGCATAAAGAGCACCACTTGGGCACTGTATAAGGGGTATTATATAAGGGGCACTATTGGGGGCACTGTATAAGGGTAAATGCATAAGGGGCACTAAAGGGGGCACTACATAAGAGGCACTACTGGGGGCACTGCATAATGGGCACTGCTGGGGGCACTGCATAAGGGGCACTACTCAGGACACTGCATAAGGGGTGCTCCTGGAGGCACTGCTTAAGGGGAACTACTACTGGGGGCACTGCTATAGGGGACATTGCATAAGGGTCACTGCTACTGGGGGGCATTGCTACAGGGGGCATTGCATAAGGGGTACTGCTACTGGGGGCATTGCATAAGGGGCACTACTACTGGGGGCATTAAGGTGCATATGGAATGGAAAGCAATGTTGTAAGAGTGATGAGAAATCGTGGTGTATCATGTTGACACACCCCAATTTTCCAAAGGAATGCCCCTTGTTGCATGCGGCCACAGTCACAGTTTTGGCGTGCGTGCCTTAGGCACGATAACAGGTAAGAGGGGCTCCATTTTTCATCATGCCCTGGGCTCCAAAGAGCCTAGTTACGCCACTGCCCATGGGTTCCTTTTTGGGATGCCCCCTTAGAGCGATCCAATTGGTTTGCTCCCAGTTCCGCCCACAGTGCATGCATCCTTCTTCGGGAGTCCCTCTATCGCAAAGGACAACACTTGCCAGGAAAACTGTCCTTTGCAATTTCCTAGGTACATAATGGTGATATCGCCAGTACGTACCCGATAATTGGCGGTATGTACGGCATCGTGGATGCGATGCATAGTACATCCCGCCCTATGTTTGAATTGCGCTGAAGAAATAACAACAAACCTATTTGAGAATTTCAGTAGATTAGCAGAACTACTGATGTGGACACTTCTTCAACTTACAGTAACATTCCGTAAAAGAAATAATAAGATGCTGGGTTATTGTATTCTTGTATCAGCATGGCTAAGGAATTCTGAATTCAGGGCATCTGGGCCAGCATGTTATGGTGAATAGATGGAGCTATAATAAACAACTTGTTGGCAATATGTGCTCTGATAAAATTGTAAAGTTACTAATGGAAATGAGAGATAAAATGTGAAATGTAGACAGTGTATGGAATTCAAACAGTTGTGTTCTACTTTAAACATAGTTTAGAATATTGGTGAAACTAGCAGGAATATGAAAGAGCAGAGGTCATTTGAGAATAGGTAGCAGAGAGACCACCGGGAGAAGACACATGGGAACGGAGTGTAGTTATTTATTTAAGGTATGCCTCAGGGGAGTATGGAGGGCAGCCACCAGATGTGAAGGGATCAAGAAGGATTCTGTATGGCATGTTTTTTTATTGCCCAAGAGATTTAGAGGCAACAGTGTAAAGGAATGTAAATATAAATATCCTCCACTAGACAGTGATAGTGTTTTTGTAGCTACAGTACTATCTGAAATGAGAGGAAGTTGAGTTGAAGGGACACATTTATTCATGTTAGGGTGATATCCCTGAGTAGAATTAACAAAAACAACAGATTGGTGGAATGGAAGTACTGTATGTTAGTTGTACTTTTGACACAGGGCCTGATGCATTACGAATTGCAACTGCGATTGCAATAGCGATTATGCATGTTTTATAACCCGTCAGGTGGTGTAGATGGTGAAATCACAATTTTTAACGTATGTTACCTGTTAAGGGTATATTCCTCTGCACTGTTGTGTTTCCTCTTGTTTCTTTCAGTTCCAACTGAGAGCTGAGGAGTATGGTGTGGTCCTTAGTACAATAACCAACACTTCATTTTTAAAGAGGAATTTTCTTTACTTTTCAAGAACAATTTAGTTCTCTGATGGAACAATACATTAAGTTTAACATAGATGGGTTTTCACAATACAACAGTATTTGAAGGCACACTTTTCACACTTATATAACACACAGAGTTACAAATAGAAACAAAATATTTATTAAACTGGAACTTCTTCAGTGCATTTACTGTAGGGGCAAATTGAGTTAGTGGTTCACATTAGATACACAAGTTATAACATAAATACTTTCCTAAATCATAAGTACTGTAAGTATCCTTCTGCATTAACTTGAACTTTACCTAAGCTAAGTACTATTAGCACTATAATGTTATTATGAACATTGATGCGTTCTGGCCAGACACTGTTAAGTTGGTGCACATAGGTAGATAATAATTTAGTTCCTTAAACAAGGCTGTAAACTAATGCTGAATCCTGGCTGTAGCAAGACTGTTGTTGCTATGTTGGGCCCTTGTATGGTGCAAACCCGGGTTTGTTAGCAACTTATTTCCCTGCTGTTTAAGATGATTTAAGTGATGGGCACTGAACCCCTTCAGAATTCCTTAACCGTACAGTCACTGCAGGGGAAACCTCAGTTCTATGTCTATAGCAATTTACTAAGTCCATTAATGTCTTCGGATCCGAAAAGTTTAAACAGTATTTGGGAAGTGCTGATACTTTTAAGCTGCAGAGTCTGAAGACTAATTAGGGTTGTTTTCCTTCCTGGTGCAGCTAAAACTCTAATAGCTTGGGGTGTTAAATGTTCATTGCTCTGATTAGTTCCCGTTTTGGGCAATCGACTTATATGGGCTGAGTTCTCCTCAGATACCTGGAAGAGCTGCAAACCTGAGCACGTCTATTCTATGACAAAATCTGACAGCTTGACAGGTTAATTACATCAGAGGACATTTGACTGTAAGAATAAAAGTCACTGCACCTCATAAGAGATGTTAATGTTAATATATGATGGGGATTGTCAGCTCCCCTATACTAGTCCTGGTGAGGTTATGGTTTAGTACATGTGTCTGGGTGCTGTAGCTGTCTCACCAAGAGAAGGGAAAGTCACTACTACGTGTCTCCTGCAGATTGTGCCTGTGACAGTAGCTGAATGGTGTGCTGCTGTGACATGTATACTGACCGACCTGTTCCTCATTGGCAGATCTCTGTGTTCAGCACCACCAAAATCCAGACAGCCCTCTCTTCTCAGCACTGAGCCACAGCTGACACTCATGGAGGAAAAGAGACCAGAGCATTGTGTCCCTCCTAGAGAGGGTCATGTTGGGAGGTATGGTGTCACTGTGATAGTATGCTAATCCATTGTGATCGCTATTCCGTCACAGCATAATATAAGTACACCCACCTTACACACATCCGTAATCCTTGGCAGGACTGCAAAACCATTGATAACATCGAGTACCATCGCAGCCTGACACACACTTGTACAAGCTGTGACCTTACTCAGGAATTTCTAATGCTAGGAGTCGTCAGGCTGCGTGAGGCATCGCAGTGGAGAATTTATGCACGCCCATGCAACAGCGTTTAAACGCACTGGCATGCCTGGATTTCATCGACCACCCCCACAAACGGCACTTCCTGTCAATCACTCTGCGATGGATCTGCGTAGTGACTGTGATCGCAGTCCCTGATCGCAGTGTCCGGTCCGTACACGTGTACTGCGATGAATACGCATTTGCAGAAAGCAACAATTGGCCAATTGCGTGTGCGTAATTGCAGTTGCGATCGGTGGTAAATCAGGCCCACAGACCGCTCTTGGGCTGCTGATTGCAAATTTCCGATTATGTGCAGAACGGGTCCTGCATGAATGGATGCAGAGCAGCAGCAGACTGTCAGTGATTGACTGTCGGCTGCCATTTGGGGACAGGAAAGGGATGGTGACAGCCTCTGTTTTCGATTTTCCCATGGGTCAACCAGATGGTCAAGGATCACACAGATTATCCAATGCTGCATCCGTGGACGCAGCTCAGATCATTAATGCATGCAGAAGGCATGACACCTCCCGCTGCATTAACATAATAGAGCTATCACAGCTGCTAACATGTTAACAGCTGCGATAGTACTGCATCCTCTGCTAAATCACCCCCTTTATCCCTATCACACAGAAACAATTATAGTTATTATGCCTTTTATTTATTTTATAATATTAACATATTTTACAGCATATGTTATACTAAACATAATCTGAAGCTAGTAGCATGACCAGTCTGGCCATTTGGCACTTCTGACAAAAATAAAGATAGTGTGCCATGCTTGAAATTAGTATGCAACAGCTCAGTAATAAATGCTAAATTGAAAAGCACTACAGGCTTATAGCGGACTGAGCACTAGACTAAAGCCACCCAAAAAAAAAAAATGTTTTTTTAAAAACGGGGTGAGGGAAGGGAAATCAAGTAAAAAGAATTGAAGTAGCAAAATGTAGAAATGAACACAGGTCCTGACAGTGATTGGCATGTCATTGTAACTCTACGATCATCCACTAACCTACAATTAAGTCATCCTAGTGGTAAGAGCTTAGATAGTTTAACTTTTTTTTACAATTACATTTATTTTGCCTTTACTAGACCTAATGCAGTTCTCATTCAGTTCTCGATACTGGCCGGACAGTACAGGGGTATTACATATACAATGCATTGGTGTGGTATACAGAGAGGGCCACCATCATGTGCTTAATTATTATACATATGTTACATTATACTGTTATTTTAGGACTATGGAGTATTCACTACAGTGCTTTTCTGTTTTCAATCTGGTACATTATCATACATGCACTATACCAATATTGGAATCGGTATGAAATACCGACGGCTGAATAGCCGGCGGTTCTCATACCAATGCCGAAAGTCCGATCAGCTACAATCCTGACTGGGGCTGGTGAGTAACTTAACCCTCCCCTGTCCCCCCCTAACCCAAACCTTTCCTTGGTGGTGCCTAACCCTAAAACTCCCGGGGTGGTGTCTAACTCTAAGTTCCCCTGGGGGTGCCTAAGCCCAACCACCCTTCCCCGCACCCTACACCTAACCCTCCCAGGGGGGGTGCCTAACCCTAACTTCCCCGGTGGTGCCTAACCCTAACCCCCTCTCCCTGCATCCTAACCCTCCCGGGGGGGTGCCTAGCCCTAAGTCCCCCCGGGGGTGCCTAAACCTAATCCTCTCCCCCCATGGATAATGCTAACCTGTCCCTGCTTACCTTCGTTCAGGGTGCTGTCTGTCGGGATTTTGGCATGGGGCTATAAATAGGTGTCAGGATTTTGCCGCCTATCTATAGTCCCTTTCTTGTCGGGATTCCGACGGCTGGCCGCCGGTAATATGTAACTGCATCCCATCAATATTTACTATATATATTTATAAAGGGGTCCAGACCTTGCACTCTCTGATGGTTAGCCAAGCGTTTGTGGTGTCTGGCCACACCCCTGAGCATGGGCCCCTAACAGACCATTCCCCTGTTGGGCCCTTCATGCCCCAGTCTGACACTGTGTAGTAAGAGTATGAGGGGTACAGGATGCTGGCGCTTGGGATCTCGGCGGTCAAAATCCTGATGCTGGCACCCCGACAGGGTTAGGATACCAAAACCTGTTGGTAGGGATCCTAACCCTCCCCCTCTCCCTACCCTAACCCTAACCCTACCCGGTGCATGAACCTAACCTCCCCCATTAGTGCCTAATCCTAACCCTCCCCCTAGTGCATAACCCTAACTTTCCCCCCAACCATGCTAACATTCAGGATACCTTCACCGGGATTCTGACAGGGGTCAGAATTCCGGCGCCGGTATTCCAAGCACCGGTATCCCCTGTGTTGGGATACTGAACGTATCCTGAGGGTCACATTCCATATCGCATGGAAGATGAGTGGTGGGAGATAGGGGGTGCATGCCATGGATCCTGAACAACATGTCAGGAAATAATAAATGCATGCCATGGATCAGACAAGATGTGTTGGAAAATAAGAGGTGTATGCAATGGCCAATGGAAGATCTGTGTTGGGAATAAGGAGTGCATGCTATGTCTCAGGTAAGCCATGTGGCAGGGGATAATACATACATACAATGAAGATGTGGTTGGGGAAAAGAGGTGCATGCCATGGCTGCAGGAAGACATGGCAGGTATATTATATACATGCCATGGCTGAGGGAAGACATGATGCCCACATGGTGCAAGAGGCTTTATAAAGTTGTGCCAAGATCTTATTTTCAGGCTGCTCCTGGAAATTAAGTTATGAAAAGTAGGCAAGTGTGGATTAGATTTGTAAAACTGTAAGACTTGCTGAGGAAGAATTGGTTTTTATATTCAGTTATGTACGTGGCTAAAACAAGTCTCAAAAGGGAAAGATGCAGCATCAAACCTAGGGGCGTGCACCGGATACTTCGTGTTTTGTGTTTTGGTTTTGGATCTGGATCTTTCTTCGTGTTTTATATCTGGATTGGTTTTGCCAAAACCACCCTTCCGTGTTTTGGGTTCTGGCCTGGGTTTTGTGTTTTGGATCTGTATTTTTTGGCAAAAAAGCATAAAAACAGCTAAAATCACAGAATTTTTTTTTTTGTTCCTACGCTATTATTAACCTCAATAACATTAATTTCCACTCATTTCCAGTCTATTCTTAAAACCTCACACCTCACAATATTGTTTTTAGGCAAAAAGGTTGCACCGAGATAGCTGGATGACTATGCTAAGCGACACAAGTGGGCGGCACAAACACATGGCCCATCCAGGAGTGGCACTGAAGTGGCAGACAGGATGGCAGTTTGAAAAACTAGGCCCCTAAGCAGTGGTCAAAGTGGGGCTGTATACGGTGGTATGACATACCGCCACTTCCCGGTCCCACTTAATTTTAGCCACAGTAGAAAATGCACCAGCGATGGGATCTAGTATGGCTTTCCAGCGCTGGAACAATGGCAGCAAGGTGTAGAGATGTGTCCCGCAGGGGACACATCTCGATCGGTGGCAGCGGTGATGCTGGCATGTAGCCAGGACAAAGCAGCATGTAGCCAGGACAAAGCATCTGGTCCCGGCTGCACTGTAAGCAGCACGACACTATCTGCCAGCCATTCACGGGGCTTGCAGCCACCAGCCAATCATGGGGCTCGCTGCTGCCAGCCAATCGTGGGGCTCTCGGCGACCAGCCAATGAGAAGCTGCTAAGTGGCAGCTTTTCATTGGTTCACAGTGGCACCAATGACTACTGCAGCAGCAACGAGGACCCGGTGCTCCCGGCGGCTCCATCCATTCCAGCAGCGCAGGTCACAGGGAAGTAGAAAGAGAGGAGTATGTGAGAGAGGGAATAGAGAGAGGACCAGACAGAGGGAGGCAGGCAGTTAGTGTTGTAGGGGGTGAAAGAGAGAGGGAATCAGTAAGAAGGGCAGGGTGTGAGAGAGGGGAGCAGGCAGGGAGAAGTGTGTGAGGGGGGGTGAGAAGTACAATGCGGTGATATGGAAGCAGGGGCCCAAGGGGAGGGAAGACATTCTCCTTACCCCACCTCTAAATTCCCACTTCGAGCACTGCCCCAAAGAGTATATACTGCAAAGAAAAAAAAGAGATGCAAGATGGAATTGTCCTTGGGCCCTCCCACCCACCTTTATGTTGAATAAACAGGACATGCACACTTTAACAAACCAATCATTTCAGAGCCAGGGTCTGCCACATGACTGAAATGACTGGATCGTTTGGGCCCCCACAAAACAAGCTGGCAATTAATCTGTCCCTGCACAAACTGGTTCTACAGAGGAAAGATGTCGTCCTCATCCTCCTCATCCACCAATTCCTCACCCTCTTCAGTGTTGTCCTCATCCTAGCAGAGTATTAATTCGTCCCTGCTGGAATCCACCACCACAGATCCCTCTGTACATTCTGGAGGCTGGTCTTCCTGGAAGAATTGATAATTCATTTTGACGAACATCATCTTCTCCACATTTTGTGGAAGCAACCTCCTACGCCTTTCGCTGACAAGGTTCCTGGCTGCACTAAAAACTCTTTTGGAGTACACACTGGAGGGGGGCAACTTATATAAAATAGAGCCAGTTTGTACAGGGAGCTCCAAATTACCTCTTTTTCCTGCCAGCACAGGTATGGACTGTCTGACATGCCTACTTAGATGCTGTCACCGATGTAATCCCCCACCATTCTGTCAATGGTGACAGTATCATATGCAATGAAAGTAGACATGTCAGAAATTGTTGGCAGGTTCTTCAGTCTGGACCAGATGTCCAAACTTGGTCCTGTCAGCCCTGCATCACCGCCAGCGGGTTGCTTAGGATACCTAAGTTGTTTCCTGGCAGCCCCAGTTGCGGGAGAAAATGAAGTAGGAGCTGTTGACGTGTCACGTTCCGCTTCAGCTGACAGTGTTTTAATCAGCAGGTTTTTGCACCTCTGCAGGCTTGTGTCCACCAGAAAGAGAGACACCACATAGGCTTTAAACCTAGGATTGAGCACGGTGGCCAAAATGTAGTGGTCTGATTTCAACAGATTGACCACTCTTGAATCCTGGCAAAGCGAATTAAGGGCTTCACCCACAAGTCCCACATACCGAGCGGAATAGCTCCGTCTTAGCTCCTCCTTCCCTTTATCCAGCTGCTTCTGCAAAAGCCTGATGAGGGGAATGACCTGACTCAAGCTGGCAGTGTCTGAACTGACTTCACGTGTGGCAAATTCGAAGGGCTGGAGAACCTTGCACAACACGGAAATCATTCTCCACTGCGCTTGTGTCAGGTGCATACCCCATCCTTTACCTATGTCATAGGTGGATGTATAGGCTTGAATGGCCTTTTGCTCCACCTCCATCCTCTGAAGCATATAGAGGGTTGAGTTCCACCGCGTCACAACCTCTTGCTTCAGGTGATGGCAGGGCAGGTTCAAGAGTGTCTGCTGGCACTCCAGTCTTCGGCACACAGCTGCTGAATGGAGAAAGTGGGCAGAAATTTTTCGGGCCACCCAAAGAGTCTCCTGCACGCCCTTGTCGTTTTTCAGAAAATTCTGCACCACCAAACTTATTGTGTGAGCAAAACATGGGATGTGCTGGAATTTGCCCATTGTAATGCCCGCACAATATTGGTGGCATTGTCAGATATCACAGATCCACAGGAGAGTCTAAGTGGGGTAAGCCATTGGGCAATGATTTCCTTCAGTTATGTCAGGTTTGATGTACTGGAATCCCCTAGTGAGGGGTTGTGATGGTAGTTTGGAAGAATTCGGGGAACTGGCCTGGACATCAGGACTCCTCATCCACAGGTCTTGGATGTTGACGAGACCTGGTCAAAGGTGCGGAGTCTAACCTGCAGGGAGGTGTTCGCCAGTGACCCCTCCAAGTGGGATATTGGCTTAGCTGCACCCTGCAGGCAAGTCGCGGTCCTTTGACCAGGTATCCAAGCCCAGTGGGAATAGAGGCTCGAATGTCAGTGGCCCAAGTGAAGTGCCTAACCAAGGCACTATTGCACCGGGAGATTCACCAGGAGATACTGTTTGTGAGGTACTTGTAAATAGCACTTGAACTGCGGGGTGGCACACAAAGGATACACAGGGAACGGTGTGTGGACACACTTAGCCACACGGAATGGCACTGGTAATACACACAGGTTGAGATGGAATGGTACTGTAGCTCACAGGAGACACTGGTAACTTTAATGTTCAGGCAGAGATGGAATTGCACTGTAGCTCACAGGAGACACTGGTAGCAAATATTCAGGCAGTGATGGAATAGCACTGTAGTTCACAGGAGACACTGGTAGCAAATATTCAGGCAGAGATGGAATTGCAGTGTCACTGAAAACAAAGCTCTCAGGCTGGGATGTAATCAGCACTGTTGCTCACAGGAACACTTGTAGCTTGTAATTGGTGCAGCTGTGAAACACTCAGGATAACCTTGTAGCTGGGAATCACAAAACAGCATGCACAGGTAGAGATATTAATCACCCTGGTGCTGAAAGGAGACACTGGAACTCCAACACACACAGAGCTATAAAAGCACTGTAGCTCGCTGGAGGCTAGATACACAGGCCAGGAGTGTTATAGCTCTGTGGCTCACAGGAATACACAGGAGACTTGGAACACAGACAGGAATGTTATAGCTCTGTGGCTCACAGGATAATACACAGGAGACTTGGAACACTGGGCCTGATTCAGAGCCGAACGCTCTGACCAGAGCGCTCGCTCTGAATCAGGGCCCTCCTCCATGAAAATGGAGCGTCCTCCTGGACGCTCGCATAGCTGTGGGTGACCACCCACAGCTTATGCGAGCGTCCATGATGATGGTCGGGCTTGCGATGAGACCCTGTGGTAGGGTCTCGCTGCCGCAAGCCCTGGGGTGATTTTGGCTCTATCAGAGTGATGTCAGTGGGGCCGGCTTCAGACGGTAGGCGTTCCCATGGGAACACCTCCGTCTGGCAGCCACGCCCCCAGTATGCCCACCAAAGGGGGCGTGCTGTCAATCAACATCAACAGCATGCCCCCTTTGGTGCGAGACCCGGAGCGACGGAGAGCCTGTCGCTATCCGGGTCTCATGCATGCGCACGACGGAGCTCCCTCCATCGTGCGCATGCGAAGTGGGGCAACATCGACCCGCTTGCAAGCGTCCTTTGCTCGCAAGCGGGTCTGAATGACCCCCACAGGCAGGAATGTTATAGCTCTGTGGCTCACAGGAATGACTCTGGAGACTTGGAACACAGGCAGGAATGTTATAGCTCTGTGGCTCACAGGAATGACACTGGAGGCTTGGAACACAGGCAGGAATGTTATAGCTCTGCTGCTCGATGGAAAGCACTGGAACAAAGGCTCGGAATTGGAGGGAACCTGAAACAAAACTCAACTAGTAAACTAGGATTGACAACTGTTGATCAGGCAACTTCCTGGAGTTCTGGAGGCAGATTTATACCCAGGGGTAGCAGATTACTGGAGGACAGCGTCAGCTGACTGAGATCATGCTACCATTGGTTAGGAGGACTGTCACATGAGAGGAACTGTCATGGCGGTGCCCATGATGGGAACTCCGATCCCCAAAACACACAGCCAACCATGGAAGTCCACAAAAGGTAGAATACTCAGCATCACACCCCTCATTGCACCAGGCGTCTGACCACAAGGAAGTCAGGGGAAGCCGGCACAGAGGTAAGAGATAGCCGATCCTAGGCTGAACCCTGACAAGTTACTCTAAGAGGTTGTCGGCGGTGTGCCTCTTACTGAAACGGTGATACACAGCTTAGCCTGCCTTGGAACAAGCTGGCGTTTTTGAGATGCTGCTACTGGTGACGCTGCTGTTGTTGCTGCGTAAGGTGATACATCTATCCAGTGGTCTGTCACAGTCATATAGTCCTTAGTCTGCCCTGTTTCACTTGTCCACATGTCCATGGTTAAGCCTGATTTAAACAAACCACCTCACCATCAGAATCCTACTCGTCAACTTCCTCCTCAGCGCCAGCTACACCAATATCCTCATCCTGTTGTACTTCAACAGTAACGTCTTCAATTTGAATATCAGCATGTAGACTGTGGGTTCTCTTTCCAGCTCTTGCAGAGGGCGTGCAAATGGTGGATGGAGCCACCTCTTCCCATCCAGTGTTGGGAAGGTCAGGCATTGCAACCATCGCCACACTTGGACTAGAACGCACAGTTCTTTGCTGAGCTTTTGCCAGCTTAACTTGTTTCATTTTTCTAGCGGGAGGAGGACTTCTATCGTCATGTGAAGCTGAACCACTAGTCATGAACATAGGGAAAGACCTTAGCCATTCCTTGCCACTCCGTGTCGTAAATGACATATTGACAAGTTTACGTTTCTACTCAGATGATTTCAAGTTATTTTTTAAGGTAATTTTCCTGAAATTTGGCATTTGGGATTTTATATGCTCTCTACTATGACATTGGGCATCGGCCTTGGCATACGACGTTGATGGCATTTAATCGTCTATGTCATGACTACTGACAGCAGCTTCAGCACTAGGAGGAAGTGGTTCTTGATCTTAACCTATTTTATCCTCCAAGTTTTTGTCCTCCATTTATGTGATATTGATACGAACAGAAAAAGAAGAAAAAGAAAATGTTTTCATTTTTTTGGGCACTTTGGGGGTTACACCACCCTTCAACAGACCAGCCGGCCCTTGACTTATGATGACACAGGGAGCACCCCTGATGGACAGTGCACCCCCTGGACAACACTACAGCACCCCTTTAGGACTACAGTGACACAGGAGCCACTGAAGCCCCCCTCTTCTGTCTGCACACAGCTCCTATGGACAACACAGCCTTTATGGGACAACAGCACTGCACAACACAGCCCAGCCAGCCCCTATGGACTTTGCACACAGCCCCTATGGACAACAGCAGCACTAGCACAGCAACCCCTACCCTCACTCTATGGACAACACAGCCTTTATGGGACAACAGCACTGCACAACATAGCCCAGCCAGCCCCTATGGACTTTGGACAACAGCAGCACCAGCACAGCAACCCCCACCCTCCCTCTTCACTGTCTACAGCCGGAGTGAACAATGGCACCTATGCGGGGACCTTTTATTGAATCCAAAACCTGCGAGAATCCGACAGCGAGAGGATGGCGTTTTGCCTCGTTCCGGGCACCGAGTCTGGCGGGAAAACCTGAACCGGACTCGGTTCCCAGCTCAGATCGGGGGGGCTTGGGGGGGTTCGGATTTCTTAAATCCGAACCTGCTCATGCCTAATAAAACACCATTACTATTTGTAAAAACATGCTGCTGTGGAGGGGGCATGTTTGGAAGAAACTGGAGGTATGTGGGGTACACAGGGGGGCATGTGGGAAACACACTGATTGGGGACATGTGACAAATGCTGAGGGTATTTGGGACACACAGGGGGCACGTGGGGAAAATGCTGCTGTTGAGGGGACATTTCAGGGGGGCACAGGGCATTTGGGGCACACAAGTGGAATGTTTGGAAAATGCTGCTGTGGATGGGGCACAGGCACTCATTGCAGCAAGGTGCTAAATGCCTCTTGTATTTCTTTAGCGGGTGGGAAGAAGATTGGCAAAGCATTTTTTTGCACCTGGGCCCACAACTTGTTAATTCCACCATTGCCTGACAACATGTTGAACCATGTCGACATTCAAGAGTTGGCATTGTGGTGTTGACATTATGAATGTCTACATGGTAACTGTCGACAATGTGACTGGATCCTGGTAACCTAGTGAGAAACATATTTATAATTGCAAATACATTTCCAAAAAGTGCTGATATGGAGAAGTTATTGATATCACTGTTTATTTATATTGCACCAATTATATTATGCAGCACGGAATTGAGAATATAAAATTATGCTGTATTGGAACTTACACTCTAAACTGCCTGAGACCCACAACTTTTGGGACCATTTTTGTTAGAGAGCAGTGCGTACTGCATACATCAGGGAACTAGGACCCAGAGTCACCAGGAGGTCTGACCTCTAGCCGGTGACATCATGGTGTAGTCTAGCGTGTGCCAGCATGGAGAGCGTCACAGTACTGTGTGAATTTAGCTCCTAGGTCCCTAATTATCTGCAATTACCGTTGTTGTGACCACCACTATGTAACCACTGTATATCGCTGTTACCACCGTTGTATTATTATTACTGTTGCTGTTACCAATAAACACAGTACCCTGTTTAAGTAATGTGTGTAGCCTAGCATCCACTTTCACATCTGCTGTCACCCTAATAGGGTCACACCAATGTTCCACCAATATGTTATATCAATAATTTTGTCAGAAGTCAATTAAACTATCAGTTTGTTTATGCACTTTGAGAGAAAACCAGAGCACCCAGAGTAAATCTATGTAAACACAGGGATAACATACAAATTACACACATATAGCTCCCTGTTTGGAATCAAACCCATGACACCAGCACTGTGAAGCAGTGATTCTAACCACTGTTCTGCTTGGAAGGGTTGTTATTGTCATCCATTATCAAGATTAACACTAGGTTTACCAAGGGTGATCAATTGACCTTTTTCAAATTTTGAAGCCTCGCTGCTCTGCTGTTTAGTTACTTACGGCCATGAAATTTTGTGGCTTTGGATAATTTGGGTGATTGTATAAAAAAATTATCAAACAAAATTTCGAAAACCATTAGAAAATCTAATTTCAGCTTTTTACCTCTCTTTACCAGGCGTGGTCACATGACTGCTCCTATGTTTTGTTGCAGTAACAATGGAAAAATTCGATGATTTTGTTTGTTAATGTTTGTTTGTAACCTAATACCATGTCTGATGCTGATAAACCAAATATATTTTTGGTAAAAGAGACCCTCCATATGTAATTACTCTGCATTTATCTGTATTTATACATTGACATAAGAAGTGACTGGCTTGCACGTGCTACACATTTTTGGTTTCCAATTCCATATAATATGGCTCGAGGAGAATAACTCACTCTCTGATTTCCGAAAAATCTCTGGGGAGTTGACAAAGTGCAATTTCCACTTTGTTGCGCTGAGCGCATTTCCTTGAAGGTGCGTAGTGACAGACCATGCCGACAGGGGCGAACTGAGCCACAACAATTCAGACATATGCAAGTTACAACTTTAGCGCGTTGTGGTTTTGTTTAAAAATTACTTAGGGGTCTATGTATTAAGGCGACACTTACTGCAGTGTAAAAGCTGCTCTTCGCCTGCATACCCCTGTGAAGCAGGAGCTGGCTACCGTGATTGTTACAAATAACAGACCCATTTCAATGGCTTTCCATATCTCTGCAAGTATGAAACTTGACCAGCTGACAGAGGTCTTGGGGAACATGTTGCTCTGCGCTTACTAGAGCCTTATATAGATACGGAAGGAATGTCACTACTGACAACTTCTTTACATCTCTGAATTTGACTAAAGAGTTGAGAAAGTGGAGCATTAGTATTGTTGGAACTATGACCAGAGCCAAGAATGTGTTGATCCTCATCACTCTTCATATGGGAGTCCTCATTGATTAAGCAATGGAGAAAAAAGACTGCTGAAACAACGACACAAAATGTTGTATTGATGGTGTAGACCAAATGACATGTTAGTACTGTACAGTGTACATGCTTCTTCAAGGCGCTGGCCTGTGCATGTTTTTTACATTGTCTTAGATTTAGCTATGATAAATGCCCATACAATCTACAAGATAGTGACAAACTGTAAGATATCAAGGTGTAAATTCATCCTTGCTGTCATTTCGGAG
The DNA here is from genome assembly GCA_031769625.1 of Taudactylus pleione. NCBI lineage: Eukaryota > Metazoa > Chordata > Amphibia > Anura > Myobatrachidae > Taudactylus > Taudactylus pleione. Next base: position 529,368 of record JAUIMM010000545.1, read on the forward strand.
TTAGCAGAACCTTACCCATCTTCTCGGTCGCACACTCCAGCTGATGATCCTCCCTCAGGAAAACCAGCAAAATTCATGATGAAAGTTTAAATCCTTCTTGTTCTTCTTGTTTCAAACCAGATTATTGTATTTTGTAAGAATTTGTGCTTGTTTATAAAAGCTTTTAATAAACAGTAATCTTTTGAAGTGTACATACTGTAATTGTTAGGCTTTTTACTTGCCCATATCCCTTGCTGCCTCTAGAAACATGTAGTTTAACACTAATATTGGCAAAATCATCATTGAATCTCAAAACAACAGTCAGCAATGAATTGAAAAAGCCAATGGTCAATTGATGCCCATCGGTAAAGAGAGGTATCTTTATGATACTTGATGAACTCTTGCACTGTCAAACGTAAACAAAGTGTCCTTCCACAATAAAAAACCCCTTTCTCGGAACACACACTTGTTCGTAGGTACTCGGCTGCTGCCTGGACTTCGCACTTAAAGTAATTAGAGATGTGCACCGGCCACTTTTCGTGTTTTGTGTTTTGGTTTTGGATCTGGATCTTTCTTCGTGTTTTGGATCTGGATTGGTTTTGCCAAAACCACCCTTCCGTGTTTTGAGTTCTGGGTTTTGTGTTTTGGATCTGTATTTTTTTGAAAAAAAGCATAAAAACAGCTAAAATCACAGAATTTGTAGGTTTTTCTGCTCCTATGCTATTACTAACCTCAATAACCTTAATTTCCACTCATTTCCAGTCTATTCTGAACACCTCACACCTCACAATAGTGTTTTTATGTCCAAAAGGTTGCACCGAGGTAGCTGGATGACTATGCTAAGCGACACGAGTGGGCGGCACAAACACGTGACCCATCTAGGCGTGAAACTGCAGTGGCAGACAGGATGGCAGTTTGAAAAACTAGGCCCCAAACTGTACATAATGCAAAGAAAAAAAAGAGGTGCAAGATGGAATTGTCCTTGGGCCCTCCCACCCACCCTTATGTTGTATAAACAGGACATGCACACTTTAACAAACCAATCATTTCAGCGCCAGGGTCTGCCACACAACTGTGGCTGAAATGATTGGTTCGTTTGGGCCCCCACAAAACAAGCTGGCAATTAATCTGTCCCTGCACAAACTGGCTCTACGGAGGCAAGATGTCATCCTCATCCTCCTCATCCACCGATTCCTCACCCTCTTCAGTGTGTACATCCTCATCCTCACAGAGTATTAATTCGTCCCCGCTGGAATCCACAACCACAGGTCCCTCTGTACGTTCTGGAGGCTGGTCTCCCTGGAAGAGTTGATAATTCATTTTATGAACATCATCTTCTCCACATTTTGTGGAAGCAACCTCCTACGCCTTTCACTGACAAGGTTCCCGGCTGCACTAAACACTCTTTCGGAGTACACACTGGAGGGGGGGCAACTCAGGTAAAATAGAGCCAGTTTGTACAGGGACCTCCAAATTGCTTCTTTTTCCTGCCAGTACAGGTACGGACTGTCTGACATGCCTACTTGGATGCTGTCACCGATGTAATCCTTTAACAGACAGACGCACGCTTGTCGCTGCTGCTTTGAGGATGCAAGTGCGGCTACAGCCCACACAATTCACAAAGACAGAAAAAAAAAGAAGAATATTTTTATTGTTTGTGGAGCGCACTTTGAGGGTTACACCACCCTTTAACAGACAGACGCACGCTTGTCGCTGCTGCTTTGAGGATGCAAGTGCGGCTACAGCCCACACAATTCACAAAGACAGAAAAAAGAAGAAGAATATTTTTATTGTTTGTGTAGCACACTTTGAGGGTGTCACCACCCTTTAACAGACAGAAGCACGCTTGTCGCTGCTGCTTTGAGGATGCAAGTGCGGCTACATCGCACACAAGTCACAAACACATTAAAAAAATAGTTTTTTATTTTTTGGAGCACTTTGAGAGTTACACCACCCTTTAACAGACAGACGCACGCTTGTCGCTGCTGCTTTGAGGATGCAAGTGCGGCTACAGCCCACACAATTCACAAAGACAGAAAAAAAAAGAACAATATTGTTATTGTTTGTGTAGCACACTTTGAGGGTGTCACCACCCTTTAACAGATAGACGCTCGCTTGTCGCTGCTGCTTTGAGGACAGTATCATATGCAGTGACAGTAGATTTGTCAGAAATTGTTGGCACGTCCTTCAGTCCGGACCAGATGTCCAAACCAGCCCTTGACTTATGACACAGGCGCACGCTTTGCGCTGCTACTATGTTGATGCACGTGCGGCTACATCGCACACAAGTCACAAACACATTAAAAAAATAGTTTTTTATTTTTTGGAGCACTTTGAGGGTTACACCACCCTTTAACAGACAGACGCACGCTTGTCGCTGCTGCTTTGAGGATGCAAGTGCGGCTACAGCCCACACAATTCACAAAGACAGAAAAAATAAGAATATTTTTATTGTTTGTGTAGCACACTTTGAGGGTGTCACCACCCTTTAACAGACAGACGCACGCTTTTCGCTGCTGCTTTAAGGATGCAGGTGCGGCTACAGCCCACACATTTCACAAAGACAGAAAAAAAAAGAACAATGTTTTTATTGTTTGTGTAGCACACTTTGAGGGTGTCACCACCCTTTAACAGACAGACGCACGCTTGTCGCTGCTGCTTTGAGGATGCAAGTGCAGCTACAGCCCACACAATTCACAAAGACAGAAAAAAAAAGAAGAATATTTTTATTGTTTGTGTAGCACACTTTGAGGGTGTCACCACCCTTTAACAGACAGACGCACGCTTGTCGCTGCTGCTTTGAGGATGCAGGTGGAATCAAGACGGGATTTGGAACCGGGGACACACTACCTCCATCAATTGTCTAAATCCCACTAAACTAATGGCGGATACCGGACGCACGTCTAACACCAACATAGCAGTCAAGGCCTCAGTTATACGTTTTGCTTCAGGATGACTGCTGTCGTACTTCATCCTCATCGCTAGGGACTGTTGGAGGGTCAATTGTTTAGTAAAAGTAGTGATGTTCCTACTTCCTCTCTGGGATGATGAACAACTCCCAGCAGCAGCAACAGCACTAGGAGGAAGTGGTTCTTGATCTTTCCCTATTTTATTTTTATCGGAGAAAGTTTGGTCCTCCATTTATGTTATATTGATATATACGTGCGGCTAAAGCGCACACAAACACAGAAAATATTTTTTTATTTTTGCTGGAGAGTAGTGCACTTTGAGGGTTACACCACCCTTTAAGAAATGAGCCAGCCGGCTCTTTACTTATGGGACACAGGCGCACGCTTGGCGCTGCTCCTTTGTTGATGCACGTGCAGCCACAGTGCACACAATTCACAAACACAGAAAATAATTTTTTTTTTGGTTTGGACTGGAGTGTACTTTGGGGGTTACAGCACCCTTTAACGGTCAAGCCAGCCGGCCCTTTACTTATGACACAGGCGCACGCTTGGCACTACTTTGTTGATGCACGGCCGGCTACTGCGCACACAATTCACAAACACAGAAAATATATATTTTTGGGGTTTGGACTGGAGTGTACTTTGGGGGTTACAGCATCCTTTAACAGTCAAGCCAGCCGGCCCTTTACTTATGACACAGGCGCACGCTTGGCACTACTTTGTTGATGCACGTGCGGCTACTGCGCACACAATTCACAAACACAGAAAATATTTTTTTTTTGGGTTTGGACTGTAGTGTACTTTGGGGGTTACAGCACCCTTTAACGGTCAAGCCAGCTGGCCCTTTACTTATGACACAGGCGCACGCTTGGCACTACTTTGTTGATGCACGTGCGGCTACTGCGCACACAATTCACAAACACAGAAAATAATTTTTTTTTTGGTTTGGACTGGAGAGTACTTTGGGGGTTACAGCACCCTTTAACGGTCAAGCCAGCCGGCCCTTTACTTATGACACAGGCGCACGCTTGGCACTACTTTGTTGATGCACGTGCGGCTACTGCGCACACAATTCACAAACACAGAAAATATATATTTTTTGGGTTTGGACTGGAGTGTACTTTGGGGGTTACAGCATCCTTTAACGGTCAAGCCAGCCGGCCCTTTACTTATGACACAGGCGCACGCTTGGCACTACTTTGTTGATGCACGTGCGGCTACTGCGCACACAATTCACAAACACAGAAAATATTATTTTTTTTGGTTTGGACTGGAGTGTACTTTGGGGGTTACAGCATCCTTTAATGGTCAAGCCAGCCGGCCCTTTACTTATGACACAGGCGCACGCTTGGCACTACTTTGTTGATGCACGTGCGGCTACTGCGCACACAATTCACAAACACAGAAAATAATTTTTTTTTTGGTTTGGACTGGAGTGTACTTTGGGGGTTACAGCACCCTTTAACGGTCAAGCCAGCCGGCCCTTTACTTATGACACAGGCGCACGCTTGGCACTACTTTGTTGATGCACGTGCGGCTACTGCGCCCACAATTCACAAACACACAAAAAATATTATTTTTTTAGCACTTGGGGGGAGCACCCCTGATGGACAGAGCACCCCCTGGACAACACTACAGCACCCCTTTAGGACTGGGACACTGCACAGGACTTTGGAGTGGACACAGCCCCTATGGAGAAGTGACTGCACAACACAACCCAGCCAGCCCCTATGGACTTTGAAGTAGTGGACACAGCCCCTATTAACAACAGCAGCACAGCACAACACAGCCAGCCCCTATGGACTTTGAAGCAGTGGACAACAGCAGCACAGCGCAGCACAGTACAGCACAGCACAACACTACTCTGCACTACACTACACTACACAGCCCAGCCAGCCCTAACTCCCACCCTCCCTCTTCACTGTCCACAGCCGAGTGAGAAAATGGCGCCGACGCAGGTACCTTATATAGGATCCAAAACCTGCGAGACTCGGAAGGCGGGATGATGACGTTTTGCCTCGATTTCAGATCCGAGTCAGGCGGAAAAAGTCGAGCCTGACTCGGATCGGCGGGGCTCGGGGGGGTTCGGATTTCTGAAATCCGAACCCGCTCACCCCTAAAAGTAATAACAGTGCAGGAAGCACAGGTATCAAAGTGTAGACAAAGGAATATGATACTCTAAGTACTCATATAGGGAACTACACCTAGATTCTCAGGAAGTCTCCCATCCAGGAATAAACCCAAGTCCTTACTGCTTAGCTTCCCAAACTAGACAGAAGTCTGTCTAAAGCTAATTGATGTGGTACGAACAGCACTCCTAATCAGTGATTACCAGAAGACTCTCCTGCAGTTGACGTCACTGCAAGCTAGTAACAAACAAGGGTTCAATTTAGCTACTTATAATTAAGCAAATAACAAAAGGGTATGCAGTTAAATGTTCACTACATTAAAAATATATACATTCTTAAGCAATAATAATAATTCCAGAATAATATTTCAATAAACATGAGAGTAATTGTAAAACTCAGTAATTTCTTTAGATACAAAGCAAAGGATAGGTCATTTCAAAACCCATGGACTATCCAGAGTAGTATATTAGCCAGGTGTATAACTGCTAGCAATAAAATGTAATAGAATGCATCCAGGATAAAATGAAGAAGCCAGCAATCCTTCATAGGCAGCTTGCAAACAGCTAGAACCAAGGACCAGCAAGACCTGGAATCCTGTGGGAAACTCAGCCAGAACAGAACAACCCATACAGCCCAAGAGCCAGCACCTAGCAAACCAATCACAATAGACCAGGCCAATGCCCAGGCTGACATAATCATAATAGGTGAACAAGTCAGCAACCATTCCAATGATTCAGTCCAGACTCAACCAGCCGAGTACAGATATAATAGGTATGAGGATATATCTGGTAAATCTAGTGTTAAAGAACCAGCAGACTGGCCATCCAAAGCCAGTTAGAGATACTGGGACAGGAAAACTGGTCTAGAAAAGTTATTTCAATAAACAACAGCAATATGTGCTCACAAGAAGCGGTGTTATATAGACAGATCATTGTCAGCGGCTGGACATTAATTAATTGCATGGAGTTGTTTGTCATGAGTTGTTGTGGGATTCCATGTGTAGCCAAGTGTCTCTTGAGCTCAGCAATAATAATAGCACTGTTGAGATTAGGCAGGTAATTGATCTCCAACCACCCTGAATAGAATTCCACCAAAACTAGATGTTCCTTTCCTCTCCATTCAAAGATGTCTGCAGCAGTGGCAGACCAAGGCAAGTCAGGAACCCTGTGAAGGTGCAGAGGTTCCTTTGGCTGATGTGCTTTGAGAGCATTGCAATGTCCACGTATGAAGACTTCTCTCTCAAATTCACTGAACATGGTGGACCAATATAGCAATGTTCTGGCCCTGCATCTAGTTGCTTCAAGTTCTAGGTGGCGCTGATGGAGCTTCTTTGAATAGTTCTTCTGCAGGGTGTACGGTATTATGTATCTTTGACCTCTTAGGAAGACTCCATCAAACAACGGGAGCTTGTGTCTAATGGCAAGTGAGGGAACAGATTCTGGTGATCTCCATAGAGGACTGGGGCCACTCTGGGTGTACGATTGGGACAGCTGTTGGCACAAATAATCTGCCAAGATTTCATGTTGTAGCTCATCAATTAGGTTAGAATAGAGGTGGGCAATAAGTGGCCCTCCAGCTGCTGTGAGACTACACATCCCAGCATGTCCAGCCACAGTTTTATTATCAAGGCCACTAAAACTGTTGCTAGGCATGCTGGGATATGCAGTTCAACAGCAGCTGGAGTGCCACTTACTGTCCACCCCCGGGTTAGAGGATAGTAATTGTACAGATATTACATCATATTCATCTTCCACATTCACACAGTGTGATATAAGTAGGCCCTGGAGAGCGCATCAGCCTCAAACAATTATTTGCCATTCTTGTAGACTACATCCAGATGGCATTATGCAGAGGCTTCCTCAGAATGATGATGAGTGGCTGATCATCTTAATAGTGACAGAACACCCATATATAAAGTAATGGATCATGTGACAGGCAAAAACCAATGCTAAAAGTTATTTTTCAATCTGTGTGTATCTTGAATGAGTCTTGGTCAGTGCTCTAGAGTGGAAGACAATGGGCCTGTTTTTTGGAGGCATACTGCACCAAGACCATGTTGTGAAGCATCTGCAGAGACCACCACTGCTAAGTTCACCGTGAAGTCCTGAAGTACTGGAGGGCTTGTGAACATATGTTTAATTTTGTTATTGCAGCCTGGTATTTCTCCAGGTAACACCAGCCTGTATCTTGATCTAGAAGTTGTATTAGTGGCACGGTTGTCTCACTGTAGTTGGGAAGAAATTTTGACAGGGTTCCCAGGATGCACTTAAGAAGATGTTTGTCCTCAGGGAATGACATTTGTTGAGTGGCCACAACTTTTTCATAGTCTAGCACGATGCCCTGATTAGTAAGGAGGTGACTCATGTCATTTCCGACACTTCCGACACCCGGACCTTGCATTTGTCTGGGTTGAGCCTCAAGTTAATGTCACAGATCCTTTACTGCATCTGGCAGAAACACTTATTGTGTTGTTGCATGCTATGACCCCAGATGAGAAAGTCATCGACAATGATTTCACATGGGTATCCTGCAAATAGTTGTTTCATGCATCATTGTAAAATTTCACTGCTAGTAGTCAGGCAATAAAGTAAAAAAGCTTATTGTCCAGCAGGTATCATGAATATGGTGATCCAGGACGACTCTTTTCCCAGAGGTATCTCCCAAAATCCACATTTAGCATCCAGAGTACTGAAGATTTTTGCCTCAGCCATGTCAGCAATAACTTGTTCGACCATTCTCTATGGGTGTAGTGCTTTGTTGAGATGCACGGGGTCTATGAATATTTTGACAGACTCGTCTTATTTTACTTTAATAGCTTGGGGGCAATTCCCAAAAGACAAAGAAGGAGGAATTCCAACACTGATAATAAAGGTTTTTTTTAAGAAGCGGGGACTTTCAGGACCAGAAAGACCCTCTCCTGTCAAACAGATTCGATCCCCTCACCACTCTGAAAAGTCGAAGAATATCTCATTCGGTAGCAAGAGAGGAGAGATAGAATGAGAGAGAAAAAGACATCAGAGATAAATAAATTAACTGGATACGATAAATGTATTTTCAACTTGTCAGATAAAAAAACTAACCGAAAATAAGATAACACTATTGAGGAAGGGCTTAAAATTTTCTCCCGCCTCAGAACCAAATATCTTTGAACTTTATGTGGATTTAAATAGATTCATACGTTGAAATATATATATAGTAGACAACGTTATTTTTCACATAAAAAAACTAATAGATGTGTATCAGAAACAACATTGATTGTACTAAATAGTGGAGACTCTTATGTCTATTCTTGAAGAACTATTAGAGATTAACAATGATAATCGGAGCCTTATCAAAATTTTCTACACCAGAGAGACAGATCATCATTTTAAGGTCAAGCCCAAACTTTTCCCATTAAAAATAAAAGTGTTAATATCAAATGTTTCTATAAGTCCACATTAGGAAGCTTCAAATCTATTTGCTCGAAACCTAAAAATATTAACTCCAATTTAACTTAATTGGAGAAAATAGCCTTATATGAATTGATTAGTGACCACATAGTAGTAATAAAGGAGACAGATAAATAGGGTGGAATCGTGGTTCTTAACTGACAAGATTACATCCAAGAGGCCCTCCGACAAGAAGTGGAGTGGAAAGAAACATGCCTTTCTCACTCTCGATGTGAAATTGCTATACACTCATATCCCCCATGAGTTGGGGATCAATGCGGTTGCAAATTACCTATCTTAAGATGAGTCTTTAACCGACCAACATCGGAATTTTCTTCTTCAAAGCATTTACTTAATTCTTAATTACAATTATTATCTTTTTACTGACATTATTTACTTACAGGTGCTGGACACGGCCATGGGAACCAGATTTTCTCCGAGCTTGGCCAACCTATACATGGGGGACTTTAAATTCACTCATGTGTGGGGTGGGTAGCTTGGGGAGTCTCTGGTCCTCTATGGTTGCTATATCGATGATCTATTTATTATTTGGGATCGGGATCTACATTATCAAGTGCACAAACCTGTTACTTCCCTCAACTCTAATTCCCACAATCTTAGTTTTACCTAAATTTTTAACAGCGATCTCGTACACTTCTTGGGACTGACCCTAACAATTAAGATCTAAGATGCAATTGTTCATATCTAGAAACTTTTCAAACACAGGCCAAAACTTTATGTGACAGCTTTTTGGAAAGAGGCTATCCGGAACAGCTTCTAAATAATACATTGATAGAGGTAGGAAAAATGGAAAGAGAGAAACTTCTAAAACATAGAAGCCCACCACTAACATATCTACATAATAAGTCTAATAATAATTGAGCTTTTGTCTCCACCTATAATAACTCCTCTGTCAAAATCAGACATGCAATTGAGAAAAATTATTACAAATTATTATATTCTGAAACAAGACACAGATCTGAAGGATATTTTACGTATGAAACCCACCATAATCTATAGAAAAAATAAGTCCCTAAAAAACATTTTAGCTCCCAGCTACCTGAAATCTATCAAAGTGTACAAATCTGACACAGTAGATATATGTTTACTAGATAAACCAACTGGCTGCTTTAAATGTGGGAAGAACAGATGTATCACTTGTAAATATATTCTAAATAATACCAAGACAATTAAAACAGCATATAATTATAAATGTTTTATAATAAAACACTTTTTTAACTGTGATACTCTATTCTTGATTTATATGCTAACTTGCAGCTGTGAAAATTTGAGATTTGTAGGGAGGACCATTAGAGGATTGTGAGAATGTTCCCTAGAATACATGAGGAACATCCTAAATACAAATATGCTACACAGTGTATCGAGACACTCTACAGATAAACACACAGGAGATGACAGCTCTCTGAGAGTTGTAGGACTAGAGCATATTCCTCCAACTATAAGAAAAGGTAACAGATTTGGGGGCATATGTATCAAAGCTTGATGTGAGATAAAATTGTGAGATATACAGTATATCACCAACCAATCAGCGTCTAACTTACATTTTGAAGGCTGTGTTTAAGAAATGACAGTTTGGAGCTGATTGGTTGGTGATATATATTTCACAATTTTATCTCACATCAAGCTTTGATACATATGCCCCTTTAGTTCTTTATGCCGCCAAGAATTATTCTGGATATTACAGATTATTTGTTTATTTCCTGATGGCCTAAATGAACAAATAGAATTGAATACCGTTTTTTAGCTTTGCTTCAATTGTGTATGTATACTTTTCCCCTCCCCTTATCTTTCCTATGGTTCAATTGGATATCAAATGTGTATTCCTAACTTTTATGACATAATTACAGACATTCTGTTTATTTCCCAATCCATGGTTGCTTTACTATAATTATTTCTCATATACACATGCTTTTTTACTATTTTTATTCATATGTGGGTCTTTTATATATGAAAGAGTGAATAAAACTCCACACAGGAAAAAGAGAAGGAAATACTATTACCCTCTACTGTTAAAATCTGTTTTATATGCAAAAGATGTATCCTTTATTATTAAGGTCTGCATATATATTTATATAATATGTTTAACTTTGTAAATCTGCTACCTCGAAAACCTATGTATGATATATATGATCCCAATTTTGTATAGTTTTATTCTATTTCCTTTCTAGTGCTCACAGTTACTAAAAAAAAATAACAATGCTAATCAAGACATTTTATAGAAGCTTACGGATGTCAATCCTGAGGAGAACAATAGGTGGGAGGTGTGTAACCTCGAACTGTGCTTGCATACCAGGACTGAAGACTAAGGGATGCAGAGTTAACAGTATTTCATAGTAGTCTTGGTAAACTTAGGCAACCAGGAGTAGAAGAAGAACTGATAAATGGAAGGAACTGTTTAAACTTAGGAAAAGTCTTAGAACCAGGAAATATAGGAATATTCAAGCAGACTTTTTCGGCAATCAAAGAACAACAGAGTGAAGTCAGTTCTATTGTTTAGTTGGTTGAAGCTGCTGTTTCTATGGACCCTTTGGAGCACCTGAAACCAAAGGAGAGAAGAGCCATTAGCAGTATTGGAGATAAATGGAGAAACCAACACATCTAGCAAGGTATAGGGAGAGTAGGGTGGGTGCTGTTGCTATTCCCTAGAACAAAGAAAGTTTGCAGGTCATAGATTCCTACAAACTACAGTTTGTTCATCGGGAGACTTGCCACCTGCAACAGCTGGTGGGCAGACTACCATATACCCGGTGGCTGCTCTGAGAAACTCTAGCCTCTGGGAATCAGAAGGTCTCCAATAGTACCTAGCAAAGGTACGTGTGGAGGACCAACGTGCAGCCTGCATTATAGATTGCAAAGGCAACCCTTTTCCAGCTGCCGAAGTGACTGCTGCGCTGCGGAGGGAATGACCCTTAAACAGTAAAGTGTCTATACCGGAATCATGCATAACCGATACTGTCCATCCTCATATCGTGGAAGGTCTGGCAGTGCGAAAGGGTTTACAAGAAGTAATAAAGAGTTGTGAAATGTTGCCTCTGTGAGAAGCGATGATAGCAAGATAAGAAGGCAAACACTCCACTAAGCAAAGGGAGGAATCAGACTCATCTTTAACAAGGTCAAACTCCTCTAAGGGAGCTCCTCTTGCTGCGAAAGCCAAAGCTAGGAGGGATGCCAGTTTCCTTGACACACGGGAAATATCTGAGGTTGAAGACATACTGGCCAAGAAATCCAGAAAGGGTTCGATGTCCCAAGTAGAAGAGTAACGTGGACATGATGGCCTAGATAAGAAAATGCCTTTGAGCAAGCGGAGATATAATTTATTCTCAGAGTCCGGGAATGAGGAGTGTGAGGGCAGAGCCATATGAGTGTATGGTGGCTGTAGCAAACCCTGCCTCATATCTGCAAGCTAGGAAGTCTATGGCAGAGTTTACAGCAGAGGATAGGCGAGAAGTAGGATGTGTGGTTTGCCAGGAAAGAAATTCCTTTATGATTGTGTTATACTTAGATCTCATTCTTGGCCTGAGAGATGCATTAATAAGTGCTGTAGAAGTGACTGAGAGGAGTGAGCCTGTTAATAACTGAGCAATATCGCCATCCACATGCATTGAGGTAGCTCCCAAAGCAGGTTTTGAGTCCCTTGGAAGCAGTCTTTGGATAGACCCAGGGGAAGTTTGGGTCCTTTGCATAGGAGACTGATTAGGGGGAACCAAATCCTGGATGGCCAGACTGGGTATACCAGAATGATTCTGGGTACCCTGTCTGTTCTGATCTTGTGCAGTACTGTCAACAACATGGCCGGGGGAGGAAAGGCATATGGGAGGATGAGATTTGTCCATGGAAACGACATTGCATCTGTGTGGAAGGCAGTTTGGGCCCAGATTCTGGGTACGAAGGTCAGAACCTGAGCATTGGATGGGGTTGCAAATAGATCCAACTGCGTTTGGCTGAATGCTGTCACAATGTTGTTAAAAATCTCTGGTTTCAGGGATGCTCTGTCCAGAGTGAGGCGAGTCCTGGAAAGGGAGTCTGCAAGTTTCTTTAGTTTGCCTGGTACATACACGGCAGACAGCTGAATAAATCTTTGTAACGCCCCCATCGCCAGATGTATTGACTCACGGCAAAGTAATAGTGATCGTGTGCCTCCCATCTTGTTTATATACGATATGGCGGTTCTGTTGTCTAGGCTAATCTGAACCAGAATGTCTCGAAGCTGAGGGGGGACTAGAGCCTCCAGGGCTAACTTGGGTGCTCTTAGTTCTAAAAGGTTGATGTGGGCCTCCAATTCCTGAGTGGAAAACTTACCTCTCACAGCTTTGTCTCATGTGAATGCTCCCCAGCCTGTGAGGGAAGCATCTGAGGAGATTATGACCTCTGATAGAGGTCTACAAGAGGCCTGGGAAGAGGCGGGGGAAGAACTAGCCAATTCGCTATCTCCTGGTGTGCTATAGCCGTGAGTAGAATTTTGTCTAACCATGTGAGACCTCTCTTGAGAAGAGATCCCAAAAGGTTCTGAGAGTGTCTGGAAGTGAGGGGTGTGTGTAGAAACACTGGATCTAATGCTCTAATTTTCCCAATAATTCTGGTGAGATCTCTCATGGTGAGCTTCCAGTGGAGAATACAAGAAATAAAGGTCTGAATGTCTTTCCATTTGTCTGATGGGACTGCTATAGAGAAAGAAGGAGAATCAATTAGGAAACCTAGAAAGGTTATACATTGGCAAGGGATTAGTATTGATTTGGCATAATTTATCGAGAAGCCCAGATTGAGTGGCAGGGATACAATTAAGTCTCGCTGAGAAAGCAGTTTCTCGCATTCTGCATGGACTACCAGAAGGTCATCCAAATAAATTATGCAGCAAATCTGTTTTTGCTGGAGATGAGTCACTACTGCTTTCATACTGTAAGTCGGGCGAATGTGTAAGGGGCATTGGACAATCCGAGGACCATCACTGTCCATTGGTAGAGGACATCTTTCCAAAGAAATCTCAGAAGCCTTCTGTGGTTTGGGTGGACCTGAATTGCATGGAAGGTCTCCTTAAAGTCTATCTTAATGCAATAGTCATTTTGAGTAAGGAGGAAAGGAAACTCTGCCAGACCTTACATTCTGAATGTGCGATGTCTTATGTACCGATTTAGGGATTTGACATTGAAAATGGGTTTGTAAGAACCCTCCTACTTCCTTATGGGGAAGAGGTGACTGGTCCAACCTTTCTTGGAAGTGTCTGCCAATTCTATTTTGCCCTGAGATAATGGTAGGGTCAAAACGTCATCCAGCCGAGGTCTGGCATCTGTAGAGCAGGGAAATGTTTGGCAAAGGGAATCTTAGAAGTGGGAGAGACAGGCCTTTTTGTATGATATTTAGCAGCCATTTGTCTGTGGTAATCTCCCTCAACAAAACTATTGCACGAGAGAGGCCAAGATGGGAGGGTATCTGTAAACAACTTACCGTTCCCTCTGTCTCTTCTGGAGGGGTTGGGGTTAGTGGATGATGCACCTCTGGCACCTGAAATCCTGTTGTAGCCTCCTATTTGTCCTCGTGGTGCACCTCCATGGAAATCCTGAACACCTGGCGTGCAGTGCTGGGTGAATCAACAAACAACGTGCCTGCAGTGAATATTAGGCTCCCTGGCTGTGGGTTGAGCTAGGACTCTATAAATCCTGAGGACTTGAGACCTGAATGTGCAGCCACTGTGAAAAGGATTTGTGACAGGAGACTTTACAGGTATCATCTCAGACTGCAGCATAATCCTTCTATTAATCGTCTTTGAGAGAGGACTGCCTCTACAATGTTGTGATTTTGTATGGTATGGTATTAACATCTTACCTTTTGGAGGCTCTTGAACCTATTGTCAGTGGGTGTTTAAGAAATTATATTTAACCTGCTTATAACATTAAATATTTTATTTTGCAATTAGTTACAGTGAACGTGTTACTTGTATCCACTCCCTGATTCCTAAAGCTGCTTTATACATTCTTTCTTTCTCGCTTAGGACTGACTACTCCATACAGTTTCATTGATTCAGGGTGTGTCTTAACTTATAAGCCCCTGGGATCTTTTTATATTGCTCATCTTATTTTACTGCAGTTACCATGGCTGAGACCACTGTGTCACTTCTTGTATCAGGGTAATTACACACAGCCTTGTCATGCGGTCTAATTCAGCAAGCACTTTATGCTTCATGGCAACCAGAATGCATCAGGGTGCACAGGCTGTGGGGACAATTGACTCATCCAGTTGCACATAGTAAATGACAAGGAGTTTACCAATGGTGTCACAGTTGAACAGATCTTCGAATTCTTTCAGCTCTTGAGTTTCTTGCTGTACCATATGTACTTTGGCTCCCAGGTGTATGAAGCCCAGTTGAATGCTCACCTTCCTGTGAATGAAGGACTATACATGCAGGGCCAGATTAAGGCTTGTGGGGACCCTGGGGCAACTAAGTTGTGGGGGCCCCCACCAAGCCACATGGAGCCCACCCCCCTCACCTGCCTCATGTTAAACATGCACACACACATATAATATATATGTAGCAAACATATATTTTATAGAACATACACACTAACACACACATATACAGTATACACACATATAAACACATACACACTAACACATATACATACACAGTATACACACACTAGCACATATATACACATTAACACATACATACATACACACTAACAATGTACACACACTAACACATACTGTATATACAACAACACATACACACATATACACTGTGATAGGATCACTGGTAAAGTGGTCAGTGATAGATACATTTGCCCTAGGTTTTTGACCTATGTGTTTTAAAACACCCAGGAGAAAGTCTGCAGCGAAGCAGGCTTGAGTTTCGACTTTTTGAAAACCCTCCAGGTTTTGGTTTTGGCCTGTTAGCATGCTCATTAGGGCTTCCACCTGAAACTGGTGGTGATAAGCTCTGTTCAGTTGTAGCTGTGGGTCTCATACCTGGGAGAGCAAGCAGACTAGCTGGCTCAGAGACACTTGGTGAAAACTAACTGTGAGTTATGTGCATGTGCTTGTGTTGATGGTGGAGGCAGTAGGCCCCACTGTTTCTGTAGAGAGGGAACCTCTTGCCTAGTTAGCGCCCAGACGGGCTAGCGTTTACTTTTATGTTTTGTTTTTCTTTTACGTTGCACAATAAAGACTGGCGCTGACCAGTTAGTACGAGACCCAGACTGGTGTACTATTTTCCGGCTGCTGTGTGTGTGAAGAGGGAGTCCATCTAACCCAGGAGAGTGACCCCTAATCCAGTCCTGTTACAATTGGTGGAGAATGCGGGCATGCACACACTGAAAAGTGCAGCAAGGAAAATTTGTCCTTTAAAATTTAAAGGGGCAGACACGTGGTTGTTGAATCCCTGAAGGTGGCATCAGCCAATGCTTAGAGAGGCAATGTTCAGCTTCCAACCAGCACCTGGAAGTAAAATGGAGGACGTAGTAAAAGCCCTGCTTCAGGCTACGGCAGCACAGCAGGAAGCTACCCGGGCCCAGCAGGAAGCTACCCGGACACAGCAAGAAACTCACAAGATTCAACAAGCGGCCATAGAGGAAAACTGCCAGGCCATATAAAAGGTGGTACAACAACTAGGGGCCCGGCCTGGAGATGCTAATACTGGTCCTCCCACCACCACTCACTCCATACGAGCCAGTCACTTCCTCCAAAAGATGACTTTGGGTGATGATGTGGAGGCATATCTCACCGCGTTTGAAAGAATGGCCGAAAGGGAGAGTTGGCCCAAGGAGCAGTGGGCAAGTCTGGTGGCACCTTTTTTGTCTGTGGAGCCACAAAAGGCCTATTATGACTTATGCCTGGCTGATGCAAAGGACTATAAAAAACTAAAACAGGAGATCCTAACTCGTTTGGGAGTCACCACCTTTGTTCGTGCCCAACAAGTCCACTACTTGGAGTTCCAAATGGACAGACCGCCACACTTGCAGATGCACTACCTCGTCCATCTATCCACCAAGTGGCTACAGCCCGAGATGCTGACAGGACCACAAATCGCTGAACGAGTCGTAATGGATCGGTATCTGCGGTCCCTACCTGCATCCTTGCGCAAGTTGGTGAGCCATGCAGACCCTAAGTCCGCGGACCAGTTGGTCGAGCTGGTGGAGAGGTATGTGGCGGCTGAGGAGCTGATGAGTATACCCCACCGAGCCATGATGGCGCATCGGCAAACTCCCACGGACACTGGTAAGACTGTTCCAGGGGAGAAGGGTGCTGGCCAGTGGAATGTACCTAAGACTGAGGGTGTAGAACCTGGAGACAGGCCTGCCAGGCTGGGAAGGTTCTTACCCTGTAAGCGACTAGACATTAATATGACTCAGTGTTTCCGATGTGGTGGCTTCGGCCATATTGCCGCTAATTGTTCGCTTACCTCTGAACCTATGCAATGTGATACTGCTCATGTCCACCGCATGGTGTCTTTCTTTGCGCAGCCAGCCTGTACTGCTGATTGGCAGGCTGAGACAGATAAGCACATGTGTGTCCTCACTGTAGAAGGCAACCGAGTTGAGGCACTGTTAGATTCTGGTAGCCTGGTGACACTTATGAAAGCTGAGCTGGTGGACCGCTTGAAGCATAAGGGGAGAACTGTTGGTGTGACCTGCATACATGGGGATACTCGGTATTATGTTACTGCTGAAGTAAACGTTGAAAATTCATGTGGTTCTGCGATAGTCTCCGTGGGTTTGGTGCACGGTCTAATGTATGATGCAATATTGGGGAGAGACTTTGCTCACTTCTGGAAGTTGTGGGAAAGCCGATTTGTTCCAGAAGTGAACAACCCCGACCCATTTGAGATGGTTATTGATGCAGTGGAAAGGGAAGTTTCTTCTGAATCTGTGACATTCCCTTTCTCTAGCATGGTTGGCGACCCCGAGAGTGATGGTGGCTCACAAGACGGTGTGCCTCCCACTGAGGTGGGTAGTGTTGTTGAGCCAGTTGATCATCTGCCTGATTTAGAGGTCAGAAGGGAGGTCTTTGCCGTGGAGCAGTTAAATGACCCTACTCTGGTAAAAGCCAGGGAGAATGTCAAGGTGATTAATGGTAAACCCATAGACCCCGATAGTCCTTTGTCCTATCCTCACATGGCAGTATGTCAGGATTTGTTATATCAGGTGACTAAGAAGGGGGAAGATATTGTGGAACAACTAATAGTGCCCAAAGCTTACAGAAAAACCGTGTTGGATCTGGCCCATGGTCATAGAATGGCAGGCCATCCAGGGGTAGAAAAAACCATGGAGCGAATTATGCAGAGGTTTTTCTCGCCCGGGCTCCGTAAAGAGGTATCTGACGTTTGCGCATCCTGCCCTGAATGTCAGTATCATGCTCCCAGAACACATTTCAAAGGTCCTCTAGTCCCACTACCAATTATAGAGGTACCATTTGAAAGAATAGCTATGGACATGGTGGGGCCCTTGTTGAAGTCTGCCTGGGGACATCAATATATTCTAGTAATTCTGGACTATGTTACCAGATACCCAGAAGCGATACTGCTACGCAATACATCTACCAAGTCCATTGCTAGAGAGCTGGTCCATGGGCCTGATTCAGAGCCGCTCGTAAGTGGCCGCTTATTCGCTCCGAGCGATGTTTGCACATCTGTGCATGCGTATGGGTTTTAGTACGCATGCGCGAACCAGTCAGTGCGGCCGAAAATCGTGTGCTCGCAAAATAGCGAATGCCTGCTAATTTGAGTGACAGGATGAGGCGTTTGTGGGTGGTAACAGGGGAAGGTGCTTGAAAATGGGGAGTGGAGATCCGAACGCAGGCGTGCCAAAAGGTCAAAACGGGCGTTTTAAGGGTGTGCATAATTAACAAAGCAGCGTCATCGACCACGTCACTTGGTTGTCTTTTAGCCAGAACTGCTCGCATGATTGCGGTAGGAAAATGCAACCACATGAATAGCGAGCCGTTCATTCGCCTTTCGATGTACTCGATTAATCTAATAAATAGCGGAGATGACGTATGAAGGAGTTGTGTCGCCTGTTTAAGATTAACCAGTTAAGGATCTCGGTTTATCACCCCCAAACCGGAGGGCTAGTCGAGAGGTTTATCAAGACCTTAAAACATATGTTAAGGAAAGTAGTCGACAAAGATGGCAAAGATTGGGATTATTTGTTGCCTTATCTGCTGTTGGCCATAAGAGAGGTTCCCCAATCCTCCACCGGGTTTTCACCGTTCGACTTGTATTTGGGATACATCCAAGAGGGTTACTAGACGTTGCCAAGGAGACATGGGAAGGGCAGTCCAGTCCTTATAAAACAGTGATTGAACATGTTTCACAGATGCAAGAGAGAATTGCTGCTGTAGTTCCGATAGTTAGGGAGCACTTGGAACAGGCCCAACTAGCACAGCAGAGGGTATATAACCGCAATGCACAGTTAAGAAACTTTGCTCCTGGGGATAAAGTGTTGGTGTTGGTTCCACAGTAGATTGTAAGCTGTTGGCTAAGTGGCAAGGGCCCTTTGAGATCTTAGAAAAAAGTGGGACAGGTCAACTATAAAGTTTACCAGCCCTGGAAAAGAAAACCCGAACAGATATATCATGTGAACCTGATAAAACCCTGGAAGGATAGAGTAGCACTGTCAGCCGTCCAAGCCCCTCCAGTAAAGCCCAGTTTTCTGGTACCCTAAGTGACCGTGGCAAAAACCCTGTCAGCCAGTCAAGGAATTTTTGATCCGAAATAGGGTACTGTTTTCTGAACTGCCAGGAAAAACGAGGTCATCAAACATGACATAGTCACTGACTCGGGGGTTAAGGTTAACCTAAAGCCCTATAGGTTGCCTGAAGCCCAAAGGGAATCTGTGTCAAAGAAAATTAAACAAATGTTAGAATTGGGAGTAATTGAAGAATCACACAGTGAGTGGTCCAGTCCCATTGTGTTGATTACAAAGCCCAATGGGAGTGTGCGTTTTTGTAATGACTTCCGAAAGCTGAACAGTGTTTCAAAATTTGATGCCTACCCAATGCCGAGGGTGGACGAACTAATTGAAAGGCTGGGGACAGCTAGGTATTTAACCACTCTGGACCTAACCAAAGGGTATTGGCAAGTGCCAGTAACCGAAAACGCCAAAGAAAAAACTGCTTTTTCTGCGCCAGAAGGGTTGTTTCATTATAAGATGTTACCCTTTGGGCTACATGGGGCGCCTGCTACCTTCCAAAGAATGATGGATAGGATTCTAAGACCTCATAGACGATATGCTGCGGCTTATCTGGATGATGTGGTCATACATAGTCCTGATTGGCAGTCTCACCTACCCAGAGTACAAGCAGTGTTAGACCCCAGCCTTAAGGCAGGTCTGATAGCCAACCCAAAAAAGTGTTGTCTCGGGATGGAGGAAGTAAAATATCTGGGGTACACCATTGGCAGAGGTTTGATAAAACCACAGCTCAATAAGATTGAGGCAATACAGAACTGGCCACGACCCCTCAATAAGAAGCAGGTAAGAGCTTTCTTAGGGATCACTGGATACTATAGGAGGTTCATACCCAGTTTTGCCACCATTGCGGTCCCACTTACTGACCTTACCAAGGGCAAACAAAAAATCATGGTGGAATGGGGTCCGGAAGCGGAGAAAGCTTTCCAAAATTTAAAAATAGCTTTATGTACCCAACCTGTTCTGGTGACCCCTGATTTTGACAAAGAATTTGTGGTACAAACCGATGCGTCCGGTGTAGGCATCGGAGCCCTCCTGTCCCAAAGCAGAGAGGGTAAGGAACACCCTATCTTTTACCTGAGCAGGAAATTGTACGTACATGAGAGAAACTATGACACAGTGGAAAAGGAAGCTTTGGCCATAAAATGGGCGTTAGAAACTCTCAGGTACTATTTGGTGGGAAGAAAGTTCAAATTGATTACTGACCATGCCCCTCTGAAATGGATGTCCGAAAACAAGGACAGTAACGCAAGAATAACGAGATGGTTCTTGGAGCTACAAACCTTTAAGTTTTCGGTAGAGCACAGGCCAGGAAGCCAGCTGGCATGCGTTCATTGCTTGGGGGCTTCAGTTGTTCCGCCCCACAGGTCGAAACAAAGGGGGGGATATGTGATAGGATCACTGATAAAGTGGTCAGTGATAGATACATTTGCCCTAGGTTTTTGACCTATGTGTTTTAAAACCCCCAGGAAAAAAAGTCTGCAGTGAAGCAGGCTCGAGTTTCAACTCTTTGAAAAGCCGGTTTGGGACCTGGGGGTGTGGATGTGAGGAGAGGGTGGGCTCCATCCACTACCCACTCCAGGTTTTGGTTTTGGCCTGTTAGCAGGCTCATTAGGGCTTCCACCTGAAACTGGTGGTGATAAGCTCTGTTCAGTTGTAGCTGTGGGTCTCATACCTGGGAGAGCAAGCAGACTGGCTGGCTCAGAGACACTTGGTGAAAACTAACTGTGAGTTATGTGCATGCGCTTGTGTTGATGGTGGAGGCAGTAGGCCCCACTGTTTCTGTAGAGAGGGAACTTCTTGTCTAGTTAGCGCCCAGACGGGCTAGCGTTTACTTTTATGTTTTGCTTTTCTTTTACGTTGCACAATAAAGACTGGCGCCGACCAGTTAGCACGAGACCCCAGACTGGTGTACTATTTTCTGGCTGCTGTGTGTGTGAAGAAGGAGTCCATCTACCCCAGGAGAGGGACCCTTAATCCAGTCCTGTTACAACACACGAACACATACATACACATATACACAATATACACACACACAAACACATACTGTATATACAATAACACATACACACACATAAACACTTACATCCACATATATATATATACACACATACCACACACAGTATACACACAAACACATACTGTATATACAATAACACATACACATACATACATATATAAATACACACACAGTATACAGACACAAACACATACTGTATGTACAATAACACATGCACATATATACACAAACACATACATATACATACACATATATAAATAATAAAACAGTATACTTACATTCTCTGCAGCTGCTGCTCACTTCATTTGGCCCCGCCCCTCACGCCATACTGCCGCGATTTGCGGGTCATATGTGGGTGGGGCTTGTCATTTTGGCAATGGTAGGAGACGAAGTTGGTCAGTCAGGGGGGGTTTTAGGTACTCAGAAATCCCCCCCTGTGTGCTCTAGTGGTGGGGGCCCCTTTGTGTTTGGGAGCCCCAGGACGACCGCCCCTGTCGCTCTCCCCTTAATCTGGCCCTGTATACATGTCTACAGCTAAGCCTATGGTCCCCAGAGTTCTATTTGCAACATTTGGGTTGGGATTATCCCTGGGATCGCTAGTGACCTTCCACAATTTTTCCCACTTCAATTGCATCTGTATGGTGAGTTTCCATGTAGTGTAGTTCTCTGAGCCCACTAACTTGACAAAGTTCACACTCACTTCTGCACTGTACAGTTTCACCCTTCTTATGAATAAAGGACTTTTCTGTAGTCGCTGAGATCCTTTTATTCTGTGTCACTGCAGCAGTTTTCTTGGTGTCGTTATTCTACACACCCTGGTGGCCTGTGCCCATAACCTATTGGCAGATCCTATAGATGTTGATATAGGTGCCATCAGTGAATAACTTAACCAGGTTATGTTTTATTAACCAGGTAGAATGAGTAGTAGGATAACACAGGGTTACCTTAGTAGGTACACAATACAGCAAGTTCTATAGATCCAGCCAGGAATGCGCTGAAACTAATGCAGGTGGTTTGCATACAGTATATGGGAGCACACACCTGTATACATATAAGCAGTGGCAGCAGTAAAGTCTGCGCCCACATACATATATAGCGGGACACAGTGGAGTACGCAGGGTCCCTCCTGTAGTGTACGCAGTCTTTTTGAGGAGACACTATGGGGCACATCCTTCCTCTATTTATGACGGAGATGAAAACAACACACATGCGTAGTAGTGCATTCAGGGTTGCCAGATTGGAGGTCACATGTTGTGACGCAGAGTGCTCACCTTCACCATATAGGACACACACAGCTTTGAATAAAAATAAAATAATGCCTAAAGCAATGTTCCCAGGGAAATCTATGCCTAATCTTCCCACGGCACCAGGTGACATTATAGTCATGCAATTTGTTTATGCTTCTGGCATCACTGGAGCTTTTTAGTGCAGCTGGAAGATGATTGCACACACAGGGCCTGATTCACAGTTGTGCATAAACCCATTTAACGATCAGCGCATGTACAGGATCTGTATGGCGCATGTGCCGATCACTGACTGTGAATGTGGGCGCAGTCCCCGGCCATCCTGCGGGTTATTTAGATGTCTTATGTTTTTGCAGATGATCTGATGCTCTGTCCTCGGATGCAGCAGCGGATCACGGAGGCCGGCAGGAGGTGTCTAGTTACACAAGGCGCCTCCTGCAGCATTAGCATATTTACACACAGCAACTGAGGCGGGGGGGAGGTTTCTGTCCTCCCTGAGCTCGCCTTAGGACACCTGCGTTACGGTTTGACAGGTGTACTGCCCCAGTCAAACTCCTGAGGCAGCTGCTGTGTGTACTATGTACAGCGCTAAATCAGGCCCATACGCCCATATTGATAATCTTCTACTGGATTGACCAACATGCACAATAATGCTCCAATTGGTTTAAAATAATCGTATCTGGCCACACACAGCGATAGCTCACTAATTGCCACTATATCACTATATTTTATCTTGGTGATAAGATATGGTGACATCTGCAATATTTGCTGACATGAATGACTGGCTGAACTAGACAACAGATGTAATCTTAATGACATGTATATTGAAGTAGATGAATTGAGTTGTGGCTTTTACATCCCAGTTTATCTAAATTGTCTTCAAACCATGTTTCTTTGTGTATGATTCTATTGTATGATGACAACCAAAAGATCATATTATGATTGCTGGAAAATCCTGACAAAATGCAATTCATAAATTATATGTATGATTATTTTTTGGTCTATACTTGTAATAAAGTTGTAATGGTTGTCTCTGTACATAGATTTTCTTTTGGTGAGAAATGTACTCCTTGGGACTGTGTATGAACTATAGAGACAAAACTTTTTTTTTTTTTAAACTTTGTTCATTCTGGCATCATTCAAAAACTACGGGCTGAATTTGGATTGTGATTTCAATATTGTATAGCTTAGTCACCTAGAAAGAAACTGAGGTATGTATTATCTCAATGTGACATCAGGGAGAGGAGCAATAAAGGAAAAACCAGACGCATGACACCCGGCGTGTGCAGGCTCCTAAGCCAAAAATGACTAGATGTGTATAAATATAATTTATTTGGGACAAATGTACTTTAAGGGACTGTTTATGAGCAATGGAGAGAAATCAGAATTTGCACAGGCTCCTCATTTCAGAATGACTATATGCCTGATGAAAGTGCTAATTAAAGAGCACTGAAATGTTGCTGTTACATGCTGTGTCTGAGTGGATTTATTGAAGTCTCCAGGAGTGCTGCTTTTCCCGATGTATGTATATATATATATATATATTGTACACACCCCGAATGCAAACAGTTATATGTGTATGCATATATATATATATATATATATATATATCAGGATCTATTTTGCAAGAAAATCCAACAATATACTGAGCACTAATCAGACAGTTTATCTTGACTCATGTAGTTGAATTATACATGTCAATCCAGTAGATGGCGCACCAAGACAAATAATTAATATTTGTCTACAGTCGTGCTCATGTTACTTGCAACCTTTCATTGTTACTGTAGGTTAAATGGCTCGCTCATGATTTAGTAGCCCCAAGCATCTTTTTGTGTTAATCCATGAAGGAAAAACTGCAAATATTGTTTACAAAGACATTTTGTGATCAATGTCTACAATACAAAAAATAATTATATATAAACATTGCGCAAACACACCAAATTAGCAGCCTGTAGATACAAGGAACATTCAACGAACCGCTCCAACTAGTGTAAGAAAAATAAACTGTATTACAATGGTGCTTACAGTGAGTTTTGCATGCAGAGGTGCAAGACAGTTCCCAAGTGCAATCACCACAAATGAGGTAATTCTCCGTTACTTAAACACCTTTTAATTCGCTTTTGGTATAGCTCTTAAAGGTAAGCAAAGAAATCATCACAATAGTGTAGTATCTCAATTAAAAACATAACAATTTATTAATACATTGCACTCATATAGATATGATTTAAAAAGCATATATCCACCACATAGTGGTCTTCTCCTGGAATAGGCTAGCTTCTAAAATAATACACTAGACCAGACAGGATGACAAACCATCAAGGTATGGAACAAGTGCCGACTCCCCGTCTCACACCCTCAGGTTATTACCAGTCAGTGTCCCTCAGCAGTACTCCAGGATTCCAGCATCACCAGCCCAATGAATTTCAAGTCCTTCATCAGAGGCATAATGACAGTGGCTCCGGGACTCCTTAATACACCCCCATCAATAATTAACTAACAGCAGCAGCTGCAGATGCGGTTTCCTGCACTTCTGGGTTGTCCGATAACCGGAAGTGACGATGCATACTCCCGGGTAAGATGGAAGCCGCACTTCCAGGTTTATGCGTTCCAAGTGTAGTTCATTTGCAATTCTACTGCGTTTCACAACATATTTCAATAGGAGAAACCAGGAAGTTTGTTATCTTTTAATTTAATTAAGGTCTATTGAGGTATATATTAGTCCCGGTGTATCTGTAGATATAAAATAAAATAAATACATAAATAATTACAATTGATAGCAGAAACAAGTAATCAACAAAGACAGATTTAAGATAACAAGGGTTTTAATAAAAAATACATAAAATATTTTGTATAAAAACATTTTATAAAAAGCATTTGAGCTCAAAGTCTCCCAGACCCTTTGGTACCAGTGTTTTTAATCTAAGTATCCATCGCATCTCACATTGAGAAAATCTGATGTCTACATTTTTTTTGTCTTCATGTATGATTAATTTGTTCCATTGGACAAAATTATTTAATATTATATTCTTTACAATGATGTTTATGTTTAAAATGAGCAGAGACAGTATGCATATCCAGACCTTTCTAATGTTGTATACATGTTCGGCCAAAAGAGTTTTGAGATTTCTACTAATTTTTCTGATGTATATAAGGCTACATTTGCATTCTAGTGCATAAATCATGTTCTTCAAATTACAGGTGATTTATTGGGTAGGCTACTCCAGTAAGTGTTCATCTCTCAATTTAATTTGTGGTTTCTTTCATCTTTTAAATCTCTAGTGGGCAATACATTTTCTGTATGAAACATGCTCACAGATCTTTTATGTGTGAACTGTAAACCTTCTTTTCCATACAATTCCATTTTACTCTAACAAATTTTCCAAAGGGAATCCTTTCTAACCAGTTTTGATGATGCTGACTATTTCTGTCGATATAACTATATTAATGGACTAAACATAAAATATGTGGGTGATATATATTAGAAATAACTGTGAACCAAGCCATAACCTAGACACTGAAAAGAATCCCTAGGTGCTAGGAGTTTTCTTATGCTTCAGGTTAGGAATATAACCTGAAGCATAAGACAAATCTGTTCAAATTTGTCTTCCTTGTCATATAGGTAAGACGTAATCTCCTCCATACTGACAATAAACCAAACCTTTTTTTTATGTAAATCTAATGTAGTCTGGTGGGAACCAGGGACCATCTGGTATAACTTCTGTAGAAATTTTCCTTAATCAAAGAGGAAAGAGAAGACTTTGCAACTTTTTGTCTAATAATGCTCCATGAGTCCTAACCCAGAGAAGGGTCTAAAACCTTTTCCCAATTACGTTCATGATTGAGAATAGAATCTGAACCAGCAGAACATAGTAAATTATATAAAATAGATATAATACCCTGTCTTAATGGGAATAATAGCATAACTTTTCAAATGTCGTGGAGTGTCAAAATATTAAGTCTCTGGGTAGAAAGTGTAAATAGGAATGGATTTGTAAGTATTCATAAAATACCAGGCAAGGTATATGATATTTAAGGGAGGTGGAATCTAAAGAGCACCAAGAAGTATTGTCATGCTTGGCTTAAAGGAATCCCCTACTGAGGGGATGGAAGCTGAGGTCCCTGGAGGAAAGAGAAGCTGGAGGCGCGGGGCCTGAATATACGATCTCCTCATCCACGAATATCAAACGTTGATTAGACCTGTCCAAAGGCATGGAGTCTAACCAACTGGGAGGTGTTCACCAGTGACCCCTCCAAGCGAGATATGAGTATTAAGCTGCACCCAGCAGGCAGGTCGTGGCCCTTTGAACAGGTGTCTGATACTGTGGGAACAGAGACAAAATAAACAATGGCCCAAGGAATGTGCTTCTACCAGATGTACCTTAGTACTTGGAAATTATACTTGTATGGGTCTGAAGGCAAGTGCTTGAGGCACTGTAGAGCCAAGGAATGGCACTCGTAATTATATCCTGGAGAAAGGGTATTTGACACACAGTTGCGTCAGAAGTTGGCACTTGTATCTCACACAGGTAAGATGTTCGGACGCACTGTTGCACAAGGAGTCGGCACTTGTATCGCACACAGGCAAGATGTTCTGATTGATTCAGTATGATTTACCACCGGTAGAGGTAAGTATAACTAATCTAATTCCCCCCCTTAACCCTAACCCTCCTTTAGGGTGCCTAACCCTGCCTAACCCTAATCCCCCCTCTAAGTGCATAAACCTAACCCCCCCTTCCCCGCTGCCTAAACCTAAGTCTCCCGGGGGGATGCCTAACCCTAACCCCCCCTTCCCCTAGCCTAAACCTAACCATCATGGGGGGTGCTAATCCTAAGTCCCCCCCAGGAGGCCTGAACCTAACCCTCCCCTCCTTCGGCTGTTTGCGCCCGGTGCCCTGCTTACCTTAGATCGGGATGCTGGGCGCCGGGCTCCCGGCATAGGTAAAATAACAGGTGTCGATATTTCGATGCCTGTCATTTAACTCTTGCTGAGATTAGACAGTTGGGAAGCTGGCTGTCGGGATTCCCTCCATCAGCTTACCGACTGCTTCCCGTTTGGACGCACTGTTGCACAAGGAGTTGGCACTTGTATCACACACAGGCAAGACGTTTGGACGCACTGTTGCACAAGGAGTTGGCACTTGATAATTGAGGAGATACCATAGGGAACCTGGAATGGGGCAAACAGCAACTATACACAGTGTAGCGACAATGTTGCACAGGCAACTTCCTTCTGTCCGGAGACTGGCGTTATACCCTAAGGTAGCAGATCATTGGTGGACAGCGTCAGCTGACCACCACCATACTACCATTGGGTAAAGGTTAGTCAGGTGATGTGAAGAGTTATGGCTGCGTCTATGATGGCAACCACAGTAACCAGGCACAGTGCAGCTCACGGATATCCACATGGCTCTAAGTATAATACTCAGCACGTTACTCGCCGTCGTACCTGACGTCTGATCGCCGAGGGATCAGGGGAAGCCAGTGATGTGGTGAGTAATGGCCGATCCTAGGCCGCAACCTGACAGGTATCTTCAATAAAATCAAAAACAAACTAGGGCAGTCAGACAATGGAAATCAGGACTGTGAGCGAAAAGAGGTGGAATCTGGAGGGAGGTCTGGGTTATCCCAGATGGGCGTAAGTGGAGAAGGATGAGAAGAGAGACTGAAATGTCTGGTTCAGAGAAGCCATATAGAAAGTTTATAGGCAGTACTTGGACTAAATTTAACTGGTAAGTGAATAGAAAGTAGCGAATAAATTTTAAGAAATTTTTGGGGGCAAATCATGTGAGTGCCTAGCCCAGATGTGTAGCATAATAATATTTCTTTAAATCCGGCAGGTCCCTACCACCTTCTAATGGGGGAGGTTTATCCAGCCAAATAAAATGAATTATTGCCTTCAGCACCTCATGTAAGGCCTTATTGGAAATGGCTACAGGAATGGTCTGCATATAATAAAGAATTATTGGTAAAACATTCATTGTAATAGTGACCATTCATCCAATCCATAAGATCATCTACTTTCTCCATGCCCAGAAATCAGTTGCTATTGTAGCAAACAGAGAGGGGAAATTATCTTTGTATTGAGATCCATAGGTGCCTTTGATATAAAGGTATTTAATCTTTTTTGTGCGCCAAGTGAAGTTATAGTTTCGAGCTAGGAGTGTCCGAACATTAGAGGGAGTATGTAGGGGTAAGGCCTCAGATTTAGAATAGTTTATCTGGTAGCCAGCAAGCATAATAAAGAACTGGGATGGAGGTGTGAGGGGGGAAAGGGTGAGTAGGACATCGCCCACAAATAACATGAATCCTTATCCCCTATGGAAATCCCTTTAATATCTGGATTGGAATGGATTAAGTTTGCAAGGGGCTCTATAGACAGTATTTCAGTACTGAAAGAGGGTACCCCTGCCTAGTACTAATGCTTATCTTAAAAACATTAGAATTCCGACCACTGACTCGTACTCTAGCAGCGGAATTAGAATAGAAAGCTTGAATCCTGGTTAGTAGGCTTCATCCCAGGCTGAAACCCATTGGGTACTATATATAAAAGACCATAGCAGGGCCGGATTAAGATCTGTGGGGGCCCCTGGGCAACAAACTTGTGGGGGCCCCTATATACCACCATTTCTCATCAGCCTAGGATTTTTTTTTCTTTCTATTCACCTTAATGCCCCTCTTGCAATGCCCACTGTAGAAGTGCCCCTTATGCAATGTCCCCAATAATGGTCCCCCCTATACAGTGCTCCTTATGCAGTGCCCCCTGTAGTAGTGCCCCTTATGCAGTGCCCACAGTATTGGTCTTCCCTATGCAGTGCCCCTTATATAATACCCACAGTAGTGGTCCCCCCTATACAGTGCCCCCAGTAGTTGTCCCCCCTATGCATTGCCCTCAGTAGTAGTTCCCCCCTATGCATTGCCCACAGTAGTAGTCCACCCCCATACAGTGCCCCCAGTAGTAGTCCCTCCATGCTCTGCCCCCTGTAATAGCCACCCTATACAATGCCCCCAGTAGTAATCCCCCTTATGCAGTGCCCTTTATATAGTGCCCCCACTTGTATTCCCCCAAAAGCATTGCCCCAGTAGTAGTCCCCCCCTATACAGTACCCCCAGTAGTAGTCCCCCCTATACAGTGCCCCCAGTAGTAGTCACCCCATGCTCTGCCCCCAGTAGTAGTCCCCCTCTATGCATTGCCCCAGTAGCAAATACCCCCTATACAGTGCCTGCATGAAGTGGCCCCCCCTATACAGTGACCCTTGTAGCTGCCCCCCTATACAGGGACGCCAGTAGCGCTCCCCCCCTATGCAGTGACAGTGCCCCACACACACACAAAAAATAACCAAAAAAAACTTACCTGAATCCCCGCTCCTGACGCGAGCCCGGCTCTTCTGTTGCGCAGTTGGGAGAGACGTCAGCATCATGACTTCTATCCCATCATCACCAGCTGTGGGGGGGAGCCGGCTCCCTTCCGTTGTGCAGCAGCCAATGAGAGTCTGTGTGACTCTCAATAGCTGCTGTAACATACACACAGCTGTCACTGTGCAGTGCTGACCACGCTCACTACATGGTCTACACTACACTAGCGGAGGGGACACTAGCGTCGGGCGCAGACAGCGCACCGCTGCTAGTGGGGACCCCTCCGTGTGTGGGGGCCCAGGGACGACCGCCCCTGTCGCCCCCCCCCCCTTAATCCGGCCCTGGACCATAGAATCCTATCAAATTCCTTCTCAGCATCTAAAGAAAAGAGCAGAGAAGGCATCCTATCTTTGTTGAATACATTGGTGAGATCTATATTTCTCCTCGTATTACATCTAGCTTGTCAACCTGTGATGAAGCCCACCTGTTCTGAATGAAAATTACCCCATTTAATCTTGTGGTCAGGACTTTGGAGAACATCATTGTTGAGGCAAGAGATAGGCCTGTAGCTTGAACAGGTTTAGGGTCCTTCTCTGCATTATGAATCAAAATAGTTTGGGCTTTCAAATTATTTAATGTGGGGACATTTGTTCACTCTTAAGAAAGCCATTAAAAAGTCTACAGAGATGTGGCAATAATATAGATTTGAACTTCTCATAGTAAGATAATGAAAATCCGTCTGGCAACAAGGGTCTTGCCAGATCTCTGTAGTTTAAAATTCCCTCCAAT
The DNA here is from genome assembly GCA_031769625.1 of Taudactylus pleione. Taxonomy (NCBI): domain Eukaryota; kingdom Metazoa; phylum Chordata; class Amphibia; order Anura; family Myobatrachidae; genus Taudactylus; species Taudactylus pleione. The sequence continues at coordinate 559,916 of JAUIMM010000545.1, forward strand.
TCCTCCAAAGAAATCTCTGAGCCCAACCAAAGTACCATAGATCAGCTTCTTTTAGGAAGACAACTTTGAGCAAAAAGAACTTGAGAAAAAAAAACTTAGTGGGATCATTAGTCAACACCCCTTTTTTAGTTTTAATAGATAAAATACTTTTAGAAAATTATTTGGTTCTCAATTTTTTCACCAAAAGGTTATCAGCTTTATCCCCTTTTCGTAATATAGTTTATTTAGATGTCCAGTTTTCAGTTTTTTTAGAAAATAGAATGTTGAGTTCACCTCGGAATGTTGAGTTCACCTTGGCCTCTAAGTGTTGCAAATCTCTATTCAAGTCTAAAATGGATTGGGAATGCTGCTCTTTAAGATGTGTCAACCCGGCGGCACCAGCCGGCCTCCTGCGTCCAGCTGCTTGTGTCAACCCGGCGCCACAGTTCGCAATCCAGCATCCTAGTAAACATGATCTAGTACACTGCCTGGGGCAAACGCAGGATTATGAGTGGGGCATTAGAGAGAGAGAGAAGGAGGGAGGGAGGGACGAGGAGGGAGACAAAAAGAGAGAGAGTTTGGAGAAAGGGAGAGAGAGGGAGTTATAGGCCCCATTTATTATGATCACAATTGCAATGCGATCTGGGCATGATATTACCGCCCTTGATCGCATTGCCAGATGTGATCAAAGTGTCCAGATGTATGATCCGGTACATACAGGGAGAGGGGCTCTCAGAGCAACCCGTCCCTGTGATGTGCCCAGAGAGCTACGGTGGCTGCTGCACATGGGCAGTTACGCTGACTGCACAAGCACCGCCACCGGGAAGCAATCGGGAAGCCGACTGCCTATATACCGGGTGAAAGGGTGAAATGCCGGGCATCTGGATGTAGATGCCCACATTTCCCCGACGCCGGGAGACCGGCACGCGGCATCACGATCGTAGTGATGCCGGGCGCCGTGAGCGGACAGCCGCGGGGGAGAGGGTTAGGTTTAAGGCTCCCGGGGGGGACTTAGGGTTAGGCACCCCCCCGGGAGGGTTAGAGTTAGGCTAGGGGGAGGGAGGGTTAGGGTTAGGCACCCCCGGGGGGGACTTAAGGTTAGGCACCCCCGGGGGGGACTTAAGGTTAGGCACCCCCCCGGGGGACTTAGCGGGGAAGGGGGTGGTTAGTGTTAGGCACTTAGAGGTGGGATTAGGGTTAGGCACTTGGGGGGAAGTTAGGGTTAGGCACCCCTAAGGAGGGTTAGGGTTAGGGGGGTTAGGTTAGGTTAGTGGATACTTACCTATCCACGATCGGGATTTCCAGCGCTGTCGGGCTTCTGCTGCGTCGCACTCTGCTCCTGTCGGGCTGCCGCTGACCCATTCCCAGCCGCCATAGCCGGGGATGAATCAGGTTTCCCAGATATTCATGGTTGCGCAAAGGTGTTAAAATCAAATTGACCGAGGTACTAATTAAGGTACCTGTGGTGAAGCATGGGTATCCCTAAAACCTGGCCTGTTAGGAGCTGAGAAATAAACTTTTAACCTCTCTGGAAAAACACCATAAGGTCTGGTAACCAGGCAGGTACCACTATGGAGCAGACATCCAACACTGGGCCTGATTCAGACCCACTCGCAAGCACAATGCGCTCGCAAGTGGGTCAATGGCCAGGCAGTGCGCACGCGCCGCGTGCACACTAAGTGTGCGCGAGCGAGAAATCACTTGCTCCGGCGCTCGCATCCAATAGGGGTGGCTGTTGATGTTGATTGACAGCTTGCCCCGTTTGGTAGGCGAGTCCAGGAGGGTAGGGGGGGTAAGGTGCGCTCTTCCTGCTAGTAGTGGTGATGGTGATGACTTGTGTGTGTTTGTGAGTGGTGTTAATTAGAATGTTTCTTCTGGTGGTGGTGGTGTTTTGGGAGTGAGGAGGGTGTGATTGGGTATGGAGTGTAGTTTGCAGTAATGTGAAAAGGGGAATGGAATAGGATCAAAATGAGGCCAGCGAGACACAGTAATTTGGGGCAAAATCTTTTATTGAGTAGTCACAATGCTGCTTTGTTAAGATCCCGGGCAGGTGGGTGGGGTTCAGTGATGGGTGGTGATGAGACTGGGAAGGTAGGTGGACCCTTTTAGGGGGCTCCTTCCCGTGCGGTTCAGTGACCTTGCATGTCACCCCTGCTGGAACTATGGTTGACAATCTAGGAAGTCTCGGGGGGTGGGGGGAAATGCAGAGTGGGTTGGAACACCTGTGCGGTGTCCCACGTGTAAGTGTGAGTCTTGGCAGTACTTACCTACCGGTAGGTTTTCTGTTATGGTGATGTAGGTCGACGTTGCGGCCGTTGCAGATAGGTTGGAAGCTGCAGGTTTGTTGGTGAGCTGGATCAGCGTGTTGCTGGTGTGCTGCAGGTGCACGGCTGTTCTGATTGGTCTGCGGAGGTCAGCGACCGGAGTATGCAGCTGAAGTTGGCTCTTGGTCGTACCGCTGGTGGTAAGGAGCCAGAGGTGTGGATGGGTGAGCCGCTGGGAGGCTGGGTTGCAGCGTGTGTGCTGGGACCACCCCTGGGGGGTGGTCTGCCCGGGATACTGATTAAAAAAAAACCAGGGAGGAGGGGGGATGTGGAAAGTGTGACCGGGATGGAGCTGGTCACTGGCGATGTTGGCTGGGCGGACTTGCGGCCGGATGTGCGGGATGCTCTTATCACTGACGGTCCCCCGTGGAAATGGGGATCGACGGTGGAGACACCCCTGGCCAGGAGTGAGTTGCTGAGCACGCCTGGGAGCAGGGGGGGAGAGAGGCTGGTCCCGGGTGGAGCCGGTCACTGGAGGTGTGAGCGGTGTAGACCTGCACTGGTGGTCCCTGGTGGGGAAGGGGATCTTTAGTGGAGGTCCAGGGGGGTGGCTGGCCAAACGGAGGCTTTCCCAAAGGAACGCCTGCCATTTGGGGGCGGCCCCACTGATATCACGAGTGATGTCAGTGATGAGCTTCCGGCTCTATTAGAGCCGGAAGCTCAATGGGGCTTGCGACGGACGAGACCCTACCACAAGGGTCTCGTCGCAAGCCTGAAGGTCGCGATGGTCACAACCATCGCGGCCATCACCTGGCCGCTCGCAAAAGCTGTGGGTGGTCACCCACAGCTATGCGAGCTGCCAGGAGGCCAGACAGAAAAAAAAAGCGGCCACCCTGATTCAGAGCAAGAGCTTGCTTTTTGCGAGCGCCTCTGAATCAGGGCCACTGTTACAGCCATGATCTAAGATCTATTCCTGGGACTAGATACCAAAAACATAATAGCAGGAGTTGCCCTTCATACTGAATAATACACTTTGGGGCATATTCAATAAGCCGCAGGATTTTCCCCGCGGCTAATTGGCGCGCTGGATGGGATTCATTTAGCGGGGATTCGACGCGTGGGTGTCCCTGAGACCCCGCACGTGAGTCCCCGCTGTTTGATTTTACCTCGCACCTCATGTAGGTGCGAGGTAAAATCAGCGTGAGGCCGCCCTATTCGGCATCACGCGAGCAAGAATAACACACTGATTCCGCAGTTCTCACGGAATCAGTGTGTTCTCGCGTGGAAGTCCTGTTTTTTGACGCGGGGAAAAAGCTATTCTATTGAATAGCTTAACCCCGCGCTGCAGGACTTTCACCCCTCAATTACTTGCGGGAGAAGTCCCGTGGGTAATTAAATATGCCCCTTTTTGTAAGATCAGTAATGGATGACTTAGTAAGAGAACCTCGTGAACATGAATTTATACAATGATTAGCCTAAAGCTGGCCACACATCTAAAGATTATCTGTCCAACCAGCCAACTAGTTGACTGGTTGGAATGAAAATCTGGTAACGTACTGGAGTAAATAATGATCAGCAATTTTCTCCTAAATGTCAGAAAACAGATGAAAGTGGTTGTCAGACAAGTTTGCTAAATATTTGATGTAAACAATTTGTTCAAACAGTTTTTGGCCATTTTCCGGCGTTTGGGAGCAAATTGCTGATTGACATTTGCTTTCATACCTTACCAGATTTTCATTCCAACCAATCAACTAGTTGGCTGGTTGGACAGATAATCTTTAGATGTGTGGCCAGCTTTAGTAGAGGGCTATTAATTAGCCTAAGTAGAGGAATATTTAACGACTGCACTTCAATACAGTTTAATGTTCCCAATAATGAAAAAATAGGGATTATGGGTGAGGCCTGACATAAAAATCTATGTCTTAATTAGGTAAAAATTGTACATAGCATTAGCATAGAGCATTATTACCATGAGGCTGCAGCCTGTTGTATTGACTGTTGCCGGCTTTATGGCAGCCTCATCATTTTCAAGCTGATGGGGTGCACACTGTAACCGCTGGTGTCTTAAGAGTGAGAAGGAGAGAGAGAGAGAATGGGAGATAGAGAGAAGTCATGAGGGAGAGAGAGAGAGACAGAGGGGGTGAGAGAAAGGGAGGGGGGAGGAAGAGAGGAGGATGGGAGGGAAGAGAGAAAAGAAGAGAGCTAGAGAGAGAAAGAGGGGGATAAGATAGGGAGAGATGATTGCAGCATCAGGCAGGCAGGCTTCTGATGGGGGAAGGCAATTCACGACATTAGTTTCCGCCCCCTACCCATACACCCGCAAACTGCGGCAGGGGGCGGGGCTTCCATTGACAGCCACGGACGGTCCATCAGTGACTGTGCTGCGACTGCTGGCTGTCACTAATGTTTCTGTCTGCTGCCGAGGACTGGCCAGAGAGTGTGTAGTGTGGCCCTGAATGAATGTGGCATTGTGGGGGCCCCTGGACAACCGCCCCATCCACCCTGCCTATAATCCGGTCCTGTACATGGCCCAAAGGATGCATCTTGTTCTACGGCCCACAGGCCACAGCCAGCCAAGGCTGCTACTCGGCCAAAGGCCGCACCTTATTCTATGGCCCACAGCCAATAGCCAGCCAAGGCTGCTACACGGCCCAAAGACTGCATGTTGTTCTACAGCCCACAGGCCACAGCCTGCCGAGGCTGTTACATGGCCCAAAGGCCTCTTCTTGTTCTAGGGCCCACAGGCCACAGCCAGCCAAGGCTGCTACTCGGCCAAAGGCCGCACGTTGTTCTATGGCCCACAGGCCACAGCCAGCCCTCAAGGCTGCTCCACGGCCAAAAGGCCGCCTCTTACCAAACTACCCTTGGGCCCTGACTAGTCCAAGACTTACCAGCCCTCAAGGCTGCTCCACGGCCGTGGCTAGCCAAGTGTTCCAGCCCTCAAGGCTGTTGCTGGACTATTCCTTCAAAACGAAGGAATACCCTAATATGACAAAAAAACTTTTTGTTATATTAGGGTATTTTTCTTTTGTTTTTCAAGCATGGATCCCTCACAAAATCCCGCTCAAATTCTGGCCACACAGATTCAGGCACTACTGTAACTCAGAAGTGCAGGAGCTTTCTATTCATGTTGAGGAGACTTGAGGTACTCCAGCCCCTGCAGTGCCTGAACCAAAGCTAATTTGCCTGACCGGTTTTCAGGGAATTGGAAGGATTTCTTGAATTTCAAGGAGAGTTGCAAACTCTATTTTAAGCTACGGCCCAGATCCTCGGGCTCGCAGGTCCAACAAGTTGGATCATAAATTTCCTATCATAGGGAGACCCTCAGACTTGGGCCTTTGTTCTTCCCTCCACTAGTTCGGCATTGCAGACTGTGGACTCCTTTTTTGCCGCATTGGGCCTACTTTATGATGACCCCGATAAAGCAGCAATGGCGGAGGCGAGTCTCAGGTCCTTGAAACAGGAGAACAGAGCAGCCGAGGACTACTGCACGGAATTCCAGAAATGGGCTGTTGATGTGGGTTTGAATGACCCGACCTTATGAAGCCAGTTTCGATTGGGACTATCTGATCAAATGAAGGATATCCTAGTCGAATATCCTTCTCCGGATTCCTTAGACGACCTCATGAGTTTGGCCATACATATTGACCGGTGACTCCGGGAGCGCAGAGTAGAAAATAATCTGCCTTCTCTGCCTCCGCAATCTCCAGTATGGATGGCTTCATCTGAGCCTGAAGAGCCCATGCAACTGGGAGCATTTCGGCTTCTTTCCGAAGAGAAACGTAGGAAACGTTCATTGGGTCTTTGCCTCTACTCTGGCGGTAAAGGACATTTGTATCAACTTTGCCCAGTAAAGTCAGGAAAAGGCATGGTCTAGATGAGCTAAGGGAGGTACATCTAGGCCTTGCATCCATGTCCCCTGAAAATTCTGTCCTTATCAATGATCAATATCAGTGATCAATTTGCTCAACGATCGGATAATTTTATGGACTTTTCTTTTTTCAGAACATTGGGCCTGAATGCTGAGTCCTTATCCAGTCCTGTGTCAGTTATTGGTTTGGATGGTGAAAGTCTTTCTAACGTTCCAGTTGCCTTTCGCACTACTCCATTACAATTAGCCATTGGGGCTCTGCATCTAGAAAACTTATCTTTCCTCTTACTCCAACGTCCACTGGCTCCAGTTGTGTTGGGATTACCTTGGCTGAAGAAGCATAACCCTGTGATCCAATGGCAAACTGGAGAAATTCTCAAGTGGGGATCAGCTTGTTTCTCACAGTGTCTTTCTCAACCCATTCGCCTTGCTGTCGCCATCTCATCTGCACTGTCATCCATTCCTGCTCCTTATCATGACCTTTCTGAAGTATTTTCAAAGAAAAAAGCTGATGTTCTTCCACCTCATCGGGCCTTTGATTTTGCCATAGATTTGTTACCGGGTACCAGGCTTCCCAAGTGCATGTTATATGCGTTGTCCATCCCGGAGGATAAAGCCATGTAGGAATATATTCAGGAGGCCCTGCATAAAAGATTAATTCATCCTTCTAAATCCCCAGTGGGAGCAGGCTTCTTCTTTGTCCTGAAGAATGACGGATCACTCCGAACCTGCATAGACTTCCATGCGTTGAATAAGATCACAGTCGAGAACGCATATCTCTTGCCCCTCATCTCCGTTCTGTTTGACCAACTGCAGGAAGCTTCCATCTTTTCTAAAATCGACCTCAGAGGTGCATATAACTTCATTCGCATCAGGAAGGGAGATGAGTGGAAGACGGCATTTAACACCCATTCTGGACATTTTGAGTATCTAGTCATGCCATTTGGCCTTTCCAACACCCCAGCCGTCTTTCAGGATTTCATCAATGAGGTGTTACGGGAGTATATGGGAGTCTTTGCAGTGGTCTACTTGGAAGACATCCTCATTTATTCAGTCAGTGGAAGAACATCGTAGACATGTGAGGCAGGTCTTACAGAAACTTTTGGATAATAACCTGTATGCCAAGCTTGAGAAGTGCAAGTTTGAGGTTAAAGAGGTCTCCTTCTTAGGCTACATAATTTCCTCACAAAGTTTCTCCATGGATCCTAGCAAGGTGAAGGCCATTTTGGATTGGGAACAACCCACTTTGCTGAAGGCCATCCAGTGTTTTTTGGGCTTTTGCAAACTACTATCGCAGGTTCATTAAGTTCTTCTCCTCCATTGTTTCACCAATCGTGGTCATCTAGTGAACTTCAAGCCTTCAACACACTTAAGGTGGCTTTTGTGTCTGCACCTGTCCTTCAGCATCCTAACACTGAAATTCCATTTATCATGGAGGTGGATGCGTCGGAGATCGGAGTGGGCGCTATCCTTTCCCAGAAGAATTTTCCCAGAAGGATTTTAAAGATGGCAAGTTTCATCCTTGTGCTTTCTTTTCACGGAAGTTTGACTATGTGGGGAGGAACTACGATGTCGGAAACCGAGCTTTTGGCCATTAAATGGGCATTTGAGGACTGGAGACACTGGTTAGAGGGGGCTAATCATGTTGTGACGGTTCTCACAGACCATAAAAATCTGGCCTATATTGAAATGGCCAAGAGGTTAAATGCAAGGCAGGCTCACTGGGCTCTACTCATCACACGGTTTAATTAAGTAATATCCTTCCGACCTGGGTCCAAGAATATAAAGGCTGATGCTCTGTTTCAAAATTTCTCAATCAATCATTCTCCAGTTATTTCAGAAGAAATCATTATTCCGGCTTCCAGGATTCATTTAGCTCTGACCAGAATCTTGGCTGTTTCTCTCAGGTCTTGTCAATCTGAGGTTCTTCCAGAAAATCCAGCAGGGGTGCTCTTCATTCCTGAGAGGTTCTGTAAAGCAGTCCTGAAGGACTTCCATGCATCCAGAGCTGTGGGTCACCCAGGCATCTCTAAGACTTTGGAACTTCTGTTTTGTTCTGTTTGGTGGCAGTCTATGTCTCGAGACACTCGTGAGGTTGTCTTGGCGTGTGATGTCTGTTCCAGAAATAAGACTCTCTGGACTACTCCTTCAGGTCTGCAGTGTCCTCTGCCTATGCCCCCTAAGCCTTGGACACATATTGGTATGGACTTTTTTCGTTGACCTTCCTGTGTCTTGCCTTTGTTCTGTCATCTGGACCATTGTTGACCGCTCCAAAATGGTGCATTTCATTCCCCTAATCACGTTACCATCAGATAAAGAATTGTCAGCACTATGTTTACAGCATGTATTCAGACTCCATGGGCTTCCATCAGATATCATCTTGGATCATGGGACTCAATTTGTTGCCCGGTTTTGGAGATGTTTCTGTGCTGACTTGAGTATCAACTTGAGTTTATCTTTGGGCTATTATCCACAGTCCAACAGACGGAGCGGGCCAATCAGTCCCTGGTACAGTACCTCTGCTGTTTAATTTCTAAGTGTCAAGATGACTAGGTTCCACTTCTGCCCTTTGTGGATTTGCATATAACAACTTTTGCCATTCTGCTTCCTCCGTCTCTCCTTTCTACTGCAATTTTGGGATGCATCCTAGGATTTCTTTTGAAACCTCTACAACCAGAACTCCTTCATCTTCTTCCGTTTCTAGGCTATGGTCAGTCTGGAGGAAGGTTCACCATACTCTCCTTCAAGCATCTGGTTGGTCCAAGGTGTGGGCTGACAAACGTTGTAGGCCTGGTAATTTCAAAGTGGGAGACTTGGTCTGGCTATCCTCCAGGAACATTTATCTGCACCAGATGTCACAGAAGTTGGGCCCCAAATACATTGGCCCATGTAGAATCATTGCACAAGTGAATCCTGTGGCCTTTCGACTGAAATTACCAAGTACTCTTAGGATCAACAATACTTTTTATTGTTCTCTCCAGAAGCCGGTGTTCTTTTCCTCCAGGTTTTCTCCTAGGCATTCAGTCAGACCTCCACCAGTCCTCGTCCAGGGTCTCCAGGGGTTTGTGGTGGAGAAGATCCTTGATTGAAGACTCTCACGAGGCAGCCTTCAATTCTTAGTCCACTGGAAGGGCTATCAGAGGAGTGCTCCTGGGTTCCCTGAAAGAGCCTTACATGATCTTGCCCTGAAGAAAAAGTTTTTTGAGAACTTTCCTGGGACACCAGGGTTTAGGAGTTCCTTAACCCCTCATCAAAGGGAGGGTACTGTCACAAGCCACTCAGGCGAATGCCAGGGGACCATTTGTTGAACTCCTCTATCAACTGTCCATCATCCCTGCTCTGCTCTGGATTGGCTCCTGCGGCTATTTCCTTCTGGTGCGAACGCTGCCCCCATGCCAGTGATAGCGTTTCATGTGTTTCCATTTTGGAGTTGTCTCCTGTTATCCAGTCGAGTACCCAGTTCTCCTGCCTGCTTTTGTTACCTGCCGTTTGTGTCATCTAGGTGGCACGGTCCGCATTTCTACTACCTGCCATTTTGTCATCTAGGCTGCATGGTCTGCATATCAACGCTCTGCCGTTTGTGTCATCCAGGTGGCACAGACTGCACTCAGAGTCCAGAGTGTGCAGTTCTGCATCCTGCTGCTTGTGTCAACCCGGCGGCACAGGCTGCACTCCAGCGTTCTGCTACTTGTGTCAACCAGGTGGCACAGGCCACACTCCTGCATCTAGCTGCTTGTGTCAACCCAGCAGCACAGGCCGCACTCCTGCTTCTAGCTGCTTGTGTCAACGCGGCGTCCAAAGTACACAATCCTGCGTGCCGCAGCCTGTGACCACCACAGCCAGCCAAGGCTGCTACACGGCCCAAAGGCTGTATCTTGTTCTGTGGCCCACAGGCCACAGCCAGTCAAGGCTGCTACATGGCCAAAGGCTGCATCTTGTTCTACAGTCCACAGGCCACAGCCAGCCAAGGCTGCTACATGGCCCAAAGGCCGAATCTTGTTCTACAGCCCACAGGCCACAGCCAGCTGAGGCTGCTACTCGGTCAAAGGATGCACCTTGTTCTATACAGCCCACAGGCCACAGACAGCCCTCAAGGCTGCTCCACGTTAAAAAGGTCACCTTTTAACATACTACCCTCGGCTCCCGACTAGTCCAAGACTTACCAGCCCTTAAGGCTACTCCACGGCCGCAGCTAGCCAAGTGTTCCAGCCCTCAAGGCTGTTGCTGGACTATTGCTTCAAAATATACTACTCATACCCTAACATTCCCCATAGGAACTTGTTGCAGAGATTTTCAGCTCGCCGCTATAGCTGAAGGTGTGCAGTCATCCCAAAGGTTACAGTTCCAGATAAAAAACTGTGTCTGAAGTTGGTGATATGGAACTTACAAATACAAATCATGATTGTTTGTCCCATGAGGCAAAGATACAAGGCAAAAAGTAGCCTACAGAGATATTTATGGCTTCCCAGGATGAGACTCTAATAGTGCCATGTACCTGAGTGATATGACTGTGGTCATGGGGCCTATTCATCACCACTTATTTTTCACAAAAGCATGTGAAAATTAACATTTTGATGATGTTACTGAGCGCCAATTTCAGGTCTCGTTCAGCCCCCGATAACCTTCACAGGCTGCTGTTTACACAGCAGCCTGTGAAGATTTACAAGGCAGCCACAGTAGAGGGTTCAGATCCCTCCCTGCTGTGTCTGCACTGCAGAGCCCGGGGGCACTGCAGACATGTGGCCCGGCTGACCGAAAGAAGACAGGTGAGCCGAGCTAAGGAGAAGAAGTGGGGCCAGACACCCGCGGGGGGAGGAGGGGGCTCGGACACCCGCGGGGGGAAAGGTCATACACCAGCGGGGGGAGGGGGTCAGACTTGTACTGGGGGGGCAGTGAAGTCCGCAGCCTGTCTTCAAGCTGCACATGCAGCTTGCAGACAGGCAGAGAAAAGTTTCTCGCTTCCGAAAAACTGCTTCGTAGAATCAGCAGTTTTTCAGAGGTGATAGTTTACAACAGGAGGCATGATGAATGCCTCCTAAACTGTGTTTGAACTCACAGCAAGTTCAAACCATAATTATCACATGTGATAATTATGTTTTAATGAATAGGCCCTCAGGTCATATACTTTTGTAGTGGAAAGCAAAACCTTACAGAAAGTTAATACTGACAAGTCTGGTGAAGAGTAGCCATCCTGTACATGAAACAGTGCATTTATGCAACCAGGATGGAACTTGAAATGCAGCTGAATTTCTTTGTGAGGAAGTGAATTTGTGTCACACAAAAGGAGTGAAGCAAGTAAAACAGCTAAACAGAATCTGAAATTAAAGACCTCTGTGGAGGGTGAATCTGTATCTGTGCTGATGAAAAATGTTGTTCGCCATATTTCAATCGAAGAGATAGGAGGTATGGATAATAATTATAACCTCTATGCAATCCTGTCTATACCTTCTAAAATTGTCGCTTTTTAGCGTAATGAGTCGCATAGTAAATAATTGCTTTCAGACTTTGAGTGTGGTTCCAAAGCACAAAAAGTTATTATTCAATATAAAAACAGATGGTTACACGCTGTGATCTAAAGACAATTAGTGCAAATAAATCATACAAACCCAAGGTACAGTTGTTATATACGCACTCGCTCTGGGCCCAGATACCGGCATCAGCATTAGAAACCTCAGTCAACAGCACAGCAAGAAGACTCTTGACTGGGGTCAGAGAGCGCACATATATACTCTTACAGGGATAGGTAATACAATAGACAAGTTTGGCATGATTCCATTGGTTCTTCTTAAAGGTGCTTCTGTTACAGGATAGTTCATAGGTCAATTCGAATGGACACAAACAGCCTCCAACAGTCCTTTGTGTCCTTTTTCCCGCTGCATGCTAATCTAAGCTGATAACATTACAGAGTACATTTTAATGTTTTAACTCTCTATAGTCCATAGTTTGCAGACGCATGTTGCGATCTTCTCACCGATGATACCGGAAGTCTGTTGAGACACAGTGGATCAGTACAACACCAAACATGGTCTGCTTACCCTGTACTAAACCTTAGATATCAAATAACCTTTATTACACAACATTAATAATTACAGCATAAACCTTGAATATTAAACTTTAATGCTAGGGAACCTTTTATGTAAGTGTGCATTGTGTAAGTATTGGGGAATTGGGAAAAGATGCTAGTTAGTGCTGTGCGACTATGTGTTTTGTGGAGTATACCATGGTACATGTTTTGCAGGGATAATCAATTTATATATATTAGTGGCTGTTTGTATTTATGTGGTGGGGACTTTTAATTTCTTCCTATTGCGTGGGAATCGCACGACGCTAAATAATAGCATCGCTGTATGTACTTATAATGGCGAGTTTCACTAAAATGGCGCTGGGCAGCCAGTCGCAAAATGGCGTCTCATTGCCATTCACAAATGGTGTCGCCTCGATCTAATTTTACACCGATCCTTCCTCAGCCAATTATCCGGCTTCGACAGTCGACCATTTGATAGCAAACAACATGTTATCATACTCTGATTTTAAAATTAATTTAGGCTTACATTATGACATATTATTTAATGTTATATTATAGGATGGCACAAGGTGGTTCTTAAACCATCAATAATGTGTCTCTAGGAGGGGACATAAAACTACCCCTATATGTACACCGTGGATCTTGGGAGATCATGGGAAAGATGTTGGGATGCACCAATCCTATAAAGGAAGTCTTGAGGGGGAATAAGGACTTACATTATTTAAGATGTTTTAAAATAACATTTTAATAACACTTTTATGCATGTCTAAATCTTATACATTATACAATGGTACCTTCTACTTCAGGTATATAATGCAGTTGTACATTCACCTCAGTATTCATATTGTTACTACTGACCACTATCATAATTTCATTCTTCCAATTTACCTTATCTTTACATTTTCCACATTTCAACACAGTAGGAGCACACCTGACGCATAAGCCAATTACTATGATGACAACCAGTATGAGGATCAGGAGTTTACCTATGCTCACAATCATTTCCTGGACCCACTCTCCTAGACTTGAGAACCATTTCACTGGGTTCAACCATGAAACCCATTCCTCTACCTTCTCCTCTACTTCAGCCACTGAAGCATTATGGTTCTTTCGAAATTCCCATTTTGGCTGCAGAATTTCATCCATCTTCCGGTCTATTACCTCCTTGGGATCGCTGGTATCATTTGTAATGTAAGTGCAACACTTTACTCCAAATTGGGTGGCCAAAGTTACGCAATACCCTCCAGTGACAGCTGTTAAATAATTTAACACTAGTCTGTGTTGCACAAGTTCTTTCTTGTACACTTGCAACTCCCTACCTGTATACCTGAATGTGTCATGATACATCTCGGTGATATTATCTATTAATTTAGCAAGATCTTGGATATATCTAAAATTTACTGTACCACGAGCGATCCTGGTGGGATCCAGTGCTACTAAAACTTGAAAGCCAGTTGTCTCACTAATTAACTGTGTGGCTTTATGAACATCACCAGGTATCATATTTATTTTGCCTCTGTGTTCATACTGTGTGTAAAGATATGGTGATGGTGTGTTTTTATGAATACCAAGCATTTCACCATGTGTGAGGGTCATAACCTATGGGACTACTCTTCCCAGGTAATACAAACCTTCAGAACTTGGAGAGAGCCACTTATATGCTTTCCTTCCACATATAAAATAAACATCATCGGGGAGAACATAAGGAATAGTATGCATCATGATCATCAAACACATTTCCCTCACAAATGATCCTATCTCAGATTCTCCCATCTGGCAAATACATGTTTCTGGTTGTATAACCTTAGCACAGTACCCTTCTGGTATTCTACCAACCATTTCTTTGGTGGAACTTAGTGTATATTTATACCAGAAGTGTCTTCCACCTGACCTAATTTTGTGTAACAGTTCTTAATTCAAAGGCTCACAGTCAGCTCTTTATGAGAAGGTGATCAACTGGTTATTTCCAGTCACCTCCCAACTTCCTGGTTCATTGGATTTGGTGACGTTTAAACATAAAAGTGTTTTATCTGCCTGGTACTGGTAGAGTTTAAAATGGGGTGGTTTGGTGTTCCATCCATTGAATGCCCTCTTTGTGATTCTAAAATTTCTGAGACATTTAACAGAAGGGCACTAATCCTACATTATGTTGTCCTAGGGCCATGTGGGAGCGCACCCAACAGTCAGTTTGATTCAAAATTTTGCCCACCATGGTGTGATAATCCTCTAAAGGATACCCACCCCAATACTGATTATACTTGGATTGACACCGTTGGATGCATCTCTCATCAATTACGGACCCACAGAACTCACACATACAATAATCCTCAGACGATAGACCTTCACACTGTCTCTGAGTATACAAAATAGCATATCTCTTAACAATTACTGTACTAAGATTGGTCAAACACTCCCCTGATTGGCATAGCACTCCTCCTTTCAACTCCACTCCATCAATACTGCCATCAGCTCCCATCTCCTCTATCGGTCCCCTGTCACAGAAACCAGAAATCCCCGAACAAATCAGGATGATGGAAACTCTGGAAGAGAATATAAAAATGAACACAGCAGACCAGTCCATTGCCGCAGCAAGGACCTGCAAATTTCTTTAGCTCAGATATCTCACTGCAACCTTTTAACCCTCCCGGAACAAGCTCGCGATCGACAGGTCCACGTTATCTGCCTCGTCTCCACCTTGTTTCTCCACCGGTTGGTTGACCTTCTTACAGTGAGTGGAATGGACCCAGGTATCTCTCTCGGCCACCTTCAAAGATGTGGTACTCGTCAGCAACACCTGATACGGACCTTCCCAACAATCAGTCAAACAACCTGAACGCAAGAAATTTCTGATCATAACATATTCTCCAGGTTCAACATCATGACAGTTTGTTTCAGGCATATCATAGGACAACAATTTCAGTTTCTACTGTTGCTGTTTTAACTGTTTACTCATTGTTATAAGATACCTTACAGTTACCTCGTTGTTACCTTTCAAATCTTCCTGCGGACTTACAATCAAATGAGGTTGTCTACCAAACAGTTTCAAAGGGGGACAGATTTAGAGGGGGTCTAGGAGTGGACTTTATGCTATGTAGGACCAACAGTAATGCTTCTGGCCATCCTAGTCTAGTCTCTGCCATGATCTTACTTAATTTATTTTTAATAGTACCGTTCATCCTCTCCACCTTGGCACTGGCTTGCGGTCGGTAGAGGGTATGAAGTCGACTATTAATACCAATCAGTTTACACATATTTTGAAAAACATCACCTGTGAAATGAGTACCCCTATCACTCTTGATAATTTTAGGGATACCATATCTGCACACAAACTCCTGCATAATTTTCTTGGCAGTAAACGCAGCAGTATTAGTGGCAGCTGGGTATGCCTCAACCCAATTGGAAAACACATCAGTGCACACTAATACATACTTGAGATTCCTGCAGGGTGGTAATTGGATTAAATCAATATGTATTACCTGGAAAGGTCCGTCAGTCGGAGGAATGTGGGATGGTTCGGTAGGGATCGTTTTCCCAATGTTTTTCCTCAAGCAGGTCAGACAGGACATTGCTCTCTTTTCCGCTTGAGAAGAAAAACCCGGTGCGCACCAGTATGCTCTCACCAATTTACACATACCTTGCTTTCCCAGATGAGTCAGACCATGCACTGCCTCAGCCCGGCTTGGGTAGTATGCTTTGGGAGCCACTGGCTTACTTTGTCCGTCTCTCCAAAGTCTAGAGGACTCTTGCCCACATCCCTTGGACCTCCAGACTGACTTTTCCTGGATAGAACACAAATTTTGCATCTCAATTAACTTAAGCATATCAGTTGTTTGAAAAGTCATGATTTGCTCAGTTGGTACATTCATTTTTAACCCTGCTGCCCATTTTGCAGCTTCGTCTGCCCTGTTGTTGCCCAGTGACATCGGATCATCCTCACATGTATGGGCTTTACACTTAATTACTGCCACTGCCTTTGGCAATTGGATTGCTGTTAGTAGTCCTTTTATATGTATAGTAAAGGAAGCGCTTAGAATTGATGAAAACTTCACGTTAAGAAGCTGCGATTAAATATAGTGTATAAGTATGTTTATAATGTTTGAAGTCCTGGTAATCGGGACGCAAACCATAGGAACAATGAGGTGACAAAGAAAAATCAATAATAAAGATAGAAATGAATAGATCGATTAAATAAAATAAATAAATAAATAGAATCAAATTAAATCAAATCAGCAGTACACATGAATATGTTTATAGCTCTTTTTTGACGGGATTGGGAATCCCCGCTGCGGGTGTGCAATGCTGCAGGTGGCTGTCCCTGACTTACCCTAATCCTTATGGGATGCGGGGTGTTGAAGAGATCTGCCTCTTCCTCCCTCAGGCTCTGGTGACTCGACTGGTCACTTGTCGGCTTTGCCTTGCAGGGAGACTGGCGCTTCGTCCCATCTTCTGTGTGCGGGTGACGGTGCGCTGCTGGAGCACCGTCACCCGCCCACAGAAGACGGGACGAAGTATTTGATTCTATTTATTTATTTATTTTATTTTATTCATCTATTCATTTCTATCTTTATTATTGATTTTTTCTTTGTCACCTCATTGTTCCTATGGTTTGCGTCCCGATTACCAAGACTTCAATCATTATAAACATACTTATACACTATATTTAATTGCAGCTTCTTAACGTTTAGTTCTCAACAATTCTATGCGCTTCCTTTACTATACATATCTCTCTCCCAATTTTTATTAATTGGTAGCACGGAAGCAGCTAGAGAAAACACAGGTGCGCTATCATTATCTTAACCTTTGCTGAGTCCTTTTATATGTTTGGAATGTGCAATTGGTGTGCCTGCTGCTGTCATAAATTTTCTCAGACGCCATAAGGCACCGAAATCGTGTACTACCCCGAAGGTGTACCTAGAGTCAGTGTAGATATTAGCAGACTTACCTTCCGCTAAGTCAAACGCTCTCTTTAGTGCCACCAGTTCTGCCACTTGGGCCGAGTGTGGTGGCCCTAAAGGTTCGGCTTCTATAACGTCCTCTTCATTTACCACAGCATAACCTGTACATAACTCTTCAGTGTCAGTTTGTCTATGACAACTCCCATCCTTGTAAAATGTCACATCTACATTTTCTAAAGGTGTATCCCGTATGTCAGGTCTTGCAGTAAAGGTGTGATTCAGTTATTCTAAACAATCATGTGCATCGATATACCTGCAGAACTCACCTGTTGCCAGCAACTCACCTCTCTCCACCCTTTGTGCATCATGTTGCGCATATGGTAAATACGTAGCTGGATTTAACGTACTGCACCTTTTGATGGTGATGTTTGCAGGTGCTATTAAGGCTAGTTCCCATTTTGTGAACCTAGCTGAGGAGACATGTCTGGTTTGGGCAGAGTTTAGCAAAGCAGATACTGCATGGGGAGTATAGACAATCATATCATGGCCTAGTACCACATCCTCACTCTTATTGACCAATAGAGCAGTTGTTGTTACACTTCTTAAACACATTGGGAGTGATCTTGCCACAGTGTCCAAATGTGCACTGTAGTATACCATGGGCCTACTGGCATCACCATGTTTTTGTGTGAGGACACCTGCTGCACAACCATCGGCTTCTGTACAATACAAATCAAAAGGTTTTTCATAGTCAGGTATTCCTAAAGCAGGTGCTCTTGTCAGACTATCCTTAAGATTAAGGAAAGCCTGCTCTGAATCCTCTGTGTGCATGACACGTTCGGGCTTTGAGGAAGAGACTAAGGGCCTGATTCAGACCCAGTGGCAAGCACTGAGCGCTCGCAACCGGGTCGATGGTGGCCCAGAACGCATGCACACACAACCTGGGATGCACATTCTGCAGTATCCACACATACCCAAGAGGGTACGAATTTGCTGTTGGTTCTGTGGCAGTGTCATTTTCTGTATGGCGTGGATTCTGTCGCTTGTGAGATGTTGTAACCCCTGAGTTAGGCAGTGTCCCAAAAATTTAACCCTGGACTGGCATGGCTGTAGTTTGTCCTTAGCAACCTTGTGTCCTGTTTGCGAGAGATGAAGCAACAAAAGTTTAGTATCATTTAAACATGACAAATGATTCAGAACATAACAATAATTTGTCCACATATTGTATTAGAACAGATCCATTGGCAGGTTGAAAAGATTGTAAACAGTCATGTAAGGCCTGGGAGAAGATACTGGGGCTGTCTATGAAACCCTGGGGCAATCGTGTCCATGTGTATTGTACACCTCTGTATGTAAAGGTGAATAGGTACTGACAGTCAGGATGAAGAGGCATAGAGAAGAAAGCAGAACAGAGGTCAATGACAGTGAAAAGAGTTGCATTTGGTGGGATCTGCATGAGAATGACAGCTGGATTTGGCACTACGGGAAATTGGCTCTCTACCACCTTATTAACCCCTCTAAGGTCTTGTACCAGCCTATAACCCCTCCCACCACTTTTCTTCACAGGAAAGATGGGACTGTTGGCTACACTTGCTGTACGAACTAAAATTCCCTGCTGTAACAATCGCTCAATTATGGGATAAACCCTTAATTCTACCTCCTGTTTTAATGGGTACTGGGGAATTTTAGTAGCTTGCCCTCCACTTTTTAGATTTACCATTACGGGACTTACATTTGCCATTAATCCAGTGTCCTGTCCATCCTTGGTCCAAAGTGAATCTGGAATTTGGGATAACATTTGATCTACCTGAGATGGATTTTCACTTAAACCGAGAGTGATACATTATCCTTTGGGGAGTGTCCAACATATCCCTCACCTCGTGCGCAACTCTCTTTGGGATATCTAGAAATACACCATCAGGGGTACAATATATGACACTTCCCATCTTATATAACAAATCCCTCCCCAGTAGGTTAGTAGGAGCTGCTGCTGCCAGGAGGAAAGAATGTCTGGTATGCAATGGCCCGATAGTGACCTCTGTGGATTTTGTTAAAGGATAACATTGCACTTTACCCGTTACACCCATTGCTGGTTATGTCTCGCTGGTTACCTGTAAGTTAGCGGGAGATTTTATCACTGACCTGGTCGCCCCTGTGTCTACAAGAAAAGGATATTTAGTACCAGCTACATCAACCATCATCACCGGTTGTTCCCTAGTACTTCCCGTTAACCTGACTATCTGTAGGCTACAGGTATGACCTGACCCCTAGCATTGACTCTCACTCTCCAATACAGAATTTACAGCCACAAATGGAGCTGGTGACTGTTGTGGGTTTCCTGTACTCTGTGTATATCCCTTATGGAGATATCCAGGTACTCCCTGGTTAGGGGGTCCTACCTTCTTCACCCTACAGTTCCTACTTACATGTCCCACTTCGTTGCAGTTAAAGCACCTTCGTGAGTGGGGTGGGTGAAAGGATTGCTGTGTTGGTTGAGCGGAAGGGAAAGATGGTGGGTGTGGGTAAGGATATTGAAGGAAATATGGTGGTTGTTGATAGTATGGTTTTGTGGCTGTGTGTGATAAGTGGGGTAGGATTGTGTTTGAGGTGGTGCAGGATTGGTGAGGACGTGTAGCTGTGCAGGTGCATGGTGTGTCTGTTGGCTGTGATGGTATAGTCATTCCTTCTAGAGCTTGAATACTAACAGTCATTAGCATCTTGCTCTGGGTCTCTCTCTTTTTAAGGATGTTCTTATCATGTTCAATAGCGGATTCTATGAAGGTGTCTACAGTGACTCCTCTCCAGCCAAGTTGTGAGGTCTGAACTCGGGTCTTTAGGTTCTCTTTTAGACCATCCATAAGTACAGTGACGATCATTCCCCTGTGATGAGTGCTATCTTTAATATCCTCTAACCCAGTATACTGGGTGATAGCCTGCAGAGCTCAGTTACAATAATCCTCTGCAGATTCACTCTCTTTTTGTTTTATGATGAAAATTTTGCTCCAGTTAACTACTACTGGAAAATATACACCCAATTGAGTTATAATGCGGGAAATGTTACCTTGGTTAATTTTGTCGCTTAAGGGAACATCTCCATCCAATACACAATCCATGATAAACTTTGTCACATCGGTATTGCGTGGATGACAAGCCCTTAACACCACTCGCCAATCTTTACTGGTTGGCTCGTGAGAACTACCAAAATTTTTCAAAAATCTTTGGCATTTGGCTAATTCCTTTTTAAGATCAGGGAAATCATTCATTATGGAATTTAGCTCCGCTCTTGTCCATGGACAATGCATTGCTACCCCCCTTGTGGGCACTACACCGTTCGCATCCGCATTCCCATTCGGAACTGTTATTGTCCGGATGGGATGCAGGCCGGCCGCATTGCTACTTTTGACCTTGTTAGCTGGCTGTGCATTTAGTCTATTACTGCTACGTATAGGGTTAACAACTTTCTCTATGGGTGCAGTGGATGTTAACACTTCCTGTACTATAACTGATGAAGATGGCGGCACCACTTGTGCTTGTTGTGGTGGAGCATCTAACATGTGTACAGCATGGGAAATGGCAGACATAACTATAGGCTCATCATCCGCATCATAAACAATTTCATTATGATTACTTAAGAGAGGGTACAAGTTACTTGTTACATTTTTATGGGTTTTTTCAACAACTGCACCTGCACCCCCATCCGCATAGGGTGGCGGTGGTGCACGTGAACCACTGGCAATAAGTTCTGCAATGCTACCTTGCTGCACGTGCGTGCTATCTCTCGGCGCTCACGTATCGCAGTTTATTATTATTATCCTTTATTTATATGGCGCCACAAGGGTTCCGCAGCGCCTTACATAGTACATAAACATAGTGCACAAACATAGTACATAGACATAGTACATAAACATAGTGCACAAACATAGTACATAGACATAGTACATAGACAGTTGAGCAGAACAAGAAAACAGTGTCATACAGTTTAAGACACTACAAGACAAGTACATGGTATATAAACACTGCTGCAACAGAAGCAGGATGGCAAAAGTCACGGGTTAGGTGCTTTTGAGTATAGAGCAGATAATATAAGTAAAGAAAGGATAAGCACAAGAGGAAAGAGGGCCCTGCTCGTGAGAGCTTACATTCTAGAGGGGATGGGCAAACAGACAGGGGTGACACGGATGGGGTAGATAGTGAGCATGGGACAGAGGGTTAGGATGACAGATGGGTGGATTCCTATTTTACAGTATGTGTGGAAGTCAGTTTAGCGCTGCGTGTGTACTCTCCGGTTACATGCTCGTGGCGCTAGTTTGCGTCGTGTGCACACCTTTAAGCCATGCATCCCCCTCACATTGCCATAATTTTTAACACTCCTTATATTTTACCTTTTTCATTCGAGAGCGCACCATACAGATGCTATCTCGGACATTGTTCAATACCTCCTTATCAAAGCTGTCAATTCTGGGAAACAGCCTAACACTCTTCATCATCATTTTAAACCATACATCACAGTACCTAATTGCATAAGCACCATACTTAGTATGCATAATATGGCATGCTGACCCAAGCGGCGCTTCCAACAGCAGCACATCATCTAACATCTCTACCGTTTGCTTGGCCCCCATCTGGGAGAACCCTAAGCTTTTCAAAAGAGATTTAAACTGGTGAAAGGCAGTCAAGATACTTTCACTTACCTATGGAAGAAACGTCTATATGCCCCCACTCACCTATGGAAGAAAGTCTAGATGCCTCCACTCACCTATGGAAGAAAGTCTAGATGCTTCCACTCACCTATTCCCTTTTTGACTACCTTTCAACTGCTAGCATGTAGGTATTCCATTAACACCTACCCTTTTCAGTGATTTCGTCCACCCTCTACCCAGTTCACCATCACAATTTAGACAAAACTGTGCGGTTCAATTACAATGCTAAAACCCTAACTGATCACTGAATACTGTAATCACACTGGGAGCCGAACCTACAACAAAGACAACAACTACACCTGCTTATGTGTATAGAACGGTATCTACTACCGAGCTACGAGGTCGACCCTTGCGCCTAGTCCTTAAGGGTCCTACGATACCCTTAACTAGGGAACTCTTGTCCCTACCACCAAATACTCACTGTTACACACCCTTTTCCTGCACAGAAAAATACATTTTCCCAGACTATGGCAACACTGATCAATGTATTTACAACAATGCTATCTATCAATATCACCGTGCACTCTCAACGGCTTTGTTCAAAACACGTGGCAGCAATACAGGAAATACGTATACGCTATTGTGCGACTAGTCGCATACAAAATAATGTGACTGGTCGCATACACAATAATGTGACTTCCCCTTTTTAACACAAAAAAACTATAGATGAAAAAAAAAAAACTTTTTCCTCCCTCGTCCCTGGATTCTCAATCAGCACTCCTAAAGCCACAATAACAGGTAGCGGACTCTCAGCAACAAAGTGGTAGCAGATTTCGAAGGCACAATGTGTTCTCCTGCTATGGCGCCTCCACCCTTTTGCTGAGAGATCACTACTGAATGTTACCAAGTGACCGGTAGCGTGATTAACACTGTGAGCCCCCAACTATGGATACCTAATTAAAACCTCTATGCAATCCTGTCTATACCTTCTAAAATCCTGCCTATACCTTCTAAAATTGTCGCTATTTAGCGTAATGAGTCGCACAGTAAATAAATGCTTTCAGACTTTGAGTGTGGTTCCAAAGCACAAAAAGTTATTATTCAATATAAAAACAGATGGTTACATGATGTGATCTAAAGACAATTATCGCAAATAAATCATAGAGACCCAAGGTACAGTTGTTATATACGCACACGCTCTGGGCCCAGATACCGGCATCAGCATTAGAAACCTCTGTCAACAGCACAGCAAGAAGACTCTTGACTGGGGTCAGAGAGCACACATATGTACTCCTACAGGGATAGGTAATACAGTAGACAAGTTTGGCATGATTCCATTGGTTCTTCTTAAAGGTGCTTCTGTTACAGGATAGTTCATAGGTCAATTCGAATGGACACAAATAGCCTCCAACAACCCTTTGTGTCCTTTTTCCCGCTGCATGCTAAACTAAGCTGCTAACATTACAGAGTACATTTTAATGTTTTAACTCTCTATAGTCCATAGTTTGCAGACGCATGTTGGGATCTTCTCACCAATAATACCGGAAGTCTGTTGAGACACAGTGGATCAGTACAACACCAAACATGGCCTGCTTACCATGTACTAAACCTTAGATATCAAATAACCTTTATTACACAACATTAATAATTACTGCATAAACCTTGAACATTACACTTTAATGCTAGGGAACCTTTTATGTAAGTGTGCAGTTTGTAAGTATTGGGGAATTGGGAAAAGATGCTAGTTAGCGCTGTGCGACTATGTGTGTTGTGGAGTACACCATGGTACGTGTTTTGCAGGGATAATCAATTTATATGTATTAGTGGTTGTCTGTATTTATGTGGTGGGGACTTTTAACTTCTTCCTATTGCGTGGGAATCGCACGGCCGTATGTACTTATAATGGCCAGTTTCACTAAAATGGCGCTGGGCGGCCAGTCGCAAAATGGCATCTCATTGCCATTCGCAAAATGGCGTCGCCTCGATCTCATTTTACACCGATCCTGTCTCAGCCAATTATCCGGCTTCAACAGAAGATTATTGAAGTGACCAATAGCCATCAAACCTATGTGATGAAGTTTGTGGGTCAATAGAATAAACATTTGAGTATGTTCAGTATCTGAGACTGGCAATGGCATTACGTCCTTCGATTACATAAAGCTAAGGTCTAGAAATTATTACAGGTTGAGTCTCCCATATCCAAATATTCCGAAATACTGAATATTCCGAAATACAGAATAATTTTGGCATGACTGAGATAGTGAAACCTTTGATTTTTGATGGTTCAATGTACACAAACTTTGTCTAAGGCACAAATTATTACAAATATTGTATAAAATCACCTTCAGGCTGTGTGTATAAGGCATATATGAAACATAAATGAATTTCATGTATGTACACAAACTTTGCTTGAGCCACAAAATTATTGAAAATATTGTATAAAATGACCTGCAGGCTGTGTGTATAAGGTGTATATAACACATAAATGCATTCTGTGTGTATATTTGGGTCTCATTCACAAGATATTTCATTAAGATATGCAATTATTCCAAAATACGGAATATTCCGTTATCCAAAATGCCCCTGGTTCCAAGCATTTTGGATATGGGAGACTCAACCTGTATGCTGGTGGCTCTCAGGATGATAGTGGCTCTTTGATAGAGGATGAGTTATCAGTGAAGCATACTGGTAACCAATACAGTGCTTTAAGGCTGAAGGTTAAAGAGGTTTCAAGCAGAAGTCTGCCAATTGGTGTATCTGTAAGAGGTTTAAACATGAGAAACCTTGATTCTGTTAAGAAGAAACCAAGAAAAGCCATTCTTTGTCTGAACTGGAAGGGTCTAAGGAATGGCCTTCTTCTGACAACAGAAGTGTACAGGATGAAGGTCCGAGCCTCCTGCTGTCTGGTGTGCGGATAAGTTCTGAGATTCTTAAAGACAGGCAAAAAGAGATGAATGCAGTTATAGAGAAAGTCAGGATAGATGTTCAAATTAAATTATTGGAATGACAAAAGAAGCATTAGAGGCTTTCTTCGAAATGTGAAGAAAATTGTTGCAAAAGTTGAAAATATTGTTGCACAGCTGCTGGCCAATTTTCCAGAAGCATATAAAGTTGCATAAGGTTAGAAAAAAGTCACAGGGACTTGGATGATGAGATCACCGGAGAACAGAAGAGTATGGATGATGTTTGTGAATGTGGTGAAAGGCCCTGATAAACAAAATGAAGAGGGACTTCATCATGGAAATGCATAGTTTCAAGTCGCTCACCCAAGGGGTTGTGAACTGGGGAGGGGGATGTGTGGCAATATTATGATAGCTGGCGATAGTGAGACATGGATTCTGTGTGAGACCGGAGGGATCCGCCCCCATGGGAAAGAAAAAAAAGTGTGACCATCCCTGTGAGCTGCCTTGTGTACAGAGCCCAGGTAAGGCTGAGGAGGCAGACCAGTCAGGCTGGAGACAGTGTAAGTGGGACTGTTGCAGCTATAGAGCCCACTGTGCCTGGAGGCCAGTGTCCAGACCTGAGAGGGAGATAAAACCACAAATCTCTTAGACCATTTGTGTGAAGCTATAGCAGCCAAGCTATAGGCCAGGAGGCTATTGTCCATACGACATGGGCCAGGGAGGGCCAAAACAGACTTTGTGTGATTTTGTGAAAGCCAGGCCAGGAGGCCATGTCTATACCTGTGTGATACAGGACTATAAGGGACTTTGTGATGCAGACTACAGTAGCTGCCCATTTTAGAGAGGGGCAAAGAAGTGAGGTAGTGCCCTGCATGGGGGCTACGTTGTTTATTATTTTGTTCCTCTATGCCAGCAGTTCTCAAACTGTGGGTCACGACCCCAAAGTGGGTCACGGCCATCTCAGCTTGGGGTCGCGGCTCACATGGGTATCAGGGTGATGACTCCTTGGATCACGCAACTCACATGGATATCAAGGTGATGACTCCTCGGATCTCTCAACCAGTGATCTGAGGAGTCTAAAACCAGTTTACTGTCTGTTACTTCAGACTCCTTGGATCACTGGCTCCAAGTCTCCTTCCCTCCATCCCAGCAGCAGTCAGCAGCCCCGCCCCCACCCCCGTACTCAGCATATCCTGTCGTCCTGCCTGGCAGCAAGCCAGTTCAGCTGTCACCTTTTGCCTCCTCCCTGTCACCCACTACTTCTTCCTGTTATTCACTGACGTCTACATCACCCTTTGCCTCCCTAGTCATCCACTGTCTTCCCAGTCACTCCCTGCCTCTCCATGCAGGGACAGGGGCTTTGAAAAGAGCTCATCCCTGTGATGTGTAAGAAATGAAGTGATCCCAAAGTGATTTGATTGGGGACTAGAGGGTGGGTTTTCTGCCATGACTCCCTTCACATCTGAGATCAGCCTCGGTGCATGCAGTTCCACGTGTTAAGACCACTTTGAGTATTTGGGACAGAGTGAATGAACGTTTAGACTTAGCCTTGTACCCATCCCCCTTGACACCCCTTTGGAGACACCCCCAGTTCCCTTTGGGTTGTGTGGTTCCTTACTCACGCCCCTGGGTAGCAGTGGATGTCACTAGAGTCTTACAGAGGGGATTTTGCCCCTCAAACTTTTGAGGAACTGTGCGAAAAATATGGCCAGCAACAGAAATTAAGTGATCCCATTAGCGGTCACTTCACTTCTGTTTTGTGCTCCCTCAGTCTGCTGACAACACGTGTGGCTGCTGTTCTGCAGTAACTTGCTGGGGACCGGTAATAATTTTTATTTTTAGATGGGGGTCCCAGAGCAAAAAAAGTTTGAGAACCCCTGCTCTATGCTGACAGTAAAGCTCTATTTATTTAATATAAACATAAAAAGCTGCGTGTGGACCCTTATTGTGCACTCAGACACTGCACCACTGACCCCTCTTTCAGGAGCTAAGGGTTTACTTTGACTCATGATGAATAAAGACAAACCCATGATTGGGAGCAACTATATAGAAGTAACATAGAATATAGCATTTGGGCCCAAAAATTGATCTGTTTGTCCAGAAGAGAAATCATTGAGAATTATGTGTACCCAGTCATACTTGTGTATTTGATGGTGGGAGTTTTTAAGGAAAAATATTATACATTTTGATGTTCTTAATCTGCTAAATAAACAATGCTATTATTACTATGCTCTGGGGCAGAGCCGGATTTACCATTATGCAACCTAGGTGCCCGCCTAGGGCCCGCCAGGTCCTAAGGGGCCCGTGTCCAGGCATCCCCATAATCCGGCCCTGGAGAGGATAAACTGCTGCTCTTCAACTGTTGCTGCTGGCACCGGCCTAGGAGAAGTATCACACACACGCACAGTACTGTCTGGGCCCTCCCCTCCCCTGCCTCTAAAATGCTGGGGGAGGAGGACCTGGAGGCGGAGTTGCCTTCAGCTGGGAGCCCGTGGAACCACTGCAGTGACCGCGGTACCTGCAATCCATTCCACCCCTGTATGTGTTCTGCCAGACTCCTCTGCCCAAACCCTCCATCTCGATTCACCCACACTGAAGCCGGTCCCTCTTCCCGACCCACCCGCACTGTAGCCAGGCCTCCCTCCTGACACCGCACTGTACCCAGGCCCCCCTCCCGACTCACCCACACTGTAGCCAGGCCCCCTCCCTGCAGCATGCACTGATCTTGTCAGCCCCCCTCATCCTGCGCTGCTGTAGCTAAGCCCCTGCAGTCAGTGAGCCAGCCTCCCCCTCCCCCTCAGGATATGCTGATCTAATCAGCCTACTCCAACTAAATAACCCCCTACCCCAAAAGCAGCACCCCCACCCCCGCAGCCTACCCCGAAACAGCCAGACTCCACAGTCACATTGAGTGCTGCCAGACTCCTCTATTGCAGCCTCCCCAAACCCCCCGCAGTATATCCAGCCTCCACGGTACAATGGTCTTCTGCCTATGAAACAGCAGTCTGGGCAGGTTATAAACTGCACTATATATATATATATATATATATATATATATATATATATATATATGTTATATTTGCCTAGTCACTAGCTATTGTGTAGGTGTGTATTTTCTGTTCCCCACCT
Organism: Taudactylus pleione; assembly: GCA_031769625.1. Taxonomy (NCBI): domain Eukaryota; kingdom Metazoa; phylum Chordata; class Amphibia; order Anura; family Myobatrachidae; genus Taudactylus; species Taudactylus pleione. The sequence continues at coordinate 587,622 of JAUIMM010000545.1, forward strand.
TCTCCCGTATCCCTCTGTTCTTCTTCATTTCCTTCTGTCTCACCATGTTCTTCTTCCCCCTTTCCTTCCATCTCCCTCTTTGTCCCCCTCTTTCCTCCTGTCTATCTCTTTGTTTGTCCCACTCTCCTCAAGTCCACCTCTGTTGCTGGCCCTTTCCTTCTCGCCTACCCCCCTGTATATATTTCTATGCACTCACAGTTTTATATATATATATATATATACATATATATATATACTAGGGATGTGCGCCGGACCATTTTTGCCGGATTTGGATTTGGTTCTAATTCGTCGTCCGGCTTTGGATTTGGATTTGGATTTGCCAAACTGCGGTGACTGGCTTTGGATTTGGATTTGGATTTGGATTTTTTTACAAAAATTGACAAAAAAAGCTAAAATCACATAAATTGGTCTTTTTTTTCTTCCTAGAGTATTATTAACCTCAATAACATTAATTTCCAGTCAATTTAGACCATATCACAGCTTATAATATTGTTTTCAACATTATTGGCCAAAGGTTGCAGTGAGCTGACTGGTTACTAAGCGACAAAGCAGCGGCACAACGACACACACACCACAGTATAAAGCACATCTATGACACATTGCCACACAGCAGTGGCAGAAATGAAAAGTAGTGCACCCACCCAGTGGGGTACGGCCAGCAGAGTCACAGTACTTGTTTACAAAGTGGGCTACGGCCCTAGGAGTCACAGTGCACAATCTTATTAGCATTACACCGCACATAGGGCCTGATTCACATTACACCATAAAGTAGTGTCTCTTATTTATGTTACGACACACAGTAGTGCCCCTTTTACACAATGCCCACAGTAGTGACCCTTTTACACAATGCCCACAGTAGCGGTGTCCCTTACACAATGTCCCCCAGCAGTGGTGCCCCCTATGCAGTCCCCTTAGTAGTACGGTCCACTATGCAGTGCCCCCAGTTGAATGCTCCCCAGTAGTATGCCCCCCATTAGCAGGCCCCCCCAGTAGTATGTCCCCCATTAGCAGGCCCCCCCAGTAGTATGCCCCCCATTAGCATGCCACCCAGTAGTATGCCCCCCCAGTAGTATGGCTCCCCCAGTAGTAGGCTGCCCCAGTAGCAGGCCCCCCCAGTAGTAGGCTGCTCCAGTAGTAGCCCCCCCTGTAGTATGGGCCCCCCCTGTAGTATGGCCCCCCCTGTAGCAGACCCCCCCCCAGTAGTATAGCCCCCCCAGTAGCAGGCCCCTCTGTAGTATGGCCCCCCCAGTAGTATAGCCCCCCCCAGTAGCAGACCCCCCCAGTAGTGCAGACCCCCCCCCCCCAGTAGCGCCCCCGGACCTTTGACAAGTAAAAAAATAAAAAAAATAAAACTTACCTGTATCCCCGCTCCCGCGCCGTCCGCTCTGTCACACGCTGAGGAGGGAGCCGGAAGACGGAGCTCATGTGTGAGCTCCAGCCGGCTCCCTCCGTGCAGCAGCCAATGAGAGTCTGTGTGACTCTCATTGGCTGCTGTAACAAACACACAGCTGCCGCTGGCGGCTGTGTGTCTGTGTCTGTGTAGGGCAGAGCGCTATCACTGCGCTCTGCCCTACACGCGAGGAGACCTGATGTCGGATTCTCTAGTGAGAATCCGACATCAGGCGGCCGCCGTTCGGCCCCGAACGGGGATCCGAGTCAGGTGGTGAACACCCGAACAGGGTTCGGGTGGACTCGGATCCCCAATGTTCGGAGCGGTTCGGATTCCACAGAATCCGAACCGCTCATCTCTAATATATACACAAATATACACACCCCTCATATATTTATTACAAGATGACATATATATATATATATATATATATATATATAGTGAATAGTAACACTGTAATAGCTGTGCATATATTACAGTAGGCGTCACTGGAGCAACATACCCGGAATTGGTATGACATACCTCCAGACGTAAGTCCGGTAGATGTAATATCGACGCCGGATGGCAGAAGACTGATGATCCTGACAAGGTAAATATTTTAAGTATCCCTAACCCTCTCCCCCCACTAAGCCCCCCCTCCCCACACCCTAAACCTAACCCTTCCGAGGGGGGAGCGTAACCCCCATTCCCCTAGCCTAACCCTCCCTGGGGGTGTCTGACCCCAAGTCCTCCTGGGAGCCCCCAAACCTATCCCTCCCACCTCACGGCTATATGCTCCCGACGCCCGGCTTACCTTTGTTCGGTATGCCGGGCGTTGGGATTTCGGCATGGAGATGATAGGCGGTGGGATTTTGAGGCCTATCATTAGTCCCATGCCAGGATTTCGCAGTTGGGAAGCCCGCGGATGGCATTTCAACCGCCGGCTTGCTGACCGCATACCAGATACCCACATCATATTATATACATGCGTCATAATATATATATTATATCGCATGTATTTAATATGATGTGTGTATCTTGCTCCAGCGATACCTACTGTAATATATGTACAGGATTGTTTGAGGGAGGGGGGCCCCAAACGTGGATCTTGCCTAGGGCCCCATGAAGTCTAAATCTGGCTCTGCTCTGGGGTCATTCAAAATATTTCATTACAAGTGATAGCTAGTCATTAAATCACATTACATGGCTGATGTATGTATAGGCTTGGTTGCTGGGCTGTGAGTGCTTTTATCTTGTTTGATCTTATCATGCTCCTCTCCCTGTCATTGAGTGAATGAGATGCAGATGTTACACAGAGCACATTCCTGTCCTCTCTCCACATATCTGGAGGTTCTATACAATGCTGACAGACTGGAGGGTCTCCCAACTACTTCATCTTTACATTCTAATCTCTTCTGCTTGCTGGTCACTGTAACCCTTTAGCCCTAGCTAAAATTATATATCACTGTTACTGCAAATAAATCACTGCACTATTATTTACGGCTTTCACATTCAAGACTTACATTCACAGAAGAACAGGTCAGGTGCTCAGATCAGGGGTAAAATATAATAGGGTGCAAGTTTTCAAATGGGACAAACTCACACCTTCTCGCACATTTGGAAGGTGCAAGTTTGTCCCTAAATGTAATAGGGTGCGAGTTTAAGAGTCTCATTTTGACTCACATGCAAGTGCATGCGAGTTAAAACTGCGGGTAAACTTGCACCTTGTAATGCGACTTTCACTACAAGGTGCAAGTTACACAGAGGCATGCACAGATCAGTGAGATCCGTGCATGCCTCTATGCTAAAATAAAATCTATAAAAGAGCAAAAAGAAAAAGAAACAAAGCACAACCAGCATCAGAGATATCTGAGCCAGTTCTTGTGAAAATATGGGGGAAAAATGTAGGGGTCTCTTGCATTTTCATCAATCATTGAGCTAGTCCTGGGTGTCAAAATACAGTGGACAAAATGAATAGGGGTCCCTCATATTATCCACAACCAGCACTGGACTCTTTCTAGTGGGGGTGTAGTGCCACAGCTTTGGGACCCATGTCACGGCCAAAGCCTTATCACTCCATGCTAGTCAGCCCAAGCCGGGTATCCCTGGGGAGGTGGGGACCTCCCAATAGAGAGGTTCCCCTTCTACAGGCCACCCCAGGCCTGTGTTGATAGCCCGGGGCTATCCCCAGCACCCCTTGCCAAGTAAAATAATATTATAAAAGAAATGTCCCACTTTGGCGCAAGTTCATGTACAATATAAAGATAATCCACTTTTACTCCAATATTGAAGTCCTTACTTTCCATATAAAGAATCTCTGTGAGTGGATCTCAATTTCTTTGTCTTTCACACTTTTTACTGTGCAATCCATCACAATATTCTCAGATGGATTAATGGTATTTCTTATCTCAAAAGCAAGAGAAAAAGAGGACCATAGTGCAATATTGTCACAACGAAAGACAGAATTTATTCTCACATCACACTCCAATTAAAAATATATATTAAAAGCATATAACCACATCTCAGTGGATTGGGGTTCAATCTCACTCAGGAATCACCCCTTGCCAATCCAGCATGCTTCTGAGGAAGTACATCAGTCCGAAACACGTTAAGCCAAGCCAGTGACAACGTTTTTGTGGTGATCACTGTTGGGACCTCCGTACACAGGACTTCTAGGACCACTGCCCCAAATACATCTGGGATGGTAATACCTTTGCAGAAGGCGAGGAGTGAAGTGTCAGGCTGACCGAAGCTGCCGCTGACTGCTGAGAATATTAATGGACCGCTGGGACCGGATTGTACATGTGACATTTACAGCCACAGACAGTAAGGGCTCTATTTACTACAATCCGCATTTGTAATGAAGATTGTAGTGTGATATTACCGACTGAATTCGCATTGTGAATTCAGGCAATATCACAGGGATTTACTACAAATCCCTTGCAGGGACAGAGCTTGCGAGAAAGCTCTGTCCCTGTGAATCCCCTCCGCACACTAGTCACAGTATTTTTGCAAAAACATACCATGACCAATGCCCCACGCATGCGCCGAACGGCCACCGCTGCTACCCCCCGGCACTAAGCCCCACCCCTGTCATTAAGCCCCACCCCCCGCAATCGTGGACCACCCGCAACCCCCCTTCTCCCTTAATTACACTTACCTGCATGATCCGGCTCTGGTGATATCTTCCATATCCTCCGGTCAGCTGATCTCCCATCCTGCACCATGACCCAGTCAGCTGATGACCGGGCCGCAGTGCAGCATGGGAGACCAGCTGACCAGAGGGCAGTCATCACCGGAGCCCCGACCACTGGTCCATGGAGTCAGGTAAGTAATTTTTTTTTTTTTACTATTTTTTTTTGCAGTGTATGAGCATGTGGTCTATTTAGACCACACAGCTGATCACTGGGGCCGGCTCTGCTCTGCCTTTTCGAGTAGAGTAGGAGCCCGGTAACTGGGGGAGACCCTGGATAACGCCACCTCCAGGTGGCGTTATTATCAAAGGGCTTTCCCCGGTATTTTTTTACAATTTATTTTTAGTAACTTTGGTCAGATCACATTTCCCCTTACAATTATGGGAAATGCGATCTGATTACTAAAAATAAGTGATACTTAGGGGTTGGAGTAGAATTTTATGAATTCTACTCCAATTGCCCTTTAGTAACTGTAGGTGATACTAAAATAATGTGAAAAGGGTGTGAAAACACCCTTTTTCACTTTATTTTAGTAAAAATAATGTTAATAAATAGAGCCCTATGTCAGAAAGGCAAGAAGCTGGCTTATCATTATCATTAGTGATTATTATCAATACATTCATCAAGTTAATGACCCCGATAATTAACACTTGAACTCGCCGTGAGAGCTGGATCAATTCATCATTGCTCCGGCGTGGAGACAGCTGGGGGTAAATTTACTAAAGTGAGAGTTTTTAGAAGTGAATTTTAAGAGAGAAGTTGCCCATAGCAACCAATCAGAGTCTACTTAACATTTAACTAGCACCTTCTATCTAGAAGATAATAGCTAGAATCTGATTGGTTGCTATGGGCAACATCACTTCTAAGACTCACTTCTAAAAACTCTCACTTTAGTAAATTTACCCCCAGTACGAAAATCAGCTGTCTCCACGAGATTTTTCAATTCCCCCTTTTGGAACAGTGAAATTAGTACGTATGCATGACCTACAGGTCATGCGCACAGAAGCCCCGGTGTCCAGTGGAAGGGGCGAAGGAATCTTAAAGGATCCCTCTTCACAACCTGGGACTCCTTCCCATAGGTAAGGAGCGAGTAGCGGGAACACTCACCATCTGAAGATGGCGAATGTTCCCACAGTTAAGCTCCAAAAATATTGTATTTTTGGAGCTTGATGAATTCCTGTCCCCATATTAGTGTACGGGGACAGTGGGCCATTCAGCGAGAGGAAGCTAAGCAGGAAATATCTGTGAACGGCCAGAAAGCTACAAAAGCAGGTGAAAATTAAGTGATGATGAATAGAGCCCCTAGAATTTTACCTGTTCACTGTTTTGTGTGCTATATTAGTGGTTCTGATAGAAGACTACTTTTCCCATACCAAAAAGGGTGTAACTACACGTGGGGTTTTTTTTTGCCATTGGACAGTACGTGGGCCCTTGCAAATCTTGCTATGGGGACCACAAATAACTAGTTCCATCCCGGCGTACTATGGGCCTGGTTCAGAGTTGTATGCTCCCGCAGCTGCGATTTACGTAGCTGTGGATGTACGAAAATATGCTGATTCAACAGCGGACAGGACTTGTTCTCAGTGTTTTGGAGGCGAAAACTTTTTGTGCACGAAAATGGGACCCAGCGAAACTCAAACAGGTGAAAAATGCTGTCAGATTAGGGAAAAACACCCTGACACCCCCAAAAGATGCACTAACATTGGGGATCAAAGTAGATGCCCCCGAATAGCCCCACTGAAGCTATTTGGGGTATTTAAATGCTCTCAATAGCTGCTAATTAGCGTCTTTGCACAAGTGGAGAAGAATAGCATTTAGCAGGGTTTTTTTGGTGAAAATAACTAGTCCCAGCAAATTTGGGGTACATGAAAATTGGTGCAAGCATGGTTAAAAATCTCAAAAGTGAAGTTTTAAAAAATTTGAAAAACGCACCTTCAGCAAGCACCTGCAATAGAAAAAAACACCTCCCCCATACTTACAGACCCCCCAAAAAAAGCTTTTTTAGCTAGTTTTTAAGTTTGTACCCCAACTTTGTTTTTTTTGTCCCCTTTTCTATGTCATTTTTTGGGGTGTTCATCAATTTTTGGGGGATTTTTTTGACGCAGGTAACCTTTGGGGACCTGTCCCAAGGGTGCAGGTTTTCCCACTTTTGTACTCCAAACATGCAATTCTGCACTTTCTTCCATCTGGTTTCATAGGCAAATCTTTTCCGCCTATACCAATGCATTGACTTTCCGCCTAGGCGAAAAGTCTTTGGAATTGAATACGGGGATAAGTTTTCGCCTGGCGAAATTATGTCACCGGCGAGTCTTTTTTGCCATAAACGGCTTATCGCGCTAATTGAATATTCCCTTCAGGTGTTCACCTGTGCCGTTGCAGCTGTTTGCAACTGCGTACACATACACAGATTCGGATGCAGGAGGTGTAGCGTGTAGCAAGGAGCCCGAATCAGGGTCAACAATAATAATAATAACTGTTATACGTTATTGGTATTAGTCAGGCCTAATCCTGTAAGCACAGGAAAGAGTTACTAACTCACTTAAAAGCTGCAGTCAAACAGATATTTGATCGCTGGTATGCAGCCGGAATCTCCTGTATGCAGCCATCTGACTGACACTGACTTCATCTTTGAGGTGGAACAGAGCCAGGGGGAGGCAGGGCTGAGCAGAAGGGAGGAAGGATGCAGTCAGGGTGAAGTGGGTTGGAGCCAGGGGGAGGTGGGTCTGAGCAGAAGGGAGGGGGGACGGAGTCTGGGGTAGGTAGGCCAGAAGCAGGTGGAGGCTGGATGGAGCAGATGAGGATGGCGCCTAGGATTGTTGATTCCAGATGGCTAAATCAAGTTGACTGAGGTACTCATTAATTCACAAGTGCTTGACCATGGATATCCTGAAAACATGGACTGTAACTGCAGAGTTTGGGAACCTCTACTCCAGAACAATCCCAGATGGGTGGTAATGAGGGCCAGTTCTAGATCAGGTAGTGCTCAGGGCAAAAAGTCAATTTGCCCCCCCCTTAAAAAAAACTATACTGTTTTTTGTGTGTAGTAGTAAATAAAATTACTCCTTACCTTAAGATGCATGTTTGTGTAGGAATATGATAATGTAATCATCATACAACAGAGGTTCATGCAGACTCGTGCCTCCTATTTCACCCCCTGCCCTGTGTCTCTCCCACCTCCTGCCCTGTGTCTCTCCAGCCTCCTGCCCCATCTCTCCAGTCTCCTGCCCCATATGTCTCTACAGTCTCCTGCCCCCTCATTCCAGCACCCTGCTCCTGGTCATTCCAGCCCCCTGTCTTTCCAGCCTCCTGCCCTGTCGCTCCAGTCTCCTGCTCCCTGTGTCTCTCCAGCTTCATGTCCCTTATCATTCCAATATCCTAACCCAGCCTTTTGTCTTTCCAGTCTCCTGCCCCATCCCTGCAGCCTCATCACTCTGCCCCCTGTCTCTCCAGCCTCCTGTCACTCTAGCCCCCACTGCCCCCTGTCACTCCAGTAACCTTCCCCCATAACTCCAGCTTCCTTTTCAGTCTCCTGCCCTATCACTACAGCCTACTGTGTTTCTCTGGCCTCTCCAGCCTCCTGCCCATCACTCCAGCCTTCTCTGCTCTCTGTCCCTCCAACATCCTTCCCCCATCGCTCCAACATCTTGGACACTCCAGCCTCCTGTTCTTCCAGCCTCCTGCCCTGTTACTGAAGCCTCCTGTGTTTCTCCACACTCTTACCCCCTGACACTCCAACCTCCCCTGCCCCGTCACTCTGACCTTCTCTTCCCCCACCACTCCAGTCTCTCCTGACCCCTGTCACTCAGCCTCTCCTGCCCCCTGTCACTCAGGCCTCTCCTGCCTCCTGTCACTCTGACCTCTCCTGCCCCAGGGCCTGATTCAGTGTTGTACACTAATGATCCTGCAGATGTGATTTTCGTAGCTGTGGATGTGCACAAATATGTTAATGGCATATGTTAATGGCTGAGACTTGTACAGAGACGCCAACTGAGCCACCGTAGCTGTCCGCAACTGCATACTGTACACATACGCAGCATCGGACACAGGCCCTGATTCAGAGCCGGACGCTCTTACAGAGCGTTCGCCCTGAATCAGGGCCGGCCTTTTTTTTTTAGAACGGCCTCCTGGCCGCTCGCATAGCTGTGGGTGACCACCCACAGCTATAGCGAGTGACCATGATGACGGTCGCGATGGTCAAGACCATAGCGACCATTGGGCTTGCGACGAGACCCTTGTGGTAGGGTCTCGTGGCCGCGAGCCCCAGAAAGCTTTCGGCTCAAACAGAGCCGAAAGTTCTCCCACTGACATCACTTGTGATGTCAGTGGGGCCGCTCCCAGACGGTAGGCGTTCTCATGGGAACGCCTCCATCTGGGCAGCCACCCCCCGGCCCGCCCGCCAAAGGGGGCGGGCTGTCACTCAACATCGATAGCACGCCCGCTTTGGTACGAGACCCGGAGCGACGGATTTCCCGTCGCTATCCAGGTCTCGCGCATGCGCATGCGCATGACGGAGCCGGCTCCGTCGTGCACATGCGTTGTGGGCCACCATTGACCTTTTTGCGAGCGCTCATCGCTTGCGACCGGGTCTGAATCAGGCCCACAGATCAGGCAAAAATCGACTCTTTATGTGAGTCTATGGTCACTCAGAATGGCCGCTGTAACTGAAAAGATGGAGCCATATTTCATTATGGCAAAGTGGCAAAAAATTGCTCCATTTGCAAAAATATCAGCATAGCGTACAACTCTGAATCAGACCCCATAGCTATATATATAATAATGTGTGCCCTTGCTATTTGTTTTACTACTACAATACATCTGACCAAAATGTTTTTGACTTACACCAGATCTTGCTCCTTCATTCGCTGCACATACATGTGATGACTGTTATTACATCTCATACTGTGAAGGAGTTTATCACCAAACATAAGGTTGCCTTTGTTTCAGTTTATTTTGTAACCAGGAGACATAGGACAGGACGTCTGGAGTGATAAAAAATGGTTATCTGAATATATTCATTATTATTGCACATGTGGAAAATCAGCCCTGATGAAGAACCCTTATAGGTGGGAGTGCATGAAGAATCACTGTCACAAAATAATAATCAGATGGTAACTCAAGTATTTAAAGTACTTTTTTTTTTTTTAAAGGGAAAGTGTATGTGGATTTGTTCTGCATCAATAAGAACACTTTAATTACAATAGTAAAATAGATTTATTTTTTATTGTTAAAACAGATGATTAAGAAAGGGAAAACACTGAATTCCAAAAAAGGCTTTTTTTCCCCCAATTCCAAACTATACCTTGAAAATTCCACAGGAGAATAACAGTGTATAGGCTTAATCAGTGGTTCCCAAACTAGGTGCCTGGTGCTTCGGGGCACTGTCAAGGGTGCCACGGGTGGATGGTCCAGTACCAAATCATATTATTTATGGTCTATGTGATAAGCAAAATCAGTGCTGGTAAGTACCAATCATAAAATATATGTACAAACAGAGCACAACCCTGTCCACCACCATATTACTGTACCTAAGCAAGACATATAAGCACAATTTACTTGAATTATTTAGAAAAAACTTTTGGCCTAGGAATGTCATGAATAAAATGCTGATACTTTAGGACACCGTAGTTCAAGAAATTTTGGGAACCATTGGGATAAACTCTAATATTTGGGGAAGGAAGGAAGGAAGGAAGGAAGGAAGGAAGGAAGGAAGGAAGGAAGGAAGGAAGGAAGGAAGGAAGGAAGGAAGGAAGGAAGGAAGGAAGGAAGGAAGGAAGGAAGGAAGGAAGGAAGGAAGGAAGGAAGGAAGGAATTTTTCCTCATGTCTACTTGTCTGTTCCCATTTCATTATTTGCGCATAGTTTTTGCTTCTTGTGGGTTCCATATTATACATTTTGTCTTGCACCATGTTTCATCCAATAAATGCAGATATTTTCTTAACTACTGCTACACAGGCAGTTCTATGAGGTTTAACTGGGATGGTTAGTACTGTAGTATAGACAGCAAAGGAGTCACTTGTATTCACTATCTTGTTATGCGGTGACACACTGAAGCATTCCGTCTCATCTATTCTCATGTGTATTAGGCTGCTGGCATTTTGAAACTCCAGGATCGAGTTACTCCTACCTTGTGTTGCCAGTAGTAGCTGGGCTTCATGTGCTCAAATTTTATATCTCCTGATCCAGCCCCAGTTCTATGCCTTGTCCAGGCTAATCTATATAATATGGGAGAGAGTGAGAGTGAGAGAGAGCAAGAGAGACAGAGAGAGAGAGAGAGAGAGAGAGAGAATGTGTGTGTGTGTGTTTGTCTGTTTGTCCTTTATGCACAGCTAGAGTCTTGTACCTAACTCCACCAAATTTGGCATGGTGGTGTAGTTTGACCAGAATTAGGTTTTTGGCTAAGTTTGAAGTTTGTCAGAGCCATGGAGGTCTACATGGTGCACACCAAGTAGGCCATGGAGTCTCTTTTGTGAAAGTTTTGTTTAAGCACTGATCTAAAGGCAAATGCTGATATGAACCAGTGGGGGGGGGGCAGGCAGAGCTCCAATGGAAGAGCAGTGAGTCGAAAGATCAACTGTCAAACTGCACCTGCACTGACAGTCACTAATTTCCTCCAAGCACATTTTCATATACTGTACCATGTTCTGTGCATTAACAACTGAATCTCTAAACTGCCAGGAATCACCAAGGATGCTACTGCACAAATAATTGTTTAAGGTCGGTGCTCCAATCATGTTGCTTAGAAACCTGGATGCTCCAAAGTTTTGCATGGTACAAGACTTTACATAAAAACTCTCAAAGCTCATATCATTAAAGCCACTATAATAACAGGATGTGGTACAGAAGAGGATGTGTTCATTCCTCACTTCCAACTCATACCAACATAAATGCCAATTGAATTCAAGAGATTACATTTTCCAATCAGAATCTCTTTTGCAATGACCATCAATAAGGCCCAAGGTCAATCTTTGAAGGTAGCAGGTATTGACCAGCAAACTTCTTACTTCTCCCATGGGCAGTTATATGTGGCATGTTCAAGAGTGGGTGCTTCCAACAGCCTTTTCATAATGACTACTAATGGAAAACCAAACAACATTGTTTATACCTCAGTGTTGAGGTAACAGTGTCTAAATACGCAGTGGGGTCCTTTTCAGGATCAATGGCTTCAGATGTACTTTAAAGTCAATTTTTCAACCTGGGCAACGTCGGGTATCGTAGCTAGTCTTTTTGGCCATTGCTAAAAATATTTTTTGCGTAGTTCTACTTTATTCCTGGGAGCACCACCAAGTGTAGTATGTGAATTAGATTATAAAGTAATCTCATACAGGCAGTCATTTGGTACAATATACTATATATATGTGTGTGTTACATGATATAGTCCAGTGCCGGATCATACTATATTTCTCATATATCCATGCTGAATTTACCTCCAGTGTCTTTTCTCAGGAATCACCAGTGATATTCTTCAGTGATATTCTCCAGTGATATTCTTAGCGCTATTCGCCAGTGTCATTCTGCTGTATTATTCTCAAGTGATATTCTCCAGTGATATTCTCAAGTGTGATTCACCGGTGTTATTCTCCAGTGATAATCACCAGTGATATTCTTCAGCGTTATTCTGTAGCGTTATTCTCCAGTGATAATCTTCAGTGCTATTCTCCAGTGCTATTATCCAATGCTATTCACCAATGCTATTCTCCAGTGAGATTCACCGGTGTTATTCTGCTTTATTATTCTCCAGTGATATTCTCAAGTGTGATTCACTGGTGTTATTCCGCAGTACTATTCTCCAGTGATAATCACCAGTGATATTCTTCAGCATTATTCTTCAGCGATATTCTTTAGTACTATTCTCCAGTGATAATCTTCTGTGCTATTCTCCAGTGCTATTCTCCAGTGCTATTCTCCAGTGATATTCTCCAGTGCTATTCTTCAGTGTCATTCCCCAGTGATAATCAACAGAGATATTTTTCTGCAATAATCTTCTGTACTATTTTACAGTGCTACTCCGAGTACATACAATATCTGTCACCTAGTCTATTTCTCGGGTACCTAACCAGAGGGCCGCGACCTGCTCGTTGGGCGCTGCAAATCCCATATCCCAATTGGAAGGGTCACTGGTGAAAACCACCAGCAAGTTAGACCCCCATGCCTCTAGTCAGGTCTCGCCAACATCCGGATCTAGCTGATGAGGAAAACCTATAACCTTCCTCTTCACCTGCTGTTCTCTCCTCACCCCAGTACCCCTACTCCCAGTCCTCCGACTGAAGATCGCCAGGGACAGATCATGACAATGTTCTATAAAGAAAACTTGCATAAGCTTAATTTGATTTCAATTGAAAGTGCATGTGAATTTGGCATTCAAATGTGTATGGTACAGACAGATATAATGCATTATGGGGATTATTCAGAGTTGTACGCAAACCTAATGGTTTCTGCACAACTCCGATGGTGACCGACTGACATATGTGCACCATCTGTATTGCACATGTGTCAATCAGTGTCTGAGAGATTGCTCGCAGTGCCCCCTAAGATGCTTTGGGGTGGGTAAGGCAGATACTATATGTTGGCACGTCTGTCTGTGGGTACCTGCGACCCGCCGACCACTTGCTGCAGGGACTGACCGGTGACTGACATCTCAAATGGGTGGGCAAATTTAAATGTCCATCAAGTTGTGTTGTCAGGACAGACACATTGAACAGTAGACTGGTAAGTGTGTACTGTTTTACTGCTCAGTCTGCAGATCCCTGGGTCGGCGGATATGTCTCCCAGGTGTGTATCGACCCTTAATCTCTCTGCACATTTTAATTCTGCTCCACCTGCAGTGCAACATGGTTCTGCGAAGTGCAAAGTTACAGTACGTGCTTTTTTTCCTTTACTCCCACCTTAGAATCAGGCCCATTATGTGCATTTGACAGGATTAATTTAGTAATAGTGAGCATCACAATCAGAAGGGGAGCATATTGTACTGTGTGTCTATGTACATATTATCTCTCTCACCACAGTCCCACACAGGAAATTGTTACTGTTACTATATTGAAAATGTGAAATAAACAGCAAGCCCCTCATCTCAAATTCACTGTACAGATAATTTATGAAGTGCAAAATAGTTCATAAGCAATGCAAAATCAGCTTGGGTACCATCAAAGTGCAGTATTTTGCACAGGTTGGGATGAGGAGTTGATGGAGTACAGGCATTCCTGCTAATAATGCAGTTGGTTCACTGAGGGCCTGATTCAGCAAGGAATGCATGGATGCAGACACACGCAATCGGCCGAAGTTCACAGTCTGTGCATGCGTCTGGGTTGAAGTGCGCGTCGCGAACCGCTCACTGCATCCGCAAAAAAGAGCGCAGTGAATATGAAGATCCAGGGAAAAGTGATTGACAGGAAGTGCCGTTTGTGGGTGGTGCAGAGGGTGGTCAAGCAAATGCAGGCATACCTGTGCGTTGGGACGACATTTAGGGGCGCAGTGATAAGACTCCGTGTACACAGGAAATTGCCAAGATCCTGCGCGAGGTCTGGTCAACCACTATTATGCAAATGTAGTTGATGGCTCTCGATGTTACCGATGTTTACGCTATTTTGCATACTTATCAGGCTTAGAGTGAAGGGAGATGGGCAGTTTAATATGGGGCTGGGCGTCTGCATCTTCTGCTGTGGGCTCCGTGCGTATGCATTGATTAGCATATCCTCGCAGCGGTCGGTTGCATGCATCTGCTAGCATGTGTTCCTTGCTGAATCAGGCACTGAGGGCCTGATTCAGAGCCGCTCGTAAGCGGCCGCTCGTTCGTAGTCATTTGATGTTATACAACCACGCGTGCGTCGTTGTAACAGTGCGCATGTGCGTACGTCTGATTGCGGTCATTTTTCAGTCGATCGTAGACACAGCAAACAGGAAGTGACATGTCAAATGTGATTGACAGAATTGTCCGTTTTGGGGTGGTGACGGGGGTGGAGATGGAAAAACGCAGGCGTGTCGAGGCGTTTTTTGGGCGTACATAAATTATCTTATGCGAGCGCCAAATGTGAACGGAACAAGTGATACGTCACGGTCTCATCCAATTTCCATTAAGACTCCTCGCTCAGCTTGTGGTCTGGTATAGTCTACCACAATGACGATGGTCTCTTCGTACTTCCCTGGGCTCATGGATGGTGTAGCGATTTATGAATTGTGGCCACAAAAACAATCATCTTTTAATTGCAAATCTGCTTGTAAGGTGTTTAGGAAATAGACCTTTTTAAGTAGCTAAAATCCGAACGCAGGTGAACTACTCAGCTGCTAATTTCGGGGTCATACAATCAATTAGCTAACAATTTTTATTTTTTTGGGGACTTTTAAAATATTTGTAAGTGTTTCTTTTTTAGGGAAACAATATTGTACGCATGTTTATTTGCTTATTTTTTTGGAGGACAAGAAACCAATCATCATTTTGTTTTTTGCTAAGTGTTAATTCAAACTCATAAATTGTTTTTAACCCTTGTTTTGTTTAACAAAATTAAATGTTTCTATTTCCGTTGTATTGTTTCTAAGTTTGTTTGAGGGATTACCTTTTAACCAGTTTTGGAATAAATCATCAATAGAATTGTGCAGATTTTTATCATAATTTTATTAAATGATTGTGTCAATTTTTTTTTTTTTTTTGTTTGCAATAAACATATTTTTTCTAAGGATAAAAAAATTAAAATTGATTTTGCCCACACACACACAAAATAAGTGGCATTTGAACTTTAACAAATCAAAACAATACAATTCACAAGAAAGGGAGGTTGTTGTCATGAAGGAATATGGGGCAAACACAGAGATGGATTGTGGGGTAATTAGCCAGTGCTGTCATCGCCTTTTAGGCCTTTTGGCCGGTGGTTGGAGGGAGCCGGAACGGGTCCGGGAGCTCCTTCGGCTGGCCTGGCCAGAGGCAGATGTTGTTGCCTCTGGACTGGGCATAGGGCTAGGCACATTTGGAGGGATGGGTGTTGTTGTGCCAGAGGTGGAGGGTCCTGATGTTCCGGCAGGAAGGGAGGCCGGCTCCAACATGTGCTGGCGAACGAGCTGCTCCAGGGCATTTGCAATTCTTACGTTTGCCCCAGTATTTTCCGCCAGGGCATTTGCAATTTTCACGTTGGCCGCAGTATTTTGCTCCAGGGCATCCACCACGTGTAGCAGATTGGCGTCCATCCTCAGCAGAATCTCGGTGTGCTGATCCGTTTTAACATTGACATCAGTGAGGAGGGCCACTGCCTGCGAGGGGGAATGCCCTGGACTGTCTGCCACAGGGTCCCCAGCCGGATCTACTGCTTCCTCCCCTGAAGAGCCAGAAGAAATTCTGCGGCCAAAGCTCTCCTCTGGAGCAGACTCATCCGCCTGTGTCTCTGTGTGAAAAAAGAGAAAAGATTAAAATTCAAAACGACATATTTTTCAAAACACATTTCTGAGTTGTTAACATTACAACATTTACCTGGGGCAACATGAGGAGCCGCAAAGTCTGGCATGTCGGTATCCATGTTCGACACACCAAACACCTCCTCATCCTGCACACACCCCAGGGCCAGCTCCTCCAAATCCGTGAGCTCAAGTGACACAGGGGTGGGACCCCCACCTGTTCCCCCTGCATGCCTAGCCCTATCAGCCATTTTTTGTTTAAGCCGATATTTGAAGTCGCTCCATCTGTTGGTTAAAAAGTTGGCATTATTACTGCAGTATTTGGCCCTGTAAGCATTTTTTATTCAAATGTAGTTTTTACGTACCGGCGTTTGACCTCCCTGGTTGAACGTTCAAACTCACCCACCCCATTGACAGCACTGGCTATGTCGTCCCACAGTTTCCATCTCTGGGTTGCACCCATATTCCTTGGTGCCTGTGCCAGGTTGTCATTGCACATTTGCAACAAAACCTCCATCTCCTTCCTTGTGAATTGTGGCTGTCTTTTTTTTTGGCCCTAGTTTGATTACTAGGCCGAGCAGCCTCTTCCATGGCATCCTCCACACCTTTTTTTTAAATGGTTGAAAAATTTTAAAAGTTAAATGTTTCAAATTTTAATGTTAACAATAAGCATTTTCACATAATTTAGAAAATAATTACATGGCGCCTCTTGGCTAGTACTTTGCTGCTCTGTACTCATTGTCTTTTCTCAATGTAGCAGACCGATTTTGGCCTTCAGTGAAGTTTTTATACATGCGTCAGCATTATTCGGCCGCATCATTCCTTGTGCGCTCCTATTGTCCGTTCTTAATTTGAGCGGGAAAATAAAACCTATTTATGGCTTGG
Source organism: Taudactylus pleione (assembly GCA_031769625.1). Lineage (NCBI taxonomy): Eukaryota > Metazoa > Chordata > Amphibia > Anura > Myobatrachidae > Taudactylus > Taudactylus pleione. The sequence continues at coordinate 604,445 of JAUIMM010000545.1, forward strand.
TGTGACTCCATTCGAGGTAGCATTTTTGGATTGTTGGAGGTTTTTCAGTGTAGTGGTTTGTTTGTGGTTTCTGGTTTTTTGAAGGAGTAGTTGGTATTGTTCTTAAGTTTGGTTTTTTTAGTACTTTGTTTCTTTACGTTAGCATTTTTGCGTTTTTTTTTCTATTTTTATTTATATTTTTGAGTATTTCATAAATTCCCCTAAAAAATTATTAGTAAATAGTGTTCATTTTTTAACTATTTTTTTTTATTTTTATTTTTTAACAGTTATTTTGGCAGTGACCAAGTGACATTTTCTAACGTTGGGATATTTGTCTGTTTTTGGTAAGTTTTTTTGGTTTTATGAATTAACAAATTCGATGTGTTGGTCTTAGCATATGTTTCGCTAATTAATGTGTGTTTTTTCAGTGTAAAATCATGTCTTAACTCTAAATGTAGCGTACTATTTTGCGAACTAATGTGTGTGGTTTTTTTCAGTGTAAAATCATGTCTTAACTCTAAATGTAGCGTACTATTTTGCGAACTAATGTGTGTGTTTTTTTTCAGTGTAAAATCATGTCTTAACTCTAAATGTAGCGTACTATTTTGCAAACTAATGTGTGCTCCCTTCTCTAAAATTTCGACAAATATACTTGGCTTAATTCCTAGTTTCTTAAATTAATCTTAAAAATATTTTCTACTTTTGAAATGTAGGTTGCTTTTCACATGACAAGACCCAGGCCTGTAAGAATATTTGGTTTTCTTTGAAAAGATAAGTATATTTTTCATAACACATTTGTCTAAAACAATAACTACCTGGCTTAACATTTCAGGTTGATGTTGGTCGTATAATATTGGCCATGGTTCCAGAACCCGACCAACCTCAACTTCGTCCCAGGCGTAGGCCTCGTAGGCATGCAAGGCCCCAGATATATAGAACACGTGTCACCCTTTTTGGAATGCCAGATGATGAGGTGTTAAGGCGATACCATCTTCCGCCACAAATCATCATAGACACTCTCTCATTAATAGAGAGTGATCTTGAACTGCAAATTGACAGTCCTACAGCAATACCACCACTTACGCAATTAATGTCAGTGTTACATTTTTGTGCCTCAGGATCCTTTCAAACCACCATTGGAATAGTGGCAGCAATATCCCATTCCTCCTTTTCAAGGATCCTGAGGGCAGTGATGGAGGCACTTTTTAAACACCTCCATCATTTTATTAAAATGCCATTGGTTATGGGTTCCCTTAATGTGGTGAAGGCTAATTTTTACCAAATTGCTGGCTTCCCACATATCATAGGGGTTGTGGATGGCACTCACATACCACTTCAGCCTCCAGCAAGGCTGGAGGCTATATTTAGGAACCGAAAGCACTTTCACTCGATGAATGTAATGGTGGTATGTGATGCCTCCCTCCAGATCCTGTCCCTGAATGCCAAATTCCCAGGCAGTGCACATGATTCCTTCGTCATCCAGCAATCAGGGATTTGGCACAAATTAAACAACCTACAAGCTGGTGATGCATGGCTTCTGGGTAAGTTGACACCTTCTGTTGAAACCAATGCAAAGCTTGGTACACAATGGTCCTGATGTTGTTTTTTATATTTTCACAGGAGACAGTGGTTACCCTTGCACGCCCTGGCTGCTCACTCCTTATTTGGTTCCCACACCAGGGCCACAAAGTCAGTATAATTCCGCACTTACAGCCACCAGGCAGGTGGTGGAGCACTGTAACAGCCTTTTAAAAGGTCGATTCAGATGCCTCCACCGCTCTGGTGGCGACCTCATGTATTTGCCGGCTATGGTTTTGAAAATTGTGGTCCTGTATGGGATATTTCACAACATCGCCATAAGGAGTAGTGTCAGAATGCAGCCAGAGGATGCCTTGCCTGAGGACGGCCCCCCCGTGGTTGGTCGGAGGTCAGTATGTGGGGGGGCCATACGTGATGAAGTTGTTGCAAGATTTTTTAGGTAATTATTCAACAAATTTATTTAATTGACACAATGTAGACATGTAATATTTTAATGTACATTTTTAACTTTTTTTTTTTTTATTCCCTAAAATGACCATAAAAATCCATGCATACTACCTGATCAACAAAAATGACTTTATGTGGACAAATTGGATATAACTTCGGGAACACTGATTTCTTCTCCTCATTTGTGGATTCATGTTGGCATGCTACTTTTTCAAACAGTTCCTGATTGTGTTTTTTTGTGGGTTTTGGTGATTTTTGGACTTTTGTGTGTGTGTTTTCAATGTTTGAATTTATTGTGTCAACTCACTTGGTGTTTATTATTTGTGTGCATTAAATTTTTTTTTACTTTACCCAACCATTTCCATCGTCAATTACAACCAAGTGTAACCTGTTTCAAAAAATGCAAAGTTGCTTAATGCCTAATACTGTAATTTCTTAATTTGTAATCTTTAGTACCCTGCTTTGTTGCTCAAAACAAACCCCAAAGGTATTATGCTGAATCAGTATGTTTTACATTCTAGGCCTAAGCAGGTAGCTTTAATTTTTACATTACCCCCCCAAAAAATTAATCTCTTTTGGAGGTTAATTCTACAAACCTATTGGTATTGTTATGTGTTTAATGTGCAAGCTTACATACTTACTTGAGCTTTCTACAAACAAATGTACATTACTTAAAAACTCAGGGACAAATAGTAGACTTATGTAAGGTTCAACAATCTAAGATTTACAGACAAGGAATGAGACTTAAATAAATCAAAATAAACTTTATTTGTTTTTTTTTGTTTTTTTGGCATTGTAAAAATATTAGTTGCGCAGGATCGCCAACAGATGGTCCAATGCCACCAGCATGGCAATTACATGGCCCCGTATCTCCACTAATCCAGCCGCAATTGCCTCATTAAGCCTCTGGTCCTCTGTGGGTTAAAAAAATGTGAGGATTACTAAAATGACACCTTCATTTAGATTTTAACAACCAAGCAAAAAATCAGACAATACCAAAAAAATACATCAGTTAACAAAACATGTCCAAAACAAAAGGAATGCAAAAAGAAAGATTTAAATCAAATAAGGGCCCAAAAAGAAGAACAAAAAACCTAAAAAAATTCTAACAAAATAAATAAGCCAAAATACGACATTTGTTGGTAGCGTAAACAAGAAAGACACAAGTGTGAGTGTTTGGACATGTGTCATATGTGTAAGGGGAAAACATCCTTGACTTTGTTTCACAATGATATTTTTAAAAAACATTTGAACTACTTTACTATTTTGAAATGCACAGGCAAAAGGACAACATCAACCAAAATAAAACAAACATAACAAAAAACCATAGTTTAAAATGTAAACATACCGGGAACATTGCTGACTGGGCCTGGAGCCCCGAATTCCTCATCTTCAGAGGTGGGCCAGTGGCTCAGGGAAGGAGGAACGGTTACGTGGGATGAAGTGGAGGGTGAGGAAAAGAGAGGGGGGGTTTGAGTGGAGGGGGAAGTTGGAGGGATGTTAATGTGAGGAGAGGGAGGGGACTGACGGGCGGCAAGGTCTGGGGTGGAGGTGGAATTTGGGGAAGAGTGGGCTGAGGATATTTGGGTGGGAGTGGAGGTTAATGGTCGAGACACACGTCTGCGACGTGTGAGTCTACGCTGTGCCCCTAAATGATGGAGAAAAACATTTGTAATTACAAATTGGCTGTTAGTATTTGGAATTCCAACAAATTTTTTTTAACAAAATCAGGGCTATACTGTAAACATGCACATGCAGGTATGTTCAAAGTAAACAAACAGGGCTATACTGTAAACTTACACACGCAGGTATGTCCAAAATAAACAAACAGGGCTATACTGTAAACATGCACACGCAGGTATGTCCAAAAAAAACAAACAGGGCTATACTGTAAACATGCACACGCAGGTATGTCCAAAAAAAACAAACAGGCCTATACTGTAAACATGCACACGCAAGTATGTCCAAAAAAACCAAACAGGGCTATACTGTAAACATGCACACGCAGGTATGAGAAAAAAAAGGCAAAAAAACCCCAAAACCATACACAGAAACCACTTACTTTCCACTATCTGGAGACGCAAACGGGCCAGCAGGCGTGGGGATCTGCGCCTCAGATCCGACCACCTGCGTTCCAGCTGGCCGATATTTCGGCGATAGCCGATGGAACGCAGGCGGTGGCGCAACTCCGCGTAGGCCAGCCGCTTGCGGAGGTTGGTGATGGGGTGTGGATAATCGGTGATTCTCCTGTCCATCACCTCAGTGAGGACCAGGAGCTCACGGCGACAAAAATCTGCGGCTCTCATGATGGCAATGATTTTTTTACACAAAACAGTTTTAATAAAGGTCCTAGACAAAATTTGATTGGCTAATGTACTTTTGTAAATTAACAGGAACAATTTTATTGGTCATGTGACCTACACCCTCACAAATATAATGTGAGTTATGATAGGCTTGATGCAGTGACATGCGTAAGCTAATTTAAATATCCAAATTAAAGTATTAAAATCTGCCTATAAAAATAAAAAGCCAAACAATAGCAGCATTCTAAAAAACTAATAATTTCGAAAAACCATCCCCTTGGTCAAACCGTACGTATTCTGCAGATGAAATGACACACAATAACAAGAATAAAGTTTATTGACATTGAAAAAAAAAACAGGATTGCAAACATGTGAATAACAATTAAGGTAATTAATATAGTGATTGCCATTAATCAATTCAAGTATGTTTGCAGAATGAAATACCAGGCAATCGAAAAATGACAGGGCCACTTCCGGAATTGACTTGTGCGAGCGCTCAATGCAACCAAAGAGGAGACGGACGCTCGCTATTTTGAACGCTCGCTAGCTAGAGGAGGGGTTGGGAGAATATGGGGCGGAAGGTTAGCTATGAGCGAACATACGAGCGAGCCGTGTCTGAATCAGGCCCTGAGTCACCTAAATGCTCTTACACAGTACTTTTATTCTATATGCAGAGGTGTCACTATGGGTGGTGACACCCAGTGTGAGCAAAAGGGGTGTGGTATTGTGTACACGTCCAGGGGTGCCAAAAGGGAGGACTAATTACCCGGGCTTGTTGGAAGGGCCCTGCGGGTCCCAGGTCTACGACCGTCCCCCTCCCTCTTGCCTGTCAGCTGATATAAGAGCAATAGCACTCTCCTTTGCCTGTGTGTGTGTGGGGGGGCAGAGCCGTATTTAGACTTTTTGGTGCACTGTACCAGAGGGAGAATTGGCAACCCCCCAATTTTTAAATAGGGACATAAGATAGTGCACCTGAAAAATAGCCATGGCCTCATGGGGAAAGGCCAGGAAACAGATAGGGGCAGCCAGGAGATGCTGGGTTATAAAAAAAAGAGGAAGTTATAAGTGAGAATGATAATAAACAGGAAAATTGACAGGGCCAAACAGCGCCCCCTGCTCTGCGGTGCCCTGTGCCAGGGCACTGGTTGCACTACCCTAGTTACGGCTCTGTTGTGGGGGTGCATTCACACTGTTTCTGTCCCTGGTTGAGGGGCTTACAGCACCCCTTCCTCTGCAAAGATAATTTTCTCGTGATTAAGCACATATCCCAAGAGTACCAGGGCCTGGGATGGTTCTCCATGGTCCTGACCACATCCACTGACATGTGACATTTTGCGTCATCCATCAATGCTGCTTGGTGGGATATAAATAGTAATACTACAGTACATTAATGGCTGATCTCGGGGAGGGAGCAGTCATCATGCAGAGAGGGACGCATCCAGCAATGCTGCTGGCTGCGCTGCACCAGACATGTGAAACTGTAAAATGTCAGTTATGTCTCAGCCAAACAACCGTAGTGGAAGCCAGTTAAAACATTATATGCTCACTTGACTGACTGATTGATTGATTGATTGATTGATTGATTTGATTGATTGATTACCTGAACAGAGAAGCAGTTATAACTATAAAGAAAAACAGAGACATGTGCCTGGCAAACATGTAAGGCGAGATGAAGCAAAGGGAGAAATGTGGTCAAACCACCAAAATGCGTGTTTGACCACATTTCTCATATGCACCAAGCATGTGATGCACTCCGGGGCTTGGTTGCGGTGGGTAATGCCACCTTCTGATGGTGTTACCCTATAGAAGCCTATGGGCTTCTATTGGGAGGATGCTGTGAGAGGGATCCCATTGGATCCCTCCCAGCACCCCTCCGCAGCACATGCATCCTTCTGCACATGCGCAGAAGGATGCCAGAGGGGCTTCTGGGTCATAGGAAGTCCCTCATTCGCAAAGGAATGCTCTTACAGAGAGAGCTGTTCTTTGTGAATTTCTTCATGCATAACACCATTACTAACACCGGCATGCATGCAAATGTTGGCGGGATACATTGCATCCCGAATGCGATGCGTCATGCATCCCGTCTGTATTGTGGAAGCCAGGAAAAGTATGCCTTTGATTGATTTGATTGATTGATTAATGATTATACAAACAGAGAAGCAATTACAACTATAAAGAAAAGAATAGTAAATAAATTGGCCTTGCAAAACAGAAGACCATCAACAATGCCCTAGTAATGTACAGCCTAGTAAGATACAAGGAAAAAAAAAGTGGTACACAATGGAATTGTTCTTGAGCCCTCCCACTCACCCTTATGTAGTATTTTACACAAAGGACATGTGGTTGAAGTGCATGGTTTATTTGGGGCTCCACAAAACAAGCTACCAGTAGTCATAATGCAGCTAATAGCATTGTTAATCATCTCTACAGTTGTAAGATGTCATTATCATCTTCATCCTCCCCCTCATTAGTGTTATTATCAACATCAATACACAATATTGGCTCATCCCCAGTGGAATCCACCATTACAGAAGTCTCTGTACTTAATTGTAATTGGTGGCAAATGTCTTCCTCAGAATCAGTGTTTACACATTTTGAGGAAGTAGCTTCCTATGCTGATCGCAGAGCTGTAACTAGACTTTTTGGTGCCCTGTGCCAGAACGAGCATTTGCGCCCCCCCCCATTTTTCAAATAGTGACATAACACACCCAAAAAAGAGGAAAGGCCAGGGAAGAGATAGGGGAGGCCAGGAGATGCTGGGGATGAAATAAGAGGAATCTTCAAGTGAGAATGAAATTGAACAGAAAATTGACAGACCTGAACAGTGCCCATTGTCCTGCGGTGCCCTGTGCAATGGCACAGGCCAAACTACCCTGGTTACGGCACTGACTGATCACCCACAAGGTTCCCGACTGTGTTAAACACTATTTCCGAGTACACACTGGAAGATGGGCAGCTTAAGTAAAGCTAGTTTGTACAAGGGGCTCCAAATTCCTTTTTTTCTTCCAGTAATCAAAAGCACTGTGGGACATGATAATTTGAACATTGTCATTAAAATAATCTTCACCATTTTATTGATGCTTACTGTATCAGTAGAGGTGTCAATGTTGGCAATTTTACATTTAATTTATTTTTAATATTTTTAACACAGTGCCTGAACACACAACACAGTGCCTCCAGCTCTCCTAGTAATGGCACCCTAATGATATTATTTTTTAATACAGTGCCTGAACACACAACAGTTTTATTTATTTATTTTTTTTGTAATTCTTTATTTTGAGTGGTCAGACATAATAGAAATAAACGCAACCAGATTATGTCCATCGAAAAGAAAGACACAAGGTATGACTTAAACCTAGGATCAAGTATGGTCGCCAAATGTAGTGATCTGATTTCAAGAGATTGACGACCCTGTTGAAGTGAATGAAGGGCTTGATCTACAAGTCCGACATACTTAATCACTTTGTTTCAGCTCCTCCTTCAGTTTCTCCAGCTGCTTTTGCAAAAGTCTGATTAAGGGAATGACCTGACTCAAGCTGGTAGTGTCTGAACTAACTTCACATGTGGCAAGTTCAAAGGGTTTGAGAACCTTGCACAGCATAGAAATTATTCTCCACTGCACTTGACTAAGGTGCATTCCCGCTCCTCTCCCTATGTCATAGGCCACAGTGTAGCCTTGGATGGTCTTTTTCTGCTCCTCCATCCACTGAAGCATATAGAGGGTAGAACTCCACCTAGTTACTACCTCTTGCTTCAGATGATGGCAGGGCAAATTCAACAGTTCTTGCTGGTGCTGCAATCTTTGACATGCAGTTGTTGAATGTCAAAAATGTCCAGAAATCTTTCGGGCCACCGAGAGCATCTCCTGCATGCCTTTGTCATTTTTAAAAAATGTTGCACCACCAAATTCATTGTGTGAGCAAAACATGGGATGTGTTTGAAATCGCCCACATGTAATGCTCGCACATTATTGCTGGCATGGTCAGAAATCACATATCCCGAGGAGAGTCCAAGTTGGGTAAGCCATTTTGCAATGATTTTCCTGAGTTTTTCTAAGGTTCTCAGCAGTATGCCTCTTAGTGAAACTGGTGATAACAGAGTAGCCTGCCTCTGAATAAGCTGGCATTTGGTAGATGCTGCTGCTGCTGTTGTTTGCACTGTTAGAGGCAATACACCTACCCAGTGGGCTGTCACAGTCATGTAATCTTTAGTTTTCCCTGTCCCACTTGTCCACATATCTGTGGTTAAGTGGACAGTGGACACATCGGCATATTGGAGGACATTAATAAGGTTTTTTTTAATGTCCTTGTACAGATTTGGAATTGCTATTCTAGAGAAGTGGAATCTAGAAGGGACACTGTAGCAGGGACACAGGACTTCCATTGACTGTCTAGAACCCACTGCATTAATGGAGGATACTGGACACACATCTAATACCAGCATAGATGTTATGGCATCAGTAATCCGCTGTGCAACTGGATGTTTGCTGTCATACTTGCTCGCCAATGTATAGGATTGTGGGACAGTCAATTGTTTGGTTGAACTTCAAATACTAAAAGTAGTCTTCTTCCTGGTCCCCTTCTGGGATGAAGATCCACTCATAGCAACAGCAGCAGCAGGCGTAACACTCGGATAGGAGAGGAGTCAGTCCTACTCCTTATGATATTGGATGCAGGACTACTTCCGATCACAAATGAGGATGTTGATGATGATGCAGGTGTTGGTGGTGGAGTTTGCAGGTGCTTGGATCCAGATAGAAGGGAGCAGCTAGGTGATACTAGACTGATTGTTGTTCGTTTTTTTGTCCACAAAGGTTCTATACCCTTTCTAATTTAATGAATGCACTGCAAGTGATGTAACAGGGAGGAGGTTCCATGATGGTTAAGGTCCTTACCTCTACTCACTGTTACATTGTAATGGTTACAAATGCAAAGTCCGAATTTGGGTGGAAATGATTCCACACATGAGATGTGGATTTTTTGGTCCTTTGCCCAGGCATGGCAACAACAGGATTTTTCCCATCATGGGCAACAACTGTTGCCTGATTTACAGTTTTTACACAAACATCCTCACCATCAACATCCTCATTATCATCAACATCCTCATCATCCTTGTTGTTATCGCCAACTACATAAATGTCCACCTTTTTTTTTGGAGCACACAGTTGGTCCTGTGTCTTACTTGTCTTAACAATGTTAATCTTTTTTGTACCTCTCCTACAAGCAGAGGGGCTTAAATCATCACTAGAATCATCAGTCATAAATTATAAAGCCCAAGGCCTTATCCTTTCCTTGCCACTTTGTGTAGTGAATGTCATATTGCCAGCCAACCTCAAAACAACCAGCCAGCCCCTATGGACTACAGCCAGCCAGCCCCTATATGGTTTATGGACAATAGCCAGACAGCCCCTATGGACAGGACAACCTCAAAACAGCCACACAGCCCCAGTGGACTACAGCCTACCAGCCCCTATGGACAACAGCCAGCCAGCCTCTATATGGTATGGATTATTGACAACCAGTGGCATAACTAGGGTATTTGGAGCCCAGGGCAAATTTGAAAAGGGAGCCCCCCCCCAACATCCCAATATGTGTGCGTGCGCCAAAGGAGCGTGTGGAAAAAATTGGGCATGGTGACTTAAACATGGGGCATGTCAACATGACACACCTCTTTATTTTCACGCTGAACATTCCTATCCATATGCACCTTAACCCCAGTAGTACCCCTTATACAGTACCCCCAGTATGCAGCTGTGGTCCCTCTTATGCAGGCACATAGTAGTGCCCCTTATACAGTATCCCCAGTAGTGATCCCCCTTATACAGCCCCCAATTAGTTCCCCTTACTCAGTGCCCCCAGTAGTGGTCCCCCCAAATGCAGTGCCTATTTAGTGTTCCCCCTTATGCAGTGCCCCCAGTAGCAGTCCCCACAATGCAGTGCACCCAGTAGTGGTATCCCCTTATGCAGTGGCCTTTATATAGTGCCCCCAGTAGTAGTCCCCCCCTATGCTGTGCCCTTTATATAGTGCCCCCAATAGTAGTCCCCCCCATGCAGGTTTCCCAGTAGTGGTCCCCCTTATGCAGGCACCCAGTAGTGATCCCCCCTATCTAGTGCCCCCTGTAGTGGTCCCCGCAGTGCCCCTAGCAGTAAGCCCCTTATATAGTGCCCCCAGCAGTAGTCCCCCCCCTCCCATGCAGTGCCCCCAGTAGTGGTCCCCCCGATGCAGTCTCCCAGTAGTGACCCCCCCCTATCCAGTGGTCCCTGTAGTGGTCATTCCTGTTATTGCCCCCAGTTGTGGTCCCCCCAGTGCAGCTCCCCTAGTAGTAGGTCCCTTTTATAATGCCCCCAGTAGTAGTCCCCCCCAAGTAGTGGTCCCCAGTTGAGGTTCCCCCTCCCGATTAAGTGCCCCCTGTAATAGCCCCCCAGTAGAGGTCCTCCCAATAATGGTGCCCCCAGTAATAGCCCCCCCAGTAGAGGTCCTCCTAATAATGGTGCCCCCAGTAATAGCCCCCCCCAGTAGAGGTCCTCCTAATAATGGTGCCCTCAGTAATAGCCCCCCAGTAGAGGTCCTCCCAATAATGGTGCCCCCAGTAATAGCCCCCCCAGTAGAGGTCCTCCTAATAATGGTGCCCCCAGTAGTAGCCACCCCCCCGTTGTGCCCCCACCCCAGTAGAGGTCCCCCCAGTGGTAGCTACCCCCATTGTGCCCCCAGTAGTGCTGACAGGTTTTTAAAAATATATATATAAAAACATACTTACCTGAATCCACGCTGCTGCTGCTGCTGCTCCTCCAGTCCGCCACGCCGCTCCCGCCGCCGCTGCCACCCACCAGTCCTCCCGGGCAGGCGCGCTCAGCATAATGGGACAGACGTCATGACGTCATGACGTCTGTCCCATTACCCACTGCAGGAGCCGGCCGGAAGTACGGCTCTTGCAGTGGGCGCTGCAGCAGTCAATGAGAGTCTATCAGACTCTCATTGGCTGCTGTTTAACACACGCATCGCCGCCAGCGCTGGCGGCAATGCGTGTGTTATGCCCAGCCTGAGCCCGCCTCCTGGCACTATTGGGCAAGCACTCAGGGGGAGGGAACGGGCTCAGGTGTGCAGCACAGGACCGGCGCTGGAAGCCTAGCGGCGGTCCTGTGTAAATGTGTAGCGCTGACCACACTCATTGCGGTCGGCGCTACACTGGTGGCTAACTAGGGCGGGCCGGACCTTGGCCGGCAGCACCCCCCCGCGCCGCCGGTCCCACGGCGCCCAGGGCACTCACCCTGCCCGACCCCCCTAGTTACGCCACTGTGGACAACTGTCGGGGTCACAGCTAGTATTTTCCCGCAGCATGATTAACAGTCAGGGAGTGTTTGGGGGAGGTAAAGGTCGAGTGCTGGCTCAAACACACAAGTGTTGCGACCATTTTGGTATGTGATCCCGTAAGCAGTAAAATGGCTCTGGCATCTTACTTTCCACCGCCATTCAGCACCACCATATGCTGCATTTTTGTACACAGTCACTTGGATTTGTGAAGCCACCAGTGGGTGTCTCATTACAAATCCCGGCAGCTGAGACAATTACATATTTTAACTAGGGATGTGCACCGACCCCTGTGTTTTGGTTTTGGATCTGTATCTCCTTCAAGGAACCAACATCAAGTGTTTTGGTTTTGGATCTGGATTTTTTAAATAAAAAACAGATAAAAAGTTTTAAAAACAGCTAAGATCATGTAATTTATGCAATCCAAAACCTGAAATTCGGATTTAAAATCCAAATTCCGAACAGCAAAAAGATCAGAACCGCGACTTGGATTTACCCGGATCTCCTCAGGAAATTAGAACCGCGACTCGAATTTCCCAAAAATCATGAAATTCTGGTTGATTTGAATTTCTGGAGAACCGAACTGCACATCTCTAATTTTAACGCAGCCACTGTGTAAAAATTTGCAACAACAGTGGCATTAGCGTACATGTCTGAATTAGGCCCATTGTTCTATATGTCTAAATACTGTGATAGGATCACTGGTAAAGTGGTCTGTGGCAGGTACATTTGTCCCAGATTCCTGTCTTATGTGTTCTAAACCCCCAGGAGAAAGTCTGCAGTGTAGCAGGCTTGAGTCTCGGCTTTTTGAAAAGCCGGTTTGGGACCTGGGGGTTGTGGGTGAGAGGAGAGGGAGGCCTCCACCCACGGCCACTCCAGGTTTTGGTTCTCGCAGCCTGGTAACAGGCTTGTTAGGGTTCCCACCTGAGAGTGGCCAATATAAGCCTTGTGTGTTTAGGGCTGAGTGTCTCACCTGGGAGAGCAGGCAGGGAGTTTGCTCAGAGACACTTGAAAACCTAACTGTGAGTGTTGTGCTGTGCCTTTGTTGCTGGTGAGGGCATTAGGCCCTGCCAGGTTCTGGTAGTGAGGGAACCACCTGTGAAGTTAGTGCCCCGACAGGGCTAGGATTTATGTTTATGTTTTCTTTATGTTATTTCTGACATTGTACAATAAAGACTGGCGCCGACCAGACTGGTGTGCTGCTTCCCTGCTGCTGTGTGTGTGTGTGTGTGTGTAAGGAAGGAGACCTCTACCCAGGAGAGGGACCCCTAATCTGACTGTGTCACAATACGTAAAGTTTTCATCACCATAGTGGGGAATTCGATTAGCTGCGGTAATTTACTATGAGCAGATTGATGCCCAGGGGCTATTCAATTAGCCCTGAAGTGCAGCACTTATCATGGGAGTCTTTTTAATCACTGCCGCAGGCATTGAAACAAAAATCCCCAATAACTAGGTGGTTAAAGGGTGCCCCAACCCTGTTAACACACAAATCCGTGAACTTTTCATGGATCAGTGTGTTAATGCCCGTTAACCCATGTTAACGCCCTTTGCCATGTCAATTTAATGGACGTTAACAAAGGTATCAGATGACAAAGGGAGCCTAATTGAATAGGCTCGGGTGATAAAGCCTGGAGCTACAGTACCTCTCTATTTCACCCCCATTAAGTTAACAGCCCTAATTGAATTCCTCCATATAGACTCCACCAGAAATTTTACTTTTTGCGATGCTTTTAAAAGTAATAACATTGAACTCAAATACAGGATGACACAGTAGAAGCTCTTGGTTAATCAAGTGTAACACAGACAGGTTCACCAGCCCAAGCACACCCATGGTGCTTGTGGTTACCATGTGACGTCTGTAGTAATGTTTACAAACACCCCTGTCTGTTGTATGAAGAGAGAACACAGTGTGCTATTCTCACACTGCTAAACAGCTGCAGTCCCACATCCAGGTGTAAATCTGCAAATGAATAAAAAAAAAGTAAAAAAATCTCACTAGAACATTTTGTTCTGTATTTTGTAATGGCTGAAACTTAAAAATATATTTACGTATGTTAACCTAAAGTAGACTTAATGCCTACCCATAGTGAAGTCAATCATTCAGCGGAACCAAGATTCAGCCAAGCAATTCTGGTATTTTATTTTTGCATGAAAGGAAAATACTTTTGAACCTTCTAGCTGGATTTACTCCTAATTCAAGTCCATTTGTCTATTCGTTGGCTCATTTTGTTAACACAAAACACTCACATGCACATTACCACCAATAACCAAACCTTACTTACTGAATACCATAAATCATTGAATATACTAAAGTTGTATAACATTTCTGGTTTTCCTATGGGAGAGATATGTCTGCAAATAATATATATATTGAGTTTTACAGCAGAAACTAAAACACTAGGTAAAAATGAGAGGCATAAAGGCTGCTGCAAGCAGTGCAGTTTCCAGCTGACCTGCTAACTTATACCCCTTTTCCAGTGCTACAATAACCCCGGTTATCCCGTGACAGATAAAGGTATGTGGGGTCCCTGGGCAACAAACATGTGGGGGCCCCTATTAAATATAGATGAAATGGGGGTAAGCACAATGGGGATCATATCGCTCGTAAGTGGTATATTGACAAACAGCAATAAGCTACTGTAAGCTCAGCGATGTTTGTTAAATACTGAAAGGAGGACATAACCCTTTTAACGAGTGCTAAAAGGGTTAGGTCTCATTGTGAAATGGGGCCCATGGGCTCCACATGAAAAAAAACACAGGGACACACACACAAAAAAAAACACACAATATACACCCACAGGAAAAAAAACACACATATAGGCACCCACATGAAATATTACTCACCAGTTGCGCAATCTTATTCACATTACACCGCATATAGTGCCCCTGATTCACATTACACCACATAGTAGTCTCTCTTATTCCTGTTATGACACACAGCAGTGCCCCTTACACACAATACCCACAGTAGTGCCCCTTACACACAATGCCCACAGTAGTAGTGCCTCTAATACAAATAATGCTCACAGTAGTAGTGCCTCTTGTTCAATGCCCACAGTAGTGCCCCTTATGCAATGTCCCCACTAGTGGTGCCCCTTATGCAGTGCCCCCAGTAGTGATAGTGCCCCTTATGCAGTGCCCCTATTAGTGGCAATCCACAGTCATAGTGCCCCTAATGCAGAACCCACAGTAGTGGTTCCCTTTAAGCAATGCCCCCATTAGCAGGGCCCCAAGTAGTAGTGCCCCCTGTGGTAGCACCCCAAATAGTAATGCCCCAGTGGTGATGCCACTGTTGTAATGCCCCCTGTAGAAATGCCCCCCTGTAGTAGTGCCCCCTGTAATAGTGCCCCCTCTAGTAAAGTTTCCACTAGTAGTGCCCCCAATAGTAATGCCCCAGTAGTAATGCTCCTTGTAGCAGTTCCCCTAGAAGTAGTGCCCCCTGTAGTAGTGCCCCCAATAGTAATGCCCCAGCAGTAATGCCCCCTGTAGTAGTGCCACCAGTAGTAATGCCCCCTGTAGTAGTGCCCCCTGTAGTGAAGCCGCTTATACGGGAAAAAACCCCACAATACTTACCTTAAGCCCCGCTCCTACATCTGTCTGGCTGGCCACTCCTCGGAACTATGGGAGAGACATCATGACATCTCTCCCATAAAGCACTGTGGGAGCCAGAAGCCGGATCTCAGGTGTGAGCTCCAGCCGGCGCTGCAGGGAGGGAGTCAGGTGCCCGCTGCTAACAAAATTTCAGCGGGTGCCCGGCTAATGGAGCCTGCCTGCGGTGCCAGGGTTAGGTGGGCCGGAGGAGACGGAACTGGTTCGATCTCCCATTCTGGTCCACTTTAACCCCTGCTGGGTGTGGGGGCCCCCCTTTTGTGGAAAAGGGTCCCTGAAAAATAACCTGGGTCAAGTGACCGAGCAAACAAGCACACGTAGCTACCAATATCGGACCCAGGTAATGGTGCAGTGCAGGGCCTTAACTAGGGTAGTGCAACCAGTGCCATGGCACAGGGCACCGCAGGGCAGGGAGCGCTGTTCAGGCCAGTCTATTTTCCTGCTTATTATCATTCTCACTAGTAGTTTCCTCTTATTTTATCCCCAGCATCTCCTGGCCTCCCCTATCTCTTCCCTGGCCCTTCCCCATGAGGCCATGGCCCTATTTCAGGTGTGCTATCACCCTATTTAAAAAATAGGGGGGCCCCAATGCTCTTTCTGGCACAGGGCACCAATAAGTCTAGTTACAGCTCTGGCCAGGCCCTAACTAGGGTAGTGCGACCAGTGCCATGGCACAGGGCACCGCAGGGCAGGGGCTGCTGTTAGGGCCTGTCAATTTTCCTGTTTATTATCATTCTCACTAGTAGCTTCCTCTTATTTTATCCCCAGCATCTCCTGGACTCCCTTATCTCTTCCCTGGCCCTTCCCCATAAGGCCATGGGTCTATTTCGGGTGTGTTATCACCCTATTTACAAAATAGGGGAGGTGCCAAAGCTCTTTCTGGCATAGGGCACCAATAAGTCTAGTTACGGCTCTGGTGCAGTATTAATACCTCTTTCACATTGCAAACTCAGCTCCGACCCAGGATTCTGAACATGGGTCCTATACAGCTGCAACCCAGGTCAGACCCCTTTCACACTGCACCTTTGACCCGGGTTATTCCTGAGTAGGTCCCGTTCACACTGAACCCGAGTCAGCCCTGTAAAACCCTATGGATGTCATTAAAAATTTACTTTTTCAGGCTCACAAAGGTAAGGTCACAAAAGGGAACAAAAGGAACGGGTTGGGACTGCTCATAGCATTGCAGGAATCATGGCTGATGGATTATCACTGTGTAGACCTGAGTTCATGTTTGTGCTTTACTGCTATTTGATTCAGCTACTGAGAGCATGATGCGGCTTCTGACAGCATAGTGTACATGTAATACCCCAGAACAGATTACTGTCCCATTTCTAAAATATTTAGGTAGACAATTTATATATGTTCACTGTATATAAATACTTAAAAACTGTTCATTCATGTATTTATATGGATAGTAGGGCAGTGAAGCTGCCAATATATAGGGGTTAAGTACAGGATACTGTTTCCTTCTGTAAAATCATTGTGTAAGCATTTTTTATTTACAAAGAATTTTATTGTCATGTGACAAGAAATTTTAATAAAATCATTGTTTATTTGATCTAATAGTGGGCCATTGGCCATCTTGTTTTGGCTGTCTTTTTGGTGAGTGGGTCTTTTTTAGATTATTTTGAAGCCTATGGAATTTACTTACATGAAATTGGTCAAGTCCAATAAAGAAGAAAAGTGAACCATCACGCTGTAAAAACGTCTACCAAAGGAATTATACTGGACAATTTATTGGTTTGAAATTTAAACTAGGTTATGTCTGAAATTCTCTTCTTTTTTAAGTGATGCTCATCACATTAAGATTTGCGCCCTCAAAACATTTTCTGTATTCTTGGATTTTTGTTCCCAGTAACAGGGGTTCTATTTAGGTAGCAGCATTTGTATTATAGCGCAAAATAAGGGCATTTTCTTCCTCTCTCTACATTATATATATATATATGTCTTCACCCTTCACAGAGGGGAACTTGAGATGGACTGCCCACACTGGACTATGAATAGTAAGGGGCACGCGGCCAGGGACAAGACATTGCAGCCGCAGTATAGGAAGATCTTCCCCCCTTAAAGTAACATAGGTGGCCAGTGAGCAGAGCAGCGCGTGCAGTCGGCGGGAAGGTTACCGTCACGAGACCGCTGATATAAAAGGGACTTTCGCGGGGGACGCTGGGAGAGAGCTGTCTGAGGTGAGGGAGGACGGGACTCACCGGAGCGCACTCGAAGAATCCAGCGCAGCCGGAAGAAGAGAACTCAAAACTTTTGGAGTGTTGCCGGTAGGAAGCAGCATCAGCGGGGGCCACCCACGAGTACTCCCCTTCAAGGAGATTGACAGCCAGAGAGAGTGCTGGGACATGGATAGGACGTATCACCTGGTGATGGAGGTGGAGCAGTGAGTACTCTGATCCACCCATAACACGATCCCTGTCAGCCAAATCCATCCCCTGCCATAGTTAGTACCTCACAGCTGGGGGAGAGATTTTAACAGGCTATAAGCAGTCCAGAGCACTAGTGACTTTAGTGTAAACCCAAAGTGAGTTGTACTGAGTCCAAGAGAAGACAGTGGGCCTGATTCAGAGCCAGACGCTATTTGCGCTCGCTCGTTCAGAAAAAGGGGCTGGATATTTAAATAGAGCGCCTCTATGTCTGAACGAGCAAACGAAACATTCGCTCGCTATTTTTTAAAAAACACCCCCTGGCCGCCGCATCCTCCGTCATCTCCGCTATTTATTAGATTAATCGAGTACATCGAAAGGCGTATGAACTGCTCGCAGTGCTTGTGGTAGCATTTTCCTACCGCAATCATGCGAACAGTTCAGGCTAAAAGACAACCAAGTGACGTGGTCGATGACGCTGCTTTGTTAATTATGCACACCCTTAAAACGCCAGTTTTGACCG
The DNA here is from genome assembly GCA_031769625.1 of Taudactylus pleione. Classification (NCBI taxonomy): domain Eukaryota; kingdom Metazoa; phylum Chordata; class Amphibia; order Anura; family Myobatrachidae; genus Taudactylus; species Taudactylus pleione. Next base: position 622,528 of record JAUIMM010000545.1, read on the forward strand.
TTTGGCACGCCTGCGTTCGGATCTCCACTCCCCGTTTTCAAGCACCTTCCCCTGTTACCACCCACAAACACCTCATTCTGTCACTCAAATTAGCAGGCATTCGCTATTTTGCGAGCACACAATTTCCGACCGCAATGACTGGTTGGCGCATGCGTATTCCGACCCATACGCATGCGCAGTTGTGCGAACATCGTTCGGAGCGAACGAGCGGCCGCTTACGAGCGGCTCTGAATCAGGCCCAGTATTCAATACAGTGTGAGTTCCTTACCCTTCAGGGAGAATATACTGTACCACTCTTGTTAGGCTGCTGACAGGAATTGACAGAGAGCAGCAGGATTCTCAGCTAAGGCGCACGGAGCATAGCCAGGAGAAAGTGCAACTAAATTGCTACAATTAACTTTAATCGGTGCCTAATCAGCTACAATACAGCTGCTACTAAGGAGATAGTGTTGCATTAAACATTGTACCCAGGCAAGTTGTCAATATAACTCAGTAATACCCCTTTTACACCAAAATCCAGGGTCTGACCCTGGAATTTGAACACTGGTCAATCCCGGGTCAAACTCAGCTTCAGACCCCGTTCACACTGCAATTCGACCCGGGTTAGACCCGGGTTATTCCCGGGTTTGCCCCGTTCACACTGAACCCGGGTAATCCCTGCTTTTCCCTGCTTTTCCCTATAGATGTCATTAAAAATGGACTTTAAGGGCTGACAAAGAGGCAACAAAAGAGAGGGGTGGGGACTGCTTACAGCATTGCTACAGGCTGCAGTTCTGGCTGTGGCAGGCTGTGTATTAGCCTGTGTTTGTGGCTGTTGGTCAGGCTGTGGTGCAGGCTGTAGTTCTGGCTGTGGCAGGCTGTGTGCCTGCCTGCTTTTGTGGCTGCTGGTCAGGCTGCTGTGGTGTAGAAGGATAGGCAGGCAAGCGATGGCTTCATGTGTGTCTCTCTCTGCAGGGCACTGACAAATTACATCACCTGCCTGTGCCCCAGAAGCTCCAATCAGCATCTTTCAGAGCTAGCCGGGTCAAATAAGCAGGGTAGCACCCGTTCACACTGCCTCATGACCTGGGAACAACCCGTGTTCAACCCTGCTCTCAACCCGAGTAAGATTCCCGGGTAAATCAACCCGGGAATTTTTTCTGGGAGCCGTTCACACAGAGCATCGACCCGGGTCGACCCGGCAATAACCCGGGTTATTCAGTTGGTGTAAAAGGGGTATAAGAGAAGTCAGAGAAGATTGTATTGTGCACACTACTACCAGCGACAAGTAACTAAAGCTGTTCAAAAAGCATCAGTGCAGGATCTTGCATAAATAAAAAACACGCTTCATCCTCCAAACCTATCCTTCAACCCGGGCAACATTTAACAAACGCTGACTAATACCTCTTTTCCACTGAAAACCCAGGTCCAAAACCCAGGTCCGACCTGGGTTTTTGGACATGGTTCCAACCCTGGTCAGACCCAGGTCAGACCCATTTACACTGCACCTTTGATCTGGGTTACTCCCAGGTCAGCCCTGTTCACACTGAACTAAGGTCTGCCCTGCTAAACCTGTGAGGTCATAAAAAGTGGGAGGTGAATGCTCCACAACCACCAATCCGCTCATTTTAGGCATGATCCAGGTCAGATAACCCGGGTTGCACTGTTTACACTGCACCATTACCTGGGTCCATCCTGGGTCCAACCCTGGTAGCTACCTGGGTTGGATTGCAGGGTCACTTGACCCAGGTTATTTTTCAGGGACCCTTTTACACTGAGCTGCGACCCGGGTAGACCCAGCAAAAACCCAGGTTTTTGCTCTGGTGTAAAAGGGGTATAATAGGTAGTTAATCTCTTGCATGCAGTGTGAAATTTTGAGACTATTGTATGTCGTGATTTTTTGGTGCACCAGGTAATAGATACGTTATTTATGCTGTTATACATGAATGTGACGCTATATATATATGTTTGCTGTTAAACCTTCTTCTCTGCAGTTCTATCGCAAGTCCAGAGTTTCTGTTTAATAAAATTCATGGATCCAAGTGTATTTTACTTGCTTTAAGTGTGTTGAGTCAATTGTATTGCAACTGATATATTGTAATATTTGTTTGAACTTTGCTTCTGATTGCACATATACAATTGAATAAATACTTAATTTGTCCGTATCCCAATGCCTGTATCAAATCATCGTCTGCTGGGAGACCTCAAACCTATTCAGATCGTGTTGATTGGTAAGAAAAGACTCTGACACCACATCTAGACCTGACTTTAGCATTAACTTGGTGGTGGGTGCAACATACAGTTCACTTCTTCATCACTCCAATTAGCCATTACTGTAATGACAGTAGTGGTATTAACCCCTGTCAGACTGCCGGAATGCTGCCTCTGACCTGGGCTGACCCTGTTTTAAAGAAACCCTGATGGGATTTGCCACTGCATGATAATGTAAGCATACATGTGAGTTTGCTGACAATTTATGGTATTTGAACATGAGGTGATTTTTATTTTGGAAAATACGAGGTTCAAAGACACCTTTATATGTACGGATCTTCTTGTTCTATGTAAGCTTTGATGTGAGCATCATATTTTCTTTGAAATATCTTGACACAAGTCGAGTGATCTTTCAGATATAAAGACATGAAGTACCTACTTCTACGTGGGATTCTGGATTTTCATATTTTTGGAAATTTGAGGACATACTATACTATAAGACTTCTCTGTGTTTGTTTTTTGTTTCCATGTCTTTGGGGAGAGAACATCTATGAAGTTCCTAAAGACCTATTCAGAGATTCTGAACGAAAAAATCAAGGAGGGTAAAAATTGTACCACTATTTCAAATAATTACATATTCCATTAGTGGAGCGCGATTATCACTTTTTCTGTATTATTACCTGTTTGTATCAAGTTTTTAATAGCACTTGTTAATATTTTCAGCTGTTATTTCTCCTGCACTATAACGGTTTTAATATTTGTTAGTTTCAAATATAAAAACAGCTATGCATGCGATTGCAATTACCGACTATGGACCTTATGTAAGGGTTCATGCTAAGGAACATTAGTCCACTGTTCTAACGTAAGTTTTTTTTTTTTTTTTAAACAAAAACAAATACCACATATGACCTTAATTACATTGAGAGATGTTATATCCAATAAGATTTGTTTCAGTCAATGAGCTCATAATTGTATGTCCATAGCTGAAGTAAAATATTATGTCAAATATATTGAAAGTCTTATTCACCTTAGAAGCCGTATTTGGTGTCCACGACAATTAGTGATATCACAGTAAAGTAATACTCATGTAGCTCCAAATGATCGAGAATAAATTGGAGCCACATGAGTATTACTTTACTGTGACATCAGTAAATGTCTTGGACTCCAAATGCGGCTTTGGAAAACAACAAACCAAGAAACACGGACATGTACCGTCCTCTAAGGGCTCAGTCCTGGCATTTGCCAGAGAAATGCATGGGCTGAGCGTTCATTGGCTGAGAGAAATGAGCCTCCACCTCTCTCAGCCAATGAGCAGTTCCCACCATTGACATCAATGGTGGGAATCGTAAGGCAACCTTTAGTAACCTAGCGGTTCCCACCTTTGAAGTCAATGGTGGGAACTGGTTATTGGCTGAGAGAGGTGGAGGCTCGTCTCTCTCAGCCAATGAATGCTCAGCCCATGCATTTCTATGGGAAATGCCGCAGCTGAGCCCTCATTCACAAAGTACCGTCCTTACAGGATGGCACATGTCCGTGGGGTCCTGTTTTCTCGTTTTGTTGTTTTACAGAGATGCTGGGTGTCTACATGGACACAGGAGGACTGGAACAAGGGGTAGGTGAGTATGCATTTTTTTTTACAAGTGTTGTGGATGTTACATGGACAAGAGGACATGAATAGCTACAGGAATTGCAGGTGAGTATGTATTAGTGAGTGAGTGCACGTGAAATAAAATAATAAAACCTCTGTGTGCTATGTTTATTTTAATATTTATTTTGCAGGTGAACTAGAGGTACCAGCATGCCCTTAATGCTCTGAGTTATGGTACTTGTGGTTCTCCAAGTACCAGCATGCAGGGGGGGCTTGCTGGGGCCTCTAGTTCTACTGTAAAAGAAAATATTATTCAATCTATTTTTTACACAATCAACCCAGCACCCACCACTCAGGGGACCCCTACTCATTTTGTTCCCTGTATTTCCACAACCAGGACTGGTTCACTGAGCACGGTGCTGGTTGATGAAAATACAGGGCAACCCTACATTTTTTCCCCTGTATTTTTACACCCAGGACCAGCTCAGAGAAGCCCAGTGCTGGTTGTGCTTTTAGGAGGAACCCCACATTGTTTATTTTTTATTTTTAACATTTTATTATTTTTTTAACACAGAAGCATGCACGGAGCTCATGGATCTGTGCATGTTTCTGTGCAACTAGGACCTGCTCAGGCTATACTCGCTAGCCTAAAGCAGGTCTGTTTTTTTACAGGTTTTAGGTCAGTAATAGTGTGCGAGTTAAAACTCGCTCTCTACTACTTTGGTTGTACCCCCACAATGGCAAAACATATGGATAGAAGTTTGCCATTGCGAGTTGCGGGGGTGTGAGGAACATGTGAGTTAGTATGTTCTTGTATGCTAATACATAGGGTGAGTGCTAAAAATGTACGAGTATAGGCTATACTCGCACATTTTCAAACCTCGTAGCCTATTACATTTAGCTCCTTAAACTAAAAGAGTTTTCAAATTAGATTCAAATAAAATTGTGCCTGTAAAATACCATTACAATAAGACATTTTCCCAAAGTATTTGAGCTATTTCCTAGATTTTCTCTTAGTAGATTTATCCAACAATATCTTGAAATAATAACATCTTTACTTGCTTTTCCACAGCCCTAATTGCAAACTTCCCCACTAGAATCTTTATGCCATTGTAGACCATCCTCTAAAGGACAAATATCACCTACTGTATCTACTGTACCAACTCCTATGTTTGTACAATTAAGCAACTAAAGAACCACATGCAGGCCTGGCGACAGTGGGGTACAAAGGGACACTTGTACCGGGCCCCGAGATTCTGAGGGGCCCCGACCCCTCGTGAATTTTGGGAGCCCAGTTCACGTGTCTCCCTTACCTCTGCCAGCTGCTGTGTAAGCACAGGGGCTGGGAAAAATTAAACCGAGACACAGGGGCTGGGGAAAATGAAGCCAAGAAAAATGGTAGCTGGGAAAAAAGAAGCCAAGGGGGCTGGGGAGGGGGGGCTGAGGATGAGGGGGGGTGACAGCCACTGGCTGAGGAAGAGATGGGGAGCACAGGGCTGGGGGAAATCAAGCTGAGAAACACAGGGGCTGGTAAAAATGAAGCTGAGAGACACGGGGACTCGGGAATAAATATGAGAGACATGGGGGCTCGGGAATAAAGATGAGAGATGGGGGCTTCAAAATTAATCTGACAGAGTGAAACAAATGAAGCTGAGAGACATGGGTGGGGGGATAATGATGCTGAGCGAGATAGGAGATATGAGTGGATGGCTACAGATGGAGAGGCAAAGGGGATGAGGCTGGAGACAGGCATTTTACTGGAGTGATGAGGGTTGAGGCTGGTGCAACACAGGTGAGGCTAAGGCTGAGACACAGTTGGGAATGAAGCTGGAGAGACACGGGATGAGCCAAATGCCAAACTGCATGTACCTACTGGGAGGGAACAGGGTGCCCCAAAAGCATGAGTGTACCAGGCCTCAAGATTTCTGTTGCCGGCCCTGCCCACATGAGTGCAAGTGGGAAGAGGACATAAGGGCGGCTCTGGAATACATGGAGTGGTCATGATTTAGGATTAATAACTCTGTATATGTCAAGGAGAATTCATATGAATATGATGGTATCAGGTTAGGGCCTGATTCAGAGATATGCGTTGACCCATTGATAATCTGGCTACAAGTCTGTAGAAATTATGTAATTCATCAAGTTCCGAAAAAGCATTTTTTTTGGAACTTGATGGTGTTACTGTAGGCCATTCTGAGATGATGTACAGCACCTGAATGTGTTCACAAGCTGCCGTTTACACAGCAGATTGTGCAGCAGTGGGATCTATTCAGATCCCTCTCAGCTGTGTCTTACCGCACTGCAGCTGCCAGCTCCTCCAAAAGTTTGTCCCCTGTCTTCTGTTCCCGCAGCCTGAGTGGTGCTGGGGACCCGGAGCCTTCTGGCATCAGTTCTGTCCAGCAGCAGGAGCAACGGGGGACAGTATGCAGGGTGACAGTGGTATGGGATGGCGAGGAGGGTGCACTTACAAGGTGTGAGGAGGCGGGGAGGGAGACACCGGTGGAGAATATGGGGGATGCAATACGCTGCACAGACAGGGGGAGTGGAAGCAGGGAGGGAGACACTGGGGGAAAGAATATGCTGCACAGATTAAGCAGACACTGGGGCAGAGGATGCGCTGAGGAGAGGGAGCAGGCACTGGGAGAAAGGATATTTTAAGGGGGGAAGCAGGCACTGGGGTAGAGTATACGCTACGGGGAGGGAGTAGGCACTGGGGTAAAGGATGGGCTTCGGTGAGGGAGCAGGCATCAGGGGAGAAGGTGCACTGCGGGATGAGAGCAGACACCAGTGGTGAGGATACGGGGAGCGAGCAGACACCTTGGGAGAGGATGTGGGGATGGGGAAAAGACACCGGGGAGAGAAGATATGGGAGGAAGTGTAGAATCTGTGCAGAGGATACAGAGAAAGCAGGGGAAATATCTTGCACTTCCAAAGAGCTGTCTCTGCAAAAAGAGCAGCTTCTCAGAAGTGATAATTTAGAAAAGGAGGCATGATGAATTCCTTTGATATTTGCTCTGAACTTGTTGTGAGTTCAAAACATAATTATCACTTATAATTTTTTCTCCTGATGATAGGCCCCTAAATGTGTGACTTCTTTGCCATGTTGAGTCCAAGCATTTCCTAATTGCCATACTGGATTAATTAGTAATACCCAAGTCTATGGAAAACCCTGCAATCAGCTGAAAACCTGTCTGCTGTGCAATCCCTGGAGCTGCTACTAGCTGTTGGAATTGGAGCCCTACTAGTGGGTTTGCGTATTAATATACACTTGTATTGATATACTGGAGTCTTACAAAGACTGTGCATGATACGGTATGTGGTCTGGAAGACGGCGGTCGAAATGCCGACTGCCGGCTTCCCAACTGTCAAATCCCGGCATGGGACTAATGCTAGGCATCGAAATCCCAACGCCTATCATTATCCACCCATCGAAATCCCAACGCCCAGCATACCGAACGAAGGTAAGCCGAGCATTGGGAGCGGACAGCGACGGGGGGGAGGGTTAGGTTTACGGGCTCCCGAGGGGACTTAGGGTTAGGAACTCCCCCTGGGAGGTTAAGGGTTAGGCTAGGGAAAGGGGAGGTTAGTTATGCACCCCCAGGGGGGAGGTTAGGGTTAGGCATCCCCCCGGGAGGGTTAGGTTTAGGGTACGGGGAGGGGGGGTATGTTTAGGCACCCCTGGGAGGAGGTTAGAGTTAGCCACTAGGGGGGAGGTTAGGGTTAGGCACCCCTAAGGGAGGGATAGGGTTAGGGGGGAGAAGGTTAGGGATAGTGTAGTTCCTTACCTTGTCGAGATCTTCACTCTTCTGTCTTCCGGTGTTGGTATTACATCCGCCGGGCTCACGTCCGGCGGTATGTCATACCAATTCCCATTATATGGTACAGTTTGCTGTCAATAAATTAAGACTTTGGAGAGACTGCCCCTATTATAACAACTGGCATATACAGTACATGTGAGCATTTGCAAATTTGCAAATAAGTTTTTTATTATGAGCACCTTGGCTGGAAGAGATATTATCCCTAATTGTTAATTAGTTTATATTGGTATATGAAGTTCTATTTAATACTGCTGGGATGCTAAATGTGCATATGATACATTTTAAAATATATTTTTATTTTCTGTGTATGAATACATTTTAAATACATTTACTACTGGATTTATTGTCTCAGCAAGACACAGCAACACATTTTTTAGGGGTTTTTTAGGGTCATGCACACAATGTGACCACAACTAAATCAGACCATCTGGGGTAAATTTACTAAAGTGAGAGTTTTTAGAAGTAGAGATGTTGCCCATAGCTACCAATCAGATTCTAGCTATTATATTCTAGAAGGTGTTAGTTACATGTTTAGCAGAATCTGATTGGTTGCTATGGGCAACATCTCCACTTCTAAAAACTCTCACTGTAGTAAATGTACCCCTGTGTCTTGTAAAAGCTGCAGTTGTAGTGAGTAAACAGGAATCCACTGTTTTGACAAGATGGAAGGAGTTCCATGAGATTGACTGTTTCCTATGTGCTACAGCTGAGCAGTTGTGTAGTCCCCAATAGGGGTAAAACCTTTTAAGATTCAAAAATCTGAAATATTTTACAGCATGAATCGTAGTAATGCCTGCGTCTCTATTTATACCGTTATATTTACTCTGTTGGAATGTCCAGGCACAGGTCAACCAGAGAATGCAGAGCACTAATATACAGCTGAACTGCGATACCACTACACTGTTGTAGGGATAAGGACAGTAACTGTGTACACTACGCCGATAATGAGTTATATTTAGAAAATTAGCAAATCTGTGTGCAAAGTCTCCTAAACACAGAAATGCATGGTTATGAACTGCACAATAGTCTAATGTAGATTCCACCACTACATAATAGGCCTGATTCAGAGTTGGACGCTATTGCTGCCGCAGCTGTGATTTTTGCAGCTGAGGATTTGTGAAAATATGCTAACGCAACAGCGGCCAGGACTTGTACTGAGACACCCACCGGAGCCATCGCAGCTGTCTGCAACTGCATACACCTACATAGCATGGGACGCAGATCATGCAAACATCCACATCTTGAGTGAGTCTATAGTCACTAAGGAAGGCTGCCATAACTGAGAAACTGGAGCCCTGTTTCCTGTGTATGGGATCACAGATGCAGGATGCGACACGCCCCATTACGGTCGAGACACATCTGCATTTTTAGCCGACACTCCCCGTTGCCATCCACAAACGCTCCCTGCCTCTCAATCACAGTGCAAATAAAGACTTTAAGCATGCAATTACGGTAATGTACTTTGACACATGCGCAGTGCGACCCAGACACATGAGCAGTGGCAAAAAAGTCCCTCCATTTGTGAAAACATCGGCATTGTGTACAACTCTGAGTCAGGCCCAATGTTCTGATGAATTGATTTTGTGCTTCCCATTTATCTTCTTTCAGTAGTAACATGGGGATAATGAAATATGTGATGAGCATACTTGCTGACTTCTTTGAATTCCTCTCCAGTAATTGGTTTAAACCCTTGCATCATAATCCCACAAATCATGGGTCTAAGATAAGGGGCGACACATCATATTGGCCCTGCCCCTCCCCACGGACCCGTAATTTACGTAATTATTCTCCCAATTCTGCCCACTTCAACAGGAAAAGGTCTGGATGCAGGAGGTCCAACCACTTCTGGGGGACTACCTGAAATATCATGAGTCTCTCCTATGTTCTGATAGAGTAGGTCAGTATGATGAGATGGCTAGTTTACAGGTACTCAGCTGAACTTAATACATTGCTCCGAACTTGCCACCACCTTTCATTTGTATGTCATACCACCCATCTGCATTTTACTAAAAACTGCTAATGTACTCATTATTGGCCCTCCGTATTGTATATTGTCGCTACATGGTGTAAAGACGCCTGGCCTAAAGACACATGGGTAGTTTTTCATAGAGATCATTTCACGTTCCATACTCTTAAAGTACTCTGCTCAACAAGTTGCATTAGACTCTAAACCGCAATAGACAATGTATAATATTGTACACATTACTTGGAGTAAAGATGCATGCAGGATTGTCGTGCTGGGTTGGTCCCTTCCCCCAAAACCTAAGCCAGCATGAGTTATCACAAACTTCACAGGGGGGTGGGGGTGGGGAAGATGCCTACAGTATGAAAGTTCTACACTCTGTGATTTGTGCCATGGTCCTTACAATTTCGGTGGCCTCCAGGAGCACTGCTTGAAATTATCACTTGTGTCAAGACAAAACCGCTATAGACATTATAAAGTACTTATTACAGGCCGTCTGTACTGTATACTATTGGGCACTATCCACCTCCCTTCATCTCTATGTTATGCCACCCAGCTGCATTAGACTCTAAGCATGCTTAACATGACATACACAATAGGTGTAACAGCTATTACTGTATGTCTGGCTTGCATGGGCGAGTGGGTAAGGTGAGTGCTTTACATAGCTGGTCCTTCGAATTCGAGGCCCGGAAAGGGAAGATGTCATATTGTAAACAGTATTTTTTATTTATTTTTTAATTTACAATACAGGATTAAATAAAAGGATTAAATCATTTGGTGTGTGAGTCCTGTGATTTACATTAATACATATCTGCATTGGTGTGAAGACGCATGTGCAGCATTTCTTAAAGACAGAGGAATTCAAGTTCAATTATTATTAAGGTACTCTGCCGAATTTAATACATCTCTCCGAACTTGCCAGCACCTTTCATTTCTATTTCGTGCCACCCAGCTGCATTTTACTCTAAACCGCTATAGACATTGTTTTGTACTCATTACAGGCCATCCATACTGTATACTGTCGCTACATGGTGTAAAGACGCACAAGCAATTTTTCTTAAAGAGAGATCATTTTAGGTTCAATACTTTATGCATTGCTCCATTCTTTCCGCTGCCTTTGGTGTTCCAAATATGGCCAGTGGTGAAGGAGTGCTAAACATTGCAGGTCCTTCAGGTGAAAGTACAGTATAAAATACTTAATTGTTGTTGCATGTGTCTGAACCTTCAGCCGACAACTGGGATAAATCAAGTGGACAATATGGCCAACAAGAGCTATGAGGCATGTTTGCTGTATGCAGTGAGTTCAGCAGCAGTGCCTTACCACAATTCAGGACTACCGTATAGTCTAACAAATGACAGATTTTGTCAGCCAATCAGCAGGCGGCACTACAGAATCTTCATTGGCTATTTGACGCATGCGCAGTGCAGTTTCGGAAAAGCGACATCTGGTGGACAGAAAGTTGTATTACATTCTCCGGCTTTTCCAGCGATTCAGTACATTAGGTTGCGACTTACTGCAGCATGATGCGACTTAGAACACCAAGCAGCGGCACGGCAGGGCACGAATAGCACGGTGCACTATATGGCATATGGAGCAAAGATGTAGCAGGATACATCTGTAAAGTGAAAATATACAGGCAGTGGTTATCACGCGATCAAACTGATCACTGAACTCGAGAACAAGATGTAGGAATCAAGGCACTGAAACACCAAGAGTTTGCACCAATAACCAAGTGCCGTGGCTTAGATCTAATTGCCATAAAAAGGAAGATGGCAAGTTATGTCATTAATGGAGGGAGTGGGAGGTCAGAATAAGCGCTGTGGGACCAAGCAGCCAACAGTGTCACAGAGCACACCGGGTTGCTATGGCAGTGAACTGCTGTGACCCAGGCCAGGAGTTCATACTACATACTCAGAATGCCAAGCTCCAGACCACAGCAGTAGACCTCCCTGCATCCTGCAAGACACCCACCTTCAGTGCTCCGGTGAGTTGTTACAAAATGCTGGGCAGCCAGCGCAACCTAAGGACACACCTGGTGCCTCTGCAGACAGCAGAGTGCCCCACAATCTACAGAAAGATTCCGCCAAGGAATGCGTCCTGGTTGGTGCCACCGCTCGCACCACCCTCTGAATGGCCTTGCATGTCACTGCAGATTGGGACATGAGGCTTTCTTACCTAAATCCAAACAGCTTGGTGGTAGGAGTTGGGTCTATACATCAATGTGGTGAATATAATGGTTATATTTAGTGCAGAAGTCTGGGAAGACTTGGCATCACTTGGCCAGTTTAAAATGTATTGCAATTGGTGGAACTAACACTTCCTGTTGAGCAGAGCCTGGAGTAGCTGGATTAAAATGAATAATGTCTTTAGTAAGTGTGGAGAATCCAGTGTCTTTTTATGATGTATTTTATATCTAAGAACATAAAAAGGATAAAAAGAGTAGTCAAATTAATAAGGGAATACATCAGCAGGACACGTGAATGGGTTGTTTATAATTGTAATGCCATGCCAGGATCTCCGCTCGGTGACCATGTGTAAATAGTAGATAGACGTCTATTGCATGTTTGTAAAGATACATCTTATATTTTTGAATTTGTAGCATAACAAGAGCCATAACAAGGTGGGGAGGAGGAGCCTTTATGTAAGCAGATGCCAGGACCTGATACGATACTTTATGTATTTTACCAGCACTTTTAATAGTTCACATCAAAAGTAAATTTGCTGTATTTTGTGAAGTGGATAAACAGCATACAGACAAAAATGTACTTTATACAGGATAGTTGAACTGCTATACTGTTGTGAGCAAGCTGGCTATAAGGGAATGTTGTATATACTTTATATTACTGTATAATTATTAGAGTATTCAAATGATTTGTTATTATTGTTTATTAAAAAGCTTACCTTTCTGGTAACAGATAAGTCATTTAAATAATTAGTAATTAAATAATTAGAAATGTCAATTTAGAGATTTAGGTGCTGGGAATGTAAAACAAAGTGCAGTGCAGCGGTGAGGGCAAATAAGTTAGTAAATACATTCTTGATTGTAATGATAATGGCCTAGACAGGAAAAAGCTACAATTATAAATGAATAAGATTGTAAGATAAGCTGTAAGCGGTTACAAAGATTAATGTTTGTAAAGACTATGGGCCTCATTTGTAGAGTTGGGAACAGTGACGGATTTTACCTGCAGATCCCCCCCCCCCAGTAAAGTGGCAGTGACTTCCCATTGGAAGCGCTCCCTGCTAATCACAGGATGTACAAGCAGCCCCAGGGGGAGGTGTCTTCAGCAAATAGCAGAGAGAGCACTTCCATTGGGAAGTCAGCCTTATCTGCTTGTTGATTTGTGAACATGAGCAATATCGCATATTTCAGATCGGTCGGAGGTAGGAGCCATCGCTGATTGAGAGGGAAGGTGGTTCTAGCAAATTCTAAATCTAAGTCTTAAAATATAGCTGCATTGGGGACAATGCATGTTTCCGTATCATTGCTGCTTGCTTCATCTCCAGTGTCTCATGATGCACCCATGGTTCATAGTGTGTAACTATACTCTGCAGGATCTGCACTCTGGTACCATGTTAAGTGCACAAGAGAAAATCCCATCCTATTGGTTTGGTGAACTTTTGCAAATTGCTTCGACGCCCAGTGTGTCAACTTTTTCCTGTACCCCAGTTGCTTGTGAACAATGTTGTGCACAGTACTCAGTGGGATGTTCAGTTTGTCAGCAATATGACTGATATGATGCACAGTCTAATGGCCGTAAAGGGAAGCAGTCGTCTACCTGCTCTGGCCAGGTAGGAAATTAGAATGAAATAGAGAACATTACACCAGGGCCGAAACTAGTGTTTTTGTCACCCAGGGCAAGAAAGTAATTTGGCGCCCCCTCCCCCTAGTAATTCCCTCGCAGCAGTGCCCCCATAGTAATGCCCCTTCAGTAGTGCACCTATAGTAATACCCGCTGAGGTAATGCCCCTGTACTAGTGGCCATATGGTAATGTTCCCATAGTAATGCCCCTGTAGTGCCCAAATAGTATTGCCCCTGTAGACCCCATATAGTAATGCCCTCTAGTAATGCCCCTGTAGTGCCCATTTAGTAATGCCCCTGTAGTGCCCCCTAGTAATGCACCTGTAGAGCCTCCTGGTAATGCCCCTGTAGTGCCCATGTAGTAATATCCCTAGTTATGTCCCTGTAGTGCCCATTTAGTAATGCCCTTGTAGTGCCCATGTACAGCCCCCTACTAATGCCTCTGTAGAGCCCCCCTGGTAATTCCCCTGTAGTGCCCCCTGATAATGCCCCCATAGTGCCCCCTGATAATGCCCCCTGATAATGCCCCTGTAGTGCTCCCTGATAATGCCCCTGTAGTGCTCCCTGGTGATGCCCCCGTAGAGCCGCTTACACACACACACACAAAATAAAAAAAAAAATACTTACCTTAAACCCCGCTCCCGTGATCGCCGCCGTTGGGTCCGCCCGGCTGCTCCTCGGCACTATGGGAGAGACGTCATTACGTCTCTCCCATAGTGCCTGTGGGGAGAGCCGGAAGCTGGAGTTCAGAAGAGAACTCCAGCCTCCGGCTAGCGCGGCGCTGCAGAGAAGAGCCGGGCGCCCGCTGGTAATAAAATCTCAGCGGGCGCCCGCATTAGAGTCTCCCTGCAGCGCCGGGCTGGAGGTCACTGACGCCGGGTGCAGCGGCGCACCCAGTGCATGTGCACCTCCAGCCCCCCCTAGTTGCGGCCCTGATTACACACGTAAGAGGTCTTGTTACCTTACTTGTTGAACCACTCTCATATATTTTTGTATGTAGCCTGACATTGGACAAAGTACATAGGGGTGGGGAAGCTGAGGATCATACCACTGGCAGGGGTTTCCTCTGGCAATGCTATCGCTGATGTAAACCCTTTCATGTATAGTGCAAACTGTTCAAAAAGCTGCTTGACCTTTGAGGAATTGGTACATGTATTATTCAGAAAAAAAAATGCATTGAAGAGAGAAGGCAGCTGAAATATTGTGTGTTCAATAGGAATTCAGGAATTTTCTAGTCTTCAAGAAAGTAATTTCATTCAGGCAGAAAGATGTGTGACTAGCAAGCAATACATTCTCTACGGCCTTGTATCTGACATAATATGGCTAATAATTACAAATGCAAAGTAGATAGACACGACTGGGCTCCTATGTGCGTTGAATGCAGATTGGAGTTTCATACATAATGAGGGACCTTGTATTGTATCTTTCACGTCTATGTTTATTTATATGCATATCAGGTTCCATCTCCCTATTAATCCTTTCTATGGAATTCACTACCCCAGGACTTGTAGGAGGTTTGTTGTTTTACAAAGTTCAGATTCGTTAGAATGTCAGCCAAAGAATGGAAATTGTGGTATCTGAATATTTCTCACAGAGTCATAGGTCTGATTGCAAATTAGCTGTCTCCTATTTAATACATTATCATTCCGCTGATAAAAGAGAAATATAGTTATTTTGTAAGGCTATCCCAATCATGTGTAGTGAGTGACTTGGAACAATACAGCAAACATTAACACAGTAATAGAAGTAAATACTATATAGGTCCTGATCCTGGGTTGCATGTAATTCTGAATGTGGACGAATGGAGTAAATTTGAGCAAACTGCGCATGCTTAGCAGGCTGCATACCTAATGTACTTATTAGCGAATCTGATTCACACGCATTTCGGTCGCTTCTTATTTGCATGGGCATTACAGGCTGGCAACGGGGCAGTAATGGGGCATTCGCACATAGATTAAATTTGATGCTGATAAAAATGATGATGACTGTGGTCACATTGAATGTTGGGGGTGCTGCAATTGTATAGATGCATCTAAGAAAACCGTCAGATGTTCGTGTGGGACTTCCGATCACAATTATAAGACTCATAGAGGGACGTGCAGTCAGGGGAGGCAGAGCCTCCCATGTCGTACTACTGAGATTTGATATAAAAATTATTAGAATAATAGAAAGTGTCACGCTTGCCACTGAGGGGTTGAAAGCAGAGGTCCAAGGTTGGGGGTGGAAATCGGAGGTGAGGTGCTTGAATGTACAGTATGATCTCATTCACAGAGTTTGGACGGTAACGAGACCTTATCAATGGTACGGAATCTAACCTGCTGGGAGGTGTTCACCAGTGACCCCTACCAATCGCGGTCCTTTGATCTTGTATACACACAGATGGTAGCCCGAGAATTATGCCTCCCAGGAGGCATAGCTACACCAGGAAATGGTACTTGAGGTACCCACAGGTAGAGGTGTATAGACGCACTATTGCATCAGTAGGTTGCACACAGGCTGAGGTGGTATGACGCACTGTTGAGTTAAAGGTAGCACAGAGTTAGTACACAGGCTGAGGTGTTATAACGCACTGTTGCGCTAAAAGTAGCACCGAGTTTGCACACAGGCAGAGATGTTGTAATGCACTGTTGCACTGAAGGTAGCACTGAGTTGGCACACTGGCAGAGATGGTATTACTGAGTTGCACACAGGCTGTGGAGGTATGACGCACTGTTGCACTGAAGATAGCACAGGGTTAGCACTCCGGCAGAGATGATCAAACACACTAGAGAAGACACGGAAGAAATCTCAGAGGAACCTGGAACGAGGACACGGCTAGCTTACACTAGGAATGACAAACGTTGTTCAGGCAACTTCCTGGAGTCCTGGAGGCGGTTATATACCAAGGGGTAGCAGTTGATAGGAGTACAGCGTCAGCTGACCGAGACCATGCTACCATTGGTTGGAGATACTGTCACATGAGAAGGACTGTCATGGCGTCGCCCATGACGGGAACCATGATCCCCAAGATACAAGACCAACCATGGAAGTCCGCAAGCGCCCAAGGCAGAATACTCAGCCCATCACCCGCCACCGCACCAGACGTCTGACCGCATGAGAAGTCAGGGGAAGCCGGCGTGGAGGTAAGAGACGGCCTGAACCCTGACAAAAAGATATTTATAACTTATAAACATCTTCTTTGTTTATTGTAATAATTTTTATAGTTAACACTCGCCAGCTTTGTGGAGCTCCCTGGGACTGCAGAGCAGGGCTGCCGTGCCCAGGTACAAGGAGGGGGCAATGCCAACCAAGGAGGTGTGGCCAGACCCCCTCATTCCGAAAAAAAAGACTATGTTCGCGGCCGCGCGCACCGCATAGGGGCGCAGGTGTCAGGGGGTGGGGCGCAATCGCTCCCCCCTTCTGCATATAATGCAGGGAGAGAGGACTGACTGCTGCTGCAGCAGCCTCTCTCCCTAACCCGGCACACAGTGTGATTGCAGCGTGTGTGCTGGGGTGGGGAGAGAGGCTGTTGCAGCATCAGTCAGTCCTCTCTCCCTGCTGCCCAAACTTGACGGCGGCGGCTGGGATGGGGTGGGGGGCGGTCTGCAGGACCCAGGCCCCCGCCGGGCCTCTTCAACAGGCCCGAGCCCGGGTAAATAATACCCGCCCCCACCTGCTGCAGAGAGACGAGAGTTGAGGCAGCAACAGCTCAGCCTCGCTTCTGTATAGTCAAAGCACTGCTTGCAGAGCTGGGGACAGGGCATGTCTCAGAGTATGGGGGGGGTGCCTTGAGCACTGATGGACACCTTGGATGTGTCATGTGACCAGGAAGTGCACTGCAGTGTATAGAGATCGGTAGCAGCAGCAGCAGCAAGAGAAGATACAGTGATGCAAGTAGGAGAATCAATTGATACTGAAGAGTTACAGTGAGTAAGGATTGAGACAGGCTCCCAGCACTTAGACCCATCTCCATGTGTGCCTCCCCAGCCATTGACCTCATCGCTTGTCACTGGACTCATAGTGATGTGGACATCCGGACCTCACCATGATATCCGACAGTACATCAAGTAGAATTGCATTCCCGTCTAAATGTGTTGATAAATACAAACTATACAACCTGTAAAGAAACATGAATATCAGGAGAGGAAGGTAGCAATGTACAGTATATAAAGTATCTTCCAATAATGATGCAAGATAATGACAGTCTGAATTTAGACTTCAGTACCCATGCCACAAAGCTGGATCAGATACAATTTACAATTATAGCTAAACTGAAATGAACTTTATCTTGTGATTGAATTTGCCCTTATCAGTTAAAACTTTGCCTACTTGTGTGCCAAACTCAGGACTGTGTAGTCAACGCTAACTTCTGCAGTGTTATACTGTATGTATAATGGCTGCAGGGTGTGGGAGGTTCTTATACCGCTTTTCCACCAAAAACCCGGGTCCGACCTGGGTTTTTGGACATGGGGCCTCATTCAGACCCACTCGCAAGCGGCTGTCCGCTCGCAAGTGGGTCGATGGTGTGCACTGTGCATGCGCACGACAGAGGGAGCTCCGTCGTGCGCATGCGCCAGACGCGACGAGCGAAGGACTTTCCTTCGCTCGTTGTGTCTGATCAAAGGGGGTGTGCTGTCGATGTTGATTGACAGCACGCCCCCTTTGGTGGGCGTGCCGGGGGCGTGCCTGCCAGACGGAGGCGTTCCCAAGGGAACGCCTACCGTCAGAAGCCGGCCCCACTGACATCACTAGTGATGTCAGTGGGAGTGATTTTTGCTCTGATAGAGCCAAAATCACTCCAGGGCTTGTGGTCGAAAACCCCGACCACAGGCTTCTGGTCGCACTGGCGATGGTCGCGATGGTCAAGACCATCGCGACCATCATCCTGCACGCTCGTATGTGCTGTGGGTGGTGACCCACAGCTATACGAGCGTCCAGGAGGACGCTCCATTTTTATGGAGGACGGCCCTCATTCAGAGCGAGCGCTCTGCTCAGAGCATCCGGCTCTGATTGAGGGCCATGGTTCCAACTCAGGTGAGACCCCGTTTACACTGCACCTTCGATCTGGGTTATTCCCAGGTCAGTCCCGTTCACACTTAACCTGGGTCTGCCTTGCTAAACTTGTGAGGTCATAAAAAGTGGGAGGTGACTGCTCCACAGCCACCAGTCAGCTCATTTTAGGCATGACCCAGGTTGGATAACCCGGGTTGTGCCGTTTACACGGCACCATTACCCGGGTCCATCCTGGGTCCGACCCTGGTAGCTACCTGGGTTGTATTCCTGGGTCACTTGACCTGGGTTATTTTTTCAGGGACCCTTTTCCACTGAGCCACGACCCGGGTTGACCCGGCAATAACCCGGTTTATTGCAGCAGTGGAAAAGGGGTATTTGTCAAGGGGCCCACATCACACACTCTGCATCTTGCCCTGTGGCTGCCTCTGCCATGTTTCCAATATTAGCAGAGATGGTGATGACATAAGGTGATAGTGTAATCTGTCACAATAATGCGTATGCGGAATTTGCTGGGAGCAGAAGTTCTTCCAATGAATTGATACACCAGAGTATAGAATAACTTGCTAGTGTGTGAGTGTTGTTGATTAGATGTATAACGCAGTAGTCAATGCTGGTGGCATTTAGTCCACACGTGTTATACTTAACCAGTTGTTAGATTTATGATATATCAGGTAGAACAACAGGTAGCATGTGACACAGGGAATTACACAGGTGTAACAGTGGTAGATGCAATACACTGTTTGTGGCAGCCTGGAGCTCAGGGTATTGCTGGTTGTTATAGTGATCGCGGTTCTTTCACCAGCAGTTAGTAGCACAGGTGGTCTAGTGTATAATAGTGGTGGTATAGTGTACTTGCCGGCATACAGCAGGGCACTGTAGGGCTCCTTGGTAGTGAGAGTCTCCTGGTCCGACCTGTCCTCATGGATGCTGGGGAGTAAAGATGCAGAGAGACGCCGGACATGCGCAGTAGTGCACATCAGAGGTCAGACCTCTACTAGTTGAGTCCTGATGGGTCAGATATTGACCACCGGCTCTCTCCTGCCTGGATAATGCTGGAGGGAGGCAGCGCAGGAGTGCACTGCTTCCAATATGGCACATGGCACAGGCACAGAAAGTAGCCAAGACTCTGGCACTGTTTCAGATTCCTTGTCACCGTGTGCCATATTTTCAAGGAGGACCAGTGCGGCCTTCTTTCAAAAACGGGGGTGTCTTGGTCCCGTTTTCTGGGAGTGGTGAGGCCAGTGTCTGTGTCTTCCGACGCATATTTACTGGCCTCGGCTATGGAGCTGAGATGGCCATTCTGAGCAGCCTAAGGACATATTTTGTCCTCAGACACCTCCTGCAGCATTAGCATATTTCCTTTGGATGCAGCAGCGATGCAATGAGTGTCCATCTCTGAATTAGCCCCATAGTTTGCAGTGTAAGGAACAAAGGGGTAGATGTACTAAGCTTGGAGAGAGATAAAGTACCCACCAATCAGTCCTAACTCATTTTTCATACACAGCCTTTAAAATGACCGTCAGGAGCTGATCAGTTGATCTCTCTCCACTTTATCTCCCCCAAAGTTTTTTTTTATCAATACATTTTCTAAATCACATGTGGTCTAAATGCTACTAGACATTCAGAGTGTCTTTCTTACGCTCTTTACCAATCAGAAAGAAGGCATGGTGACATGTTTTTGATGGATGGGACGCAGGTAATGAGAGAGGGTGTACACTATGGGCCTGCTTCAGACCCGCTCGTGAGCGCTATGCGCTCGCAAGCGGGTCGATGGTGGCCCAGTGCACATGCGCACGACGGAGCCGGCTCCGTCGTGCGCATGTGCGAGACCCGGATAGCGACGGGCAAACCATCGCTCCGGGTCTCGTACCAAAGGGGGCGTGCTATTGATGTTGAGTGACAGCACGCCCCCTTTGGTGGGCGGGCCGGGGGCATGGCTGCCCAGATGTAGGCATTTCCATGGGAACGCCTACCGTCTGGGGCCGGCCCCACTGACATCACAAGTGATGTCATTGGGAGAGCTTTCGGCTCTGTTAGAGCTGAAAGCTCTGTGGGGCTTGTGGCAACGAGACCCTACCGCAAACCTCGACCATCTTCCTGGCCGCTCGCTATAGCTGTGGGTGGTCACCCAGAGCTAGAGCGTCTGGCTCTGAATCAGGCCCTGCGTACACAGCTACTCCAAGCTGATGTATAACAAGTGCAGCACAAAAGCAACAGTCTTCTCTAAATCAGAAGAGGAAGGAGATTTGGTTGAGATAAATGGTGAAGGACAGTTATGGTTGCCAGCAGCTGTCCTAACATTTCAACAGTTTCTCTCTGTCTTGCACTGTGTCAATTCATTCCAACTGTACCACAGCTGTACCACACCACCTTTAGCTGCACAGAAATGTCTGTCATCAATGGCTGCTTTATTATTGATTGCTGATAATGCTGCTTCCTTACAATGGCTACACATACTTTCCCCACCAACAGCTACCACTGTTATTTCGATAACCTCTGTAACAAGTTTTCCCAACTCTTGTTAGGGGCCTATTCATTACCACTAATGAGCCAGTGCATTAGTAGGGGCCCGATGTTGCCACCTAATATTCTGCATGCGGAAACCTACACCATCTTCATATGATATTGGTTCCTGGAGCTCCGCTCCTTTGCCGGATTGTGAAGAAGGATCCAATCGGATCTCTTCTCCAGTGCCAGCCGCTCCATGTACATGCGTGAACTCGGTTCACGCATGCGCACTAACACTGATGGGTCTGACCCATCAGGGTAAAGTAATGCCACTACTAATCAACAGCGTAACTGCAAGTGTTAGGGATCACGGAGACAGATGCTTTGCAGAGGACATCTCTACCTTCTGCTGAACCACTTGTTTGTCTAAATTTTCCCCAAAAATGGAATGAAAACGGTCTTTTTTATTATTTAATTAAATTTAGAATGTATTTTAAAAAATTAATTTAAAATTTATTGACAAAAAATATTCTTGGCTGTGGCTCGCACCCTCCCATAGGCCCCCACTGTAATTGTACCTTCCACCCCCAAGTATTAACAGATCCAGGGCTGGATTATAGACAGGGCGACAGGAGCGGTTGTCCTGGGGGCCCCACACATAGGGGGCTCCCACACTCTGTCCCCAGCCCCCGGCCACATCCCCCTGATGAACCTTTTTTTTTTTTTGGGCCTGCCGCGGCCTATGACTAAGCCCCGTCCCCGGGGCCAGCACAACATGCTCAGATGCTTCCTGTTGCTTGCCGTACGAAGGCCAGGTGGGATCAGGTTACACATCGCTGCTCTCCTATCCTCCCCCTTATCTGATCGTCTCGTCAGTGCCTGTGATTATGGCTGGCCGCTGGCATCCTACTGCTCTCCATCTTTGCAGGCAAAGTATTTGCTCCCCCCCCTACCCCTGATACCATCTGCCCGCCTGTACAGTATCAGCGGGTAGTGGTACTTCCTTGTGTGCCCCACAGTACAGCCACCCCTCCAGTGTGGGGGTACAGGTTGGTATATCAGTGGGGAAAGGTAATTCCCTGTGTATGCCCCACCAACCCATTGTGCCCATCTCACTTACTCCCCACCAAGAGTCCCCCAGCCAGTCCAGTCAGAGTGATCCCCCCTCATTTAGCCCAGTGTTCCCCACTTCTAACCGTCTCACTACCCCCTTCCCATCCTGCCCAGTGCCTTCCCATTCACAAAGTGTCCCCTCCACCCAGCCCAGTGTCCCCCACATCTCCCTGATCCACCATCCCAGTGTCTCCCATTCTGCCAGACCAGTCTCTCCTCTTCCCTCCCCCAACCATCTGACTGCCCTTAGCAAGAACCGCCTCACCCAGTCCAGTCACAGTGTGTCCCTCCTCATTCAGCCCAGTGTATCCCCTTCTCCAGTGTTCTCCCCTCCCACCAACATCTCACTGCAACTTTCCCATCCAGCCCAGTCTGTAAATATATTTACAGTCAGGTTCATTTAATTTGAGGGTAATTACATCCAAATCAGGTGAACGGTGTAGGAATTACAACGGTTTCTCTATGTGCCTCACACTTTTTAAGGGGCCAAAAGTAATGGGACTATCAACTCAAAAGCTATTTCATGGACAGGTGTGGGCTATTCCCTCGTTATTTCATTATCAATGAAGCAGGTAAAAGGTCTGGAGTTGATTCTAGGTGTGACATTTGCATTTTTAATCAGTTGCTGTCGACTCTCAATATGAGATCCAAAGAGCTGTCACTATCAGTGAAGCAAGCCATCATTAGGCTGAAAAATCAAAACAAACCCATCAGAGAGATAGCAAAAACATTAGGTGTGGCCAAATCAACTGTTTGGAACATTCTTAAAAAGAAAGAATGCACCGGAGAGCTCAGCAACACCAAAAGACCCGGAAGACCACGGAAAACAACTGCGGTGGATGACAGAAGAATTATTTCCCTGGTGAAGAAAAACCCCTTCACAACAGTTGGCCAAATCAAGAACACTCTCCAGGAGGTAGGCGTATATGTGTCAAAGTCAACAATCCAGAGAAGATTTCACAAGAGTGAATATAGAGGGTTCACCACAAGATGTAAACCATTGGTGAGTCACAAAAACAGGAAGACCAGATTAGAATTTGCCAAACAACATCTAAACAAGCCATTACAGTTCTGGGACAACATCCTATGGACAGATGAGACAAAGATCAACTTGCACCAGAGTGATGGGAAGAGAAGAGTATGGAGAAGGAAAGGAAATGCTCATGATCCAAAACATACCACCTCATCAGCGAAGCATGGTGGTGGTAGTGTCATGGCGTAGGCATGTATGGCTGCCAATGGAACTGGTTCCCTTGTATTTATTGATGATGTGACTGCTGACAAAAGCAGCAGAATGAATTCTGAAGTGTTTCGGGCAATATTATGTGCTCATATTCAATCAAATGCTTCAGAACTCATTGGACGGCGCTTCACAGTGCAGATGGACAATGACCTGAAGCATATTGCAAAAGCAACCAGAGTTTTTTAAGAATAAAAGTGGAATGTTATGCAATGGCCAAGTCAATCCCCTGACCTGAATCCGATTGAGCATGCATTTCACTTGATGAAGACAAAACTGAAAGGAAAATGCCCTAAGAACAAGCAGGAACTGAAAACACTTGCAGTAGAGGCCTGGCAGAGCATCACCAGGGATGAAACCCAGCGTCTGGTGATGTCTATACGTTCCAGACTTCAGGCTGTAATTGCCTGCAAAGGATTTGCAACAAAGTATTAAAAAGTGAAAGTTAGATTTAGGATTGTTTAGTTTGTCCCATTACTTTTGGACCCTTAAAAAGTGGGAGGCACATATAGAAACTGTTGTAATTCCTACACCGTTCACCTGATTTGGATGTAATTACCCTCAAATTAAATCTGAAAGTCTGCAGTTAAAGCACATCTTATGTATATATATGCGTGTAACAATTTCATGACTGTTTTACAGGACTGTTTTGAGGACCAATCACCAGACATTTTTCCTAAACAGAATCAAGAGATTGGAGCATCGATGTGAGAAGTGTATTGAAGTAAATTGAGAAAAATAAATGCCATTTGAACTTCAATTTCTCTGTTATTCATGGTCAGGACACCAACTTTTGGACCCACCTTTATACACAAGAGAAAACAGTATCTTCACAGTGTTATAAATAAATTGTAAAGTCTAATTATCCATTTAAACTGTAATTAAATATAAAAATGTCCACATCCATTCACTGGTCTACAAATCCAATAGGAAGCTGTATCCTACTATCCGCTAAAGGGGCCAATACACAAGCAGCTAATTCAGAGTTGCTAGATAGTGCTGCTGGTTTCATGATAAATTGATAATCATCATCACCAGACCTCCAGTACCGTACCTACAGAAGATATCCTTCCTAAGAAATGTACTGTATCACAGGATGCGTCTAAGTCTCATATGGTTGATTCTCCAGGCAACATTCTACATTATTGTGTACATGCCCTTACTGTATTTGGGCTGCAAGTTCAATATATTAAAAATATCTACTGTATATAGTGGCAAATTTTGGTGAACATGCGCAGTGCAGAAAAATATTGATGCCACAAAAATGTATACGTCCAACTCTAAATGAGGCACATAGTTTTATATGTTATTTCTCCAATTAATGGTTGTCTTTTTAATGTATAAAATTTAGTCTTTTCTTCAAGTTTTCCTGGTAGTGTTAGATTTCTAATAAAAAAATGCATGATAGGTACATGTTAAATAGGGGTCTTATACAGTAGCTGAATCCTAACCAACTATCTTGTTACTTATATCCCTTTTCATGCTGTCAAACAGAAAATTGCAACTAAGCACAAATTATAATCATAGTTGCCTACTTCCTACGAATATCTGGATTAGGGTGCGACATCCCAGGCTCCTAAGGGCGGGTTGTACTAAAGTAAAAATGCGGCTGAGACTCAGAAAACTGCAGTTTTTGGAGTTTTGATGGCATTCTGTCATGCCTGAGGGTAGCTTTGGGTTGGAACAGGCATGGAAGGCTGAAGAGGAGATTTGAGAGGCGTGGATGAATTTAGGTGGCTTGAGCCAGGACCTCCTCATGTAAAGATGTAAGGAGATAGAGATACAGCAGTGGATGATGGGTCTGAGGGTGAGAACAGGAATAGAATGTCTTTATTGAACAGCAGGTTACAATGGAACTGGATTTACAATACTGAATGAATGAGCAGAATCGGATTGGGACCGAAGATGCTGGATTGAGACCGATGTTGATGATTTGAAGAACTTGATGGATTTGAATCCGATGTTGAAGAAGTGAGTAACTTAAATGATAAGAGTCCGATATTAATGAATTGATTAACTTGATCATTTGGGACCGATGTTGCTGAATTGAAGACCGTAATCGATAAGAGTCTGATGTTGGAAGTATCAGATGAGACTGATGGTTGCAGGTATCAGCTGGAACCGATGGTGGCTGTAAGAACAAGTCTCAGTGGTAAAACCAAGGCCTGCAACAGAAATTATGTGGCCCGGTACACCCATTTTTTTAGGGGCCCCCCATCCAAGTGTCCCTGGCAGGTACAGGCCAGTCGCTCGAGCGTCTGTCTTACATACAGTATATGTGGTTTCTCTGGGGAACCTCTAAGCTCTCACAGTGCGCCTGATTCAGACCCGCTCGCTAGATGCGGCCGCTCGCTCCCAACGTATGCAAATTCAGCTAAGTGACATCAAGGCAGGCGATCGCACGGCAAGGCATAAGCACGCCCACTATGTCTTGGCGAGCTATCACTTTGTGTATGCTGACGCCCATTAGCGTATGGTGAGACACCCACTAGCGCACGTCATCTCCAGGAAGTGTATTAAAAACATTGGTACATTGAGGACCATCGGAAGCGATAGCAGTGCTTGTGGTTGCCTCTACCCTACCGCAAGCACTGCGAGGATTTCAGTGTAAATAAAAGGCTGGTGACGTGTACTATGACGCTGCCGGTTAATTATGCACGCCTCTGAAAAGGCGTTGAGACACTCAGGCATGCCTACATTCGCACCTCCACTCCCCCGTTTTCACTGGACTGCCCCTGTTACCACCCACAAATGGCCTCTCCTGTCACTCATTAAACTGGGCTGTCTTTGCCGTGCAAGCGAGTGGTTCCCGATCGCTATGAGTAGTTTGTGCACACGCACTGCAATGCCTACACATGCGCAGATTAGCGAACATCAGCAGCAGCAAGTGGACGCTTGCTAGCGACCGGGTCTGAAGGGCCCAGTGTCCCTCCATGCCCTCACAGTGTCCCTCCATTCCCCACACTTACCTTATTCTATGTTTGCTTGCCACAGCGTCTCTGCTTGGGTGTCTTTTCTTTGGGTCAGCACCATTCCTCAGCTCGCCAAGCGCCGGATCCTCTCTTGCCTCTCAGTGCTGGCTTGACTCCCCTGGCTACTTGATTCTTGATGGACTTAACCTAAGCAGCATGGGGGCTGGTATTATTATATATATGTATACAGATCCAATGATATGCACTCCAGTATATATGTAATTCCTGCCCGGGTGCCAGCTCAAACACGTTAAGTACATAGATTAGAACAAGCGGCACTCCTAGATCTGTGATGCAGCGTTAAATGACAGTCAAAAAGCCATACATGTGAACCGATGTTTTGGGTTTTAATTAACCCTTTTTCCTTAACCACTGTTCCTTGAAAAAGGGTTAATTAAAACCCAAAACGTCGGTTCACATGTATGGCTGTCATTTAATGCTGCAACACAGACCTAGGAGTGCCACTCATTCCATCTAACACTATACTCTCTCATACCCCATCCCACACTGTGCTATCCCATCCCACACTGTGCTCTCCCATCCCCAATCTCATACAGTGCCCTCTGATCCCACACTGTGCTCTCCCATCCCCCATCCCACACTGTGCTCTCCCATCTACCACTGTGGTATACCATCCCCCATCCCACAGTGCTCACCCATCCCCCACTGTGCTCACCCTACCCCATCCCACACTGTGCTATCCCATCCCACACTGCTCTCCCATCCCCAATCTCATACTGTGCCCTCTGATCCCACACTGTGCTCTCCCATCCCCCATCCCACACTGTGCTCTCCCATCTACCACTGTGCTATACCATCCCCCATCCCACACTGCTCACCCATCCCTCTCTGTGCTTCCCAACCCTATTTCACGTTTTGTTGTCGTCCCCCTCCTCCCAGGCTGCATTTACCTGCTGGAGCTTCCTGGGCAACTTTTCTACTGCAGTGCTGAGTCCTCTTCTCCTGACTGGCTGCTGCTGGGTGGGACTGGAGAGGCAGAGCACTGTGGCGGGGGCGGGGCTGTCTGATGACTGCTACAATCTCTCAGCCAGTGATCTGAGGAGCCAGTTCAACTTATATCAGACTCCTCACATCACTGGCTGAGAGATATGAGGAGTCATCAGACAGCTCCGCCCCCACCCCAGTGCTGACTGAGCAGCTTCTCCAAGCCACAGCAGCCAGCACAGACTCAGACAGACTTCGTGAGTGACACAGACCAGCCAGGTAGCCGGCCCTGCTACCATGTGTATATGCAGCATGCTGGCCGGGTGACAGATGCGCTACACTCTGGGGGCCCCTAGGACCTTGGGGCCTGGTACAGTTGTACCCTTGGGTCCCCCCCTGTCACTGGGCCTGGGTAAAACCAGACTGGTGTGCAAGATGGTATAGGAGACTTGTTTACCAGATCTAGGAACTGAATATAACGGTCTGGAACCATTCTAATACAGAGTACCTGGGAGCTCAGTACTGAGCTGTAACTTCAGCGAGAAGCAACGTTGTACTGGTAAATAATATATGTTTATTACATGTCTGTGGAACAATTTAGTCATTTTTGTCCATAAGATTGCTTCATAATTAGGTCAAGCCATAAGCTCCAAGTGGTCTGGATAATTTGTATTTTCACTACATTTCTCTCTTACACACATTACTTTATCTTTTTATATTTTCACTTTATTATCATTTCAATACAGACTTTTAGAAGTTGGTAAATAAAAGCTATGTTTTAATATAAGGTGCATCATGTTATGACAATTCTTTTCTTCTCTCTGTATGTTTGTGGGCTTGTGGCAAGGGGGCTACTTGTGGAAATGTTGGGTGCCTACCTAAGGGCCCTTTGGGCTAGCAGCTCCCTTTGCAGGGACACAAAGGCCTGTATTTGCTCACAGGCAGCGTCTGTGTGCTCTTGGGTGGCCTGTGTTAGCTCCTGCAGCCGCATGCATGTCCCCTGGGCTACAGCCATTGTACGTTCCTGCCTCCTAAAGTGGCGCAACATGCTATCTATTTGTTCCGTCTGACGGGCCATAAATGTGAGCTGATGTTGGCGGAAACTGTGTAGGGACGATGGAAGCTCCTTCACACTTGGCACATCAGACTGTGGGGTGGGTGGTGGTGGTTGTGGCTGCTGTGTCATGATGGTTGTATTTGATCTACTATTTATCTGTTTATTAAACTTATATATATATTGGTTCTGGTAGGCAGTATCTATATATATTTCTTTACAATTATGTATTTTTTCAGATCCGCCTTTATTATTAGCCTTCTAAAGTGTGGAGTGCAAGGCATTTAGCTGCTATGGAGATACTGACTGCATTGTCTTGTGGAACGTTAGCAGTCGGGTTTCCGTGGCTGCATTTGCTGTGCCTCCCAGAAATAAGTCATTGTGGACTGGTCACTTGGGCGGTGTCCTCTTTGGCTGGTGCTTCAGTGCATGCTGGCGGGGATCTACTTAAGGGGTGTGGATTAAAAGATTTATGCTATTTAGATAGTCAAAAGATCAACAACAACTGGTAGACAGACGATAGGTTGACAGGTTCAAAAGGTTGACATGGTCAAAACGTCAACACACAAATTTAGACATGGATGAAGATCGACAGGCACAAAAGGTCACCATGACAAAAGGTCAACATTGGAATGGTCGACACAAAACTGGTCAACACATTTTTTTTCCAATCCTAATCTTCACCCTAACCCTACCCTTGGTGCCTAAACCTAACCCTCCCTACTGGTGTCTGACCCTAACTGTTGGGGTAAATGTCTTACCCTAACCATCCCTCCTAGTGCCTAACCCTAACCCTCTGGTAAGTGCCTAACCCTAACAATCCCTCCTAGTGCCTAACCCTAACCGGCGGATTAAGTGCCTAAATCTAACCGTCCCTTCTAGAGCCTAACCCTGATACTCCGGTAAGTGTCTAACCCTAACCCTAAAAAGCAAAAGAAAATGTGTCAACCACTTTTGTGTTGATCATTCCAATGTTAACCTTTTGACCATGTCGACTATTTGTCTGTTTATCTTCACCCATGTCGATTTTGTCTGTCAACCTTTTGATCATGTCAATCTTTTGTACCTGTCGACCTATTGCCTGTCTACTAGTTGGTGTCTACCTAGACACTGTCAACCTTTTCATTGTCTATCCATTGACTGCCATCTCTGCTTAAGGAAGGTAAGTTATGTATGTTTATTGTAACTCTAACAAAAAGGCTGTTATAGCTTTGAAACGTTGATCTATACGACCTAAGAATCACAAGTCTTTAGTTTTTCCTTCAGGGGTTGGTTTGATGACAAATAAGCCTTCTTTTTTGTGAATAATTATCTACAGAAAAATGTTAAAAATATAAAGTTGTATATTATAGATACAACACAGTTTTTAAGGCTAATTGGTCACAAAAGATTTTGTTCTACAAGCTATTAAATTTATATTATATCACAATTATTTTAAATTTGATTCTCACTTATTTCTTCAAACTATCTCAGTGGAATTTCACCAAATAGGTGACAACTTACTGCCCTGAGTATTGCTTTTAACATAATTATCTCCCCTCATAAAGTGAAATTAAGAAAACTACAACTATTGTCATAAACATAATTGTAAACCACTGGTAAATCTTTGGTAGATCCAGATCAAATGAACATAAGGTTATCTATACTATTAATAAGTGTTGTTTAGCGACGGGGTAGACCACTAAGAGAATGGGGCCGATATGCCAGCAACAGGGGCCGAGCAGGAGTGGAGCAGGGGCATCTGAAGTGACTCGGCGTATTTAATAGTCTATGATAAGAAAAACAAAATGTCCAGTATTTCCTTGCTCCAGAAATGTGACACGAGATTCATGTAGGAAGGAGAGAATATTTCCAGAGATAGAAAATACCATTAAGTATTCAATAAATGTAAATGAGAAGAAAATTAATTTTGATGATTAGGAAATCTATGTGTAAAGTGGGTAAATCACTGTAATTTACTAAATACTGTGTGAGTACCTGCAAGCCGCGTTCATGTATTATTGATGAATAAAGTTCAGCCTTCCACATTGAATCCTTGCCCTACAGGTCTACTTTGGGGGTTTACAAGGCCATTATGGACTTTTGGTAAGCAAATTAAATATAAGGGCGAGTGAAATTTAAATTGTGTGTATATTTATATCAGAGATGTGCACAGAGGTGTAGCATGTGGCCAGGGTGCCCGGAGAACAAGCGTGCTACCGCGCCCCCCCCCAAAACAAAAGTGTGTGTGCTATATAATATAACCGCTACATATATACACATACAGACATGGCAGGGTCACACATACATACAAACATATACACATACAGGAATGGTCACACATACATACAGGCAGGGTCACACATTCATACATACATACATACATACATACACACAGACATACATACACATGCAGGCAGGGTCACACATGCATACATAATTACATACATACACACAGACATACACACACATACAGGCAGGGTCACATTCATACACACAGACATACATACACATGCAGGCCCTGGTCACAAATTCATACATACATAGACACACACATACAGGCAGGGTCACATACATACATACATACACACAGACATACACACACATACAGGCAGGGTCGCATACATACACACAGACATACATACACATGCAGGCCCTGGTCACAAATTCATACATACATAGACACACATACAGGCAGGGTCACATACATACATACATACACACACGCACACATACATACATACACACACACATTCAGGGAGGAAGGGTCACACATACAGTACATACAGACAGAGTGGGTGATACACATAACTACTGGGATATAACCTCTCTTACCTTAATATGGACCCTGCAGCTTCTTCCTCGTCAACATGCTGCTGTAACCCCGGCCTCTGCTGGGGTTAGATGAACATGTGCTGAGCTCCACCAATCAGGGCTCAGCACAAGCTCCTCTAGTGACCAGGAGTTTCTCAGTAGAGCAGGAAGGCAGGGCAGGACGTTGCTGCTGCGGACAGGGCACAGGCTGTCAGCTATGTCAAAGCCGGATAATTGGCTGAGACAGAATCTGTTAAAATTAAAATCTGCACGACACCATTTTGCAAATGGCAACAAGACGCCATTTTGCGAATGGCCACCCAACGCCATTTTAGCGAATCTCACACAATATCAATACATACGGCGATGTTATTATTTAGTGTCGTGCGATTCCCATGCAACAGAACAATGTTAAAAGTCCTCATTATATAACTTCATACATTTACTAAAACATATAATATGAACAACCCTGCAAAACACGTACCACGGTGTACTTCACAAACACGTAGAGGCACAATGCTAACTAGCGTCTTTTCTTAATATCCTTACACTTACACATTGCACATTTACATAGAAAGGTTCCCTAGCATTAAGGTTAATATTCAAGGTTTTATTCATTATTAATTATGTAATGAAGCGACTGTATTTAAGATCTCAGGTTTAGTACATGATAATCAGACCGTGTTTGGTGCTATCCTAAACCACTGTTTATTTGCAGGTCTCCGGTTACATCGGCAGGGAGTTTGCAACATGTGTCTGCAAATTATGGATCATAGAGAGTTAGGCATTGAAATGTACTCTGTAATGTAAAGTTTATTAGCCAGTTTGGACTTGTTCTTCGGCGGGAAAATGGATACAAAGAGCTGTTGGAGGCTGAACTATTACAATACAAACTGACCTATGAACTGTTTCGTAACAGAAGAACCAGGAAGAAGAACCAATGGGATTATGCCAACTTGTTCTATTGTATTGCCTATCTCTGTAACGGTACATAAGCAAGCACTCTGAATCTGATAGTTAGTCATATTTCTTTTCTGTTGACAGAGGTTTCATAGTTGATGCCGGGAAATCTGAATCCAGAGCGCATGCGTATGTATATCGACTGTACCTTATGATTGTATAATTTGTTTGTGCCAATTGTATTTAGATCACAGTGTGTAACTATATGCTTTTTGGTGAATAATATCTTTTTGTGCTTTGGAACCACAATCAAAGTCTGGAAAGCAATTATTTCTTGTGCGACTTACAACGCTAAATAGCGACAATTAGGGTGTATAGATCATTAGGTATTCATAGTTGGGGGCTCGTAGAGTGAGATCACGCTGCCAATTTACATGGTAACACATGGTTATTGGTCCCTCATCAAAGGGTGGAGGCGCCATACGTAGGAAAGAACACATTGTGCCTTCGAAAACCTGCTACCACTTGATGCTGAGAGACCACTATCCGTTATTGTGTGAGTTCAAGGAGCGCTGATTAGAATCCAGGGACAAGGAAGGAAAAAGTTTGTTTTCCTTTGTTGATAAAGGTTCGTGTTAAAAAGGGGAAGTCGCACAATAGCGTATGCATATTTCCTGTATTGCTGCCACGTGTTCAATGGTCATTGTAAGTATAGCGTGATTGCTTGTTAAAACCTCTGAATTATACGGCTATATTAAGGGAAAAAGGTTTTTATTTTCTGTACAGAAAAGGAGTGTATAATTGAAATGTGTGATTGCAAAGTGGAGGCCACTGTCTGTTAAGCCTGAGTGTAAGTGGAGGTTACTGTTTGTTAAACCTCAGTATAAACTCGGTAGGTGCCCGACAGGACAGCACAAAGTACTGGCCCAGTGTACAAAGCAGGTACATTGTGGTTTAGATTATCGAGAAACTAAGGGGTTTCTTGGTCCTGCATTCATTAATCGCAAAGTCCATTGATCAGTTAGGTTCTTTGGGCAATGAGATCGGACCGCATGGTTATATAAATTGTGATTGTGAAGTGGGTGTCATGGGAGTGAAACTGCTGGCAAGGTTAGGGGTTATTGGAACTTCTAGATGCTACCAGTGGGAGTAAACTCAAAGTAGGAAGCTATTGGTGAAGCTTGGGTTAAATTCATAACAAGTAAAATTATTCGCTAGGTTGTTACTTTACTCCTCGTGTATACATACGGATCATAACGTAGCGGTGAAGTGGGGTATAGCGGGAAGGAGCGAGCGGCTGAAGTTTGGTTTAACACGGCCTCAAGTAGAATAATTTACAATAGGTGGTTAGTCAGCTCCTCATTGTGCAAGCCGACTGTAACACCAGGCGGGTCAGCTGGGTATAACTGGAGGGAGTGCATGAACGTAGGTCTTTGAAAATCGTTCAACAATCGAGGTCCTCTAGAAATTTCTAAGCATTTTCCCAGATGGGTGCGAAGCTATCTCTAGTAATGGTCGATGATGTGCTGCAGATAGAAGGGCCTTTAGGATCGGCCAGGTATGTTATGTTTAAAAAGTATGGTGCATACGCTACAGCGTACTGCGACATATGGGTCAAAATTACCAAGAAATGTAGAACACATTTTCCTAAGATTGGTAGCTTTGATTTGGAGGTTCTGAACAATCTCAGAGACAGTATATGTTTAGTGAAGTCTCTGAAGAAAAGGGTAAAGTTTAATGATTGCTTGAAGTTGTGGCAGCATGAGGGGGATATGTGGCTTAGCGGTGTGCATGCAATGCAAACTAGCGTCTCATGCATGACGCAAGAGAGCACACACGCAAATAGTGTTGCATGTGTGCCGCAAAGTAGTGCGCACGCACAGCAAGGTAGCATTGCGGAAGGTAATGTCAGTAGTTCACGCACACCACCACCGCCCTATGCGGATGGGGGTGAAGGTACAGTCGATGTAAAAACTCATAAAAATTTAACAAGTAATTTGTACCCTATTCTAAGTACTATAAGGAACATGTTTATGATACAGATGATGAACCTGTTGTGATGTCCGCTCTTTCCCATGTTGCACAAATGTTAAATATACCACCACAGCTGCCCCACTAGTACCAGAAATGGAGGTAGCCCCACCCGTACAGGAAGTATTAACACCTGCTTTTAAAGTAGCGGAGATCACTAATACCATACGTAGTAGCAATGGGAATCCGGACGCGCATGGTGTAGTAGCCACAAGGGATGTAGCGATGCATTGTCCATGGACAAGAGCAGAACTACATTCCATAATGACAGATTTCCCTGACCCTAGGAAAGAACTAGCAAAGTGCCAGAGATTTGTAAAGGATTTTGGTAATGCTCATGAACCAACCAATAAAGATTAGTGAGTGGTATTACGGGCATGTCTTCCACACAATACTGACGTGAAAAAGTTTATCACGGCGTGTGTATTGGAT
This sequence comes from Taudactylus pleione, assembly GCA_031769625.1. Taxonomy (NCBI): domain Eukaryota; kingdom Metazoa; phylum Chordata; class Amphibia; order Anura; family Myobatrachidae; genus Taudactylus; species Taudactylus pleione. The sequence goes on from JAUIMM010000545.1 coordinate 656,811, forward strand.
GGAGATAGTCCCATAACTGATGCAGGTAATCAGGACAATATAACCCACATTGTTACCCAATTGGCTGTATTTTTCCCATTAATTGTTAACTGGAGTAAAATCTTCACGATTAAGCAGAAAGAGAGTGAGTCTGCAGCAGATTATTTTACCAGAGCGCTGCAGACTATTACCCAATACACAGGCATAGAAGATATAAAAGACAATACCCATCACAGGGAAATGACAATCACAGTGCTTATGGATGGTCTTAAAGAAATTTTAAAGGCCAGGGTTCAGACCTCACTTCCTGGGTGGAGGGGAGTTACAGTAGACACACTCAGGGAGTCTACAATTGAACATTATAAAAACATCTTGAGGAAGAGAGAAATGCAGAGTGAGAAACTAATGGCTGTTATTATTCAAGCTCTGGAAGGAATGCAAATAACACCACAGCACTCTTATCACACTCAGCCACAATACACTCATCCCACACAACCTCCAAATCCTTATCCCTATACCCAACCACAATCTTTCCTCATTCCCCAACCCACACAACAACAACCTTTCACAACACGTCAACCACGAAGGTGTTATAGATGTAACCAGGAGGGCCACATAAGTAAGTTCTGTAAGGCTAAGAAATGGAAAACACCAAACCAGGGAACACCGACATACCTACAGAAGGGGCACCCACAACAGAAAGGACAACTCCAACCATCACCTGCTCATGTCACAGCAGTGAATGCTTTGCTGGAAGAAGATAGTCAGCTCTAGGGGTCAGGTCACACCTGTAGTCTACAGCCAGTCAGGTTAACTGGGAGTACTAGGGAAGAACCTGTGATGATGGTTGATGTAGCTGGTACTAAACATTCTTTTCTTGTAGACACAGGGGTGACCAGATCAGTGATAAAATCTCCATCTAATTTACAGGTGACCAGCGAAACAGTACCAGCAATGGGTGTAACGGGTAAAGTGCAATATTATCCTTTAACCAAATCTGCAGAGGTTACTATTGGTCCATTGCATACCAGGCATTCCTTTCTCCTGGCAGCAGCGGCCCCTACTAACCTACTGGGAAGGGATTTGTTATGTAAAATGGGATGTGTAATTTATTGTACCCCTGATGGTATATTTCTAGATATCCCAGAGAGAGTTGCGCATGAGGTGAGGGATATACTGGACACTCCCCAAAGGTTAATGTTTCACTCAACTGTTTCAGATAAAAATCCATCTCAAGTAGAACAAATGTTATCTCAGATACTGGGGGTCCCTCTGGACCAAAGATGGACAGGACACTGGATTGATGGCAAACGTAGCTCCCGTAATGGTAAATCTAAAAAGTGATAGGCAAGCTCCAAAAATTCCCCAGTACCCGTTAAAACAGGAGGTAGAGATAGGGGTTTATCCCATAATTGAGTGATTATTACAACAGGGAATTTTAGTCCGTACAGCGAGTGTAGCCTACAGTAAAATCTTTCCTGTGAAAAAGAGTGGTTGGAGGGGTTATAGGCTGGTACAAGACCTTAGAGGGGTTAATAAGGTAGTAGAAAGCCAATTCCCCATAGTGCCGAATCCAGCTGTCATCCTCATGCAGATCCCACCAAATGCAACCCAATTTACTGTCATTGTCCTCTGTTCTGCTTTCTTCTCTGTCCCTCGTCATCCTGATTGTCAGTACCTATTTTCATTTACATACAGGGGGGTACAATATACATGGACACGATTGCCACAGGGCTTCATAGACAGCCCCAGTATCTTCTCCCAGGCCTTACACGACTGTTTACAATCTGTTCAACCTGCCAATGGATCTGTTCTAATACAATATGTGGACAATTTATTGTTGTGTTCTGATTCGTTTATGTCATGTTTAAATGATACTAAACTTTTATTGCTTCATCTCTCTCAAACAGGACACAAGGTTGCTAAGGACAAACTACAGCCATGCCAGTCCAGGGTTAAATACTTGGGACATTGCCTAACTCAGGGGTTACAACATCTGACTACTTACAGAATTCAGGCCATACAGACCATGACACTGCCGCAGAACCAACAGCATATCCGTACCTTCTTGAAAATGTGTGGATACTGCAGAATGTGGATCCCAGGTTTTTCTATTTTGGCTTTACCATTACAGGACTTAAGGCCTCATTCAGACCCGGTCGCAAGTGCTGAGTGCTCGCAACCGGGTCGATGTTTGCCCACTGGGCATGCGCACGTCGGAGCCGGCTCCGACATGTGCATGCGCGAGACCCGGCTAGCGACGGGTGCTCTAAGGGGGTGCACCAAAGTGGGCGAGCTGTCGATGTTGATTGACAGCTCGCCCTGTTTGGAAGGCAGGCCGGGGGGGTGGCCGGCCAAATGGAAGCGTTCCCGACAGATTGCTTGCTGTTGCTTGCATTTGGGGACAGCCCCACTGTCATCACAAGTGATGTCAGTGGGGAGCTTCCTGCTTGATCAGAGCAGGAAGCTCCCTGGGGTTTGCGAGTGCCGAGACCCAACCTAAGGGTCTCGTCGCAAGCCCCGATGGTCGCGATGGTCCTGACTCCTGACCATCGCGATCATCACCCTGGTCAGTCGCTAAGCTGTGGGTGGTAACCCACAGCTTAGCTAGCGACCTGGAGGCCGCACTTCAAGATGCAAGCAGCCGCCCTCATTCAAAGCGACCGCTTGCATCTAACGACCGGGTCTGAATGAGACCCTTAGTCTCTTCCTCAAAGCTCGATCATGTCGTACACACAGAGGAAACAGAGCAGGCTTTCCTTAACCTTAAGGATAGTCTGACAAGAGCACCTGCATTGGGAATACCTGATTATGAAAAGCCTTTTGATTTGTACTGTACGGAAGCTAATGGTTGCGCAGCAGGTGTCCTCACACAAAAACATGGTGATGCCAGTAGGCACGTAGCATATTACAGTGCACAATTGGACATTGTCATGGCTACCGACACTTGAGACTCCTGGAGGGAGGCAGGCCTACTAGGCATAATAAACTGGGGTGGTCTTAGGAATTAACTTTTCTTGAAACTCAGTAGCACAGGATAAAAGTAAGACAGAATTTATTCACAAAAGAAATATAATTAGCAAGGTCTCATATAAAGTCTCAAACAGCACAGAGGTTCACAGATGCAATAATAAGTATAGGAGAAAACCCCCAAATATATATATGCAGTCTTTAACATATAAGAACTAAGGTAGTAGGGAACCCCGAGTCCAGTATGAGGCTAACACCTCAGGATGGCATTGAGGACCTTTGCCAGGGTAGAACCCTGTAATAATGGAAATCAGTAGACCAAGTCCTGCAGAATAATATAGTTCCGGGACAGGGCCGAGCCCTGTAGTGCAGTGAGAGACGAAGCAAGCTTGAGCCTTGTGATGTAGTGAGGACAGAGCAGGGTTGAGCCCTGCGACGTGGCTAGGGTACGGAGCGGGTTTGAGCCCCGTGATGCAGAGAAAGTTGAAGCAGGGTTGAGCCCTGTGATGCGATGAGATTCCGGAACAGGGTTGAGCCCTGCAGCGTGGCTAGAGTTCAGAGCGGGGTTGAGCCCCATGATATGGAGAAGGTTGTAGCAGGGTTGAGCCCTGTGATGTGATGAGATTCCGGAACAAGGTTGAGCCCTGCGGCATGGCTAGGGTTCGGAGCGGGGTTGAGCCCTGTGATGCATAGATAATATTGTAACGGTGCAGTTGACAACTGTAACAAGGATGAGTTCAATATCCACAGGAACATAAAGACAACAGGCAAAGTAAATAGTGCAGCAAAATAATTAAACCACAGTGATGGAGCAGTAAGCAATAGGCAATAGGAATGCTGGGCTCTCTAGTGCAGCATGTAACTGGCATCAGAAGTTCATCTGGAATATAACAAAGTCCACAGCAATCCACAGGCACAGCGGGGATCTGACAGGAGTCCAAGAAAGACCTGAAAGCAACGTTGCACAGACACTGAGACACAGTTAGTAACAGGCTTTATACTAGAGGTCTGTGATCCATAGGAAGTTTCAGAACATGTCACCCAAATGGAATCAGGTTTGAAATAATGAGCAATCTAGGAATCCCACAACCTGACGACACCTGGGAAACAGATGATCACTTTAACACTCTATCCCCTAAATGAGAAGCATGCCAGCAAGCAGGATAGCTCCTCCAACGACCACAGTGGAACTTTGGCAAAAGTAGTATATCTTTATGTACTGAAATAGTCCCAGTCCTGACAGGCAAGATCACTCCTGTGTTTAAGAAGTGTAGCAGCAACTGCTCTATTGGTCAGTAAGAGTGAGGATGTAGTATTAGGCCATGATATGATTGTCTATACTCCCCATACTGTATCTGCTTTGCTAAATTCTGCTCAAACCAGACATGTCTCCTCAGCTAGGTTCACAAAATGGGAACTAGCCCTAATAGCACCTGCAAACATAACCATTAAGCGATGCAGTACGTTAAATCCAGCAACGTATTTATATGTGCCCCAGGATGCACAAAGGGTGGAGAGAGGTGAGTCGCTGGTGGAAGGTGAGTTCTACAGGTATATTGATGCACATGATTGTATGGAATATCCGAATCAGACCTTTACTGCAAGACCTGACATACGGGATACAACTTTAGAAAATGTACATGTGACATTTTACATGGATGGGAGTTGTCATAGACAGACTGACACTGGAGAGTTATGTTCAGGTTATGCTGTGGTAAATGACGAAGACATCATAGAAGCCGAACCCTTTGGTCCACCTCACTCGGCCCAAGTGGCGGAGCTGGTGGCACTAAGGAGAGCATGTGAATTAGCAAAAGACAAATCTGCTAATATCTACACTTACTCTAGGTATGCCTTCGGGGTAGTATGTGATTTTGGTGCTCTATGACGTCTGAGAAATTTTATGACAGCAGCAGGCACACCAGTCGCACACTCAAAACATATAAAAGGGCTACTGACAGCGATCCAATTGCCTAAGGCAGTGGCTGTAATTAACTGTAAAGCCCATACATGTGAGGGTAATCCGGTGTCACTGGGAAATAACAGGGCAGATGAAGTTGCCAAATGGGCAGCAGGGTTAAAAGTGAACATGCCAATTAACCAAATGATGTTTCAAACAATTGATATGCAGAAATTAATTGAGATGCAAAATTTGTGTTCCATTCAGGAAAAGGCAGTCTGGAGGTCCAAGGGATGTGGGCAAGAGTCCTCTGGACTCTGGAGAGATGGACAAGGCAAGCCAGTGGCTCCCAAGGCATACTACCCAAGCCTGGCTGAGGCAGTTCAGGGTCTGACTCACTTGGGAAAGCAAGGTATGTGCAAGTTGGTAAGAGCATACTGGTGTGCACCGGATTTTTCTTCCCAAGCAGAAAAGAGAGCAATTTGACCTGCTTTAGGAAAAACATTGGGAAAACAATCCCTACCAAGCCATCCCACATCCCTCCGACTGACGGACCTTTTCAAGTAATACAAATTGATTTCATCCAATTACGACCCTGCAGGAATCTCAAGTATGTATTAGTGTGCACTGATGTGTTTTCTAATTGGGTTGAGGCATACCCAGCTGCCACTAATACTGCTGTGTTTACTGCTAAGAACATAGTTCAGGAGTTTGTATGCATATATGGGGCTCGATTCTATTCAGCGCGATGTAAATAGCTCTGGGAGTGAGCTCCCGGAGCTATTCAATACACCACGCCGACAAGTCCAACTAATGATTTCTTCTCTCATTCCTCAGGGGATGAGAGAAGAAATCCGACAAAAGTCCCGGCGCGAGGCTGTTTTCTGCCCTTAGCGCCGGGAAAATAGCCTCGCGCCGGGAAGTTAGGTTGGGGAATGCCCGCTATCGTGCCTAAACACACTGTTTAAGGCGCGATAACGAGCCTTCCCCGACCTAACAGCGCGATGAATTGAATAGCTCCGGGAGCTATCTCCCGGCGCTATTTACATCGCGCTGAATTGAATTGTGCCCATGGTATCCCTAGAATTATTGAAAGTGATAGGGGTACTCATTTCACAGGTGATGTCTTCCAAAACATGTGTAAGTTGATGGGTATTAATAGTAGACTTCACACCCCCTACCGACTGCAAGCCAGCACCAAGCTGGAGAGGATGAACGGTACTATTAAAAATAAATTATGTAAGATCATGGCAGAAACTGGACTGGGGTGGCCAGAAGCACTACCAATTGTCCTTCATAGTATCAGGACAACTCCTAGACCCCCTCTCAGTCTGTCCCCCTTTGAAATACTGTTTGGTAGACAACCTCATTTGATTATAAGTCCGCAGGAAGATTTGAAAAGTAACAGCGAAGTTACTGTAAGGTATCTTATAACAATGAGTAAATAGTTAAAGCAGCAACAGCAGAAACTGAAATTGTTGTCACATGATATGCCTGAAACAAACGGTCATGATGTTGAACCTGAAAAATTTGTTATGATCAGAAATTTCTTGCATTCAGGTTTGACAGATTGGTGGGAAGGTCCATATCAGGTGTTGCTGACAAGTACAGCTTCCTTGAAAGTGGCAGAGAGAGATACCTGAGTCCATTCCACTCACTGTAAGTAGGTCAATCAACCAGTGGAGATACAAGGCGGAAACGAGGCTGATAATGTAGACCTGTAAATTGCGAGTCTGTTCCAGGAGGGTTAAAGGTTACAGTGAGATACCTGAGCTAAAGAAATTTGTAGATCATTGTTTTCAGCAATGGAGTGGTCTGCTGTGGTTATCTTTGTGTTTTCTTCCAGAGTTCTCATTATCTTGGGTTGTTTTGGGATCTCTGGTTTCTGTGATGGAGGATAGAGGACGGAGAGGGGAGCTGATGGTGAAATCAATGGAGTTTAGTTGGAAGAAGGAGCAATACAGTGACAAGGGCGGTATCTGACAAAACCCAGTACAGTAATTGTTAAGAGATCTGCTATGTTGGAAACTCGGAGACAGTGTGAAGGTCTATCATCTAAGGATTATTGTATTTATGAGTTTTGTGGGTCCTTAGTTGATGAGAATTGCATCCAGCAGTGCCAACCTAAGTATAACCAGTATTGGGGTGAGTATCCTTTAGAGGATTATCATACTATGGTTGGCAAAGTTTTAAACCAGACTGACTGTTGGGTTTCTGACTGTTCTCATGTGCCTCAGGGACAGCATAATGTAGGGTTAGTGCCGTTTCCATTAAATGTCTCTGAAGTCTTAGAACTGCAACAAGGGAAGACGCTGGATGGAAAATTTCTTAACACCAAACCACCTAATTTTAAACTCCACCAGTACCAAGTAGATAAATCACTTTTATGTTTGAACATCACCAACTTCAATAAACCAGGAAGTTGGGAGGTGACTGGGAATAACCAGACGATGACCTTCTCACTAAGAGCTGATTATGAGCCTATAAATTTCGAACTGTTACGCACAATTAGGTTAAGTGGGAAACACTTCCGGTATCGGTATACACTAAGTGACATCAAAGAAATAGTTGGCAGAGTACCAGAAGGGTACTGTGCCAGGACTATACGACCAGAAACGTGTATTAGCCAGATGGGAGACCCTGAGATAGGATCATTTGTTAGGGAAATGTGTTGGATGATCATGATGCATTTTATTCCTTATGTTCTCCCCGATGATGTATATTTTATATGTGGAAGGAAGGCATATAAGTGGCTCTCTCCGAGTTCCGAAGGTTTGTGTTATCTGGGAAGTGTACTCCCAGAGGTTATGACCCTTACACATGGTGAAATGCTTGGTATTCATAAAAACACACCATCACCATGTCTTCAGTATGAACATACAAGTCAGGTGCATAAATATTGGGACATTGACAGAATTTTCATATGTTGGCCTCTATTCGCCACCACAATGGCTTTGAAATGAAACAAACAAGATGTGCTTTAACTGCAGACTTTCAGATTTCATTTGAGGGTAATTACATCCAAATCAGGTGAATGGTGTAGGAATTACAACGGTTTCTATATGTGCCTCCCACTTTTTAAGGGGCCAAAAGTAATGGGACAAACTAAACAATCCTAAATCTAACTTTCACTTTTTAATACTTTGTTGCAAATCCTTTGCAGGCAATTACAGCCTGAAGTCTGGAACGCATAGACATCACCAGACGCTGGGTTTCATCCCTGGTGATGCTCTGCCAGGCCTAAACTGCAAATGTCTTCAGTTCTTGCTTGTTCTTGGGGCATTTTCCCTTCAGTTTTGTCTTCATCAAGTGAAATGCATGCTCAATCAGATTCAGGTCAGGGGATTGACTTGGCCCATGCATAACATTCCACTTTTAGCCTTAAAAAACTCTTTGGTTGCTTTTGCAGTATGCTTCGGGTCATTGTCCATCTGCACTGTGAAGCGCCATCCAATGAGTTCTGAAGCATTTGATTGAATATGAGAATATAATATTGCCCGATACACTTCAGAATTCATTCTGCTGCTTTTGTCAGCAGTCACATCAATAAATAAATACAAGGGAACCAGTTCCATTGGCAGCCATACATGCCACTGATGAGGTGGTATGTTTTGGATCATGAGCAGTTCCTTCCTTCTCCATACTATTCTCTTCCCATCACTCTGGTACAAGTTGATCTTTGTCTCATCTGTCCATAGGATATTGTTCCAGAACTGTAATGACTTTTTTAGATGCTGTTTGGCAACTCTAATCTGGTCTTCCTGTTTTTGTGGCTCACCAATGGTTTACATCTTGTGGTGAACCCTCTATATTCACTCTTGTGAAGTCTTCTCTTGATTGTTGACTTTGACACATATACACCTACCTCCCGGAGAATGTTCTTGATTTGGCCAACTGTTGTGAAGGGGTTTTTCTTCACCAGGGAAATAATTCTTCTGTCATCCACCACAGTTGTTTTCTGTGGTCTTCCAGGTCTTTTGGTGTTGCTGAGCTCTCCAGTGCATTCTTTCTTTTTGAGAATGTTCCAAACAGTTGATTTGACCACACTTAATGTTATTGCTATCTCTCTGATGAGTTTGTTTTGATTTTTCAGCCTAATGATGGCTTGCTTCACTGATAGTGATAGCTCTTTGGATCTCATATTGAGAGTCGACAGCAACTGATTCCAAATGCAAATGTCACACCTAGAATTAACTCCAGTCCTTTTACCTGCTTAATTGATAATGACATAACGAGGGAATAGCCCACACCTCTCCACGAAATAGCTTTTGAGTTGATAGTCCCATTACTTTTGGCCCCTTAAAAAGTGGGAGGCACATATAGAAACCGTTGTAATTCCTACACCATTCACCTGATTTGGATGTAATTACCCTCAAATTAAATCTGAAAGTCTGCAGTTAAAGCACATCTTGTTTGTTTCATTTCAAAGCCATTGTGGTGGTGAATAGAGGCCAAAATCTGAAAATTCTGTCAATGTCCCAATATTTATGTACCTGACTGTAGAGACAAAATAAATATGATACCTGGTGATGTACATAAAGCCACACAGTTAATTAGTGAAACAACTGGCTTTCAAGTTTTAGTCGCATTGGATCCCACCAGGATCGCTCAGGGTACACTAAATTTCAGATATATCCAAGATCTTGCTAAAATAATAGATTATATCACCGAGATGTATGATGACACGTTTAGGTACACACGTAAGGAGTTACAGGCCTACAAGAAAGAACTGGTGCAACACAGATTAGTATTAAATTATCTAACAGCTGTCACTGGAGGGTACTGCGTGACCTTAGCCACCCAATTTGGTGTAAAGTGTTGCACATACATCACAAACGATACTAGTGACCCCAAGATAGACTGGAAGATGGACGAAATTCTGCAGTTAAAATGGGAATTTTGGAAGAACCATAATGCTTCAGTGGGTGAAGTAGAGGAGAAGGTAGAGGAATGGGTTTCTTGGTTGAACCCAGTGAAATGGTTCTCCGGTCTAGGAGAGTGGGTCCAGGAAATAGTTGCTAGCATAGATAAACTCACGATCCTCATATTGGTTGTCATCATAGTAATTGGCTTATGTGTCAAATGTGTTCCTACTGTGTTGAAATGTGGAAAATGTAAAGATAAGGTAAATCAAAGGAATGAAATTCTGATAGGGTTAGTAACAATATGAATACTGAGGTAAATGAAGGACTGCATTACAACCCTGAACTAGAATGTACCATCAGAAGAGGTATAGATTTAGACATGCATGAAATGTATTATGAAATGTTATTTTAAACATCTTAAATAATGTAAGTCCTTATCCCCTCCAAGACTTCCTTTATAGGTTAGATGCATCCCCACATCTTTCCCATGATTTCCCAAGATCCGCGGTGTGCGTATAAGGGTAGTTTTATGTCCCTCCTAGAGGCACATTATTGATGGTTTAAGAACCAACTTGTGCCTTCCCATAATATAATATTAAATAATATGTCATAGTGTAAGCCTAATTTAAATTTTAAAATCAGAGTGTGATAGTGTGTTGTTTGCTATCAAAGGGTGGACTGTTGAAACTGGATAATTGGCTGAGACAGAATCTGTTAAAATTAAAATCTGCACAACGCCATTTTGCGAATGGCAACAAGACGCCATTTTGCGAATGGCCACCCAACGCCATTTTAGTGAATCTCACACAATATCAGTACATATGGCCATGTTATTATTTAGCATCAATAGCAACAATGTTAAAAGTCCTCATTATATAACTACATACATTTACTAAAACATATAATATGAACAACCCTGCAAAACACGTACCACGGTGTACTTCACAAACACGTAGACGCACAACGCTAACTAGCGTATTTTCTTAATATCCTTACACTTACACATTGCACACTTACAAATGCTTTCCAAAAGAGCATCAGTTCAAAGAAAACTTTTAGGCTACATACTTTAACCGCAGAGGAATGATAGCTGACCTGCCATACATGAAACCACCTTCTGCTATTTAGAGATAAGACACTTCCTTTTACCAAGGAAGATATCTCTTTTTGCAGCTTTAGTGGTGGGTTTACTAAGTGTGTATACCATGCTTTAAACTCATGGCAGAGCTTTAATAAATGCTATTTGTAGAAGGTACTGTAAGTGCTTGTTACCTCTGGACCCAGTGCTCATCTGTTTAAGTAGGATGGGTCCTAGGTGTGTAGAGACAGGACAGTAGGATGCTTGGGCTAGCAAGAATCCAATGCTGGAAAAATACACATCTCATCCTGATGCCTAATGAGATAAGACAAAGAAAGAGGCCACCACAAGTGAGGGGTTTGGCGCCAGAGAGAAGCAGTGCGGAAGTGAGAACAGAGAGGAAAAAGTCTTGGTTATTTTTGGGACTACAACCTCTCTGACAGGATAGGAAGGCAGAGCAACACAGCTGAGGCCAGGTAGCCTGTCAGTGAGCACATAAACCACTGGGAGAGCGAGAACTTTGGAGGGAAAATTGCCAGAGAGGCATCCCATTATTGAGAGGTTGAAAGAACCGAGGAGAGGAGGACCGCCAGTCTTACAAAGAAAGCTGTCAGATCATAGACGGAACTGCCAGTTGGAGAATATGAGTTGTCAATTCCAGAGGATAACCTGCCAGTATCAGGGATCAAACTGCAGGTGTCAGGGAAAAACTGCAAGGTGTCCAGACAAAGATCAGATCTAGTCCAGGTGTTAGAGAGCCTAATACAGTTCAGGTGTCTGGAGTTAAGCTAACTCCAGTAAAGCTGTCCAGTGGGAAACCAGATCTATTCCTAGTATCTGCAGGGTGTCCTCTTGGAAACAATGAAGGCCTTAGATACTTACTTAAAATATCCACCATACCCTAGAACTGGCCAGTGTGTCTACTGCAACACGCCTTACAAGGAACCGCTTGAGCAATAGGTCAAGTCTTAAACTACTCAACACTGCTGTTACTATTCCACCCCTCATGTTCTACATTATTGTGACTACTCATTTCACCTCTTACATATATTCAAAGTCATTATTTCTGTTGGGACTACTCCCACCATCATCATCTTCAAGAGAGAGAGAATCAGGGGTGTATTTATAATGGGTGCTGAGTGTGCGATGCACACAGGCCCCTGGCTCCAGGGGGACCCACACTGCAAATCATGCACCCATATTTTTTAATATTATAAATTATAAAACCCATATTATTAAATTTATTTTGATACTAAAATAATGTGAAAAGGGTGTGAAAACACCCTTTTTCACTGTATTTTAGTAAAAATAATATTAATAAATAGGTCCCTGAGTGAGGTATTTTGTTATCTCAAAACTTAATCCCTGCCCCCAGTTCACAAAGGCTATAATCAGGGAGAAGCCTCTCTTCAACTTTGTTTTAATAATTAGTTCAACTGTGCCTGTGACGGTGAAACGGGAGTATAGGAGAAGTATAATATCAGTGTGGAGCTTTACTGAGAGGGGTAGACAGAGACGGCCACTGATATGAGCGCCTACAAGACCCCCTTTTTAAGCCAGGCTACAAGCAAGATCTAATTGTTTTGCAGGCAATTCCAGAAACTTGGTAGACAAAAATATATGACCTGTGTGCAGGAGAGCTGGGACACAGAGGTGGGCTCCCTAAGCTTCTGGGACCCATAGCATGGTCACCTCCTGCACCCACTATAGCTACGTCCATGGGTACTTCCCACTAAATGCTACTATAGTACTTTATTAATTTTCAAATTTAAAGGTGGTGCAGAACAGAAAACAAAGATGGGAAGGGGAGAAAATCAGGCAGTGGAGAAGAACAATTCCTAAACATCAAATTCACAAATCGTCAACAAAATGGCAGTAACACTTACAGAACACTAGATCCTTTCTAACTCAGAGCACGGTTTTTGAGATTCCCTTGGTCACTGTGCTTTTTATTTCATGTTGGGTCTTTGCCATGCAATTACATGTCGTTATCCGGCAGGGCCATAGCTAGGGTGGTGCGGTCGGTGCCAACGCACAGAGCGCAACAGAGCTGATGGCGGAACACCAGTCCTGGCAACCTATTGGGACGGGAGAGACATCATGACGTCTCCCCGTCCAAGGCTCCTGCAGTTCACTGAGGAGCTGATGCTGTGTGTTGTTGGGGAAGTCAGGCCAGCAGGAGCGGTGCAGCGCTTTGGAGACTGTGGACACTGGATGACAGGACCTGTCAGGTGAGGTCCGATCCAGTGTTGGGACAGTGATAGTGTAGCGTTATCCAGGAGCAGTGGCCATCAGCCTGCCCTGGGAATTACCACTCCTAGGCTGGGCTCTGCTGATTGAAGATTATGCATTCAGAAAAAAAATATATATATATATATATCCATATGTGTGTGTGTGTGTGTATATATATATATATATATATATATATATGTATATGTGTGTTCTATATATATGTATGTATGTATATATATACTGTATATACAGTATAATAGTGTATATATAGCTATATGTATGTATATATAATATATATATATATATATATACATACATACACGTATATATATGCGTGATTTTACAAGTGATTTTTGTTATATAGGCAATTGGGGGGGGCACCAATTAACTTTCTCGCACAGGGCACCAAAATGTCTAGTTACGGCTCTGGTTTTGGGTGCGTGCCTATAGATACAGATGTGAAAATTGTCCTCAAAAGGACCACTCCCATGTTTGAAACATGCTAAGAGGGAAATCTTTACTAATAACCTTCCAAAAATAAATTAGAATGCAAATATGGGCAGTAACTATTAAATACTCAGCAGCCTATCTCTCCTACAGCAGAATAATCACCTTACATCAGTGGTTCCCAAACTGGGTACTGTGGCACCCTGGGCCAGGGCCAAATAAAATTATTTATAGTTAAGGTGATAGGCAAATCCAGTTCTGTTAAAAATAAAAAATATATAGCCCCAGGCGCTTAAAAACAGAACAATAAATCTATAATGACCCAAAAATGTTACAGTTCTTTGTATATTGGATACTTTTTAGCTGCAGTTAGTATGGTTGCTAGCCAATGTATGTCCAGAGAAAAAGAAAATAAGAGAATTAACAGCTCTTAAAAACCAAATAAAATTATTTATAGTCAATGTGATAGGCAAAACCAGTGCTAGTGAGTGCTAGTGATTTGTTTTACCATTAATAAACATTAAATTTATGGTGTTACAAGAGGTCTACAGCACTGTACAGAGGTCAAAACAATACAGTGAACAAATAACAATTAGCACTGCAAATCTCAACACAGTCACTGATGCAAGGAGTGCAATGGAAATATTCAGTGTAAGCTGAAACCTGTACATATTGGCATGGGCACATATAATGAGCTTAGGTCATAGAAGTGGAGTCTAGGGGCAGAGAGCCCTAGGAAGAGGTGTAGAGTGTAGACGGTATGCAAGAGAAATAGGTAATGAGAACATGAGGGAGGAGGGTACTAAGGAGTGTGCCAGTGTATGGTGAGCTAAGGGCAGGAGCAGAGGTGAGAGAATTGGAGAGTGCAAGAGGGTGAGGTAGACTACATGGTGACATGTTAAGTGGTAGATGGATATGCTTTTATGAACAAGTGGGTTTTCAGTGCCTGCTTGAAGCAAGGCAGGCTGGGGGATAGTCTGATGGAGGAAGGGAGATTGTTCCAATGGTGGGGGGCAGCACGGGACAAATCTTGGATTCTGAAGTGAGATGAAGTAACCAAAGGGGAGGTAAGGCAGCAGTCATTGACCGTCCCTAGAGGGCGGAAGGTAGTGTGTAAGGAGATGAGGTTAGAGATGTAGGGAGTTGTGGAGTTGGAGAGGGCCTTATACATGATGGTTAGAAGTTTTAAGAGGATTCTGTAGGGGAATGGGAGCCAGTAAAGGGATTGGCAGAGGGGAGGCATATGTGGAGTGGCGGGAGAGGAAGATTAGTCTAGCTGCAGCATGTATGACAGGTAGACACAATTTACTGAATTTAATAATTTTGCTGAATTATTCAATAAGAAACATTTGACCTAGGGGTGCCTTGAAAAAAAATGCTGATACTCTAGGACCTCGTGATGATAATAAAAACTACAATGAAGAACAACAATGAATTATAAACTACTTAATTGAGAAACCATTTTAGTTCAAAATTCACATTTAACCCATGCGGTTCTATTGATTTTAATTTGTGGATCCATTTCACTTCATTCTGTGCCATAGTTTTATCAATATTTCTATTTCTCCAGATATCCTTTATTAAATGGATACCCATATTTTTTTTTAATACACACAATGCTGGAGAAATAGAAATATTGAAAAAACTCTGGCATAGAATGAAATTAAATTGTTGTACTTCATTATTGTTTACATTGTTTTATATATTTATTTCTGTTACATTGTATAGTCTTATATAGTTATAAAATGTGGAAATATATCTTAGTATTTTTCATTTCTTTTATTTTTATGAAAACATGCAAATTTAAGGGCTTGAATACACAATATACTGATGTTTCTTCATTATCCCCTATGGTTGGAACACAATGTGGTACTCACAGCCATCTTCCTATAATGTTATAAATAGTTGGAACGTATGGTGAAACGCATGGCCATTTGGTGGATGTCATTTCCGGCAACAAGTCCACGGAAACGGCATAAAAAAGGAGCTTATTTGGTGTATTGCCAAATGAACAATGGATATTTTGAGTTATACATTTTAAATTCACCACTATTGTTGATGTGATTTTATATAAAAGCTTTATTTAAAGGGTTACATACAAATCATGGCCCGATTACATAATTTCCAGTCTGTGAAACACAGGATGGACAGCAGGAGCTGTATTTGTTTCCTTCAATCAACTTTCATAGCTGGAATAGTTACATATTGGGTTAACAGTACAACAAAGGAGCTGCACTTGATAAAGAGGAGGACATTGAAACGCATATTGTGTGTCCCTTGTTGGACAATGGGACTAAATTTAGGTGCATGGGCTGCAATCAGATTATTGTCATCATGGCGATGGGAGCTTGCAACTGCACTTGCTTCCATCACCTAATGTGATGTGCTATGTCACCACTCACCTCTGGTAGGAGACCCACCTTGCTCAAACATAAATTTCTTTTCATTTTTTGCGTCATTTTATTAGATTTTTAATCGTTTAATTTAATTAAAAAAATATAGAAGGATACAGAGAATCAAATATGAGTAATGTCATGATAACGAAGATATTCCATGCATTAGAACCATGGATGATGTACAAATACCAAAACAAAAAAAGTATAGTGAGGGAGATAAAAGGTAGCAAGAGAAGAGTTGAAGACATTCAACTCATACATTAATGAGGGAATGATAGAGTGGGGAGAGCCTGGTATGATGGGTAGTAAAGAAAAATTTAAAATGGGGAGGATAGGGGATAGGATCCCTAAAACATGAAGTGGAAACTGAAAGGTACAAAATTAAATACTATTAAAATTACAAATATTGGAGATAGAAAATCTTAAGTCCATATTTCAGTAATATGTGGCAGTGGGTGTGAATGAGAATGGATTAGTGGAAAGAGGGTGAGGTTAGACAGGGTTGAAGATAAAATGGGGAGGGCAGAAGGAGAGAAGAGGAAAGAAATTAAAATGAAAAAAGGGGGTAGGAACCAGGAAGAAGGGAATAAGTCGGGGGCAAGGAGAAGAGGGAGAGGAAGGTAGTCAGTGGAGAAGCATGGTGAGAATAGTAGAGACAGAGGATATACGAGGTATGTCTATTAA
The DNA here is from genome assembly GCA_031769625.1 of Taudactylus pleione. Lineage (NCBI taxonomy): Eukaryota > Metazoa > Chordata > Amphibia > Anura > Myobatrachidae > Taudactylus > Taudactylus pleione. The sequence continues at coordinate 673,362 of JAUIMM010000545.1, forward strand.
ATAACGAGACTAATTAAATAACTCAACTTTATTTATTGGTATTACAAATTTAGTGTTTGTCCCCTTCAATATACTCCCCATTTGCACTAATACATCGCTGTAGTCTTGTTTTCCACATGCTGTAGGCATGGAGCAAATCAATTTCTGTTAGTTGTTTCAACATATCTGCCGTTTTCTTCTTTACAGCATCAACTGATTCAAAATGTGTCCCTTTAAGCACTGATTTAACTTTTGGGAAAAGATAAAAGTCGCAAGGTGCTAAATCGGGCGAATATGGAGTTTGTTCAAGTGTAGTAATGTGATTGTCGGTCAAAAACTGCTTCACAGAAAGTGCATTGTGAGCAGGCGCATTGTCCTGGTGAAGAATGAAACCATTTTTCCACAGTTGCGGCCGTTTCTTTCTGACTCTCTCTCTCAGCTTTTTCAAAACTTCCTTATAATAATGCTGGTTAACTGTTGTGCCTTCTGGAACCCATTCTTGCAAAATGACACCCTTGATATCGAAAAAAACAATGAGCATGGCTTTGAATTTTGACTTGCTTTGACAAGCTTTTTTCATTCTTGGTGATGACGGTGTTTTCCAATGCATTGACTGTCTTTTGTCGCTGAATCTTTCGTGCCACTCAAACACACGCGCACAAGACAGACAGTTATTCCCATAGGCTGTAATAAGCAATTGAAAACATTCTGTTGGTGTTTTGTGCAATTTTACAAAAAATGTCAAATTGACACGTTGTTCAACTTTTAAACTTAGCATTTTTTCGGCACTCTACAGAAAACACAACCAAATTAAATGGCGACTCACAATCAACTGAACGTCACAGAGTGTTGCTGCTTGTCATGCAGGTTCAGACAAGTTCAAGGTTACTACGTATGCAGTTATAACTGGTTCTGACTGCTTTGTTTAGTAGGTGGAATCACAGTCTCGTTATTTTATAGACATAAACAAGGCCAGGGAGGGTCGCATTGCGCATCAAATACCAAGGAGACCAAACTGCGTGGAATTTGTCCACAAAGATGTTTTGGAGACTCAATATATATTTAATTTTAGCTACAAACCAGATTCTGTTGTTTAGCTCTTATCTGGATAGAGGGGAGGGTTGTTTCCAGGCCCAGGCAGTTTGGTACTTGGCCACACATGATATATGCAGGATCATTTTATTAACGTTTTTAGGTAACTGGCAGACTGTAGCACAGAGAAGTAATGAGGCCGGGATAAGAGGAGAGCTTATGGAGGCAACAGAGGGGGGCGTGGCTTAGCGGCTGACTGATTAGGATACTGATTTCAGAGCTCCCACTCATATGCAAGATTTTCCCCTGCAAATACCCATCTATACACTTCGTTCCTCAGGGACTATCACCCCTGGTGCCTACCTACCGCGAGCAGATCTTATCGCGAAAGTCATGGAGGGCTCCGTGAAAATGTATTTTCCAGGCATGGCACACACGCTGAAGCCACAGCCTCCATTGTTGCACGTCTCCAGCACTTCGGGTCTGGACACTCGTGGCGGCTGCTGCGTCCTCTACGAATTAGGGGATACACAACCTCCGTCTAACGAGCAGATACCAGGTACCCTCTGAAGAGCCCTCAGGTACTTTAGTACTTTACTAATACTCACCAGGTTTGTGGAGATGCAGAGAGGACCGACCCTGTGTTCACTATAAGCCCTGATAGTGGACACACAACAGAAGCATGCCATTGAGTTTGCTTCCAACAACAAGCCAGCGCATACTGATCTAGATAGTTCTGTATACTTGTTAAGAATACAAGCTATTTATTTCATCTCTTGACTATCTGCTTCTACTGGGTTGGTTTTATTATTAAAACATTCATTGTCACTAAAGTTCAGGAACTATTGTGCAGACATCTTTGCATAACATCGAGTGATTGCTGAAGATATATATTTTTTAGCATATGCTAACTCCGATTTGGGAGTAACATCTCCCTTGTCTGCAAAATCAACCTGAAAACATCATCTACTCACACAGCCAGCTGTTACCACAAGCATTGACAACTTGCCTTTATCTCCCCCCACGCAAGTGGATTGAGAATTTATTATATTCCATTTATTATTGATAGAGATCTCCTCGTAATATTTTTTCTTGATTGACTCTGCAGGACAGGTCAGAAACCATTATACAATACTATTAAACACTTTTGAGATCTGAAAATTTGACATTTTCACTACTTTTAGTCTCACCACATAGTATTGTGTTTCATTATAGAGACATCGGATATTGTATAAATGTGATTTGAACTTTTTGTATGGAGCCTCACTGATAACCATCCCATGTAATTGTTATTTTTGTGGTGCTACACAGTCTAAGTCGTAATTTCATTGTATTACGCTTATTATTTTCATCGATTTTTATATGGAAAAATTCTCTCCTTCCACCACATTAAGTCACAGCCGCAAAGACAGGAGAAGCGCAGGGCTGATCCTAATATGGCTCCGGATAAAGACACAGAAGCTACTACTCCAGCTGCTAAAAAAGTAGCAGCTCCTCATGATTTGTATGTTACCTATAATGATGTTGTAGAAGCTATTAAATCAACTATGGCCACCCCCTTATCCCAAGCCGTATCTGGCATAACTTCTAAGCTGCAACATCTTACTCATAGAGTTTCAGAAATGGAACATAGAGTAGGAGAAGTTTTCCAAGATGTTTCACATAATTTATCAATCTCCCCGCACACAAGATGCTCGTCCTAGAGTATTTCTCTTTCGTTGTCTTAACTATTTACACAAACAAGCATTCTGGGCAGCTTCTAGACGTAAAAAGTCACTACAATGGGAAGGTTCGAAATTATATATATCTCAAGATTATTCTGTCAAATTGTCCAAAGCCCACAAGGCGTTCTCACCAATCTGCTCACAATTAGTTGCAGATAAGCGCAAATTTGCTCTCATTTATCCGGCCATGCTCAGATTATTTGATGGATCCTCCTTCAAAGACTTTACTAATTCAGCAGATGCTGAAGCCTTCATACATGCAGAAAAAGAAGCATCTTGCCAATGCATCTCAGTTATTTCTGCAAATTTGTGTTTTCCCCTTGTCTCTTTTTGTTTGTCCTTCTATCCTCATGTCTTTCCCTCTCCCTCTCTCTACCTTACTTGGAACTATGCAATTTCGCTTCTCTTGGATAGATATGTTTTCTCTTATGTTTTTTAAGACATAATAGTCTTAAAAGTAGGTACATGGCATGTAGGGGGAATTAATTCACCCATCAAAAGATGGAAATTATTTATGTATTTATCTAAACAACATATTGATCTGGTATTCCTCCAGGAAACACATCTGACAGCTTCAAAAACTAGTAAGTTACAATGCTTAATTGGTCTTTAGTAGCAGCTGCTCCTTACAACTCAAAATCTCGTGGGGTTGCTATATTAGCCAAATAATCTTTGTCAATATCAGCGAAATCCATTGATGCAGATCCGGAAGGTAGTTATGTTATAACAGAAATGCTTATTAACAATTCTAAGTTTATACTTTGTAATGTATATGCTCCCAATAGCTTGGAAAAATCCTTTTTCAATTATTTATTAACTAAACTATTGATGCATTGCTCAGAATCATTAATAGTCTGTGGTGACTTTAATCTAGTTTCCTCACATACTCTAGATCGCTCCAATAACTCATCTCACATTACCCCACTTCCTAAACTAGGAGTCCCCACATTAGCTACTAGATTACAACTTGTAGATGTCTGGAGTAGAACTCATCCTATGGAGAAAGATTTTACCTGTTTGTCATCAGCTCACCAAACTTTATCTCGGATAGACTATGTTTTATTGTCTCATTCTCAATTTCCCAAAATCTTAGATTCAACAATAGAACCTATCGCTCTCTCTGATCATGCACTAGTTTGGATGTCATTACAGACAGAATTAGACAAGGGCCCTTTTCGTCATTGGCGTTTCCCCACTTACCTATCTAAGTCTATTTTGTTTCAGAACAAACTGGAAATGGCTTGGATGGACTATATGCTTACTAATTTATCTCATGCAGAAACTAACCTCTCATTGTTTTGGCAGGCAGGTAAGGCAGTTCTTCGTGGAGTTATAATTTTATATGTCACTACAGAAACTAAAAAAATAACTAGCGAATATCTTGAACTTCAAACTAAGCTTACAGATACTTTCCAGCCATTTAAATCTCACCCAACACCCTCGACTAAATCAGCTTACCTCACTGCTAAAATACTCTTTGATGAATATCTTAAAGATCGAGGTGAACGCCACCTTTTTTCTGTTAACTATAAATTTCACAAATTTGGTAACAGGTCAGGTAAACTTCTGACTAATTTACTAAGAGGCACCCAATCGCCGATGGTGGTACATCCATTATGTACCATTGATGGTTCATTGACTAAATCTGGAGGTCAGATCACTGACATAATGAAAGACTTCTATACTACTCCTTATTATGATGACCTTGCCACCGACCTTTCTAATGATGTTTTTGCCAATTTACAGAAATCTTCTCCACTCCCACAACTGCGTGAAGAGTTTGCTGATATGCTTATTCAACCGATTTCATTAGAAGACAGCTTAAACCTTCTAAAGCACCTGGCCCAGATGATATGACCGCTGAATTCTACAAAATTCTTCTCCCCCATATCAATAAATTCTTAGTTTCTTTTTATAATCATATTATACTAAATAAAATTATACCTTTACATTTCAACTCAGCAATTATGAAACTACTTCCTAAAACAGGCATAGACATATCAATTCCAGGATTATACAGACCAATTTCATTGCTCAATTTAGATTATAAGATTTTAACAAAAATGTATGCAGACAGGCTGAAATCCGTTCTACCACAACTCATACATACTGACCAGACTGGCTTTATTTACAGGCCAGCATTCAGTAGTCAATGTTTGAAGAGTTTTGGTTGCTATCCCACAAACATATGCTTCTAACTGCTCCACTCCTAGAATGATAGTTTCATTTGACGCCGAAAAGGCATTTGATTTTGTAATTTGGACCCACCTTTTCCAAACACTCAAAAATGTTGGCTCTCCCTCAACATTTATTGATATTTTAAAGACATTATATACCAATCACCTTTCACAAATTTCTTGTAACGGATATATTTCATCGCCGTTTCCAATATGCCAAGGGACAGGACAGGGATGTCCACTTTCCCTTCTATTATTTATGCTGGCAATAGAACTCTTAGCGGTAGCACTACGTGCCTCATCATTGGTGGAGGGTATATTGGTCGGCAAGAATCTTTTGAAAATTGCACTTTTTGCAGATGACATGCTGCTTTTTCTCTCCAAACCAAGTATCTCTCTACCCACTGCATTAGATATTATATCCTCTTTTGGATTAATCTCAGGCTATAAGGTAAATCTAGAAAAATCTGAAATTCTCCCTATTAGTGCCCCGATTTCATATTATCATACCTTACCAGCCCTTCAACATTTTCGTATTGCCTGCAACTCAATTAAATACCCTGGCATTAATATTACTTCAGATATAAACTCAATTTTACACCAATTATAACTAAGATAACCAATATGTTAGATAACTGGAAATCTCTTTCCCTCTCTTTATTAGGATGCTTAACGGTTATAAAAAGTATAATATTTTCCAACATTTCTTATAATAAGCAAATGCTACCAATTAGTCTCACTAAAAAAGATGTTAAGTATATCACCTACTATTTTTCTCGCTTCATATGGCAAGGCAAAAGACCGCACATAGCTATTGGCAAAATGAAAACATCAAGACATAATGGTGGCCTTGGCTTCCCTGATTTATCTTCTTATTCTTCATCAAGTTTCGTCCGTTATGTCAGTGACTGGCTATTAGAGACAAGTCTTTATACTGATCATCATCTAGACATGGCCTTGTTTACCCCAGTTTCTCCTAGTGCATTATTACATACCAAACAATCTGACATTCCTTTAGCTATTCTGAATAATATTCTATTTAAAGACACACATTATTCCTGGATTTATGTTAAAAGGAAACTCCATGGTAATCCTCTCTATTCTGCGTATGTCCCTTTTGTGGGGAAACCCAGCCTCTCCTCCTTCTGTAGCTAATTGTGGTTACATTCGATGGAAAGAAAAAGGTTTATCGATTGCCTAAAAAGTATTTGACCCAGGAGGACAACTCTTGGCTTTTGATAACTTACAACAAATGTATCAGCTACCAAGACATTATTTTTATATGTACCTTCAAACTAAGCACTATATATCTTCTATTCGTATTACTCCTGATGTGGGAACGAATTAGAATTCTAATACTAATACATTTAATTCACTTTAAGACTGATTTCTACAATTCCTTACAGAATTAATATGCTCTATACTCATTTGACAGATAGTCACTCGACTGCTTCCTGGACTTCATTATTCAATATATGGAAAGTAGATATTTCTTCCTTAACAGAATTGCCTGTTCTTCTTACTCACTTTGACTTTACCCTTAAATATTTACAATCATCCTATTTACAGGAAGTCCATATTCGTACAATACACAGGGCTTACATTTCACCAGCACAACGCAAGCATATGACGGACTCAGAACAAGAGATTTATCCAAAATGTCAGATGTCCAATGCTACATTTTTTCATTGTATTTAGGAATGTAGAAAAGTAAAGAAATTTTGGTGTACATTAATTCAGTTTCTAAACACTATGTTCTCCCTTCAACTTACACCCAATCCATTAGCATGTATCAGTCAGTGGTAATTTTACATTATGGAACTTAGGTCCAGATAAATCAACTAAACTTCGTCTGGTAGCTATTCTTTTAACCGTTGCTAAGAAAGTGATTCTTTCCCATTGGATCAATAAATCTTCCCCTATCCTCTCTGAGGTTAAACATAAAATGTTGCAATTTCTTTATTATGATCTTCGCTCAACTATATTTGATATTAATAAAGGAGTGGAATAATTTTATAAAACTTGGGAACGTTTCATCAATACTTTAGAGGTAGCATCTCAGACTTATATCATCAAGCTCTTTGAAAACACTGATTGGTGCCTCCTCCGACGGATTTCAATGGCATAAGTGATTAAGTTAATTTTTGCTTTTACTTCGTACACATTACTTTATGAGCTTTATTATTTTTATGATCATTATATTTCTTTAATCATAATACTCTAAATGTTTACTTTTCTCTGATACTCTCTCCCTTTTCTTCCTCTTGTGTGTTGTTCTTCCGTGTCTTCCCCTTTCCTATTTTATATTATGTTTTTCCTGTATATTGTAACATAGAGGTAGAAATCTTACTATTTGTTGTACACCTTACTCTTGTTTATTATATGAGATTTCTTCTCTTCTTACTTCCCATCATATTTGTTCTTTCCTGTCTTATTGTATTTCATCTGATAAAACTCAATAAAATTTAATTACCAAAAAAAGGAGGCAACAGATGCTATGATTGATATTACCATCAACCAAAAAGGCCCAATATGTGATCAAGTCCACCATTTATGGAAAAAGGATTCTACTTTACAGCATTGATGCCAACATAGGCTAGAGGTTTTGGGATGAAGACATTCCAGGACAAGATACCAGCGAGTATTTCCCTTATAAGAGTTATCCTTGATGGAAATGCTAATAGAGCATTTTGATGTTTAGACGAATTGCCTCCCAAGTATCTTCCACCAGGGAAGTGTCCAGGTCTGATTCCCAAGAAATTTTGTGAATGTCTAGAGTTAAAATAGGATGGTATAGCTGGTAGATTAAGCCTCTTTCCGGGGGACGGTAAATACAAAGGTGTTCCATCACCGCAAGGTTACAAAGTTAGTCAGCAGCGGGAAGGGAAAAACAAACAGAATTCTGAATTTGGAGATATTGGAAAAACAAAAACATGATAAGGAATTTTTTTCTTGTATATCTGCAAATGTTTGTGGGGCATAGCTGCCAAGGATATGTTGAAAGCGAGTAATGCCAGCAACTGACCAGAGTGAAGCCATGTGGGATGATCGGCCAAGGTTATAAGAAGGGTGGTGCCACAAGGGAAATTTGAGGGGAGGGGTAGGTGAAGAGGGTTTACATGGTGGTGAGTGAGTCACAAACAGTGAGAGTGAGGGCAACAGGAGGAACCATATGGCAGAGGGGACTATGCTTACGAAGCGCTTTAGAGATTTCTTCATCAGTAATGGGGAAACAAAGTGGAGGTGGAGGAGTCCATTCAAGGGAGGGCACAGGAGAACAGGTAATCAGTTGTAGCGGAAGTGGGGGTATTCTGTGGGAAGGAGTGATCTTGGGCGTTATAAAGTTGATTTTAGTGGTCCTTAAAGTTAAAGTTAGAGGGGTTGTAATGTAGTGAGCCAGTAGAGTCTTTAGGTGCTGGAATGGCTGAGAAGGCTTTCCTAGTTTTCAGTCAGTTGGCGAGAAGGGAATCTGCCTTATTACTTTTTTCGTAGAAATGTTGGTTAAGCCAGCGGAGAGATTTTTCAACATTTTAAGAGAGAATTGAATTAAGGGCAGATTTCACTGAGGTAAGTTGTTTGTAGATCGCATCAGTGAGCGTACATTTATGGAGAGATTCCAGTTGATCTACCTGATCCGTGAGAGACCATAAAAGTTGTTTCTGCTCTTTTTTTGTGTACAAGGCTTAACTAATAACATGGCCCCGGAGAACTGATTTATGGGCTTCCCAGACTAGAGGAGAGCAACCAGACTCCGAAATGTTAAGGAAGAAATAGTCCTTCAGGACCTCGATAATCTTCTTTTTGAATTGAGGAATTTTCAAGAGGGTCTCGTTAAGGGGGCCTAGAAGTCAAGTATCTAAGAGGTCGAACGTAGAGGTGACAATAGAGTTATCAGCCCAGATATTGGGAATGATTTCTAAGCCAGACAGATATTTGGAGGCAGAAGAGCCACAGAGGAAAAGATCGATCCTTAAGTATGAACGGTGAGAGGGAGAGTAGAAGGTAAAATCTCTGGAGGAAGGATTTCGAGAGTGCCAAGTCTCGAAAAGATTGTCTTCTGTGACATGTTTGGTGAGGGATCTAGAAATAGGGCAAACTCCAAGGCAGGCCTGGGAGGTAGATTTATCCAAGGCCAGATTCAAAACACAGTTGAAATCCCCACCAAGTAAAATATAGCACCATTTGTGGAGAGTGCTGAAAAAAGATTTAAAAAAACATTGCTGACCTACGTTGGGAACATAAACATTAGTTATAGTGATATCTAAGTGTCCCAGGCTGCCAGTCAAGAAAATATAGCAATCGTCCTAGTCAGTATGGACAGAGCAGTGTGTGAGAATTGATGAGAATGACAACTCTATTATGTATGGCTTTGCTAGAGGAATAAGGAATATAAGACTGAAGAAAAGTGCTTTGAGAGGGATGTTCAGGGTCACGTAAATGAGTTTCTTGTAGCAATACAATGTCTGCCTGCAATTTGTGGAGAGTACAGAATAAATGTTACTGTTTCTGGGGGTATTAAGGCACCGAACGTTCATGGAGGCAATAGCGATAGGAATTCTGTAAAGAAGCAGGGTGAAGACAAGGAAAGCTGAGAAAGAAGGACAAGCTCTCAGACTTGCTAGTGGGAGGGATAAGGGGAGTCGGTGGAAGTATGGGAAGAAAATTAGTTTTAGTCTGGAGAAGAAAAAAAAGAAAAGAAAGAGGAGCAAAGGTAACGAAGGACTGGGTTCGGGAACCCCTACTATGAAGATAAAAGAAAGTAAGGAGGGGACATGAAACTTGAGGGGGAGAGCACTCATAAATGTAGGGCTCGGAGGCCCGAAAAGGTAAAGGCTGAAGGGTTAGGGTTAGGATAGCAATTTATGACAACACTTAAGGGTGGGGGGAGGATTAAACTAAACGCTTAAGAGAAAGATGGAGGGAAGAATGGAGCAAGTACATTTACCTGGGTGTGGAGAGAGAAATTAAGGTAATATGATACACATCAATAACAGCAATATTACAATAGTGCATAAATGAGCATATAGCATAACGAGCAGAGAAAAATATGAACATCATAAGGTTACAATTGTACAGAAATGGCGGTTAGCGCTCCTGAAGGGGGTATTGGGTGGCATCACTAGCTGCTATCTCAGGGAATGTCCTATAGTTCCCAGAATAGATACAATAACATAAAAAGGAGGGAAGCGCTCTGTGATGAGTGGTTCAGATCAAGTGATGTGTGTGTCTACCTAAAGATACCAATGCAGTAAAGTCAATAGGAATGATTATTGAAATAGCCGGTCGGCAAAAACTTGGGGCTGAAACTTGGTGGTAATGGTACAGTGTCCCAAACAAGAAACAATGTCAATATTTAGAAAACTGGTGGGCAATAACTTGTGGCTGGACATTCAATATATATTGAAAGTTCCTATATGAACTTGGTATGTAGTGATGTTCGTGCTTAACCAGTCAGATTGAGGCTTGGTAGGCAAAAGCTTTCGGCTGGGTGTTCAGTAACAGTAAAATCGCCTGGTTGTTAATCGTGTTGTTCCTCCTTCCCTCAGCTCACGTCACCTCAGGGGATATGAATGCAGTGTCAGAGTGACAGCGACACTATAAAGCAGCGTGGTATAGGTAAGAAATTGTACTTACCAAACAGTGTACCTCTGCTGGTCCGTCACTCTTCCACACGTCCTCCGGTGCATGCATGCATGTGAGTGAGGGGTATTAGGAGTATGTGAGATATGGATAATGAAGCTAGTGAATAATTAAGTATTGTTTAATGTAACTCCAGTTTACAAAATAAGAAGCGATGTACAAAGTACAGCATAGATGGGATAGGTTAAAACAAATGGGTAAAGTCACTGTGTCCCAACGCGTTTCATCCCTAATAGGGACTTTTTCAAGGGCAAATGTCTCCTGTTGTCCATTCACCTGTTAAATAGGGATGCCAACAGTTCAAAACCCTGGTGTGCGGTGTAAGAGCTGCATTTCCGGGTATCGTGTTCCCGCATGCTCAATGCAACTACAAGTGTGTAGGAGTCGGTAGACATACTATTTGCTTTGTTGATACCTGTAACTCTACAGTTCCTCAATGTGATACGGGCTCTATATTTTGTGCTTCAGACTCCATACGCGGCGGCGGCCATCTTTGGTGAGTCTGATTGTTACTCTATAATCTGTGACGTCAAGCAGCCATCTTTGTTGTGGTTTCTATCCCTCTAATTTTCAATGCATTCGTCTCTAGTTATTCAATGTATAAAGAGATCTTACTATGTTTCTTTATTTGGTGGGGTTGTATCAATGTGCAGCAAATCAGACATATTAGACACATTAGGTATAGTAATGTACTAGTAGATTAATCAGGTGTTGGTCATTTTAAATGTTTACACTAATCCACCTATTTATGGAAGATAAAGGAGTGCACTTATTCCTACCTATTGGTGCTAATTTCTTCTATATAGATTGCTGGAAATCATGGATGTCAGGGTTTAGGCAGATGGAATAACCTTCTATATGAGGGGACTGGTGAGCACAGAGTCAATAATATTCATATGAATGACATGGAGATGTGGGTTGAATGATTATTGCACTTTGTACCTGATTGGTGTCTGTCATGACTGTTCCTACCTAATATATCTCTTCTCAATTATTGACCTAATTATTGATTAGGTCAATAATTGTCCTAATAATTGATTAGGTCAGGTCGATTGTCCTGATTCTCATCCAAAACTTGTTATACCTCCTGGACCTGATCGGAGTGAAAATACAGGCTGCTTATTTAGGGGTACCCTAATTAGCAAACAATAATGGTGGAATGTTAAGAGCAAGAGTTTTGAGAGCCAGAATTCTGAATCTTCTATAAAGAGTGTGGTCACATATGAGATGTACAATTAGGTTTGTGTCAGTAGTTATACATTATAATAGTTATTAGCCTATGGATCAATGTTTAAACCTTCTGGATGTAATGTCTGTAATTCATAAATCCATCGACTTTCTGTACGGTCAATTCTTTCATTCTTATTTCCCCCTCTCCAATTGAAATGAACCTTCTCTATTGCAATGAATTTAAGATCCTTCGGATTGCATTCATGCTTATTCCTAAAATGTTCTGAGACACTATGATTTTCAAAGCCTTTTGTGATATTGCGGATGTGTTCTCTAATACGGACCTTCAGGGCTCTGGTGGATTTAAAACAAAAATTTCAAGAGAAACAATCCAATATGGGGGTAGTGGATAGAGCTTATACAACCATGGAATCAGTACCTAGAGATACACTACTCACATATTCCAAGAAACAAGATACATCGAAAGAGGTAGATAAAGTGTATTTCATCACAGAATACACAAGAGCGGCACAGAAGGTAAGGAACATCATTGGGAAACACTGGCACATCCTCCAGATGGATGACATGTTACACACACTGCTGCCCAGCAAACCTGATATAGTCTTCCGAAAAGCCCCAGATATAAAGAAAAAACTAGTCCATAATCACTACAAAACTGATAATAATACACAGCAAACCACCTTAGAAGGATCAACAATAAAAGGAGGCTTTTCCACTGTGGGGGATGTCTCAATTGCAAAACATTAGGTTATAGAGGTACAAGACCCACATGCAGTTTCAAGTCCAATCAAAAGAATAGGGAATACAAGATCAGGGAAACAACTAACGCGTTTCACTGGGTAACCCCCAGCTTTATCAAAGGCCTTTGATAAAGCTGGGCGTTACCCAGCGAAACACGTTAGTTGTTTTCAGCACCCCTTTACATTGGGAGGATACATCTGGATTACTTGTTTTGCACTGCTGCCATTTTCATCTGGAACAGACTCCGCGGACCATACTATTCTGTTTGGGCAATCACCAAGGGACAGATGGACTGATACAATAATTTTCAAGTCACCATTTGGACTGCAACGTTTCACCACTCCAAGGGACATTATGAGAGCATGATGCCGCTCTAGGACATTCCGGGTCCCTAACATTGTGAGTTGGTTAGAGACATATCCAATTGGAACATTATAATTGACCACTGTTACCCTCAGGAGTCTTATTAAGTACATCCTTGATATTATTCCCATTTGTATGCCTCATTTCAACAGGGGTAGCATTCACAATTGATTCATGTCTGATATTGTGTTATATTTTTAACATTTTTATTTTTATCTTAATTAGTATTAAATAATTTTATCTACATATATTGCACTTCATCTGGTTTTTATTAACTATCAGTCCTCCAAGCGCTGTATTTATCTTTTTCTTGTACCCCTAAATAAGCAGCCTGTATTTTCACTCTGATCAGGTCCAGGAGGTATAACAAGTTTTGGATGAGAATCAGGACAATCGACCTGACCTAATCAATTATTAGGACAATTATTGACCTAATCAATAATTAGGTCAATAATTGAGAAGAGATATATTAGGTAGGAACAGTCATGACAGACACCAATCAAGTACAAAGTGCAATAATCATTCAATCCACATCTCCATGTCATTCATATGAATATTATTGACTCTGTGCTCACCAGTCCCCTCATATAGAAGGTTATTCCATCTGCCTAAACCCTGACATCCATGATTTCCAGCAATTTATATAGATAAACGTTCTATAGACGCTACATATCAGGACCTCCTTATTTATTTATAATAATGATTTCCATAATGTACAAAAAGATCACTACATTCATTGCAACATCCTCTCATCCATACTATAAAATAAATCAAACTGAAATTTATTATGAAGAAATCAGCACCAATAGGTAGGAATAAGGACGCTCCTTTATCTTCCATAAATAGGTAGATTAGTGTAAACATTTAAAATGACCAACACCTGATCAATCTACTAGTACATTACTATACCTAATGTGTCTAATATGTCTGATTTGCTGCACATTGATACAACCCCACCAAATAAAGAAACATAGTAAGATCGCTTTATACATTGAATAACTAGAGACGAATGCATTGAAAATTAGAGGGATAGAAACCACAACAAAGATGGCTGCTTGACGTCACAGATTATAGAGTAACAATCAGACTCACCAAAGATGGCCGCCGCCGCGTATGGAGTCTGAAGCACAAAATATAGAGCCCGTATCACATTGAGGAACTGTAGAGTTACAGGTATCAACAAAGCAAATAGTATGTCTACCGACTCCTACACACTTGTAGTTGCATTGAGCATGCGCGAACACGATACCCGGAAATGCGGCTCTTACACCGCACACCGGGGTTTTGAACTGTTAATTGGCATCCCTATTTAACAGGTGAATGGACAACAGGAGACATTTGCCCTTGAAAAAGTCCCTATTAGGGACGAAACGCGTTGGTACACAGTGACTTTACCCATTTGTTTTAACCTATCCCATCTATGCTGTACTTTGTACATCGCTTCTTATTTTGTAAACTGGAGTTACATTAAACAATACTTTATTATTCACTAGCTTCATTATCCATATCTCACATACTCCTAATACCCCTCACTCACATTCATGCATACACCGGAGGACGTGTGGAAGAGTGACGGACCAGCAGAGGTACACTGTTTGGTAAGTACAATTTCTTACCTATACCACGCTGCTTTATAGTGTCGCTGTCACTCTGACACTGCATTCATATTCACTGAGGTGACGTGAGCTGAGGGAAGGAGGAACAACACGATTAACAACCAGGCGATTTTACTGTTACTGAACACCCAGTTGAAAGCTTTTGCCTACAAAGCCTCAATCTGACTGGTTAAGCACGAACATCACTACATACCAAGTTCATATAGGAACTTTCAATATATATTGAATATCCAGCCACAAGTTATTGCCCACCAGTTTTCTAAATATTGACATTCCTTCTTGTTTGGGACACTGTACCATTACCACCAAGTTTCAGCCCCAAGTTTTTGCCGACTGGCTATTTCAATAATCATTCCTATTGACTTTACTGCATTGGTATCTTTAGGTAGACACACACATCACTTGATCTGAACCACTCACCATAGAGCGCTTCCCTCCTTTTTATGTTTTTGTATCATAAGGTTACAACCTAGAGGTAATAATTTACAGGAGAACAATCACACATACAACCAGTAGCATCTTATTGAACTGCAATATTAAACACAAATGTCACTGGTTAGGTTAGCAGTTAAGGTCCAGAGCTAAGGGACAGCACCCAAACAGAAAACCATGGAGGGGAAACGGAACCTTGGTGATGATAAGAGTGAGCAAACACTCACTGCAAGCTGACATCTCCTCCAGGAGAGGGGCCAGATTCTTCTAGGTGAGAGAGTATGTTCTTGCATTCTCTGAGATCTCGGACAATTACAGATTTACCATCAAGTTCAATGATTAGCTTGAAGGGGATGCCCCAACGATAACGAATCCTCTGTCATGTAGGGCTTTGGTTTAGTCCCAAAATTCTCTCCTTTTGGCAATCGTCAGGGTGAAACATCCTGGTAGAACTGAAACTTGACAGCATCAAAAATAATGTAGGGTTTACCCTGGGTGGGGGCAAGGACAAGTTTCTTATCCTTGAAGCTAAGAAAATGCATCAACATGATGCTCTAAGTGGGGGAGGTTGGCCCCCTTTGCTCTGGTAAAGTGTTGGGAGAGATCACCGCCTCTTTGTATAGGAGTTTTGGCAGTGGGCTTCTGCATGTGGAGGGGACCAGAATTAGAGCCACCAGGGAGAATGGAGCCCGTATGAAGTGGCATATTTTTGAATAAAATAAGGGGAGATATATATAGTCAGGCAGGCATCACCAATAGAGCAGTTTATAAAGAGCAGTAGGGGGAGGGGCACCCAAGGGATGCAGGGACTGCCCTCTAGGCAAACATCATAGACAGTGATTCAAGTCACTGGATTAGGAAGAGGGCAAGGGATCCTGGAGGAAGTATGGGGAGGGTGAAATATTGGCCACTCTAATGAGACTTAACAGAGGGTAGGTAGTGGGTATGTAGGGTCAAAAGGGGTTGCGGGGAGAGAAGTTATAGCTAAATGGAGCAGTAAGGCTTGGATAGAAGTGGTGAGACCCCGCTACATGGTAGTGGGAATCACCACAGACCAGCCTAGTACTGCAGAAGTGGGTGCTAGGCATCCAAATTGGTGGTCTATGCACTGTTGATGGCACTGGGCGTGGTCCTGCCTGCTGCCCAAGCATTCAGGGGACAGCCAGGGTGGGTTGCTCCAGGAGGAGGGGGCAGGGGGATCTCCAGATAAAAAAAGCAGTAGTTGGAGGAGGTCTGCATCCCGGCTGCGCGATCTTGCGCGTGGGCCGGACACAACAGTAGGAGTTGCGTCTCACAGACTGAAGGGTCCCTGACAGGCTGGTGATGGAGCAGCTGTCAGCAGACCTGAGAGCCGGTGCTGACTAGAGAGAAGAAGGGCCGGTAGACTGTGGCCTAAATTGAGACCAGGGCTTCAACAGATGGGAAGTCTGCAACCTGCAAGGACACAGAAGGTAGTCCCTGGCTCCGTGGACCGGTTCCCAGTAAGGCTCTGTGTTATGGTAGGAAGGCTAGTAGCATAAAGGGGTCACAGGAGTCCACAATAAGTTGCCAGGCAGTGTGGTAGAAGGGTTACAACTGGGAGCTCATAGAAGCTGCGTCCACCTCGGCTGGCCACAAAGCCACACCCCCCATTTTATTACATTTTTATTTTAAGTGTTCAATTTTGTCATACAATAAATCAGAGAAACATTATGCTTTTCTCATGAATTATGCTGATTGAATGAGAGGAAGCAAAACATCTAATAAAAAGAGCTTCTGTGAAAATTTCACACAAAGTGATCACAATAGGTCATTAATGTTTTGCAGACTACCAAAAGGGAACATGTGGTGGGGTAGACCTTTATTTACATTTTAAGGGGATCGTCCTAGTTACACCATTTCCGTGTAGGTTTCACTCACAAGGGACTTTCTCAGTTGAAAATCATACTGCACTACTGTATGTATATTTGTTCCACTTTTTTACACATACAGTATATCTGTTCTATATTGAGGAAGTTTAAGAGGACCACTAGTTCACCTACAAAACCTATTTCATTTATGCATCAAGTCTTTATTAATGCCCTACAAACTGAAACCTTTGTTATCAATATTATTGTGATCTAATACCATTGTCTTTAATGTTACGGAGATCATTGCACAATTAATGTCATGTAATTGTGTTTATCTGAATGCTACTCTTTTGTATCAAAATTTAACTATCATACAGTATTCATGTTTTTCGCCTAAATCTCAACAACAAGATATTTGGTGTGCCACTTAATAAATGCAATTACAATAAATGCTAGTATATTTTGCCTTCACGTTTGCTGTTTATTTTTGTGTGATTTTTATTCAAACAGCTGCCATATTGCTATCGCAATTATTACAATCTAATTGGGATCCAGTTTACTAAGCTTCTGTTGGAACTACACTAAGCAGACCCTCCAAGCGTTACTTTGTAGTTTCAGGATGGTTATAAGTGTTGGGATTTCCCCTTATTTAGAAAGTATTCTTAAACAAATCAAATTGTCAATTTATTGTAGTACCACTTCCCTAATCAGGGTCTGAATGGCCCACAGCGGTAGAGGGGAAATCCCCAGTAGGCCCCAGTGCCTGAGGATCACACCCACACTCTAGGGGTAAGGTTCCAGAATGTGCACTCAAATTATACAATGTTACTCTATGAGAGCATCAGTTGCCTACACCATGATTCACCCTCCTGCCAATCAAAGTGGGCAGTCATAACACACCCGTATCCCCTACTCTTGTTGGTTGTGGGCTTAAGCATAATGAACACAATTCCTGTCTCTGATTGGAATGGCACAGTAGCTCTGCATTGATTTACAAACCTACAATTAAGTAATCTAAGTAGTAAGAGCTTATGTAGTTGAATTTTTATTTCAATGGCATGTGTTTCACCTTTACTAGAACTATTGCAGTTGTCATTGAGTTCTAGGCATTGGCTGGTCAGTACCTTGGTTCCTTATCACATGTGGTATACTGGAATAAGTATGATTTACCTCCGGCCGCAGATCCCGATCGTTCTTTCTGGTAAGTATTGCTAACCTAATTCCCTACCCTAACTCTAACCCTCCTTTACAGGTGCCTAAAGTGCCCCCCAAGTACCTAACCCTAACCCCCCTCTAAGTGCCTAAACCTAACCCGCCCTTCCCTGCAGCCTAACCCTAAGACTCCTGAGGGGGTGCCTAACCTTAACCTCCCCCCAGGGGTGCCTAACCCTAACCCCCCCCCCTCCCCATAGCCTAACCTTAACCCTCTCAGGGTGTGCCTAACCCTAACCCTAAGTCCCCCCCGGAAGCCCCTAACTGAACCCCCCGCCCCCCCGCAGCTGTCCGTGCCCAGCACCCGGCTGACCTTCAATCAGCATGCCAGAAGTCGGGCTCCCAGTGTAAGTCTAATGACAGGTGTCGGGATTTTGACACCTGTCATTAGTACCTTGCCAGGATTAGACAGTCTGGAAACCAGCGGTCGGGATTTCGTCCATCGGCTTCCCGACTGCTTCCCGGTATACTGTATATAGAGACAGGATTACCAATGTGTGCTTAATAATTACTCATATGTTACATTATATTTCATTCCCAAGACCATGGTGTATTCACTACAGTGCATTTCTGCATATTGGTATATTACAATGCATACACTATCAGTACGTACTATATATATTAAGTCCAGCCTGAATATTGGGCCGTAAGGATGAAATGCTTTGAGGGCTTAACGCTGTGCCAACACTCTCTCTAACCTGTGAAAACTGCATGTAAGACTTTATTTTATTTTAATTTTTTCCTTATATATGGTGTGTGTTGTCTACAAATACAATTACAAAGAAATGCTATACTATGGGACCATATGTATTAAGGGCCTGCTGGTACCTATAGTACCCCTGCAAAAGAAATATTAAAATTAAAAAATGACAATTTTTTTTAAGTATTTTAATTTGCCACACTTTCACCTGGGGGTCTTTAAGCTCTTGTACATGGCTGCCGCTTCCCCCAGGACTTCTACAGGTTATTCACTTGGAGGGCAGCAGCCTCTATGCTCTTTTGCATGGCCGCCACCCATCCAGGGAGGACACTACTAATGTATGAGGGTCCGCGTATTTTTTGGGGGGGTTTGCCAAGACCCTGGATTGTCTCAAGAGGACAGATCCATGCATAGGAGGAGGTGAGTATGGAATTTTTATTACAGGTAATCCACAGGATTTTCTACTTGGAGAAGAGGACAGATTGGCTACAGGGATACTAGGTGAGCATGTGAGATAGTGTGAGTACATGTGTACATGCTGATACTTGTGGTTCTCCAAGTACCAGCATGCGGGGGAGGATTGCTGGGAACTGTAATTCCACAGCAAAAGCCAATATTTCAACTCTTTACTTGCACCACACTTTACACAATCAACCTGCACCCACTGCTCCAGGGGCACCGGGGATAGCCCTAGGCTATCAGCCTGGGTCTGGGGTGCCCTGGAAAGGGGGACCACTTTATTGGGGGGGTCCCCTGCTTCCCAGGGATCCCTAGCCTGGGCTGACTAGCTGTCTGGGGTGATGCTTAAGCTGGGGGGCCCGGTGAAAGGGCTCCCCTGGCTGTGGCATCACTTCCCCACTAGAAAGAGTCCAGTGCTGGTTCTGGTAAATACAGGGGGACCTTATACATTTTTTCCCCCTGTATTTTGGGAACCAAGGCTGGTTCAGAGCCCAGTGCTGGTCGCGCTAAATACAGGGTACCCCTACATCATTTGTCCCCCATATTTTGGAAAGCAGGGCTGGTTCTGAAAAGCCTCGTGCTGTTGTGCTTAATACTGGGGACCCCTACATCATGTCCCCTGTATTTAGCACAATCAGCACTGGGTCTCCAAAGCCCGGTGATGGTTATTTTTTGGGGGGCGGGGCCACGCCATATTTTTTTTTTAATACAGAAGCAGGTATCACGGATCTTCAAGATCCAAGCCTGCATTTGTGTGCTGCTACCTCCCCCAGGTCCTAATGCCTGCCCCACTGCCGATTGCACTGCCGCCCGCACCGCTGCCACTAAGGCTGCAACCATCTCCGGGTTCTGGCCGCAGCTAATGCCCATTACCCCCCCGTGCATTTCCCCCGGGTCCCACTGCAACTAATGGCCGCTTCTTTCCCCTGAGCCCACCACCGCAAACGATGGCCATCTTTGTGCACCCAAGTGAAGCCACAGTGAGTGGTGGAGGCTCCTACTGTGGCTGCGCAACAAGTTGAAATTTCCTATCTATTCAATGGCGCATTTTTTAGGTAATAGTTTAAAAACTGTACCTTTCTAATTTACCTGAACCCCAAAAGCACGTACCCTGGCACAATAGCTACCTAATAAAACAAACCCCAAGTATAAATTTGCTCCCTACCCTTAGTTATGCCATCCCAAAAAAAAACCATAGAGAACAGCAGAAAAGTGGTCCTAATTGAGAATGTTAGAAAAAAATGACAGTTGGAACTTTAGATTACTCCCATGTCCTAATTTTTTATGTTTATGCCCTGAATGCAGCAACAGTTCTACCCATCCGTTGTAAATTTCAGCGCGGTACCTCCAATAGCTTTTGAGGTGTAGCCCCTTAAACACCCTGCCCCCCCACCCTCCGAATTTCTCTATGGGAGAATTGCAGTTTTTTAGATGCAGCCTTTATATAAGGGCACAACTGTGCCCTTATAATATATAACAGTATTGAATCAAATATATTTATTAGGGAAGTACTGCACCCTGGTCCACTCGCATTTGACATCATAATTTTGTGCCAAGGGGATGAGGCTGTTAGCACCAGGAAGTATGGCTGTATAACTAGCAGGGTGCGTGTCTGAGACCCTGCTAGCCAGATGCAAGGGCCAGGGAACAACAATGGTGGTGCGGTATATTTCTCACAAATCGCAATTGTGGAAATATGCTAATGACTAACTTGACGCCCACTGAAAGCATCTCACATCCACCGCTCACGTACAAAACCAGATTCATCAGAAACATCAAATGCAGATTCGGCGGCCATCAGCCTTCCAAGTAAATCTAAGTCGGAAACAAAGCAGGTCTCCTGCTGCGAGTAAAATTGCAGTGGATGCCCAGAAAACAGTATTTAACCGGTCTGACAAGTCTGCATTACCTCCCCCAAACACTGATCTCCTGTCACTTACTTTATGAATGATTCTTAAGTGTAAGGGTAATCGCAAATCCATCACTGCCTGTACGCATTGCGGCTCACACACATGCTAACAATCTCTCAATCTGCACAAATATCGGCATGGCATCATACTTACTGACTTTTAATATCTCCTCTGATGCCCGGGGAGGAGATACAGCAGGGCACTTCGGGGGCGGGCCGGGTTCCTATGTCTTTAGGCTCCGCCCATGTCATGGGAAACTGTCGCAACTTGCTGGACTGAGTGGTAAAGGCGGGGCTTGCGTGTTTTACATAATTTAGCTCCATCCCATCCATACGGAGCTGTGATTCCCTGTATTTATGCCGCGATACGGAGCTACAAGTCCTGGCAATTATCTCCGCATCCTGTCCATTTTACTAGCATATCCAAATACTCTACTCGGGGTGCAAAGGGCTACCTGAAAATGTAAGAGCCTCCCACAACTTCTGGGAGAGTAGCTAAGTATGCATTGCATCCACATGTGAATCAAGCCCTGAGTAGCTAATGCGGAGGAGGCATGTGTGGTACAAGCTAATGCGGAGGAGGCATGTATGGTACAAACTAACATGGAGGAAGCATGTGTGGTACAAGCTAATGTGGAGGAAGCATGTGTGGTATAAGCTAATGCGGAGGAGGCATGTGTGGTACAAGCTAATGTGGTGGAGGCATGTGTGGTACAAGCTAATGTGGAGGAGGCATGTGTGGTATAAGCTAATGCGGAGGAGGCATGTGTGGTACAAGCTAATGTGGAGGAGGCATGTGTGGTACAAGCTAATGTGGAGGAGGCATGTATTATACAAGCTAACACGGAGGAGGCATGTGTGGTATAAGGTAATGCAGAGGAGGCATGTGTGGTACAAGCTAATGCGCAGGAGGCATGTATGGTACAAGCTAACATGGAGGAGGCATGTGTGGTACAAGCTAATGCAGAGGAGGCATGTGTGGTACAAGCTAATGCGGAGGAGACATGTGTGGTACAAGCTAATGCGTAGGAGACGTGTGGTACAAGCTAATGCAGAGGAGGCATGTGTGGTACAAGCTAATGCGGAGGAGGCATGTGTGGTACAAACTAATGCGGACAAGGAATGTGTGGTACAATCTAATGCGGAGGAGGCATGTGTGGTACAAACTAATGCGGAGGAGGCATGTGTGGTACTAGCTAATGCGGAAGAGGCACGTGTGGTACAAACTAATGTGGAGGAGGCATGTGTGGTACAAGCTAATGCGGAGGAGGCATGTGTGGTACAAGCTAATGCGGAGGAGGCATGTGTGGTACAAGCTAATGTGGAGGAGGCATGTGTGGTATAAGGTAATGCAGAGGAGGCATGTGTGGTACAAGCTAATGCGCAGGAGGCATGTATGGTACAAGCTAACATGGAGGAGGCATGTGTGGTACAAGCTAATGCAGAGGAGGCATGTGTGGTACAAGCTAATGCGGAGGAGACATGTGTGGTACAAGCTAATGCGTAGGAGACGTGTGGTACAAGCTAATGCAGAGGAGGCATGTGTGGTACAAACTAATGCGGACAAGGAATGTGTGGTACAATCTAATGCGGAGGAGGCATGTGTGGTACAAACTAATGCGGAGGAGGCATGTGTGGTACTAGCTAATGCGGAAGAGGCACGTGTGGTACAAACTAATGTGGAGGAGGCATGTGTGGTACAAGCTAATGTGGAGGAGGCATGTGTGGTACAAGCTAATGCGGAGGAGGCATGTGTGGTACAAGCTAATGTGGAGGAGGCATGTGTGGTACAAGCTAATGTGGAGGAGGCATGTGTGGTACAAGCTAATGCGGAGGAGGTATGTGTGGTACAAGCTAATGTGGAGGAGGCATGTGTGGTACAAGCTAATGCGTTGGAGACATGTGTGGTACAAGCTAATGCGGGGGAGGCATGTGTGGTACAAGCTAATGCGGAGGAGGCATGTGTGGTACAAGCTAATGTGGAGGAGGCATGTGTGGTACAAGCTAATGTGTAGGAGACATGTGTGGTACAAGCTAACGCGGGGGAGGCATGTGTGGTACAAGCTAATGCGGAAGAGGCATGTGTGGTACAAGCTAATGTGGAGGAGGCATGTGTGGTACAAGCTAATGCGGAGGAGGCATGAGTGGTACAAGCTAATGCGGAGCAGACATGTGTGGTACAAGCTAATGTGGAGGAGACGTGTGTAGTACAAGCTATGCGGAGGAGGCATGTGTAGTACAAGCTAATGCGGAGGAGGCATAAGTGGTACAAGCTAATGCGGAGCAGACATGTGTGGTACAAGCTAATGTGGAGGAGGCATGTGTAGTACAAGCTAATGCGGAGGAGACGTGTGTGGTACAAGCTAATGTGGGGGCGGCATGTGTAGTACAAGCTAATGCGGAGGAGGCATGTGTAGTACAAGCTAATGCGGAGCAGACATGTGTGGTACAAGCTAATGCGGAGCAGACATGTGTGGTACAAGCTAATGTGGAGGAGACGTGTGTGGTACAAGCTAATGTGGAGGAGACATGTGTGGTACAAGCTAATGTGGAGGAGGCGTGTGTAGTACAAGCTAATGCGGAGGAGGCATGAGTGGTACAAGCTAATGCGGAGCAGACGTGTGGTACAAGCTAATGTGGAGGAGGCATGTGTGGTACAAGCTAATGCGGAGGAGACGTGTGTGGTACAAGCTAATGTGGGGGAGGCGTGTGTAGTACAAGCTAATGCGGAGGAGGCATGTGTAGTACAAGCTAATGCGGAGGAGACGTGTGTGGTACAAGCTAATGTGGGGGAGGCATGTGTAGTACAAGCTAATGCGGAGCAGACATGTGTGGTACAAGCTAATGCGGAGCAGACATGTGTGGTACAAGCTAACGCGGAGCAGACATGTGTGGTACAAGCTAATGTGGAGGAGGCATGTGTAGTACAAGCTAATGCGGAGGAGACGTGTGTGGTACAAGCTAATGTGGGGGAGGCATGTGTAGTACAAGCTAATGTGGAGGAGGCATGTGTAGTACAAGCTAATGCGGAGGAGGCATGAGTGGTACAAGCTAATGCGGAGCAGACATGTGTAGTATAAGCTAATGTGGAGGAGGCATGTGTGGTACAAGCTAATGTGGAGAAGGCACGTGTGGTACTAGCTAATGCGGAAGAGGCACGTGTGGTACAAACTAATGTGGAGGAGGCATGTGTGGTACAAGCTAATGCGGAGGAGGCATGTGTGGTACAAGCTAATGTGGAGGAGGCATGTGTGGTACAAGCTAATGTGGAGGAGGCATGTGTGGTACAAGCTAATGCGGAGGAGGCATGTGTGGTACAAGCTAATGCGGAGGAGGTATGTGTGGTACAAGCTAATGTGGAGGAGGCATGTGTGGTACAAGCTAATGCGTTGGAGACATGTGTGGTACAAGCTAATGCGGGGGAGGCATGTGTGGTACAAGCTAATGCGGAGGAGGCATGTGTGGTACAAGCTAATGTGGAGGAGGCATGTGTGGTACAAGCTAATGTGTAGGAGACATGTGTGGTACAAGCTAACGCGGGGGAGGCATGTGTGGTACAAGCTAATGCGGAAGAGGCATGTGTGGTACAAGCTAATGTGGAGGAGGCATGTGTGGTACAAGCTAATGCGGAGGAGGCATGAGTGGTACAAGCTAATGCGGAGCAGACATGTGTGGTACAAGCTATTGTGGAGGAGGCATGTGTAGTACAAGCTAATGCGGAGCATACATGTGTGGTACAAGCTAATGCGGAGCAGACATGTGTGGTACAAGCTAATGTGGAGGAGACGTGTGTGGTACAAGCTAATGTGGAGGAGACGTGTGTGGTACAAGCTAATGTGGAGGAGGCATGTGTAGTACAAGCTAATGCGGAGGAGGCATGAGTGGTACAAGCTAATGCGGAGCAGACATGTGTGGTACAAGCTAATGTGGAGGAGGCATGTGTAGTACATTCTAATGCCGAGGAGACGTGTGTGGTACAAGCTAATGCGGGGGAGGCATGTGTAGTACAAGCTAATGCGGAGGAGGCATGTGTAGTACAAGCTAATGCGGAGCAGACATGTGTAGTACAAGCTAATGTGGAGGAGGCATGTGTGGTACAAGCTAATGTGGAGAAGGCATGTGTGGTACAAGCTAATGCGGAGCAGACATGTGTGGTACAAGTTAATGTGGAGAAGGCATGTGTAGTACAAGCTAATGCGGAGTAATTGAAAAAAGGACAAATTGAGATTGAACGTAACTCAGAGACTTTCAATTAATATAAGCGCCGTTTTTCATATATTTGTTATATATATAATAATCACCATTTAGCGGCTGCGCTCATTTCTCTCACTGAATATCCAGGCTGAAAATAGCCCTTGTGACTGACAGGTCCTCCTGGAGTGGATGCTTTCATTATACCACATGGTTTGGTCTGGAAGTTCCATTCATACTAAGGAATTCAGATGAAACAAACTCCAATACCTTCATTTCTAAGAGGCAGATGAAACAAGTGAAGAATCCCTTTGGCTTGGAAATTGTTCATCCAGATCTCGCC
Organism: Taudactylus pleione; assembly: GCA_031769625.1. Taxonomy (NCBI): domain Eukaryota; kingdom Metazoa; phylum Chordata; class Amphibia; order Anura; family Myobatrachidae; genus Taudactylus; species Taudactylus pleione. Next base: position 698,900 of record JAUIMM010000545.1, read on the forward strand.
ACGATTGAGAGTGTCTTGTTTTTGAGGGTTTTCTTAACAGCTGTGGCATCGGAACGCTCCAGCCTCCAGTGGCGGCGTTCAGCGTGGGGTGATTGCCCCGGAAGGTCCATCGGACGACGTTTGGTGATTGCCTGGGTCTTAATTGTTTATGCCATGTGGTAACCAGCCCACAGAGCCTATTTATATGGTACGAGCACAATCTCATTGTGACTCTTATGTCCTTTATATTTGTTTAAATTAAAAATTTTATGCACTATGGAGCACCCCTCCTTGTTTTGTTTTTGCTTCCATTAGAATTTCATGCCGTGGGATCTACTCATTTGGACACTATTGCTATATACCCTGCACACCCTGCACTTGTTGCATAGTGGTGTTGAGCTAGGACTGCTCTATTTCATCATACATGTACCGTGAGCGCCTGACAATTCCTTTTTTTGTCATATATATATATATATATATATATATATATATATATATAATATTACCACACAACTGGCACTCCACAGTAATGTAGAAAATCTTGCCTCGTTGCCTTCCCTAAGGCAAAACCCAAACAATATAGCAGCAGATGGGCGGCACTCACAGGGCTTAAGATTAATCAAGAGAAATGCTGGACCTTTAGGTCATTTTAATACCAACGTTTCCATCCCACAAGGGATTTTTCTCAAGGCTCAACCTGAGCCTTGAGAAAAATCCCTTGTGTGGGATTGAAACGTTGGTATTAAAATTACCTAAAGGTCCAGCATTTCTCTTGATTATTCACAGCTCCTAACTGTCACTGTACAAGCTGTGTTTGAAAAATATCAATGTGATTGGTTGGCAGATTACCTCCATCCATGTAACCACTCTCCAAGTCTTCATGAAAGAATCAGTAAGATTTGCATGGCCGGCAGTTCAAATCCCGACAGCGGAAGCACGGCAGGGATGAAGATCCCGACTGCCAATTTAGGTAACTTCCACTAACCTAATTCCCCACCCTAACCCTAACCCTCCTTTAGGGGTGCCTAACCCTAACTCCCCCCAAGTGCCTAACCCTAACCCCCCTCTAAGTGCCTAAACCTAACCCCCCCTTCCCCGCAGCCTAAACCTAAATCTCCCGGGGGGTGCCTAACCCTAACCTTCCCCCAGGGGTGCCTAACCCTAACCACTTCTTCCCCTAGCCTAACCCTAACTCTACCAGGGGGCTACCTAACCCTAAGTTCCCCCCGGGAGCCCCAAACCTAACCCTCCCCCCCCACGTGGCTGTCCGCACCCGGCGCCCAGTTTACCTTCGATTGGGATGCTGGGCGTCAGGCTCCTGGCGTAGGTAAAATGACAGGCGTCGGGATTTTGATGCCTGTCTTTAGACCCTTGCTGGGATTAGACAGTCGGGATGCCAACGGTCGGCATTTAGACTGTCGGCATCCCGACTGCATACCTTCATGAATACACCTCCATGTTTTATAATGTATGTGTTGTTGGTAGTTATTTTTCCAGTGTATGTATCAATGTCTATATATATTCACTTTCAAACTCTAATATGCTAGCATATAATAATTACACAACACATTATTTGAATTTTTTATCGTTTTATTTTTTTAACAAATCTTTATCAAATTTTTTTTTCTTAAAAAAAGCAACATTTACAATGCCCTCTGGATGTGGCTGATTGATCCCCCATCAGACGAACATATGTACTCAGGAGATCCAGCTCCCTCCTGAGCACACTGCCAAAACTATATTGTGTCACATCTGAAATTTAGTGAAAAAAAAGAGAAACAACAAAAAACATTTTTAAAACGCATTAGTTACAAAACAGAAAGGCTATAAAAAGCCTAGTTGGGTGTGGCTCACAGCCAGCCCATGTATAGATGTGTCCCTCTGTATCTAGGGGGAGGCAATCGGGAAGCCGACTGCCTAAATACCGGCAGCCGGCTTCCCGACTGTCTTATCCCGGCATGGGTGAAATGCCGGGCGTCTAGATATAGACGCCCGCATTTCCCCGGACAGCCGCGGGGGGGGGAGGGTTAGGTTTAGGGCTCCCGGGGGGAACTTAGGGTTAGGCACCCCCCCGGGGGACTTAGGTTTAGGCAGCGGGGAAGGGGGGTGGTTAGGGTTAGGCACTTAGAGGGGGGATTAGGGTTAGGCACTTGGGGGGGAAGTTAGGGTTAGGCACCCCTAAGGAGGGTTAGGGTTAGGGGGGTTAGGTTAGGTTAGTGGATACTTACCTATCCACGATCGGGATTTCCAGCGCTGTCGGGCTTCCGCTGCGTCGCATTCTGCTTCTGTCGGGCTGCCGCTGACGGGAATCGAACCGCCGGCCATGCGGCTGACGGTATTTCATACCAATTCCGTATCTAGGAGGTGAGTACATGTTAACTGCAATGTAATGATGTGCTGGGCAAATATCCTAGTTAAGGTACCTGCAGAAAATCAAGGGGTCCCTTGATGCTGGGCTGCAGGCTTATATGCTTTAATCAAATCATGACAAAATCCCCTTGGTTTTATTTGCTACACATATAGATTTGCAGTATATTATTGTTAGCACTGATAGCAAAAGTTTTTCTATTTTGTATACATTTCTGGCAATAATATTGCCACGCTGCTGGTACCATGTATGATATGGGTAAAACCGAGCGCGGGCATATTCCTTTTCCACATTGGTTACAAAGGCCAGCACTTACATACTTTTTTCAATTTCCTACAAGAAGCTACAAACAAAATAAAACAAAACAGTCTAATGTTGGATAAACAGTTTTTTGTTTTTATTAAAACAGCTTGTCAGCACTGCCCAGTGTGTACGGACTATAGTATGTCATTGGTAAAAGAAGCTGCCACACATCCACATTGCTACCATTCCCCAGACTTTTGAGCAATGCTCTAATCTTGTACATATATGTGGTCCTTACACCAAAAATATGACTTCACTAATTATTTATGGACCCATTCTGTCAAGAACCCAGTATCCTGGACTAGTAAGCTGGACATGCTGAGAAAGTTATTCTTTAATCACCTGTCGGGAGTCCCTACCACTCCACTATTGTAACCATCAACCGCCCATGGTCGCAATGATAATCCTAGCAATGCAAGCTATGTGACAGTGCTGCCTTTGCAAATGAAGTAGGGGTTCTCATACACCTCCAGCAGAATTAGCATGATGGCATGAATCACATTTGCAAAGTGGCCTGTAGCCTGCTGTGCTTTTTTCATATGTTAACTGAAACAGGCTTGTAGTGTGAAATGTCTCCCTTCCCCATACATGTTTACAAGTTTTGTAAATACTGTACAAGCATGATTTGGATATGTGTGTCAATGTTTTTTTGTCTTTCATGTAACTTCAGCTGCAGGTTCTCCCTGGGAAGAAGCAGCCCAGTTTGATCACGCTGAGGAGTCAGATGCTGGGCCAGGTGAGGAGTGGTGGGAATGGGGTTGGTTAGGGGAGGAAATTGGGGAGAAGAGATGAAGGTGCAAGGGAGGGAGGGGTGGAATGAGTGGAAGAGGGTGTAGGAGAGGGAGGGGTGGAATAAGTGGAAGAAGGTGCAGGGGAGGGATGGGTGGAATGAGTGGAAGAGGGTGTAGGAGAGGGAGGGGTGGAATAAGTGGAAGAGGGTGCAGCGGAGGGAGGGGTGGAAGAGGGTGCAGGGGAGGGAGGGGTGGAAGAGGATGCAGGGGAGGGAGGGGTGGAATGAGTGGAAGAGGGTGTAGGAGAGGGAGGGGTGGAATTAGTGGAAGAGGGTGCAGGGGAGGGAGGGGTGGAATGAGTGGAAGAGGGTGTAGGAGAGGGAGGGGTGGAATAAGTGGAAGAGGGTGCAGGGGAGGGAGGGGTGGAAGAGGATGCAGGGGAGGGAGGGGTGGAATGAGTGGAAGAGGGTGTAGGAGAGGGAGGGGTGGAATAAGTGGAAGAGGGTGCAGGGGAGGGATGGGTGGAAGAGGGTGCAGGGGAGGGAGGGGAGGAATGAGTGGTAAAGGGTGCAGGGGAGGGAGGGGAGGAAAGAGTAGTAGAAGGGGGAGGGAGGGAGGGGAGGAATGAGTGGAAGAGGGTGCAGGGGAGGGAGGGGGAGGAATAAGTGGAAGAGGGTGCAGGGGAGGGATGGGTGGAAGAGGGTGCATGGGAGAGGATGCAGGGGAGGGAGGGGTGGAATGAGTGGAAAAGGGTGTAGTAGAGGGAGGGGTGGAATAAGTGGAAGAGGGTGCAAGGGAGGGAGGGGTGGAAGAGGGTGCATGGGAGGGAGGGGTGGAAGAGGATGCAGGGGAGGGAGGGGTGGAAGAGGATGCAGGGGAGGGAGGGGTGGAATGAGTGGAAGAGGATGCAGGGGAGGGAGGGGTGGAATGAGTGGAAGAGGGTGCAGGGGAGGGAGGGGAGGAATGAGTGGAAGAGGGTGCAGGGGAGGGAGGGGAGGAATGAGTGGAAGAGGGTGCAGGGGAGGGAGGTGTGGAATGAGTGGAAGAGGGTGCAGGGGAGGGAGGGGAGGAATGAGTGGTAGAGGGTGCAGGGGAGGGAGGGGAGGAATGAGTGGAAGAGGGTGCAGGGGAGGGAGGGGAGGAATGAGTGGTAGAAGGGGGAGGGAGGGGAGGAATGAGTGGACGAGGGTGCAGGGTAGGGAGGGGAGGAATGAGTGGTAGAGGGGGGAGGGAGGGGAGGAATGAGTGGAAGAGGGTGCAGGGAGGGTGGGGAGGAATGAGTGGAAGAGGGTGCAGGGGAGGTGGATCTTTGGAGTAGGGGTGAGCGGGTTCGGTTTTACTCGGTTCTTATCGCCACTTTACCGCAAATTTGGCTCGATTTTATTCGCTATCCAAAACACATGTTCGGCGATAGCCAATAAAAAGATCCGGGTAAAACCGAGTAAAACCGAACCCGCTCACCCCTACTTTGGAGTGAGGGTGGTCAGCTTGCTTGACTTCTCCTCCTCCTTTGCTGCTTTCATCGCTGTTGTCCTATGAGATAATGTATAAATAAATCATGCTCTTTTTTTTTTAAAGTTAAAAATATGCTCCCCTAAAAGAAGTGTCTGTGTCTGTCTATATATATATATATATATATATATACTCTATATATTTCCATATAATTTCTTTTTTTTTCAAAAATAAGTTAATTTTTAAATACAAACATCTTTATATGTACATTAGGAATGCAGTATCATTGATATTACACATTTTAAAATTAAACACAAAATCACACTAAAATAATAATCATCAAAAAAGAAAATGGACACTCAAATATACAAAATGACTGCAAACCAAGAGAAAAAAAACACTTGCACATATCAGCAACCTAAAGAATGTCCTGGAGGTGCGCGTGTGTATATGCGTACATACATCAACACTAGCATACAACCAGCAAAGGAACTTACTGCGTGTGTTTCTGGCCCACAAGTGGGCCAGGAGGTCCGGGTCCGGAGCCTCAGATCAGACCACCGCCACTCCAGCTGGATGATGGTATGGCGACAGCCTATGTGGCAGAGTTAAGTAGAAAAAGAAGGGGGGTTTAACCCCCTATTGTTGCTCAGCACACTGAATAATACTTGCAACAATATATGAAGACTATATGGTCAGAGAAATTCAGAAATATTGGTTGCATGCATTTGCAAATACATGGGAAGCTGCTAGGCCACGTAACGGCTTCTCTGTCACTAGCAGTCCCTAACACTAAGGGGTTTACGTCCGGGGCACAGTGCAACCTGAAAAACGTCCAACCCAGGACCCCCCCAAGGCATCACATGAAAAATGGAAAAAGAGTGACAGTGAAGTGTAAAGTATAGATGTGTAAGACTAATTAATAAGTGTTGAAAAAAGGGGTTAAAATATATGTGAAATATTACATGAATAAAATACAAACATAACAGGTGATGTGAAAATCAAGTATGTGTATTAAGCGGTGATGCCCTGAAGAGGCCCAGCCAAACCAGCACCGGGGGACCTACGCCCAAACGCTCACCCCAAATGTAAAATATGCCAATTATAAGGCCTCATGATAAAGGCACATATACATTTTGTCAAATGTAAGGCCTCCTGATAAAGGCACATACATAAATGCATCCAAATTGAGAGCCAGCTTACCTGGGAGTCACCCCTGGGAACTCCAACTAGCACTACTAGAACCAGCATGCCCTACTAATGCTGTCTCCTTCATGCAACTCATAACAAACAAACAAAAATGGCAGCTGCTCAATCAATCTAGCAGTACTAATCAGGTGCATGAAAGGGAGGGGTCATACTAAGTAGAAAAAGGAGGGGGGTTTACCCCCTATTGTTCCTCAGCACACTGAATAATACTTGCAACAATATATGAAGACTATATGGTCATAGAAATTCAGATATATTGGTTGTATGCATTTGCAAATACATAGGAAGCTGCTAGGCCACGTAACGGCTTCTCTGTCACTAGCAGTCCCTAATACTAAGGGGTTTATGTCCAGGGCACAGTGCAACCTGAAAAACGTCCAGCCCAGGACCCCCCCAAGGCATCACATGAAAAATGGAAAAAGAGTGACAGTGAAGTGTAAAGTATAGATGTGTAAGACTAATTAATAAGTGTTGAAAAAAGGGGTTAAAATATATGTGAAATATTACATGAATAAAATACAAACATAACAGGTGATGTGAAAATCAAGTATGTGTATTAAGCGGTGATGCCCTGAAGAGGCCCAGCCAAACCAGCACCGGGGGCCCTACGCCCAAACGCTCACCCCAAATGTAAAATATGCCAATTATAAGGCCTCATGATAAAGGCACATATACATTTTGTCAAATGTAAGGCCTCCTGATAAAGGCACATACATAAATGCATCCAAATTGAGAGCCAGCTTACCTGGGGTCACCAACTAGCACTACTAGAACCAGCATGCCCTACTAATGCTGTCTCCTTCATGCAACTCATAACAAACAAACAAAAATGGCAGCTGCTCAATCAATCTATCAGTACTAATCAGGTGCATGAAAGGGAGGGGTCATACTAAGTAGAAAAAGGAGGGGGGAAACCCCCTATTCTTCCTCAGCACAATGAGTAATATTTGCAACAATATATGAAGACTATGTGGTCAGAGAAATTCAGATATATTGGTTGCATGCATTTGCAAATACATGGGAAGCTGCTAGGCCACGTCACGGCTTCTCTGTCACTAGAAGTCCCTAACACTAAGGGGTTAGTAGGGCAAGTTGGTTATAGTAGTTCTAGTTGGAGTTCCCAGGGGCGACTCCCAGGTAAGCTGGCTCTCAATTTGGATGCATTTTGTCGAAACCAGAAGATTGGCTGAGACAGACTCTGTTAAAATTAAAATCTGCACAACGTCATTTTGCGAATGGCAACAAGATGCCATTTTGTGAATGGCCACCCAACGCCATTTTAGAGAATCTCACACAATATCAGTACATACGGCGATGTTATTATTTAGCATCGTGCGTCTCCTACGCAATGGAACACTATTAAAAGTACTTACCAAAACTATACGTACATTTATTAATACCCATAATAGGAGCAACCCTGCAAAACACGTACCATGGTGTACTCCACAAACACGTAGATGCACAACGCTAACTGGGGTCTTTTCTTAATATCCCTACACTTACACATTGCACACTTACATAGAAATGTTCCCTAGCATTAAGGTTAATATCCAAGGTTATATTCATTATTAATTATGTTATGAATTGACTGTATTTAAGATCTAAGGTTTAGTACAAGATAAGCAGACCATGTTTGGTGCTATTCTGAACCACTGTTTATTTGCAGACTTCTGGTTCCATCGGCAAGGATATCACAACATGTGTCTGTAAATTATGGATCATAGAGAGATAGGCATTGAAATGTACTCTGTAATGTAATGTTTATTAGCCAGTTTAGACTTGTTCTTCGGTGGGAAAATGGACACAAAGAGCTGTTGGAGGCTGAACTATTACAATACAAACTGACCTATAAACTGCATCGTAACAGAAGAACCAAGAGGAAGAACCAATGGGATTATGCCAACTTGTTCTATTGTATTTGCTGTCTCTGCAAGGGTTTATATGCAAGCACCTTGTATCTGGTAGTTAGCCATCTTTCTATTCTGTTGGCGGAGGTGTCATAGTTGATGCCGGGAAATCTGGATCCAGAGCGCATGCGTATGTATCGACTGGACCTTGTGATTGTATAATTTGTTTGCGCTAGTTGTATTTAGATCACAGCGTGTAACTATATTCTTTTTGGTGAATAATATCTTTTTGTGCTTTGGAACCACAATCAAAGTCTGGAAAGCAATTATTTCTTGTGCGACTTACAACGCTAAATAGCGACATTATGGTATAAAAGTTAAATAGGAATTCATAATTTATGTATGTGCCTTTATCAGGAGGCCTTACATTTAACAAAATTTATATGTGCCTTTATCACGAGGCCTTATAATTGGAATATTTTACATTTGGGATGAGCGTTTGGGCGTAGGGCCCCCGGGGCTGGTCTGGCTAGGCCTCCTTAGGGCATCACACTTAATAAACATAGTTGCTTTTCACATCACCTGCTATGTTTGTTTTTTATTCATGTAATATTTCACATATAATTTAACCCCTTTTTCAACACTTATTAATTAGTCTTACACATCTATACTTTACACTGCACTGTCACTCTTTTTCCAATTTTCATGTGATGCCCTGGGGGGGTCCTGGGCTGGACATTTTTCAGGGTGCACTGTGCCTCGGACGTGAATCCCTTAGTGTTAGGGACTGCTAGTGACAGAGAAGCCGTTACGTGGCCTAGCAGCTTCCCATGTATTTGCAAATGCATGCAACCAATATATCTGAATTTCTCTGACCACATAGTCTTCATATATTGTTGCAAGTATTACTCATTGTGCTGAGGAAGAATAGGGGGTTAACCCCCCTTCTTTTTCTACTTAGTATGACCCCTTCCTTTCATGCACCTGATTAGTACTGCTAGATTGATTGAGCAGCTGACACTTTTTTTGTATGTGGCAGAGTTGCCTACACATACACCCGCACCTTAGTGGCATTCCTAATAAATGGGGCCACAGGCCCCAGTCGTCGGTCCATGACCTGCACTAGAATACGCAACTCCCTGCGACTGAAGCTTGCGGCTCTCATGATGGCAATGGCAAATAATATAGTGTGCATACTTTAAACAAACTCTGGTGATATCTGATTGGCTATCCCCATAAAAATGGCTGCTTATGACAAGACAGTAGTTATTGTTTTACTCTAGTTACAGATAACTCCAAATGTAATTACAATCACCATATAGCAGGTGTCTTACCCAGTGCCAGAGCAGTCATACATATGTGCGGCATAATGGAAATCCAATGGAAAGTGGGTCTAACTTGGAAGGATGGTTTTGTAGGCATATGTTAATTTTGGATATACGCATATTGATTGCGTATGTAAGCGGGCACTTTTCCATGCATTCGCTTATGCCTATAAATAGCATCAGCTGGTTTTAGAACTTGGGCAGTCATGGAGGAAGAGTGTTACTCTGTGGATGACTGCTCTTCAGTTATACACAATTTTTGGGAAGAATTTGGAAGGGAGTTTGGATACACCAGATGTTCCTCCTCCACCTCCTCCAAACACATCACCTCCAAATATGTCTGCCATAACTGCAGATGATGATTCAGCCATCAGATGGCAAGATACAAGATCTAAGAGTGAGTGGGATAGTATCTAATATGTTTATACAAGAGGCATTTACCAGATTTTATAGTGGGACCAATGTTCCACTTATTGCTCATGGACAGATTTGGCTTGAAATTTGCAACAAAATTAATTCTGAGCACTTCCAGGATTATACAACAACATACCTGCGGAAAATATAAGAATTTTTAAACAACAATATAACACCCCAAAAAAAAATAGTCTTATACCTGTAAATTTAAAAAATAACAGTTTTTTGTTCCTAATTTTAATATAATAAAAAAAAATCTGTGTTGTTATAAATGTTAAACAGTCAACTTTTAACATACAAAGAAAATGATTTTAATTTTTCTCCCCAAAAAAACACCTATTAGATGTTGTTATCATCGTAGCTGACATTGGACAAAGATAAAATCATGGATCAAGCACCAAAAAGGGTCAGGGGGTCCCCTCCCTGAGATCTTGCAATTGAACTGAAAGGATTTAAAACTTTTGGTTACCTTGGCCTGGAGGTTGTTGGCAAATGCAGACCTATTACATCTGGTATTGCCTGCCAAAGATGCACCACATGCTGTGCCTGGTAAGTTTTTTTTTAAAGCCCTGTCTCTTTAGGTGTCAAATCCCACATTTTTTATTTATTTTTAGGAGATGTTGAATCGGAAAGGCTGCAGTCAGATGGGTAAGTGTCACCCCTATCCACCTCTGCCAACCTTGCCAAAGTCATTGATGGGCTTAGGGTGGCAGTGGACTGAAAGACTGCACCCATTGAGGACTTGCACAAAACAATCCAGACCAGCATGGGGCAGCAAACCTCTGTTCTAATGGTGCTTACACACAGTAAGATTAAATGCATGATATGAATGATATTGATATCGATCATATTTTTATCATTCATATCGTGCATTTTATGGCCCCTTCCAACCCTGCAACGACCTGCGATGCATGGGCATGTATGGACGTTAGCAATATCGTCCATCCTCCGTGTGTGCAGGCCAACCTGGTCAATATCGACCAGGTTACATAGGGACCCGAGATCGTGGGTCGCTGGCCCATCATTGCAGGGTTGGTGGTGTGCTGGATGATCGATATCGATCATCCAGCACTCCAGGAAGGTGCAGGGAGATTGTACAGCGATATCGAAATCGCTGTACATAGTCCTGTGTGTATGCACCTTGAGAGAAATCAAGCAAAATCTCAGGGAGATAAAAGATCAACTTCCTGGCCCAAGTGAGTGCTCAAAGGATGTGGACCAGTGCCCTGCCCTGGCAGGAACTGGCTATGGCCAGGATACACAAGGGTCCACCCAGATCTGGGATTTTTCCGTCAGTGCCCAGAATAATTTTTGTTGCAAATTTCAAACCAGGTCTTTCCATGAGCTTTGGGTACTTTTGTCTACTATTAAATCTGGTTATTGCCTACTAATACTTAGAACTTGTATCTTGCCATTAGATGATTTGTGTGTTTAAGTTGTGGCAGACACATTTAGAGGTAATTTTGTTTATGGAGTAAGTGAAGTAAGGACATTTGGTGATGCCACAGTTGTCACAGATCTGCAAGTGTGTACCCCTTCCAAATTCTTAAAAAAAATTGTGTATCTGAAATTGTCCCTTTTTTTCTCCTGTGTTATTTTTATTATTATTATCATTTATTGTGTTTGTTTGTGAACTCTTAAGTTGTTGACATTATGTTTGTCTTTTAGTGATAATAAATAATTCCTAACTTAAGAAAAAAAGTATGTCTGTGATTGTTATTTAAAAAAAATGCATTACTAACAATTTTGACAAATTCTATAGTTTACTTATTAAGAGTGATCCTACAGCTGCTGTGGAACTACACATCCAAGCATGGCCTGCCACAGTATTGCTATTGAGGCATGTAATTGCTGTGGAACAGCATGCTGGGATGTGCAGTCCACAGCAGGAGGGGAGCACAATAACACTCTTGTATTGCACAATTTGTAATGTATTATATATATATATATATACATATATATATATATATATAATATATATATATATATATATATATATATATATATATATATATATATATATATATATAGAATTTGACCATTTTTGCTGGATTTGGATTTGGATTTGGCTCTGATTTGTCGTCTGGTTTTGGATTTGGATTTTTTTTAAAAATTTACAAAAAAAGCTAAAATCACATAATTTGGGCCTTTTTTTGTTCCTAGAGTATTATAACCTCAATAACATTAATTTCCAGTCATTTACAGTCAATTTAGACCACCTCACAGCTTATAATATTATCTTCACCATTATTGGTCAAAGGTTGCAGTGAGCTGACTGGTTACTAAGTGACAGATCAGCGGCATAGACACCACAGACACCACAGTTTAAAGCACATCTATGAAACATTGCCACACAGCAGTGGCAGAAATTAAAGGTAGTGCAAGATGGAATTGTGCTTGGGCCCTCCCATCCACCCTTATGTTGGATATTAAAAGTGACTGACATGCATACTTTAACAAACCAAGCACTTCAGTGACAGGGACTGAAGGGCTTGGTTTTTTGGGCCCCCACAAAACAAGCTACCAATCGGCTTAAGGCAACAGCTCTACAGTGGCAAGATGTCATCGTCATTGCCATCCTCACCCTCATCAGTGTGTACATCATCCTCACATAATATTAATTCATCCCTGCTGGAATCCACCATTACAGAAGACTCAGGGCCTGATTCAGACCCGCTCGCTAAGATGCATACTCTCGCTGCTGTCGATGTTATGCATTGTGCGCATGCGTAAGAATCGCAGTGCGCATGTGCATACCTTAGTGAAAGATCACTATGAACGCTCGCTGCACATAGACAGCCCAGCAGAGTGAGTGACAGGTGAAGCCGTTTGCAGGTGGTAACAAGGGCTAGCCATTAAAAATGGGGGAGTGGAGGTGCAAACGCAGGTGTGTCTGAGCATCTCAACGGTGTTTTAGAGGTGTGCATAATTATAAGACAGCATCATAGAACACGTCACCTGGCTTGTTTTTACACAGTGCTTGCAGTGCTTGTGGTAGGGTATGGTCAACCTCCAGCACTGCGATAGCATCGATGTTATACCGATGTACCGATGGTTGCATACACTTCCTGGACATGACGTGCACAAGTAGGTGTCTTAAAACAGGCTGGTGGGTGTCTGCATACACTATGTAATTGTTATTTAAGAAATACTGGGCGTGCTAATGAATTCCAATGCGGTAGCACTGCCTACGCAATTTGCATTCACATCCTGCGAGCATTCACATCTAGTAGCATGTGGCACTGAATCACACCCTCTGTACTGTGACGTAATTGCTGGGAAGTGTCTTCCTTATGGAATTTCTAGTTCTTTTTAATGAATATCATCTTTTCCACATTTTGAGGAGTAGCCTCCTACTCTGTTCGCTCACAAGGTTCCCAGCTGTGCTGAAAACTCTCTCTGAGTACACACTGGAGGGTGGGCAGCTTAAGTAATATAAAGATAATTTGTAATGTTTTTATATAGAGAAGTGCGCCGGACCATTTTTGCTGGATTGGGATTTGGATTTGGCTCTGATTTGTCGTCTGGCTTTGGATTTGGATTTTTTTAAAAAATTGACAAAAAAAAAGCCAGTTCATACAAGGGCCTCCAAATTGCCTTTCTTTTCTTCCAGTACTGGAAGGGAGTCTGTGACATGTCTAATTTTATGGTGTCATGTAAATAATCCTCCACCATTCTTTGGATGGTGATTGTATCAGATGGAGTTACGGTAGAGGTGTCACTAATTCTTTTAGACCTAACTAGATGTAAAAATGTTGGGTTGACTTATCTGCATCACCAATGGGGTCTTTTGGGAAAGCCAATTTTTTTTCTGGCTGCTGCTGAAGAAATTGAAGGAGGAGATGTCATAGTGCTTGTGACACTTGCCAACTTGCTCACCAGTAGCTATTTGCATCTTTTAAGATCTGGGTCAGTTGGAAAGAAAGACACAGCATACGACTTAAACCTAGGATCAAGCACGGTTGCTAAAATGTAGTGATCAGATTTCAAGATCATGGCCACCTGTGTATCCTGGCAAAGCGAATAAAGGACTTGATCTACAAGTCCAGCATACTTTGCAGATTTGCTTTGTTTAATCTCCTCCTTCAATTTCTCCAGCTGATTTTCCAAAAGCCTAATTGGGGGAATCACCTGACTCAAGCTAGCAGTGTCAGGACTCACTTCACATGTGGCTACTTCAAATGGTTTGAGCACCTTCCACAAGACAGAAAGTACTCTTCACTGTGTTGGGCTAAGGTACGGTCCTTGTATACACAGAGGGTTTATGTTCAAGAAGTTACAGTGCATGTATATAGAGGGCTAAGGCCCAAGCAGTCACGGTGCTTGTATACACAGAGGGCTAAGGTCCACGGAGTCACAGTGCTTGTATACTCAGAGGCAGGCTCGGACTGGGCCGCCGGCAATTCGGTAAGATCCCCGGTGGGCTCTGAAGTTTCATAGCCACGCCCTCTTTTGCAAGAGGGTGGGGCCTAGCACAGATCACCAGCAGGGTTTTAGCAGGCTGTTGAGTTGACTGACCCGGCTGCTGATTGCTCTCCCCCTGCTCTGGGCTGTCTCGATCACCTGTGAGGCATTCCGTGCTACTCACTAGTTTGTTTACAAGTCTTCTTGTCTGCAGACAGAGTCCCGGCAAGCTGCTGCCCCTCCCCCAAGATCAGTCACCAATGATGTATGTTGTCTCTCTAAGACACGCCCTCCCCTCTCTCTTTCAATGGACTCCTGCAGGGGCACTGGCTTCCCTTTCCCTGCACAATTACCTGGCCGGCAGTGTGCTGCACTGCACTATGTCTGACACTATCACAGTGAGTGTGGGGCTGGCTGGAGGCTGCTGTATATCATGCAACATGCTTCATGCTTCATCGATCCTTGCAAAAAAAGGCTCCAGTCACCTGCCATGATGAGCATGGCTGCAGGTAACAAAGGACATTCAAAAAAGTTAATAAGTGTAACTCTGTCCCCACCCACACACACACATGATCTTTTTCTCTGTATCCCAATCCTTGGAATCCTTATCCCTCAAATGTAACAGACGCTCATGTAAAACCCTGCCTGCTCCTTTTGTTAACCTCTCTCATCCTACTCTATGTATAGGTTTATACAGGATACATATATATATATATATATATTTTACAGAATGTACACTGTATATGTATACTATACATGTATGAATATGTGTGTATGTGTATACTATTTATGTATATAAAAGTGTTCGCGATCTGCCGAGCGACAGTAGAGAAGATCATGCTCTAAGGCTGATTTCCTCCATTTTAAATTTATGCTCTCTCTCATCCAACAGTGCTGCCCTTTCCCTCTCTAAACAGTCATATTTCAAGAACCTCATCTCCTCTCGGTCCTCAAATCCCCAACGTCTCTTCACCACCTTCAACTCCCTCCTCCGCCCACCCCCTCCTCGCCCCCCCTCCTCGCTCTCTGCCCTTGACATTGCTACCTACTTTACATCTAAAATTGACTCCATACGTCAGGACATCATATCCCACCAGTCCCTTTGCCATCCACCTCCTCTTTTCCCAGATCACCCCTCTCCTTCCATTTTACCAACTCTTACTTTCTTCTCCCCTGTATCTGGAGAGGAAGTAATGTCCCTCATCCAGTCCTCCCCCCTTCCACCTCCCCCCTTGACCATATCCCTTCACGTCTCCTCCGCTACCTCTCTCCTTCTGCCTTCTCCCATCTTGCCCACCTCCTCAATCTCTCCCTATCATCAGGCACTGTCCCGTCTGCATTCAAACATGCCCTTGTCTCCCCCATACTAAAAAAACCTACCCTTGATTCTAACACTCTCTCCAACTACCGTCCCATCTCTCTCCTCCCTTTTGCCTCCAAGCTCCTTGAGCGTGTTGTTTACAACCACCTTACCACCTTTCTTTCCTCCCACTCCCTCCTTGACCCTTTTCAGTCTGGCTTCCGTTCTCTTCACTCGACTGAAACTGCCCTCACAAAAGTCAGCAATGACCTCCTTGCTGCTAAATCCAAGGGCCACTACTCTCTTCTCATTCTCCTTAACCTCTCTGCTGCTTTCGACACTGTGGACCACCCTCTCCTTCTGCAAATACTTCACTCCCTTGGTCTACGTGACGCTGCCCTCTCCTGGCTATCCTCCTACCTCTCTGACCGATCCTTCTCTGTCTCCTCTCATGACTCCTCTTCTCCCACACAGCCTCTTGCAGTAGGTGTTCCCCAAGGTTCTGTTCTTGGACCTCTCCTTTTCTCACTCTATACATCCTCACTAGGGGAACTCATCAGCTCTTTTGACCTCCAATATCATCTCTATGCCGATGATACCCAGATCTACCTTTCCTCCCCCGACCTCTCTCCATCTCTCCTCACTCGTGTCTCCAACTGTCTCTCTGCCATCTCTTCCTGGATGTCCCAGAGATTTCTTAAACTTAATATGTCTAAGACTGAGCTAATCATCTTCCCACCCCCCTACATAACCACACTTCCCACCATTTCTTTATCAATTGATGGCACAACTATCTCCTCTGCGCTGTCTTGGAGTTATCCTGGACTCCTCCCTCTCCTTCAAACCACATATCCAGTATCTCTCACAGTCCTGTCGTTTTCATCTTAAAAATATTTCCAAGATTAGACCCTTTCTCACCCAGGATGCCACTAAAACCCTCATACACTCACTGGTCATCTCCAGACTGGACTACTGTAACCTCCTCCTATCTGGCCTCCCCAACTCCCTTCTCTCCCCTCTCCAGTCTGTCCTCAATGCTGCTGCTAGGCTCATTTTCCTCTCAAAATGCTCTGCATCTGCCTGCCCTCTACTACAAGCTCTCCACTGGCTCCCCTTCCCTTTTAGACCCCAATTTAAGGTTCTCACACTCACTTACAAAGCCCTCAGCCATTCCTCTCCCGTTTACATCTCTGATCTCCTCTCCCTTCACTCTCCTGTCCGCCCTCTTCGTTCAACAAATGCACGCCGCCTCTCATGCCAATTGATCACTTCTTCCCACTCCCGCCTCCAAGATTTTGCCCGCGCTGCTCCCCACCTTTGGAACTCTCTCCCGCTTCCCATCAGACTCTCCACCTCTCTTCAATCCTTCAAACGGGCTCTCAAGACCCACTTTTTCATCAAAGCCTTCCAGCTCTCTTCTTAACTTGCTGCTACATACTCAATCCTCCCTGCCTACCCCATCTGTGTCAACCCCTATTTGTCTGTCCCTCCCCTTTAGAATGTAAGCTCCTATGAGCAGGGCCCTCTACCCTCTTGTGCTTCTCCTTACTCTACCTTCACCTACTTTTTACTCTCTACCAGGGCACGTAACACTTGGTTGCTTTGCATTGTTGCTTATCTGGGTGTTATGGTCGCGAATGTAGCAATGTACATTATCCTTGTACTGTATTGTATTGTACTGTTCTGTAAGTCTCTGTAAATTAACCTATTTGTTTATGTACTTTGTAAGGCGCTGCGGAACACTTGTGGCGCCAAATAAATAAACGATAATAATAATAATAATAATAATGTACACTATGTATGTATATGTATACTATGTATGTATGTGTATCCTATGTAGTTGTATGCATGTACTGAAACTATATATATATATATATATATATATATATGTATGTAGGCATATACTATGTATATAATATATATATATACATACACATATGTATGCTACGCTGTGTATGTGTATACTATGTATGTATGCGTATATTATGTATACATACATAGTATGTATGAAGCCACTTCCTGCGCGTAAGCAATACGATCTACAGCATTTTGGATCGTGAAGCCTCGTACGCACATGCGCACAACTATGCACAATGTATTTGTGTACATGTATTCAGTGTATAGGTATGGTTATGTACACTATGCTTGTGTATATAAAATATATATATATATATATACATACACACATACATACACACAGCATATACATGTTTGTGTGTGGGTGTGTGTAAATTATGTATATTATTAATCTAATAAAAGGGACTCCAATTATTGATATTTTTATAAAGGGGGCACGGATTATTGATATTATTTAATGGTTGTGTATAGATCCCCTTCAGTAGATGTACCTGACGTGATGTCAAGTGAGGGCGGAAGTGTGGTTCCATGCCCTGACAGAGCTGTTAAATTGTCTCAACTGTACTAACTGACTGCCAATAGTAGAAATTTGTACACTTGCGGGCTCGCTTCGGTCGCCACAGGTTACTATTCCCACTTTATGGACCTCATTCACAGTTGGTCGTAAGCGGCCGCTCGGTTGTACGCATCCGATGTTTCCAAAGCACGCATGCGCATGGTTAGTTGTGCATATGTGCGTACGAGGCTTCACGATCCAAAATGCTGTAGATCGTATGGCTTACGAGCAGGAAGTGGCTTCCGAGAGGTGATTGACATGAAAGGCCGTTTGTGGGTGTTGACGGGGGTGGTGGTCTGAAAACGCAGGCGTGCCTCAGCGTTTTGAGCGCGTTTTAGGGGCATACATAATTTACCTGCTACGACCAACATAGAAGGCCGGAAGTAGTAAAATGTCACTCTGTGAGCAGGTTCGAGTCCTGGCTGATCGTACAGCTTGAGGTTGGGTACGTGCTCTTGCAAGCCCCAGAGTACAATCGATACTATGGAATGTTATTGATGTTAGGATTGATGTTTCTATTTTGAGCCACACAATGCAAGCAGCTAATAATCGTTTGTTGAATCTAATAACACTGCTGATTGGCTTGTAATTGATTCAGCTGTGTTAGCATTAGTGAATAATAAGAATAAATAAACTTCATGGGGATGGCTTATGCTATGCGTTTTTTTGTTAATCTTAGCATGCATTTAACAACAACACAACATTATTATTCCAAAATCCGGGTTTAAAATCTTTTTATTTTACAAACGCACTACCAGTAAAACATCAGCATGAACTAAATGACATTTGAACAATACAACACAAGCGTCCGCAACCATCAGAAGAAAATTAACATACAGTGACTGACAACGACTGACATCGACTGACTCGATCGCTAGCTGCTATCACTCGCTAGCTAGAGGAGATGCATTGTTCATGTATGGGCGTCACTTTGGTTGCGACCGACCGGCCATGCCATTGCTTCCTTTTTCAGTTTCTCGGTCTTTAGGCATACGACTGAGCGGCCGCTTACGACCGACTCTGAATGAGGTCCTATGTCCACGTGGACAGTAACTGATGGCATCAGGGTACATCTATTGATGGGGATCTATCCAACCATTATTTTAATATGGGATGACCACACCCCTCCAATTGATGGCCACACCTACAAAAGGCTGGTCGTGTCCCTTTTGCGGGCCCCTGCTATTGCATTCTCCTGTGGGCCCTTTATTCCCCAGTCCGACACTGCACAGAAGGCAAAGGCCCAAGAAGTCACAGTGTTTGTATATAGAAGGCAAAGGCCCAAGCAGTCATGGAGCTTGTATACACAGAGGGCTTATGCACAAGAAGTCACAGTGCTTTTATATAGAGGGCTTAAGCCCAAGCAGTCATGAAGCTTGAATATACAGAGGGCTTATGCCCAAGAAGTCATAGTGCTTGTATATAGACGGCTAAGGCCCAAGCAGTCACGGAGCTTGTATACACAGAGGGCTAAGGCCCACGGAGTCAATGTGCTTGTATACACATAGGGCTTATAACCAAGAAGTCACTGTGCTTGTATACACATAGGGCTTATGCCCAAGAAGTCACAGTGCTTGTATATAGAGGGCTAAGGCCCAAGCAGTCACGGGGCTTGTATACACAAGGGGCTAAGGCCCAAAAAGTCACAGTGCTTGTATACACAGAGGGCTAAGGCCCAAGCAGTCACGGAGCTTGTACACACAGAGGGCTAAGGCCCACGGAGTCACGGTGCTTTTCTACACAGAGGGCTTATGCCCAAGTAGTCACGGTGCTTGTATACAGTGGGCTAAGGCTCAATTAGTCATGGTGCTTTTATACACAGAGGGCTTATGCCCAAGAAGTCACAGTGCCTGTATACAGAGGGCTAATGTGCAATTAGTCACGGTGATTTTTTACACAGAGGGCTTATGCCCAAGAAGTCACGGTGCTTGTATACAGTGGGCTAAGGCCCAATTAGTCATGGTACTTTTTCTTTATTTTAAATTTATACACAGAGGGCTTATGCCCAAGAAGTCACAGTGCTTGTTTTTATACAGAGGGCTAATGCCCAAGCAGTGACAGAGCTTGTATACACAGAGGGCTTATACCCAAGAAGTCACAGTGCTTGTATATAGAGGGCTAAGGCCCAAGCAATCACAGTGCTTGTATACACAGAGGGCTTATGCCCAAGAAGTCACTGTGATCGGGATGCCGGGTGTCGGGCTCCTGGAGTATGTCTAATGACAGGCGTCGGCATACCGACACCTGTCTTTAGACACTTGCCGGGATATGACAGTCGGGAAGCCGGCTGTCGGGATTAGGTCCGCCGGCTTCCCGACTGCATACCGCTGTGTGTATGCCTCCGATTAGCCCCCATCAGTCCCGACTTCCTCCCTCCTAAGACCACTACTAACATGTAGAGCTCAACTCTGCTCAGCGTCAAGATTGAAATGGTGCAGAGTCCCGGGTGCCACGCCTTTTATCGAGGCTGAACATTACCCAAGTCTCGCAAGAATCCGACGTCGGCTGGGTGACGTTCGGCCTCGAGGTGGAATCTGAGTCAGATGAGAGTACTCGGATTCCATCTGTTTGGAGCTGTTCGGATTCCTCCGAATCCGAACTACTCATCTGTATTTTTATACAAGGAACATGATGTTAACTTTTAGGGCACTGAAATTTATTTGCAAAATGTAAACACATCACATTATGAAACACTTTACACTACATACAGTTAAATGTCATTGCATTCATGCCTTAGAAACAAAATTGCATTGAGTGAATGTACACACCTATACTGGACTGTGCAATCACTCAATGCAAGGGAGAGCACCTGCTACTTTTGTGTATGCATCAACAACCATCGAGATCATAAGCACAATAGTGGTTGACCTGACCCCACCGCAGACTTTGCTACATCTACTGCACGCAGTGACAGCTCAGGCTGCGTAGGGTTTCTCAATGCCTAATTTATGCACACCTCTTCAACGGTATTGAATGCACTGACATGCCTGCGTTCGCGCGACCACCGTCACCACCCACAAATGGTACTTCCTGCCAATCACTGTGTGATAGGTCTGCATGCTGTCTGCACTCGCATTCCCTTTCGCAGAACCTTGTTCGTGCACACGCACTGCATCTTATACGCACGCGCAGGGTGCAAACATTGGCCAAGTGCATGCGAACGCAGCATTGGTTGGCTTGTGGGATCAGGCCCACTGTTCATTCTATTTTTCACACAAAATACAGTGACAGTGCCTCCGTGCATGCGCCAATGCTGGCTAGTGTTATAAACCCACTCCCACCCCTCCTCAACCCCAGCAGGTGCTTCCCCCAAGTGACTCCACTTGGCCACCCCCCCTTTCCTCCAACTGACACTTACCTGGATGATCAATGAGCTCTCTCCTCCAGTCAGCTGGTCGCCAGGGCTCCTGGTCTGTGAACCCGGTCAGCTGTGCTGTAAACTAAGATGCCGGTTTACAGCACAGCTGTCCAGGGTCACAGTGCAGGAGCCCGGTGACCAGCTGACTGGAGGAGAGAGATCACCGATCAGAGGACCCCCAGCTGCAGGTAAGTGTCAGAGGTATTTTTTTTTAACACTATTATTTCTAATAGTAATCAGCTTGAGGTTTATTTAGCCCACAAAGCTGATCACAAGGGGCCAGCTTCCGGCTCTGTTCTGCATGTCAGAGCAGAGCAGGAGCCGGAGAACCAGGGAGAACACATCTTAACACCAGATGGCAATGTTATAGTAGGTCTCCAACCCGGTATTTTTTCACAATTCCCCCCTTAGTAAATTTCAGGCAGATTGCATTTCCCATTGCAAGTATGGGGAAGGTGATTTGCTTGCTAAAGAAATGAGAATGAAATGGCTTGGAGTAGTTTTTAACAAAAACGACTCTAATTGCCCTTTAATACTGTTCAATGAAACTAAAATAATGTGAAAAGTGTGTGAAAAATTAGATATGGTATCTCTCTTTCTTCAAAGTCAATAGGGTCCACAGGGTTGATCTTGGAGTACAGCTGGATCTGGATACACGTGCACCATGCAGTTAAAAGCTATAGCTCCCAGGATGCACTGGGTCCATCCTCCTCTATACCCCGCCCATGAGCCACAGGCACCTCAGTAGGTAAGTAGCCAATGCCGGAGGAGGAACAACAGAGAGAAGGAAGACTGGAACACACAAGAACCATACTCACAGAAAGGGAGATGGAAAATCGGTGACCAGTAGCACAGCCCATATGAAGCCCTGTGCATCAGAGCATGTGCCCAGTGGACCCTATGGACTTCAAAGAAAGAGAGATAACAAGGGTAAGTTCTTACCATATCTCTAATTTTTTTCTTCAGGGTCCATAGGGTGACCACAGGGTTTGACCTTGGGGATATCCCAAAGCAGTCCAATTAAGGGTGGGGATGCTCCTGGGCTGAGAGGAGAATCTGGAGCCCAACGGGAAGCATCCTGAGAGGTGAAGGTGTCAAAAGCATAGAACCTCAGGAAGGTCTGGATGGAAGACCACTTGGCCGCCTTACACAGCTACACAGCTGAGCAGCCGAGATGTCATGAGGGGCCCACAAACCGAGTAGAATGAGCCTTAACAGAGGCCGGAACGGGCAGGCCCGCCTGTGTATAAGCCTCAGAAATAGCCATACGAAGCCATCTAGCCAAAGTTTGTTTATCAGCTGCCCATCCCCTCTTGTGAAATCCAAAGAGAACAAATAAAGAATCCGATTTCCATAGGGAACTGGTCCGGTCCACATAAATTTTGAGAGCATGGACCACATCCAAGGAGGGCTCACCAGCCGAGAGGTCTGGTGACTGAAAGGCTGGTACAACAATTTCCTGATTAATGTGGAAATTAGAAACAACTGGACGAGTGAAAAGCACTGACCTGTCCTAGTGAAATATCAGAAAAGGGAGGATGACAGGAGAGTGCCCCCAATTCTGATACCCTCCTGGCTGAAGCAATCGCCAGGAGAAAAAGAGTCTTAGCTGTCAACCACTTAAGTTCCACTGACTCTAGTGGTTCAAATGGAGGGCCCAAAGAACCATGCCAAATCCCAAGGAGCCACTGGGGGAACAAAAGGAGGCTGAATCCTAAGAGCACCCTGGAAAAAGGTGCGGATATCCGGTAGCGGAGCTATCCTTCGCTGGAACCACACAGACAGTGCGGAAACATGGACTTTTAAAGAGGCCAGACGTAGGTCAAGGTCCAAACCAGACTGAAGGAATGCCAAAATCCTAGAAACATGTAACACTTGAGGATCATAATTTCTCGTGCCACACCACTGAAAATAGGTATTATACTCTCTGTGGTAAATCCTGGCTGAGGCAGGCTTGCGTTCCCGCAGCATTGTGCTGATGACCGAGCTAGAGAAGCCCTTGGACCTTAAGATGGATGTCTCAAGAGCCACGCCATCAAAGACAGATGACCCAGATCCAGGTAAAGGCAGGGACCCTGAGACAACAGGTCCGGATGCAGAGGCAGTAGGAACAGAGTGTCAATGGAGAGACTCCGAAGATCCGAGTACCAAGGACGTCTGGGCCAAGCCGGAGCCACCAGCAGAATTGTGCCACCATTCTGCTTGAATTTCCTAAAAACTCAAGGAAGCAGGGATTTCGGAGGGAACAGATATGCAAACTGGAAGGTCCACTTCACCAACGGAGCGTCCACCAAGCTTGCTTCGCCATCTCTTGTTCTGGACCCGTACACTGGCAAATTGTGATTGTGATGGGAGGCCATGAGGTCCACCACTGGGAGGCCCCATTTGTCCACAAGGAGTTGAAACACCTCTTAGTGAAGAGACCATTCCCCGGGATGCACGTCATGATAGCTGAGGAAGTCTGCTTCCCAATTGAGGACTCCTGAAATGAACACTGCCGAAATGGCAGGAAGGTGGCCCTCCGCCCAAGACAGGATGCATGACACCTCTGTCATCGCAGCCCAACTGCGAGTGCATCCTTGATAGTTGATGTACGCCACCGTGGTGGCATTGTCAGACTGAACCTACATGGCTTTTCCTTGAAGAACGTGACTTGACAACTGGAAGGCCCTGTACACGGCCCAAAGTTCCAGAATGTTGATTGGGAGAACCGCTTTTTCCACTGTCCAACGGCCCTGAAGCAAAATTGGACCTGTCACTGCACCCCAACCCCGGAGACTGGCATCTGTTGTGAGAAGAACCCAGTCCGGGATCCAAAAGGGTCGACCCCCTGGTGAGATGAGATGTCTGAAGCCACCAAGACAGAGACAGGCGCACCTCTGGAGACAACACCAGCATCAGAGGCCTGATCCGGTGCGGTAATCCATTCCATTTGGATAGAATCAGCCCCTGCAGGGGCCTGGATGGAACTGGGCATACTCCACCATGTCGAATATGGACATCATGGACTCTAGAACCCACATTGCTGAGTGAACCGACACCTGGCAATTGCTCAGGGAACTGTGCACCCGCAGTTGCAGGTAGGAGATCTTTTCTGGGGTTAGAAAGATCCTCTGCTGACAGTCAAGGACTTCTGGTGGGAGGACCAAACGAACTGGCCTTGCTTTTACAGGGCTTCCGCGATGGCTACAGCAAGATGCACCATAGCGTTAGCGGAGGGACTTCCTGGACATCCTAAATCCACTCTAAAGTCCCCGGGATAGAGTGGGTAAGAGAGGCACATGCCCCAGCCCCCAGCACTGACCAACACTGAAGCACAGCCGCATAGGTCCAGTGGTGTTGCCTGTGGCCGCCATCTTGGATTGCGGCCGGGCACATCCCCATCTCCCCCCTGCTTACAGCAGCACCGGTCTGGGTACTCACTGACCCTGAGAAGCCAGCGGGACACCGGGCCATCACCTTGGGGTTTACTACTCGTGGCACAGCTCTCTCCTTACTCCACACACTCTGCAGCTGCCATCTTGAAGCCTGGGCAGGCTGACATACTCGGTGCTTGCTTCCCTCCATGATCTCCCCTCCTTACTGCCCACTTGATGACGTGGTATCACCAATTCTTTACACCCAGAGCTTGCTGGGTCCATATCCTGGAACTAAGGACTGTAACCAAAATCTACAGCTCAGGCTCTGATTTATAGATCCTGCATGACTTATAACAAATACTCGGAGCTCCCTCTAGTGGCTCTTGACCCAAAATACACACTACATTGCTATACCATGGAAAAGTTTGTGGCCAGACCGCAACGTGTGCCCAAGGGTAAATCAGCTAAAGGGAAAGACAAAACTACTACCTCAGCTTCATCACCTAGGTCTTCTAATTCGCCTCCCACTGATAACATCCTAGATGGAGTTTCTAACTCAACTCAATTTAGCACCGCTTCTGTAGCTAATGCTCAGGAAATATCCAAGCTCTTGTCTCCCTTGCTAGACAAAAAATTGTCTGGCCTCAAAGAAGCTATAGAATCCACAGTCTCACAGAACAACGTATCTCCAATGTTGAAGATGAGCTAACAGAGGCACAAAGTGTAATCCGCACACAGGAATCAACGATCTCTGCTATGCAGGAGAAACTAGAAGACTTAGAGAATAGAAACCGCCGCAACAAGTTAAGGCTAATAGGTCTGCCGGAATCTGTAAAACAAAATGATCTCATGAACTTTGACCCTGATTCAGAGACGGACGCTCTGAAAGTGCGCTTGCTCTGAATCCGGGCATTTTTTTTGTGTGTAGCCTCCTGGCCGCTCGCATAGCTGTGGGTGACTACCCTCAGCTATTGCGAGCAGCCAGGATGATGGTCGCGATGGTCAAGACCATCGCGACCATCGGGGCTTGCGACGAGACCCTTGTGGTAGGGTCTCTTGCCCGCAAGCCCCAGAGAGCTTCTGGCTCTAATAGAGCCGGAAGCTCTCCCACTGACATCACTGCAGATGTCAGTGGGGCCGCCCACAAATGGCAGGTGTTCGCTCCGTTTGTGAACCCACCCCCCCCCCCGCCATGCCTACAAAACGGGGTGAGCTGTCGATCAACATCGACAGCCGCCCCTTTTGTAGTGAGCCACGGAGTAAGAGAATTTCTCTCTCGCAGAGCCCACCATCGACCCGCCATATTGGCCCTGACCGCGCCTCTGAGCAGAGACGACCTCGACCCGTCATAATGAAAATGTTGAACTACTTGGACAAGACTCGCATTCTCGACACCTATCGCAAGTCAGAAGGCCTTGTCTACCAGGGACACAAATTGTTGTTGTTCCAAGATGGTGGAGAATTTTCCACCATCTGCAAAGTATTATTTGACCAGGGTCTGAGATTTGCATTGATGTACCCCGCAAAGCTGAAAGTCCTATATAACGGCAAACAACACTTTTTTGATTCTCCAACATCTGCAAAGACTTTCCTGGACTCTTTAGCTGACAATACTATTCCCCAAACTGATGATGCGGATTAAGAAGATACATTTTGTTGCTCATATCTATCTTCTAACATAAAAATGGAGAGTCTGATATTGGTAAGTATATATTTCATGTCTGTTCTCAAGGATGTTATTTTTCTTGATAATTGCTGGACACCAACGGCAGAATTTTCAGGATAACCCCTGGTTCATTATTTTTCTCTTTCCCTTTTCCCCATCCACCACTTCTCCTCTTCCCCACCGCCTTTTCAATTTTCTCCCATTTTCTTCCTCTAATTTTCGATACTTCTATATTTAAATGGGTTTAAATAGGCCTGATGGGTCTCATTCAGACCCGGTTGCGAGCGCTGAGCGCTCGCAACCGGGTTGATGTTAAGGCCCTGCGCACGCGCAGTGACCGCACCGCGCTTGCGCAAGCCCCGGAGCGAGAGAGAAAATCTCTCGATCCAGAGCTCACTACAAAAAGGGCGGCTGTCGATATTGATCAACAGCTCGCCCCGTTTTGTAGGCGGGGCGGGGGGGTGGCTACACAAACGGAGGCGTTCCTCACGGAAAGCCTGCCGTTTTGTGGGCGGCCGCACTGACATCAGCAGTGATGTCAGTGGGGAGCTTCCTGCTCGATCAGAGCAGGAAGCTCCCTGGGGTTTGCGGGTGCCAAGACCCAAACTTAGGGTCTCATCTCAAGCCCCGATGGTCGTGATGGTCTTGAAAATCGCGACCATCAACCTGGTCGGTCGCTTAAGCTGTGGGTGGTAACCCACAGCTTAGCTAGCGACCAGGAGGCGGCACTTAAAATTCAAAGCGGCCGCCCTCATTCAGAACGAGCGCTCGCTTCTTATGAGCTCCTCTGGATGAGGGCCTATGTTTGTTGTTTTCCATATATTACTGCAGGTCATGTTTTTATGTTATGCATATCTATACGGTAGCACTTTCAATGTTTTTCTACAGATGCTCTCTGCGCGCTGGGACTGAGAGTGTCACGGTCTCTCTAGGTTGGTTTACTCTTTTGATTCACAGGACAGGTATAGGATAGTATGTCTCACTCTATTACTGATTCCACCAAGACACAGACAAATATAAAATTCTTAACATGGAACATAGAACGTTTAAACACCCCAATCAAATGGCGTAAAATTTTACAGCAACTAAAAAAATGTAAACCTGATATAGCAGTACTACAGGAAACTCAATGGAAACAGGGTGACCCTAATACTCTTAGATATTCTTGGATAAAGGATTATACAGCTGCATCCTTCACATCCAAGAAAAGAGGAGTGTTAGTAATTTTCCATAAATCTTTAAGATACACAATTATAGATTTGATTCTGGACACCGAAGACAGATTCTTATTTCTTAAATTTACTATAGAAGGTGAGCTAATTACGCTTGTTACTTTGTATGCTCCCAAAGGTCACAACAATGCATTTTTCTCTGACCTCTACGCCCGACTTCAGAGTTGGGCGGAGGGCGCCCTTATTTTAGGAGGAGATTTCAACACCACTCTTTCTCCTAGTCTGCACAGAACAGGAACATCCGGTGAGTGGTGAGGCAACACATCTCCAACACTACAGCTTCTAACACATCTCCAACACTACAACTCACTCTAGTAGATCCATGGAGACACCTCCACCCCTTAGCATTTTACCATGAGCCTATATGGTTTACATTACAATTATCTGCCCCCAAAATAGCTTCCTTTAATTGGAGATTCCCCTCATACTTATTCACTTCTCCAGATTTAAAAAAATATTTAGAACAACAATTCCTCAATTATAGTAACGATAATGCTTCTCATATTGATAATATATCCTTGTTCTGGGCCGCATCTAAGCCGTTGGTGAGAGGACATATTCATGGGATATGTTTCTCATAAACACCGTAAACTTAATACATGTTTCACAGAATTAAGTAAAGCTTTATTACAATCATATGCCTCTATGTTGCAGACTAACACTGTTGAGACACGACAGAACTACCTGAACAACAAGGACCTGTACGACACATTGTGCATTGAAAGAGCCCAATATAATCTAGATTTTCAGAAACATTGCTACTTCCGATGGGGGAATAAAGCGAGCAAGCTTTTGGCCAACATAGTGCGAAGTCAGAAAACATCCCCTCCCATTATTTCCCTTAAAAGCCCCTTAGGACCACTATATAAAAATGAAGATATTGCAGCCTCATTCATACAATACTACAGTCAGGTCCATAAATATTGGGACATTGACAGAATTTTCATATTTTGGCCTCTATTCACCACCACAATGGCTTTGAAATGAAACAAACAAGATGTGATTTAACTGCAGACTTTCAGATTTCGTTTGAGGGTAATTACATCCAAATCAGGTGAACAGTGTAGGAATTACAACAGTTTCTATATGTGCCTCCCACTTTTTAAGGGGCCAAAAGTAATGGGACAAACTAAACAATCCTAAATCTAACTTTCACTTTTTAATACTTTGTTGCAAATCCTTTGCAGGCAATTACAGCCTGAAGTCTGGAACGCATAGACATCACCAGACGCTGGGTTTCATCCCTGGTGATGCTCTGCCAGGCCTCTACTGCAAATGTCTTCAGTTCCTGCTTGTTCTTGGGGCATTTTCCCTTCAGTTTTGTCTTCATCAAGTGAAATGCATGCTCAATTGGATTCAGGTCAGGGGATTGACTTGGCCATTCCATAACATTCCACTTTTTAGCCTTAAAAAACTCTCTGATTGCTTTTGCAGTATGCTTCGGGTCATTGTCCATCTGCACTGTGAAGCGCCGTCCAATCAGCTCTGAAGTATTTGACTGAATATGAGCATATGATATTGCCCGAAACACTTCAAAATTCATTCTGCTGCTTTTGTCAGCAGTCACATCATCAATAAATACAAGGGAACCAGTTCCATTGCCAGCCATACATGCCCACACCATTACACTACCACCACCATGCTTCAATGATGAGGTGGTATGTTTTGGATCATGAGCAGTTCCTTTCCTTCTCCATACTCTTCTCTTCCCATCACTCTGGTACAAGTTGATATTTGTCTCATCTGTCCATAGGATGTTGTTCCAGAACTGTAATGGCTTTTTTAGATGTTTGGCAAACTCTAATCTGGTCTTCCTGTTTTTGTGGCTCACCAATGGTTTGCATCTTGTGGTGAACCCTCTATATTCACTCTTGTGAAGTCTTCTCTTGATTGTTGACTTTGACACATATACATCTACCTCCTGGAGAGTGTTCTTGATTTGGCCAACTGTTGTGAAGGGGTTTTTCTTCACCAGGGAAATAATTCTTTTGTCATCCACCACAGTTGTTTTCCGCGGTCTTCCAGGTCTTTTGGTGTTGCTGAGCTCTCCGGTGCATTCTTTCTTTTTAAGAATGTTCCAAACAGTTGATTTGGCCACACCTAATGTTTTTGCTATCTCTCTGATGGGTTTGTTTTGATTTTTCAGCCTAATGATGGCTTGCTTCACTGATAGTGACAGCTCTTTGGATCTCATATTGAGAGTTGACAGCAACTGATTCCAAATGCAAATGTCACACCTAGAATCAACTCCAGACCTTTTACCTGCTTAATTGATAATGAAATAACGAGGGAATAGCCCACACCTGTCTATGAAATAGCTTTTGAGTTGATAGTCCCATTACTTTTGGCCCCTTAAAAAGTGGGAGGCACATATTGAAACTGTTGTAATTCCTACACCGTTCACCCGATTTGGATGTAATTACCCTCAAATTAAATCTGAAAGTCTGCAGTTAAAGCACATCTTGTTTGTTTCATTTCAAAACCATTGTGGTGGTGAATAGAGGCCAAAATCTGAAAATTCTGTCAATGTCCCAATATTTATGGACCTGACTGTATACAGACTTGTACTCAACACAAGATGACAACCCTGATTTGGGGATGAGTTTTCTGAAAGAGGCTAATTTACCATCCCTCTCTGAGGAGGCCCGTGATTCCTTAACAACCCCTGTATCGGAACTAGAGGTTTCCCTAGCTATTAAATCCTTAGCCAATGGAAAAACACCTGGCCCAGATGGCCTTAGTGCCGAATACTACAAAATGCTAAATCCCTATGTGACCCCTCACTTAGTTTCTTTATTTAACTCGATATTGAAGGGGGACACAAAACTACCAGATTTTAATCAGGCCCGAATTATCCTTCTCTTGAAACCTGAGAAAGACCCTACAATGACCCAATCATATAGACCAATATTCCTACTCAACCAGGACTTTAATATCTTCACTGGTATTATTGCCCAACGCGTACAATTAGTATTACCACTCCTTATACACACCGCACAAACTGGATTTATGAAAGGAAGGCACTCTGTGCTCAATGCACGACACTTGATTGCAGTATTAACCAAAACTCATCAAATGAGAAATAGTCAGACGCTCCTTGTCAGCTGTGATGCTGACATGGCCTTTGATAGGGTGTCGTGGTCTCATCTTTTCCGTATTTTTCAGCTACAAAATTTTGGTTCTGAATTCATCACGGTTTTTAAAACATTATACCACACCCATATAGCATTCCTAACAATAAATGGCCTAAATACTTCATCCCTTAGTCTACCCAACAGGGATGTCCCCTTTATTATTTAACCTGGCCATAGGTCCTCTTATCCGCACTTTTTTGTTATGTCAACAATGGCAGGGAAAAAATATCGGAAATAACACCTTGAAAGTCTCTGCATACACAGATGACTTATTACTATATTTTAAAAACCCACATTCAGCCATACCTAAACTTCTTCTTATTTTGAAGGAGTTTCATATAATTTCTGGCTTTTTGATAAATTATAACAAAGCGGAGGCCTTGGCCTTACACTCAGATGCCACAAAAAATTGGAAGGATATTTTTCCATTCAAATGGGCCAGGACAACTTGGAAATATTTGGGTTTTAACATTCCGGCACATCCCTCAACCCTATACTCAGCCAATTTCCCTGCTCTAATACAACGCACACTTTTAGATTTAAAAAAAATGGAAACACCTCCCACTCTCATACCTCGGTAGATGCAAGTTAATTAAAATTATATCCTTTCCCAGGATTTTACATTTTTTCAGATGCTTCCTCTGTTGCATTTAGATTCTGACCTAAAATTGATCAACAGGGCGATCAGCAAGTTCATTTGGGCGGACAAAAACACCCAGGATCTCACTACTCAAACTTAGCCAACCACCCACTTTAGGAGGAATCAACCTCCCTTGCCTAAGATCCTATGCTATAGTGTCAAATTACCGATACGCAATTGACTGGATTAATAGGAACAAATGGATTTGCTGACACTTTAGTAGAGCAATTTTTTAACGCTAAAACCCCATTAGTTAGTTTATTACACACACATCCCTCATCTTTCCCATCTCATGTAACAGAAAATGTACTACTTTATACTACGTGCATGGCATGGTGACAAGCCAGAGCTCAAATGAAAGTCCCTCCTAACGTCTCCTTGTTCCTTCCCATTGGTCATAATCCGGGGTTTCATGCTGATTTATTAACACAGATTTTTAGGACCTAGAGTGCACAAGGACTTCGTTACATATATCAATTACTAGACCTATCCACCATGACTATTTACTCTCACAACCAAATACAGGAAAAATTCCCCTGTATTCAGGTCCCATTGTTTGTTTACCTCCAAGTACGTAGCTATATCACTACGTTACTCCCTAGAATTCCCATTATATTTGGGAAAAGCGGTTTGGATGATGTGTTGTCTTGTTGCCCTTCTATGTCATTTTCCACTTCCATGTTACATACTTATATACGCCGAGAAATAAATTTGGAGGTAGAGACAACTGGAGTTGCCAAATGGCATTCTACATTCCCTAACATACCCTTATCCACCATTTTCAAATCTTTTGTTAGACTTAACAAGCAATTAATCTCGGCATGTTACTGTGAAATGCAATATAAATTACTGCATTGTGCCTACTTCACCCCCAAAGTAAGATTCATTACAAGCGCTTCTACAGACTCAAATTGTTTTAAGTGTAGACAACCTGATGCAGACTTAATGCATTGCATGTGGCACTGTGTGGAGGTACAGACGTTCTGGTCCCTAGTACACACATATATATCCACCACGTTGGGAATTAGCTTTGAACTAATACCTGAATGGGCAATGTGGAATATTATACCATCCTCTTGGTCATCCTGCCCCCCTAGATGCGCCCGTCTACTACTAGCAAAGATTGCCGCAGCTGCAAAGAAAACCATATTATCCCAATGGATTTCTACTGACACTTTAACACTAAGGGCCAAATGTAATAGGGTGAGAGTTTAGAAAATGTGAGAGTTTAGCAGTAACCTGTCACATTGGTTGAGTTTTATCTTCAAAATGGGAAAACATCTGAATGAGATTTTAAATCGTGAGAGTTTTTTAAGTCTAAAAAAGTTCGCACTGTTACTTCGTTTTTGGACTTTATTACATTGGCAAAGTTTAAAAAGTGTCAGAAACTCTCACTTTTCTAAACTCTCACCCTATTACATTTGGCCCTTAATCTCTTACAGCCCAGAATTACGTATCTATTTAAAATGGATTGGCTAGAACAATCCCTTAATAAAGACAAAGGTGCAGAGAAATTTTTTGACATTTGGCTCCCGTATATATTCATACATTATCACCCCAGGTCAAAGACATGCTCCGTGCCGCAGTCCAACTCACGGCCTGGTATAATGAGGAAACCTTGTCCTTGGGTAGACCCCCTTTTTAGGCCCTGCAATACTACGCTCTTTATGAATCATATTATATTTTATTACTGTAGTCCTACTGATGTCTTGTTATTTTTTGACCAATTTGTTGTATTGTACATTGCAGTCTTACAACAAAAATCTGTTTTAAAAAAAGAAAGATCCTCTGCTGATTAGAATCCAGAAGGGCTCCCAAATGAATCATCCTCTGTGAGGGAATTAGGGAGGTCTTCTTCCAATTTCAGCCACCCATGCACTTGCAGACAAGCAATCGTCATGTGTAGATGACGTAGAAGTACTTCCAGAGAGCCCACCAGCAATAAGAGGTCATCGAGATATGGTAGAAGCCGTATACCCTGACTCCATAGATGGGCAGCCATGAGAGCCATAATTTTGGTGAATACCCATGGAGCTGTGGAGAGGCTAAAGGGCAGCACCCGAAACTGGAAGTGTTGATGCAGTATAGCAAACCGCAGATACCGCTGGTGGGAAGGTGCTATGGGAACATGAAGGTAGGCATCCTGAATGTCCAGTGAGACCATGTAGTCCCCAGGTTCCATAGCCAGAATGATGGAAAGCAAAGTGTCCATCCTAAATATGGGCACTCTGAGGAACTTGTTCGGAGACTTTAGATTGAGGATAGGCCGATGAGACCCATTGGGTTCTGAACCAGAAACAGAGCAGAGTAGCAACCAGTCCGGCGCTGAGAAAGTAGAACTGGAACAATGACCCCTGCTTTCAGAAAGGACTCTATGGCTCCCTGAATCTGCAAGGCCTTGGTTTCGTCCAGAGGAGGACTTGTGCAGAAAAACTGTGGGGAGGTCTGTGATGAAAGGAGAGGATGTACCCCTGAGAGACCACTTCTTGTACTTAAGCATCTGTGGTGGTATTACACCA
The DNA here is from genome assembly GCA_031769625.1 of Taudactylus pleione. NCBI lineage: Eukaryota > Metazoa > Chordata > Amphibia > Anura > Myobatrachidae > Taudactylus > Taudactylus pleione. The sequence goes on from JAUIMM010000545.1 coordinate 732,553, forward strand.
GTACTGGGCAAATTGAAGAAGTCAGCCTCCCACTCTGGGATCCCCCAGAGGGAGGCCCGTCCTATCAAACTGAGGGTTTATCCTCCGGCTTGGAAGTAGGGCGTCTAGAGCTCCAGGTTTGTTTCTTAGGCTTAGGGGTTGACTTGGTAGATGATTGCCTAGGGAAGGATTGACCTTTGGACTTCCCCTGAGAATGAAAGAACTGAAATGCAGAGGTCCTAGCCTTTGAGGGCACAGCTGCCGATGGCAGAAAAGCTGACAAATACTTCATCAGGGTGTCTACAATTTTGTCCAGGTCTGGGCCAAACAATATCTCCCCATTGAAGGGCAAGGTCTCCGAGCCCTTTTTGGAATCAGCATCCACCCTCCAGGAGCATAATCATAAAGAGCAGCGAGCAGACATGGCTGCGGCGAGACTCTGGAGGTCAGTAGACTGGCATCCAAAGCCGCATCACCAATATAGGCAGCGCATCTCTCATCCGGCCCACTAAAGCTCTCTAAGCCTCAGGAGCCTCCTCAGGGAAAGTATCCTCCAGTACATTGGCCGAGCTCTCAATGGCCTTAGCCACCCAGGAGATAGCCATGGACAGACAGGCCACAGCCCCGAGAGAGAATAAATTAATTTCAAGCAAGTCTCCACCTTCCTGTCAGTGGAATCTTTCAGGGATGAAATGGAAGGCATAGGCAGTGTAGCACTCTTGATTAAGTGAGTAACATGAGAATCTTCCGCAAGCGGTGATTCCCACTTTTTGCAATGACCTGCAGGAAACGGATAACTAGAAGCTAAACGTTTTTACGGCTGAAACCTTACTAGGCAATTGCCAGGCCTCCGCCATGTGGTCTGTCAGCTGGTCAGAGAGAGGAAAAACTGCCAAAGTCACTTTTGCCTGTTTGAAATTCGGGTATTTGGATTTAGGGGCCGGAACATCATCCTCTATGTCAAGAATGGGTCAAACTGCCCTTACCAATGCAGGCACATTAATAGATGATTTAGGTTCCACCTACTGGACAGGGGAATCCGAATCAGATCCTTCAGGCAATTCTCCATCATGCGAAGACCCGTCCGTGTCTGATAGTTGCGTAGACTGGGATGACATAACAGGCCGTTTAGATGCCTTCTGAGGCTTTTCACGTAGCCTGGTCTGAAAGGCCGAAGATGAGGCCTCCAAACTCTGGACTGAACTAGAGAACACATCCACCCAAGGTGGCTGACCAGCTTGCGGAAGTCTCTGGAAGGGAATGACAAACTGTTGATTCACTGTTGATTCACGGAGGAGACTGCATATAGACCGGTAATTCCTGATAGGGAGTAACAGTCTGAGGCCCAGGATTAGACTGCAATGATTGTGGGATACCCTGAGAGGGGAGGATGGCTGTTTGGGGTAACCCCATATGGGGGAGAATGGCCGGAACCTCAAGGTGATCCGCAATGGAGGCCAGCACCTGAGAAAACATCGCCAAAGGCGGGTACTGTCCCATAGTTGGGGGGTTTGAGGGACCAGGCAACTGATAGCACCTCACACATAGCCCATCCTGAAATAAATCCTCCTTTTCAACCCCTGCTGCGCAGCGCCTGCAGCAGAGCAGAGTGGGAGCAGCAGAGCACTCAACCTCCTTGTTAGACATGGCTGAGTAAATGAATACATATATATTGAATATAAAGGGAAGTCTGGGAGCGCCAAACTGGGGAACCCACAAGCATGCAACACACAGGTCCACAGATGTAGCACACAACTGTATGACAGACCTCACAAATACCTGAATTTATATATGTGAGGACAAAGAAAAAACCTCCCTACACACATCTGTTAGGGCTGTAGGAAAAGGAAAGGGATAGGTATAGACTGACAGTATCAGAAATAAAGTCACAGACAGTCAGCGCTAGCAATAGTGACATACCATGCAGAAAGAAATACTCACTGCACCTTGGCTCTACAATCAATCTGCCCAGATTCAGTGTCTGAGAGCACTATAGCGCTGTATACACTGTCCCTGCAGGAGAGAGGTATACAGGGGGACCGGGCCACATGAAGCCTGAGAGATCTGTGCTGCCACTAAGAAAAAAAATGGCCGCCGGACACTTCAGAGAGAGTATGGTTGTAGGAGGAGAGCAGCTCAGCAATGCCAGACCCGAGCGGAAAGGCGCGCTGAGCTGAGGGGAGGAGCCGCTAAACAGGGAAGGCTGCCTCCCCTTGCTGGCTTTTAACCCCCGGGACACCAGCTCCCACTGCCGGGAAAGTTCCCTGGTGGTCTAGTGGATGCGCGGGGTTTGGGGGGGACTGCTGCCACTGCCAGCACCTCCGGTCTGTCCCCAGAGACCGGAGGCTACAGACTGCATATGTACGCGGATCACCACAAGCGGTGACCCATGACCTTACCTGTCCCCATAGATCCGGCAGCAGTCCGGCAGCAGTCTGGGGAGCCCGCAGAGTCTGGCTAGCACAGACTCTGGGGTCCCGCTGAGATCCCCAGATCTGTACTGGCATTGTGGTGCCGGCAGGGTGACAGAGTGACAGCTTGGAAATCCAGATCCAGCTATACCCCAAGTTCAACCCTGTGGACCTCCTATGAACCCTGAAGAAGAAACACAGTTTTTTCACATTATGTTAGTAAAAAAAAGATTGATAAATAGAGGCGATAGAGGGCTTGATTCAGCAAGGATCGCAATTACAAAGCTACACGCAGGCAGCTTTGCAATTGCGATCCTTGCAATAATGCAAATGCAGCATGTGTCTGACACCCTCTGCTGCATTGCGATCCCAGCACTGCGACGGAGGTTGCAGGCTGGGATCACTGTCACGACCATCGGTTGTCAATGGTCCCAACAGTGGTCAGGCTTGCTGGCTTGCGAGCCCAGCAGACTGTGTATGTTCACGCAGTCCCTGGGCTGGCCACTCCTGGAAAACGAGGAAGACAAGCCCCATATACGGGAACGCCGGCCGCCCCTGCCACCGCACTGCCCCTTAATTGCCTCTGCCTGTCAATCAGGCAGAGGCATGCAAGGGCATGTGTGCGTCTTAGCAGGACCCATTCTGCACACATGCAGAATGGGTCCTGCACACGTGCAGATTCCAGATAATCAGGAATCTGCGTTCAGCAGTGCACATGCATGACTGCTAAATCAGGCTCAGAGTCACTTTAACAGATGATCTAAATCTAAATAGACAGGGTTATCATTGGAAAATCCACAAAGAAGAACTATACCCCTCATGTAATTAATAAACTGGGGAGATGCCAAAAGCTCAAACATAATTTGAGAACAGATATTAATGAGTTTATTCCATGCACCAAGAAGAGGGTGGTTCTGTTGCCTATAACAAAATATTGTATCTATGCCCTATCAACACACCCTGACACTTAAAGGGTGTGCAGCTTCTTCAGAAGGCCCTAGTATTCACAGCAGGGTGTGGCTACGACCCACACATGGTGCTGACCAGAGCTGGGTTAAGACTATGGACACTTAAAACAGGGGGACCTCAAGTGGATGCAGAGTGTGTGGTGCACATGGGTCCATCTAGGGCTAACCACTGTGCCTTCTGCATGGTGCACTGTGAGTCTTTGCGCTCTTCTGTGGAGGAATCAGCTAGGCACAGGAGCTGAACTGGGTGTAGTCTTAAAGGGAGGGGCAGAACCTTAAGAGAGGAAGGAGAAGGGAGAAAAAGACAACAGTATATCGGTGGATGTTGGTTCCAGGGGAGGAAGCAGCCATCATGCCAAGAATGAGGAAAAGGGGCCGGTGACAAGTGCAGGGGTGTTGGCCATGGCTTATGCAAACTGTGGCTGCAACCAGTGTTCAGTAAAATAAGGACATCAGAGACATCCTGGTTATTGTGCTGGTAACCTCAGTGCCATCCCCTCAGGTGCTGGCGCCCTAGACAGCTGCCAGTGCTGGCCTTGTACACAGTCCATATTAATGCTAATTCAGTCTGTGTAGTTACCAGGACCCAGTGCCTCTTTGATGTTACTTGTTACTGGCAAAGTAACTGCCTTCTCATGAATATACAGTGGTTAGCTCTACTGCCTCACAGCACTGGGGTCATGGGTTATACTCTATATGTGTGTGGTTTATATGTTCTCCCTATGTGTGTGTTGTTTCCTCCAGGTGCCTTGTCTTTCTCCCACAGTCCAAAAACCTACTATATATTAGTGTGTTTGTTGGGTGGGAAATGTAGACCGTATGATCCCCAGAGCTTGAGCACATCTTGCTTTAAGGGAAAGGCATCTTGCTAAGGGTGAAGACCTCAAGTTGTAAAGGTCTAATTATCTCTCTACGGGTACTGACCTAACATAAACCTTATGAAAAGAATACAGTAAAATAAAGATACAATAAGATTCAATTGAGAAATGTAATGAATTTAAACAACTAAAAATCACAAATGATGTTTATGTAATTGGTAAGATGTTTATTTAATAGGTGGCCTATGGTGTTAGCGGACAATGCAGCAAGGTGACAGACTCGGCCCAAGCAAATCTTTTCATCACCTTCTAGAGGCACATTCCAGATGGATGACAGAACGTGCGCTACAACGAGCTGTAGTCTTGATCTAAAGGAAATTCAATTAAAGATTCAGATCATCTATTCATTGGAAGAAATAATCATTTATGTTTTAACAATAGTGAGAATACTCAAAAAATAACAGCAATGACAGGGAAATTGTACCCAGAATACAATTCCCTAAAGAGATTTTACAGAAAAATAAAATGTAATTACAAAGTTTAAGCAATCAGAGTTTTAGTTATGTTAAAAAAAAATAGTGTTTTTTTTTTTTAACCCAACTCTTAAATTGTAATCCAATGGGATTGTGTTATACAGTATAAGGAATCCACAGGAAATATTTTTAATTTGTCTTCCAATCCTACACTAGCCACTATACACTAATGATGGATATACACTAGCCACTATACACTAATGATGGCCAAACACTAGCCACTATACACTAATGATGGCTATACACTAGCCACTATACACTAATGATAGCTATACACTAGCCACTATACACTAGTGATGGCTATTATTATTATTATTATTATCATTTATTTATATGGTGCCACAAGTGTTCCGCAGCGCCTTACAAAGTACATAGACAAAAAAGTAACCATTGACTTACAATACAATACAATACAGGACATGGATAAACATTGCTATATTAGTGACATTAACGCACGCATAAGCAGCCAAGTGTTAGTTGCCCTAGTGGCTGGTAAGAGATAAATTAAATTACAGTAGGGAGAAGCACAAGAGGGTAGAGGGCCCTGCTCGAAAGAGCTTACATTCTTTAAGGGAGGGGAAGACAAACAGGAGTGACACAGAATGGGGTGGGCCGGGAGAAAGGAAGATGTAGCAGCAAGTTAGGATGAGAGCTGGAAGGTTTTAATGAAGTAGTGGGTCTTAAGAGCTCGTTTGAAAGATGGTAGAGAGGTGCAGAGTCTGATAGGGAGAGGGAGGGAGTTCCAAAGGTGAGGAGCAGCACGGGCAAAGTCTTGGAGGCGGAGTGGGAGGAAGTAATCAATTGGCATGAAAGGCGGCGTGTATTAAGTGAACGAAGAGGGCGGACAGAAGAGTGAAGGGAGATGAGATCAGAGATGTAAATGGGAGAGGAATGGGTGAGGGCTTTGTAAGTGAGTGTAACCCTTGAATTGGGTTCTGAAAGGGAATGGGAGCCAGTGGAGGGCTTGCAAAAGAGAGGAGGCAGATGTAGAGCGTTTGGAGAGGAAGATGAGCTGAGCAGCAGCATTGAGCACAGACTGGAGAGGAGAGAGATGGGATTTGGGGAGGCCAGCTAGGAGAAGGTTACAGTAGTCCAGTCTGGACATGACCAGTGAATGTACAAGGGTTTTGGTAGCATCCTGGGTGAGAAAGGGTTTGATCTTGGAAATATTCTTGAGATGGAAACGACAGGACTGTGAGAGGTTCTGAATGTGTGGATTAAGGGAGAGGGAAGAGTCCAGGATGACTCCAAGACAACGCACTTTGGGGCTAGATGAGATAGTAATGCCATCTATTAATAAAGAAATAGTGGGACATGATGTTATGTGGGAGGGTGGGAAGACTATCAGCTCAGTCTTAAACATATTAAGTTTGAGAAATCGCTGGGACATCCAGGAAGAGATAGCAGAGACACAGTTGGAGATACACTAGCCATCAGATTATGGAACTGTTTTATACAACAAATACATAATTGAGTATCTGCTTTATATGCTAGCCACCAGATTGGGTTTGCTTAGTATACAGGTCACCAGATTGGATTCCTTATACATGCAGATCATCTCCACCTTGGTATATTGAGAAAAAAAATATGTTTTGCTTTGCTGAGATGACAAGAGAACAGGACTGAGGACTCGTGAGTTCATCACTACATCTGGAGGTTCTCATGAGTATTTGGGACACTATCCCTAATAGACCTTGCGCTATAAAACTGTCTCATAAACCCCCACGTGGAAATGGTGTACTCATTTATATTACATAACTACACCTGCGTGTACTGAAGAATGTTTATTCATACACTAAGATGTCCTTTTATATATATATATATATATATATATATATATATATATATATATATATACATATATACTCATATTTATTTATATCTATACACACATATATATATATATATATATATATATATATATATATATATATTAGGGATGTGCAGGCTCGGATAGGTTCGAGTTTGCACGTGGAGTTCGGATTTTTCCCTCCAAAAAAACGGAACTCAGAACGAGGCAAAACGTCATCTTACATGGATGAACATCATCATTCCTGGTCTTTTGTCCAGGAATGTTGATGTTCGTCCATGTAAGATGACGTTTTGCCTCGTTCTGAGTTCCGTTTTTTTGGAGGGAAAAATCCGAACTCCACGTGCAAACTCGAACCTATCCGAGCCTGCACATCCCTATTATATATATACATATACACAGTCAGGTCCATAAATATTGGGACATTGACAGAATTTTCATATTTTGGCCACCACAATGGCTTTGAAATGAAATAAACAAGATGTGATTTAACTGCAGACTTTCAGATTTAATTTGAGGGTAATTACATCCAAATCAGATGAACGGTGTAGGAATTACAACGGTTTCTATATGTGCCTCCCACTTTTTAAGGGGCCAAAAGTAATGGGACAAACTAAACATTCCTAAATCTAACTTTCACTTTTTAATACTTTGTTGCAAATCCTTTGCAGGCAATTACAGCCTGAAGTCTGGAACGCATAGACATCACCAGACGCTGGGTTTCATCCCTGGTGATACTCTGCCAGGCCTCTACTGCAAATGTCTTCAGTTCCTGCTTGTTCTTGGGGCATTTTCCCTTCAGTTTTGTCTTCATCAAGTGAAATACATGCTCAATCGGATTCAGGTCAGGGGATTGACTTGGCCATTGCATAACATTCCACTTTTTAGCCTTAAAAAACTCTTTGGTTGCTTTTGCAGTATGCTTCGGGTCATTGTCTATCTGCACTGTGAAGCGCCGTCCAATGAGTTCTGAAGTATTTGACTGAATATGAGCATATAATATTGCCCGAAACACTTCAGAATTCATTCTGCTGCTTTTGTCAGCAGTCACATCATCAATAAATACAAGGGAACCAGTTCCATTGGCAGCCATACATGCCCACGCCATGACACTACCACCACCATGCTTCAATGATGAGATGGTATGTGTTGGATCATGAGCAGTTCCTTTCCTTCTCCATACTCTTCTCTTCCCATCACTCTGGTACAAGTTGATCTTTGTCTCATCTGTCCATAGGATGTTGTTCCAGAACTGTAATGGCTTTTTTAGATGTTTGGCAAACTCTAATCTGGTCTTCCTGTTTTTGTGGCTCACCAATGGTTTGCATCTTGTGGTGAACCCTCTATATTCACTCTTGTGAAGTCTTCTCTTGATTGTTGACTTTGACACATATACATCTACCTCCTGGAGAGTATTCTTGATTAGCCCAAGTGTTGTGAAGGGGTTTTTCTTCACCAGGGAAATAATTCTTTTGTCATCCACCACGGTTGTTTACCGTGGTCTTCCGGGTCTTTTGGTGTTGCTGAGCTCTCCGGTGCGTTCTTTCTTTTTAAGAATGTTCCAAACAGTTGATTTGGCCACACCTAATGTTTTTGCTATCTCTCTGATGGGTTTGTTTTGATTTTTCAGCCTAACGATGGCTTGCTTCACTGATAGTGATAGCTCTTTGGATCTCATATTGAGAGTTGACAGCAACTGATTCCAAATGCAAATGTCACACCTAGAATCAACTCCAGACCTTTTACCTGCTTAATTGATAATGATATAATGAGGGAATAGCCCATACCTGTCCATGAAATAGCTTTTGAGTTGATAGTCCCATTACTTTTGGCCCCTTAAAAAGTGGGAGTCACATATTGAAACTGTTGTAATTCCTACACCGTTCACCCGATTTAGATGTAATTAGCCTCAAATTAAATCTGAAAGTCTGCAGTTAAAGCACATCTTGTTTGTTTCATTTCAAACCATTGTGGTGGTGAATAGAGGCCAAAATCTGAAAATTCTGTCAATGTCCCAATATTTATGGACCTGACTGTATATAATTTGCAATACACCTGTTAATAAAGTTAGAGTTATGGAGAAATTAAGATCCGAAATATATACATTTGTGACTGAAATCTTTTAATTAAATGGGCCGTGTCTGGGCATCATGCAGCCAGTGAGAGCTGTGAGGAGCGTGAGGCCTCCCTTCAACTCTTGCTGCACAGACCTTTATCAGTGAGGCATATGGAGACTTAACTGTTGAGGAGTGGACCTGAAATTTATATTTATTTTGCATATATATATATATATATCGTAGGTCTGTTTTTTTTACCAGAAAGGATTCCATCCTTCCTAGTATTGACCAGAATGAACTCTTTTTATTATAGTAGCCAAAAGAAAGAGAGCCCTGCTCGTGAAAGCTTATATTCAAAAGGGAAAAACTGTAGTGGTGGCACAAGGAGGTGACATGAAGAAGGTAAGTATATGTGGAGGAGGTGGGAAGGGCAACAAGGGCAGTATTCATTAAATAGAAATAAAGGAGCATATTTTACTACAAGGGTAGCTTCATTCTCAAAAATGATAATGAATGACTAGATATATTATATATTATTGGAATTTATCCGTTTTTACAGGTTTATCTCTTAGTTGTATTATTTTTATTGAATTTACAATGATAATGAACTATGGGCCCGATTCAGACCCACTCACTATGCTGTGTTCACACGCAGCTGGCCGATTTCCCTATCTGCGCATGTTTATAAGACGCAGTGCACATGCGCGAAACAGTCACTGCGATCGGGAAACGATCACACGTTGAACACAGACGGCTCACTAGAATGAGTGACAGGACGGGCAATTTGTGGGTGGTGACAGGGGAAGGTCAATGAAAACGGGGGTGTGGTGGTGCGAATGCAGGCGTACATGAGCGTTATAACGCCGTTGCAGAGGCGTGCATAATTTAGATGAAGCGTCATAGTCCACGTCACGTGGTTGTGTTACACACTGCAGTGATCGCACTGCTTGTGTTAGGGTATGTTCAACCACAAGTGCTGTGTAAGGCTCCGATGTTACTCGATGTTACTGATTATTGCATACACTTCCGGGAGATGATGTGTGTTGCGAAGGGAAAGTGGGCATCTTAAGACAGGCTGGTGGGTGTCTTACATACAGAGCACGATCGCACGCTAAGACATAGTGGCATACTAATGTCTTGCCGTGCAATCGCAGGATTTGCATACTCTAGCAGCTGATGGCTGTGTGCGAACGCATCTAGCGAGCGGGTCTGAATTAGGTCCCATGTTCCTGCAAGAGCATTTCAATTACAAGAAACTAATTTTTCCTTTCTCCAAATTGTGTATTCTACAGAGGGTTCCTGACCTCAAGGATGTTAGAGCTGTCGAGTTCCCCTATCTATAATTCCTTGCCTTTTGATTGCCCTACATGGTAATTACCTCTCTAATTATAATTAGAGATGTGCGGGTTCGGTTTTACTCGGATATGTTTGTATCTCAAAAATAGCATCTTATTGGCTATCGGCTATCATGTGGTTTGGATAGAAAATAAAAAAAATCCGAACTAATCCGACCTTGCGATAATTTTTTCTGAAAAGAACCGAGTAAAACTGAAACCGCACATCTCTAATTGTAATTACAATCCGTGTTTTCTTGTTTTTGTTTTATTATTTCTTTTTATTTTGGTTGTGACTAATTGCGCTCGTGGTTTATATCATTCTATCTTGTGCCTGTATCCCCCACCATTATAGTTTACCTTTTCCCCTTTTTTGTACCCTCATGTTCTTTTTTTCTGAAAAACCAATAAAGACTAAGATTAAAAAAAATAAATGACATTGTTATGACAAAGAGATGTATAAATACTAGGACATTAGGAAATAATAAGTAGCCAAAGTAACACTGAAAGCACTTACCTCAGGTATTGCCATGTGTTTTCTAGGCATAGGGACCATGGGGGGCAAGTTATGCAGCGCACCCCTAAAAAGAGAAAACAGACACCATGAGACCATCAATGATATAACCTTTCTTATGCTGATTCACTTCAGTGGGACATTGGCCCTCATTCAGAGCCGTACGCTCTGAGCAGAGCGCACGCTCTGCATGAGGGCCGGGCTCCTTTTTCATGGAGCGTCCTCCTGGACGCTCGTATAGCTGTGGGTCACCACCCACAGGCTATACGAGCGTGCATTTTGATGGCCGCGATGGTCGTGACCATCGCGACCATCGAAATTGCGAGCCGGAGCCTGCGGTTGAAGTTTTCAACCGCAAGCTCCGGAGTGATTTTGGCTCTATCAGAGCCAAAATCACTCCCACTGACATCACTAGTGATGTCAGTGGGCCGGCTTCTGACGGGAGGCGTTCCCGTGGGAACGCCCCCGTCAGGGAGGCACGCCCCCGGCACGCCCACCAAAGGGGGCGTGCTGTCAATCAACATTGACAGCACGCCCCCTTTGATCGGACACAACGAGCGAAGGAAAGTCCTTCGCTCGTCGTGTCTGGCGCATGCGCACGACGGAGCTCCCTCCGTCGTGCGCATGCTCAGTGCAGACCATCGACCCACTTGCGAGCATACAGCCGCTCGCGAGTGGGTCTGAATCAGGCCCATTGTCCTTCTCATTTTATACTCATAAGTTATTCTATATTATTATACAGAAAAATAAATATATTACAGTGACATTTTAAGTAAAATGTAATATGCTATATGACAGTTACTGAGATGCAAAAATAGCTAAGATTAGTATATGAATGGGATCCATAACTATATATAATGGTATATGATTAACATTTAAATAGAATTAGCTAAAATATTCTATTCGTATGTATAAATTACACTATTTTCATTATGTTAAATTTCTATCCATAATTCCCATTGTTACATATTGTTTATGTGATATCTGCACAAAGTACGTACGTGCATCTCATAAGCACAATGTCCCTGGAACTGAGCCTGTTGTCCTTCCAGTCTAGTCCTATGGAAAAGAATACAGAAATAGTACAGTTATTATTGTGTCTGGTATATGTTTTGCTTCAGTTAGTCAATGGATTATAGTTTGTAAGTATAAACCACTATTAGTTGCTTTTGTTCCCAGGTCAGTCACTTCCTTTGCCTAAGCTGCAATCTAGTCCTGTGCAATAGACACTGGCCCTGATTCAGAGCCGGACGCTCTGACAGAGCGCTCGCTCTGAATCAGGGCCGTCCTTCTTGATTTTCAGAGCGGCCTCCTGGTCACTCGCATAGCTGTGGGTGACCACCCACAGCTATAGCGAGTGACCAGGAAGATGGTCGCAATGGTCAAGACCATCATGATCATCGGGCTTGCGACGAGACCCTTGTGGTAGGGTCTCATTGCCGCAAGCCCTAGAGTGCTTTCGGCTCTATCAGAGCCAAAAGCACTCCCACTGCCATCACTTGTGATGTCAGTGGGGCCGGCCCCAGATGGTAGGCGTTCCCATGGGAACACCTCCGTCTGGCCAGCCACGCCCCCGGGCCGCCCACCAAAGGGGGCGTGCTGTCACTCAACATCGACAACTCCGTCGTGCGCATGCCCACTGGGCCAACATCGACCCGCTTGCGAGCGCTCAGACTCACATGGTGTGCCATCACCTGCAGGAGGAAGGGTGGACAGCAGAGAGTCACTGACACTGGCACACTCAGAGTACACAGGGAGACAAGAGAGTATGGAGTAGTAACAAGAATGACCAGGATACAATGGTGGAGTATTCCCCAAAGCGGTGGAGCAAAGAGTATATAATGCTGAAGCTTAAACAATCACAGTTGCACACCTTGCACCCATATGCTTTAATACTTACCCCCCCCGAAGTCTCGCGTCAGGCTGTAGCGCTGGACAAAACATCTGAAAAATTGCATTTTACGCATGCGCACTAGGGGAATCAAGGGGAAAATGGCGGGCGCAACATTTTTCCAGTAACCTGCGCACACTCTAGCACTTGGGGTCTACAGGTTCAGCTCTGAGCACTGCTGACCGCTGGAGAGAGAGGAGGGGGCCCAGACAGAGATCACACATGGGCCCCATCCCCTCTAGAAATGCCCCTGCTGAAAGCACTTACCTCAGGTACTGCCAGGTGTTTTCTAGGCATAGGAACCACAGCCTTCAGGTGTTTTCTAGGCATAGGAACCATGTCCTCAGGTACCTCCAGGTGTTTTCTAGGCATAGGAACCATGGTCTCAGGTACTGCCAGGTGTTTTCTAGACATAGGAACCATGGCCTCATGTACTGCCAGGTGTTTTCTTGGGTTAGGGACCACGGCCTCAGGTACTGCCAGGAGTTTCAACCGAACATTGATTTTTCTGGAGCCCTCAGGGATCTTGTGGGCAAGATTCACATGGTGCACCATCACCTGCAGAAGGGAGGATGGACAGCAGAGAGTCACTGACACTGGCACACTCAGAGTACACAGGGAGAGAAGAGAATATGGAGCAGTAACAAGAGAGACCAGGGTACAATGGTGGAGTATTCCCCAAAGAGGTGGAGCAAAGAGTATGTAATGATAAAGCTTAAACAGTCACAGTATTTATGTAAAACCATAATATACTGTATATAAATTAAAAAAAACTCCCCAAACCCTAGTTCACATATATTTTTCTACAAAATGTTATTAAAATATATATGCTGAGAATGTTTAAGAAGGGAGGTTATGAGGGATATGTATCAAGCCTGGGAGAGAGATAAAGTACCAACCAATCAGCTTCTAACTGTCATGTTACAGGCTGTGTTTGCAATTTTTAGAATCTGATTGGTTGGTATTTTATCTTTCTCCTATTTATGTCTCCAAGGTTTGATACATATCCCCCTATGTCTGACAGGAAGAGGGTAAGAATATGGGGAGAAGGTGGGAAGGGTAACTACTCTCATATCCTCAAGGGCAGTATAAATTCAAAATAAATAAATGGTGATATTTTATTACAAGAATAGCTTTATTCTAAAATACTACAATAAATTACTAGATATGTTATATATATAATTGGAATATATCTGTTTTACTAGTTTTATCTGGAGGTTTTCATGCCTTTGTTCCCATTTCTTAGTTATATATATTTAGCTTATCTTATGGACCTGTCCACTACCAATTATCTTTATTTCATTTACAATTATAATGGACTGATTCAGAGCCACTCGTAAGCGGCAGCTCGTTCGCTCCGAGCGATGTTTGCCCAACTGCGCATGCGTACGGATCGTTATACGCATGCGTGAACCAGTCAGTGCGGCTGAAATTCATGTGCTCGCAAAATAGCGAATGCCTGCTAATTTGAGTGACAGAATGAGGCGTATGTGGGTGGTAACAGGGGAAGGTGCTTGAAAACGGGGAGAGGAGATCCGATAGCAGGAGTGCTTAAAGGTCAAAACGGGCGATTTATGGGTGTGCATATTTAAAACAGCAGCGTCATTGACCACGTCACTGAGTTTTTTTTAAGCCAGAACTGCTCGCAAAATTGTGGTAGCAAAAACCAACCACAAGAATAGCGAGCAGTTCATACCCTGTTCGATGTACTCGATTAATCTAATAAATAGCGGACATGACATAGGATGCGAGTGGCCAGGGGGCGTAGTTTCCCAAAAAACGACCGCAAGTTTTGTATGCTCGTTCAGACCTAGAGGCGTGAACAGACCGCAAACAGCGAACGGTTCATTTGAATAGCCACCCATATTTTCAGGACGAGCGAGCTAATTGCGTCCGGCTCTGAATCAGGCCCCATGTTTCTGCAAGGTCATTTGTACTACAATAAACCTATTTTTCCTTTCTCCATATTGTGTAGAAATTGTGACACTTGAGGAGTAATATAAGATGTAAATGTCAGTGTAATAAGCATTACATTGTATGACAAAGAGATCTATAAAGGGGATGAGATCTACTAGGGGTGAGCGGGTTCGGATTTCTGAAATCCGAACCCCCCCGAGCCCCCCCGATCTGAGGCCGATCCGAGTCAGGCTCGACTTTTCCCGCCTGACTCGGATCTGAAATCGAGGCAAAACGTCATCATCCCGCCTTCCGGGTCTCGCGGGTTTTGGATCCTATATAAGGTACCCGCGTCGGCGCCATTTTCTCACTCGGCTGTGGACAGTGAAGAGGGAGGGTGGGAGTTAGGGCTGGCTGGGCTGTGTAGTGTAGTGCAGAGTAGTGTTGTGCTGTGCTGCGCTGCGCTGCTGTTGTCCATAGGGGCTGTGTCCACTACTTCAAAGTCCATAGGGGCTGGCTGGACTGTGTTGTGCAGTCAGTTGTCCATAAGGGCTGTGTCCACTCCAAAGTCCTGTGCAGTGTCCCAGTCCTAAAGGGGTGCTGTAGTGTTGTCCAGGGGGTGCTCTGTCCGTCAGGGGTGCTCCCCCCAAGTGCTAAAAAAAAAATGTTTTCTCTGTGTTTGTGAATTGTGTGCACAGTAGCCGCACGTGCATCAACAAAGTAGTGCCAAGCGTGCGCCTGTGTCATAAGTAAAGGGCCGGCTGGCTTGACCGTTAAAGGGTGCTGTAACCCCCAAAGTACACTCCAAACCAAATAAAAAAATATTTTCTGTGTTTGTGAATTGTGTGCGCAGTAGCCGCACGTGCATCAACAAAAGTAGTGCCAAGCGTGCGCCTGTGTAATAACTAAAGGGCCGGCTGGCTTGACCATTAAAGGGTGCTGTAACCCCCAAAGTACACTCCAAACCAAATAAAAAAATATTTTCTCTGTTTGTGAATTGTGTGCGCAGTAGCCGCACGTGCATCAACAAAGGAGCAGCGCCAAGCGTGCGCCTGTGTCATAAGTAAAGGGCCGGCTGGCTTGACCGTTAAAGGGTGCTGTAACCCCCAAAGTACACTCCAAACAAAATAAAAAAATATTTTCTGTGTTTGTGAATTGTGTGCGCAGTAGCCGCATGTGCTTCAACATCGGAGCAGCGCCAAACGTGCGCCTGTGTCCCATAAGTAAAGAGCCGGCTGGCTCATTTCTTAAAGGGTGGTGTAACCCACAAAGTGCACTACTCTCCAGCAAAAATAAAAAAATATTTTCTGTTTGTGTGCGCCTTAGCCGCACGTATATATCAAATCGATATAACATAAATGGAGGATCAAACTTTCTCCGATAAAAATAAAATAGAGAAAGATCAAGAACCACTTCCTCCTAGTGCTGAAGCTGCTGCCACTAGTCATGACATAGACGATAACATGCCATCAACGTCGTCTGCCAAGGCCGATGCCCAATGTCATAGTAGAAGCCACATACAATCCCAAATGACAAAGTTCAGGAAAATTACCTTAAAAAAAACATTTAAATCATCTGAAGAGAAACGTAAACTTGCCAATATGCCATTTATGACACGGAGTGGCAAGGAACGGCTAAGGTCTTTCCCTATGACTAGTGTGTGTCATACTAGTATGACTAGTATGTTCATGACTAGTGGTTCAGCTTCACATGACGATGGAAGCCCTCCTCCCGCTAAAAAAATCAAACGAGTTAAGCTGGCAAAAGCACAGCAAAGAACTGTGCGTTCTAAGAAGATATCACAAATCCCCAAGGAGAGTCCAAGTGTGGTGGCGGTTGCGATGCCTGACCTTCCCAGCACTGGACGGGAAGAGGTGGCTCTTTCCACCATTTGCACGCCCCCTGCAAGTGCTGAAAGGACCACCCACAGTCCACTTGCTGATATGCAAATTGAAGATGTCACTGTTGAAGTACAACAGGATGAGGATACTGGTGTAGCTGGCGCTGAGGAGGAAGTTGGCGAGGAGGATTCTGATGGTGATGTGGTTTGTTTAAATCAGGCTCCGGGGGAGACAGTTGTTGTCCGTGGGATGAAAAAGCCCATCACGGTCATGCCTGGGCAGAAGACCAAACATTCCACCTCTTTGGTCTGGCAATATTTCTATACAAATCCGGACAACAACTGTCTTGCCATATGTACCATATGTAAAGGTGGAATAAGTAGGGGTAGGGACGTTAACCACCTAGGAACATCCTCCCTTATACGGCACCTGCAGCGCGTTCATAATAAGTTACTGTCAAGTTCAGAAACTTTGGCTAAGACCGTAAGCAGTCCATGGACACCTAAATCCCGTTGTCCTGTTGTATCCAAGCGCCTGTAAACCACACCGTCAACTCCCTCCTCGTCAATTTCCTCCTTAGTCAGGATCGGAAGTAGTCCTGCAGGCCATGTCACTGCTGCTGCTGGGAGTCGTTCATCATCCCAGAGAGGAAGTAGGAACACCACTACTTTTACTAAACAATTGACCCTCCAACAGTCCTTAGCGAGGAGGATGAAGTACGACAGCAGTCATCCTGAAGCAAAACGTATAACTGAGGCCTTGACTGCTATGTTGGTGTTAGACGTGCATCCGTTATCCGCCATTAGTGCAGAGGGATTTAGACAATTGATGGAGGTAGTGTGTCCCCGGTTCCAAATCCCGTCTAGATTCCACTTCACTAGGCAGGCGATACCGAGACTGTACAGAAACGTCAGAAAAAGTGTCTTCAGTGTCCTGAAAAATGCCGTTGTACCCAATGTCCACTTAACCACAGACATGTGGACAAGTGGAACAGGGCAGACTAAGGACTATATGACTGTGACAGCCCACTGGGTAGATGTATCACCTTACGCAGCAACAGCAGCAGCGTCACCAGTAGCAGCACCTCAGAAACGCCAGCTCGTTCCAAGGCAGGCTACGCTGTATATCACCGGTTTCAGTAAGAGGCACACCGCCGACAACCTCTTAGAGAAACTGAGGGAAATCATCGCCCAGTGGCTTACCCCACTTAGACTCTCCTGGGGATTTGTGATATCTGACAACGCCACCAATATTGTGCGGTCATTACATCTGGGCAAATTCCAGCACGTCCCATGTTTTGCTCACACAATAAACTTGGTGGTGCAGAATTTTCTGAAAAGCGACAGGGGCGTGCAGGAGACGCTTTGGGTGGCCTGAAAAATTTCGGGCTACTTTCGCCATTCAGCGACTGCGTGCCGAAGACTGGAGCGCCAGCAAACACTCTTGAACCTGCCCCGCCATCACCTGAAGCAAGAGGTTGTGATGTGGTGGAACTCAACCCTCTATATGCTTCAGAGGATGGAGGAGCAGCAAAAGGCCATTCAAGCCTATACATCCACCTATGACATAGGCAAAGGAGGGGGTATGCACCTGACTCAAGTGCAGTGGAGAATGATTTCCGTGTTGTGCAAGGTTCTCCAGCCCTTCGAACTTGCCACACGTGAAGTCAGTTCAGACACTGCCAGCTTGAGTCAGGTCATTCCCCTCATCAGGCTTTTGCAGAAGCAGCTGGAGAAAGTGAAGGAGGAGCTAAGACGGAGCGATTCCGCTCGGCATGTGGGACTTGTGGATGAAGCCCTTCATTCGCTTTGCCAGGATTCCAGGGTGGTCAATCTGTTGAAATCAGACCACTACATTTTGGCCACCGTGCTCGATCCTAGGTTTAAAGCCTATGTGGTGTCTCTCTTTCCGGCCGACACAAGCCTGTAGAGGTGCAAGGACCTGCTGGTGAACACACTGTCAGCTAAAGCGGAACGTGACACGTCAACAGCTCCTTCTTCATTTTCTCCCGCAACTGGGGCTGCCAGGAAAAAACTTAGCTATCCTAAGCAACCCGCTGGCAGTGATGCAGGGCAGGCAGGACCAAGTTTGGACATCTGGTCCGGACTGAAGGACCTGGCAACAATTTCTGACATGTCTACTGTCACTACATATGATACTGTCACCATTGACAGAATGGTGGAGGATTACATCGGTGACAGCATCCAAGTAGGCATGTCAGACAGTCCATACCTGTACTGGCAGGAAAAAGAGGCAATTTGGAGGCCCCTGTACAAACTGGCTCTATTTTACCTGAGTTGCCCCCCCTCCAGTGTGTACTCCGAAAGAGTGTTTAGTGCAGCCGGGAACCTTGTCAGCAAAAGGTGTAGGAGGTTGCTTCCACAAAATGTGGAGAAGATGATGTTCATAAAAATTAATTATCAACTCTTCCAGGGAGACCAGCCTCCAGAACGTACAGAGGGACCTGTGGTGGTGGATTCCAGTGGGGGCGAGTTAATAGTCTGTGAGGATGAGGATGTACACAACACTGAAGAGGGTGAGGAATCGGTGGATGAGGAGGATGAGGACGACATCTTGCCTCCGTAGAGCCAGTTTGTGCAGGGACAGATTAATTGCCAGCTTGTTTTAGGGGGGGCCAAACGAACCAATCATTTTAGCCACAGTTGTGTGGCAGACCCTGGCGCTGAAATGATTGCTTTGTTAAAGTGTGCATGTCCTGTTTATACAACATAAGGGTGGGTGGGTGGGAGGGCCCAAGGACAATTCCATCTTGCACCTCTTTTTTTTCTTTGCATTATGTACAGTTTGGGGCCTAGTTTTTCAAACTGCCATCCTGTCTGCCACTGCAGTATCACTCCTAGATGGGTCACGTGTTTGTGCCGCCCACTCATGTCGCTTAGCATAGTCATCCAGCTACCTCGGTGCAACCTTTTGGACATAAAAACACTATTGTGAGGTGTGAGGTGTTCAGAATAGACTGGAAATTAGTGGAAATTAAGGTTATTGAGGTGTCACGATCCTGTCTAGTTGTCACCTTTTTGCCTTGAGACTTACCTCTGTCAGCTGCTCCATGGATCTGTGTTTGCAATTCTCCTGGGACATCTG
Source organism: Taudactylus pleione (assembly GCA_031769625.1). Classification (NCBI taxonomy): domain Eukaryota; kingdom Metazoa; phylum Chordata; class Amphibia; order Anura; family Myobatrachidae; genus Taudactylus; species Taudactylus pleione. Next base: position 751,710 of record JAUIMM010000545.1, read on the forward strand.
CTCTGACTGAATCATGCTGGCTGTGATATCTGTGTGTGCAGACTGCTCTCCTAGCCAAACTGATTAACCACCTGGACCCTGCTCTGTCTGTGAGCATTGCTAGTCTTAATTGGAATCACAGGTGTGGTCCTGACTCTCAGAGCTGCAGAGATGAATACTCCTTTTGCATGCTGTATCTTGCTCCACTCTGAATGCCACTGCCAGACCACCTGTCTGCATCCACCAATCGCTGCCAGACTCTTGGTATACAGATCCTCCTCTAATAGCACTCAGGGCTTGAACATCTCGTTACGTTCCATGGTGTACAACTTGTGCAGTAGCTGTACCTGAGTTCCAGTGTGTCCCAGGCTCCTGCTGGTTCCTAGACCAGTGCTATCTGTAAAGGAGAAGGTTACAAGAATTATGCCCCAGGAGGGGGTCTCAAGTCTTGCACCCCAAGAGGGGGTCTCAAGTCTCGCACCCCAAGAGGGGCTCCCAAGTCTCGCACCCCAAGAGGGGCTCCCAAGTCTCACACCCCAAGAGGGGCTCCCAAGTCTCGCACCCCAAGAGGGGGTCCCAAGTCTCACACCCCAAGAGGGGGTCTCAAGTCTTGCACCCCAAGAGGGGGTCCCAAGTCTTGCACCCCAAGAGGGGGTCTCAAGTCTTTCACCCCAAGAGGGGGTCCCAAGTCTTGCACCCCAAGAGGGGGTCCCAAGTCTCACACCCCAAGAGGGGGTCCCAAGTCTTTCAACCCAAGAGGAGGTTCCAAGTCTCATACCCCAGGAGGTGCTTTCAAGTCCCGTTCCCCAGGAGCAGATTTCAAGTACCACACTCTTGGTGGAAGTTTCTACTGTCCTGTCTAAGAAAGAACATCAATCAACCTTGGCTGAATCATCCAATCATTGCGTTAAAGAATCTTTAAGTGGTTCCTTCTCAGTTCCTGAAAAGAATGCTGTAAATCAGGATGATATAGTGTCCATGACCTTCGATGATGATGTGTCCCAGTACACCATATTGCTTAAGCATTATGATGCCCTAATGAGAACCAATCCAGCTTGTGGTATTACTCCCACCAACATCGTCATGTTTCTTTTTATGCACTTTAAAGGAAAAGCCTTGGAGTGGGCCAACCCACTCATTGAGTCCAAGGATCCAATTCTAAAAGACATAATAGCCTTCAGTACAGCTCTGCTTAAAGAATTTGCTCCTATGTGTCAGTCTCCAGATACCTGTTCTGATAAATATTCTAGAGTTATTTCAGCACCTTCAGATATTAAACTTGCATACACCGCTGTACTCCCTTCTCAAAATCATATGGTACAGGATCAATCAGTCCGAGAGAAGAAGACTCAAAGAACTTTTAGAGACCAACAACATGACACCATGAGAGTTGGTTGTGTTTCCCTCTGCCCATCTCCGGAGTCCTCTAGGTTTTCAAGTCATGTTAACTCCTCTGATCTTCCTTTGGACATGGATTCTGATTCTGAATTCGATCCTGTGCATGACAATACTCCTTTCCTCGACAACCATTTGGTATCAGACCATGCTCTTCCTAGTCATACGTTCTCGAAAGAATTACCAGTAAAAACTACTTTGCTGAAAAAGGAAAAATCTTCAGCTACTCTTCTTATCACTATGCAAATTCCTCTAGGGACAGAGAGATGCTTGAAGGGATTAACCTTTGTGATCGTGGGATATTTGGAGTCCATAGAAAAGGAGGAAGCCAAGTTGTTAATTGAGAGTTATGGAGGCAAAGTTACCGAGAAGATATGCAGTAAAATCGATTATCTCGTTATGGGTCGTTTTGGTGGAAAAACCAAGCGAGAGAAAGCAAAGAGTCTTGGGGTCAAGGTTATTAAGGAAGATGGCTTGTTTAAGTTGATTGACATTATGCTCTCCAAGGAAAGATTTTTTGAGCAAATTACCTCAGGAAACAATATTCCAAACACCTTCTAGAGTTCTCAAAGCTTCAAGTTCTTGAAGATATCGGACAGGCTCAGCCAAGTTTTTAGAAGTTTTTGTTTTGGTGTCCGGAGTCCACCCATAAGAGGGGGGTACTGTCACGATCCTGTCTAGTTGTCACCTTTTTGCCTTGAGACTTACCTCTGTCAGCTGCTCCATGGATCTGTGTTTGCAATTCTCCTGGGACATCTGCTCTGGCTGAATCATGCTGGCTGTGATATCTGTGTGTGCAGACTGCTCTCCTAGCCAAACTGATTAACCACCTGGACCCTGCTCTGTCTGTGAGCATTGCTAGTCTTAATTGGAATCACAGGTGTGGTCCTGACTCTCAGAGCTGCAGAGATGAATACTCCTTTTGCATGCTGTGTCTTGCTCCACTCTGAATGCCACTGCCAGACCACCTGTCTGCATCCACCAATCGCTGCCAGACTCTTGGTATATAGATCCTCCTCTAATAGCACTCAGGGCTTGAACATCTCGTTACGTTCCATGGTGTACAACTTGTGCAGTAGCTGTACCTGAGTTCCAGTGTGTCCCAGGCTCCTGCTGGTTCCTAGACCAGTGCTATCTGTAAAGCCTGCTACGTTCAGTTATCCACACGGCTCCCAGGCCGCTCCAAGTGACTATTCACGCTACCCGCTTCTCCAAACGGCTCCCAGGCCGCACAAAGTAGCTTTCACGCTACCACTTCTCGCCTACGGCTCCCAGGCCGCACAAAGTAGCTTCCACGCTACCACTTCTCGCCTACGGCTCCCAGGCCGCTCCAAGTGACTATTCACGCTACCCGCTTCTCCACACGGCTCCCAGGCCGCACAAAGTAGCTTTCACGCTACCACTTCTCGCCTACGACTCCCAGGCTGCCCCAAGTAGCTTCCACACTACCAGCTTCTCCAAGTGACTATCCACGCTACCCGCTTCTCCACATGGCTCCCAGGCCGCACCAAGTAGCCTCCACGCTACCACTTCTCGCCTACGGCTTCCAGGCCACTCCAAGTAGCTTCCACGCTACCAGCTTCTCCAAGTGGCTACCCAGCTACCAGCTTCTCCACACGGCTCCCAGGCCGCACCAAGTAGCTTCCACGCTACCACCTCTCGCCCACGGCTCCCAGGCCGCTCCAAGTAGCTTCCACGCTACCACGTCTACCCACTGCTTCCCAAGCCACAACAAGTAGCTTCCACGCTACCATCCGTCTGCAAGCTCATCTACTGGTACCCCGACCAGCTCAGTCTGCCTACCTGCCGGTCCGGGTCCGGTCCCTCCAAGTTCCTTCTGGTCTCATTCCAATCTCTCAAGTTTCCAGTTCCAGTCACTCATCACCCAAGGCAGTTCTCACTGCTACCCACTTCTTTTTATAAAAAGAGCTATTCATGTCCCCCATGGTTCCAGTCCAGCCGGCCTCCAGTGTTTCCAGTTCATCACCTGATACAGGTAACCCTCGAGCACCAATTGTGACATGAGGTTAATAATAGCATAGGAGCACAAAAACCAACACATTCTGTGATTTTAGCTGTTTTTATGCTTTTTTTAAAAAAAATACAGATCCAAAACACAAAACCCAGAACCCAAAACATGGAAGGGTGGTTTTGGCAAAACCAATCCAGATCCAAAACACGAAGAAAGATCCAGATCCAAAACACGAAAAGTGGCCGGTGCACACCCCTAATAAATACTAGGATGTAAGGAAAGTGTAAGTAGCCACAATAACACTGAAAGCACTTACCTCAGGTACTGCCAGGTGTTTTTTTGGCATAAGGACCACGGCCTCAGGTACTGCCAGGTGTTTTATTGGCATTAGGTCCACAGCCTCAGGTACTGCCAGGTGCTTTCTTGGCATAGGGACCTTGGCCTCAGGTGCTGCCAGGTGTTTTCTTGGCATAGGGACCACAGCCTCAGGTACTGCCAGGTGTTCTCTTGGCATAGGGACCATGGCCTCAGTTACTGCCAGGTGTTCTCTTGGCATAGGGACCACAACCTCCGGTACTGCCAGGTGTTCTCTTGGCATAGGGACCACGACCTCAGGTACTGCCAGGTGTTCTCTTGGCATAGGGACCACGGGGGGCAATTTATGCAGCGAAGCCCTAAAAAGAGAAAACAGACACATTTGCACCTAAAGAACTCCATGAGAATGTAATAATAGCTAAGGTGAATACAATATAATAATGTACCCATCGCTAGATATTATGGTGTGTAATATGGTTATAATTTGAATAATGATAGCTAAAAAACATACTTCATAATAATCTATTCTTATCTATTAATGACATTAATTTTCATTATTTTACATTTATATCTATAAATCACATTGTTACATATTGTTCATATAATATCTGCACAAAGTACGTACTCAGAGCGTCTCTTAGGACCAGTGTTACTGGAACTGGAGGCTTTGTCCTTATGGTCCTTATGGGCTGGCTCTATGGAAAAGAATACAGAAATAGTATAGCTACTACTATGTCTGGTATATGTTTTGCTTCAGATAGTCAATAGATTATATTTTGGAAGTGTAAACCCCTATTTGTTCCTATTGAAACTGGGTCAGTTGCTTCCTTTGCCTAACCTGCAACTGTAAAGACCAGCATATGTACATATCTCCCAACCATCCCAGCACTGTAAATTGTGGCACAACTACAATTTGTATTGCTGAGATAAGAGGTGATGCATATTGTTAGTGCACAACTATGATAAACAGACTCCTCAATCTTTTCATTAAAAAAATAAGAATACCTGGAGGACGAGTGTCGTTCAGCTGCACCTTGTCTTCTCTTGCAGCCTCAGGGATTTTGTGGGGGGCACAAACACGGTTCCTCTCCACCTGCAGGAGGAAGGGTAAACAAAAGAGAGTTAGTTACTGGGCACTGGCACACTCAGAGAAAGCAGGGAGACAGGAGATTATGGATGGGTAACCTACGTGTCCTCACACAGGCATGTAATACCACAAGTGTAGCTTTTATGACTGATTGAGCCTGTAGTATATCTTTTAACATATTTTAATTGGCGGCTGAATTTCTAGTAGAAGGTAAAAGATCACATTCCTAACCAATTTTTTAATAAAACTGATTTTTACTGTTCTTAATGTTTGTTTTATTTAATAATAAATTCCTTGTTCCAACACAGTTTTATAAAGTAACATAGATAAATATGCTGGTACACCTTGGGGGCTGCTCACCAGTGTTTTGATGTGCTTGGCCTTGCTCCCATAGGTGAGTGTGCTGCGAGAGTCTTCATAGGCAGCATCCGCAGGGCTGATGTGTGAGATCATCACTATTCTGCTCCTGCCACTCAGTGCACCCTGTGATAGATAAAGCTCTGGTTATAGGGGATATCACTGAGAAATCCTTATACAGTGTAATGAGCAGTTTATAGATCTACTATTGTTTTATATTGTTTGTGAGAAACAAATGATTGCACTAATTATATAAAAACATGATTGATTGCAGCCATTGTGTGAGATAAAACACCACAACAATGTGTTAGGAGCAATATTCCTGATGACTGAGGTTCTGGCATGGATGCTATAGCCACTTCCCTATTACCCAGGGCCTTAGCATTTTCAAAGGGGACCACACACCCCTTTAGTACCAGGGCATAAAGTTTCTTATTTGGCCCTGTTTGAAAACTCCCATTCATAATCCTAAATGATTGTATCCCAAAAAAATATCTAAGTGACTAATGCTACTTATTTATCAGTCATGGGTGTATCTATGGGATGGGTATAAAATACAGGCGGCTCAATAGCCGCCGGTTCAAATCCTGACGCTGGAACCCCGCACAGTCAACATCTGACAAGGGTGGTAAGTATGCTATCACTAACCCTCTCCCCTCCCTAACCCTCTCTTAGTGGTGCCTAACCCTAACCTACACCCTAGTGCCTAACTCTAACCTCCCCTTCCTGCACCCTAACTCTAACCCTCCGGGGGGGGTGCTTATCCCTAACCTCTCCCCAGTGGTGCCTAACCCTAATCTCCCTCTCCCCCCTTGGTGCCTAAAACTAACCCCCCGTCGCTGGGGACAGTGAGGGACAGTGCGCTACTTACCTCTGGGCCTGAATCCGAGCTGCTCACGAGCGCACAGCGCTCGCAAGTGGGTTGATGGCCAGGCAGTGCCTATGACTGCGCGTGTGCAAGCCCCGGAGCGAGTGAGAACTTCACTTGCTCGGGGCTCGCAGGAAAACGGAGCGGCTTTCAATGTTGATCGACAGCTCACCCCATTTTGTAGACAGGTCGGGGGGGTGGCTGGCCAAGCACCTGCCGTTTGGAGGAACGCCTGCCATTTGGAGGTGGCCCTACTGACATATTAGAGCAGGAAGTTCACTGGTGATTGCGGTGGATGAGACCCTACCACAAGGGTCTCGTCGCATGCCCGATGGTCACGACCCTAACCTGGCCGCCCACTAAAGATGCGGGTGGTCACCCACGGCTTAGCGAGTGGCCTGGTGGCCGGCCACAAAAACATAACAGGCCGCCCTGATTCAGAGCGAGCGCTCACAAAGAGCGTCCAGCTCTGAATCAGGGCCACTGTCCGGACGTTGAGCATTTTGCCACCGGTTGTGATTCCAGTGTCATTATATCAGCGGCCGGTATCCCATCCGCCGGCATTTTAACTACTATCCATCTCTATAATGGGTGCAGGGTATGTGGTGTACATGTCCTGTGGTCTCACACCACACGCCCTGTACCAATAACCTATATTTAACACGCTGTCATTGCTGCTGTAATCACCAATGTAGTCACTGGGAAAATGGACATGGGTGCCATTTTTCCAAAGTTCTGGGTGCGGTGCCAGAGCCTAATTAGTGCATGTGCCTGCAAGAGAAGGTGTAGGCTTGCATGGAGACTGCTAAAGGGGCCCTTCTCTCTTAACACTGTCATATGTGTGTAGGAAATCTCATAGTAATAACATACCTTTAGCAGCCAGGTCAATTTGCTATCCCGATAATTGATATGGCTGCCTGGTCTCTTGCATAGCGCCATGATACAATTCCTTAGGGCCAGAAGGGAGCGGTTTATATAGCCACTTTCTTTCAGGGTTTGGCCAGTGTTTTTAGTCTGATATAGAAACAGAAAAGATTTTGAGAACACATCTGGCTTCAGTCACGGTGTGGATATAGTACAAACACATAAACTGTGATTAAACTATATTACATAATTTACTTCAATTGTTTCCCAAGAGAGTGAACCCCATTCACCTTTTTTTTCTGTTAGTGATATTGGCCGAAATGTTTTTCTTGCATGTAATTTACCCCAAGCTGCTAAAAATATATAATTACATTCTCATCATTGATTTGATATTGGTTTATGTTATTAATTAAAAAATAACTTTCATCAAAATTTTATATACTTTGTTATGAATAAGGTCTCAGTGGGTTGGGGACACTGAAACAAATGTATGTAACCAAGGGGGTGGTGGCCTGTAATAGATTGGGAATCACTGCTTTAAAGGGAGAAAGGCCACACTTAGGGAGGACTACAAACACAAGAAAATAGAGTTATAAACATGAATGGCCCTGGTATAACCCACTAACAAAGAGCTAATTTCACTACAAAAAGATGCAAAAACAAACTACAATGCTCGCAAAAGCTTTAATCAAAAGAAAATAGCTTATAGTACTTTTCATGCCATCTCAGAATACAAAACAAGAACTACCCTAGGACCACTTAGCTCTCTGATAATTATACACATAACGAATATCATTTACGTTGCACAATGCAAGAGCAGCTTTGGCCTCGCCATGCACCTCACTTTCTGCGAGCAGGGCCGTAAGTCGCTATTGGCCACCAGTACCGCCCCACGGCCTTTGATTCTGGCTGGCAGGGTGCCTGGAACCCTGCAGCCAAGGTTGCTGCTGCAGAATCCAAATGGGCACTCTGCACAGTATATGCAGCCTGTTGAGCTTACTGGAGCTGTCAATCATGGCCCATCTGCGTGACATGATGACGTAATGCGTGCAACATCATGACATGGTACGCTCAGTGGACAGGGGCTGGGACAAGGTGCAATTATGCCCTGTTATGTCTCTGTGTGAGAGTGCACCTAGATTTCCATCAGGGTTTAACTTTACCAAGCAAGGTGGCTACATCTGCGGAGGAGCAGAAGACTATAAAGAAAAAGGGGAGGAGTTAGGAGGAGTGAAGGTATTAGGGACTAGCTGCCTAGCCTAATATGTATGGTGTGGGCACATCACAGCTTTTTTTCGTACAGAGCAGAACTGGAACAAAATCTTGCACAGTACACATCTGGAGATTGTTCTCTAGTTTGCAGAGGTGTTCCCTTAGAGCACATAGTAGGCACACACCCAGGCATGCTCTGGGTGAACTATCTGTGCTCACTGGTCCAAAACCAAAGCATTTAGCATAGTGCAGTTTTAGTAACCTTCTATATTCCTGAAAATACATTGCATGTTCCTCTTTGTGATTCCGTGGGTTCTCTCTAGGTTCTCTGATTTCCTCCAAAATCATACTGGCAGGTGAATTGGCAGTTGGCCAAAAAATGGACCCCTATATGTGAGTGTGTGTATGTGTGCTAGAGAATTTTGACTGTAAGCTGTAATGGGCCAGGGACTGATGTGAATGACAAATATTTTTGCTCTGTAGAGTAGACAGTCATGACTAGTGGTAAAGCATGAACACTGCAACAGGACAGCAAACTAACGATATTCACCTATTTGCAGGGCTGTATTTATAATGGGTGCAAGGTGTGCAGTGCACAGAGGCCCCTGAGTCCAGGGGGGCTCACACCACACACCCTACACCAATATTTAGTTAATGCTTACCTTTCCGCAGTCTATGGAAAAAACGGCGGTGACCATTTTCTCGGTAACTCGTGAATGTGCAGAAAAAACGCCCCTACCTCTTTGGCATTGCAAGGGGAAATACAAAGAAATGATAATGATATGTAAAACACAAGTGATACCTGGCATGCTCGCTCTGATCCTGCCAGGTCTACCATGTAAAGCTTGCCGGTGCACACTCCATCACTGCTCGTCTGCTTTACGGTGACTTGTAACACAGCATGGGAGCGGGATGAGTTCTTATTGGCAGCTGTGGCTGCCTTAGAGCGGCGCTTGTTCCCTTTCTTCAGTAGTGCTATGGCCTGAAAAAGAGAGTAGTATAGATGCACCAACACTCTTGTGGTTACACAAAACAACTCATAAAGTTACACCCATGTGTTATAGTTACAATGGGGTCACTACACCAGTGATCACATACTCATGGGTCCTCTTATTAATTCACACATTAATAGGAAATTTGCAGACAGCAACACTGTTTGTATTAGTCTGTACTCATACAACATTGTTATTTGTACCCCCCTTGTGCAGTGCTGCAGAACCATTAGGGTACCTTATAAATAAAAGGTGATAATAATATTCATAAAAATAATAATAATAATAATATAGACAGGGATTACTAGTGGTGGAGCATGGACGCTGCATAAGGGTACACAGACTAATTATAGTCAACTCTTCAGGGCTGCTGGGGAAGAACTCAGCGATCCCTTCTATCCGGGTGTTGCCGTAGGGATCCTCTCTAAGGGTCAAACGTCCAGAGGACGGTCTTAGCAGATCCCGAACGGTTTCATTGTAGACCTGAAAATGTTATGAAGCAATAATCACTCTCTGCAATACAAGCACGACAAGTGTGTAATTCACATTTACTCTCTAGAAAGGACTTGGGTTACTTGTGGTTCTCCAAATGCTGTATATCAAGGTATTTCGGGGCCAGTACATACATGGCAGGGGGCCATCTGAGCTTTCAGTTCTGCTCCAGTCCCCATGAATTCTCAAAAAAAAGCAGAGTAGGGGTCCCCCTCAAACTTTGCTAGGAGGCCTGGTGAATGCTAGTTATGACCCTGATTGCACATGTAGAGGGGTCATTTACATCATCACTCTGTGTAGTTGCATCCGGCCTTACAGCACCGGCAATAGACGCACATCCCAAAATCTACCTATGTATCATGTCTAATTGTGCTGCAATATACTTGGCCTATGCATGTTTGCCGCTGCCTGTGCATGTGCAGTATGTAAATGCATATCTTATGCAGTAACTCCCAGAGTTCCATCCAACTCCAAATAAGACACAGGATATAAACCAAGCACATATTCCTCACATATTTACCTCAGCATAGGACAATGAAACAGAGAATTTATTTGGCCCTCTCTGCTCCTCGATGGTCTTATAAAGATCTTTCAGAGTGCGGAATATCACTCCGGGTTCATGACCATTGCGCATCATGGTAAACGTCTTCCCGGTGCCTGTAATAAATATATAAAGGTTTTAAGCATTCACTCACTGATGTTACAAGAAAGAATGGCAGATATGCAATTATACAATGAGTCGTGTCAGTAATCAACAGTGACAGACATCATGTGACTAAACCAATATTCATCAGGATGCTGCTCATCAGTTCACTCTCTCAGGGATGTCACCGCTTGTTAGTGAATGGATAGACTGTGCACTATTATATATTTGTTTGGTCCACAAAATGCTGCCTATCACGTTTGGTGATGGGTACACCTATTCCCTGGTCAGTGAGAGTGAGAAGCAGTGGTATTCACAAGCTGCCATGCACCTAACACCCATAGGCAAACGCAGGGGGGGTTTCCGTCTGCCTGGAAACCCCCCTCCCCAGCCCACACCATGACCACAATAGAAATAGTAATGTAATAGATTGTTACTAGAGCTGCATATTCTTCTCAGTATCACAAATGAAATAATTAACATGTATCAGCCAGTAATAAATAACCTGTGCACCAATTAGAAGATCTGTAAAACATGCACTGTTAGAGATGCACTGCTTTAGAGCCCAATATGTACATATACAGTATGTCCAGGGCACTGCTAGGTTCTTCTGCTGCTCCTCCAGGCTCCCGGACTTGCTCCAATAGTCTGGAATGGTGCACACATCTAAAATAAATAGGTTCAGCTCAGGCAGGATAGCCTACTGGAGCATCTAATGGCTTATTGTGATCACTGGTCCTGTATATGCTGGAATTAATACACACATAGCACTTTGTATGACGCTTATTAAAGCTGGTTAAGTACTAATTATTCCCTCTTCATGGAATGGCCACACTCACTCTAAAATTAAGCATTTGGAAACCCCCCCCCTCTGGAAATCCTACATTTGCCACTGCTAACGCCTCACTTTTTAGAACCACATGGATAATTGAACAGCCCGTAAGGAAATTACTAGCTTACAATTACTAACAATACAGATGGTCCACATGTTTTTACCAGCACTCAGTTCACCAGCTCACTACTTTTACACATACAATATAAACAATTACAATTAAGATTTAATAACATTAAGTTTACCTGTTGGGCCATACGCAAATATGGCAGCATTGTACCCTGAAATGATACCATCCACTAGGTTCTTCATTGTGGACTGATAAACATGCTCCTGAAATGAGACACGTTTATTGTTGCTAAATAAGTAATCATGCAAACATTTTTAAAAACATTGTCTATACTGAATAAGGAGAAATGATAGCTGTACAGGCATTAATGTCTGATGCTACATTCACATGTGATGATAAATTGTTCTCATGCGCTATTTTACTCCCTTACAAGATGCAGCTTGAGCAGCGCTACCATATGTGTAATGGGTGTGGGGTGTGTGGTGCATGTGGGCACCTGAGTCCAGGGGGGCCCACCCCACACTCCACACATCCATTAAATGTACTCACCATGCGGCTGTCTCAAAAGATATCTACCTTGTGGCTCCATTTTCCTGGAGATATACAGTATGCCTGCACAATAGGCTCTGGCACAGTACCAGAGACTATACCTCGCATACAATGGTTTGGGGGGGACCCTTTCAGAGACTGCACACAGGAACCCTCCTCTCATAAGATGCCCCTGAGTACTCTATTATATATACTATTAACTTTTACTATTCACTGTAAAGATCTCAGGATTACAATCACCTGGGTAGCTGCTTGATCAAACACCTCATGAAAGGTGAATGTCCTCTCCCTGGTCCAGCAACAACGCAGGACGTCATCAGGATCCTCACCAGGGTCCTGCAGTAGTACTGTCTGTAAGGAAAGAGAAGACACATGTTCAGTAGATGTCACCAGGTTCTACAAGCAACTCTGCGGGTGGAGCTGAACATCTTAAGTCCAGTTTGTAGATGAAAGTGAAGTCACACATAGGAAGGTGACCTGGGAGTATAGAGCCATTATTGTCAGCATTTTTACCAGTTTTATGCCTCAATTGTTTTGCTACATATTGTGGAACTACAGGTCTCAGCATACCCTTCTTATTGAAGGGAAATGCCATATGTTACTGTCCATAAAATATGTGCATGACATCTTTTTTCCCCACTAAACCGAGAGCCCTGGATTGGGCAGATGGAAGATGTTGTCCGGCCTCTCTGCAGTATAAACATAGATACACCTTCTCCTATCACTATCTTCATAGCATATAGCAATAGCTGGTGTGGTGCTGCATGTGCAGTCTAGGGGTATGTGATCATGCAGACCAATAGGAAGCCACAAGCAGAGAGCTGTAGCATAAAATAATGTCCTTTAAACAATAAATAAATCGAATAATAGTGCACTGGTAAGAAAATAGTTTTAAAATGAACTGTGTTAAATATTAATCTAATTAAATAATTTAATCTAAAATAATGTTATTAGCATTTTCGTACCTGCTGTCTGAGCTGCTGTATAATGCATCGGGCGCTGCTCTTAGCCTCTGTCCTATTAAATGGATGGATGCGTAGAGCAACCTGTGAAATAATGAAACAGACATAAGAACAATGAAGGATTTTTAATGCCAAGGTAATTTCCCAACCTAGCCTATTCTGTGCCGAGAGAAAGGACAATTGTCTTGGTCTGACTTGGTTATGTGTAATAAATAAAAGTCTATTTTACAGTTGGAGCCAGTTATAAAACCCCAATCAGCGAGATGAGTTAGTATCTCAGGAATATGGCAGCATCGGAAATCAGCAGGAAGGATAACTGGCTGCAGGAATAAAGTCATAGGGGGGAATCCAATTACAGGCGATAAAACATTAATATGTATTAACTTAACGGGCTCATCATCGCCCTTTAATGTCCCTTATCGCCTGTATATTAAATTGCCCAATTTTTGTTTTTTAATCCTCAAATTTGACTTTTACACTCGGAAACAGGTTTTCGGACCTAATTGAAGCCCCACTATAGAGGCAGAAACAAAAAACACTAATATAAAGCAAACCAAACAGTGATATAGATACACTTCCCCTTGTATAACAGCATTTCACAATATTATACATACGCGCATGCAGGGGGGGTTTCCGAGTACCTAGAAACCCCCCCCTGCCCACCACTACATTGCAGCGCAGCTTAGCAATATTTTCTTTTGTTGTGAAGAGATCGGAGTGAGTCGGCAGCTGTTCCTGGCTGAGCTGCCTGTAGGGGGAGCTGCAGCAGTAGCGCAACTCCTCCCGGGCAGCACTAAATTCCTATGGGCACCACATTGTGGGAGGCTGAGAGCTCGTGTGTCGGATCCTCCTCAGTGACCGGTGCTCTCTCCCAGAGCCGCAGGTGGGTGTAAAACTATTACATATGGGGGAAGACGTGATCTTTAATAAGCCATGCCAGCGCTGTATTTATAAGGCTGCATTTGTGTCAAGTGAGAGGTGTGTTTGTGTCAGTGTGTATTTCAGTGTGTGTGTGACTCTATGCTTTGTAAGTGTGTGTGTGACTCAAGGCTTTGTCAGTGTGTGTGTGTGACTCTAGACTTTGTCAGTGTGTGTGTGTGTGTGTGTGTGACTCTAGACTTTGTCAGTGTGTGTGTGTGTGAGACTCTAGGCTTTGTCAGTGTGTGTGTGTGTGTGTGACTCTAGGCTTTGTCAGTGTGTGTGTGTGTGTGTGACTCTAGGCTTTGTCAGTGTGTGCGTGTGTGTGTGACTCTAGGCTTTGTCAGTATGTGTGTGACTCTAGGCTTTGTCAGTGCAGTGTGTGTGTGTGTGTGTCTAGGCTTTGTCAGTCTGTGTGTGTGTTTGTCAGTGCAGTTTGTGTGTCTGTCAGCGTGTTGGCTTTGTCAGTGCAGTGAGTGTGTGTCAGTGTGTATGTGTGTGTGTTGGCTTTGTCAGTGTGGGTGTGTAGTGTTAGGTGTGTGTGTGTGTGTACGCTTTGTCAGTGCAGTGAGTGTGTGTGTCAGTGTGGGCATTTAGGCTTTGTCAGTGTGCTTGTACATGTCACAGTGTACAGACCCTCCAACATGACCCGTTCCATTAGGTACAATATGCTCTGCTCCTGGACTTTTCTCTTAATTTATAATTGCAGCCACCTGCGTTGAAATGACTCTCATCAATTACCTAGTTCAACACAGGTGACAGTAATCATACATTAGGTGAGAAGTCCAGGAGCAGAGTGTTTGTACCTAATGGAACGGGTCATGTTGGAGGGTAGGAGTGTATGTTTGCGGTGCCGCCTTTTTTATTTCTTCGAGGAGCTAAAAAGCTCCACATAAATACAGTCAATTAGTCGGCACTCCAAATAAAGTTCAACAGCCTGGGTGCAGAGCGCTCAGTCTTGAACATACAATCAGATACAGGCAGCGCTCCTCGGGTACTCAATAATCCAAGCTTGTTAATCTATTACTATGCAACGATTCAGATGCAATTATTACTTAAAAACCAGTTGAACAAACATTGAACAACATCATAAAGAAGGTAATTTCTAAATGCAAACAATAACTATTTATATTCTACGGATTTTCACTTTTTATTCTAAACCATCATGTACCAAACATTATTCATTCTTATTTCACTCCATGGCATGTTCTCTAAGGCTATTGCATCCTTTACTCTCCCTGCAGCTCACCCCTCTGTACACATTGCAGCCTCAATAATCTGCTCCCCTCTTGTGAACACACATGAGCTATTTACTTATCTTTCTAAATTGAGCATAACATCCACAACCTGTTGCCATAAAAAACTTTCATACAAAACACAGAACTATATTTATGTCTCTCTCCTTCTACTTCTCTTAGCTGGTGACATATCACCAAATCCAGGCCCTACACACATGCCCTACTCACGGAATATAAATCCAGCAAACCTCAGACACATCACATGCCTCCCATCACCCTCCAAAACACTGAAATGTGCCTTATGGAATGCACGCTCTGTCTGCAACAAACTAACATCCATCCATGACCTCTTTATTTCTAATAACCTCAATCTTCTGGCATTAACAGAAACATGGCTCACACAAACAGACACTGCCTCCCCTGCAGCACTCTCACATGGTGGTCTACACTTCACACATACCTCCAGGCCTGGTAATAGTAAAGGAGGTGGAGTAGGAATACTACTGTCCCAATCTTTTACATACACAGTTATTCCACAGGTACTATCCCTTACATTTACATCATTTGAAGTACATTCTATTAGGACTTTCACTCCTTTCTCTCTGCGCATTGCTGCTATCTATCGTCCACCTGGACCACCCAATCAATTTCTGGAACATTTTTCTGCCTGGCTCCCTCACTTCCTATCCTCTGACATCTCCACCATCATCATGGGTGATTTCAATATCCCCATTGACAGTCCACAATCCCCTCATGCCTCCAAACTTCTCTCCTTAACATCCTCTCTTGGCCTCTCCCAATGGACTGACTCCTCTACTCATCAAGATGGCCACTGCCTTGATCTTGTATTTACCAGAATATGCTCAGTCTCTGATTTCACTAATTCTCCTTTCCCTCTCTCAGATCATAACCTTATCACCTGCACACTCTCCTCCATTACATCAGCCTCAATGCCAAGCAAATCAACCAAACCTCCGCAAACCCGCAGAGATATTAATGCTATTAATTTTGAACAACTATCCACCTCTCTGCAACAATCACTCTTACCTATTTCTACTTTCACTTCTCCTGAGACTGCTGTATCACACCTGAACCAGACCCTAGAACTAGCCCTTGATGAAGTAGCTCCAGCTACCCATCACATTCCGCGTAGACTTAGACATCAGCCGTGGCATTCCAAATTCACAAGACACCTACAAAAACTCTCACGTAAAGTAGAACGTCAGTGGCGAAAGTCTCATACTCCAAGTGACTTCCTCACGTATAAGACAATCTACCACTCTTATCGTAATGCACTGGATAATGCCAAACAGATATATTTCCAATCTGTTATCTCTGCCCAAGCCTCTAACCCCAAGCGACTTTTCAATACATTTAAATCACTTCTTAACCCTCCATCACCCAACCCACCTGCTACTATCAGTGCACAAGATCTTGCTTCCTATTTCAAAAACAAGATTGATAATATCCGAAATGAAATGGTATGCACTTCCTCAGCCAGGGTCTTGTTCAATTCCCTACCTGAACCCAATGGCACGTTCTCATCATTTGACCCCACTAATGAAGATGAAGTAGCTACACTCTTCTCATCCTCCTACTCTACTACCTCTCCTCTTGATCCTACACCCTCACAAATCAGTAAAGCTTTGTCTCCTGTGCTCATTCCACACTTAACTAAAATCTGTAATCTCTCTTTCTCTACTGGTATCTTTCCATCACTGTTCAAGCATGCAGTGATCACTCCCATTTTGAAAAAACAAAATTCTGACCCTAACTCTCTCTCAAATTACCATCCTATCTCCCAGCTACCTTGCCCCTCCAAGCTACTGGAGAGACTTGCCTACACTCGCCTCACACACTTTCTTAACACCCACAACTTATTGGATCCACTTCAGTCAGGCTTTCGTTCCCAACACTCCACTGAGACAGCACTGGCTAAGGTAGTAAATGATCTGGTCACTGCCAAGGCTAAAGGCCATTATTCACTTCTAATTTTTCTAGATCTCTCAGCTGCCTTTGACACTGTTGACCACTCTCTTCTCATACAAACACTACAATCCATAGGTCTTCAAGACACAGCCCTTTCTTGGTTCTCATCTTACCTATCTAATCGCTCTTTCACTGTTCGCTTTTCTGATTCTACCTCCACTTCGCTACCTCTATCAGTTGGAGTACCACAAGGTTCAGTATTAGGTCCTCTGCTTTTCTCAATATATACCACCTCTCTTGGCAAACTAATCAGCTCTTTTGGTTTCAGTATCATCTGTACGCGGACGATACTCAAATTTACCTATCCTCCCCAGATTTGTCACCATCTGTGCTGGTCCGTGTCACTGAATGTCTCTCTGCCATTTCATCTTGGATGTCATCTCGCCACCTCAAACTTAATATATCCAAAACAGAATTAATTATATTTCCACCAGCCAATAGCAGTTACCAACCTGATATCTCTATTGCTGTTGACAACTCGACAATCTACCCCACCCCACAAGCTCGCTGCCTAGGTGTCATCCTTGACTCTGAACTGTCTTTTGTTCCCCACATTCAATCTGTCTCTAAATCCTGTTACATACATCTAAGAAACATAGCCAAAATTCGATCATATCTTACGCAAGACACTGCAAAAACTCTTATACACGCACTCATAATTTCCCGCATTGACTATTGCAATAGTCTCCTTATTGGTCTTCCCAAAAACAGGCTCTCCCCACTACAATCCATTTTGAATGCAGCTGCGAGGTTGATCTTTCTCACCAAACGTTCAGTGTCTGCTGATCCACTCTGTCAGTCCCTCCATTGGCTGCCGGTCTTCTACCGTATTCAATTTAAAATACTTACACTCACACATAAAGCTATTAACCAAACCATACCAACATACATCTCTTCACTTATCTCAAAATATCTTCCAACCCGACATCTCCGTTCTGCACAAGATCTGTGTCTCTCATCCCCGCGCATTACTTGTTCCCATGCACGGTTACAGGACTTTTTTTGGGCTGCACCCACCCTGTGGAATGCCCTCCCATGCACAATAAGACTTTCCACTAGTTTCCAAACATTCAAGCGTTCTCTGAAAACTCACCTCTTTAGACAAGCTTATCAGATTCCAGGACCGCCCACCTAACCTTTTATAGCTCCCTATCTAACTCTCTTCTTATAGTAAACACCTATCACATCTTCTCTTTCTTCAATTGAACATCCTCCTAACCCTAGGCCAACTTTCCAGTGTGATTGGATTATACAGCCCACCAAGAATATCTGTAATTGGGCTGGACCAATTTGCAATAGCACCTCTCCTTGTGTATCAACACCTATTTCCCTATAGATTGTAAGCTTGTGAGCAGGGCCCTCTTACAATTATGTATGTCATGTATGTATGTATGTCTTTTACAACCCAGTATAATGTTAATCTTGATTCAAATTGTAAAGCGCAACGGAATTTGCTGCGCTATATAAGAAACTGTTAATAAATAAATAAATAAATACATATTTCATCAAGGCTTTGCCAAAATATGTAATAAATTCATCTGAAATGTTGCACAGTAATAGATTAACAAGTTTGGATTATTGAGTACCTGAGGAGCGCCGCCTGTATGTGGTTAGATTTTTTGATATTGGTTTTGTAACCAAGTATTGGAAACCCCCCTTTCAAAATCCTGCGTTAGCCACTGGAAGGAAAGGGGGCGTGTTCTCATAATTATGACTGATGCAGACCTGAAGGCAGATACACCTGCCTGGAAATGTATCTCTTGTGGTGGCTGGAGTGCTGGTGCATACACAATGATGGTGACAACTAGCAGTACCAGCTGATCACTTCTGAATGGCTGATTGTGTACTAAGCTCTCCACCTGATAGAGCTTTAGGTGTCTATTTACTAAGCAGTGTAAAGCTGGCCACACCTAGACCAACTTACATCCAACCATCCAACTAGTGGATTGGTTGGAATGAAAATCTGGTAAAGGATGAAAGCAAATGACAATCAGCAATTTGCTCCCAAACACCGGAAAATGGACAAAAACTTTTGTTTGAACAAATTGTTTAAATCAAACATTTAACAAATTTGTCTGAACGACCATTTTCATCTGTTTTCTAGCATTTAGGAGCAAATTGCTGATCATCATTTACTCCCATACGTTACCAGATTTTCATTCCAACCAATTAACTAGTTGGCTGGTTGGATGAAAGTTGGTCTAATGTGTGGCCAGCTTTAGGAGACAAAGTGAAATGAGCAGGACCATAACTAGGGTAGTGTAGCCTGTGCCATGGCACAGGGCACCGAAGGGCAGGGGGCGTGTTCAGGCCTGTCAATTGCTATGTCACAAGCTGTGTTCGAAAAATGACAGTTAGGATCTGTTTGTCTGGCACCTTATCTCCTTTCACCTTGTCTCCTAACACAGCTTAGTAAACAGACCTAGTAATCATTAGCATCTCAGCAATGTTATATTAGGTTATCAATTTGCATTACTTATGCTGGGCATACACTATATAATTATCTGTCAGATATCTATCCAATCTGGCTGGTTGGAATGAAAATCTGGTAATGTATGGGAGCAAATGACAATCAACCATTCAAACACTGGAAAACAGACAAAAATGAACGTTCAGACAAATTGGTTAAATCAAATGAATTTAACCAATTTGAACAATAATTTTTGTTTCTTTTTTTCCAGTGTTTAAGACTATTTGGTTGATTGTCATTTAATTCTCTGATAGGAATTCGCATACCACCACCACTGGCTAAATTATTGGCTGTGATGCATTTATGCATTTCATATCTGGCTGGTGCAGCATACAGTATAGAAAATTGCAAACTTTAATACTTAGGATCCTGTTTGAGTTTTCGGCCTCCAAACTGCAGGATAGTGAATATTGTGGTTTAAATCTTAAAACACTCATCTAATTTATAGTGGTTGTCAAACCACACAATAAATTGCAGCTTAGTAAATGAACCCCTTTGTCTACTAAAATGCCATTTTCAGTGTCTTGACAACTGGAGGAGCCCTCATATACAGTATGGGTCGAAAGCTTAGATGTCATTGGTCTGTGTACATCATAACATCGCCATGTGTACAGGGGCTTGGCCAAAACTTTGAGGGCCCCATAGCAACATTTTGAAAGTGCCCTTGCCCCAATGCTCGAAGAAAGACACCGCTTTCCAAATCAGTTGTTCATTTTATGACCCATAGTAATGTCCAAGTTCATTTTATGCCCCAAAGTACTGCCTAGTTAATTTTATGCCTCATAGTGCCCAAGATAACTTATTGTTATATTATTACATTCTATATCCCATTATATTGCCTAGTAACATTATTAGCCATAGTTGTGCCCTAGTTAAATTTTTGCCCCATAGTAGTACCCTAGTTCAATTTCTGCCTCATAGTAGTGCCCAAGTTCACATTACACCTACAGTGCCCGTAATTCATTCTATGCATCGCTGTAATACCACCATTAAAAATATTCCTGCCAGTACAAATTATGCCAAACAGTGCTCCCAGTTCATATTATGCCACACAGTGTCCCCAGCACATATTATGGCATAATGAAGTGCTCCCAGTTTATTTTGTGCTTTCTTGTATTGCCCAGTTTAAATTATGCCACAGTGTCCTCAGTACACATTATGGCACATTGAAGTGCCCCCAGTTCATCATTGTACTGCCCCCAGTTCATATAATGTCACATTGCTCATTGCAGCCCCAGCTCACTCTACAAAGTCAGTAATCAAGGAGAAGCCTATAATCTAACTGTGTTGAGCTCACTGATTACCTCAGCTGCATCTATGAGGGTAAAACGAGAGCATGAGAGATGGATCATATCAGTGTGGTGCTTTACTGAGAGGGAGAGATAGCGATCGCCACCTATATGAGCTCTGCTGGGTTCCTCTTATCAGGCTGGGCAATGGTGCACACAAGAGGGGGTTTCTAAGTACCCAGAAACCCCCCTGACAGACTTGAGAGCAGGCACCATCTTATATTATTGACCACTAAATAAAAAATGAAAAAGAAAACACAAAAACTATGGTTTATTAATAAAATGTAACTAAGTGGTTTTCATGTACGTGTTTTTAATCCTTACTTTTTTGATAAAGTCGATACATACTACCCCATGACATTTTTCTGATCTTGTTTTTGGTGCTGGGCTGTATTCCGATATTGGAGGCTTTAAAGAAGTATTGGGTCTTGATTCATCATACCATCAATCAAAGTGGAATTGAGATAAGCTTAAATATTCTTATTTAATGTATGCACAATACTTACCATAACAACCAAACAGGTTTTGAAAATAATACACTATCAGCGCCTTCTTGTCTTGTTGTTTGTATCTTTCTTAAATCCATTGGCTGGCAAGGATCGCACAAGAGGAACAGCAATATATTTATCTGAGTGTTATTTCTTCTATAAGTGTATGATCAATAGCACATTTAGGGTTTGTTACATTGATAAATATATAAGTATATTCTTTATATGTATATATTATATGTGTATTATGAGGGTGCTAAGAAAATACAGATGCACAAACAAATTCTTTATCATGTAAATAGGTTAATTGATTTCCTGACGGAACATATAGCTTCCTTTAATGTATTCTGATTCTAAAGACCATTAGACGTGATTTCTTCCTGTATCAGCTCTAAGGCCTTCATCCAGAGGTGGCCGTACGGTCTACAACCGCACGGCCCCCTCGATGTTTGTCTAGTGCGCATGCGCACGAGGGAGCCGGCCCCTCCGTGCGCATGCGTTAGACCCGCTACGACCGACAGCGCCAGTCGTAGCGGGTCTCTTTCCAAAGGGGGCGAGCTGTCGATGTTGATTGACAGCTCGCCCCGTTTGGAAGGCGGGCCGGGGGGGTGGCAGCCCAAACGGAGGCGTTCCCATTGGAACGCCTGCTGTTTGGGGGAGGCCCCACTGACATCACTAGTGATGTCAGTGGAGAGCTTCCGGCTCTGACAGAGCCAGAAGCTCTCCGGGGCTTATGACAAGAGAGACCCTACCCTAGGGTCTCGTCGTAAGCCCCGATGGTCGCGATGGTCAATGACCATCGTGACCATCACCCTAGCGGTCGTTAGAGCTGTGGTGTTAACCTACAGCCTAACGACCGAAACAGAGGCGGGCGGTCAGGATGCAAGCGGCCGCCCAGTTTCTGAGCGACCGCTTTCAGCCTCCGACCTCCTCTGAATGAGGCCCTAAGTGCTTCAAAAGTAGGTCAACAGAAGTGTCCTGGAATTAGACCCACTCACCAAAAAAACACCCGAAACATGGCCAATTGGCCCCTTGTTAGTAAAATGGCAAAGTATTTATTCTTGATGAAAAAGTTTGCAACTAGTAAAATTTGCTTACATCAAATAAAGTGGAGAAAACAGCTAAAGCCTAAACCAAACATACTGATACACAAAAACATTGAAAGACATACCAATACATGCAATACATAACCATGGATATCTCTAAACCCTGAACTGTTGGGAAGCCTTGAGGACCGCGTTTGGGAACCTCTGCTCTACGCCATAAAAAATAAGGAGAGGGAATTTAAAATACCATGGGCTCTATTTACTACAATCCGCATATTGAATGCAGATTGTAGTGTATTATCAACTGAATTCGCATTGCGAATTCAGGCAATATCACAGGGATTTACTACAAATCCCTTGCAGGGACAGAGCTTGCGATAAAGCTCTGTCCCTGCGAATCCCATCCGCACACTAGTCACGATATTTTCACAAAAAATACCGTGACAAAGTGCCCGAGCATGCACCGACTGGCTGCCGCTGCTACCCCCCGGCAATAAGCCCCGCCCCCTTACCTGCATGATCCGGGGGTCCGGTGATGTCCTCCATGCATTCGGTCAGGTGATATTATCCCATACTGCACTGGGACCCGATCACCTGATGACCAGGCCGCAGTGCACCATGGGAGACCAGCTGACTGGAGGGAGATCATTACCGGAGCCCCGACCACTGGCCCATGGAGTCAGGTAAGTAAAAAAAAATTTTTAACTTTTATTTTTTTTGCAGTGTATCAGCTTGCGGTCTGTTTAGACCACACAGCTGATTACTGGGACTGGCTCCGGGCTCTGCTCTGCCTTTTAGAGCAGAGTAGGAGCCCGGTAACCAGGGGAGACCTCCAGGTGGCGTTATTATCACAGGACTTTCCCTGATAATTTTTTACAATTTATTTTTAGTAACTTGGT
This sequence comes from Taudactylus pleione, assembly GCA_031769625.1. Lineage (NCBI taxonomy): Eukaryota > Metazoa > Chordata > Amphibia > Anura > Myobatrachidae > Taudactylus > Taudactylus pleione. The sequence continues at coordinate 774,636 of JAUIMM010000545.1, forward strand.
CGGATCATATTTCCCATTTATGGGAAATGCGATCTGCTTACTAAAAATAAGTGATATTTAGGGGTTGGAGTAGAATTTTACGAATTCTACTCCAATTGCCCTGTAATAACTATAGGTGATACTAAAATAATGTGAAAAGGGTGTGAAAACACCCTTTTTCACTTTATTTTAGTAAAAATAATGTTAATAAACAGAGCCCACCATATGTCCAAATGTGTTTTAAAAGATAAAATCTTAATTAACTAAGTTAAAAACTATTTTTAAAAAATCATACATTATATCCTATAAAAATACATAGGCCCCTATTTACTACAATCCGCATGAGGATTGTAGTATTATAATTTTACCTAAATTTGCACTGCAGATTTGGGAATTATCACAAGAACGTATCAATATTATCAATCAGGGATAGAGCTTCCGAGAAAGCTCTGTCCCTGCAAATCCTCACCGCACACAGGGCCTGATTCAGACCCGCTCGTGAGCGCTGACCGCTCGCAAGCGGGTCGATGTTGGCCCAGTGCACATGTGCACGACAGAGGCAGCTCCGTCGTGCGCATGTGCAAGACCCGGACAGCGACGGGCAAGCCGTCACTCCGGGTCTCGCTACAAAGGGGGCGTGCTGTCGATGTTGAGTGACAGCACTCCCCCTTTGGTGGGTGTGCCGGGGGCGTGGCTGCCCAGATGGAGGCGTTCCCATGGGAACGCCTACTGTCTGGGGCCGACCCCAGTGGGAGTGCTTTCGGCTCTGATAGAGCCGAAAGCAATCCAGGGCTTGCGGCAACGAGACCCTACCACAAGGGGCTCGTTGCAAGCCGGATGGTCGCGATGGTCTTCACCATCGTGGTCATCTTCCTGGCCACTCACTATAGCTGTGGGTGGTCACCCACAGCTATACGAGCGGCCAGAAGGCCGCTCTAAAAATGAAGGATGGCCCTGATTCAGAGCGAGCGCTCTGTCAGAGCATCCGGCTCTGAATCAGGGCCACTGTTCACTGTATTTTCTCGCAAAAAATACAGTGACAATGTCTCCACGCATATGCCACCTAGTGCTACAAACCTGCCACTTTAGCAGATGATCTAAATCTAAATAGACAGGTTAATAATTGGAAAATCCACAAAAGAAGAACTAGACCTCTCATGTAATTAATAATCTGGGGAGATGCCAAAAGCTCAAACATAATTTGAGAACAGATACTAAAGTTTATTCTATGCACCGAAAAGAGGGTGGTTCTGTCGCCCATAACAAAATATTGTATCTACGCCCTATCAACACACACTGACACTTAAAGGGTGTGCAGCTTCTTCAGAAGGCCCTAGTATTCACAGCAGGGTGTGGCTACGACCCACACATGGTGCTGACCAGAGCTGGGTTAAGACTTTGGACACTTAAAACAGGGGGACTTCAAGTGGCATATCTATCATGGATGCAGAGTGTGTGGTGCACACGGGTCCATCTAGGAGTAACCACTGTGCCTTTTGCATGGTGCACGTGTGATACCCTGTAAAGACCCCCATATATGTGGACATTTGTATGTTGCCCTGAGCTGGAGAATGTTCTGGAACTGAAGTGAGGAGGTGCACTAGGACCCAGGAAATCTGGAAGAGTGTGCTTCACTAGTGAGCTCAGGCTAAAAACTGTAACAAAAAGGGGAGGAGAGAGAAGGACCCTGAAACTGGCTGAGAAAGCACATGTCTGGTGTGTGAGGGAACTGAGAAGTAGGCTGTGAGGAGTGCAGCACCTGGGATTGTTTGCAGGGCTGTGACCAGAAGCCAAGCCAGGAAAGTGAAGAAGCTGCACTGCCAGGTCAGAGGACGCAGTGGGCAGCAAGTAGCCAGCAATGTGAAGTAAGAGACTCCCAGTGAGACAAATGAAGAAGGAGCAGGTGCAGTGATCGCAGGCACAGTGATATCCTAAAGTGTACTGTGGCTCCCATTATCTATTATGAAAGACTCAGTAAGGCACAGTGAGTAACAACCCTTACAGCACTATAAACTGAACTTTATCCAAGATTTATTTTCCCTCCCTTTGCTACCAAGGGATATTTACCTTAAGAAGGCAAAGCAACCAGCTACCAGTCTATAGTAACCAGTGGTGTGCATTGTATGTGACTTGGGATTCATGCTGTTTAATGAACTGGTCACAATAACAGCCTGCATAGTACACAGTTAACCTAATTGAAATACTTTACCTCTGTTAACTCAATCCAAGAACAGAACTGTGATATATACATTCTGTTAGCAGACAATCAAGAGAACAGGGTGTTAATCCCTTTGCATACAGTTATGAAGGACAGAACAGTTATACATATATATATTCTACCATCCGGAAGTCATTGAAAGCAACGTGACCATTAGTCTGGATACATTTAAGATATTATCTCAGTGCCACCACCTTGTGGATAATAGTAATACATTGACATTCCCAGTAAAAAGTGTGGAGAGAACTCTTTTGCTTTCTGCCTGTAGCCATTAAGACTTTGGTGCAATAGGTGTTATTTGAGCGAGACTACATTAAGGGAAAACTATCTGTTGCAGAACTTCCTGTTATTTCCTAATGGTAATGCCAGATTGTTAGATTATTTGTGAGATATTAGAGCGTTTATCGTCATTGTATTGTTCTTTGTAATATTGCTATAACTTATTATGAAAGGTTAAACTATACTGTGCGTGAAACTGAGTTTACTGTTAACAAAGTCATATTGCTAAACTGTGTATATTGAATTAACATTACAGTGATCTACCATTCAGGCAAAATAAAACATTTTGTCACTGTCCACACATGTAGTGACTTGTCAGGGGTTTTTGGGGGGTTCCCATCTCTCTGCCTAACCACTACAGAATCCAAGAGCAGCAGCAGGTCAAAGACTATTTGAAAGGCCGGGATTGACGACTTCTGCAGGGAAACAGGTACGACTCACCTACCAACACCCCACCACTAGTGACTTATTACACACAGTGTGCCAGGTTCCTATGCTTATTTCATGGAGTCTTAGTCTTCTTAGTGATGTATTCAGAAAGATGGCACCGCATTGGAGAAATATGGCACCGCACAGGAGAAAGATGGCACCACACAGGAGCTAGCAAAGCCGTTGGCACTGTGCCAGAGTCTTTGCGCTCTTCAGCACACGTGATCTTTGCGAATTTATCACTGGAAAGATGGCGCTGTGGGAGAAGCATAGGGAGCCGGTGCGCCGCACAGAAGGCACATGTCATCAGGTATGGGGGAGGGGAGAGCAAGGGCTCAGTACATGGTGGGGCTGGACATGGGGCCCCCAGTTTCATGATGCATCATGTCATCATTGCACCACCCCCGCTTCACAATGCCAGGTATTGCGGCTTTGCATAGTGGGAGCAAAGCCACAATGACATGATCGCCTTATGACGGGAAAAGATCCCAATAAAGCCTAGTTACAATGCACCACTGCATTGGAATAATGGAATTAATATCATATATTACCGTAGGTCAGTTACAGGGACAGGCTCACTAGCAGCCACTTACATGTCCTCAGATGTATGTGCTGGATGGCCGCTCTCTGACCCTGTCTGACTCTCACTTGGGGGGCCTATTTCTCAAAATATATTTGTGGTATATTCCCTGAATACAGCTGTTTTCAGGGAATACCTGCAAATATTAAGTATCCCTCTAATGTACTATGAAGGGACCACAGCAAATGTTTCCGATAGCTGCTGCGGTCAGGGGCTAACTGACAAATTTTAGCCTTGAGGGCAAGCAAACACCACTGGCCCAAAAAGGTAGTTTTAGGTATATAAAATAGGGCTGATATATGAAAGGGCATGACCGTCATGCATGTGGAGCGTCTATCACTTTAGTGCTAGGCTTTTATATCACCCTCAAATACATAGGCAGTGCTGCGTGCACTACCTTCACGATCAGAGAAGTAAGAAGGACATACCTGGACAGAGTCCTGACTGGGAGGGACTGTCTACCAAAATCATGACTGCCCCACCAGAATCAGCACAGTTGACAGAGACCCCTGTCACGCAATCTCCTGCCTGTTCTTGCAGTTCTCACCACTTGATGGCTGTTTGTGCCTGAAGTTCAGTTGCTGCTTGTCTGGTTCCTGCAATATTGGGGCCCTGCTTGGAAAATGGATAACCATGGATGTCTCTAAACCTGAACTGTTGGGGAGCCTTGAGGACCGCATTTGGGAACCTCTGCTCTACCCTATAAAAAATAAGGAAAGGGAATTTAAAATACACTTTCATTTCATTTGGACATATGGTATCAACAGACCTTCTAGGCCTCTCTACCACTAAGCAGCCCAATATTAATTAAATAGCAACTATATAATTTTTAAATCCAATAATTTTTTATTAACTTTTGTTTTGAATATACAATAATGTACATTAGTAAATACTAATACATTTTAAACGTTACAATGATAAAAATAAAAAATAAAAAAAACAATAAACATAAAAAAAGGGAAAGACAAAAACACATGTGTGGTTTCATTTCTTACTATTCAAATATCTCTGTATATTACATTCTTTCCTCTGTATATAGAGCAAATAAAAATGTTGACCCGGTCTATATAATCATAATAGTGACAGCAATTACAGCATCCCACATGTAGTACTGTAAGCTTATTCTAAGGAATTGCTCAGTGTTGCAGCCCCCGAACAGTTATATGGGGAATCTAGCCTTCTGTCCCATACATTATAATACTTCTGAGATATATCTCTAGCAGTATAGACATATTTTTCATGTGCTGCAACCGCTCCAACTAGAGATATCCAGGTTGCCAGATTTGGCCCATCAATTGCCATCCAATCCCTTGCTATACATACTTTGGCAAGCGCACACAGATTATTAGTAAAACATATAGCAGGTTTGTCAATTGCATCTGCATTTATTACAGCCAAAGTACATGCCGCAGGGGTAAGAATATCCTGAGGTATGCCAAGGGCCGGACTGGCCATCGGGCACTTCTGGCAAATGCCAGAAGGGCCGATGGCCAAATGGGCCGCTTTGGCTGAGCACAGGCTCACCCGGCAGTACAACCTCCCGGGCGGCGCCTTGCTCAGTAAACAGATTGCACGAATGCACGGCCGCGTCATGATGCAGTGACGTCATCACGCTGCGTCAAGACACGGCCGCGCGTTCCTGAAATCTTCTTGCTGAGGTACGGGAGGTTCTACTGCCGCGACCAGGGCCATTTCTAGGGGCGGTGCCGGGTCCAACTCAGCGCTGTCTCCCAGCCTCAACTTCGCGTGCGCACGGTGTGCAACCAATATCCGCCTTCCCTCCTGTCCTCCTGGGTGCACAGCAGGGAGATGTGCTGTGCTGCGCATGTGCTTATTGCAGCTTCACCAGGTAACTACACCTCCACGGGGGAAGCAGGGGGAAAGGGGGGGTGCAAGCAGCATGTGTAAATAATGTCAGTTGTGCGGGGTGAAGTGCAGCCTGCAGCAGGATGTTGGGGCCTGGTGGGGTGCACGCACAGCATGTGCTATGTCATTTGGGGGGGTGTGTGTGCAGCATGTGCTATGTCATTTGGGGAGGGGTGCAGCATGTGCTATGTCACTTGGGGGGGTGTGCAGTATGTGCTATGTCAGGTGGGGTGGTGTGCAGCATGTGCTATGTCAGTTGGGGGGTGTGCAGCATGTGCTATGTCAGTTGGGGGTGTGCAGCATGTGCTATGTCAGTTGGGGGTGTGCAGCGTGTGCTATGTCAGTTGGAGGGTGTACAGCGGCTGACATTCTGTCTTCTTTCGAGACCATGCTCCCTTACTGTGATACCACACTCCCTCACGATGAGGCCACGCCGAATCCGCAATATTACTGCTTCTTGGGGGGGGGGGGGGGGGGCGTATTTTGACTGCTCACACTGGGAGCCTCAGACCCCAGAAACTGCCCTGGCCGCGACCAAGCCCATTGGGATTGGGGTCAGTGGGAAGGAATCTGGGGCAGTGCTATGCAGACAGTCTGCTGCCCGGGAGGCGGAGCCACACGAGGAGTACATGCCATTCAGAGGAGCCGCACTTCCGGGTTCCGGGCATCAGCTACAGTACAGCAGGATGCTGCTTCACGGGGGACTGCATATGGTGAGTAGGTAAAACCTCTGCACACCAAAACTACATCAGGTATCTCTGCCATCTCCGCCATTAATTTCCTTCTGTCTCTCTCTCATCTCACCTTATTCCGCCTCCTCTTATTCTCTCTTCTATCTTCCCTGATTTCTTCTCTCTTCTTTCTGTTTCCCCCTATTCCCTTCACATCTCCCCCTATTCCTAAACTCTGCTGCCTGCCCTTATTCTTCCTGTCTCCATTCTCCCCCTATTCCTACCCTCTATCTCCCATCTCCCCCTATTCCTCCTCTCTCGCCCAGCTCCCCCTCTTTCTCCAATGGGCTCAATTCAATTCAGTGTGTTGTTAGGTTGGAGAATGCCCTTCTCCTGTGCCTCGCGCCTTAAACAAGGTGTTTAGTCATGAGAACGGGCATTCTCTGACTAAACTTCCCGGCGCGATGCTGTTTCTGCCGCGCAAAGGATTGTTGGAGTTTTGCTTGCATCCCAGGAGGGATGCGAGAGGAAATCCTTAGTCGGGCTTAGTAGCGCAATGGATTAAATAGCTCCGGGAGCTCATTTCCGGTGCTATTGAATTTGCGTTGAATTGAATTGAGCCAAATGTCTCTCCTGTCTCCCCCTATTCTTTCTCTCTCTTTCCCAGGTTCCCCTCTTTCTCCTATGTATGCCCCTCCCATCTCCCTCTCTCGTCTCCCTCTCCCCCTCCACCTCTCCTATCTCTGTACCCCTCTCCTATCTGTCTCCCTCTCCCCCTCACTCTCCCCCTCTAGTATCTCTGTCTCCCTCTCCCCCTTCCATCTCCCTCTCCACCTCCCATTTCCCTCTCCGCCTCTCCCCCTTTCCTGTCTCCCCTTCTCCCGTCTGTCTCCCCCTCTACTGTCTCCCCCATCTCCCCCTCTTCCGTCTCCCATCTCCCTCTCCCATCTCCCTCTCTCTCTCCCCCTCTCCCATCTGTCTCCCTCCCACCTTCCTCTTCCCCCCCCTTCCTCTCTCCCTCTACCCCCCTTCCTCTCTCCCTCTCCCATCTTTGTCTCCCTCTCTCCCTCTTCCCCTCTCCTGTCTGTCTCTCTCTCCATCTCTCCCGTCTCCACCTCTCCTATGTCTCCCCCTATTCCTCTTCTCTCTCCCAGCTTCCCCTTTCTTCTATGTCTCTCTCGTCTCCCCCTATTCCTCTTCTCTCTCCCAGCTTCCCCTTTCTTCTATGTCTCTCTCGTCTCCCCCTATTCCTCTTCTCTCTCCCAGCTTCCCCTTTCTTCTATGTCTCTCTCGTCTCCCCCTATTCCTCTTCTCTCTCCCAGCTTCCCCTTTCTTCTATGTCTCTCTCGTCTCCCCCTATTCCTCTTCTCTCTCCCAGCTTCCCCTTTCTTCTATGTCTCTCTCGTCTCCCCCTATTCCTCTTCTCTCTCCCAGCTTCCCCTTTCTTCTATGTCTCTCTCGTCTCCCCCTATTCCTCTTCTCTCTCCCAGCTTCCCCTTTCTTCTCTCTCCTGTCTCCCCCTATTCCTCTTCTCTCTCCCAGCTTCCCCTTTCTTCTATGTCTCTCCCCCTATTCCTCCTCGCTCTCTCGTATTTCCCTATTCCTTCCTAATCTCACCCAGCTCCCTTCTCCTATGTCTTTCCCGGCCTCCCTAATTCCTTCTCTCTCTCTCCCAGCTTGCCCTATTCCTTCTCTCTCTCCCAGCTCACCCTATTTCTCTTATGTCTCTCTAGCTTCCCCAGTTCCTCCTCCCTTTCTCTCGGCTCAACATCTTCCTTCACTCTCTCGCGGCTCTCCCTATTTATTCTCTCTCTTCCTACTCCCCATATTTCTCCTATGTCTCTCCTGGCTCCCCATATTCTCTCTCTCTACCCCAGTTTCTCCTATTCCTCCTCTCTCTCTCTCATGGCTCTCCCTAATTCTCCTATGTTGGGTCCCCTCTTTCCTTCTCTCTCCCCAGCTGCCCAAATTCCTCCTCTTTTTCTCCTGGCTCCTCCCTTTCCTCCTCTCTTTTTCCTGTCTCTCTATTCTTGTTAGTATGTTGCTATTTCAAACCTGCCTACGGCATGCACTCTCCCTGCTTCCCCTATGGTTGGCAGCACAAACGCTCTTTTGTTAAAATGTGTAGTTGTGGCTCTGCTTTGGTGTGCACAGAGGTGTCCTCTGCATTCAGCACCCCTACCCTAAAAAAGTCCTACAGTGAACACTATCTAATCTTCTACAACTGCTAAACTATCACTTGGGAAAATGCTTTCCCCTTTCTTTGTATATGACCTACACCAGTGAAGTGCCAGCTTTACCTATAGATATCTGTCCAATCTGGTGGGAAAGAAAATCTGGTCCATTTTCCAGCATCTGGGAGCAAATTTCTATTGTTATTTGCTCCCACACATTCCCAGATTTTCTGTCCCACTATACGAATTGGACAGATATATCTATAGGTGTCTGCACAACTTAACAGAACCAACACAATACCAAATGTTTGACTCCCATGTAGGATGTGCTCTGTTGTATGTATTTTAATAGATAATGATGTGTAAGAGCATAGACTAAGAAGTGGGAGGGGTCAGGAATGGTTAGGGGAGGAGTCTATGCCAGGAGACAGATGCTGACGCGAGGTGGGCCTGTGTGCTTTTTAAATGCCAGGGTCTATTTTTAGTCCCAGTCCGGCCCTGGGTATGCCCACAGAAACAATCACCCTGAGTACGCTTTGCCAAAAGGAATTTACTACAGGACATGACCATAGCAGATGCCAAAAATTACCCTCGAACGAATTGCATTTGGGACACTTTGAATCTGTCCTGCCCCCTATTCTCAATAATCGGATGGGCGTCATATATATTCTATGTAGTATGAAATACTGTATCTGCTGATATCTTACAGACACAGTGGCCAGGCGTGGACTAGCAAGAGCTACACTCCAGTCCTCCTCCGCCAGTACCCCAAGGTAATTTTCCCATTGTTGTTTTATGGATGTTAAATCAGACTTATGATGCTTGTTCAACAAACTAGTATAAATCACAGATATCACGCGACTATTACTAATGGATTGTAATAGAGTTTTAATAGGAGATTCCTGTATAATCAAAGGGGCTTCAGAGAATTGGGCATTAATAGCATGTCTAAGCTGAAGATACCGAAAGAAAAAATGGTTAGGGACATCAAATTCAAGTTGCAATTGATGAAAGGACTTTAGAACTCCCGCCTGAAATATCTGTCCCAGGGACACTACATCCCACTGACCCCATGTTTCTCTGACCTGAAGGGCAGAGAGCTCCTTAAGGTTATTGGCATGAGCTAGCGGAGTATCTGGATCTATGCCTTCTGCCTGCAGTATACGCGAGGCAAGTCTCCAAATATTGATGGCCTGCTTAATTAAGGGCATATTAACTATGTGTATATTATCACTCAAGAGTAGACACAATGGCGACAGACCTGTCTTGGACTCAGCCAGTATTAGGGCAGGTAGGGATTCAGACGTTTTATCATTTATCCATTCCCATATGTGTGATAATTGTGCGGCATAGTAATGTAATTTGAAAAGGGGTAGCGCCAGACCACCACAATCACGAGGTCTTGTTAAAGTGTCCAATTTAATCCTAACTCTTTTGTTAACCCAGAGTAATGAGGCCAACAGACCATCAATTTGTTTGAAAAATTTCTGAGGAATATATACAAGGGAGTGATTCAAAATGTATAGGATTTTGGGTTGGAGAACCATTTTAACTAAATTTACTCTGCCCATTAAAGTTAATGGCAATTTACTCCATATCGGAACGCGGAACTTGAGATATTCAATCTGCGGCTGTACGTTCAGTGATATATACTTTTGAGGTGTATTAGAGATCCAGATTCCCAGGTATTTAAACAAATCCACCCACTGTAGGGGAAGATTTATAATAGGATCATTGGGGCGAGGCCCCCTGAATGGAAGGATACAGGATTTGTCCCAATTAATTAATAATCCTGAGTATTTCCCAAATAAATCAATAATTTCAAGGGCCTTAGGCATAGAGGTCTCATATTGTGAAATAAAGAGTAGTATGTAATCCGCATAAAGTGCAATTTTATCTATCCTTGAACCTAGCTGAAACCCGTGAATATTTGATTGATCTCTAATCATACAGGCCAGAGGCTCAATAGCCATAGCAAATAGAATGGGTGACAAGGGACACCCCTGCCTTGTTCCCCTATAAAGTGAAAATGATGTAGACACATAACCGTTCACCGACACCTTCGCCACAGGATTCATATATAAGAGTTTTACCCACTTAATGTATCCCGGGCCAATACCAAAGCGTTCCATGGTTTCCCAAAGAAACAACCATTCAACGGAATCGAACGCCTTAGCGGCATCCAAAGAGACAATAATGGAGGTTTGTACATCGTCCCGTTTTAACTGTAAGTGCGTGAATAATCGGCGTAAATTGAATGCCGTGGACTTACCAGGCATAAAGCCTGTCTGATCAGAATGGATCAGTTGAGTTATAACCTGATTAATCCTGGAGGCCAATACTTTTGCTAGGATTTTTATATCTGTGGGCAGTAGTGATATAGGTCTATATGAATCTGGCTGAGTGCTATCTTTGACCGGCGTAGGTAATACAATTATCAATGCCTCAGACATAGATTTAGGTAATGTATTATTCGTGTACATTTGATTAGAAAGCTCAAATAATTGGGGTACAAGTATTTTATTATGTTTTTTGTAAAACTCAGGTGGGATCCCATCTAACCCTGGGGCTTTACCATTGGGAAACGAGTTTAAGGCCACCTCGATTTCTTCTAGTGTCAAGGGTGAATCCAGCAAATCCCTCGCCTCCGGAGAGAGTGTCGGAAGGGAAATAGCAGACAAAAATTCTCTCACTTCTGGTTGAGTATAGACCAGCCTAGATTTCTATAATTGATGATAATATCTTACAAATTCCTCTGCTATCTCTGGGGTTCGCACACATGCAACATTATCTGAACCAAGTAATTTAACCACCGTATTGGATGACTTTTGTTCTATTCAAGCCAGGTTAGCTAAATATGATCCAGGTCTATCACCTGTTGCATATTGTAAATGTGAATTAAAGAGAATTTTATATTGGGCCTTGTCCATTAAGCAATCCCTCCATAATCTTTGTGCATCATACCATGCTCTTTTATTCGCTTCTGATCCGTCAGAAATATAGGCTAACTCTAAAGATTTGCAGGAAGCTTCCAGATCAACTTCAGTTTTTTTATAGGAAGACTTTAAATTAGCAACTTTCTGAATTAAAAAACCTCTTAGGAATGACTTAAAGGTATCCCATATAATTGCAGCAGATGCAGTGCCATTATTTAATTAAAAAAACTCTTTCCATGTGGCCTCTAATTCCGCCCCAGATCCCATGCAAGACAACCAGAACTGGTTAAATTTCCAGAATTGTTGACCCCGTTGTCCCTCCATATCCAGACTGACTGTTAATGGGGAAAAATGGTAGTAGCTCAGATCAGCTTAATTGCATAACACAGGTGCTTGTAAAGGGCGGGGTTTACACTGAACACAGAAAAAAAAAAAGAGAGATTTGCCCTCCAGCACACTGCAGCAAAAACAATACTTAAATCCTACATAATAATAGAGATTTAGAGGTATTGGTTACACATATTTGCAAATTTATGAATAAGCGCCAGGCCAATCATCAAGGCTCCTCTATACTGGCGTCCCTAATAAGGGGCTCACGTCCGAGAAGCAAGGCACCCCAAAAAAATTCCAACCAAGGGCCATCCCCAGGGCATCACACGAAAAAGGGAAAAAGGTGATAGTGAAGTATGTAGAAAAGATGTGTAAAGATAAATTAATAAGTGTTAATGAAATGATAAAGAATTAAAATGACATATATAATGTACAAACAAATAGAGAAGTGATAAAAGTATTCTATGTGAATTAAGTGGTGATGCCATGAGAAAGGCCCAGTCAGAACCCCCCCGGGGGCCCCACTCCCAAATGCGCACCCCAAAATAATTATTGCTACATAATGGTAGCACCCACTCTGGGTTATATAATTACAATTGATGTACTGCATGATAACAGTACATATGTAAGCTGAGAGCTAACTTACCTTGGAGGTACCCCAAAAAACCTCCACATGGCACTATAAGAATCAGCACCTCCTCCTAATGCTGACTGCCTTCATGCCTCTCCAAATTTACAAAGAAAAATGGTAGTTGCTCAGATCAGCTTAATTGCATAACACAGGTGCTTGTAAAGGGCGGGGTTTACTCTGAACACAGAAAAAAAAAGAGAGATTTGCCCTCCAGCACACTGCAGCAAAAACAATACTTAAATCCTACATAATAATAGAGATTTAGAGGTATTGGTTACACATATTTGCAAATATATGAATAAGCGACAGGCCAATCGTCAAGTCTCCTCTTTATCCTTTGTTATCATGCAGTACATCAATTGTAATTATATGACCCAGAGTGGGTGCAACCATTATGTAGCAATAATTATTTTGGGGTGAGCGTTTGGGAGTGGGGCCCCCGGGGGGGTTCTGACTGGGCCTTTCTCATGGCATCACCACTTAATTCACATAGAATACTTTTATCACTTCTCTATTTGTTTGTACATTATATATGTCATTTTAATTCTTTATCATTTCATTAACACTTATTGATTTATCTTTACACATCTTTTCTACATACTTCACTATCACCTTTTTCCCTTTTTCGTGTGATGCCCTGGGGATGGCCCTTGGTTGGAATTTTTTTGGGGTGCCTTGCTTCTCGGACGTGAGCCCCTTAATATTAGGGACGCCAGTATAGAGGAGCCTTGACGATTGGCCTGGCGCTTATTCATATATTTGCAAATATGTGTAACCAATACCTCTAAATCTCTATTATGTAGGATTTAAGTATTGTTTTTGCTGCAGTGTGCTGGAGGGCAAATCTCTCTTTTTTTTCTGTGTTCAGAGTAAGCCCCGCCCTTTACAAGCACCTGTGTTATGCAATTAAGCTGATCTGAGCAACTACCATTTTTCTTTGTAAATTTGGAGAGGCATGAAGGCAGTCAGCATTAGGAGGAGGTGCTGATTCTTATAGTGCCATGTGGAGGTTTTTTGGGGTATCTCCAAGGTAAGTTAGCTCTCAGCTTACATATGTACTGTTATCATGCAGTACATCAATTGTATTTACATGACCCAGAGTGGGTGCTACCACTATGTAGCAATAATTATTTTGGGGTGAGCATTTGGGAGTGGGGCCCCCGGGGGGGTTCTGACTGGGCCTTTCTCATGGCATCACCACTTAATTCACATAGAATACTTTTATCACTTCTCTATTTGTTTGTACATTATATATGTCATTTTAATTCTTTATCATTTCATTAACACTTATTGATTTATCTTTACACATCTTTTCTACATACTTCACTATCACCTTTTTCCCTTTTTCGTGTGATGCCCTGGGGATGGCCCTTGGTTGGAATTTTTTTGGGGTGCCTTGCTTCTCGGACGTGAGCCCCTTAATATTAGGGACGCCAGTATAGAGGAGCCTTGACGATTGGCCTGGCGCTTATTCATATATTTGCAAATATGTGTAACCAATACCTCTAAATCTCTATTATTATGTAGGATTTAAGTATTGTTTTTGCTGCAGTGTGCTGGAGGGCAAATCTCTCTTTTTTTTCTGTGACTGTTAATGGGGAATGGTCGGATATACCCCTAGTCTCATAAATTATCTTATGTACTCTTGGTAATAAACCTGATGTAACTAATGCCATATCTATCCTGGAAAACGATGAATGTGTATAGGAGAAACAAGAATACTGTCTCACATTAGGATATCTCATCCTCCAGGCATCGACAAAGCCCATTCCATGGACCATATTTGAAAAACCAGATCCCCTCCCCTGTGTACCTGAAGCAGACACTCTATGACTGTCTATCAATGGGTCTAGGACATTATTAAAATCCCCCAGGCACAAGGCAGGTGTGTCTGGGAATATGGCCAAAAATTCAGCCACCTTTTTGAGAACTTCATGTGAATATGGTGGTGGAATGTATACGGCCAATAATAGTACAGATACAGTTAATTTTGCATTTTAGGAACACATATCTACCCCAGGCATCACACTGCACCTGCTCCATTGAAAATTGGACAGATTTACGCACTAGTATGGATACACCCCTGGATGCAGAAGTGTGCGTAGAATATGTCCAGCCAATCCACGGCTTTTTCAAAGACATCAATTTCCCTCCAATGAAATGAGTCTCCACCAGACAAATTATATCTGAGGCATACTGTTTCACCTGTCTGAACACTAATGATATTTTGACTTTATCATTTAAACCTCTCACATTCCAAGTAAGAATATTAACCTTTGGCAATGCCGTCATTTGAATACTTTAGAGAATATTTAAACAGCCTTGAAACCATACAGAGGAAGTGTATACAATATCTATAAGAGATTAGAAATCTCAACACATAAATGTTGTAAATGCATAATATAGTACCCAGACAATATGAAATAACAAATATTAGAAAAATAACTGTAGATATATGATGTCAGCAGCAGTTGACCCATATATATATATATATATATATATATATATATATATATTGTGACACAGTCAGATTAGGGGTCCCTCTCCTGGGTAGAGGTCTCCTTCCTTACACACACAGCAGCTGGGAAACAGTACGCCAGTCTGGATTCGAGTACAAGCTGGTCGGCGCCAGTTTTTATTGTACAACGTCAGAAATAACATAAAGAAAACATAAACACAAATCCTAGCCCTGTCGGGGCTCTAACTTCACAAGTGGTTCCCTCACTACCAGGACCTGGTAGGGCCTAATGCCCTCACCAGCAACAAAAGCACAGCACAACACTCACGGATAGGTTTTCAAGTGTCTCTGAGCAAACTCCCTGTCTGCTCTCCCAGGTGAGACACTCAGCCCTAAACACACTAGGCTTATATTGGCCACTCTCAGGTGGAAACCCTAACAAGCCTGTTACCAGGCTGCGAGAACCAAAACCTGGAATGGCCGTGGGTGGAGCCCTCCCTCTCCTCTCACCCACAACCCCCAGGTCCCAAACCGGCTTTTCAAAAAGCCGAAACTCAAGCCTGCTACACTGCAGACTTTCTCCTGGGGATTTAAAACACATAAGACAGGAATCTGGGACAAATGTACCTGCCACAGACCCCTTTACCAGTGATCCTATCACATATCCCCCCCCTTTGTTTTGACCTGTGGGGCGGAACAACTGAAGCCCCCAAACAATGAACGCGTGACAACGCATCAGCATTGGCCAGCTGGCTTCCTGGCCTGTGTTCCACTGAAAATGTAAAAGTTTGTAATGCCAAGAACCATCTCGTAATTCTCGCATTACTGTCCTTATTTTCGAACATCCACTTCAAAGGGGCATGGTCAGTGATCAATTTGAACTTTCTTCCAACCAAGTAGTACCTGAGAGCCTCTAATGCCCACTTTATGGCCAACACCTCCTTCTCCACTCTGGCATAGTTTCTCTCATGTACATTCAACTTTCTACTTAGATAGAAAATAGGGTGTTCCTCACCCTCCTTGTTCTGGGACAGGACCGCTCCTATACCTACTTCTGATGCATCGGTTTGTACTATGAATTCCCTGTCAAAATTAGGAGTCATCTGGACTGGTTGGGAACACAACGCTACTTTCAACTCCTGAAAAGCTTTCTCTGCCTCAGGACTCCATTCTACCATGACTTTTTGTTTGCCTTTGGTCAGGTCAGTCAGTGGGACTGTAGTACCCCGTAATTCCCAAGAAGGCTCTCACCTGCTTCTTATTCAGAGGCCGTGGCCAGTTTTGTATGGCATCAACCTTATTGAGCTGAGGCTTTATCAGGCCTCTGCCAATGGTGTATCCCAGATATTTTACTTCCTCCATGCCTAGACAACACTTTTTTGGGTTGGCTGTCAAACCTGCCTTATAGATGGAGTCCAACACTGCTTGTACCCTGGGTAAGTGAGACTGCCAATCAGGACTATGAATGACCACGTCATCCAGATAAGCAGCCGCATACCGTCTATGGGGCCTCAGAATCCTGTCCATCATTCTTTGGAAGGTAGCAGGTGCCCCATGTAGCCCGAAGGGCAACATCTTGTACTGAAACAAGCCCTCTGGCACTGAAAAAGCTGTCTTTTGTTTGGCGCTCTCGGTTAACGGTACTTGCCAATACCCTTTGGTTAGGTCAAGAGTGGTTAAATACCTTGCCGTCCCTAGTCTCTCTCAATCAGTTCATCCACTCTTGGCATCGGGTAGGCATCGGATTTTGAAACACTGTTCAACTTTCGGAAGTCATTGCAGAAACGCGCACTCCCGTCGGGCTTTGGAATCAACACAATGGGACTTAACCATTCACTATGTGATTCTTCAATAACCCCTAACTCTAGCATATTTTTAATTTCTTTCGACACCGATTCTTTGTGCTTCTGGTAACCTATAGGGCTTTAGATTAACTTTAACCCCTGGGTCAGTGATTATGTCATGTTTAATGACCGAGGTTTTCCCAGGCACGTCAGAGAACAGCACCCTATTTCTGATCAGAAACTCCTTGAGCTCTTGTTGTTGAATTGCCGACAGGGTTTTTGCCACTGTCACTTGGGGAACTAAGGGCCCTGGTTTTACTGGAGGGGCTCGGACGGCCGACAGTACCGTTCTATCTTTCCAGGGCTTTAACAGATTTATATGGTATATCTGTTCCGGCTTTCTTTTCCCGGCTGGTAAACTTTGTAATTGACCTGTCCCACTCTTTCTAAGATTTCAAAGGGCCCTTGCCATTTAGCCAAAAGTTTATTTTCCACAGTGGGAACCAACACTAACACTCTGTCCCCAGGAGCAAAGCTGCGTAACCGAGCATTGCGGTTGTATACCCTCTGCTGTGCCTGTTGAGCCTGTTCCAGGTGCTCTCTCACTATCGGCACTACCACAGCAATTCTCTCCTGCATTTGAGAAACATACTCAATCACCGTTTTGTAAGGACTAGACTGCCCCTCCCATGTCTCTTTGGCAATGTCTAGTAACCCCCTTGGGTGTCTCCCATACAACAAGTCGAAGGGTGAAAACCCGGTGGAGGACTGGGGAACTTCTCTTATGGCCAACAATAAATACGGCAATAAGTAATCCCAATCCCTACCATCCTTGTCGACCACTTTCCTAAGCATGTGTTTTAACGTCTTGTTAAACCTCTCGACCAGCCCATCGGTTTGGGGGTGATAAACCGAAGTTCTTAACTGTTCGATTTTGAACAGGCGGCATAACTCTTTCATGACTTTTGACATAAACGGTGTACCCTGGTCAGTTAGTATCTCCTTAGGTATACCCAGCCTGCTAAAGACATGAACTAGCTCTCTGGCAATGGTCTTGGTTGACGTATTGCGCAACGGGATCGCTTCCGGGTACCTGGTAGCATAATCCATTATGACCAGAATATACTGGTGTCCCCTGGCAGACTTCATTAAGGGTCCAACCAAATCCATCGCTATTCTTTCAAACGGCACCTCTATAATAGGCAATGGAACTAGTGGACCCTTAAAATGTGGCCTGGGAGCATGATACTGACACTCAGGGCACGATGCGCAAAAGTCAGACACCTCTTTATGAAGCCCGGGCCAGAAAAACCTCTGCATTATTCGCTCAGTGGTTTTCTCTACCCCTAGATGGCCTGCCGTTTTATGACCATGGGCCAGATCCAACACTGTTCTTCTGTAGGCTTTGGGAACTATTAGTTGTTCCACAATATCTTCCCCCTTCTTAGTCACCTGATATAACAAATCCTGACACATTGCCATGTGGGGATAGGACAAAGGACTATCAGGGTCTACGGGTTTACCATCAACTACTTTTACATTCTCCCTGGCTTTTACCAAAGTAGGGTCATTCAACTGCTCCACGGCAAAGACCTCTCTTCTGACCTCTAAATCAGGCAGACGATCACCTGCCCCAACATCACTTCCCACCTCAATGGGAGGCACATCAGTTGGCGGGCCACCGTCACGCTCCGCATTCTCTAGTTCGCCAATCATAGTAGAAAAAGGGAATAACTCTGACTCAGAAGAAACTCCCTCCTCCACTACATCGACAACCTTCTCAAATGGATCGGGGTTGTTCACCTCTGGAACAAAACGGCTTTCCCACAACTTCCAGAAGTGAGCAAAGTCTCTCCCCAATATTGCATCGTACATCAGACCGTGCACCAAACCCATAGAAACTATAGCAGAACCACATGGTGTCTCGATGTTCACCTCGGCAGTAACATAATATCGAGTATCCCCATGTATGCAGGTCACACCAACAGTTTTCCCCTCACGCCGCAAGGGGTTCACCAGCTCAGCTTTTATAAGTGTCACCAAGCTACCAGAGTCTAACAGTGCCTCTACTCGGTTTTCCATCTACAGTGAGTACGCACGTGCTTATCAGTCTCAGCCTGCCGGTCAGCCGTACAGGCTGTCTGTGCAAAGAAAGACCCCCTGCGGTAGACATGAGCAGTATCACATTGGATAGGTTCAGTTGTAAGTGAACAATTAGCGGCAATATGGCCGAAGTTACCACATCGGAAACACTGAGTCATATTAATGTCTATTCGTTTACGGGGCAAGAACCTTCCTGGCCTGGCAGGCCTGTCTCCAGGTTCTACACCCTCAGTCTTAGGTACATTCCACCGCCCAGCACCCTACTCCCCTGGAACAGTCTTACCAGTGTCTGTGGGAGTTCGCCGGTGCGCCATCGGGGCTCGGTGGGGCATACTCATCAGCTCCTCAGCTGCCACGTACCTCTCCACCAGCTCGACCAACTGGTCCGCGGACTTAGGGTCTGCATTGCTCACCCACTTGCGCAGAGTCGCAGGTAACGATCGCAGGTACCGGTCCATCACGACCCTTTCCACGATCTGTGGTCCCGTCAGCGTCTTGGGCTGTAGCCATTTTGAGGACAGATGGACGAGGTCATGCATCTGTGAACGTGGAGGCTTGTCCATATGGAACTCCTAGCAGTGGACCCGTTGGGCACGAACAAAGGTGGTGACTCCCAAGCGAGTTAGGATCTCCTGTTTTAGTTTTTTATAGTCCTTGGCATCAGCCAGGCATAAGTCGAAATAGGCCTTTTGTGGCTCCCCAGACAAAAAAGGTGCCACCAGACTTGCCCACTGCTCCTGGGGCCAACTCTCCCTTTCGGCCGTTCTTTCAAATGCGACGAGATAGGCCTCCACATCATCGCCCGAAGTCATCTTTTGGAGGAAGTGACTGGCTCGTACGGAGTGAGTGGTGGTGGGACGACCAGTAATAACATCTCTGGGCCGGGGGACCAGGTGCTGTACCACCTCTTTTATGGCCTGGCTGTTTTCCACTAAGGCCTGGCGGGTTTCCTCGATGGCAACCTGTTGTTGCCCCTGGGCTGTCTCCAAGGCCAACAGTTGCACCCTGGTGGATTCCTGCAGAGCCCTGGTAGCTTCCTGCTGAGCTGCTGTAGCTTGGAGCAAGGCCTTAATTATGTCCTTCATTTTGTCCTGGGGTGTAGGTTGGAAGCTGAACCTTGCCTCTCTGAGCATTGGCTGACGCCTCCTCTATGGGACTCCAAGGACACAGCGTTATTTCCACACTCACAAATTGGGTGTCTGTCCCTTTAATTTTTAAACGGAAAGTTTTCCTCTCGCTGCAACTTCAGTGTGTGTGGGTGCCCGCATTCTCCACCATATTGTGACACAGTCAGATTAGGGGTCCCTCTCCTGGGTAGAGGTCTCCTTCCTTACACACACAGCAGCTGGGAAACAGTACGCCAGTCTGGATTCGAGTACAAGCTGGTCGGCGCCAGTCTTTATTGTACAACGTCAGAAATAACATAAAGAAAACATAAACACAAATCCTAGCCCTGTCGGGGCTCTAACTTCACAAGTGGTTCCCTCACTACCAGAACCTGGCAGGGCCTAATGCCCTCACCAGCAACAAAAGCACAGCACAACACTCACGGATAGATTTTCAAGTGTCTCTGAGCAAACTCCCTGTCTGCTCTCCCAGGTGAGACACTCAGCCCTAAACACTCTAGGCTTATATTAGCCACTCTCAGGTGGAAACCCTAACAAGCCTGTTACCAGGCTGCGAGAACCAAAACCTGGAGTGGCCGTGGGTGGAGCCCTCCCTCTCCTCTCACCCACAACTCCCAGGTCCCAAACCGGCTTTTCAAAAAGCCGAAACTCAAGCCTGCTACACTGCAGACTTTCTCCTGGGGGTTTAAAACACATAAGACAGGAATCTGGGACAAATGTACCTGCCACAGACCACTTTACCAGTGATCCTATCACAATATATATATATATCATTTGTCCATTCAAGTACTGGGAGCATTAGACTAGCCGTGTAACAACAATGACAGATGTAGCGCAAGATAGCATGATGTCAATCATTAGCCATTGCATCCCTGGCGGGTCTGCGTCGATCCAGCCAGAGCGCAGCCTCCCGCGGAGTTGTGAAGAGTTTGGTTTCACCATCAGCAACTACTTGGAGTTTAGATGGGTATAACATGGCATATGAAATATTAAGATCCCGTAGACGCCTTTTAATTGGGAGAAATTGGGCCCTGTCCTTTTGTATTTCCATAGCAAAATCCGGGAACACTGAGACACGAGCCCCGTTCCATTGTAATGGACCACTAGTGCGGGCCAATCTGAGGACAGAGTCCCGGTCGCGATAGTGCAGGAACTTAGCTATTAGAGTACGCGGCGGCGCCCCAGGCGGCAAGGGTCTAGTAGGCACCCTGTGAGCTCTCTCAATTGAAAAATATGGTAAGAAAGAAGTAGAGCCAAACATGTCAGACAGCCATTTTTCCAGAAATTTTTCGGGGTTAGGACCCTCCTCCTTCTCTGGCAACCCCACGAATCGGATATTATTTAGCCTTAGGCGACCCTCCATGTCAGACATTTTCCTCTGTATGGAAAGAAGCTGTGAATCCATAGAGTCAACTCGGACACCTAAAGGTGCTATCTTATCCTCCAGGGTTGAAGTGCGGGTTTCCACCTCGCCGACTCTCTCACACACACACACTGCAGGTCATGGTGTATAATTGATAGATCTGACTGCACTTTTCCATTTTTTTCTGACAGCCTAGTCTCACAAGCTGTCACTGCCTCAAGAACTAGTTGAAGCGCAGCGTCTGATGGCTCAACTGAGGCCGCCGACTCTGCTGGGGATGCAGGAGCGGAGCTATCTCCCCGTGCAGTAGAAGTGGACTGAGCAGGGGGTACCCTGGAGAATTTCTCCAATTTTGCAACAGCAGCAGAATTTTTCCCCATCATTAGAGTGTATATGAGAGGGGCTGATCATATATTACTGTATAGAGCTGAGAAGTAGTAATGTAGAGGAGTATATAAAAGGTGTCTCTCTTTTTTATATAGATGATACAGATGAGAACTGTAACAGTACTAGCAGTGTCAGGAGGTATGGAGCATAAGAGGCTGGTCCCGCCTGCATAACTCTGTGCATGTGCTGTAGCACTGCACTGCAGTAGAAGCACCAGGACTGGGGCCACTTTAGAGAACAGAGGGGATTATTCCTACCCTCTGCCACTTCAGGGAGACCACGTGAAGGAGCACCACTCTGCCGCTAGCCGCCGGGAAGGAGCGCCTCCAGTTAGATACCAGCCGCTGCCGGGACTCCGCACATGCAGGGAAGATGGCGCCGGCGTGACACACAGGCAGGCCCCGTCTCCTTTCACCTCACCCCGCCGGGTAAGACAGCCCTCGCAGCCGCTACCAAGCCGGTCACAGTAACCACCGCTAGCCAGGCACCGCTATGGGATCCCGGGGGAGTCGTCAGGATTTCAGTGCCGGATATATGGGTCCGGAGAGCACACCAAGATGTGTGTTACCTCATGCTCTCCGTGGCCACGCCCCCCAAATAGCAACTATACTTTATATGGTTCCTATTTCCCCTCACACAGATTCAACTTTTATTTTCTCACTTGTGGTGTGGCTAACACGCACACACAAAAAATTGTTTTGATTTTCACACTGGTGGTGTGGCTAATACACAATTACGCACACACAAAAAATTGTTTTTCTATTCTCACTGGTGGTGTGTCTAACACGCACACACAAAAATATTATTTTTATTTTCACACTGGTGGAGTACACACAAAAAATAGTTTTTATTTTTTCATTGGTTTTGTGGCAGGTTAACACACACACTAAAAATTAGTTTTTATTTTCACACTGGCGGTGTGGCTAATACGCAATTGCGCACACACAAAAAATAGTTTTCATTTTTTCAGTGATGGTGTGGCTAGTACGCACACACAAAAAATTGTTTTTAGGCTCAATGAGGCCCAGGTGGGATGGAGAGACCATGGAGGTCCTGGGGATGGAGAGGCCCAGGGGGTCCTGGGGATGGCGAGGCCCATGGGGTCCTGGTGAAGGAGAGACATGGAGGCCTGGAGATAAAGACACATAGAGCCTGGAGAACCACAGGGGGGCCTAGGGATGGAGACATTGGGGGGCTCTGGAGTAACAGGGTAGCCTGGAGAGACACAGAAGTTTGATCAGGGAAATTCAAATTTTTCCTGCACAAAAACTTCTGTTACTACAGTATATATTATCTGGTTATGATGATGACAGGGGTTATATTTCTATGTAAACAGGCATCTTCCAGAAAATGTGATCTCAATGGTGGGAGCCGCAGGGTTACTAAAGTTTATCCTGCGGCTCCCACCATTGACTTCAATAGTGGAAACGGCTCGTTTATTGGCTGAGAGGCGGGGCCTGACCTCTCTCAGCCAATGAATGCACAGACACGGAGCTTCAAAGGATGAAGCAGCGTCTGTGCGCTTCATTCGGGAAGGAGTAATCATTCTGGTTAGACTGATTACTCCTTAATGCGATGGTCGGGTTTTCGTTTTCTTATTTTAACCCATGGATGCCTACTGAAGAAAGGGACCACTGGAGGTAATATAGGTGAGTATTGTGTGAGTGTGTGTGTGTGTATATATATATATATATATGTATATATGTATGTATTAAACTTATACTTTGTAAGGTGTGTGTGTTTCTTGTAACATTTCTTTACATGTGAACTACAAGTTCCAGTGGGCCCTTAATACCCCACATGCTGGTACTTGTGGTTCTCCAAGTACCAGCATGCGGGGGAGGCTTGCTGGGACCTGCAGTTCTACTGGAAATACAATGTTTATTTATATCTATTTTTATACAACACCTACACAATCAACCCGCCACCCACCGCCCAGGGGTGGCGGGGATAGCCCCGGGCTATCAGCCCAGGCTAGGGGTGCCCTAGAGAGGGAGACCCCTTTTTCTGAAGGGGTCTCCAACTCCCCAGGGATCCCTGGCCTGGGCTGACTAACGGTCAGGGCTGATGCTGCGGCTGCCGGGCCCAGTGATAGGGCTCCCCTGGCTGTGGCATCAGTCCCCCATTAGAAAAGGTCCAGGGCTGGTTCTGGATCTTACACGGGGACCCTACACAATTTTTTCCCTGTAAATCCAGGACCAGCCCTGCTTCCCTTAGCCCAGTGCTGGTCGTACTAAGTATAGGGAGACCCTACATCATTTTTTCCCTGTACTTAGTCAACCAGAACTGGGTTTCAGCACTCCGGGGCTGGTTATGATTTGGGGGGGAACCTCACGTCAATTTTTTTCTAATTTTAACTTTCTTTTCTGTTTACAGCCAGATACATGCAGGCATCTCACTGATGTCTGCATGTATCTGTGTCAATCCGACCTGCTCATGCTCAAATTGAAAGCATGTAGCAGGTCTATTGTATTGGGGATTTGAAGTTCGATTTGAAGTCCGATTTTGAGGTCGATTTCAAATCGAATGATAGTAAATAAGGGTTTTGTGTGTTGGGCTATATAAATGTACCAATGTTTTTCTGATGGTCGATTTGAGGCGATTTGAGTCCAAATTCGATTTGAAGTCCGATTTTACATTCGATTTGGCCTTTAGTGAATACCCAAAAGAAAAATCGAAGCCAAATCGAATGAAAATCGCACCTCTAATCACTCAAAATGCCAAATCGACCTTTAGTAACTTTACCCCTATATATACATATAAACTTTAAATAGTATATATTTCTATTATCATTCATACAACCTGGTATTAGATGTGAGGAGGAATGCCTATGTTAGTAGTTATAGTATAGGTCCTTCAGTTTAGTCTGTAACTTATCTATTATACTACAACTCTGTTACCACAGGCTACTTGTTATTATACAATGGTGAAGAAATGCACTTATTTGTGTTTCAAGTAGTATAATTTTGTGTTAATGGTAATACATAAATGTCTACTAAACTTACCCGCATAGAGGGCCGGGTCTACTATTAGGCAGTTTAGGCAGCAGCCTAGGGCGCCGGCCACTGGAGGGCACTGCTTAGTCAGCCTAACATAAAAATGAAAGATGTCTCTGCATTCTGGTATCGGCAGCTGCTGGTCCTATCAGCAGCAGCTTTTCGCCTGTTGTCTGGACTGGCTACAACCGCAGCACTGACATGTCATGTGCTGTCAGTCACTCTGCAGCCAGCCCAACTTCCTTCCTTCCATCCACTGCTGCTGCTGCCTCCTCCTTTTCCCTCTATCAGAGAAGGCTTGTCGACAATCTGGCTGCCTCTTCCGGGAGGAGGCAGCCATTTCGGCATAACGGTGGGGGGAGAAGGGTGGCGTGACTCTGTTTCTAGGGTGGGACAAGGGGCATGACTGTGTTATCGCTTCATCGCGGCCCCGTCCCTGCTACGCATTTCAAAGATTACCGGCATTGTGTAGCCGGGGGCGGGGCCACGATGACGCGATTCAGTACAAATAGCGTCATCAGTTCCCCCGACCCAGCCACTTTGAACAGGTAATAGCGAACGCCAGCGGGGGAGTGGAAGAGGGTGGGTTGCGCTGGCATGGGAGTCTTGCCCTCTTTTTCGGGGGGTCGGGAGTGACACACGATTTTCGGGAGGCTCCCATCCATTTCGGGAGGGTAGGCAAGTATGCATCAGAGCCTCCAAGCCAGACAGAGAAGCTCCGCCTCCCAGAGGAGACAAGGAACTGTACAGAGCATATTGCTGAGAGTGATAGGCAGCCTTTACTCAGTTTACTGGTGGTAAGCGCTGTGTAGAGTGGAGTACTTGCAATAATTAACTTTTGTTTACTCCAAAACTGTGTCCCTGATTGCTCCCTTCCCCCTCCATGCTGCTGTATGCTGAGAAAGGCACACACAAGGTTATTGAGGGATGAGTGCTCCCAAACACAAGTGTGCTGACATGTGGGGAATGTAGCATGACAGACAGTGGAGGAAATGTAGGTCTCTGCATCTCTCCTGCTGGCCTGGTACTGTGAACCTGATTCAGACCCGCTCGCTAGGATGCGTTCGCATGCAGCCAGCTGATTGTTTGCAGTCTGCGCATGCGTACGCATCGTAATGCGCGTGCGTGAACCAGTGCGAGTGATCGGAAAGCATTCGATCGCTGCGCATAGACTGCCTGGCTGAATGAGTGACAGGAGAAGCCATATGTGGGTGGTGACAGGGGCTGGGCACTAGAAACGGGGGAGTGGAGGTGCGAACGCAGGCATGCCTGAGTGTCTTAACGCCATTTCAGAGACGCGCATAATTAAGAGGCAGCATCATTGTACACGTCACTTGGTAGTATTTCACACTGAAGCACTCGCAGTGCTTGCGGCAAGGTATGGTCAATCACAAGTGCTGCGATAGCATCTTATGGTGCTCGATGTTACCGATGGTTGCATGCACTTCCTGGATATGACGTGCATTGGTGGGCATCTGCATACACAATGCGATCGCATGCTAAGATATAGTGGGCGTGCTAATGCCTTGCCGTGCGATCACCTGCCTTGCCGAATTTGCATACGCATCTAGCGAGCAAACGCATCTAGTGAGCGGGTCTGAATCAGGTCCTGTGTCTTCTTCCTGCAGCTAGAGAATGTGTTATTTGCACAACTGCACGTTTCAGTGAGGTTACCATTGTGATGCACTTAATTTGTATACTAAGGCCTGTATTCAATTGCATGCCAGAGTTGTCCACATCATCTCCAGTTTTGCATCCGGAAAAGTATTGCGCTCGTCACCGCAATTCGTCTGTTTTGCACAATTGGTGAAGAATAGCATTTAGCTGTTTTTTTGGGGAAAAATAAGTAGTCCCAGCAAATTTAGGGTACATGAAAATGGGTATAAGCATTGTTAAAAACTTAAAAAACGCACCTTCAGCAAGCACCTGTAAACAAAAAAACAGCTTGGGCATACTTGGGGGACCACCTGGAGTCTATTTCGCTGGTTTTTAAGTTTGTCCCCCAACTTTGTTTCTCCCCCCCCAAAAAAAACTAAAGTACTTTTTTGGGGTGATCTAAAGACTTTTTTACACTTTTTTTTGATGCAGTTTACCTTTGGGGTGTTGTCCCAAGGCTGCAGGGGTGTTCCCGCAACTTTGCACCCCAAACCCCCAAAACTGCACTTTTTTCCGCCTCCTTTCAGAGGTGAATCTTGTCCGCTGGTTACAAAGCGCAGACTTTTCGCACCGGCGGAAACTCTTTGCAATTGAATACTGGGAAAAGGTCTCGCCTGGCGAAATGTCATCATCGCCGATCTCGGATTTTCGCTGGCAATTGAATACGGCCCTATGGGGTAAATTTACTAAAGTGAGAGTTTTTAGAAGTGAGTTTTAGAAGTGATGTTGCCCATAGCAACCAATCAGATTCTAGCTATTATCTCCTAGAAGGTGCTAGTTAAATGTGAAGTAGAATCTGATTGGTTGCTATCGGCAACATCACTTCTAAAACTCACTTCTAAAAACTCTCACTTTAGTAAATTTACCCCTAAAGGTCAGAACAGTATGCAAAAAGCATTGTATTATACAGTGTTCTCATAGTCCATATACAGGAAAATGGGTTTATCATAAAGACATTTTGCCATTTGCCAATGTACTGTATATGAGCCTAGAGGGGGACAGGAGGGTGTTTGTGAGCAGTTGAGCGGATGGGGGTTTGGGAGAGCAGGGGAGGTATTGCATAGCTTTGCCTAAGGCGCCTAGAAACCTTGCACCGTCCCTGCCCGCATATGTTATAAAACAAAGTATAAAAACTACCTAATTGTGTGAATATTTACCTTTAACACCATGGTGTTTTGGCAAAGTCCTGTAAGGAGAGAAGAGACGGAAGAGTTACTTTGACTATAAAAAAAGATAAAGAATATTTTGCAGTACTATTCTAACTTCCTATTCTTAGGGTCTACCCAAGCAGGCCCTTGTTCTAACTAAATTTACTTAAAGCTTGGGTAGAGGCACTACATTAATATACCCTAGTATTGGAAAGGGTTACACTTAGGAGCTTATCGCTACAGTGCACTGATCGTTGCTCTAGGACTATAGAGACCATCATGCAATGCAAGTTCACCATGATAACGGCTCGCAGGACCCTACTCACACTTAATAGGAGTAAGCCTAGCATAGACACCTTGCTATTCCCTGTACTACACACACACACACACACACACACACACACACAAACCCCTGCAAGTATTATGTAGGAATAAATAAACCAAGAAAAAAATTCAAGAATGCAAAAACAAATATACATAACAAACACCACAAACTTAGCTCCATCTGGCCACCCTATGCAGGGCCGGTTCTAGATATTGTGGAGCTCAGGGCAAAAGTTCCCAGTTGCGCCCCTCCCCCCCCCAAAAAAAAAAATAAAAAAAAGAAAGAACTTTATTTAGATGGCGTTCCTCTGCTCGCCCTTCCAGAAAGGGGGCGTATCCTTGCGGAACTACCCCAATTCATCACACTGTGGGGCGCGCCCAGCACTTACGGAGGTGCTGGGCTTCCCCCAAAATCTCCCCTTATGACGAATAATTGCCATGCGCAGTATAGCACCTTACACAGTATGTCTTACACAGTAATGGCCTTTATAACACATTATGCCACACTCATTAATGCCCTGTATAACACATTATGCCACACGCAGTAATGCCCTTTATAACACATAGTAATGGCCTTTATAACACATTATGCAACACACAGTAATGCCCTTTATAACACATAGTAATGGCCTTTATAACACATTATGCAACACACAGTAATGGCCTTTATAACACATTATACGAGACACAGTAAAGGCCTTTATAACACATTATGCCACACGCAGTAATGCTCTTTATAACACATAGTAATGGCCTTTATAACATTATGCGACACACGGTAATGGCCTTTATAACACATTATGCGATACACAGTAATGGCCTTTATAACACATTATGCCACACACAGTAATAACCTGTATAACACATTATGCCACATGCAGTAATGCCCTGTATAATACATTATGCCACATGCAGTAATTACCTTTATAATACATTATCCCCAATTCAAATTACACCACACAGTAGTCCCTTATTCATGTTATGACACACAATGGTGCCCCTTTTACACAATGCCCAAATTAGTGTCCCTTATACACAAGGCCCATAGTAGTAGTGCCCCTAATACAATGCCCACACACAGTAGTAGTGCCCTTTATACAATGCCCACAGCAGTGGTGCCCCTTACACAATGGCCCTAGTAGTGGTGCCCCCATTAGTAGTGCCTCCAGTGGTAATGCCCCCTATAGTAGTGCCCACAGTAGTAATGCCCCCTATTGTAGTGCCCCCAGTAGTAATGCCCCATTAGTAATGTTCCCCAGTAGTAATGCCCCCAATAGTAATGCTCCCCAGTAGTAATGCTCCCATTGTTAATGCCCCCATTAGCAGTGCCCACAGTAGTAATGCCACCTATAGTAGTGCCCACAGTAGTAATGTCCCTTAATAGCGCCCCCAGTAGTAATGCCCCCTATAGTAGTTCCCCCAGTAGTAATGCTCCCCAGTAGTAATCCCCCCATTAGTAATGCCCCTTATAGAAGTGCCCACAGTAGTAATGGCCCCATTACTAGTGCCCCTAGTAGTAATGCCCCCATTAGTAGTACCGCCAGTAGTAATGCCCCCAGTAGTAATGCCCCCTATAGTAATCCCCCCAGTAGTAATGCCCCTATAGTCATGCCCCCAGTGCTGGTGCTTCTGAAATAAAAAATACAAACACAATACTTACCTTAAGCCCAGCTCCTGCTTCCACTGCCATCCAGTCCAACCGCGGCTCCGCGGATCTATGGGAGAGACATTATTGGTGCGTACACACTGGGCGATTAAAGTGGACGACTGAACGATAACGATATCGTTATCGTTCAGTCGTCCACTTTATCGTCCATTTTTAACACAAAAAAGATGAACGATGACGCGCGTTCCCGCGGGTCGTTCGTCATCCTCGTTCATCGGGCTGACATGCAGGCCAACCTGACGACCTCGTCAGGTTGCTGCATGTCAGGGAATGGGTGAGAGAGCCCGGCGCTGAACGATATCGCTAATGATATTGTTCAGCGGCTGTGCTCAATGTCATGAACGACATTGAGCACAGCCTGCCGGGGACACACTAGACGATATCGCTCAGGGAGCATATCGTCTAGTGTGTATGCACCTTATGACGTCCCTCCCATAGTGCTCTCTGCGGGAGCCGGAGCTCAGGAGCGAGCTCCGGCTCCTCGGATCTATGGGAGAGACGTCATGTCGTCCCTCCCATAGTGCTCTCTGCCAGAAGCCGGAGCTCAGGAGTGAGCTCCGGCTTTTGACTGCCGCTGTAGGGAGGGAGCCAAATCTCAGCGGGAGCCCGGCAAATGGAGCCTCCCTCCGGCGGCTTTTTTTTCTGCTGGGTTTTTTTTTTCTTTTGGGACTCAGTTAGCACGCCCCTAGAACTGTCACTGGCCGTATGTACAATACAGACATGACCACGCACATATAGTAACTACAACATCAGACTCCACCCAAACCAGAGCCGTAACTAGACTTTTTGGTGCCCTGTGCCAGAAAGAGCATTGGCGCCCCCCTCATTTTTCAAAGGGACATAATGCACCCAAAAAAGGGCCATGGCTTCATGGGGAAGGGCCAGGGAAGAGATAGGGGAGGCCAGGAGATGCTGAGGATGAAATAAGAGGAAGCTACAAGCAAGAATGATAATAAACAGAAATTTGACATGCCCAAACAGCACCCCCTGACCTGTGGTGCCCTGTGCCATGGCTCCGGCCGCACTACCCTAGCTACGGCCCTGACCCAAACACATGCATAGGCATTACCAATCCCTCCAATCCAGCAACTCATTCAGCAACTAATAAAGCAGTAACTTTAGCACCATAGGTGCATTCCTGCCACACATGGGGATTATTATCAGACACCACTACACACTATACTGTGATGGTTACACCTAGAAGAGGAAGAAATGCTCAGGCTGCATCTTATAATGACCAAATACCAACAGCAACAAAAAGTTCTACTACTATAGGAGGTGTTCATTGTATGTCTTGTCAGTTGCCAGTATGCAGAAGCGGGGCATGTGCTCTGGGCACCATGGCAGCCCCGGAAGAGGGGGGCACTGCCATGGTGCCAGGGCAGTGCTCCACCTCCAATCTCCTGGCAGTCTCTCCACTGTCCAAGTCCAAGACTACTAAACTGGTTGGGCATGGCTCAACAGGTGACGCACATGCAGTTCCCCGATGCCAGAACTATCGTAATATCAGGAGACCTAGAAGGCAGGACACTGTGGAAGCGGGGTAGCTCTGGGGTCTAAGGCCCTCATTCAGAGCCGTACGCTCTGAGCAGAGCGCACGCTCTGAATGAGGGCCGGGCTCCATTTTCATGGAGCGTCCTCCTGGACGCTCGTATAGCTGTGGGTCACCACCCACAGGCTATACGAGCGTGCATTGTGATGCTCGCGATGGTCGAGACCATCGCGACCATCGAATTTGCGAGCCGGAGCCTGCGGTTGAGGTTTTCAACCGCAAGCTCCGGAGTGATTTTGGCTCTATCAGAGCCAAAATCACTCCCACTGACATCACTAGTGATGTCAGTGGGCCGGCTTCTGACGGGAGGCGTTCCCGTGGGAACGCCCCCGTCAGGGAGGCACGCCCCCGGCACGCCCACCAAAGGGGGCGTGCTGTCAATCAACATTGACAGCACGCCCCCTTTGATCGGACACAACGAGCGAAGGACTTTCCTTCGCTCGTCGCGTCTGGCGCATGCGCACGACGGAGCTCCCTCCGTCGTGCGCATGCTCAGTCCATAACATCGACCCACTTGCGAGCGGACAGCCGCTCACGAGTGGGTCTGAATCAGGCCCTAAGTGCTTTATGTTAATCTTGTATGTGATATTTAATCTGGTGTGAGACGAATACAAGTTTCTAAGTACTTTCACTATTGTGCACCCTATTTTCTTTATACTTATATAAGTTGAATGACTAGATTAAAAAAAAAATGTAAATCAAATCAGTATTTAGTATGAGCACCTTTTGCCTTCAAAACAGCTTCAATTCTTCTAGGTAAACTTGCACAAAGTCAGGGATTTTGTAGGATTATAG
Organism: Taudactylus pleione; assembly: GCA_031769625.1. Taxonomy (NCBI): domain Eukaryota; kingdom Metazoa; phylum Chordata; class Amphibia; order Anura; family Myobatrachidae; genus Taudactylus; species Taudactylus pleione. The sequence continues at coordinate 806,088 of JAUIMM010000545.1, forward strand.
TCAGGTGTGTGATTAACCAATCATACCAAACAGGTGATAATGATCATCATTTTCATATGTAGGTTGAAACACTGTCATTAACTGAAACAGACACAGCTGTGTAGGAGGGTTAAAACTGAGTGAGGAACAGCCAAACTATGCTACGAAGGTGAGGTTGTGGAAGACAGTTTCATGTCACAGGTCATACACCATGGCAAGACTTATTCAGCCACATCCAATTAGTATTCAGCCACATCCAATGAGTATAATATAGACTATTATCAGTCACAGCCAGAGGGCATGCAAATAGTGATGATAGGATTTCAGCCACTTTGTATCCTGATGAATTTAGATGGAGAGTGTGTTCCCCTCCGGCAAAGATTAGATATCAAAGCGTGGGATATTAGTGGTCAATCACATCCAATGGGTATATATATAGGTGTTAGTATTCCGTCATAGCCATAAACATGCACATGGCTATGGAGAGATTAGTGTGAATCAGATGTATCATATAGTCACTTTATATCCTAGCATGTTGGATGAAAAGGTACATTACCCTACAATCATTTGTTTTAAAGATCCAATGCGGCTTGTACTGGATTTTCCTAACCTCTACCCCAGTCTGGGGGAGGATAATGAACTCTCCTGGCCAACCAATCAGAGTGGCTGCAGCGCACCTGTTGTGTGTGTTCCGCTATTAGCACCTAGCGGTTCAGGGGTGCTTAGGTCCTCAGGCAGAGGGACCTCTACTCCTGATACACAGCACTCCTAGCCACTCACGATGCCAGTGTAGCTGAAGTGGGCTGTTAACCTCACATTGCGCTGTATCCGGTTTCGGGCTTCCGGTTTGCATTCCACCTGTGGTTCAATGGTCACCTGAGGCATTTCTCCTCCCTATGGTTTTATCAGAGGATGGTTGTCTGTGCATGTTTTTGGCTATGACTGAATACTAACACCTATATATATACCCATTGGATGTGACTGACCACTAATATCCCACGCTTTGATATCTAATCTTTGCCGGAGGGGAACATACTCTCCATCTAAATTCATCAGGATACAAAGTGGCTGAAATCCTTTCATCACTATTTGCATGCCCTCTGGCTGTGACTGATAATATTCTATATTATACTCATTGGATGTGGCTGAATGCTAATATTCTATGCTTTGATATTTAACCTCTGCTACATGGCTTATTATATGTGTTAATTAATATACATATAAAAAATTTTTATATATACCTAAATTTATATATTTAAATTCTATGTAGCCGGATCCGTGCTTATAGATTAATTGTGGCATTAAGCTGTATGTACCATTCAACCTGCACATTGAGTGGTAATACATGTGTCTTTTATGGTTTTTTTATTGTGTAATAAATTGTAATATTTTTCAAACCAACAGCTGTGCATTAGCACTCACATTTTGTATAGATATTTTTAACTTTATAACTTACCTGAACCCCAAAAGCACGTACCGTGGTACAATAGCTACCTAATAAAACAAACCCCAAGTCTAAATTCGCCCCCTACCATAAGTTTTGCCTTCCCAAAAAACTCCCATAGACTATAGCAGAAAAGTGGTCCTAATTGAGAATGTTAGAAAATATGACAGTTGGAACTTTAGATTACTCCCAAATTCTTATGTTTTATGTTTTTGCCCTGAAATTTGGAATGCAGCACCGACCGACAATTCTACCTGCCCATGCCAAATTTCAGTTTGGTACCTCTAATATCTTTTGAGGTGTAGCCGCTTAAACACCCTGCCCCCCCCCCCCCCCCCTCTGGAATTCTCTATGGGAGAATTGCAGTTTTTTACACGCAGCCTTAATATAAGGGCACGACTGTGCCCTTATAATATATATATTGCATCCAGTCCAATCACTCTCTAATGGTTAGCCCAGTCTCTGTGGTAGCTGGCCACACCCCCTCTAGTGGCTACAACTCCTCTTATGTGTACATACCTATTATCTTGGAAGTTGCGGGAGGCTCACGATTTACATACATGGATCAGCTTGGATCCTGAGACTCTAGACCCACTGTTGTCTGCCCCAAAAATCCAAGCAAACTATTAATTATAAAATAAGTCACTGTTTGAAGATATGAAACATGAAATCTCAATATCCTGACTTTCCAGCTGTCAGCTGTAGAATAGTTTTTAATGGACATGTGCGAAACGTAAACATGTAATCCGTGTGCTAAAATCAAGCAGACATAACGCAGAGTTACTATTAAAGCTATATTTGCATTATTTCTTCTTCTGGTGTTTGTAATGAATTTTAGTTTTTTTAATTCAAAAGAGACATGGCAACATAGAGCTGAAATATGTTTTATTATTAATATACATAAAATGATCAGTTGTGTTAAATCATCACCATATTGAAATGAAAAATCAGCACAGCCATTTGATCATAAGTTTGCCCAGGCAATAAGTTCACACAACACTTTCTTTTAGATTCTAAATAGGGCAAACAATTATGTTAGGCTATTCTCCTTGTTCTGTTTTTATTTGTATTATAAAAATGTCCTGCAGAGGCCAGTGTCCTACACTTTTTAGTGTGATGATTAATGTACACATGGGTGTAACCTATACCTCCCAACTTTTCTACTCCTCAAAGAGGGACACTTCGCGCGCCTCTGGCGTGCATGCCCAAAAAGGGGGTGGGGCTTTGCTAGATGGGGCGTGGTTTATCAGAAATGGGGCGGAGCCTTGCAGCAACCCCCGTTTGTCTCATTACAGGGAGGCGTGCCCAGCACTCTCCGAGATGCTGGGCAGCCCCCAGGCTCTCCCTACACAGGTGAACAGATGTCGTGCACATGCGCACGGCATCTGTTCACCTTCTGCATGTATGTATGTATGTATGCATGTGCTTTCCCTAACTCACCCCCCCCCCCTTTACCGTGGGATACTGCGGCCCGTGGGTGGGACAGTCCCAGAAAAACGGGACTGTTCCGCTGAATGCGGGACAGTTGGGAGGTATGTGTAACTAAGAATAAAAGGGACCCAAAGCGACATTTGAAAGGGATTGCAACCCTTCTCAATTTTCCCACTCAACACCTATTTTTCTTCAAAGCCTCCATGGTGCTGTCCCTTTAATCCCTGTTCCTTTACATGCACAAATATACAGTTGTTTTTTTACTTAGTATTATTATTATTGATGTACCTATTACTACTGTTGGGAACCTGCGTTGCACTCAAGAATATTGGGGGCCACTGTCAGCAGGTCCATGATGCGTGTTTTCCAGGTGTTCCTTGGTGTATAAGTGGTATAGATGCCTACGTGACTCACAGCAGAGAAGTCAGTCACCTGGTCACCAGTCTGGGGCAGGTACAGGTAGTACAGTGATACAGGTGTGTTGTTTACAGTGTGCACGCCACCAATTATTGCTGACAGTGTACCATGCATTTTCCCTACAGCTCTTCCAAATGCCAACCCTTGCTGATCCTGCCAAGCCCATAAGATGAGCTCCACCACTCGTGTGGACTGCCAAAGTGATAGGTACTCTAATGAAATCCAAACTTAGGTGTAGAACCGCGTAAGTAAACATTAATTACTGTATGTATGTTTCACTTCCTTTATCCATTTTGAAAAATAATAACATATGCAGAGTTAAAAATCTTGATTGGTGACGTAATCTCATGCAGTCTAAAAGGTGCCTACACACTAGACGACTCGCAAATGATGCGATGTCGTGAACAATTTCCCTTGAACTCTCTCCGGCAGCTCCCCAGCACACGATATGGTGCTTAGAAGTGTCCAATCTGACCAATGATTTAACGATCGATCGTGCATCATTAACAATCTGAAACATGCACAATATATTGTTGGCTTACCAAACACCTGATGATTATCTTAAAGATTTTTGCAAGATATAAATAATGGGCGGGCTAACTAGAGGGTATATAAAGCAGGCACCATTTTAGGTCTGTGCATTTCTGCTCTGTGACTAGTGAGGCTTGGTGTATACCTGCTGAACGTTGTACATTGCTATTGTGCACTGTAATGTTTGTTTGTTTGCCTGACTCAACAAAGTGCTTCTATACTACATTCTATCCTGCATTGTGTGGTGATGGATCCCTGCTAGCTCTGCTAGCCTATGCTGGGGATAAGGTAGTGAAGGAGAGGGCCCAGCAAAGGAGGAGAGCATGCCGGACGAAGGAGTGGCTGCTGCAGAGGGATACTCGCTCTCACATGTCGCTGCTGATGGAGATTAGGGCGAACAATCTGGATGACTACCGCAAATTCCTGCGCATGGATGACACCACCTTCCAGGAGTTGCTGCATCTGGTGACTCCCTACATCCATCCCTGCTGAGGAGAGGCTGGTGGCTACCCTGAGGTTCCTGGCTACAAGAAGGTCCCTGGCTGACCTGAAGTTTAGGTTTCTCATATCCCCTGAAACTTTGGGCGTCATCATCCCTGAGACCTGCAAAGTTATTGTGAAAGTGCTGCAGTAACAGTTTTGTAAGGTAAGAAAAAAAACAGTCCACATTTATTTGTGAAAGAAAAAAAATATATATTTTTTTTTAAATGTAGAAAAAGATTAGTGTAAAAACATTTTAAAACATTTAAATCTTTGTTACCAACATGGCTGCATGTAATCAAACTGTCTTTATGACAAGAATATACAATTTGCTTCCAAACCTGGCTGCATGTAACAAAAAGCTATGAAAATGCAATTTTTGCAATTTATATGCGTATATAATGGTAAAGTGAAATATCAACAAGTTTTATCAGTCCCAATACCTATGCTGCTCTATGATTTATGGTGGGTCGGGCGGAGATTTGAGTAGGTCAAGAAACACGTTGTATAAGTGCAAATTGTTCGCCCGGCCTCCAACAATCTGCCCTTACGTCATGTGTTCAGTGATCGTGTTCAATCATCGATACATATTTTTTGAAGTACCGCGCTAGTAAATGATTATATATGAGAGCTGCTCACTAAATAGAAAACAAGTAATTAAACAATAATAGAGCGCTTGTAGTATATATAAAAATTAAAATAAAAGCAATGTGTAGCACAATACCTGTGTGTTTGTTAAATGTTTAAATAGCCGCTTTTGCTGATGTGAACAGTCCGTATCAAAGAGCGCGCAGGGTTCCGACAGGGCCGGCGGAACCCACTCAGCAGATCCTGCACTGCAGGGAGGCGCCAGGCTGGAGAGACGCTCTCCCTGCAGAGCTGCTGAGTCCTCTGTTTCTGCTGCCGGCTGCGCCTGTCAAACTGTATGACAGGCAGCGGCAGCCCAGTGTAGACAAAGTCAGAGCGGCTTTTAGCGCTATTCTGAGCGTTACCTGCTGTTGAATGCAGGCAGGCTCACTGTCAGTCATAAGCAGCTCAGTGTCAGTCGTTCTCCCTGGCCGGGTCTCCCCCTTCATCCCCTATGCAGCAGCGCTCTCTGCGCCTGTGAGACCTCCTGTTAAATGCCTGCCTGAGCTGCTCCTCCAGCGGCGGCCGGCACTGCCGCTCTTGTATTCAAATGGCCGGGCCTCCCCCTTCCGCGCTGCACGCTTCTAGGCTGCGGGGAGAGTCAGGCGCAATGTACTCAGCCGGTTCTGCACTGGAGAAAAGGGCAAGGCTGGAAAGGCGCTGCCACTGCATACTCTATTTGCCAGGTGCCGCTGAGATTTTGTTACCAGCAGGCGCCCGGCAGCTCCTTCCCTGCAGCAGCAGCCAGAGCCTGGAGATCAGTCCTGAGCTCCGCCGTCTAGTTCCTGCAGTGGAGCCCAGCGTGAGGACCGAGGACGGAGCAGTTGGACAGCAGCAAGTGCAGTAGCAGGGCTTCAGGTAAGTATAGTATTGTGTTGTGAGTGTCAATGTCTTTATGTGTAAGGGGAACTACTACTGGCTGGGGGCATTACTACTGGGGGCATTATGTGTATAAGGGCCACTACTACTGTGGGACTTATGTACAAGGGGCACTACTGTGGGCATTGTGTATAAGGGGCACAACTGTGTGTTGTAACACTACTATGAGTGGTGTGAATAAGATTGTGCTACTGTGTGGCGTAATTTGAATTGGGGATCACGTCCTTTTCATGAGACCACTCCTGTTGTACACCATGCGCCAAGGAGCACACTGTCCCTTTGTAAAAAACTGGAAGGAAGTCCGCAAATTTATAGTTTGCAGGAGGGCGCCAAACACCCTAGCACCAGCCCTGGGTTCCGTTCATGCCAGCTATTAGACTGCTCTGGAGGTAGCAGCCTGTGATGTTTTCTAACTGTCCTTATTGCTGCCTACCTTCCATTCGGTGCTACGCTTGCCACCAGCTCATTCTCTCTTATGTCCATCCGCTCCGTCGGCTCGCTGATGCTTGTTGATATGGTGCTATGACGAGACTTAGAGTGTATGTGTTCAATCAGCATCAGAAGCACCATATAGCATAGAGTAGCTATTTGGAAAGACAAAACTTGTTGATAATTGGGCAACAACAGCAATACAAATTTTTAGAATAAATTATCCTTTTCTGGAATATGCGTAAACAGTAGTGAAAGTCAATTATCAACAAGTTTTATCAGTCCCATCAGCTATGCTGCTCTATGATACAGTGGCGTAATTATAAATTTTGCTCCCCCTGCCAAAAAAGTTTCAGACGCCCCACCTGGCCATAAAACAAACACACCCAAAGATGATGTTTAAGGTGTGTGGTTTCAAGATACAGTAATGTCCCTTATGACACAATAAGTAATGCCCCTTATAACACATTATGCCACACCGTAATGCCCTTGTAACAAATTATGCCACACCTTAATGTCCCTATAAAACACATTATGCCACACCGTAATGCCCCTTACAACACATTATGCCACAAAATAATGCCACATATAACACAATGACACAGAGTAATGCTCTTATAACAAATTATGCCACATCATACCCCTTATACAGTGCACCCTGTAGTAGACCTCCTGTAGTTGTGCCCCTTATGCAATGCCATCTGTAGTAGTGCCCCTTATGCAATACCCTCTGTAGCAGTGCCCATTATGCAATACCCCCTGTAGCAGTGCCCATTATGCAATACCCCCTGTAGCAGTGCCCCTTATGCAATGCCCCCTGTAGCAGTGCCCCTTATGCAATGCCCCCTGTAGCAGTTCCCCTTATGCAATGCCCCCTGTAGTAGTTTCCCTTACGCAATGCCCTCTGTAGTAGTGTCCATATGCAGTGCCCCCTGTAGTTGAGCCCACATGCCATGCCCCCTGTACTTGAGCCCATACGCCATGCCGCCTGTAGTTATGCCCATGTCATGCCCCCTGTAGTTGAGCCCATATGCAATGCCCCCAGTAATTGAGCCCATATGCCATGCCCCCTGTAGTTGTGCCCATACACCATGCCGCCTGTAATTGTGTCCATATGCCATATCTCCTGTAGTTGTGCCCATATGCAATGCCCCCAGTAATTGAGCCCATATGCCATGCCCCCTGTAGTTGTGCCCATATACCATGCTGCCTGTAGTTGTGCCCATATGCGATTGCGCCTGTAGTTGAGCCCATATTCCATGTCCCCTGTAATTGAGCCCATATGCCATGCCCCCTGTAGTTGTGCCCATATGCCGTGTCCCCTGTAGCTGAGCCCATATACCATGTTCCCTGTAGTTGAGCCCCCCCCCCCGCCAGTACTTACCTGACTCGCCGCCATCCGGGCCATCCCTCGCGCTGCCGCGCTGACTGGATCTAACATGATCCAGCAAGCGTGGCCGCGCAGGCTCCTCAGCGTGCGGGTGACGTCTCCCGCGCACTGCATGACTGGGAACGCTGGCCTCTGAAGCGATCAGAGGCTTCCTTAGCCTCCAATCACTTCAGAGGCCAGCGTGCTCAGTCATGCAGCGGTGAAGCAACGGTCCCCGGTGCCCCCAAGCCACTGCGGGGGCCATAGTTACGCCACTGCTATGATATATGGTGGGTTTGCCGCAGATTTGAATAGGTTAAGAAACACGTGGAGTAAGTGCAAATTGTGGTCCCAGCTTCCAACAATATGCCCTTATGTCATGTGTTTAGTGACCATTATGTCATGTGTTTAGTGACCATGTTCAATCAGCATCAGAAGCACCATATAGCATAAAGTAGCTAATGGGAAATATAAAACTTGTTGATAATTGGGCAAAAACAGCAGTAACATTTTTTTTTCTGTAAGGATGAGGCGGACGGATAAGTTGGTGGGGGGAGTGGGGTGTGATGGGGTGGAAGCCATATCAGAGGTTGGAGGGGCAGGTGGGTAGGGGATGAGGGTCAGCTATGTATGTGTGGGAAGACAATTTTAATTTTTTTTTCCCCGGATGACCAGGTCATAAAGCAGATGCTCAAATTTAATTTGAACCTCTGGCTTCATCTGCCTCATGGAACTGCTAATATGTGTAGCAAGGTGATCGACTTGGTGGAGGAACAAGAAGTCGTCTGAGGACTGGGAGGTCTGCGGCTGCTTCCTACCCTGCCGACAACTTCTCTCCTGTGGTGCTGGTGGTGGGCATGGAGGCTATGATACTTCCCCCTCGCTTTACCCGATAAGGCTTCGGGCCTGATTTAGAGCCGCTCGTTGTTTGACAATTGGGCTTGCTAGAGACCCTGTGGTAGGGTCTCAGATCTTGCAAGCCCGAGTGGACTTCCTGCTACGAGTGATGTCAGTAGGGCCGCCCACAAATGCACAAACAGTAGGGCCCCCTCCCCGCCTACAAAACGGGGCGAGCTGTCAATCAACATTGACAGGTGCCCCGTCTTGTATCGAGACCCGTTAAGACGAAGCTGCCGTTGTAGTACGGGTCTCGCGCATGCGCACGCCAGAGGCGGCGCATGCGCAGTCGGGGACCATCGACCCTGAATCAGGCCCTTAGATCAGGAGCCAACTCCAGTTTTTGGGTGGGAGTCTGTTGATAAAAAAACATATCCACATAGCCCCACCTGCCATCAACGGATCTTACTATTATAATTATATGGGGTACTTCAATATCGTTCTCATGGCGGTGGCAAATGCCATTTCCGAATTTGCTTGTGGTTGTTGGCAAGAATGGCCATGTTCGGATTGTGGGTCCTTCAAACAGACGACATTCTACGAGAGGCTCACCTCCAAGACGCTAAACTTGCCGACTGTGGAGGAAACCAAGCACGGCCTAAATTTTGTCTGTGTGGCTGTGTTCGCACTACACGAGAATATCACGAAGCCATATGTGCAAAGGGGCCTGACCATAGAGATTCAGTTACAATTACAGGCTTTCCAGGGCACATCGTATTGTGGAGAACGCCTTTGGAATTCTCAGCAAGCGCTTCCGCATCTTCCACAACTCAAACAGGCGAAAAGTGCTGTCAGATTTGGGGAAATCAACCTGACAACCCCCAAAAGTTGCACTGACATGGGGGATCACTATGGATACCCCCTAATAGCCATACTGAAGGTATTTGGGGTGCTTAAATGCTCTCAATTGCTGCTATTTAGCGTCTTTGCACAAGTGGTGAAGAATAGCATTTAGCAGGTTTTTTTTGGCTACAATAAGTAGTCCCGGCAAATTTGGGGTACATGAAAATGGTTAAAAATCGCCAAAGTGTGGTTTTACATTTTTTTTAAAATGCATCTTCAGCAAGCATCTGCAATAAAAAAACAGCTTGGGCATACTTGGGGGACCCCCTGGAGTGTATTTTGCTAGTTTTTATCTTTGTCACCCAACTTTGTTTTTTTTTTTGCCCCCAAAACGAAAGTACTTTTTTGGGGTGTTCTAAAGTATTTTTTTTATTTTTTTGACGCAGTTTACCTTTTTACCTTTGGGGTACTGTCCAAAGGATGCAGGGTGGTTTTCAGAAGTGTATACCCCAAAACCGCAATTCTGCACTTTTTTCTGACCCCTATTCATAGGCGAATCTTTTCAGCTGGTTACAAGGCACAGACTTTTCGCACCGGCGAAAAGTCTTTGGAATTGAATACAGGGAGAAGTTCTCATCTTTCACCGAAAACGGCTTTACGCCGGCAATTCACAACGGCCCTTAATGTTGAGTTAAGTTATGTAATTATATTTAAATGTTGACTTGTTTTTGGGGGTTTAAAATAAAGTTTTAACTGGTTTACTTCCATCTTTTTAATATGTCTCTAATTGCATTATGATGTTTATTTAAAATAAAATATTTAAATACACTTTTTGGGGGTCAGTAGTCAACAAAATACATTTTGTGGTCAGGGTTATATACATGATAGGGGCTGGCACACATTGGTGGTCAGTGGATCCTACCATTCTTTTATACACAGTGGTGGTCATGGTTATATACACGATAAAGGGTGGGCACACATTGGTGGTAAGCAGCACTTAGAATGCGATCGGGTGTGCTAGCTGCTGCACATCCTGCTCCTTGAATGCAGGATGCTGCACAAAATGGAGATGGGAAGTGTCCAGCGATATGTCAGTCAAGTGACGCAGATCGGACGATAGATCGTTAGTGCCAAAACATGAACGATCTGCACAAATTCTTGTAGGAGATTGCCAGGTCTTGCCTGCTGTAGGGAAGATCTGAGAATACGATGGGTGATGCGTGGGTACGCGCACGTTATTGTTTGTGGACACTACACGATTTGCACTTATTTGCATGATTTGTCGTTCAGATGTGTCGAAAACGTGCAAAACGTGCAAAATATCATCTAGTGTGTACGCACCTTAAGACTGACAGTCGTACGGATTTAATCAAGTAGTAGGAAAGAAGCCCTTATCTGCACGGGTATATTTGTCTTATTGGTTATAATCTTGAAAGAAATATAAACCCCTACGATTAATTTTTTTTTTATTGAGACAATGTGTATATATCATACGAGACATATTTTTTGTTTCATACAACATTCAATTTAGAATCATACATAACAAAATATGATACAAAAACAAATTCTATTTGTATAATTTACAATTACACAGTTTAAAATATAACTTTCAAACTGAAAAACAAATCTTCAGTTTTGTCTTTTACATTTATCTATTTAATATAATAAACCAGTACAAATTTATTGTTTAATGTGTAATTTTTTTTTTTAAAAAATTCTTTTCCTGGGGACCCGGAGAGAGAAACAACCAAACTATCTCTCTAAATAATATTAATAGGAGGATCACATACCGCTAATCTTGTGAGATACCATGTGGTATTTCTCAATCTATGGTGTATTTGTTTTCTTGTGGTAAGTGGAAGTGTTTCTATGTACGTTTCCCATAATGAAAAGAAACGTCCACCTTTTTTTCTTTTTGTATCATGGTCTCTACCCAATGGTCTCTACCCAATCCATTTTGAAAATTAAATATAATTTTGTCATAAACAGAGACCATTGGGGAGGTGAGCTATCCAACCAACCCTGCAGTATAAAAGGAAATTGTGCAGCGCTAATAAAATGTATACAATTTATTGATAGTATAACAGTATATAGCAATAGTAAACAATGATAACATAAATATATAATAAAAAGAAGGAGGTGGTTTTCCTTGGTGTATGGTACTTATCATTTGGACATTTGTAAGGATCTATACTAGAGCACCGAATCGGACTTGGGACGTATTTTCCGGTTCCAGCATTGACTGCTTAGAGGTATATCCTTGTGTTGGAAGTTCGCCGGTTGTGACACCATCGCTAATTTTAGGATCCTCACGTATCTGGATTTAAGCTGGTAAAACCATTTCCCTATTATTGGATCCACAAATTTTACTCCAGTTCTTCTTGAATGATATTTTCATCAGTGTCCATTTCTCATAATATTGCTGCAGCAATTAAGTGCCTACAGGGTTTATTTATCATGCATGATATTTTAAAGAAATTTTTTTGTGTCACTTGACCTTTCGAATGAAATGTACCTGTGAATCCTTCTTTTTATTATATATTTATGTTATCATTGTTTACTATAGCTATATACTGTTATACTATCAATAAATTGTATACATTTTATTAGCGCTGCACAATTTCCTTTTCTATTGCTAATCTGGAGGCTGACTACCTCCGTTCTGCAGCTGCTAGGAAAAATCACTCATCACAGCGCCCTTTTTAATATTTCTTTATAGTTTTTTTCTCAATCCTGCAGTTTGGTTTTCCTGCCTGCTCCGCTCATAATCAACAGTACTTTCTTACTATCTGAGGTCATACATTGTTCTGGGTCAAAAACCCCCAATATTGCCCACTCAGGAGTAAAAGGGACATAATTTACAAAATTTGTTTCTGCATATCTACGTATCTGATGCCAAAAAATTTTAACTATTGGGCATGCCCAGAGACAGTGAAAGTTATCTGCTTCTTCCTGTTGACATCGTGGACATAAATGATTATTAGATTATCCCATTTTGAAATGCCTAATTGGGGATAACTATACATTGTGATAAATATTTATGAAGAGTTCAGTATACATACTGGCTGGCAAAGTTTTTCTAGAGAACTCCAATGCCTTTTCTAACCTCGGAATCGTCAGATTTGGGAAATGAATTAACCATTTAGCCATACCTCCAGAGATTGTGGAATAGTCTACTATATCTCTTAAGAAAGCATAATGAACTGAGATAGCTCTGCGCTGTGGTACCTGATAAGACAGATAAGTGTCCAACGTGTTATCCCAAATTATTTGAGACCTCCGTATATGTAAGCACGCGTTTTTCCTCTATTGAAACCAATGATTTAATATTGGTTATACCTGCCAAACGCCATAGTGTAAAATGGTGAGCAGCCATGCCATCAAGGAAACTGGGATTACAGATTAATGGGAGATGAGTGTGATAGGCGTTTAATCCAGCCTTATGTCGTAAAATATGCCATATCTTTCGAGTTGTCCACAATAGCGGATTCGATTTATATATCGCAGATATTTCTAGATCATGTTGATGAAGAAAACTAATTAGATCACTTTCTCCCTATGATTAATTTAATCTGGTGGTATTTACCATTGTAATTTTTTAAAAAGAAAAGAGATTGCTATCGCTGACAATTGCTACAAAATAGAGACAAAGAGAAGAGAATTGTCATTAATTGATGCACATTTATTAAAATATAATTTTTATTGTATGTTAATAAAAATATAACCTAAGGAAACAAAACAGTGAAATATAAAAGAAAGTATATGTGTGCTGTAATTGTTTATACTGATTTAATAAGACAGGATTATTCCCTGACACAGCAATTATACCTGCACAATGAAAGTGCAAGCCCAGGGCTACCATTACATAGCTGCCTAGAGAGACTTGATCAGGTGAGCGCTACAGAGTCCCCTCGCCCCCAACCACAAAGTGCCCGCATGCAGCACAAGGATCCTGCCACTAGGCCTGTGCCTGAAGAGTTAATATAAGGTTGTAACTAGGGGTGAGCGGGTTCGGATTTCTGAAATCCGAACCCCCCCGAGCCCCCCCGATCCGAGTCCGATCCGAGTCAGGCTCGACTTTTCCCGCCTGACTCGGATCTGAAATCGAGGCAAAACGTCATCATCCCGCCTTCCGAGTCTCGCGGGTTTTGGATCCTATATAAGGTACCCGCGTCGGCGCCATTTTCTCACTCGGCTGTGGACAGTGAAGAGGGAGGGTGGGAGTTAGGGCTGTGTAGTGTAGTGTAGTGTAGTGCTGCTGTTGTCCACTACTTCAAAGTCCATAGGGGCTGGCTGTGTTGTGCTGCTGTTGTTAATAGGGGCTGTGTCCACTACTTCAAAGTCCATAGGGGCTGGCTGGACTGTGTTGTGCAGTCAGTTCTCCATAGGGGCTGTGTCCACTCCAAAGTCCTGTGCAGTGTCCCAGTCCTAAAGGAGTGCTGTAGTGTTGTCCAGGGGGTGCTCTGTCCATCAGGGGTGCTCCCCCCAAGTGCTAAAAAAATAATATATTTTCTGTGTTTGTGAATTGTGTGCGCAGTAGCCGCACGTGCATCAACAAAGTAGTGCCAAGCGTGCGCCTGTGTCATAAGTAAAGGGCCGGCTGGCTTGACCGTTAAAGGGTGCTGTAACCCCCGAAAGTACACTCCAGTCCAAACCAAAAAAAAATTATTTTCTGTGTTTGTGAATTGTGTGCGCAGTAGCCGCACGTGCATCAACAAAGTAGTGCCAAGCGTGCGCCTGTGTCATAAGTAAAGGGCCGGCTGGCTTGACTGTTAAGGGTGCTGTAACCCCCGAAAGTACACTCCAGTCCAAACCAAAAAAAAAATTATTTTCTGTGTTTGTGAATTGTGTGCGCAGTAGCCGCACGTGCATCAACAAAGTAGTGCCAAGCGTGCGCCTGTGTCATAAGTAAAGGGCCGGCTGGCTTGACCGTTAAGGGTGCTGTAACCCCCGAAAGTACACTCCAGTCCAAACCAAAAAAAAAATTATTTTCTGTGTTTGTGAATTGTGTGCGCAGTAGCCGCACGTGCATCAACAAAGTAGTGCCAAGCGTGCACCTGTGTCATAAGTAAAGGGCCGGCTGGCTTGACCGTTAAGGGTGCTGTAACCCCCGAAAGTACACTCCAGTCCAAACCAAAAAAAAAATTATTTTCTGTGTTTGTGAATTGTGTGCGCAGTAGCCGCACGTGCATCAACAAAGTAGTGCCAAGCGTGCGCCTGTGTCATAAATAAAGGGCCGGCTGGCTGGACCGTTAAAGGGTGCTGTAACCCCCGAAAGTACACTCCAGTCCAAACCAAAAAAAAATTATTTTCTGTGTTTGTGAATTGTGTGCGCAGTAGCCGCACGTGCATCAACAAAGTAGTGCCAAGCGTGCGCCTGTGTCATAAGTAAAGGGCCGGCTGGCTTGACCGTTAAGGGTGCTGTAACCCCCGAAAGTACACTCCAGTCCAAACCAAAAAAAAAATTATTTTCTGTGTTTGTGAATTGTGTGCGCAGTAGCCGCACGTGCATCAACAAAGTAGTGCCAAGCGTGCGCCTGTGTCATAAGTAAAGGGCCGGCTGGCTTGACCATTAAAGGGTGCTGTAACCCCCAAAGTACACTCCAGTCCAAACCAAAAAAAAAATTATTTTCTGTGTTTGTGAATTGTGTGCGCAGTAGCCGCACGTGCATCAACAAAGTAGTGCCAAGCGTGCGCCTGTGTCATAAGTAAAGGGCCGGCTGGCTTGACCGTTAAAGGGTGCTGTAACCCCCGAAAGTACACTCCAGTCCAAACCAAAAAAAAATTATTTTCTGTGTTTGTGAATTGTGTGCGCAGTAGCCGCACGTGCATCAACAAAGTAGTGCCAAGCGTGCGCCTGTGTCATAAGTAAAGGGCCGGCTGGCTTGACCGTTAAAGGGTGCTGTAACCCCCGAAAGTACACTCCAGTCCAAACCAAAAAAAAATTATTTTCTGTGTTTGTGAATTGTGTGCGCAGTAGCCGCACGTGCATCAACAAAGTAGTGCCAAGCGTGCGCCTGTGTCATAAGTAAAGGGCCGGCTGGCTTGACCGTTAAAGGGTGCTGTAACCCCCGAAAGTACACTCCAGTCCAAACCCAAAAAAAATTATTTTCTGTGTTTGTGAATTGTGTGCGCAGTAGCCGCACGTGCATCAACAAAGTAGTGCCAAGCGTGCGCCTGTGTCATAAGTAAAGGGCCGGCTGGCTTGACCGTTAAAGGGTGCTGTAACCCCCTAAGTACACTCCAGTCCAAACCAAAAAAAAAATTATTTTCTGTGTTTGTGAATTGTGTGCGCAGTAGCCGCACGTGCATCAACAAAGTAGTGCCAAGCGTGCGCCTGTGTCATAAGTAAAGGGCCGGCTGGCTTGACCGTTAAAGGGTGCTGTAACCCCCGAAAGTACACTCCAGTCCAAACCAAAAAAAAATTATTTTCTGTGTTTGTGAATTGTGTGCGCAGTAGCCGCACGTGCATCAACAAAGTAGTGCCAAGCGTGCGCCTGTGTCATAAGTAAAGGGCCGGCTGGCTTGACCGTTAAAGGGTGCTGTAACCCCCGAAAGTACACTCCAGTCCAAACCAAAAAAAAATTATTTTCTGTGTTTGTGAATTGTGTGCGCAGTAGCCGCACGTGCATCAACAAAGTAGTGCCAAGCGTGCGCCCGTGTCATAAGTAAAGGGCCGGCTGGCTTGACCGTTAAAGGGTGCTGTAACCCCCGAAAGTACACTCCAGTCCAAACCAAAAAAAAATAATTTTCTGTGTTTGTGAATTGTGTGCGCAGTAGCCGCACGTGCATCAACAAAGTAGTGCCAAGCGTGCGCCTGTGTCATAAGTAAAGGGCCGGCTGGCTTGACCGTTAAAGGGTGCTGTAACCCCCGAAAGTACACTCCAGTCCAAACCAAAAAAAAATTATTTTCTGTGTTTGTGAATTGTGTGCGCAGTAGCCGCACGTGCATCAACAAAGTAGTGCCAAGCGTGCGCCTGTGTCATAAGTAAAGGGCCGGCTGGCTTGACCGTTAAGGGTGCTGTAACCCCCGAAAGTACACTCCAGTCCAAACCAAAAAAAAATTATTTTCTGTGTTTGTGAATTGTGTGCGCAGTAGCCGCACGTGCATCAACAAAGTAGTGCCAAGAGTGCGCCTGTGTCATAAGTAAAGGGCCGGCTGGCTTGACCGTTAAAGGGTGCTGTAACCCACAAAGTACACTCCAGTCCAAACCAAAAAAAAAATTATTTTCTGTGTTTAGCCGCACGTATATATCAAATCGATATAACATAAATGGAGGACCAAACTTTCTCCGATAAAAATAAAATAGAGAAAGATCAAGAACCACTTCCTCCTAGTGCTGAAGCTGCTGCCACTAGTCATGACATAGACGATAACATGCCATCAACGTCGTCTGCCAAGGCCGATGCCCAATGTCATAGTAGAGGGCACATACAATCCCAAATGGCAAAGTTCAGGAAAATGACCTTGAAAAAGACATTTAAATCAGCTGAAGAGAAACGTAAACTTGCCAATATGCCATTTACGACACGGAGTGGCAAGGAACGGCTAAGGTCGATCCCTAGTATGTTCATGACTAGTGGTTCAGCTTCACATGACGATGGAAGCCCTCCTCCCACTAAAAAAATCAAAAGAGTTAAGCTGGCAAAAGCACAGCGAAGAACTGTGCTTTCTAAGAAGATATCACAAATCCCCAAGGAGAGTCCAAGTGTGGTGGTGGTTGCGATGCCTGACCTTCCCAGCACTGGACGGGAAGAGGTGGCTCTTTCCACCATTTGCACGCCCCCTGCAAGTGCTGAAAGGAGCACCCACAGTCCACTTGCTGATATGCAAATTGAAGATGTCACTGTTGAAGTACAACAGGATGAGGATACTGGTGTAGCTGGCGCTGAGGAGGAAGTTGGCGAGGAGGATTCTGATGGTGATGTGGTTTGTTTAAATCAGGCTCCGGGGGAGACAGTTGTTGTCCGTGGGATGAAAAAGCCCATCACGGTCATGCCTGGGCAGAAGACCAAACATTCCACCTCTTTGGTCTGGCAATATTTCTATCCAAATCCGGACAACAACTGTCTTGCCATATGTACCATATGTAAAGGTGAAATAAGTAGGGGTAGGGACGTCAACCACCTAGGAACATCCTCCCTTATACGGCACCTGCAGCGCGTTCATAAAAAGTTACTGTCAAGTTCAGAAACTTTGGCTAAGACCGTAAGCAGTCCAGGGACACCTAAATCCCGTTGTCCTGTTGTATCCAAGCGCCTGCAAACCACACCATCAACTCCCTCCTCGTCAATTTCCTCCTTAGTCAGGATCGGAAGTAGTCCTGCAGGCCATGTCACTGGCATGACTGACTCTCCTATCCGGGATTCCTCTGGAGGATCCTGCATTGCTACGCCTACTGCTGCCGCTGCTGCTGTTGCTGCTGCTGGGAGTCGTTCATCATCCCAGAGAGGAAGTAGGAACACCACTACTTTTACTAAACAATTGACCCTCCAACAGTCCTTAGCGAGGAGGATGAAGTACGACAGCAGTCATCCTGAAGCAAAACGTATAACTGAGGCCTTGACTGCTATGTTGGTGTTAGACGTGCGTCCGGTATCCGCCATTAGTGCAGTGGGATTTAGACAATTGATGGAGGTAGTGTGTCCCCGGTTCCAAATCCCGTCTAGATTCCACTTCACTAGGCAGGCGATACCGAGACTGTACAGAAACGTCAGAAAAAGTGTCCTCAGTATCCTGAAAAATGCTGTTGTACACAATGTCCACTTAACCACGGACATGTGGACAAGTGGAACAGGGCAGACTAAGGACTATATGACTGTGACAGCCCACTGGGTAGATGTATCACCTTACGCAGCAACAGCAGCAGCGTCACCAGTAGCAGCATCTCAGAAACGCCAGCTCGTTACAAGGCAGGCTACGCTGTGTATCACCGGTTTCAGTAAGAGGCACACCGCCGACAACCTCTTAGAGAAACTGAGGGAAATCATCGCCCAGTGGCTTACCCCACTTAGACTCTCCTGGGGATTTGTGATATCTGACAACGCCACCAATATTGTGCGGGCATTACATCTGGGCAAATTCCAGCACGTCCCATGTTTTGCTCACACAATAAACTTGGTGGTGCAGAATTTTCTGAAAAGCGACAGGGGCGTGCAGGAGACGCTTTGGGTGGCCCGAAAAATTTCTGGCCACTTTCGCCATTCAGCGACTGCGTGCCGAAGACTGGAGCGCCAGCAAACACTCTTGAACCTGCCCCGCCATCACCTGAAGCAAGAGGTTGTGACGCGGTGGAACTCAACCCTCTATATGCTTCAGAGGATGGAGGAGCAGCAAAAGGCCATACAAGCCTATACATCCACCTATGACATAGGCAAAGGAGGGGGTATGCACCTGACTCAAGCGCAGTGGAGAATGATTTCCGTGTTGTGCAAGGTTCTCCAGCCCTTCGAACTTGCCACACGTGAAGTCAGTTCAGACACAGCCAGCTTGAGTCAGGTCATTCCCCTCATCAGGCTTTTGCAGAAGCAGCTGGAGAAAGTGAAGGAGGAGCTAAGACGGAGCGATTCCGCTCGGCATGTGGGACTTGTGGATGAAGCCCTTCATTCGCTTTGCCAGGATTCCAGGGTGGTCAATCTGTTGAAATCAGACCACTACA
This sequence comes from Taudactylus pleione, assembly GCA_031769625.1. Taxonomy (NCBI): domain Eukaryota; kingdom Metazoa; phylum Chordata; class Amphibia; order Anura; family Myobatrachidae; genus Taudactylus; species Taudactylus pleione. Next base: position 825,013 of record JAUIMM010000545.1, read on the forward strand.
TTTTGGCCACCGTGCTTGATCCTAGGTTTAAAGCCTATGTGGTGTCTCTCTTTCCGGCCGACACAAGCCTGCAGAGGTGCAAAGACCTGCTGGTGAACACACTGTCAGCTGAAGCGGAACGTGACACGTCAACGGCTCCTTCTTCATTTTCTCCCGCAACTGGGGCTGCCAGGAAAAAACTTAGGTATCCTAAGCAACCCGCTGGCGGTGATGCAGGGCAGGCAGGACCAAGTTTGGACATCTGGTCTGGACTGAAGGACCTGGCAACAATTTCTGACATGTCTACTGTCACTGCATATGATACTGTCACCATTGACAGAATGGTGGAGGATTACATCGGTGACAGCATCCAAGTAGGCATGTCAGACAGTCCATACCTGTACTGGCAGGAAAAAGAGGCAATTTGGAGGCCCCTGTACAAGCTGGCTCTATTTTACCTGAGTTGCCCCCCCTCCAGTGTGTACTCCGAAAGAGTGTTTAGTGCAGCCGGGAACCTTGTCAGCGAAAGGCGTAGGAGGTTGCTTCCACAGAATGTGGAGAAGATGATGTTCATCAAAATGAATTATCAGCTCTTCCAGGGAGACCAGCCTCCAGAAGGTACAGAGGGACCTGTGGTGGTGGATTCAAGTGGGGACGAGTTAATACTTTGTGAGGATGAGGATGTACACACTGAAGAGGGTGAGGAATCGGTGGATGAGGAGGATGAGGATGACATCTTGCCTCCGTAGAGCCAGTTTGTGCAGGGACACATTAATTTCCAGCTTGTTTTGTGGGGGCCCAAACGAACCAATCATTTCAGCCACAGTTGTGTGGCAGACCCTGGCGCTGAAATGATTGATTTGTTAAAGTGTGCATGTCCTGTTTATACAACATAAGGGTGGGTGGGAGGGCCCAAGGACAATTCCATCTTGCACTTCTTTTTTTTCTTTGCATTATGTACAGTTTGGGGCCTAGTTTTTCTAACTGCCATCCTGTCTGCCACTGCAGTGTCACTCCTAGATGGGTCACGTGTTTGTGCCGCCCACTCGTGTCGCTTAGCATAGTCATCCAGCTACCTCGGTGCAACCTTTTGGACATGAAAACACTATTGTGAGGTGTGAGGTGTTCAGAATAGACTGGAAATGAGTGGAAATTAAGGTTATTGAGGTTAATAATAGCATAGGAGCAGAGAAACCAACAAATTCTGTGATTTTAGCTGTTTTTATGCTTTTTAAAAAAAAAATACAGATCCAAAACACAAAACCCAGAACCCAAAACACGGAAGGGTGGTTTTGGCAAAACCAATCCAGATCCAAAACACGAAGAAAGATCCAGATCCAAAACACAAAACACGAAAAGTGGCCGGTGCACACCCCTAGTTGTAACCCAACAGCCACACTTATAGATTAGCAGGGTGGTCCTTCCTGCTGCTCTGTAGACTCACCCTTATAGGACTGCTGTAGTGACGGTAACAGTGCAGGCAGCTGAAAGCACTGACGGGGAATCATGTATTATGTGCATGTGAACAAAAATCTGGTAGGCAAGGGTATGTGTGTGATATAAAGGCTGCTGGGCAGGGGGTGCATGAGGTTAATGCTAGGTGGCATCTCTCAGTCCTGATGATACATGGATTGGACACTCGATGGGTGGAATTCAATTGTTTTAGATTGCCAGATCTCCCGTCTAAAGTGACAGGAGATCGCAGGGGCGCTATTCAATTTATGCCAAATATCGCACTGATCGCGCCCATATAGGTCAAGTTTAGAATTGTAAAACAGCTAAAACCGACTAAAGCGCGGGGAGCGATCGTGAAAAGTGCTGTTTGGATGTCACTCAAAACATGTAACTTTTTGCGTATTTCAGCTCACCTCCCCCAGGGGGGGTGCGACCTGAAATGCCGGCGAAAATAATTGAATTGCGCCCAATATTTGGGCCTTTTAATAATCTTAATTCTATATTTGATTAAAATGTATTGTAAAAAAAATGCAATATGATAATCACATGTTCCTCTGGCATAAGGCTTCAATGGAGTGGATTCTCGCCCCCCACACCCTGCAATCTGCAAGGCCCATAGCAGCTGCGACCTCTACAGCTACAAAAGTTCTGCCTTGGAATATATGTGAACTTAAAATTAATAATTTATATTTAAAATACTCACTTTTATCAATTTACATGGTATATATAGTACTAGAACCAATAGTAGGTATTGTATTAGAAAAAAAAAGCTTTGCTGGGCAACTGGTCAATATTTAATAACAAAAAGGGGACATAACAGATGAAATCGGAAAAAAGTCCCTAGTAATTATGGACAGCGTGAAAAAAAATGCTGATAAACGGTAAACAAGGGCTGCTGAGGTAAGGAGACATTGCTAATGGTTATTTAATAAGAAAAGAAAAAAAACTTGAATATTTAAAGAGGAAGCATCTCTTGTTCTGTGGAATTTCCTGCAGATTGTCTGACTTTAAAAAAAAAAAAAAGCACTTTCCTCGGCACAGTTCTGGAGGGTCTGACTTAGCAGTGCTGGAAAAGATAAATGTTTCCGGACACCTTGTTTTATGCACAGTAATGCAGCCAGTGATAGCGGTGTGGGTTAACGGCAAATAAACGATCATCTGGAAAAAAATACATAAATAAAAATTGTGCATTTACAATATTGCCACCTAGTGGCAGATACAGTAAATCACAATTTCAGCAGTGTTTATTTTTACACTGCAGTGAGAGCTGTAGGAATTAAAGTTATAAAACAGTGCACCAATGTACTATGCCACTCAAGTATTGCAGAAACAATAAAACATACGTGCACATAAATGGTACATGTAGATAGAATGATCCTGATCAATATGGGATATGATTATCCCTACTGTTATAATAAAAAAGAAACCAATAAAATTAATATATAGGGTGCCCCCTCCTTCTGATGAAACCGAGAGACAAGTCTTGGAGAAACGCGTTAAGGCACAGGGGATATCCTGAACCTCGTTACAAGACGCTCTGCATATTATCTATTTCATTCCACATCGGCACCGGCACTTTGGGATAACCGCTCAGCTGTGACACGTAGCAGCCACAGACGGAGTGCATGCGGCTCCCGTTCTCTGTGACACACAGCAGCCGCAGACGGAGTGCATACAGAGTACATCCAGCGGCCGGCCTCCGTTTCTCTGTTCAGCCCTGTCGGTAACCATACACAGGAGCTCACCTGGAGGTAATCTGGCCACGAGTCCTTGTTGGACAAGAGACTGTGAACAGAGCGGACTTTGGTCGGCCCCGCAAACCTCCACGGCAATCTTACAGCCACGGCAGGAGATCATTTGGGAGTCTATAGTGGAAACATCATCTCCGCTTCAGTGAGCCACACGGACCTAAGAGGGTATTACACCACGGCACACTCACCGATTCTCCCACTCCAGTGATAACAGGCAGAGACTATTGGAACTTTACCCAGTGCACTGTGGACAAGACACTGCAGAGCCTCTATTAGGGTGAGACTTTTACCTTCTATTGTTCCCCATCTCTGGACTTTATCACATGAAGGTATTCATTATATTAACATCCACCCTATATATTTCTTTTTTATTATAACAGTAGGGATAATCATATCCCATATTGATCAGGATCATTCTATCTACATGTACCATTTATGTGCACGTATGTTTTATTGTATTAATTAAAATCTGTTGTCTACCAGCGCTACACTGTGTTTCTTCCATTTCCAATTTTCAGTGGGCTGCAGATCCCACTCTGTGTGGCAGCTTAGTAGTACAACTCCATTCTCACACAGTTCTCAGTGCGCACTTTTCTTTTAACCATTGCAGAAACAAGTGTGAATCAATTAAGCAAAATTTACGTAGAAAAAAAATGAATGGATAAGTTAAGTCAGTTGCATATAATTTAACTATAGATTTTTAGCGGTCGAAAATTCATATGCAAGCATTCTATAGTGTTCCTTATGGAAAATATAAAGCCTCAATATCTTCTAATACAAAGAAGTGTTCTGCCACTTACAGAGAATTGTACAGCATAAAGTGTCAGACTCATTACTATCATATTGCCTTATGTTTTGAAAAGAGTAAAATTAAAAACTGTATAGGCACTTTTGGCCTCTTATGTAAGACTCCTGTACTAAATAGTGAATCAAACATCCAATGTTCTGTATGCAATGATATATGATTATGGTATGACAGTAAAGGTTCTGGGGGACTATCCTGCAAACCCAGTACCCAAAAACATTTTTCCAAACTACTGGAGGTGATCAGGGCTGCCATCAGACATCGTGGGGCCCGGGACTCACAAAATAGGCAGGGCCCCCCCACCTCCCCGTGTTTCTGCAACTCCAGCCCGCAGTGTCTCCTTAGCCAGCACCCCTCTGTCTCTATTCTGCCCCCTACAGCCCACAGACATTTACCTTCTCCTATATCTACTGGCTGTTCCTGCTCGCGCTGCAGCCGGATCTTCTGTCAGTGGTGCGGCGTGCATGATGTAATGGCGTGCCTTGCCTCAATAAAAAAAATAAAAACTTTATTGTACCAGTTGCAATCACCCCACATTTCACTCTCTCTCAGCGATCCCCCCATTTCCCTCTTTCAGAGATCCCCCCCACATTCCCCCATCTCAATGACACCCCCTACTTTCCCCTCTCTCAATGATCCCCTCCACATTCCCCTCTCTCTCCCAGCGATCCCCCCTACATTCCCCTCTCTCAGCGACCCACCACACACACACTCCCATCTGTCAGTGACCCCCCCCACACACATACACTCTCCCCTCTGTCTGTCAGTGACCCCCCACACATTCACCTCTGTCTGTCAGTAACCCCCCACACATTCACCTCTGTCTGTCAGTAACCCCCACACACACTCCCCTCTGTCAGTGACCCCCCAGACAGACACACACACACACACCCTGTTTGTCAGTGCCACACCACAGATTCCCCTCTGTCAATGCCTCCCCACACACACATTCCCTTCTATCTTTCAGGGCCCCCCCCGAGACACACAGACATTCCCCTCTGTCTGTAAGTGCCCCCCCCCCAGACATTCCCCTCTGTATCATTGCCCCCCCCCCTGTCTCTCAGTGGTGCCCCCCACCTCCCCTCCCCAATTAACTTACCTCTGTCAGTGTCCTGAGAAGCCCTCCGGCTCACTTCCGTCTGTTGCAAGGGGCAGGAGTCAGACTTGCAGAGAGTCCGTGTGGGCAGACTGGTGAGTCACACTGCTCTCTCAGGCATATGCTGTCTCTGAGCTGCTCTGTCTGTGCTCATTGTAAGGTGGTTGGTCTGGAGGAGGGGCCAGCCACCAGGAAGTAAAGGAGGCTATGCTTGCTCAGTAATCACTGTCAGTGAGATGCCCGGCGCTGCGGTGCGGTGCGGATCCTCAGTGAGAAGGATCTGCTATGTGCTGGGGAATACATGAGGGCAATTACTCCCAAGGGGCACCTGCTGCATGACTGGTAGGTCTGTCCCTGTGCAGGCCCCCCTTGCTGCCTGGGCCCGGGACTCCAGACCCGGCAGTCCCCCCCCTGATGGCGGCCCTGGAGGTGATAGGAGGTATGTTACACTCATCACCGTTCTAACAGTGAGCTTTGCCAGCAGTGATAAATATGTGTATACTGTGCTTACACCAAAACTGGCATTTGTATTTAGAGTGAATATTTGTCTTGCACTTGTGGAGAGGCGGATCAAGGCCTAAGGGTGTACTAAGGGTGTACATAGAGGAGTAACTAGCCATTTGAAGGCCTCATAGCAAAAGTTTGTAGGGGCCTTTATGTACCACCCGATGATGAAAAATGTATATAACACATGTAACTTTGACAAGGAAGATGGGTCTCCCTCAGCTCTGGGCCCCATAGCAGCTGCACCCCTTGCACCTATGGTAGTTACACCCATGGGTGTACATATGTAAGCTATTCATGTAGGGGCGGCTTAAGAGAAGAGAGGGCCCATGCCCAGTCTCCATGCTTTACCCCTCTCTTCTTGCGAGCGGCACGTGTGTGTGTAGAGTCTACTGCATAGGTCTCAGGGAACATGGTGCCTGCATGATTTTTCTACTATGCATGCGCTAATCTCCAGGAAAATGGCCAATGCAATATTTTCCTGGTGATTTATGCAGCACTGCTGCTGACAAGAGGTGAGTATAATATAGGGTGGAGGGTGTGCATATGTGGACCCCCCTGCACCTCACACCATGCATCCCTTATAGATACACTACTGTATTTATGCATCTGCAAGGTTACTTGTTCATTGGTATTTTGGACCTGTCATTCACTGGGTGGCTGCGGAATATGTGTGCGCTATATAAATTACTGGTTATAAATAAATACATTGTGCCTGGTGTTGCAGGGTTTTTACTATATTCACCCCACAATCTCACCTCAGTATCCCCTCCTCCACCACCACCCCCATTTGTCTCTTTTATTCATCTCTGTCCCCCCTCCTTGTCAGTTTCTCTGTCACCCCCCCCCTCCTGTCTTTCCCTTATCAGCTTCTCCCCTGCCCCACTCCTGTCTCTCATCTCTGACTCTGGCAGTCTGTACCATGTTTGTCTGTCCCCTTTCTCAGGTTGCTAGCTAGTGTATTTGACAATGTAGACATTTTTTCTTTCCTTCTTTTTTTTCCCCCACCTTTACCATTTCTCACACTCCTCCCACAACTTTCTCTGCCCCTCACTTATCCTGTCTCTCACTACCCCTTTCCCCTCCAGACTCCCTTTTTCACCCATTCCGTGTCTTTTTCTCTTCCCCTTTTCCCCCAATCTCTCTCTCTTCCCCATCCCTCTCTTTTTGGCACTTTTTTTCTGCCCCAATCCTCCCTCCCTCTCTCTTCCCCCTCTTTTTTATCGATCATTTGTGGCACTGCAATGGACCTGCTGTAGCCACAATATCCCCATTAATCCTGGGAGCAGATAGAGGGGCAAAGGTGGAGCTACACAGCCTCCAAAATACAGTAGATAGTCGCCACTGACAGAGCATCCCATGGTTTAATAAGGAGGAGTCATCTGCAAAACCTTCAGTATATGGCGGTGGTCCCTCAGACTGCAGGAGGAAGGAGGTGAGGCTGTTCACCCAAACAGTGGAGGGTACCCCACCATCTACCCTTCTGTCCCCATTTCTATCTCTTTTACCACATCTCTTTCTTATCTTAGCTTCCCCACTCCCATCCGTCTTGTACTCATCTCATTTTCTCCTGCCCCCTACTCCATTTGTATTTTTTATCTCTGAAAGTCCCCTCTCTCGCTCCTTTCTATTTCACGGGGAAGAAGAGACTGAGGTGTCAGCACCAGGCACTGGAAGGAGGGTTCCATATTTAAATGTATGTTTATGGAGAAAATACATTTGGAGAAACAATATGATAATATAGATTTAAAAATAAAATACAATAATATATGGGTTGGTTGTACCTGGAGTCAGTGAATGTTACACTTGTTATAGAGAAAGAAGACTAATTTTTGGGGCACTCTAGAAATAATGTGTAAAAAAAAAAGTAGCTTAAAATGTACCTTTCAGTAGTTAAAAAATGTGTATATTCCAAGGTAAGGTACAATTTATCATTAATAAAAGGTACATAACCATTAACTATCACAAGGGTGCCCAAAAAAGGGGACTTCTTTATCTGACAGGAGAGTACTGACCTCCATTCTACTTTCATAGGGGCCGGTGCTCCGTCCCCAGTGCATGTGAGAGGGGGCGGAGCCACTCTTTCTGGAAGCCACTGAGAACCCAATTAAAAAATGATTTAGTGGTTTAAACATTCTAAAAAGGTTCTGGAGCATGAAATTAGATTTGGATTCTTGACATAATAATATATATGCTCTGTCTCCAGCACTATTATCTTTGTCTTATTTGGCACAGTACAAAACAAACAAGTTTGCTCATAGCTTGCACAGTTAGATAAGAAAAAGAACACATCTAACAAATACATTGGTATGAGGCACAATTAATAAAAGAAAATGTTTGAAGTAGAGGTGCCTTTTATGAAGTCCTAAAAATATAGAGCTTGACTATTGAACAAATTATCTCTACTTTCAAATGTGCCTTTAATTCACATTTGTATAAATGCATGGATGAAGCTTTTTAACCCCTTCACTGAGGGTTTTCTCACCTTGTACTGAGGCCATTTTCTGACATTAGTGCTCATCACATTCCAACAGCAACATCACTTTTATGCAGTACACACCTACTGTATTATACCTTGCTTTTTTTCAGAAGACTTTCTTTTTTCAGAAAATACCATTAGTCTTTATACTCATTCTACCAAGTTCAAAAGAATTAACAAAAATGCATTTCTTTTTTACATTTTCGCTGTCTTGATTTAAAGGCTTACTTTGTGTAGGAAATATATGGTAGCCCAACAAGGCCTGTTATTTTATAAACTAGACAACCTACTGCATTAAATGAGGGACCATTTTTTTATTTGACACAAGATAGAGGAGATCAGGGATTTAGATCCCCCCCAAAGGAAAATTTAGGGGTCAGGCTGCCCCTAGACACAATATTGTCCCCATCACAACTACAGTACCCTCAGCCTGCACAGTCACAGCAGTTAAGTATAGCTGCAGAGCCACCCTGCAGCAGTGATAAGTGGCTCTGCATAGACATGATAGTGCCACTGCCGGCTCAGGCTCCATCCCCTGATCCCGAAGCTGTAGCCTCCCGGCAGACAGCAATTAGGCAGGTAGCCCCAAACTCTCCCGCACCTCCTACATGCAAATCAATTCACCACCCATGACCCACACTTTCCCAGCTGGTGCTACATAAAAAAAAGGATCAGCGGCTTGGATGCGGGGGCGGGCAGCCTGCTGTGCCATCCCCAGAAGGTCTAGTGGGAAGTCCGCCTTTGGATCCCCCATATGTGGAAATTTTTATTTTTTTGTGTACTGTTTCAGTTATTGTCTGGTGATTAGTAAACAATGGCTACTAAGAGGAAACATTGTTTAAAAGATCCGAATCACCTCTTTCAAGACAGGGTGTCCACCATGTGATTGCGGGCCAGTATGGGGAGATAAAGTAGGGCACAATATGCCCCTCCCCCATCTATGGGAAACTTTTTTTTTTCCATAGCACTGGGCGATATTGTCTGGTGATCACATGTGACCAACAGACAATAGGTGCTAAAGGGGCCACATAAATTGAAAGAGGGGACTCCCCTCTTTTACATGTGCGTGACCCCACATTTAGAGGTGTAATTATGGGCAAGATAGGGTACATAATGACCTCCCGCCAGTTCATGGATGGTTGATCCTCAGGAGAGGGACCCTATTGGAGTCCCTACTTCCTGAGGATTTCCAGCCCTGTGTACGCTGTTTGTCTCCTTGCTATAGTGTGAGCCCCCTGGAAGGTTCAGTCCGGTGCTAGTTATAGGAAAACAGGGGGATCCCCCAGGTTTTTCCACCAAATATTGCTTTACCAGCCCAGGCTGAAAAGTCTGGGGCTGGTTATGGATTTAGGAGGGGAACCCCACACATTGTTTTGTTACTTTTAACTTTTTAATTTATTTTAAACCTATGAAGCCTGCACAGATCATAGTGATTTATGCAGAGGTTATTTTTTGGATGGGTTTTGTAATTGAGTTTAAACTTCTATTTGCCATTTAAGAAGTGCAAAATCTGACTTGCATCGATGTTTGGTTTCAATTGACGTTGAAACCCAACGGATGATAAATATGCGGATTTTGCAATCCAAAATGCTGTCAATGTCAGTCAGTTTTAAATCGATCTAAAACCGATCTTTAGTAAGTTTGCCCCTCAGTCTATATCAATGATTTTTTCTTTATATATTGTAATTCACCTTATGCATTGACTTACCCTTGTGTTGTGACACATAACCCTGATTTTTTCATCCTTATTACATATTTACACAAATATGTTGTATTTGATCATGGTTTAGGTTGATATTCAGCACAAGTATAATTTTTCTGTTATTATTTTTCTTTATTGCACTGAAGACAGTGTCATTGTTCAGTACATGTAACACTGTTGCTTCTCATAGTGCAAGACTTACCCTTGTGTTGTGGTACATAACCCTGTTTTTTCAGGGCACATCCTCATTACATATGTACAAAAACATGTTGCATTTGTCCATGGTTTAGGTTGATATTCAGTACAAGTATATTTTGTCTGTTATTATTTGACTTTATTGCACTGAAGTACAAGTATAATTTTTCTGTTATTATTTTTCTTTATTGCACTGAAGACAGTGTCATTATTCAGTACATGTAACACTGTCATTGTGTACTTACCATTATTGTTTGGATTTATCTTTTTTTATTTTTTATACATATTTTCTGTTTTGGGATATCACTTTGTTTCTCACAGTGCAAACTGCTGATATTATATGGCAATTTAATATATGCATTTATCACTACTCCAAGGTGTACTATTCTTTACCTAGCATATCTGCTAAAACCAATATGAGTTAACATACTTGGGATAAAAGTCCTCCCAAACACAATCCTCTTAGTTATATGGGGACACAGACTTTATCACTATCAGCAATGTCTATATATGTGTACTGATATTTAATTACAATATATATCCCTCACTCATCTACAGGGGACACAGATTTCAAAGCTGCTGGATTATCCTAATAAGTCATCTTTCTTAGTTATCATAGTGTGGTTTCTTACATTATACAATTGTTTCTGATCGACTATCATTTATGTATATGTCGATCACAACAGAGATCTAATTAAAAACTACTATAGTTCGCCAGATATGTACTGTATGAAGTAATCATATGTGCCTCCTTGTAGATTGAATTAGGGTTAATTAGAATATTCATTACCCTTAACAGGAGCTGATTACTCATTGAATTTTTACCAATAATAAATAATAATACTCATTTACACTTCAAAGGACGTTTATATTGTTCTTTTCTGTCCTTAGTAGATTTCTATGTTATATCTACACATTACTCTCTGGGGAGAACTTCCTTTTAAAGGTCTATATTAAACGTTAAGTTTTATTCACACTAATCATTCCATCATCATCCATATATAAACAATTATCTGTCATAAGAGTGCCCCTACAAAGGCATATTTGTCCTTTTCCTCTGCTTCTTGCAGAAAGTACTTTTACATGGTCAGACTTGTCAGATCTGTCACATGAACGATTTGAACGATTTGACCAAAGATTTGAACGATTTTTGACTGCATTAAAATGAACGGAATCGTCCAAGTCTGACTGCAAACACATCAGATGTCAGATATCGTTATCTGACCATCGGGAACTCGCATCGTTCAGGCATGTCAGATATGTCAGATTTTCCTTCAGATATGAACAATTGAATGATTTTTTAAATCATTATCGTTCAGATCTGAAGAAAAATCTGACCGTGTGTATGCACCATTACTCACAGCTGTGCAGATTTAGCAGCTGTCCACTCAGTGCTTTAATTTCTGCTCTGAGCGTCTGCTGCAGATTATACTGACGATCCCCCTGCCTACTCATTGGTGATTAGAGAGGAAGGGGGTGTGCAACAATTTTAAAGCAGCAACTTGTAGACAGGATGTGCTTGCCTGCTAAAGCTGCTGCTGCATCATGTAATCAGTGCCGCAGTGCAAATGCAGATACCTGGGCTGACAGGAGCAGGAGCTGGAAGAATCTCGCAGCCCGTTTGCCCCTATGGGGCTGTTCGGGCTGCCGTCAAGTGCAGCTGTTGTCGCAAGATCATCGCAGACAATTGGATTGAGCCCATGGTTATTAAATGTATTCTACTTATTCCAGAACTGGTCATGATGTTCAATAGATATGTTTTGATATTCTCATTGAATACACTATGGGCGGCTATTGTGATCGCAGCTACAATTATGCACTCATGTCTGCTGTGAAAATATGCTAATGACTACAATCACAAAGCCAATACAGAAACACAAAAAGCCAATACAGAGACACCCACTACCGCTTTCGCACATTCGTAATACCTTGCAATCCTGCGTATACAATCAAATAGACAAAATAAAGATAAAGAAGACTCCTGTTTGGGGGCACTGCTTGTGGTGTAATCTGAAAATAATAAAACTTAACATTTATTCATATTTTTCTAAAATTAGGTTGGACAAACATTAAACATATATTAAATAACAAGGGGGAATCTTAGCAAGATCCTCCTTGAGTGCGATATGTTGCCCTGCTGCAATAATAAAAGCTTTTTCATATTAGTAGGTTGTCAAGGATATCAATAACCCAGCAATTATTCAATGTTGCCAAAGTTACATACACATAATAGTTTATGCATATACCAGAGCCAATTCATATAGACGGAAACAATTCTAAAACACAGTAGACAATATTGTGACATAGAAATGATACTTGTCACAGTGTCTAATATGTCAGTCACAGTTTGCACACACAAAGAAAGGGAGAATATATAGTATATCACATCCTTATGAAAAACTCCGTTAATCAATCCTCCTTATACAGTAATTGGAAACAAAGGGTAATGAGAGGTAATATATTCTGTGTTAGTTAACACCTACATCGTCCAATACTCTGTTCTGCTCCGCCCCCTCTCTGTCTCTGCTCTGTTTCTCCTCCACCCACACTGTCCTGCTCCCCCCCCCAGCTCAGTCCCGTCCCCTCCCTCCCACGGCTGTGTACTTACCCTTTCTTGGCGGGTCCTCCTCCTCACCAGCTAGGGTTTGCCCCATTGCAGTGGCAGCCTTTGGAGGGGCGGCGTATGTTCTGGCTCCCGCTGCACATTCATGAAGAAGACAGAACAAACTTAAGATGATTATTATATTGTTATATATTTTTTTATTTATCATCAGCAGTTGGTAATGTATGCTGAAGGCTGACATTATCATGAACATTGATGCCTTAAAGAAGCTCCAGTAGCATGATGCTCCTCATTTCCTTCTCACAGGATAGTTATTCTGCAAGCAAGGAGGGCCATCATCTGTGGCTGTAGGAGTCCTTTCCTCTGTCAACTTCTTCTTTAGATGCCTCTTTATCTCACAGTATATCTTCTTGCAGAGTACCAAAGAGCATTTTAATGGGTCATCTACATTGACAGCACTGCAAATCTCATTCTACAACTGTGATGTTCAGATCTTTGGTATTTTATCTGCTTTATTCCCTGAACAGTTTTTAACATGAGAACCTAATATTGCAGCCAACAGTCATCACTCCCTACATGCTATGATCTTCCATACGCCATGGCATAACGCGAACTGGCGTATGGAGCGGTTCCTCTTAAACAGAGTCCACTACTAGTTTCTAAAGTCATAAAATCACTATGGAGTCTAAGTCTGGGACAGTGCCGTCAGTGTGCAACGTCAACTGCACAGTCAGAATGTAATACAGACATCCCACTTTCGCTGTGTGTGACTCCCGACCCACTGGGCATGCGCAGTGCTATGATCTTCCATACGCCATGGTATGGAACTGGCGTATGGTGCAGCTCCACTGGGCATGCGCCAGAGATCCCATTGTAACCACTCGGAGCTGACAGCCACCACAGCGCCGACATTGCCACAAGTTTGCGGTTTTAAATGCACAGTTTGTAATACAGAGACCTCTCTCTTACTACTAAAGTCATGAAATCACTAGTCTGGGACAGCACCGACATGGACGCAAGTGTGCAGCTTCAAACACACAGTCAGTGTGTAATACAGTGCTGTGCGTGCCTGTCAAATAGTTTAATATAAAAGTACAGGACTCACACACTTAATGATTTAAAACTTTATTAGACATTCTTCTACAGCCCTGATTCCATGAGGAAAACGCTGAACTACAGTATATTGTACAGAATCACTGCTTCTGTCAACCTATCATAGGGCGGTGATATAGAAAATGCATTGTAAATCAGACGCATGCTCTGTGTAGTTTAGGAAAAGTGACACCTGGTGGACAAAAAGTTGTATTACATGTTATGACTTTTTTTCAGTGCTATGCTACGTTCTCTTATGAAACTTTGAATGCATGGCGCGCTACATGATGTATGGAGCAACAAACTAGCTGGGCACATCTGTATCACTATAGGACATTAGAATAGCTGTGCACAAAGCGTTAAAATGGTGATATCATAACAGAGTTAACAAACAAAAATGGCAGCTGCTCAATCAATCTAGCAGTACTAATCAGGTGCATGAAATGGAGGGGTCATACTAAGTAGAAAAAGGAGGGGGATTTAACCCCCTATTGTACCTCAGCACACTGAATAATACCTGCAACAATATATGAAGACTATATGGTCATAGAAATTCAGAGATATTAGTTGCATGCATTTGCAAATACATGGGAGGCTGCTGGGCCACGTCACGGCTTCTCTGTTACCAGCAGTCCCTAACACTAAGGGGTTCACGTCCGGGGCGCAGTGCACCCCAAAAAACGTCCAGCCCAGGACCCCCCCAGGGCATCACACGAAAATGGAAAAAGAGTGACAGTGCAGTGTAAAGTATAGCTGTGTGTGAGTAATCATTAAGTGTGGAATGAGAGGTTAAAATATATGTGAAAAAATACATGAATAAACAAACATAAAAGGTGATGTGAAAAGCAACTATGTGTATTAAGTGGTGATGCCCTGAGGAGGCCCAGCCAGACTAGTCCCGGGGGCCCTACGCCCAAACGCTCACCCCAAATGTAAAATATACCAATTATAAGGCCTCATGATAAAGGCACATATATAATTTTGTCAAATGTAAGGCCTCATGATAAAGGCACATACATAAATGCATCCAAATTGAGAGGCAGCTTACCTGGGAGTCACCCCTGGGAACTCCAACTAGCACTACTAGAACCAGCATGCCCTACTAATGCTGGCTCCTTCATGCAACTCATAACAAACAAACAAAAATGGCAGCTGCTCAATCAATCTAGCAGTACTAATCAGGTGCATGAAATGGAGGGGTCATACTAAGTAGAAAAAGGAGGGGGATTTAACCCCCTATTGTACCTCAGCACACTGAATAATACCTGCAACAATATATGAAGACTATATGGTCATAGAAATTCAGAGATATTAGTTGCATGCATTTGCAAATACATGGGAGGCTGCTGGGCCACGTCACGGCTTCTCTGTTACCAGCAGTCCCTAACACTAAGGGGTTCACGTCCGGGGCGCAGTGCACCCCAAAAAACGTCCAGCCCAGGACCCCCCCAGGGCATCACACGAAAATGGAAAAAGAGTGACAGTGCAGTGTAAAGTATAGCGGTGTGTGAGTAATCATTAAGTGTGGAATGAGAGGTTAAAATATATGTGAAAAAATACATGAATAATAAACAAACATAAAAGGTGATGTGAAAAGCAACTATGTGTATTAAGTGGTGATGCCCTGAGGAGGCCCAGCCAGACTAGTCCTGGGGGCCCTACGCCCAAACGCTCACCCCAAATGTAAAATATACCAATTATAAGGCCTCATGATAAAGGCACATATATAATTTTGTCAAATGTAAGGCCTCATGATAAAGGCACATACATAAATGCATCCAAATTGAGAGGCAGCTTACCTGGGAGTCACCCCCTGTTATATTGTTCTTAGAATCATGTTTTAATAGAATTTTACTGCTTCTATTGTAATTGGTGGATGGTGCAATCTGGGTAGAGCTATCCTGACGTGACTTCCAGTTTTGAAATTAAGGAGTCAGACATGGCGTCCCAGCATGATGATGAGGGTATTTAAGGTGAATTAAGGTGCATCATTGCTGCAGTCGTGCCAAACAACCCTTTTCAACGTGCTAAGTTCTGTGCTACTCTGCCAGCATTGGGAGTATTTTTTGCCAAAAAAATATCTAAAGGCGCACATCCACTAGGCGACATTAATGAGCGATTGAACAATATTGTTATCGTTCAATCGCTCATTAATCGTGCATGAATCAGAAACGGCCAGCGATGTGCGCTCCCGCTGGTCGTTACCGACATCAATCATCGCCTGAACATGCCGGTCAGTCTGCCAATAAAGACAGATTGACCACGTTCAGGTATGAGGGAGGGTGTCTACACTGAATGGCATATCGTTCAGTGTGGGCGCTGCACAGTTTAATGAACGACTGAACGATATTGTCATCGTTCAGTCCTTCACTAGTCGCCTAGTGGATTTGCCCCTTTTGTCGTAATGCGATGCAATTACGATGCACCAGGAGACTGCACTGATTAATCTGATATGCAACATTATATATATATATATATATATATGTGTGTGTGTGTTGTGCAACTGAGTCTCTGAATCTACATACGAAGTGATACAATGTAGCTGCAGCAGCTTTTTTACTCACAAAGTTCTGTTGTGCTTCCTATGCAGACTCACCTGCACACAGATATACAAGTGTCACATATTACATTAATCAGCACAAGCTTCTGGTTTGTCCTAGTCTCATCGCAACGCGATTAAGAAGCCATTTCAACAAAACAAGACGCCCAGTGTTAGCAAAGTCGCACAGGACCTGGTGGCTCACTTGCTCTGGGTATCTCGTGGCACGTGGCGTATTGAGGCTAGATGTATATGAGGGCACATCTATAAGCACTAATGAAAGATTAAGGGGTCTATGTACTAAGCAGTGATAAGTGCCAGCCAATCAGCTCCCAACTGTCATTTTTCAAACACAGCCTGTGAGATAACAGTTGGGAGCTGATTGGCTGCCTCTTATCACAGACTTATCACTTTTCACTGCTTAGTACATAGACCCCTAAATCCTGAAACGTTGTTAACCACCGTTCCCTGCTACTACATGTACTGTAGCGGAGTGCTGCCTCCATTTGCCAGTTTGTGTTTCTACCCTGGTAAGGCACTGGACGAGGTAAACATTTGCCAATTGATGCGAGTGCCAGTCCATATAAATGAAAATTTTATTTTTTACAATAATAATAAAATAACGCCTTACTACCTGTGAAAACAGAATCCTACATTCTAAATCTAGAGTTGAATTAAAAAAAAAAAAAAAAAAATAAGAAACTGATTTTCACAAAATAAAACAAGTAGCAGTACAAAGATAAATTGCTTACACAAACGTATGCATTCATTCATAAATCTATGTAAAAAAAAATTAAATAAATTACTTTCCCTTATTTGATGTATTTCCATTTAAACACAAAATTGTAGATGTAATATTCTATATAAAATCTTACAAACATGTTTTTCATTACAAATGTGGACAGAATCCATTCTTTTAAGATCTATAGCTTTGATTTGTGGTTGGCATAGTTTGGAAAACCAAACTGTGAGATCATTATACTGGAATATACCAGAGGCATCTTTCCATAAATTTTAGTCAGCTTGTTCAGACAGTATGACCTCTGCAGTAGGTGCTCTGCCCTATGCCACATCCCTGTGTACCCACTTCCGGCATCCTTCTCCAAATTCCTCATGTCTACAGGTTTTACCAGCACTCCTGATGCCCTTCCTGTATGGTTTGCCACCAAGAAGTTCATTGTGATATCATCACAATTCTGTGTCTTGTCTATCATGTCATGGATTGGAGCAGGTAGTTCCTGGAAGAGCCGCAGGTAATATTGGTGAAAAAATGCAGCCCCTATGAGTATCATTGAGTACTGATCCCCATGCCCAGTGTCAGGAGCCTGTAATTCAAAGCTGCCATAGCTGAATATTCCCGAGGGTGATAGAACATGCTTCCTGGGTACAAAGCCCACAATTTGACTTGGAAATTGCTGTGAAAACCAAAACAAAGAGTGAGAAATGCAATAATCACACTTGTCTTATAGGATCTTAAAAGAATTTAATAAAAAAAAAAAAAAACATATCTTGAAACTGTCTATATACTACAATACATAGCATGCAAACAAACTATTTTGCATACAGTTTTCTATGCAAAACACTGAGGGCCTGGTTCATTACGGTATGCAATATTGCGGATGCATGCAATATTGTGGAAGCACGTTCAGCGCGTTTGTATGCCAATCCATTGCCACCGCAAGACTACATAAGGACGCCCACTTCACCTTACACACATGTCCGTAGTTAGCAAGACTGCGAAAACATCGGTGCAATCGAATACCATCGGACCCATACGCAGAGTTAAGGCAGGTCAGACCTTACTCAGGAATTGCTGACTTCAGCGCACGCTATGAGGCCTCAGGCTACATATGGTACCGCAGTGGCTAATTTATGCACGCCCCTGTAACGCTGTTGAAGCGCACTGGCACGCCTGCGTTCGCCTGACCACTCCCCTTTTACCACCCACAACGGCATTTTCTGTCAATCACTCTGCGATGGGTCTGCGTCGCCACTGAAATCGCAGTTCCAAATGCAGTGGCTGGTTCGCGCAAGCGCACTGCGATGCATACGCAGTATGCAACAATCGGCCGATTGTGTGCGTATGAGCAACTGCGTTCCTTGCTGAATCAGGCCCTGAGTTACAACAATCTAATGGCCAGGAACCACTTGGATGAGGTGCTGCAGTCATGGTCAGGTGCTCTCTTGGTCAATGAGGCCAACTCCAATTCCCTGATGCTCAAACCGGTGGTCCAGCAAATATGTACAACTATTGCGTGTATGGCATTTAGTGGATAAACTGGCAAGGCTCAAAACAGACTCAGTGACTATGAGCGATTAGATGAGATTACACGAACTAGTTAAATCTGCTGTGATTTTGTTAAGTGATTACCTCCATCAATGGCTTTAGATGGATATGATGTGTTACCAAATTAGAAAATCCAATTGCCGATTAAAATGAGCGATTGAACGATATCGTTCGATCGCTCATTAATTGTGCACAAATAGAGCATGAAAATGTTGGAAACTACCAGCAATGCACGCTCCCGCTGGTCATTTCCGACATCAGTCATCCCCTGAACGTGCTGGTCAATCTGCTGATAACGACAGATTGGGCATGTTCAGGGATGAGGGAGGGTGCCTAAACTGAATGACATATCGTTCAGTGTAGGCGCTGCAGGGGAAGAGGAACGTCTCTACGATTACAATGTTGTAATCGTACTGTCGTTCCACTATCTGCTAGTGCAGGGGTTCCCAACCACGGTCCTCAAGGCACACTAACAGTCCAGGTTTTAAGGATAGCCATAGTTGAGCACAGGTGACTTAATTAGTACCTTAGGTATTTTGATTTAACCATCTGTGGTTAAGCATGGATATCACTAAAGCCAGGACTGTTAGTGTGCCTTGAGGGCCGAGGTTGGGAATCACTGTGCTAGTGGACACGCGCCTTTACACAGTAGATCGGAGGATAATCATATACAGTACATAAGCGGAAGTTGGTCATCTTCCAACAGCATTTTCCAACATGCTCCATTTATAATATGAACCATTTCAATTAGATTGGTCAAGAATTATGCTCATTTTCTTGTGGCACTCACTGCAGCATTTTACAAACAGGCCAGTATCACTGGCAACATGCCTAATATCAATGGTTTAAATCATGTTTTTATTATCCCCTTTGTTTTCTCCCGATGAACATGACGCTATTACTGGACTCCGGGGAAGTTACATGTATACAAGCTGGCACACTGGCAGAATATTTCATGTGTGGAATTAATGATGCATGCAGAATAACTATGGCTGAATTACCTGCCAGACGGAGAAGGCAAAGGAGATGTCGTATGCGCTAACGAGAGTGTCATCATCCATCATTAGTACAGCTGTAAGGAACCAGATTTATGTCACGCCTTTAATCCAGGGAGCATTCAGTCTAGTTCATTATATGCAGAAAGCAGTATTTACAGACTTATTATATTTATGTGTAAAACCAGAATAAAGGGGATGATGCTGATGTGGACCCTGAAGCTTTACGGTCACCCGTCTGTGACTTTATGCAAATCCCAATATAAAGCCCTTCCCTGGTGTACTGTCATACATCGGAATGTGCAAGGACTAGGACCCCACTTTCTGCCTCCGTACACTCAGTAATACCGATTGTGGAGTCTTTAGACGCAGCAACGGTCACACCATGGAGACTTGCACCAGCCCTATGGTATGTGCAGTATCTCCATCTGAGTATAGCCTCTTATGTGAGCGTTTGTGTATGCAACCACTTCCGCTTATGTAATAACTGAATAAAGTGGAGTGTGCAATAGCGCTCCTAGATATGCAGCCTAAGAAAAGCCAAGTTGTACCCAGAAATAACAAGCAAACATGAAAAACAAAAATACTGGAGAATCTGAAGACGCTACTATATGCTCTAAAGAGAAAAAGCTAAATAGAATTGTTTACCAATATATATTCCTTAAGTGTCCTCTTATGGTAATGTCCCATTCAACATTTAAAAGTCCTTTGGTTTCCACAATATATAAAACGATCCGTTGTTTTCAACCCAAAAAGAAATCCAAATTCCAATGCTGAAGTGAATATTTCTTCCAAAAATTTACCCAAAACAGGGAAAAAAAAGGTCAAAAAGTGTAATAAAGTCTAATACATTGTTTATTAATATTACACAACAACAAAATCTGAGTTATATAACATACAATATCTAAATTATAAGATTGGCACCGTACCGTGGTCACTATTGAGGAGGAGCACATACATCACCAAAATTAGAAAGCTCTGGAAACTCTTCTCATTCACTTCTAAATCAAATCTTAGGGGCGATCACAGGTAAGGCTCCTTTCTAACTGCAAATCAGAGTCCAGGTACCTTTAAATATCTAACGCATTTGAGTCTAGTGGACTCTTCCTCAAGGCTGTGTATGCTTAAATCTTGTCATGCCCGCTCTACTGAAAGGCTGGAAAATTAAGTATGACCTCCATGACCCAGAAAGGGAAAAGAGTGGCCATGGAACGGTTCCAATCTTACTGATTTAGATATTGTATGTTGCATAACTTTTATTTTGTTGTTTTGTAATATTAACAATGTATTAGACTATGTTATGCCTTTTTTCTTTATTTTGGGTCCATTTGTTGAAGAAATATTCACTTCAGCATTGAAATCTCTTTTTGGGTTGAAAATAATGGCTCATTTTATTTACTGTGGAAACCAAAGGACTTTTATACGAGGGGATGCTGAAAAGTCCTCGGCCTCACCAAGAAGGAAATGGGCTAGAGACTATTTCACTTATTCACCACGAAGTTCATCACACTTTACCTAGTGTTTCTGAGTTTCTTTAACCCTTCCAAACAATATCTGAAGTTTGATATACGGTTCCGATCTTATGATTTAGATATTGTATATAGCAGTTCAAATACTGCTCTGCTGCGAATATCACCTCTGAATCATTAGAAAATTGCTACCCTTTCAAAGTTTTTTTTTTTTTTTTTTTAAGGTTTGGGAACAGGAAATAGTCCGATGGAGCAAAATTTGGTGAGTAGGATGGATGGATGGGTCTATCACTCAAACCGCAAATCCTTCAAAACATCTATGGTCATGCCAGCCTTGTGAGCAGGCGCATTGTCCTGCAAAAGAGAACACCTTTCCTCAGTTTCCCTCGCTAATTTTCCTTCAACGCATACTTTAATCTGCACAGCAAGTTAGAATAGTACTCAGCATTTATAGTTTGGCCCCTTGGGAGATAGTCAGTCAGTAAATTGCCTTTTGACTCCCAAAAAACCATTCCCATCGCCTTTCCTGCTGAACTTTGAGTCTTGAATGTCTTTGGCTGTGGAGAGTGCCGCAACTGCATGGTTCTGTTGTTTCATCTCTGGATCTTATTTACGTAACCATGTTTCATCAACAGTGACAAGTTGTTGCAAAAATCATCACCAGATCGCTCAAAATGCTGCAAAACCTACTTGGAAATGCCAACTTGCTTTTGTTTCTAATTGGCCCTCAAACATTTGGGCACCCAAATGCATATCTAAGAACTCATGAATTATGAGTACAACACGTACATGGATATATCCAGTGTCTCAGCTATTGTTTTAGATTCACTGATCGTATGCTGGATGGGACATTACCATAAGAGGACACTTAAGGAATGTATATTGGTACACTATTCTATTTCTTCTTTTTTCTTTAGAGCACATAGTAGCGCATTCAGATTCTCCAGTAATTTTGTTTACTTTCAATTACAGTATGTGCCCGTGACACTCCCATAACACGCTCATAAGATGGACCATCACTGTGCATGTGCTCAGACACTTCCCTGTCACCGCCCAGAAATGGCCACTACATTTTGAAAACACGTCTCCGTGCAGTAGTCTGAAATCACAGCTGCGACTTTATCCGAACACAATCGGGATGCAGGCGCAGCAGCAAAGAAAAACGCTCCTCTACGTCCGATATCGGAAGTGCATCCACCTCTGAATTAGGCCCCAAATGTCTAAATTATTATTATCCTTTATATGGTGCCACAAGATTTCCGCAGCGCCTCACAAAGTACATAAACAAGTGAGCAAACACAAAAGCAGCGACTTACAGTACAAAACAATGCAGGACAAGGATATAGTTTATATACATTGCTGCAAAAGCAGTCATAACACACAAAAATAAGCAGCAGGGCGTCAGCTACCAAGTGTTAGGTGCCCTTGAGGGGAGTTTGGAGTAGATGATCGTATGAGTGAGGGAAGGAGAAGCACATGAGGGAAGAGGGCCCTGCTCATCAGAGCTTACATTTTAAAGGGGAGGGGCAGACAAACAGGGGTGACACAGATGGGGTAGACAGGATGAAGAATGGAGCAGCAGGTTAGGATGAGAGCTGGAAGGCTTTGATGAAGTGGTGAGTTGTGAGAGCCCTTTTAAAGATTTGTAGGGAGTTGGAGGGTCTGATAGGGAGGGGGAGAGAGTTCCAGAAGAAGGGAGCAGCACGGGCACAATCTTGGAGGCGGGAGTGAGAGGAAGTAATCAGTTGGCAAGAGAGGCGGCGTGTATTTGTTGAACGAAGTGGGCGGGCAGGAGTGTGAAGTGAGATGAGATCAGAGATGTAAATGGGAGAGGATTGGGTGAGGGCTTTTTAAGTGAGTGTAAGAACCTTGATTTGGGTTCTGAAGGGGAAGGGGAGCCAGTGTAGGGCTTGTAGGAGAGGGGAGGCAGATGTAAAACATTTGGAGAGGAAGATGAGTCGAGCAGCAGCATTGAGGACAGATTATAGTGGAAAGAGGTGGGAATCAGGGAGGCCAGATAAGAGGAGGTTACAATAGTCCAATCTGGAGATGACCAATGAGTGTATGAGGACCTTAGTTGCCTCTAGGGTGAGAGTCTGATCCTGGTAATATTTTTGACATGGAAGCGGCAGGACTGTGAGAGGTACTGAATGTGTTCTTTGAATGAGAGGGAGGAGTCAAGGATAACTCCAAGACAGCGCACTTGGGTGCCAGAGGAGATAGTTGTGTCGTTAATAGATAATTAAATTGTGGGAAGCAAGGTTATGCGGGAGGGTGGAAAGATGATCAGCTCAGTTTTAGACATGTTAAGTTTAAGAAAGCACTGGGACATCCAGGAAAAGATAGCAGAGAGGCAGTTGGAGATACGGGTGTGGAGAGAGGGGAAGAGGTCAGGGGAGGAAAGGTAGATCTGAGTATCATCAGCATAGAGATGATATTGGAGGCCAAAAGAGCTGATGAGTTCACCTAAAGAAGATGTATAGAGGGAAAATAGGCGAGGTCCAAGAACAGAACCTTGGGGAACACCTACAGTTAGTGGAAACGGAGGGAGTGGGGGGGGGGAGGAGACAGAGAAGGAGCAGTCAGAGAGGAAGGAGGATGGCCAGGAGAGGGCAGTATCACGTAGACCAAGTAAGTGAAGGATCTGCATGAGGAGAGGGTGGTCCATAGTCTCAAAAGCAGCAGAGAGGTCAAGGAGAATGAGCAGAAAGTAGTGGCCCTTGGATTTAGAATCAAAAGAGAAAATATGTGTAGTGTGAGCTTTCAAAAGGTGCACTTCAGGGCCTCCTAGGAAAGTAGTTACTCCTTAATTATAATTAAAATATAATCTTTATTAACTGTTCAATTAAGATCACATACAAAAATTAAAAAACAGATAATAAAGAAAGTGCTGAAAGAGTAGAAATAGTGTATTAATAATAAGATTAAAAAAACATGCTGCTGAGTCACACTTCTAATAATATTAATTACTCTGTATTATTTAAAGTCCTTATATGTCTCTTAGTTAGGGCAGTCTACAGAACCATCTGATGTTTTGTACTTAGATATTCACCTCAATTTATCCATGTATTAACGGTTTCCTTTTCAAGACAGTTTTTAAGGAGATATAGATTAGGATGGGGGGAGATGGTAGACAAATTAGTTAATAATAATATGACACAAATAAAAGATGTTTTATAACATTCCTCTTTATTTGTAGAATGTAATTTCACCTTATATGATGGTGATCTAGGGTATAATTAATCTTTCTCAATGTCCGATGTCATGCGGTTAATGACAGATAAAATTCCCCGCTTATATAATGGGTCCCCCTTCTTATTACTATCATAGGCAGTGTGGGAATGCAGCCGCGGGTCTGACACTGCCCGCTGCTACTAATTCCCCCTCCTATCTACGACTGTTTTCTCTTTTGATTCTAGTAGAAATTAGTGAGCTAGGTAGCATCATTCCCTCGATAGTTGTTCTAAACAAATTATAGAATATATACCACGCCTCAAATATAACACAATTTAAAATATCAAGGGGAAAAGGGGACAATAATAAATTTGAAAATTCAAGAAAATCCGTGCGGGACTCCCATAAACTTTATAAATATGGCCCTTGGATTTGGCAGTAAGGAGGTCATTGCTGACTTTTGTAAGTGCAGTCTCAGTGGAGTGGAGAGAACGGAAGCCAGACTGAAGTGGGTCAAGCAGGGAGTGGGAGGAAAGAAAGGTAGTAAGGTGGTTGTAGACAATATGCTCAAGGAGCTTGGAGGCAAAAGGGAGGTGAGTGTTAGGATCAAGGGTAAGTTTTATAAGAATGGGGGAGACAAGGGCATGCTTGAATGCAAAAGGGACAGTGCCTGATGAGAGGGAGAGATTAAGGAGGTGGGCAAGATGGGAGCAGGCAGAAGGACAGAGGTAGCAGAGGAGGTGGGAGGGGTTAAGGTCAAGGAGGTTGTGGAAGGGGGGAGGAGGACCGGATGAGGGCCATGACTTCCTCTCCTGAAGTAGGTGAGATGGAAAGGGAGAAATGATCAGGCAGGAAAGGGAGGGGGTGGAGTGTTGGAGGTTTGGTGGGACATGATGTCCTGACATATGGATTAAATTTTAGATGTAAAGTAGGTGCCAAAGTCAAGGGCAGAGAGTGTTGAGGGGGTGAAGAGGGGGTGGACAGAGGAGGGAGTTAAAAATGGCGAAGAGACGCCAGGGGGTAGAGGACTTCTTGAAATATGAGAGGGAAAGGGCAGCACTGTAGGATGAAAGCATTAATTTAAAATTGAGAAAGTCAGCCTTAGAGCACAATTTCCTCCACTGTCGCTCGGCGGTACGTGAACACTTTTGTAGGTATCTGGTGCATTTGGAATGCCAGGGTTGAGGTGTGGATCTGCGAGGGTGATTAGTGATCAACGGAGTCCAGTGTAGAAGTAAGGGAGGCATTGTAAAAGGACAGGAGAGAGAGAGAGAAAGAGAGAGAGTCGAGTAGGGAGGATGAGAAATCAATAGCATCAATGTAACGCTTAGTAATGGTAGCCTTTAGAGGCAGAGAAGGAGAGAGTGATAGGTTAAAAGAGAGAAGGTGATGGTTAGAGAGGGGGAATGGGTAGTTGGAGTAATCAGTAATATCACAACGGTGTGTGGAAACCAGATCAAGAGAGTGGCCACTCGCATGGGAGGGTGATGAGGTCCATTGGGAGAAAGAAGATGTAAGGTTAAGGAGTTTAGAGGCAGAGGATTCTGTAGGGACATCGATTGGGATATTGAAGCCACCTAAGATAATAGAGGAAAAATTTGAGGAGAGAAAGTGAGGGAGCCAGGAAGCAAAGTTGTCTAGGAACTTGGAAGGAGGGCCAGGGGGACGTTAAATGACAGCTACTCGCAGGTGTTCTGGTTGGAAGAGGCATATAGCATGAACCTGAAATGTAGAAAATGTAAGGGACTTTTCTGAGGGTATGAGTTGGTAGGAGTAGCTGGGGGATAGAAGGACCCCAACACGACCACCATGGCGACCCCCGAGGCAGGGTGTGTGAAAGAAAGTGAGGTCTCCAGAGGAGAGAGCAGCAGGAGAAGTGGTGTTTTAGAGGGGGAAATCCAGGTTTCAGTAATGGCTAGGAGATTCAGGGAGTTGGAGATGAAAAGATCATGGTTTGGGACCAGTTTATTAGAGAGATCTGGCATTCCAGAGGGCACAGGAGAGAGGGACCAAGGTAGGAGAGATGTGAATGAGATTATTAGGGTTGCTGTAACATTGAGGTGATACGAATTTGGAAGGCAGGGGTAAAGAGTGTGTTGGGATAGTGCGGGCACCTGAATTAGGAAAGGAACTTGTAGAAGTAGGGAAGGGAGGGAGTTTAGTGTGATGCCGATGAAGGTGTGGTGAGGTGATAGGGAGAGGAGGGTGAGTGCAAAGCTTAGTGGTGGGGTAGTGGGACCATTGTGGGGGAGAAAATAATTAAAGTGTAGTAACAGGAGAAGAGGGAGAGAGAAGTAGAGGGGAGGAATACAGACAGAGGAGGGGAAGAAGAGTTGGAGGAGACTAGGGGGGCAGGATTGAGGTGGGAACGGGCAGAATAAAGGATAAGGTAGGCACTGAGTAAAGGGAGAATTTGAAGAAAAGATGATCATGATGTGGATGAGGTAAGAAGGAAGAGGAAAACTGGAAGCAGCAATAGTGTCTGTATGAGAAAGATAGTGCTAAATGATTTGCAAAAAAGCTGGTGAAAGAACACAACTTGTAAATGTGTAGGCCCAATGTAATTTTTTTTTTTTATTGAGGGGAATATATGTGAAGATCTAATGGTTTCAGAAAATTAGTAATAAAGAAGACTGTATTAGTAGTTTGAAGTTGTGAGGCTAGCTAAAAAAGCAATGGTAGATCAGACAGTATCAGCAGGGTTAAAAAGTTAAAAGGAGATGTATAGTTCTTAGTACAGTCAATTCATTACTTATTGAAGTCTGTGGATAATGCAGGTGCCCCTCTTAATGTAATTCTAATGAGCAGGACAACACTATTATAGCAACTTAGACCTTACAAAGAGTGTAAGATAGAATGTAAATGATATATAGGGGTAAATATACTAAAGATCGGTTTGGCGTTGTTTTAAAAAAACAGCGGAAACTGCCTGTTATCATCGTCATGTTTGTGTCTAAAGGCTTTTCAGTGTCGTGTGAAAACCGATGTTCCATGTAGGCATCCAAAGATCTTGGTAAAACACAAAAAGGAAGGGAATCTCACAGGTCACTCGGGACACTGCCATTGAAATGAATGGGGCAGCGATAACTGGCTGAGAGCGGACATTGCCATAGCAACCGTTCCCAGCTCTCAGGAAACCAGTGCAATACTATTTATTGCAATGGTAGTGACCACGAGTGACATGTCAGATCTGGGTGGCTGTGCCAGCAATCCTGTCCAAGAGGTTCTGCTCCTTTTTTAATTTTACCAAGACCATTGGATGATGCCATACTGCTTATTTGAGTGTTATGTTGGCATATGCAGCAAAGTTTATAAACATGTCCTTGTTCTGCATTGCTTTGTACTGTTAATAACCATTTTCTTGTTCACTCATTTGTTTGTGTACTTTGTAAGGCGGTGCAGAAGCCTTGTGACGCCATATAAAGAAAGTATAAAAAATAAAAATAAACCCACGCCCCCAAATTTTCCAATACCAACCCAAGTTCGGGACTTGTTATTGATTTGGGGGAGGACCCCATGCATTTCGTTTTTAAATTTTAACACTTTTCGTTATTTTAATATAACAAAGCCTGCACAGATCATAGTGATCTGTGCAGTGCATCTCCCAAATTCGCCTGCTCAGCAGGTCTATTGTTTGGGGCAGGTCCACTATCATTTCACGGTCAGGTTTTGGTCAAACCGACCAATAGTAAATCTGCAGATCCCATTCTGGTCTATGTTAAATAATTGATTGTTGGTCTTATGTTCTAAATTCAAGTTTTTGGTCTGTTTTCCATTGGTTTTGACATTAGTAAATGGTTGGTTTGCAAGACCGACGGTAAAATCATCCAAAACCAACCATTAGTAGATACACCCCATACAGAAATACAGTTTTGTGCAGAGTAGATACCCGACGGTAATCCGTGATATTATTATAAAGAGATGATGAATAAGGGGAAAGAATTGTAGTAATGGCAGTGCCGCCGAGACATTGGGCTGACCTGGGTTCTCCAGGGCGCGGCCATTGGAGGGGGAGTAGATACATATGGTAATAGCAGTGGCGTCCCTCCACTGTGTGACACATGGCGCGGTGAACAGTGTAGTGCATGCCATAAAAAGGGGGCGTGGCCTTGAGGGTAGGTGCGAGCCCCCCATTTTAGTCTCTTCGAGGGATCCCGGAGGTGCGGACTGCCCCCGGGGACCAGTGTATTTGCAGTGCCGGATCCCTCACTGTGTCAGGAGCAGAGTGCTGCATATAATGCTACAGTGCAGCTCCCGGCTCCTGTCACTAAGGGGAAGCCGGCACTTTGGTGTCACCCCTCAGCGGGTGACACCTGGATGCGGCCTGCACCCTACTGAGTAATAGGACAGGATCGCAGTTGGCATCTTGTGTGCATATGGGGGGCGGAGGGTGTACTGGGCCAATAAGCAGCTGCCCCCATCGGCCACTTCGATTACAGATGACTGAATTTCAGCGTAAATAATGAAGAACAAATGTACAGACATAACCGCAGTACCACATCCATTACAATTTACTAGGCACTATGTTGCTGGGATTGTATATGGACACTGTGCAATTTATATGTGACATGTTAATGTAATATTGGAGTTTTGTAAAAGCTGAATGCAGTTTGATGTCTGCTCTCCCATGCATTTGACTTTGTATCATTTGACATTAGTTGTCCATTAACGTTTTAATTTCTATCAAATATTTGTGGTTTTCTCCAGTACAAATTGCAAAGCTTCCTGAGAAGTAGAATTAGGGGGATACATGATATTACACCTAATACTCACCCTGGGTTTCTATCTCTGGAAAGTTCTGCAGTCTGTTCCTCATTAGATTACCACTTTGTTTCTTGAAGTAGACGGGCACGGGATGGGGCCCCAGATTCTCCCATAACTCTTGCGGAGTGTCCTCTCCCACATTATTCCACACTACAATCACGCAGTGAAGCTGTGTCATGGCCTGGTAATGGTTCAACATTTTGAGCAACAAATCAGTCCTGTTATAAGTTTGCATTATGAGAGTGAAGGAGCTTATGGGAGAGGAAATGGGGAGAGACATTTCCCGTCGGACACCCAATATTGGATCTTCATGTGCAGTTGGGAGCAGAGCAGCAAGGGCACCAAGGAGGAAGAGGAGAAGAAGAAGGAAAGCACAGGACGCACGGAGCATCTTCATCCGAAACGCCTTTCCTAAAAATCTGCTTAAAAGCAAAAAAAAAAAAAAGATACTATAATTAGAATAAGAAAACAACAGCTCTAGTCAGGTGCTCATTATTTTCTGGATCCACAAATAAAACAATCACATAATGCCTTGAAAAAAAAGGTTCCAAAACTCAGCCTATACAGTCCAGGTTTTAAGGATATCCATGCTTGAGCACAGATGGTTAAATCAAATTGACTGATGTACAAATAAAGTGCTTTTAAGTGCAAAATAACCTGCGCTCAAGCATGGATATCCTTAAAACATGGACTGTAATGGTGGCGTTTGGGAACCCCTGCCTTAACCTGTGAATAACTATTAAGTTGATATGAGCAATCACTATTTTGTATTGCTGTTCTGAGGCATGAATGGGACCGGCAATGGGATGGTGTGCTGGTTCCTGTAGTGTTATTTGGAGGTTTCTGGGGTACCTCCTAGGTGAGTTGGCTCTCAGCTTAAATATATTTATGTATGTGCTGTCAGGGCTGCCATCAGAGGGAGATTTCCAGGACTAGAGTCCCATGCCCGAGCACTTGGGGGGCCCGCCTGACACCTGCTACTGCCACCTGCCCACTACTAACCCCTTGGCCCACAGTTGCAGACAGTCACAGCCAGTCCTGGTGGTGGGGGCCAGGTCACTCCTATCAGTACCCTGTGGCCGTCTGCGCCAAGTGCCCACTACTATTCACCCAGACGGGCCTCGCCGCACAATACAGTAAATGACTCACCCAGCCACGCTGCCCTCCCGCATTGGTCGGCTTAACCACTGCCCTGCCCACAAAGTTTTTCTGTAAACACTATGCAGGTGTGGCGTGACATCATGATGTCACGCCGCTGAATGAGAGGGAGGATGCGCGGAGGGTGGGTAATGTGAGGAGCTGGCGTCCAGAGCATACAGTCCAGAAGAAGGAGCGAGATAAGTAAGTTGAGTGTATGTCCTTTCTCCCAGACCCGGGCCAGGCCATTGATTGTCTCCACTGCCTGACTGAATACACAATCAGAGGGTCTGATTCAGAGCCGGACGCTATTTGCGCTCGCTCGTTCAGAAAAAGGGGGTGGCTATTCAAATGAACCGTTCGCTCTTTGCGGTCTGTTCACGCCTATAAGTCTGAACGAGCGAATAAAACTTGTGGTCGTAATTTTGAAAAAGACGCCCCCTGGCCGCTCGCACCATACGTCATGTCCGCTATTTATTTGATTAATCGAGTACATCGAACAGCGTATGAACTGCTCGCTATTCTTGTGGCTGGTTTTTCCTACCGCTATATTCCGAGCAGTTCTGACTTTAAAACAACCAAGTGACGTGGCCAATGACGCTGCTGTTTTAATTATGCACACCCTTAAAACGCCCGTTTTGACCTTTAAGCACGCCTGCGTTCTGAATTCCACTCCCCGTTTTCAAGAACCTTCCCCTGTTACCACCCACATACGCCTCCTCCTGTCACTCAAAATAGCAGGCATTCGCTATATAGCGAACAAACGTTTTTCGGCCGCACTGGTTTGCGCATGCGTATTACAAACCGTACGCATGTGCAGATGTGCGAACATCGCTCGGAACGAGCGAACGGCCGCTTACGAGCGGCTCTGAATGAGACCCAGAGCATGATGGAGCTGAGTCTGGGAGAACCAGACTGTCCTTGCTCCTAGTGCTCCATGGAATTCTCCTCTCCCATGTTGGCAGGCTCCAGGGGGGTTGTGGGGGTGGACCTGCCTATTTTGTCAGCTCGGCCCCACAATTTCTGATGGCAGCTGGTGTACTGTTATCATGTGGCACAACAGTATGCAATTATGACCCAGAGTGCAGTGCACGGCACTGCAAATATATGCAACAAAGACCTCTGAATTTCTATTATCTTGTAGTATTCAAGCCTTTCTGCTGGTTCTTTTGCAGTGTGCTGGAGGGATTTTTTTTTTTATTCTTTTTTTTTTCTGTAATGTCACATTACCATGCACATCTGTGAGGAAAAATAAGAGAAGATACTTAGCCATGGAGTGCTTTCATGACCGTCCTAGAGGCGCTCCATGACATATTGCCAAGAGTTAAATCACCCCCTTTATGCCTTCCTTGGCCCTAATTTATGCAGAGATGCTAACGCAGGCAGCTGTTAATCATACCTCATATCCTTTAGACAGTTCCTCTAGCAGCAGAAGTTCTCAATGAGACATTGCTAGAATAGAAGAATATGTATAGCTCTTAGGGTCTATGATTAGGGCTCCATTAATTTAAAAAAATATATATATACAATTATACACAAGCACATAGATGTGAAGGGTTTAAACATTTTAATGGTTTATAAGAACAGGAGATATTTGAGATAAGTGAATACAGGGGAAGACTTTGCAAACCACATCGCCTCCAAACAATCTGAACAACGGAATCAGTTGGCAGCATGCTAAGTGTGTGACTGCATCATAACCGGCGTGCTTAGTATGTCTGCACCAGGGGCGTATCTATAATGGGTGCAGGGTGTGCGGGGAACACAGGCCCCTGGGTCCAGGGGGACCCCGCACCGCACACCCTGCACCCATAATATTACTTACCTCTCCGGAGTCCCACGTCGGCGCGGGGGTCCGACGTTGTAAAACGACTGGAAAATGGGTGCGTCGGCCATTTTCCCGCCGTTTGCGCATGCGCAGTACAGGGAAAATGACCGCTGCAGCCATTTTCCCGGTGACCTGTGCATTCATTATAGACTCTTGGCACACTCTAGTGCCCAGAGTCTATAACTCCGGCACTGGCCGCGCACAGCTCAGTGCGCTGCCGGCTGGAGAGGAGGGGGCCCGTGTCAGAGACTGCACACGGGCCCCCTCCTCTCTAGAAACGCCCCTGGTCTGCACTCACACACTCATCAAGTAACACTTATGTTTGATGGGAGTGACGGATCTTTCTTACAGATATATGCACACGGGATTAAATATATACACATACACACACATACATAGTGGGGATGTGCAGGCTCGGTTCTACTCGGTTCCGTTCGTTTTTTTTTACCGAATCTTATTGGGTATCAGCTGTCACGAGCTTTGGATAGCCAATAAGATTCGGTAAAAAAAACCGAACGGAACCGAGTAGAACCGAGCCTGCACATACATACATATATAGAAAATAGATTGATGGTCTCGCGCAACTTAAGTAAATGTTAGGGACTCTAAAAGATGGTTTGCTGCTGCTCTGGAGGATGCCTGACCTCATCCCGTGAAAGACAATGTATAAGTATTTACCAGGTGCTGCGCACAACCTCTATACTAAATGATATATAATTTTGAATACAGATGAATGTGAGTAGGCAGAAAATATTATAGAAAGGTATTTATTGAGAGACTACAATTGTTATTGTTAAATAGATTACAGTGTATTAGTGTGTCTGGTACACATACGTGAAAAAAGTATAGGTGTACCCACACTGCACAACCTATCCCCTTCTGGAATAGTGTAGTACTTCAATTTCCAACGTAAAAAACTGCTGCCAAACTTGCATGGATAGCCAAGATCAATAAACAATGAATAGAAGAAACCAAGGAAAAAAGAAAAAAAGAAAATAATGGGTTTAGCAAACTGATTAAATGAATAAGTCACCTGTGCCGTATGAACCACCAATATCGGTACACATGTGAGTGTATATAGATGACAAAAATCTGGGTGGGAGAGATATACAGCGGCGTCCCGCTGATCTCAATTTCAGTACCTTGAGTAATGTTCCAAACATGATGTAAATGTTGCCCGGGGTGACTCTTCTTGCGATACGGGGACAACTAGCTTGAGCCGGCAGCGGGGATCACTCTGAGCTGCGGTGCACTATTCTGCACGAGCACGGACACTGCCCCTGTGACCAGGGACAGGGCCGGGGATCGTGCTTGAGTGCACCAGCAAGCGAGGGAGGTACCGTCGGTCCTGGCTCTGATCAGGCCGGGGGCCGTGGACGCTACCCTAGGCAGAGGATACTCACCCGGATGGGCTAAGCTGACTGTCCGTCTTCCTCCTCCGTTGCGAGCTCGTGACGGTCTTTCCTTCCTTGCCGGTGGTGGATGTTAGTTGATGCGGTTGTGGGTGGATATGGGTGGTTCGGCACAAAGGTGAGGGGTGATCAGGGTGTCTGACTCCAACGCGTTTCGACCTTTCCCATACAGGTACTTCTGTGGTGTTGGATAAATTAATCCCTGCTAATTCATATCTCTGCTTTGCGTTCAAATAGTACCAGTCCTGCATGGAGTTAATCCTATTGATGTATGCGGACCCAATTTATCTGTAATTATTCTAATTCCCTAAATGTTCTTATTGAGAAATATCTAATATATATATACAGTCAGGTCCATAAATATTGGGACATTGACAGAATTTTCATATTTTGCCCTCTATTCACCACCACAATGGCTTTGAAATGAAACAAACAAGATGTGCTTTAACTGCAGACTTTCAGATTTAATTTGAGGGTAATTACATCCAAATCAGGTGAACGGTGTAGGAATTACAACGGTTTCTATATGTGCCTCCCACTTTTTAAGGGGCCAAAAGTAATGGGATAAACTAAACAATCCTAAATATAACTTTCACTTTTTAATACTTTATTGCAAAACCTTTGCAGGCAATCACAGCCTGAAGTATGGAACGCATAGACATCACCAGACGCTGGGTTTCATCCCTGGTGATGCTCTGCCAGGCCTCTACTGCAAATGTCTTCAGTTCCTGCTTGTTCTTGGGGTATTTTCCCTTCAGTTTTGTCTTCATCAAGTGAAATGCATGCTCAATCGGATTCCGGTCAGGGGATTGACTTGGCCATTCCACTTTTTAGCCTTAAAAAACTCTTTGGTTGCTTTTGCAGTATGCTTCGGGTCATTGTCCATCTGCACTGTGAAGCACCTTCAAATGAGTTCTGAAGCATTTGACTGAATATGAGCATATAATATTGTCCGAAACACTTCAGAATTCATTCTGCTGCTTTTGTCAGCAGTAACATCATCAATAAATACAAGGGAACCAGTTCCATTGGCAGCCATACATGCCCACGCCATGACACTACCACCACCATGCTTCACTGATGAGGTGGTATGTTTTGGATCATGAGCAGTTCCTTTCCTTCTCCATACTCTTCTCTTCCCATCACTCTGGTACAAGTTGATCTTTGTCTCATCTGTCCATAGGATGTTGTTCCAGAACTGTAATGGCTTTTTTAGATGTTGTTTGGCAAACTCTAATCTGGCCCTCCTTTTTTTGTGGCTCACCAATGGTTTACATCTTGTGGTGAGCCCTCTATATTCACTCTTGTGAAGACTTCTTTTGATTGTTGACTTTGACACATATACACCTACCTCCTGGAGAGTTTTCTTGATTTGGCCAACTGTTGTGAAGGGGTTTTTCTTCACCAGGGAAATAATTCTTCTGTCATCCACCACAGTTGTTTTCCGTGGTCTTCAGGGTCTTTTGGTGTTGATGAGCTCTCCAATGCTTTCTTTCTTTTTAAAAATGTTGCAAACAGCTGATTTGGCCACACCTAATGTTTTTGCTATCTCTCTGATGTGTTTGTTTTGATTTTTTAGCCTAATGATGGCTTGCTTCACTGATAGTGACAGCTCTTTGGATCTCAAATTGAGAGTCGACAGCAACTGATTCCAAATGCAAATGTCACACCTAGAATCAACTCCAGACCTTTTACCGGCTTAATTGATAATGAAATAACGAGGGAATAGCCAACACCTGTCCATAAAATAGCTTTTGAGTTGATCGTCCCATTACTTTTGGCCCCTTAAAAAGTGGGAGGCACATATAGAAACCGTTGTAATTCCTACACCGTTCTCCTGATTTGGATGTAATTACCCTCAAATTAAATCTGAAAGTCTGCAGTTAAAGCACATCTTGTTTGTTTCATTTCAAAGCCATTGTGGTGGTGAACAGAGGCCAAAATATGAAAATTCTGTCAATGTCCCAATATTTATGGACCTGACTGTATATTACTTTTTTTTCAATAAGAAAATTTAGGGAATTAGAATTAATTCATCCAACACCACAGAAGTACCTGTATGGGAATCGCATCCATGACATGGCTTCAACATAACCTATATGTAACATATCAATCCACAGCTTAAGCGGTTCATGTTTCCAAGTTACCGTTTATTATGCCCAATGAACTCCACCTTTGAGAGTATGTTGGAAAGGAGGAAATTAACTACCCTATCCACGAATACAAGTAAGCGTAAGACTTCTGACTAATCACCATAGTAACCTGGGTAAACACAAGCCGTTCATATACCACAGTAATTTTAATCCAATCAGAACATGATGATGTCATTTCACTAACCAACCACAAGGAAGACAGCGACATTTAAGATCCATGAACTTCACAGACTGACTATATGCTCCCAGAGGAAGACCGAACAGGTCAAAACGCGTTGGTGTCGGACACCCTGATCACCCCTCACCTTTGTGCCGAACCACCCATATCCACCCACCACCGCATCAACTAACATCCACCACCGGCAAGGAAAGAAAGACCGTCACGATCTCGCAACGGAGGAGTAAGACGGACAGTCAGCTGAGCCCATCCGGGTGAGTATCCTCTGCCTAGGGTATCGTCCACAGCCCCCGGCCTGATCAGAGCCAGGACCGTCGGCACCTCCCTCGCTTGCTGGAGCACTCGAGCACAATCCCCGGGCCCTGTCCCTGATCACAGGGGCAGTGTCCGTGCTCGTGCAGAATATTATATTTAATCCTCATATATACAAATATCGTCTCACAAATGTCGTCTCAACGTTTCGCTCCTAGATGGACCTTCTTCAGGAGATATAGGCCCTCATTCAGAGCCGCTCGCAATTAACGCTCGCTCGTTCATAAAAAGGGGGTGGCTATTCAAATGAACCGTTCGCTCTTTGCGGTCTGTTGCCGCCTCCATGTCTGAACGAGCGAGCAAAACATACGCTCGTTTATTTGATAAAAACGCCCCCTGGCCGCTCGCATCATACGTCATGTCCGCTATTTATTAGATTAATCGAGTACATCGAACAGCGTATGAACTGCTCGCTATTCTTGTGGTTGGTTTTTTCAACCACAATATTGCGAGCAGTTCTGACTATAAAATAACCCAGTGACGTGGTGAATGACGCTGCTGTATTAATTATGCACACCCATAAAACGCCCGCTTTGACCTTTAAGCACGCCTGCGTTCTGATCTCCACTCCCCCTTTTCAAGCACCTTCCCCTGTTACCACCCACATACGCCTCATTCTGTCACTCAAATTAGCAGGCACTCGCTATATAGCGAACAAACGATTTTCGGCCGCACTGACTGGTTCGCGCATGCGTACTAAAAACCGTACGCATGCGCGGATGTGCAAATATCGCTCGGAACGAGCGTACTGCCGCTTACGAGCGGCTCTGAATGAGGGCCATAGATCACAATTGTAAAGAGCAATGGAATATGCTGCGCTATATAAGAAACTGTTAATAAATAATAATATAGCAATACATCAAGTACATCAGTGAACAACCAGTCCTTTAGAGATCCTATATTGCAAGTAGTACTACCTCAATGGGTTGCTAAATACCCCAGTCAATCAAACAAAAGGCGCCAAATGCTCACAGATCACTTGCACCAATTAGTTAATCAAACAGATAGAGCTTACCTCATATTTGTCCATAAGCCCAGAACGGCAAGGCACATCACCAAATCCAATGCGCGAGCCGCACACGGAAGGAGCAGCGGAGGCAGCATGACGGCGCTTCCGACACATGGAGCGCACACATCATTTCCGCTAACCAAACTGTAACCAAGGTAACGGCATCACTGTGCATGACGCATCCTCACTGAGGATCACCGCCCATCGTGCGCCAGTCAGTGGCCGTAGTTATGGCAACATAGACGCCGGCATCACAACCAGTGCCACATCCTCAACAGAGGTTACCTCCCATAGTACATCAATCGATGGCCGTAATAGATACCGGCATAAGGCCAAGCAGGGTTCCACACATCGCCATGACAGGATCATATATATTAGACCTAAAAGATTAAATTAATTGGGCTCAATCAGAGCTATTGTACTGCAGTATAGCATTCCTGCTAGGCTGTTTTAGCAAAAAGCACCCTGCCCTCCAGAAGAAGGGCAAAAAGCGCCCTGCCCACACAGCCTGCGGGTGCCGTCTTCACCCGCAGGTCGCAGTGTCCCACGGGTGGAGAAATGTGCGGTGACCCGGTCACCGCCGGAGAATAGATGACGGGCGCATGCGCCCAGCATCTATTCTCCCTGTCTGCAGCGCTTGGGTGCTGCCTGGCGTGTCCATAAGTGCCGGGCACGCCCCCAAGAGTGACGAAAAGGGGACGCGTCTTATAGACACGCCCCCTTTTCAATGACCACGCCCCTTTTCGGACGCGACATAGGGATCAATCCTTATTAATACCATAATGTCATATTTTCAACAGAGAGCAAATGCAACTTTACTTACAAGTAACCACCTAATAATTAATCTAAATCTAATTGCCCCTTTTGTCCCTCTAAAGAGAAGAACAATACCTAAAACAAAACAAAATATCAACCACATAGAAAACATACAAAAATGAAAAAACATCAAATCCATAACATAAATATAAATGTATGATCAAAATACAAAAATTTAAAATAGAGTCTTAACACCACATGCTGGTGCTATCACCAGTGGGCCATTGATTAGTACACACAGATATGTTGTTATCGCAAAAAAATATTAAGCGGATTACCTTCATTGAGGCCATTAGGTGATGCAGTGCCAAAACAAAAAATCCATCTTCCTTCAAGCTTTTTTAGCAACAAACCACGATCACCACCACGTTTTAAAGGTGATACCCAATCGATGATGCGGCATCTCAGAGATGTAAGTTGATGGTCTAATAGCAAGAAGTGATGGGCTACTGGTTTAGCTGTCACGCCACTTGACAAAGCCTGTCTTATTGATGTACGGTGATTTGCCATTCTTTCACGGAACTTGCAGGTTGTCATCCCCACATAGGACAATCCACAGGGACATGTCAATAGGTATACCATGTGATCCAATTGGCATTGTAACTTGTACCGTATCCGAATTGGATTCCCATTCTGTGGATGTGGGAAGCTACATCCTGGGATCATCGAGCGACAGGAGGTGCATCCTGTGCATATAATGCAACCTGGCTTCTGCGTCATAAGCCAGGTATGATCACCAGGGATAGGGCCTCTATTTGGATGCATTAATAGTTGTTTCAAATTTCTACCGCGTCTATAGGCCATAATGGGAGGATCTTTGCATGCCAGCCCCAGGCTCCCATCTGTGGCTATGATTGGCCAGTGATCCTTAATTGAAGAGGCCACCTGTGAGGAAACATCATTGTACTGGGTCACAAAAATCATACGTTCCTTAGCCTTATTTATCTAAGTGGCCACTTTCTTGCATGCTCTGGTGAGGCAACCGTCAATAGTAGTTCGCTTATATCCCCTATCGAGGAACCGATCAAACATTTCACCCAACTGCTCCTCAGCCATCTCTGGATCCGTATTATTTCTTATAACTCATATAAACTGAGAGATCAGGAGGCTGTTCTTCAGGCTCAGTGGATGATTACTTGTTGCTTGTAATATAGTATTATGGTCTGTGTCCTTCCTATAGAGGGTCGCACTTAGCCTATTACTTAGGCGATTGATAGTGACATCAAGGAAGTTAACGGTATCATGATTGCAATGACCAGTCAGGCGCACCGTGCTGTCTAGGTGGTTTAGCTCATTCAACATAGACTTAAACCCCTCCTCGGTGCCCCTCCAAATCAAAAAATATCATTAATAAATCTATTGAAATAATTAATCCCGTCTCCAAACTTTGAAGTGATTATTTATTAAAATCAATTCAAGGAGCTCCGAAATGAACTCTATTGGTAACCCCAAAGTGCCTTTTTCTATTAGTTGAGACCACACTGCCAGAAGGCCTTCCACATGAGGGATAATGGAGACACATCAAGAGTCACCAATAAATCCTCCTCATGCAGATCAGTTAACAGTGAGATTTTGTCCAGGAAATCGCCCGTATCTCTTACATAGCTAGGCACCAAAGGGACGAGATCTTGCAGAAAATTATCCACAAAAACAGCTAATGGCTATAATAGGGAACCCCTGGCTGAAATGATTGGCCTGCCAGGGGGATCCACCAATGTTTTGTGGACCTTAGGGAGTGTGTAGATCACTGGGCAGACCAGAAATTCAACTTTTAAGAATGCAGCAATCTCCTCAGTCAACCACCCACAACTCACTGCCCTATTAATAACCACATCAATAATTCCCTTGATTTTAGGCATGGGATTACCATCACACTTTTGATACGTATTTTGATCCATTGATTGGCGTTTTATCTCACGATCATAATCAGATAAGTTCTGCAGAACAACCGCCCCGCCCCTTTTCCGCAGGGCGTATGACTATGGTTGTTCTGCAGAGACTTCAGAGCCTGCCTCAGCTCTAGAGTCAAATTACCACCTGTCCTCTTTGGTGCAAAAGAATGGGTATCCTGATGTATCGTCCTTTAAAAGGTGTGCATACTGGCATTTGACGATTGAGGATCAAATAAGCTGGGCTTACGCA
Organism: Taudactylus pleione; assembly: GCA_031769625.1. Taxonomy (NCBI): domain Eukaryota; kingdom Metazoa; phylum Chordata; class Amphibia; order Anura; family Myobatrachidae; genus Taudactylus; species Taudactylus pleione. The sequence continues at coordinate 864,849 of JAUIMM010000545.1, forward strand.
AAGCTGAAATATTACACTCATCAATTGTTTGCTCCCTATTCATTGTGCCAACGTGCTCTCTTAGGCGCAGTTTGCGACCAAATTTAAACTGATCTACAGCCAAGTTAAAATTATCATGTCTAAAAGATGGCACAAATGACATACCCAGAGATAATAACGCTGATTCATGAATAGACAATTGATGATTTGACAAATTAAATATTAAATTCAACTCCTCCTGCGTCTGGTTCTTCTCCTTGTGCCCACCTCGCCTCGGATGGGGCCTATATGAGCTCCTACACCGGCGCCACCTTGTGCTCTTGGGACTGTGGCTAAAAAACCTCTAGGCGGGAGGGAGGTAGAAGCATCAGAATCAGACGCGGAGTGTGAAGAGGCAGATTCCAACTGTTCAGTATCCCTAGAGCGAGGAGCTCTGAGGAACCTTAGAGGGTTCACCCATCAGCCATCTGTACACCTGATGGGTCAAATAATCATTGGTGACCGTCCGTAATTTTTTCCTTTTAAACAAAATTAATTCGTCTTTAAAGGACTCCAACTGCAATCTTAATTTGTCACACCAATTGTCTGTTCGATCTGATCTTAGAGTAGGGATGTTGGCTTTTTCTAGGTCACTGATCTCTTGTCTAATTTTGACCAGTTCTAACCCCACCTCCTCAACCACTAATAAGATCAGATCAAGCGAACATTTGTTTTGTACGCCACACCATTTGCCACAAAATGAGGCACTAGTCCGACCTATGGTGGGCGCATTTGCAATCCTAAAACCTCGTGGAATTCGTTTGGACCTATGATACTCGGACAAAAACTGTCCATGCAATGTCAATTCTGTCTCTCTCCGCTTTAAGCGAAATAGCCTATGGTAAATATCAATTGGTTTTTCAGCTGGTAAGTTCCCAAATTCTAAATGATCAAAGTATATTTTATCAGCATCATCGTCAGTGAGTGATACCAGGCCATACTCTGCCGCCTGCAATAGGCCTTCATCAAAGGCAATGTGTTGCGCTTGAGACATTTAAAGCGACAAAAAAGATTATAAATAAATTAATAAATACTAAATAGTCTACCCAAACCATGGTTAAATAATAATGCAAACTGCACAAAAAATACTCATAATGTAAACATAAAAAAGGGGGGAGGGAGGAGGGGGCACTGAGAAAGAAGATCAATACACTCTCAAAACAAGGAAGAAAAACTTTAGAAAAAAACTCATATTGCACATCAGGAAAAAGGAAATAATCCACACATTGCGCAGGGGAATAAACAGAGAAAACATAGGACCACCACAGGATATATTCCAACAGCAGTCTATATGGGTGTCAGGCCAAAGAGCAATGTCCCAAAAAGGAAATTGATCCCAAAATATAATTATCCACGGCCGCACTCACATCATCCCGATCTTGCAATGTAGAGGGGTGTCACCCATGACGTTCACATGGAAAGTCCATAATATAGAAAAAATGAGGGGCACTCACCAGCTTTCGGCACATACAAGTATCAAATTTTAATCCTCACAGATACAAATATCGTCTCACAAATGTTGTCTCAACGTTTTGCTCCTAGATGGACCTTCTTCAGGAGATATAGCAATACATCAAGTACATCAGTGAACAACCAATCCTTAAGAGATCCTATATTGCACTGAGTACTACCCCAATAGGTCTCTAAATACCCCAGTCAATCAAACAAAAGGTGCCAAATGCTCACAGATCACCTGTAGCAATTAGTGTGTGTATATATATATATATATATATATACACATATATATACTACACTCACATATACTACATACATACACATCAATGGAAAATCACTACCTCTGAGGAAAGGGCCAGTGTATCTGAGGCCGAGAAACGAGTTAGGTTCTCTCACTCAGGATTGCCTTTATTCACAGAAGTGTCCATGTGAAACTTATTTGCAACACGCAAAATGGATTTTTAGCTCCGGAGCACCACACCGCGATATTACATGGACAGCGGTGATGACCAACTTCATTATAGCTGTACCCTGACTCATAGCTTACCAGAGCGGACTACACCTTGCGGCTAGAAATGCCTTTCTCGGCCGGGACCAATTATTCTTAGACACATCACAGTGTCCTACGCCACGCCGCTCATACAAACTGCCATTGAGTAGGTAAGCCACAACAATTATTATAGACTATCCCATAGTGGGATTTATACATGCATCTAAATCACTATCTCTGCTGATATATCATGATGATTTAGCTCTACTACAAACAACTTTACTTATATAGAGACTTTTGCGCATTGGAGACATGTATTAACAATATCTGCACTGTGGTATCTCTGTCTGTGGACATTAAAACACAGAAGAAAGCATATCACTAAGCTTATGTTACTCACCTATACATATAATTTTTAATTGCATTCAACTGTCTATCTCCTTTGTTTATAATTATTTTTCTTTCTCATTTTGCCGTTTATTATATGTATATCATTTAGGTCGATACTATTACACAAATATTTTTATATCTATTAAATTAAGTGACATTGGTCACCCTCTCTCTATATTATAAGATTTTTTATTCAATTTTGATTGCTATTCAAGCGCTCCCACATCCTCGTGTTTCAGTATATATGTTATATATCATTGGGACAAGCCATTCCCATAGTGGTGAGCTGCTTCTTTAGAATCACTCCCAGTCACAGTTTTCTGGAGCGCCTAAATTGATTTTAATCTTTAATGTATATTGGAAGATTTTTCCTAGGAGGGCACCAGCGCAGCACACATACTACAGGAACGAGTGCTGGGAGTCTGGAAGTTCCTTATATTAGGTGCTATATATAGAGCACCTATTTCATTCACTGGAGTACATATAGCCTCAAAAGGGAACTATGGCTCCATTTCAAATTCAAAGCATAGGGTGTAGCATATTGCAGAGGTCTTGAGGAAGGGCCAACCTTTGACTGTCCAAGCTACTTTCATGTGCATTGTTTCACCTGAATACATAGTAATGCCTATTTACTCTGGTATGCATTACTTATATCTATTTACGCACAATCCCTTTTCTTTTTTTCTTTTATATATCCCTCACGTCCCTCCCTATCCCAATATATTTAAATGTAGAGCACTATTGTGATTTTCGTTTAAATATGGGATTTTAGCAACTGGGAGACAATATTTTGATAAACTAAAGAGAAAGTGGAGAAGCTTCCATGGCTACCCATTAGCCAAGAAAGAGATCAACTAAAGAGATAGCTCTTACAATCATTGTTTTGGTACGTACTTTAATATTTACTTTGTGCTTATTCCAATATCCACACTATTAAATGCTCGATAGAAAGAGTGAAAAAGTAAGGAATAAAATATACACATATTGATGCTCTGCACTCCAGTGGCATATCTATATATACGGGCCCCTGGGTCAGGGGCATCATGCACCTAGAATGGACCCAACAGTGGCTACAATGGATCCACCCACCCCTTCCCTTTCCTATTTAATCTGTTGGCTCCATCTTCCAAGTGGTATCTTCAGATAGATAGTGTGGCACAGAGCCTTTGCCATCTTCCACTATAAGACTGTGTGCAACAGCACAAACAAGTGCTAATGTCTTCAAATGAGATATGACCGCCTACCCCCTGGGCATAATGTCTATCTTTTATAGCAAAGCTGGACAATGATGATATTACTTGCAGCTCAGGCCAAGAATCAGTATCAGCCTGTGTGTAAATGGCTTAACTTTTGTTGATGTTCATTAGTTTGTGATCTAAAACATACATTTACAGGGGTATTCAATATGAAACGTTAACCTCGCCGTCTATGCGGGTCGAAGTTTTCACCGCACATCGGAGCTTTTGCCACCGAAAAAGTATCACGCGCGCCCCCGCTTATACCCGTATTCAATATGAAATCGTCAAAAACGGCACCCGGCAAATGTGAAATCTGCGAAAACTTCGCTGATTTTTGGGGAAATCACCCTAACACCCCCAAAAAGATGCTCTGACATGGGGATCACTCTGGATCCCCCCGATTAGCCCTGCTGAAGGTTTTTGGGGTCTTTAAACGGGCTCGATAGCTGCTATTTTGGGGATTTGGGAAGGTGGTGAAGAATAGTATTTAGAAGGTTTTTTTTGCAGAAAATAAGTAGTCCCAGCAAATTTTGGGTACTTGAAAATGGGGGTGAGCATATTTAAAAGTTGGTAAAGTGAAGTTTTAAAAAACATGAAAAATCCACCTGCCGCAAATACCTGCAATGAAAAAAAAACACCTGGGGCATACTTGGGGACCCCCCTAGATTGTAGTTCGCTAGTTTTTAACTTTGTACCCCCAATTTTTTTTTTCGCCCCCAAAATGAAGTGCATTTTTTGGAGTCTTCTGAGGTATTTTTTTTTTTTTTTTGACACAGTTTACCTTTGGGGGACTGTCTGAAGGTTGCAGAGTGGTTTCCCAAATGTTGCACCCCAAAGCCCCAATTATGCACTTTTTTTCGACACCCATTCCTTGGTGATACTTTTTCGCAGGGTCGAATGCAATATACTTTTCGCACCGGCGAAAAGTTTTCAAATTGAATACGGTGTAAAAGTAAAACCATCGAAAATGACGTAATCCGAGCGAAAACCTTGCAGAAACTGCGTTTTCGCTCCATATTGAATACCCTTATTAGTGTGTCTGCATTATGGCCAGACTAAGGTCTGTGGTGGCAACTTGTGGGGGCTCCTAAAATAGATTAGACAGAGATTACAGGTTACCGGACCAATTTTATTTCCTCTGTTTATCAGTTTATTGCACACACACGAGATGCACCAGGACGGCACTCAGCGGACTAGTTACACCGATCACTAATAGCACAAGTCTTCCTGTAGTCCAACGCTTTGGGTATTTAAATATGGTCATCCCTGCTCTATTACTCACCAGGCAGCAGGGCAATCCGATTTGGGAGCTTGGTGGGTTGCAGCGCGTGGCGGAGTTAGGCTCAGTGTCCCGGCACCAGGGAGAAAGAAAATAAAACACACCGCCATCTACGGTTAACCGTCTGTGACCATCCCTAGTCAGTGAAGCTCTGCAGTGGCAGCTGTAACGGAACAGGTAAGCCAACCTGGGAGGACCGGAGACATCGAAATGCTGTACTCCGGATTCCGGTTAGTATTTGTGGAGACAGTGTGTAGCGGTCCCTGCCATCCTGCTGGTAATCTTGCTCTGGTTTGCCTTTCATCTTTAATTAGATTATTAATAGGGGGTAAATTATAGGGGTGTAAATTTAGTTGGCAGCACTTATCAAAGGAGCCACTTCTTAAGTGGTTTTTACAGACTCTTGGTTTTGTATTTAATATTACTGCTCCCTGCTAAAACTGAAGACGCAGAGGCTTTGACAAGTGCCGCTTAGTAAATATACCCCCAGAGTGATTTTCAGTCTCAGCAATCAAATCTCATGTTAAATCACTTATGCTTTTAAATGAAGTACAGGAGATTTTAATAAAATTAAATTCACACAAGATGATTAAAATGCAGCATTGAATATTAAGGCAGATCACCTATGAGATTAGAAGTCGCTTGCATAGTAAAGCATATAAACCCCCCCCAAAAAATAAAACAACCCAATAAATTAATTACAAAACGTCATCTCTCATATTATATGAATCTCTTGAGATTGAGCTTATTACTATGCAGACGTATCAGATTATCAAAAAAACGTCAACAGAGATGATCATGGTAAAATTTTTTAGAAATACATGCATTTCCATTATAAAGGCGAGTCTAAAACCAGGTGGCCCTTTAAAAATAAAAGATACACTGCTGTATTACTGAGAGGAGAGAATGCCATTGCATAAAGAGAGTGGGTGTTGGCGGGTAAATACACCTGTGGTAAGAATCAGTTACAACAATGTAATGCATGATTGACAGACCAAAGCAATATAAACCATGTGCATAGCAGTAGTGGTTGCAAAGTGAAAATCAAAACAACAGTGCCACCTTGTGTTTTATTTTGGACATTATTATTATCATCACATATTTGTCAATTACAGAAGCATCAAGAAAGGTGAACTCCTCCAAAGTATAGCAATAGGTACATGTAACTACATTCTGAAAATATAGTGTAAGCTGGAGCACAACCTTGTGTACCAGACCAGAAGGAGCTTAGGACCTGGTGTTACAAAGGCAAATAGTACTCCTGATTTCACCTTAACAATACTACACCTGCTAATAATACATTTTCAATTGGCACCTATATAGGTTAATAAAAAAAAATAATAATAATAATTATATTGTAATACAACAGTTGCTAGATAAAAAAAAACACTTAAATCTCATCTTATTCTATTAAGAGGTGATAGAGGTAAAAACCGTACATTTCACTAGGGAGTCTATTTATCATCAGTATGTATCACTGTATATACAGTAGTTCTGTTGTTATACTGTAGGCAACAGATAATCTGATTGTTCACATTCCTTACTTAAGGTGCGTACACAAGGTATGGTTGAAATGGACAATATGAACGATAACGATCAAATTGGTGCCCAACGACCATCACCCGTGCATGCAGGCCAACCTGGTCGATAGTCGTTGGTGAGTTGGTGGTGTGCTGGATAATCGATATCGATCGTCCAGCACACACGGGAGATCGAACAATGATATCGCCCCTTCTGAGCGCACCTTTGGATTTTGAAAAAATGTAACTTACTTACAAAAACATGAATAAATTCTTTCTGTATTACAAAGAAGTATAATTATAACAATACCTGTTGAAGTTACAGCAGCTACTGTAAACACAACCTTGCAAACAATCAGAGAACCAGTACACTCTTTACTTCTCAAAGAGGCATATTCATCATCAAGCCCCATTAGCCCCTCATTACTTTGGTTTCCAACTCACCGCGGTGATGAATCCCAAACTACTAGTGCAATTCCTTATTGCTGTGTTGCAGTGACAGCTGTTGCTAAGTTTTTTACAATGGTTTCGCATTGTGATGCGATTGTAACTTTAAATTGCGGAAGTGCCGGGCACTGGAGAGAGCGTGATGAAACAGCAGAGATCTGACAGTTTTTTGTTTGCAGTTTCTGCTCTTTTTAGGTAACAAACCTTTTAAAAAAATAGAGCCACTAGTATTAGCTCCTCTGGATCCACCTTCTATCTACTGTCTGTCAGTTGGAATACAAGGCTCAGTGCTTTTTCTTACTTCTTTAAGAAAACTAATAAGCTTCTTTGGATTTCAGTATCAAATCTATATAGAGAATACCCAAATTGATATGGGTATTGACATCTACAAATTGACATCTACAGCAGGCATGTCAAACACGCGGCCCGAATAAACATTTTATGCGGTCCGACTGTGTGGACCCAAATACAAATATCATGCGGCCCGAACCCCTGCCGCGATCGGGCAGTGTTTACTGTATTTAAAACTGGCAACGCTGTTCTCTGAAGCTATCAGACACTAAAGAAACCTCTGATCGCTTCAGAGGCCATCGTTCCCAGTGATGCAGTTCGCGGGTGAGAGGAGCCTGCGCCTGCTGGATCTAGTTAGATCCAGTCAACGGCAGCGTCTATGCGCGAGCGGTGCCCAGCGGCCAGCGTGATGAGAAGTAAGTGAGAGGTACTGCAGTGAGACCTGTTCTACACTGGGAGGAGGCACAGCATAAGGGGCACTACTGGGAGCAATCCATAATGGGCTCTAATGCAGGGGGCATTGTATTAGGGACTCATATAGGGGGCATTGCATAATGGGCACAAATACAGTGGCATTGCATAAGGGGCTCTTATACAGGGGGCACTGCATAATAGGCACAACTACAGTGGCATTGCATAAGGAGCTCTTATACAGGGGGCATTGCATAAGGGGCTCTAATATTTTATTAATAATAAACCTTTCAAAATTGCCTATAAGACTTATTTTCTTGCGGCCCACACACTCTTAGACCTTGAATATTTGGCCGGTTGGTATTTTGAGTTTGACATGCCTGCTCTAGAGAGCGCTCACATCTGAATTAGTTACTGATACCCCTTTCACATCACAAAAGTAGTAATGGCCCCAGTGGTAACGCCACCAATAGTAATGCCCCCTGCAGTAGTCCCGCGCACACACACAAAAAAGAAAGCAACAACATTATTTACCTTAAACCCAGCTCCTGTGTCCGCCTGGCTGCTCCTCGGAACTATGGGAGACGTATCATAACTTCTCTCCCATAGTGCACACTGCGGGAGCCGGAGCTCAAGAGTGAGCTCCAGGTGCCACTGGTGCTGCGGGGAAGGAGTCGGGGGCCCGCTAGAAACAAAATCTCAGTGGGCGTCCGGCAAATAGTGCCTCCCTGCGGTGCCGTGTTGTTCCGCCCCACTTTAAGCCCTGCCCACACCACATAATACACCCCCACACCACAGATCACAATATACCCCCTCCACCCCACATAATACACCCCACTCCTCTCAAAATATCAATATACCCCTACCTCTCATAATACACCCCCACCCCTCAGATCACATTAATATACCCCCACCCCACATAATAATATGCCACACACCTCTCAAATAACATTGATACACCTCCACCCCCATATAACTTTTATATGCCAGTCTCCGGGGCCTAAGTAAGGGGAGGGAGTAGGGACTCCTCACGGAAACTTATTGGTGGCTGGTCCTGGGGGACAGTGCCCCCTATAAGGTGGTGCTCCTGTGCGACCACTCAGCTCGAACGGCCCTCAGCTGTATGTGGCCCATATATCTAACAACCCAGGTTGGCTCGGTGTGAAAGGATCAACCTGGTTTGTGTGTCCTGGGTTTTCAACTGACCGTACACCGCAGTCTGAAAGGTGCAACCCAGATTATTCGACCCAGGTTATGTTTAAAAGCTGCTCATTGGCGGATGCCTGTAACGTTTAGTTTTTTTGTAATCGTTTATTGAATGAATTTGAGAGTACATTGAGAAAATGCAATAAACAGTAATATCGAATCACTACAAAACAATTCAAAGCAGCAAAAAAGCTGTAAACATTTGAATACAATATAATTAGAATTGGTTTGTGCAGCTGACCTTATAGGTAAAATTGAAAATAAGGGTGGGGAATGAAAAAAAAAAAGAAAAAAAAAAGGTGAGAAGGAAATAGGAGATAAGAGAAATAAAGTAGAATAAAGGAATGAATGAGGGGGGGAGTGAGGCGGGGGGAAATTTTAGAGATAAAAATTACAGCAAAGGTAAACATCATGACACTAACCAAGACCGGGGAGGGGTACATTTTGTTAAGAATACCAAGGGCTCCATGTGGATTGGAACTTCTGGACAGTATTGTTTCACAAACTAGTAATATATTCCATTTTTGCTACAACCCAAATTCTGTTCACAAATTCTTGTCGGCTGGGAGTGTTTGGAACCTTCCAATTACGGGCTATTTGATACTTGGCAGCTGAGCATATGTGAAGAGCTAGTTTATTGGAGGTATTGGGAACATTATCGATCGGGGCGCAAAGTAGAAGATTAACAGGGGTGGGAAGAGTCGGGGGTCTAAGGAGTTGGGAGATTAGGCTGCGAACCATGTTCCAAAATGGGACAATCAGGGGGCAGGTCCATCATGTATGGAAAACTGTACCTACTTGACCGCATCCTCTCCAACATAAGTTAGAAGAGTTAGGAAACATTTGGTGAAGACGTTCTGGCACTAAGTACCATCTGGTGTACATCTTGTAAGAGTTCTCTCTGATGGCTACACTGATAGAACACTTGGAGATAGCTAAGCGTATATTATCCCAGGCCTCCTCTCCAAGGGACAAACCTAGATCTGATTCCCAGGCCTGTTCGTGTGCCTCAAGTTGAGGAGTCTCCAATGCCAGGGTAGAATGGTAAATAGATGAAATAGCCCCTATGTCGTTACATTTATAAATGCATAGTCTTTCAAAGGGTAAGGGGTTGGGTGTGGGGCTGGCAGAGGAAGAAGAAATCACAAAATGGCAGATTTATAAGTATTGGTAGTGTAGAGTATAAGGGATATCGTGTTTTTGTTGTATATCTGCGGACAAAGGGGAAAATGCCCCAACGATATGGTGGAACCTTGTAATGCCCGCCAAGGTCCACCGGCGAGCCATGCCAAGAGAAAGGCCTGGGGGGAAATGTGGGATTATTCCAGATGGGTGTTAAAGGGGAAGGATGCGAGGAAAGATTTAGTTTTTTATTTATTAGATCCCAATTACTAAGCGTCAAGTTAATAGTGGGAAACAGAAAGGATGACTTGGGTCTGTGTTTACAAGGCAGCCACGGCAAGTAAGAGGTTGAGTGGATATCCACAAGATCACTTTCCAGGTTGACCCAACGCTTGATGTGTCGAGGAGAGTGCCATGAGGCCAACTGACTCAGTCGGGTAGCATTATAGTAACGCCGTAGATTGGGTAGACCCAAACCTCCCTCCCATGTGCGTTTGACAAGTATGTCTCGACGGATGTGGGGTTTTTTATTATCCCATACAAATTTACTGAGCGTAGCTTGAAGAGAGTCTAGGGTGTGGGATGGGATAGGTACAGGGAGGGTCTGAAAAAGATATAGCAGTTTGGGAAGAATATTCATCTTCATGGCATTAATACGTCCTATCCATGAAAGAAAATGCTTTCACCATTGTTGCAGGTCATTATAGATTGATCTGATAAGGGGGGGGGGGGCAATTGGTTTTATAGAATGAGTCATAGGATTTTGTTATGGAAATCCCAAGGTATTTCAGGAAATTCCTCTTCCAAATTAAATTAAAATTTGTCTGTAACAGCCTCCTCGTGTTTCCAGGGAGGAGGAGAGGAAGGGCCTCAGATTTGTCATGTTTAGTTTTCTAGCCAGACAAAGAGCCATAAAGGAAGAGCTCCTGAAACAGGTTGGGAAGTGACGTGAGTGGTCTTGTTAGCGTGAGGAGTATATCATCAGCAAATAAGGAAAGGGTATATTGGGATTGTTTAATTTTGACACCGGCTATGTTAGGGTTTTCCCTTATACGGCTAGCGAGCGGTTCTATAATAAGACCAAATATCAGGGGCGATAAGGGACATCCCTGTCTGGTCCCATTGGTGATAGAGAATGAGTCTGATAACAGACCGCCTGTGGAGACTGAGGCAGAGGGGTTATAATAAAGGGCTTGAATGGCCTGTAAGAACTTCCAGTGAAACCCGAAGCTACGCAATGTTTGGAACATAAATGACCAAGAGACCCTATCAAAGGCCTTCTCCGCGTCCAAGGCAAGCACCAGAGAAGGAAGCTTGTGAGCAATGACATAGTGAACTATATCAATAGTGCGTCTAGTATTGTCTAGTGCCTGCCTGGATGGGACAAAGCCCACCTGGTCTGGGTGAATCAGCGTGGGGAGAAGTGGGTTTAGCCTATTTGCAAGTACTTTGGTGAAAAGTTTTAGGTCGGTATTAAGCAGTGAGATGGGGCGGTAGTTAGACACTAGTAATGGGTCTTTATTGGGCTTTAGGAGGACGGTGATAGTAGCTTTGGTCGTATCCGGATGAAATGAAGCTCCTTCTAGGATTTGGTTACATTTTTAGTTAAGCCAACGTAAAGACTGCTCAGCTTTTTCGGCCTGAAGGGCATTGAGGGATGCTTTTGCAGTAGTTAGTTGATTATATAGAGAGCAGAGGTTTCTAGGTGGTGGACCTCTTCTGTCAGGGAAGTTATTTGGGATCTATGTTCTTTGTTTCTGAAGGAGGCATAACTAATGATATATCCCCGAATTACTGCTTTATGTGCTTCCCAAGCTAATGGTGTGCATGCAGAGTCTGTAGTGTTCTGGGAAAAATAATCTTTAAGGGCAAATCTAATTTTCTCCTGAAATTTTGGGATCTTCAATAGGGTTTCGTTTAGACGCCAAGGAGGTCAGGATGTGGGCGTGTCAAAAAAAATCAAATTATGTAATAATTATGGAATGGTCAGACCAGTGATTAGTGACTATAGATGAGTCGGAAAGGTGTTTAGATGCTGGGGTGCAACATAGAAAAAGATCAATCCTTGAGTAAGATTGATGAGGAATTGAAAAAAAGGTGAAGTCACGGGATGTGGGACGAAGGGCTCGCCAAGTATCGAAAAGGCCTGATTCACGAAGATGTGAGTTCAAAGATTTAGTCAAAGAGCAAGGTCGTAAAAAATAGTAGGGGCAGGAGATTTGTCGAGTTCATAATTGAGGACGGCATTGAAGTCTCCCCCTACAAGAAGGTAGCCCTTTCTAAATTTATTTAATTTGGAAAAGAAAGAGTTGAAAAATTATATCTGGCCATTGTTGGGAGCATACACACTAGCTATCGTGCATTCTAGATTACCCAGTTTATCAGTTAATATAATGACTCTTCCATCAGAATCTGTGTTAACTGAATTTTGGACAAAGGGCACTTTATTGCCAATTAGTATGGAAACCCTATTGTGTCTCGATTGACTAGAAGAGTAGTAGGAGGTAGGGAAGTTCTTGGAATGTAGAGAAGAGTGCATAGAAGCTTTAAAATGAGTCTCTTGTATCAGAACAATCCCAGCTTTGAGACTTCGGACAGATCGAAAAAGCGAAGATCGTTTTTGAGGAGTATTCAACCCTTTGGCATTTAAGGAGATGAAGGTTAGTGACATAATTATAGGGTATATTAGAAAAAATAGTTTATAATGAGAATGAAGGGAATCTGACTCACTGGGGAGGGACGGAAAAATATAAGATCAGAGTAAAAGGGGTAATGGGGAAGGATCCGAATGGGAATTCCTCGTGTCCTGAAGAGGAAGACACACACAGTAGTCGGGACTATGAAGTCCAAAAAGGTAGCAGGGAAAGTAGTCCGAGCTAACTTAGGAAAATTAGAATAGGCTGTAAAATGGAGTAATATTCAATATGGGGAGTGTGTGGAGGTAGTCAGGAGTAGATGGTGAGAGTGTCGGAGTGTCGTGACTCTCCAGTGGTGGTCATATAGTAAAAAGGAGGGAAATATAGAGAAATTTAATGAGAAAATTGTAAATATGTCACTGTAGGTGATGAGGGGGGGAGGAAGGATTGTAAGAGCGGAGAGCAAAAAGGTCTGTAAGAAGTATAAAATACACAAAAATAAACATTGAGATCAAAAGAGAAAAAAAAAATACACCCACTATATATACATACTTTAACAATCAATTGGAGTTCCTCACAGGTTCGCTAAAAGTGAATCAATAATACACATATATAAGCTAGGCTAAGCTAAACCGCTGAGAAATTATAGAATTTTCTAAATTTACACAAAATTTGAAAATGTAACTATAGGTTGGAGATACAACCAAACAATAAAACATTGAAAATAGCTAATATATATCAGGAAATAAAATTATGATATTGTTGAAAAGGATATGAAATGGTCGTTGGAGAAGAACCAAAAATGTGTGTTGGGTGACCATTATAAAAGGAAAACAGGTATGATGATGGCAAATCTCGGATTTATAAAGTCCCCGGTAAACATGTATTGGAGTCTGCGGAATAAAGGAACAGTTAACTTCTTCAGGTAGCGGATGATGTGTTGGGAGAAGGGCCAGAGTCCTCCAAATGAGTGAGAAAGTCTTTGCCCTCTCTGGGATCTCTAGTGATAACTGTTTTCCCATTGAAGTCAATCAGCAGTTTGAAGGGGAAGCCCCAACGGTAGCGGATTCCTCGTGAACGTAGTGCGCTAGTCAGGTCTCGGAGTTCCCGTCGTTTGATGATTGTGAGAGGGGATAGGTCTTGAAAGAACTGGAGTTTAATGTTGTCATATAGGATATGAGATTTATTGCGCGTAGGGGCAAGGACTCTTTCCTTATCCTTAAAACTGAGAAAGCGCATGTTTACATCCCGTGGGGGTTCACTATCTCGGGGCTTGGGACTAAGGGCACGGTGGGCTCTCTCTAATGGTAGTTGCTGGGGACCAAAATCAGGGATAATAAAGGTGAATATTTTGTGCAGATAGTTCTCCAGATTGTACGGGGTTACAGATTCTGGTATATTCCGGATACGAAGATTATTTCTTCTTTCCCGGTTCTCTAAATCCTCATTTTTAGTGCGAAGATCAGCAAGGTCTTGAATAATGTGATCAAGATCTCTGTGGGTTTCGTTTTGGTATTTTTGGAGAGTATCTTGATGGGACTCCAATTTAGAGGTTCTGGATGACAATGAGGAAAGATCGGATTTAATCAGGCAGCACAGATGGTGTAATGGTAGCATTACTGAGGTCGTTGGTTCGATACCCACTACGGCCCTAACTGTGTGGAGTTTGTATATTCTCCCTGTGCTTGCGTGGGTTTCCTTCGGGTACTCCGGTTTCCTCCCACACTCCAAAAATATACTGGTAGGTTATTTGGCTCCTAACAAAAATTACCCCAAGTGTGTATGTATGTGAGCATGTGGTTGGGAATATAGATTGTAAGCTCCACTGGGGCAGGGACTGTTGTGAATGGCCGAATATTCTCTGTAAAAGCGCTACAGAATATGTGTGCGCTATATAAATAACTGGTAATAAATAATAAAAATAATAATTTAATGGATGAGACCGCTTTAACTAGTTTGCATTCCAGAGAGTCCTTGAGGTCTGTGATAAGGGTTCGTAAAGCCATGACGTCCTCTTTAGTGGCTAGAGCTGGAGGGGGGGAATCATCATAATCTGTCTGGTGAGGGCGCGGTGATGAGGGGTGGCGACGGCCATTGAGGACTTATCACCTTCGGAGAAGTGTTGGACTATGTCACCGCCCATTAGTTTTCTGGAGTTTGCATTAGACCTATTCAGTGATATCGTATGAGCAGTAGTAAGAGGGAGGTGGATTAGTGAGGGGAATATTTGGAATGAGTTGAACAGTGACAGGAGACCTGTTGAGTGTTGGCATAGTGAGTTGGAAGAGATTGCTGTGTTGAACTATATACTGTAGCCTAACTTAGTACAACCGGAGGGTGCAACAACAGAGCGTTCAGGGACTCATTGACACAAATTGTTATAGCAAATAAAAAGTGTCACAATAGTTATAGGTTGTTGAAGGGGAACAAACAATGCTGGCAGGAGAGTCCAGGAGGTCACGGACCAGGATACAGTGAGTTAGGACTAAAATTAAATACTGCTTTGGAAGATGATAATTCCAAGTAAAAGAACCTGTGAGGCAGAGAGTCCTGTAAGGTATACAGTAAATCTTGTGTTCACTTGACGTCCCAGCAGGGGGTCACCACCACCCACAGGGTGGCACCTTTATAGGGTAGTAATTGGGAGCTCCACAGTGTGGGGAAGCCACCTCCTGAACTAGCAAAGGCTACTCTGCAGAGGGGATCACTGGGGTTTTAGGTGCTATGGTGAGGGAAATGATCCAGACAGCAGCAGTGAGAGTGACCTGCAGGGAGAAAGCAGGTCTCACAAGATGGCGCCGGAGTGTTCCTTGGCTCAGTGCCCAGAACCCCAAGCAGTGTAGTGCCTAGCGGGACCCAAGGGGTAAAAATAACAGGCACCTGTAAACCCGGGCCGCGATTCCAGCAGGCAGTGTGGGAGAGAGTGAGAAAAGCGCTCACCTCCAAGTGGAGCCGGCGTCCGCTTCGGATATCCTGCAGGTCGCGATCAGGAAGGCAGCTCCGGGTCCTGTGATCCACATCGGGCTGGTACCGGCAGGCGGGGTCAGGTCCCATGGTAAGTTGGTTGCTGTAAGTGCACTCCAGCGTGCACCAGACGATCCGCCACGTGACGTGGCTGTAACTCGAGGCCGCTGCTTCAGTGAGGGCTAAGGGCCGCAACCCGCGACAGCGTTAACCACTTAACTGATGGGGTCGTATAGGAAGCGAACGCAGCCAACTGTGCTTCAGCTGACAAGGTGCGACTGCACCGCCCCTCTGTGTTTTAGAAGACAAAATTTGTTCTACAGATGTGCAGAACGGATCTTCTCTGATTCCTTGGACTCTCCTGCGGACCCGGCAATTTCTGACCGGTTTTGCTGGAAAAATCGTCAGTTAAGTGGTTAATAAACGCTGCCCGGCTCCGTGAACCCAGCTGCCCTAGGGTGTCGGGTCACTGATGGATAAGGGGGGTGGGAATGAGCCACCAGGGAAGGCAAATGTGCCAAAAAATCTGGCGTTTTGGCTGGAGCTCCAAACACCCACGTCTGGCTTCTTCTGTAGTCAGGCCACGCCCCCCTGTAACATTTAGTTTTAAAGACACACTAGTTTTATCGACCAGGTTGTCCTGTTTACTATAGGGACCCGTGATCGTTAATCGCGGGTCGTTATAGTTGTAAGGGGCTTGCAGCATGTGTTGGATGTTCGATAACGATCATCCAACACATGCAGGACGGCCAGATAATGATCGTTATCTGATCGTCCCCCCGTCGTATTACATATAGTAGTAGTGACCTAGTGATCAAAAAATTATATATATATAGCAAAATTTTAATTACAAAATAAATTTTCATTACAATTTCTTTTATATATGTTAAGTTATGGAAGTTACATTTATATGATGAGTCTTGTCAGTGCCCCAAAAAAGTAATATTGTTTCTCTGATTCTGGAAACTCAGATCCTAAGAATTATCTACTTTCCCTTTATTCTGTAGCGCTATCGCAGGCTAATTTAAGGGGCAAGTACTACCTGATTCTGTGGTCAGCTCCTAGAGATCAGCACTCCCCATCTCCTGTCAATCTATCTGAGAGGCGGATTCTCTCAATCCAGCTGCAAAATCAATGATGCCTGCATGCGGATCAAGGCTCACTCTGTCAATCCAGCTGGGAGCAGATTCCGTTCACTAAAGGTGCCCACACACATACCGACTGTTCATCCAATTAGGCTGATTTCGACGAATCGTGACGATGAATCGGGTAAAAAAAAGTACAAATTGTGAGTTTATACTCACTAGCACAATACCGATGCGCGTCCCTGCTCATCGTACATCGCATTCTCTGATCTGCCGTGCTGTAGGGCAGATTAGCCAACCTTGAAAACGATGGAAGCCGATCGTACGATTCATCGAACAATGCGGAATTTGACTGACAGGAGCCTGGACATGCCCCATCGCCATCTTGTGCAGCATTGTGTATGGAGCAAGACAGTCGCACATTGAGGAGCCTGCACATTGGATTCTTGTTTTGGACAATTTTTGGTGAGTATTGGTACAGTTTAAATACAACCACACTGCCAATCGATATGTGCTCCCCACTGCCCACCAATGTGTGCCCCAGGTAATAAAAGCATGACCCAGCCACCGCCCGCTGGAATGAGGCGGGCGGTGACTGGGTCATGCATTAAGCTCCCACTGCCCACCAATGTGTGCCCCCAGGTAATAAATGTATGACCCAGCCACCGCCTGCTGGAATGAGGCGGGCGGTGGCTGGGTAATGCATTAAGCTCCCACTGCCCACCAATGTGTGCCCCCTACCTAACCACTAACTTGCAAACAATGTAATGGGGCAACCTAATAATTAATTAGAAAACCAATCAATTTTTTTTTAAATTAATAGCCAAAAATATTTAATCAAGATAAACAAATACATTCCAGGAAGATTATTCATATTGAAATAACATATTATATTAATAATAAACATGTATAAAATCAATTCAATACAGAAAAAAAAATAAAACATTTTAAGTAATATTACAAATAAATAAATAAACAAACACGTATTTAACAAAATAATCACTATACGTTATATTTAAAAACACACATCATTTAAAGCTGGGGTCTTCTACCTTTTGGTCTCCAGCTGTTGTGGAACTACAGATCCCAGGATGCCCTGCCACCCATCCTTGGGAAATAACAGCATGTTAAAAAAATTTCAAGGGCATCCTGGGATCTGTAGTTCTACAACAGCGACAGGCCCAAAAGTGGAAGACCCATGCTGTCAAATAAAGAAAAACATTATATTACCAATAAATGAACACATGACAGTCCTGTTAAAGAAAATACGATTACAAAACCATACCAAACCTTTAAAAACCTGTAAAAAATAAAGTATTAAAACATAAAAAATGTGAACTATAACAACATTACATTTTTAAAACCTGTAAAAAAGAAAATATTAAAACATTAAAAATGTGAACTATAACATTACATTTAACAAAACTATATACACAAATATTTAAATGTCCTTTTTTTTCTTCTTCATAGATAATGTCCATGGATTCTGAACGTGAATTCATTATAGGATTCATTGAAATCCTGCACTCGAAAGAGTGTCTGTGGAAGATCAGTTCTCGGAAGTGCCACAACAAGTTGCACAAGTTGGCCGCACTAGAGGAACTTTTGGTGTATACAAAAAAAATACATATCTGATGCAGACCTGAAAACTGTACGGCAAAAGATTCAAAATCTCAGGACAGTGTACATCAAAGAAAAAAAGAAGGTGGATGACTCCAAAAAATCAGGAGCGGGCACAGATGAAATATATAGTCCTGCACTGTGGTACTACCATATGATGTCATTCATCAGTGAACAAGAGCCTCAAAGGGAATCTATCGTCTTGATGGCTGAGCGTGAGGGAGAAAAGGAGGTTGAAGAAGTCTTGGTAAGTAGCGACACAGTTTAAACCAAAATCCTTAATGTTTTTGTTGTTAAATCCCAAATGTCCAATTTAGTCAGTAGTTCACAGACAGTCCTCCTGCCATGGTACAGCACCTGGTCCATTAAAATAGGTCATGTACTCCTCCCTCACTTCTTTGGCACGTGCGGTGGATGTTGTTGTAGTTGGTTGTGCAGACACAGATGTCAAATGTTCAATGTCCTCCCGGGGTCCTACATCTTCTGGTCTAGCTGGGACTGGTCCTCGATGAGTAGATTTTCTTCGCAGAAAGTTGTGCAGCACACAGCACTCCATCACGACCCAGTCTATCTTCTCCACACGTAGATTGATGGCGGTGTGTACAATGCGGAAGCGGTTGCTCATTATTCCAAACGCATTTTCCACAATGCGCCGTGCCCGGGATAGATGGTAGTTGTAGATCCTTTTCTCTCTGGTCAGGCCCCTCTGTGCAAATGGCTTCATCACATGTTCATGTAATGCAGAAGCCTCGTCTGCGACGAAAACGTAATTTAGGCTGTGCTTTGTCTGGTCCAGTGAGGGCAAGTTGAGGGTTTTGTTGGCGAGTCTCTGGTAGAAAGCTGTCTTTTTGAAGGACCCACCATCCGAAGCACAGCCATTCTTGCCGACATCCACAAACAGAAATTCGTAGTTGGCATTCACCACTGCCATGAGAACGATGCTGAAGAATCCTTTGTAGTTGAAGTAATATGATCCGGTGTTGGCAGGTGGGTTGATGCGGATGTGTTTCCCATCAATGGCTCCTCCGCAGTTAGGGAAATTCCAACGTTGTTCAAAATCTTCCGCGATGCTGGTCCACTCCTCCACGGTGTTAGGAAACTGTAAAAATAGTAAAACAGGGGTTAAAACATGACTATAATATTTTTTATATCTTTTTTCCCTATATAGACTCCCACCCAAGACCCTGATTTAGCATCAACACCGGACCTCAGTCTGCTCGGTGGTGACAGTGAGCCTGAGAATACCACACAAGTGGAAACTCCACTTCCACCTGGACCCTCATCTTCTCAACAACCCCCCAAAAAAAAACAAGGGAGAAAGGAGAACCTTACTGAACGTGAGGACAATTTTTTCCAAAATGCAGAACGGCTGCTGCAGAAACCCCCAGATGCAATAGATGATTTCACAGCTCATGTGAACAGCACATTGAGAAATATGGATACAGATATCCAAAGAAATTTTCTCCAGTTAAACTACGACCTGTTGAGTCGCTGTATGAGCAAAAATATCTCAAATTCTACATACATAGCAGACCCAATACAATTTCCCCCTGCCTCAAATAGGCATGTTCCCCCCCCCTGCCCAGTTAGATATTACTCCCCCACCAAGCACCAGCACGACCCTGTATAACGCTCTGCTGGATGCAGCGGATGAGTCGCCCCAATATACAGAGATGTAAAAATTGTCTTGCTTTTAATATCACCAAATTTTATGAATTCTAATAGGTGCTTGCTGCATGGGATAGGGTGGTGATGACACCATTTGGACAAGGTCACTACGCACATGGCACAAGTACACATTGCTGGAAGCCGGGGCCACAATGTCTACTTGTGCCATGTGTGTATTGGCCTGTTCAAACTGGCGTCTGACCCACCTTATCACATACACCCGGCTACCTATTGGGATTCATAAAATTTGGTGATAATGTTCTTTTGTGAAATTGTTACAAAAAAAGTATATTGCACACAGTTTAGTGCACACTTTCAGTTGCCTGCAGGTCAGTGCACATTATACTAAATGAAGGCTATTTTTTGCTTTATATTGAGTAAAACATTAAACAAAAAAATATCTTTACACAAAAAACCAATGTGTGGTGTTTTTTTTTTACTTACCTTGCAATAGTGGTACTGTAGCACTTTAACGATGGCTTTGCAGGTCTCCGGAATGATAACGCCCAAGGACTGAGGTGAGATGAGTGTCCCAAACTTCAGGTCTTCAAATGACCTTCCTGTAGCCAGGTACCTCAGGGTAGCCACCAGTCTGTCTTCAGCAGGGATTGCCCTCCGCCACCTTGTGTCCTGTCTCTGGATGTGGGGGGTCACCAGATGCAGCTATTTCTGGAAGGTGGCGTCATCCATGCACAGGTAGTTCCGATAGTCATCCGGGTTGTTCTCCTTGATCTCCATCAGCAGGGACATGTGAGAGCGGGTATCCCTTTGTAGAAGCCACTCCTTGGTCCAGCATGCTCTCGTCCTTCTTCGCTGGGCCCTCTTCCTAATCTCCCGGACCCCGGCTTCAGCGACCGACACTCTATACCGATAGGGATGCATCAGTACAGAATTCAGGAACAGGATAGAATGCAGGTAGGTAGCACACACTTGCAGGTAGAATAAATTTTGTAAAAGGCAAGCCAAATACAAAGAGCACAGTAGCAATGTACAGGCTTCAGCAGGAATACACCTACCCTCATCTAGTAGCAGAGAAGAATGTACACAGATTTTATAGGGTGCCTGCTTTTTATACTCCCATTGTTATGGCTATTTAAATTTCCTACCAATAGTCAAGAGCCTTTTTTTTTTTTTTTTTTAAACTCACAATTTGTTATGGCCAATCTCACGATGCGTACGATCTGTTAGATCGTGAGATCGTAAAACAGATTAGGTGTCTTTTTTGCAAAATCGTGATGACGACGGCAAGGGAGCTCCCGTGAAAGTTCATGAGGAAATTGGACAAGAAATCGGATTGTGAGCACATCGGTATGTGTGTGGGCACCTTAAGCCGCCGAATCAGTGATGTATGGAGGTGGATCTGAGTTCCCATTGTCCTCCGGCACCACCCCTGTTAAACACTGCTCCTCTAACTTGTAGCGACTTGTAGCGCACGTAGGATAGATGTATGTGGGCACATCTGTAAAAGTCTCTGTAGTGCCACTTTTATATACACATAATTACATTATGTCCACATAAAAAACGTTGGGAAAGCCGGATGTAATTTAAATACATTAAAGTATAATTTACATATAATACATTGAAACAGCCACTTCACTGATTCGGGGAACAGACCAGCCAAATCCGTACTACCTCCAGTCCACCGCTCAACTGCCAGTGAGCTTCCCTTTTGATATCACTATGGATTGTGCCAGAAAACTCGCCCACTTCAGGCGAGAGGTTTGGCCACCAAACAGAAGATGGGTGAGGCACATTGTTTCTCTCAGCGCCCCAGGAGTCTGTCATCATTAAGTCCTGACTACCCTGATGGATCGGTGACATGATATCCCTATCATCTTTACATTACAAGTATACAAAACACAGGCCCATTATTTAAAATAAAATGTTAACACTATACAGTTTATTACACACATTATCAAGGTATCACACATACATCTTGAAACTTGTCTCAAAATAACTCCCAACTAAACCACTCCGCTCTGCATCTCATTAACTGTTCTGTTCACCACTGCACTACATTGCAGAATAGCAGTAAATAGGTCCCACATAGAGGCGGAACTACTGGCGGCGCAGCCAGTGCCTTGCACCATGGCCCGCCATGGTGGAGGGGCCCATAGCAGCCTGCATCCGACAGCGCCGCTGCACCCGCCGCTAGTGTTCCCTGGCAGGGTTCCATCAGACTCTAGTCCCGGGCCCGGACAGAGGGGGGCCCAGCAACCAGATGGAGACAGCACGGCAGCTGTTCAGATTTAATGCCGGCCGCAGGCCAGTTACAGATCATGGAGAGGCGGCCACTCCCGATTGGCTGCCGGACCGCAAGCTATGATTCGCCCGCGGTTGCAGGCAGTCAGAGGCGGAGCCTAGGGACTGGGAGGCCTGGAGCAATAAAACAAGAGATATGGTAAGAACTTACCTTTGTTATCTCTGTTTCTACTAAATCCATAGGGTCCACAGGGTTGATCTTGGGGTATAGGTTGGGAACCAAATCCGGGCACCATGCAGTTAAAGCTTTTAGCTCCCAGGATGCAATGGGTCCACTCTCCCTTTAGCCCCGCCCCCTAGCCAGAGGCACCTCGGTCTGTAATTAGCCAAAGGCCGGAGGAGGAAAGAAAGAGAGAAAACTGGAACACTCAAAAACCATACTCACAGAGAAGGAGACGGGAAACCGGGGGCCAGTAACACAGCCCATATGAAGCCAGGTGCGTCAGGGCGGGCGCCCTGTGGACCCTATGGACTTTGTAGAAAAAGAGATAACAAAGGTAAGTTCTTACCATATCTCTTGTTTTCTACTTCAGGGTCCATAGGGGGTCCACAGGGTTGACCTTGGGGATGTCCCAAAGCAGTCCTTATAAGGGTGGGGACGCTCCTGTGCTGAGAGGAGAATTCGTCACCCAAAGGAAGCATCCTGAGAGGCAAAGGAAACCAATGCATAGAACCTTAAAAAGTTGTGGACAGAAGACCATGTGGCCACCTTGCAAGGCAGAACAGCCGAGGCGCCACAGCGAGCTGCCCACGAGGGGCCCACAGCCCAAGTAGACTAGTCATCAACCAAAACAGAAAGGCCAATCCTATGTGTATAGACAGACGAAGTCATCTAGCCAATGTCAAATTATTGGCCGACCACCCTTTCCTGTGAAATCCAAAGACCTCAAATAAGGAGTCCGATTTCCTGAACGGATCACATAAATCCGGAGAGGCCGGACCACAGTCAAAGAGGCCACACCAGCCGAGAGGACTGGTGACTAAAATGTCAGTACCATAAGTTCCAGAACAATATGGAACTTAAAAACCACTCTAGGAAGAGACACGGGAGAGTGCAACTCACACCCCTGACATGGTGAACTATCCTGTAGAGGGAGCCACATGAGAATGCACCCAATTCCAACACTCTCCTGGCGGATGCAAACGCCATAAGAGAGAGAGAGAGCCTAAGCTATAGACCATGTAATGGCTATTAAAGCTAGTGGATCAAATGGAGGCCCCAGGAGGGCACAAAGAACCACTGCCAAATCCTAAGGAGACCCTAGGGGGTCACCCTGAAGGAGGGTCTGGATACACGGGAGAGGAGCAATTCCACATCTGAACCATACTGACAGTGCAGAGATCCGCACTCTCAGGAAGGCCAGGCGTTGGGCGAGACCCAAGCCAGCTGGAAGGAATGCCAGAACTTCTGAAAATCCTAATCACCGGAGGATCGTAGTGACAGGTACGATACCATAAGAAGAATGTATGCCACAGTCTGTGGTAGATCCCAGCAAAAACTGGCCTATGCGCTCTAAACATTTCAACGATGACAGAGCCAGGGAAGCCTTAGGACCACAGTAGTTACGCAGATAAAGACAAACTATCCAGGTCCAAGGAAAAACAAGGACCCTGAGACCACAGGTCCAGATAGTGAAGCAGCAGGAACGGAGCATCGATGGGGAGCCTCCGAAAATCCAAGTACCAGTGACTTCTGGAGCGATCTGGAGCCACCAGAAGGAAAGCCCCTCCGTCTCGAATGAAACCTCCGAAGACCTCGAGGAAGAAGCGAGACCAGAGGACACAGGTACCCAAAGTGGAAGGTCCACTTCACTGACAAAGAGTCACTGAAGGTTGCTTCAGTACCTCTAGAGCTGGACTCTTACCACCGGTAGTGAGGAACAGAGTCAGAAGGCCATGAGGATCACCTCACGGAGGCCCCCTCTGCTCACTAGGAGTTGAAACCTCTCTTGGAGAAGAGACTAGTCCCCGGGATGCACGTCGTGACGGCTGAGGAAGCCCGCTTACCAATGGAGAGCTCCCGGAATGAACACTGCAGAGATGGCCATGAGGAGACCCTCGGACTATGTCAGAATGTGTGACATTCCTGTCATTGCTACCCAACGACCATGTCTCCTAGATAGAAGCCACTGTTGTGACACTGTCGGACTGAACCTTTCCAGGTTTTACAGTGAAATATGTGTTAGGCCAGAGCGAAGGCCCCAGACCGCCTAAAGTTCCAACTAGTTAATTGGCAGGGCGGAATCGACAGACGTCCAACTTCCCCGAAATGAATGTGGACCAGACAATGTCCGTAGCAAAGAATACCCTGGAAGAGATGGCCATAGCCACCCGGACGGAGACCGACTCGCCTCCAGAGAGAGCATCATCGTCTGAACAGTGATCCAATGGAGAAAACTTGTTCCATCTGGAGAGGAGCCAATTATGGAAAGGCCTGGAATGGAACTGAGCATATTCCACCCTTCCAAAGGTAGACCCTCTGGATATTTTCGACGGCACATTACAGAGAGTAATGACATATGTCGACTGCGCAGACATCCGCCCACTCCTTGTTGAAGAGTGGAGATCTTGTCTTACTGCAGAATAATTCTCAGATTCTGAGAATCCAGCAGGGCTCCCAGAGGAAGAATACCCTGTGAGAGAAGCAGGGAGGAATTTCTCCCTGTTGATTAATCATCTGTGCTGTGAAGAAGCCACGGTTATCCTGACATGGCTGTAAAGTACCTTGTTGATCCTGCTAAAAGCAGGAGGCCGACCAGATACTGGAGTAGTCAGATACACTGAACAGGTGAACTGTCCATAAAGTTGGTAAACCCCCGGTGGGGCTGAGGACAGGCCAAAAGGCCCCCGTAGGTACGTGTCCTGAATATTCAGGGATAACATAAAGTCCCCAGGTTCCAAACATCGGATGATGGAGCATGGTGGACTCTCTCCTTAGAATCTGATTCCGGGATTTGAGATAGAGAATAGGCAAATGAGGACTAGTCGACCACTGCTCCAGAAAGAAAGTAGAACAACCAGTCCCTCGCTGAGATAGTGAGGCTGGCCGAACTAGCTCTGCTTACCGCAAAGACTGTATAGCTTGCTGGATTTGTAAGGCCCTGATCGGGTCTGAAGAAGGGCCCGTGTAACAACACCTGTGAGGGGGCCGACTGAGCAATGAGAGGTCGTACCCGTGAGAGATTGCAACTCCTACCCAAGCATCCGCGGTGACTTGACACCAGCACTGGGTGAACTGAGAAAGTCGGAATCTCACTCCCCCCATGTAGACCTGTCCCGTCAGGCTGAAGGTTTATCCTTAGGCTGAGAAGCAGGGTCGTCTGGAAGTCCAGGTCTGCTCGGTACTGGATATGGTGGCCCTCGTGGAGGCCGACAGGCTAGGAAAAAACAGGCCTTTAGGCTGACTCTGAGGACCAAAAGATTTAACAGATTTAGTCCGATTGTAGTGGGAGTAGCTAAAGACGGTATCTTCCCATGAGTGATACTGCCAATGATGCAACAATCTTGTCAAGGTTGACCAAACAAGATCTTCCCCTGAGAAGGTATCTGTACCTCTGCCTTCCCAGAGCGCAGCCATAGGGTATTGCGGTGGATACAGTCACAGCCAAGACCCTGAAGGTTAGAAGACTGGCATCCAATGTAGGTATTCCCACATATGACAACTGCATATTTTATGTGAGCGGCAAAAGACTTTTAAACCCCAGACTTGTTTGAGGGGAAAAACGTTAAAAATGCATCAGCCCAGTATGCAATAGCATTAACCAACCATGCGACGGCCATGGTAGGACGGGCAACAGCCCCTGAAAGCAAGTATATTGATTTCAGGTAAAGTTACCACCTACGGATCCGTAAAATCCATCCAGGCCGGAATGGGAGGCGTATTAACGCCTGTTGTGACACCTCGTATCTGGCGACAGCCAGACTCCCGACGTGAAACTGAGGGTGTATGATACAGGTGCAGGAACAACATTCTCTATAACCAGAATGGACCTGGCTACCAGCCCCAAAGCAGGGATAATAATAATACTTGAAATCGGATCCCCCCATTTAAGAGGGAAAGTTCCATCATCCAGTTCCAAGGGGAATGACAGACCGTTGTGGTAACGGAGGCAATTTATGTACTGTGCAAAACCCCGGCAGGGAGCGATAGTCTGTGTCACAGGGATAAAGTGCAAGAAACTGCGAGATACCCTGAGATGAAAAGGGCAGTATGGTGAAGTAACCCCAAGTGAGTTACGACAATGGGGCCCGCCCTGCGATCTGCAATGGAGAGGGTCCTGAGAAACAAACTAACCAAGGGGATCGTGTAAGGGGCCAGGCACCAGATGGCGCCGCATACATAACCCTTTCTGAGTCAAATCCTCCGCACTAATACCTGCAGTCCATACCTGCAGGATAGCAAAAAATGGGTGCAGTATCGCGGCTCTATCTCCTGGTCAGACATATCTGACTAACCTCTTAGCGGAAATATTAAGCAGCGCCATACCGGTCCTGACTGACGCTAAGATTAGCTGCAGGGACCCATTATCAGCGTATGCAATACACAGTTCCACCTAAAATATGGCAACGTGCAGCACGCAACAGTATGTGACAAACCTCACAAATATTGACATATATCTATATATATATATATATATATACACACACACAGTCAGGTCCATAAATATTGGGACATTGACAGAATTTTCAGATTTTGGCCTCTGTTCACCACCACAATGGTTTTGAAATGAAACAAACAAGATGTGCTTTAACTGCAGACTTTCAGATTTAATTTGAGGGTAATTACATCCAAATCGGGTGAACGGTGTAGGAATTACAACGGTTTCAATATGTGCCTCCCACTTTTTTAGAGGCCAAAAGTAATGGGACTATCAACTCAAAAGCTATTTCATGGACAGGTGTGGGATATTCCCTCGTTATTTCATTATCAATTAAGCAGGTAAAAGGTCTGGAGTTGATTCTAGGTGTGACATTTGCATTTGGAATCAGTTGCTGTCAACTCTCAATATGAGATCCAAAGAGCTGTCACTATCAGTGAAGCAAGCCATCATTAGGCTGAAAAATCAAAACAAACCCATCAGAGAGATAGCAAAAACATTAGGTGTGGCCAAATCAACTGTTTGGAACATTCTTAAAAAGAAAGAACGCACCGGAGAGCTCAGCAACACCAAAGGACCCGGAAGACCACGGAAAACAACTGTGGTGGATGACAAAGAATTATTTCCCTGGTGAAGAAAAACCCCTTCACAACAGTTGGCCAAATCAAGAACACTCTCCAGGAGGTAGATGTATATGTGTCAAAGTCAACAATCAAGAAAAGACTTCACAAGAGTGAATATAGAGGGTTCACCACAAGATGTAAACCATTGGTGAGCCACAAAAACAGGAAGACCAAATTAGAGTTTGCCAAACAACATCTAAAAAAGCCATTACAGTTCTGGAACAACATCCTATGGACAGATGAGACAAAGATCAACTTGTACCAGAGTGATGGAAAGAGAAGAGAAGGAAAGGAACTGCTCATGATCCAAAATATACCACCTCATCAGTAAAGCATGGTGGTGGTAGTGTCATGGCGTGGGCATGTATGGCTGCCAATGGAACTGATTCCCTTGTATTTATTGATGATGTGACTGCTGACAAAAGCAGCAGAATGAATTCTGAAGTGTCTCAGGCAATATTATATGCTCTTATTCAGTCAAATGCTTCAGAACTCATTGGACGGCGCTTTACAGTGCAGATGGACAATGACCCGAAGCATACTGCAAAAGCAACCAAAGAGTTTTTTAAGGCTAAAAAGTGGAATGTTATGCAATGGCCAAATCAATCCCCTGACCTGAATCCGATTGAGCATGCATTTCACTTGATGAAGACAAAACTGAAGGGAAAATGCCCCAAGAACAAGCAGGAACTGAAGACATTTGCAGTAGAGGCCTGGCAGAGCATCACCAGGGATGAAACCCAGCGTCTGGTGATGTCTATGCGTTCCAGACTTCAGGCTGTAATTGCCTGCAAAGGATTTACAACAAAGTATTAAAAAGTGAAAGTTAGATTTAGGATTGTTTAGTTTGTCCCATTACTTTTGGCCCCTTAAAAAGTGGGAGGCACATATAGAAACCGTTGTAATTCCTACAACGTTCACCTGATTTGGATGTAATTACCCTCAAATTAAATCTGAAAGTCTGCAGTTAAATCACATCTTATTTGTTTCATTTCATAATCATTGTGGTGGTGAATAGAGGCCAAAATATGAAGATTCTGTCAATGTCCCAATATTTATGGACCTGACTGTATATATATATATATATATATATATATATATATATATATATGTGAGGTCTCAGAACCACCCCAGGTACACCTGTATTAGGGCAGATTGTAAAGAAAAGGGATAGATATACACTGACAGGTGAGAGAAAAGCAGACAGTCAGCACTAGCATAAGTCACATACAATGCAGACATGTACATATATATATATATATATAATATGCCAAAGGCCTGGCACTCCCAATTACACACACTGTGATAACTGCTGCCGGTGCCCTCACAAAATAGTAGAAATACAGAAGACCAAGGTGCGGCACTCACGGCATCGATTCAATGATAGGCGACAAGTGGCGTTAGGTATCTTGATAAAAGTTCAACAAGGAACTGAAACGTTGATACATTAACGCCACTTGTCGCCTATCATTGAATCGATGCCGTGAGTGCCGCACCTTGGTCTTCTGTATATATATATATATATATATATAGATACATACATACAAAATGAACCCTTATATCGCGCGTACACTGGTTCAGCTGCACCAATTAGGTGGACCTCTGCTAGTAGAGGACCTAAAAATAGAAATGGAAGAGAAGGGGTACCTTTGGTGCGCTACAACTTTGAGTATTAATTGAACAGAAGAAACTTCCACCACTTAGGGGGATTTATTGCAATATTAGCTGTTGGTCAAACACAACCCTCTAGTTAGTCTTCAAATCACCATAAGTTTATGTTTTGGATATTGTTCATAAAATAAAAGCCCTATGGTGGCCCATAATTCTTATACCTGAATATTTTATTTTTGGTATATCAACAGAGGTAAAAATATAAACAATTTACAATACAAATAAATACATAAATCGCATAAAACAACTTTTAGTAAACCTGCCCCAGTACAGAAGGATAGATGTTGTTATCTGCCACCTACACCTTTGAGGTGTGAGCTCTTAGGTGGATTTCTTATGTGGTAGGTGCAGGTTTTTCAAAGCGATGACCCTACGCGTTTCGTCCACATACGGGACTTCATCAGGGGTAAACACAAAAATGGAACTGGTCTGAACAAACACTTGATGATATGGAACTGGTTAGAACACTCAGTAGTATAAGCTTATTTTCTGTCCCTTGATAGGGAGATATTCCTAGGAAGGCTTTTAAAATCCAAGTAGTTCTTATAAAGATTTTACTGGAACGATTAGATGGATGTTTCTCAACCAATAAATGTAACCCGAATCCTTAATAGCAATTTAAATATGAAGATGCATCATATACTCCCAGTGTGTAAAAACGATGAGACCTAGTGCCAAGCAAGTGGTGAAACTCTATTCAGTCCAGTGAAGTGTATGTCTCCCTCTGTTAGCAGTCCATATATATATGCACACACAAACACACACATGAACATGACATATAATATACTGCACATTATCACTACATTCAACTGCCCAGATTCAGTGTCTGGGACGGCTATAGCGCTGTGTACACTGACCTAATGGTGAGGTACGCAGGGGGACTGGACTAACTGCCATCTCCGGAGATTTCTGCAGCTGCACCAGAGAAAATGGCCGTCTGGAGACCTCATAAGAAGCGTGGCCTACGGAGGAAGCAGCTCAGCCACGACAGACTATAATACTGAAAGGCGCTGAGCTGAGGGGAGGAGCCGCTACAGCAGGGAAGGCTTCCTCCTCTGGCTTGCTATTAACCCCCGGGACGCCGGCTCCCAGCGCCGATCGTTAAGTCCCTGGTGGTCTAGTGAACACGCGGGGCATGGGGGGCCCGCCACCACTGCCGGCGCCTCCGGTCTGTCCCCAGAGACCGGAGGCATCAGACTGCATTTTGAAATGCGCGGATCACCGCAATCGGTGACCCGCGACCTTACCTGCTCCCCGATGATCCGGCACCAGTCCTGGGCGCCCCCAGAGTCCGGCTAGTACAGACTCTGGGGTCCCGCTGAGATCCCCAGATCTGTACTGGCGTCTCAGCGCAGGCGGGGTGACGGAGCGGCAGCTTGGACGTCCTATGGACAGTCTGACGCTGCCGATTTGGGGAGTCCAAAAGTAAAATAAAAAATCTAAACTCATAAAATAAAATAAGCTTAGGGGCTGCTTATCAGCCCCCCCCCTGCGATAATGGTGACCCGACTCCGGCCGGGCACCAACTTAAACTGAGGTGCCTCTGGCTAGGGGGCGGGGCTATAGGGAGAGTGGACCCAGTGCATCCTGGGAGCTAAAAGCTTTAACTGCGTGGTGCCCGGATTTGGTTCCCAACCTATACCCCAAGGTCAACCCTGTGCACCCCCTATGGACCCTGAAGTAGAAAGTTTATTTTGATGCCGGTGCTGCACGTGACGTCACGCTGCTGGTTGCAGAGAGGAGCCAGGACCGAGCCGCCGGAGAAGAGGAACAGCACAGGAGACAGTGTTGGCTGAGGAGGAGAGCCACGGTATGGGCGGTGGTTGGGGAGGGTGGAGAGCTGGAGATGAAGACGCGGGGGCTGAGAGGCACAGGGGCTGGGGGATGTGAGGCACAGGGGCAGGGTTTGGGGCTGAGAAACGCAGGGGCTGGGTTTGGGACGCAGGTGTAGTCTTACCCATCTGAACTGCACAAGTGTAATGGTGGTACTTTATGTGGAAGTGGCTATTTCAATGTATTTTATACTTTAATGTATTTAATTTACATCCGGCTTTCCCAACGTTTTTTATGTGGACATAATGTAATTATGTGTATATAAAGGCGGCACTCCAGAGACTTCTACAGATGTGCCCACATACATCTATCCTCCATGCGCTACAAGTTGCGCCACACATAACTCGGAAGCTCGGTGTGACTCGGTAGCGCTGAGCGTCTTTTCGTGCATCTTTTTACCTTCAAATGTGTCTTATTCGCACAACGCAGACGCACCCTCAGACGCACAGAGAACATAGGCATGCTGCTTATGCTATCTATTCGCAACGTTGTGCGAATAAGACGCATTTGAAGGTAAAAAGATGGACGAAAAGACGCTTGGCGCTACTCAGTCACGCCATACTTGCTTACTTTTGAAAAAGCATTTCAGGGAGATTGTGAAAGCAGCACCTATGAGCGCGTGTCACAGTGGGCGTGTACTGATAAATCTGAGAGGCGTGTCCTAAACCTGACTTACATCCAAATGTAAACCAGCCCAAAAGCAGTTAGTAAGATCTGTTTGTTGATGAAAACACACTAATACTTTGCAGAAATTCATAGGGATCATTGTGCCTTATAATAACCAATGCAAGGAAATTACACTAATGATCCCATTGGAATGTATATATCTCTGTTTTTTAATATAACAGCTTCATAATGGGGGTAAGGATGAAATGAGGGAGATTGTTAGACTCTTCAGGGAGATTGCTACTATTTCAGGGAGTCTCCCTGACAATGAGGGAGAGTTGGCAAGTATGAGTCACACCACAGCATGGCGTGACTTGAAAGGCTAGATGTATGTGGACCCATTTGTACCTCAGTGAACAAACGTGTTTATTATCAACATTTCGGGGTTACATCCCCTTCATCAGGATACACACGGAGGAGGGGCCCAAAGCATATTCTTGCACCTGGGCCCACCACTCTCTAGTTCCGCCAATGGTCCCACGCACATCTGCCTCTGGTGCACATAGCTATAGCTTGGTGTTGTGAGGGAAAGGGAGATGGGTAAGATGCAGTGTAACAATTGAAAGGAACTAGGCCCACCCCAGTGTATGGTCACACATCTTACCTCAATTCCTTCCACTGCAAACATGTGAGGCATGAATAAGCTAATGGTGTCACGGAGTCCCCCAAAATAAGCCTATGGGCATGAGAGATTGTTCCTCATACAAAGAGGTCTATGTACTAAGCCTTGGAGAGAGATAAATTGGATGGAGATAAAGTACCAATCAATCAGCTCCTGTCATTTTTCAAACATAGGACCTCATTCAGAGTCGGTTGCAAGCGGCAGCTCGGTCGTACGCATCCGATGTTTCCAAACCACGCATGCGTACGGTTAGTTGTGCGCATGTGCATACAAGACCTTGCGATCCAAAATGCTGTAGATCGTACGACTTAAGAGCAGGAAGTGGCTTCCGAGAGTTGATTGACATGAAAGGCCGTTTGTGGGTGTTGACGGGGGTGGTGGTCTGAAAACGCAGGCGTGCCTCAGCGTTTAGAGGGCGTTTTAGGGGCATACATAAATTACCTGCTACGACCGATATAGAAGGCCGGAAGTAGTAAAACGTCACTCTGCGAGCAGGTTGGAGGCCTGGCTGATCGTACAGCTTGAGGTTGGGTACGTGCTCTTGCAAGCCACACAGTACAATCGATACTATTGAATGTTATTGATGTTAGGATTGATGTTTCTATTTTGAGCTACACAATGCAAGCAGCTAATAATCGATTGATGAAGCTAATAACACTGCTAATTAGTTTGTAATTGATTCAGCTGCGTTTGTATTAGCGAATAATAAGAATAAATAAATTTCATAGGGATGGCTTTTTCTACGCATTTTTTTTTCTATTTTTGTGGGTATCAACACAACACAAGCGGCCGCAACCATCAGAAGAAAATTAACATACAGCGACTGACAACGATTGACTCGATCGCTAGCTGCTATCACTCGTTAGCTAGGAGGAGGTGTATTGTTCATGTATGGGCGTCACTTTGGTTGCGACCGACCGGCCGTGCGATTGCTTCCTTTTTCAGGTTTCTCGGTCGTTAGGCGTACGACTGAGCAGCCGCTTACGACCGACTCTGAATGAGGTCCATAGTCTGTAAAGTGACAGGAGCTGATTGGTTGGTACTTTATCTCTCTCCAAGGCTTAGTACATAGACCCCTAAATAGGTTGTGCATATTATTATGTGAGCTGCAAATATTTGCCATATTATTTAACAAATCCTGAAAATTATGTATAGCATATACGGTGGTAGGTTCATTTACCATATAATAGCCCAAATCAACACATACGGGGCTTCTAGATGAGATCATCAAAAAAATGGAAACATGAGGACCGCTATAATCTAAATAGGACAAGGGGCATAACTACTGGAGAGGTATTTGAGTATCCTCCATGTCAATTATTATAGTTAGAAATACATAGCAGCAAACAACAGAAGTGCAACCTATATATATTTATATTGAACAACATTTCAGGCTATTGCCTCACAGAGGTTGCTGCCCTGAAACCTTGCAAATTCCTTATGTTCGCTATAAGAAAGCTGTTTTTATTATACACACTTGCCAATGCCGGCAGCGACGGAACGAGGGTGGTGGCCATGCTGCATTCAAACAGCATGGTCCCCGCTAACGATATCATTCGTCGACCTGCATGCAGTGCCAATGGAGGATGTCACTGAGGGCGTGCGGGCGCGATCACTGTCAGCAATATAGAGGATACACACTAGACGATGTGCCCGATATG
Source organism: Taudactylus pleione (assembly GCA_031769625.1). Taxonomy (NCBI): domain Eukaryota; kingdom Metazoa; phylum Chordata; class Amphibia; order Anura; family Myobatrachidae; genus Taudactylus; species Taudactylus pleione. Next base: position 898,625 of record JAUIMM010000545.1, read on the forward strand.
TCGCTCCGATCCGCAGGAGTGTGTACCCAGCTTTAGGGCATACTTGCCTACTTTTGAAAAAGCATTTCAGGGAGATTCTGAAAGCAGCACCTATGAGCCCCTGTTACAGTGGGCGTGTACTGCTACATCTGAGAGGCGTGTCATGAAACTGATTTACATCTAAATGTAAACAAACCCCAAAGCAGTTAGTAGGATCTACGTGTTGAAGAAAACACACTAATACTTTTTAGAAAATGCATGTAGCCATAGGGATCATTGTGCCTTATTACCAATGCAGGTAAATTATACTGCTTTTTCTTTTATATAACAGTATCATAATGGGGGTAAGGTCCAATCAGGGAGATTCCTAGACTCTTTAGGGAATCAGGGAGATTGCTACTATTTCAGGGAGTCTCCCTGACAATGAGTGAGAGTTGGCAAATATGGTGTCAACATGGCGAATGTCGATATAATAAACATGTCAACATGTTCACTGTCGACTACACTATGTTGACATTAGTGTGTCGCATGCTTGCTTAGTTTTGAAAAAGCTTTTCAGGGAGATTGTGAAAGCAACGCCTATTACCGCGGCGGTAAAGTGGCCGTGTACTGCTACATCTGAGAGGCACGTCATAATACTGACTTACATCCACATTTAAATGAGCCCCAAAGCAATTAGTAAGATCTACTTGTTGATGGAAACACAATGATACTTTTCAGAAAATGTGCCTTATATAACCAATGCAGGGAAATGGCACTTGACTTTTGAATATCTATATCACTGATTCATTTTCTCCTCAAGTATATAACAGCTTCATAATGGGGGTTATGTGCAATCAGGGAGATTGCTAGACTCTTCAGGGAGATTGCTACTATTTCAGGGAGTCTCCCTGACAATGAGGGAGAGTTGGCAAGTATGCTTTAGGGTACCATACTGTTATGGATAGACAGACATAAAAAACAAGACAGTGTTGACAATACATCAGTGTCGACATGCTGAATGTAAACATGGTCAATGCTGACATTATGGACATGTTTAATGTCAACATAATGACCAGGTCCTCAAACTCATGTTGACATAATATACCTAACCCAAATAAACTAGTTACATAAATCACTTTTAGGAGCAATTAGGGTCCCTCCGAATCAGGTGCGTAACTAGGGGTGTGCAAACGGTTGCCACTGAGAGAGCAGGGTTCTATGGGCGGCACCATAGCTTCCCCATGGCCCTTGCTTCTGGCTAGCAGGGGACAGCACCCTGCAGCCAATATCACTGCTCCTTTGGACACCCCAGACAGGCACCCAGCAGTCTGTGTAGGGTCCCGTCTGTGCGACGTTACGCGTTTAGGGGGTGAGGCCGGCACAGGGTGCTCTGGAGCCCAGATACGCATCTGCTCTGAATGTTTATGATATATATTGAATTTAACATCCCGGTTGAAGGAGCGTTTCAGTCACTAACATTTTTGTGGGATATTTCCTCAACATGTACATTTGTGAAGAAATTTCAGGTGAGTAATGTGGAGCCGCAAGACACACATCAGTTTCAATTCCACAGAATATCTACTTTCAAACACGGCCTGGAAATATTTGAATCTGTAATACACGTGTAATGCGGACCCTACACGGTGCGATTTGAAAACGTACGACACCTCGGTGCATCGCATGCTGTTGCGATCGATCAAAATCGTGCATATCGTGTGTAAAATAGGCCCGTGTATGTGCCGCTTACGAAACGTACATTTATTTATTTATTAACAGTTTCTTATATAGCGCAGCATATTTCGTTGCACTTTACAATTGTAAGCATTAATAGAACAAAATTGGGTAATAACAGACAGATATATAGGTAGGAAGGCCCTGCTCACAAGCATACAATCTATAGTACATGAAAGAAAATAAAAAAATATCCCATTTACCGACTCAAATTTTAAAACAGCAGCGAAAGGGTTAAATTCTAGAAAACTATTTACCGATTAGTCGCGATGTGTTGCAGCACATTTGTTCTAAAACACGTTTTATAGTTTATTTATGCAAAGATGAAATTTTTACGAATAGATTTTTTCCTCCTCAAAAAAATCTAGATTTTTTTGTAGATCCGTTCACTGACTGGCACAGGTGTAATCTAAAAGGCTGGAATGCATTGTGCTATTTGCGGTTTGTATAGTGAGCAGAATGATATGCTAATTTGTGTTTGTGGAGTGTACACATCAGATACATACACAAAAGCACAAGTTCTTCTTACAGAAAAAAAGTCCCTCTCTCCATATTGAGAATATATCTAAACTCTGATTTGCTGATAGTTTCCTTTTCCTTACCCTGTGTCCAAGTCTTTCTGGAGCCTGTGGTCATGATGCATAACAGAAACATTCCTTTGTATTAGTAACCGACACAAGTCTCAGTTTAGCTTCTAAACAAAGATCAGTGTGAGTTTAAGCTGCTGCACTGACTTCCTGTATCAGCAGCATTCCCAGAATGCTCTGCTTAGCTGTGTGCCCATGCAGGCTTGGACTCTGCTCAGATTACAATCTCAGTAGGTCGCCTTCCTCTCTGGTGTAAAACAGTCATATACAGTGTAGTCCCAAGTTTTACTCTGACTTTCTGAATCCATCATATATAGTCATCTAATAGATGCATTCTATATAAACAATTATAACATTTCAGGAGCAATTCAATAAAAAAAAGCAATGGGGGCAATGTGCTGTCTGAACAGTGTCTAGTATATCTTTTGAAAATATCTGTTTTACTATTACCATAAAATGCCTTCGGCAGCACAAGGGTGTGACCAGGATGCTATATGAATGAACTTTCCATGATTATTTTCAAGCAATTAGTAAGTCCCTAAATGTATTACCCTCTTATTTTGATACCTATTATGTGTCATTTTCTCTGCACTGCCCGCATCCATCACAGTAAATAGCATGAGCTGTGTTATAAAAGGCAGTTTTGAGCGGGGGGGGGGGGGGTGTTGGATGAGGACGCTCCGCACTGCCTGTATCCCTCAGGTAAGTAACATCAGCCGGTGGTCTCTAGGACCCGCTGAGGCGCAGCAGGATGGTCTGTACTCTGATATGCGCTACTGTGCATCATACTTGCCAACTCTCCCTGATTATCAGGGATACTCCCTGAAATAGTAGCAATCTCCCTGTCTCCTTGAAGAGGCTAGTAATCTCCCTGATTACACCCTACCTCCATTATGTAGCTGTTATATATAAAAATAAACAGATATTTACATTCAAATGGGATCATTAGTATCATTACCCTGCATTGGTTATAAGGCACAATGATCCCTATGGATACAAGTATTTTCTGAAAATGATCAGTGTATTTTCATGAAAAAATAGATCTTACTAACTGCCTTGGGGTCCGTTTACATTTCGATGTAAAATAATTTTATGGCATGCCTCTCAGATGTAGCAGCACACACCCACTTTACCACCGTGCTTATAGGTGTTGCATTTACAATCTCCCTGAAATGCTTTTTCAAAAGTAGGCAAGTATGCTGTGCATGCACGCCCTGTTGCAGACCCTCCAACATGACCTGTTCCGTTAGGTACAAAGTGCTCTGCTCCTGGACTTCCCTCTTAATGTATGATTGCAGTCACCTGTGCTGAAACACCTGTCTTATCAATTACCTAGTTCAACACAGGTGACTGCAATCATACATTAGGTGGGAAGTCCAGGAGCAGAGCATTTTGTACCTAATGGAACGGGTCATGTTGGAGGGTAGGGTGTTGTCGCGTCTTTTCTCCCCTGTGTTCCTTCTTGATGAGTGCTTTCCAAGAATCCCAGAGATATTCAGCCATACAGAGCTTGCAGAGTACTGCAAGTACACTGTTCACCACCAACACCATAGAGGGGTATAACGTCACTAACCACCAGGGTGTTTGCTATCATATCGCTCGGTGCACTACAACACCTAGCAATACCCTCAAGTTCCAGGCTGCCCTATACAGTTACTATGCCTGTACATTTCATGTTCTTATCAGCACCAAATGTTCCTCATAAGATACTAACCTTAGAATGTAAGCTCTCATGAGCAGGGACCTCTTCCCTCATGTGCTTCTCTTTACATTTTCTTCTACTCTCTACTCCCCATTAGGGCACCTAACACGGGACCGCCAACTCCCGGCAGCTTATTGTGAGTGCTTTAATCACTATTTCAGCAATGTATATAAGTTGTGTCCCTGTCCTGCACTGTAATGTACTGTAAGTTACTTGTTTCTTGTTCACTTATTAGTTCTATGTACTATGTAAGGCGCTGCGGAACACTTGTGGCGCCATATAAATAAAGGATAATAATAATAATAATAATAATAACTTCACCGCGCAATTCTGCTAACAGATTACGGACCCCAGCGCCCTACTCTGCTAATAATTATTTTTTATTTCCATTTTTTTTTTTTCGAGAATCCCAGTAGTTTAGAAAAGATACTAAAGGTTAAAATTTTGACAGCAATAAGCACCAGTTAGAGCTGAAGCAAACAAGTACAATCCTAGGTGGAAATGTAATAGCCTGCAAGCATAGGGGAAACTAGAGATCTGGTAATGGGTGGTCCCAGTTTTAGCACCATGTCAGATATTGTGTTACTGTTTCTTGGAAAAAAAACTGTATCACACACACAGCAGTGGTGTTCTTCCCCACGGAATCACTCGGTGCGGGGAGGGACGTAGTGCGCATAGCCGCGCGCTGCCGAAAAAAACATTGTAATCGTTCATCATCCTGTGCATTGGATAATGTGCCCACACTGAACTGTGGTCACTGATACTGGGGGTGAAAGTGGTACAAACTGTCCACGTGGACAGGGGGCATGGTCACTCGGGAAGGGGGTATGGCCTTGCAGCCCGAACCCCCGTAGTCCAGTGTTTGGGGGGTGCCAGAGGTGTGGGTGAGCACTATGCAGTGCCGGCTCCCTCACACTGTCAGGAGCCAGGTGCTGCACTTAATGCTACAGTGCAGCACCTGGCTCCTGTCACTTTGGTTTCACCCCTCGGCGGGTTTTTGGGGCCCCAGTCAGTTTGAAAGTATTTTCTTACCTATATGGTGGTTTCTCTGCAATGGGGAACCTCTGAAGAATTTGAGCCTCACTGGGCAGCGTCTTCAGCCGGTATTCACTATTCAAGTAGGAGATGCCTGTTTATGTAGAAATATAACCCATGTCATCATCATAACCAGATAATATATACTGTAGTTATAGAAGTTTTTGTGCAGGAAAAATTTGAATTTCCATGATCAAACTTCTGTGTCTCTCCAGGCTCCCCTGTTACTCTAGACCCCCCAATGTCTCCATCCCCATTCCCCTCTATGGTTCTGTTGGCTCTGTGTCTCTTTATCTCCAGGCCTCCATGTCTCTCCATCTCCAGGCCCCCTTGTCTCTCATTAGGACCCTCTGTGTGTCTCATCCTCAGGCCCACCTGTGGCTCTCAGCCTCATTACCCCAGTTCCAATGTTCATCTCTCTGCCCCATTCCCCCGACCCCAGTGTGCGTCTCTCAGCCCCATTCCCCTGGCTCCAGTATGCGTCTCTCAGCTTCATTCTTCCAGCCCCAGTGTGCTTCTCTCAGCCCCATTCCCCCAGCCAAAGTGTGCATCTCCCAGCCCCATTCCCCCAGCTCCAGTGTGCGTCTCTCAGCCCCATTCCCCCAGCTCCAGTGTGCGTCTCTCAGCCCCATTCCCCCAGCTCCAGTGTGCGTCTCTCAGCCCCATTCCCCCTGGCCCCAGTGTGCTTCTCTCAGCGCCATTCCCCCGGCCCCAGTGTGCGTCTCTCAGCCCCATTCCACCGGCCCCAGTGTGCATCTCTAAGCCCCATTCCACCGGCCCCAGTGTGCATCTCTCAGCCCCATTCCCCCTGGCCCCAGTGTGCGTCTCTCAGCCCCATTCCCCCTGGCCCCAGTGTGCGTCTCTCAGCCCCATTTCCCCGGCCCCAGTGTGCGTCTCTCAGCCCCATTTCCCCAGCCCCAGTGTGCATCTCTCAGCCCCATTCCACCGGCCCCAGTGTGCTTCTCTCAGCCCCATTCCCTCTGCCTCAGTGTGCATCTCCCAGCCCCATTCCACCGGCCCCAGTGTGCATCTCTCAGCCCCATTCCCCCAGCGTGCATCTCTCAGCCATATTCCCCAGCCCCAGTGTGTCTCAGCATCATTCTCTAGCACCTGTGTTACCCCAGCCCTGTGTTAACTCCAACCCTCCCCCCAGCCCTGTGCAGTCAGCTCCAATCCCCCCCATCTGTGTGCAGTCAGCTCCAATCCCCCCAGCCCTGTGCAGTCAGCGCCAATCCCCCCCAGCTGTGTGCAGCCAGACCAATCCTCCCCAGCTCTGTTCAGTCAGCTCCAACCCCCCCCCATGCCTGTGCAGTCAGCTCCGACCCCCCCAGCCCAACCCTATGCAGTCAGCTCCAATCTCCCCAACCAGCCCAGTGCAGTAAGCCCCAAGCTCCCCCACCCCTGTGCAGTAAGCTCCAACCTCCCCCACCCTCCTGCAGTCGCCGCTGCTGCCAGCACTTACCTGCTGGCTTCTGCTCCTCTGTTTGGCTGCTTGTGGGAGGATGCGCATCAGCTCCCCAGGTAGCCATTTTAAATTTTTTTTAAGTAAGCTAAGCTAATGCATTGCGCAGAAGCTGTAGAATAGAGCTGCCCAATCGGAGCTGCGGGCACGGGAGGTTGCAGGGCGGCTGTCCACCACTATAAGGACCGGCCCTGGACGGCGTTGGGTGGGCAAGCCAGGCAGCAGCGGATTGGCAAACTGGGCTAATGGGTGGTCCTGTGCATCCACAGACCACCCCCCAGTTTCGCCTATGCCTGCAAGATGCTGCATCGGAACAATTCCGGAGAGTCTGCCAGCTGTTTTACAGAAGCAAATATTTAAAGGGCAACACCAATTTTACATTTCCACCATAGAGATTTTGGCCCTGATTCAGAGCCGGACGCTCTGACCAGAGCGCTCGCTTTGAATCAGGGCCCACCTCCATTAAAATGGAGCGTCCTCCTGGATGCTCGTATAGCTGTGGGTCACCACCCACAGCATATACGAGCGTCCAACAAGATGGTCGCGATGGTCTTGACCATCGCGACCATCGGACTTGCGAGAGAAACCCTGTGGTCGGGTTTCTCAGCCGCAAGGCCAGGAGTGATTTTGGCTCTATCAGAGCCAAAATCACTCCCACTGACATCACTAGTGATGTCAGTGGGGCCGGCTTCAGACGGTAGGCGTTCCCATAGGAACGCCTCCGTCTGGCAGGCACGCCCCCAGAACGCCCACCAAAGGGGGCGTGCTGTCAATCAACATCGACAGCACGCCCCCTTTGGTGCGAGACCTGGAGCGATGGAAAGTCCTTCGCTCGCCGGGTCTCGCGCATGCGCACGACGGAGCTCCCTCCGTCGTGCGCATGCGCAGTGGGGAACATCGACCCACTTGCGAGCGGACTGCCGCTCGCGAGTGGGTCTGAATGACCCCCTTTGTTTCTTAAACTCAGTAGCTTTCTTTCTGGGATGGGACTATGGTGAGCCTTCGATCACCCAGGAGTATGCAGGATGCAGAAGTATGTATTCATTTTCTAGGAAAAATTTACATTCTCTAAAATACACCAGGTCAACATAATTTTCAATTGTATTTTATGTTTCCTATAAGCCTTGAATGTACTATTAAAACACACTGGAGTTTATGTAGAGTTTTATATATATTATTTTAGTCAAGCTATAAATGTTTTCTTTCTTTTTTAATATAAATAGGATTAAACCTCCGATCAGTTGAAGGGTGTCCCCCGCACCAGCCAGACAATAATAAATTAATACTAAAATAACATTAATAAACTTATTCTAAGATAAAGACACAGTGATTTGGCATTAAAAATGGTCAGCTATTTATTAATTTATAATGAAATCAGTTAAGGAAATTTATAGGGGCAAAGGATGACCAGAAACAGCAAAACCATAAAATGCACAACTAACCATAACAAACATGCATTGTAGGCGGAGACTGCCAAGGTGCTCAAACAACAAGAATACGGGTAACCGACTCCGCCTTCTAAATTTGAATCCCCATCCCATGAGGGAGGTGTTGCTGCCCCCAGGGCTGTCTTAACAGCAGTGTGGGCCCTGGACATAGCAATGCTCTGGGGCCCCTACCCACCCACACACACAGTATACACATAACATACACAGTATACACATAACACACATAGTATACACATAACATACACACACAGTATACACATAACATACACACTATACACATAACATACACATAACATACACAGTATACACATAACATACACATAACATACACACATAGTATACAGATAACATACACAGTATACACATAACACACACACAGTATACACAGTATACACATAACATTCACAGTATACACATAACATACACACAGTATACACACACAGTATACACAGTATACACATAACATACACACACAGTATACACATAACATACACACACAGTATACACATAACACACAGTATACACATAACATACACACACACACAGTATACACATAACACACACAGTATAAACATAACATACACACACAGTATACACATGACATACACAGTATACACATGCCATACACACTATACACATAACACACACAGTATACACATAACATACACACACAGTATACACATAACATACACACACAGTATACACATAACACCCCCCCCCCCCCCGGAACAAGTTCCTTCTGCATAATTCACTTACTGAGGAGATTCGGCATCCTGTTGATTGCGCGCTGCTCCGGCTCCTCCCCTCTTCTTCAATGGGCCCTCAGTCATACACAGCGTGACATCGTCATGTCACCTGCGCCGCGCAGGCTGTGCGTCATCTGCAGAAGACCCATTGATTTCAGGAAGTGGGCAGGGGAGGTGGAGCATGGGTTGGGAGGGTGCAGCTGTCACAGCCAACTTAGTAAGTGCTCCCGGAAGGTCGGGGGGGGGGGGGCGTTTGGGGGTCTGGCGGATCGGAACACAGTGATAATTAAAAAAAATCATTTAACAACTGGCCGCGGCTGCAGGGGGGCTGGCGGGCCCCTTGAAGCTTCGGGCCCTTGGGCAGCTGCCCAAAAAGCCCAATGGAAGAGACGGCCCTGGCTGCCCCCGTAAGGGTGGTGCAGCTCACAACTTAGTCACAAAGGTGACAGCACCCCAAACAATTATAAATGTAAACTTTAAACTTGCACCCGTTGTACTGCTCTTGAAATCTTTACCATCTGCCACCTGGTTACACCTGCCGCCATATATGCTCTAAAACCCTAAACAAAAACCATCAAAGCACCTCATTCAAATGCACCACATCCGCCCCATAACAATATTTGTAATGGAAAGCAGATCAAAGGGTGTCCAGCCACAAATCCCCGCTATTTAGATACTGCTACATTCACTTTTTCTGGGCCTCATATATATCAACAGAATCTCGAACACCCCGCCATACAAGCCTGGAGATCATATGCAACCACAGGACCTTACACAACAGCCAAACCGACAACAGACATCTAAACTGCCACACAATAGCGAACCACAGATCTAAAGCTGACCTCTTTCCTAATGCTGCCACCGAAGTGGACCACCAAGACCCGGCCTCTAACAACCGTACGAGCAAATAAACTCACAACATTCCTCTGTAGGTAAATACTGTCTGCTTTTGCATGTTTCCCACAAATGCTGGGCAGCTTTATTTTTACACATGCCCCTCCCAAATCTACATTTCTCTGCACATTTTACATCTGCCCCCCGCCCCCTTTGCAGTGCAACATGGTTCTGACCAAGATGCACAAATACTTGCCCTTTCTTACTCTATTCCCAACTATGAATCAGGCCCCAAATCACCTCCTTATAAATTATTTATCATCTATTATTTAGGTTAAAATATGAGATATGGTAAGAACTTACCCTTGTTATCTCTACGAAGTCCATAGGGTTCCACAGGATACCTTGGGGTATAGGTGATGATGTCAGGCATCGGGCACCATAGAGTTAAGTTTTCAGCCTCCCAGGATGCACTAGGGTCCCCCTCCTATACCCCGCCCCCGAGCCAAGGCATCTCAGTTACGTACCAAGCCATAGGCCGGAGGAGGAGAAGGAAGAGAGAGAAAAAAGATCTGGACACACACAAGAATCACATTCTCACCAGAGGGAGACGGAAAAACCGGTGACCAGAGTAAAGCCCATCTGCAGCACAGGTGCGACAGGGCGGGAGTCCTGTGGAACCCTATGGACTTCGTAGAAATAGAGATAACAAGGGTAAGTTCTTACCATATCTCATATTTTCTACTTCAGGGTCCACAGGGTATCCACAGGATACCTTGGGGATGTCCCAAAGCAGTATCCTTTAAGGGTGGGGACGCTCCTGTGCTGAAAGGAGTGTCCACCGCCCGAAGGAAGCATCCTTAGAGGCAAAGGTGTCAAACGTGTAATACCTCACAAAGGTGTGGACAGAGGACCAAGTGGCCGCCTTGCAGATCTGGACTGCAGAGGCACCACTTTGTGCTGCCCACGAAGGATCCACAGACCTAGTGGAATGAGCCTTCACAGAAGGAGGAACCGGCAGGCATTCATGAAGATAAGCTTCAGAAATCGCCATACGGATCCAAGCTGCCAAAGTTTGTTTTGAACCAGGCCAACCCTTTTTACAGAAGCCATAGAGGACAAACAAGGCGTCCGACTTCCTAAACGAAGAAGTGCGGTCAACATAAGTCCTTAAGGCCCGCACAACATCCAAAGAGGCCTCACCCACGGAAAGGCCAGGTGAGTTAAAAGCCGGTACAACTATTTTCTCGTTAACATGAAACTGGGAAACAACTTTGGGATGAAATTCAGGACGAGTGCGCAGCACTGCCCTGTTCCCATGAAAAATCAAGAAGGGGGGTCTACAAGAGAGAGCCCCTAAATCAGAAACACGTCTGGTCGAAGATATGGCCAGAAGGAAAACAGTTAGCTGTTAGCCATTTAAGATCCACTGAGCCCAGTGGTTCAAACGGCGGTCCCTGGAGAGCCCTCAGGACCACAGCCAAGTCCCAAGGCGCCACAGGTGGGACAAATGGCGGCTGAATTCGCAGAACACCTTGCATAAAGGTGCGCACATCAGGGATTGTAGCAATCCTACGATGAAACCAGACCGACAGGGCAGAAACCTGCACCTTCAAAGAAGCAAGGCGAAGCCCATGGTCTAGTCCCGCTTGTAGAAAGGCTAGCACTCTAGACAGACGAAACTCTCGCGGTGCATAACCTCTCGGTCGACACCACTGGAAGAACGTATGCCACGCGTGATGGTATATTCTCGCGGAAGACGGTTTCCGAGCTCTTAGCATGGTTCGCACTACAGAGCTGGAAAACCCCCTGGACCTTAACAAGGCCGTCTCAACAGCCATGCCGTCAAAGACAGCCGAGTCAGGTCTGGGTGAAGACAAGGACCCTGTGACAGAAGGTCCGGTCATAGCGGCAACCACAGAGGACTGTCCACGGACAGACCCCGAAGGTCTGAGAACCAGTGCCGTCTGGGCCATGCTGGAGCTATCAACAGGAGCGTTCCTCCCTCCTGTTTGAATTTCCGGATTACCCGTGGAAGAAGGGAAAACAGAGGGAACAGATAAGCGAACCGGAACGTCCACCGGATGGACAGAGCATCCACCAGAGACGCCTCTTCGTCTCTTGTGCGAGACGCGTACACCGGCAACTTGTTGTTGTGCCGGGATGCCATGAGGTCGATCTCATGGCCTCCCCACCTGTCCACCAGCAGTTGAAAAACGTCCGGGTGCAGGGACCATTCCCCCGGATGAACGTCCTGGCGACTTCAAAAGTCCGCCTCCCAGTTTAGCACTCCCGGGATGAAGACTTCTGATATGGCCGGGAAATTGCGCTCCGCCCATACCAGGATTCGGGACACCTCTACGAGAGCCGCCCGACTTCGGGTTCCTCCTTGCCGATTTATGTAGGCCACGGTGGTAGCATTGTCCGACTGGACCTGCACTGGGTGACCTTGGAGAACCCGATGTGCCTGCGGAGGGCATTGAACACCACGCGGGGCTCCAGAATGTTTATCGCAAGCTCTGTTTCTGCCTGAGTCCACCTGCCCTGGAACAAGTGTGGACCCGAGACTGCTCCCCAGCCCCGAAGACTGGCGTCCGTTGTTAACAGGACCCAATTCGCCACCCAGAACGGATGACCCTTGTTGAGATGGGTCGTCTGCAACCACCATGCTAGGGACAGGCGAACCTCCGGAGTGAGCACCATCGTCTGGGACTTTAGACTCTGAGGCAGTCCATTCCATTTGGACAGGATCAGGTGCTGCAGAGGTCTGGAGTGAAACTGGGCATATTCCACCATGTCGAATACCGACACCATGGAGCCCAGTAACCTCATCGCCGAGTGCAGAGACATCCGGCGGCTCTGTAGACAACTGCGCACCCTCAACTGCAAGGCAGAGATCTTTTCCCCCGTCACAAAGATCCTTTGCTGTCCGGAGTCCAATAAGGCTCCGAGGTGCAGAATCCGCTGAGACGGGATCAGGGTGGACTTCTGCCAGTTTATTAACCAGCCGTGCCGTTGCAGTACCGCAATGGTCAGGTCCAAGTGGCGTAGAAGGAGCTCCGGAGATCCTGCCACTAAGAGAAGGTCGTCCAAGTACGGCAACATGCGGACTCCCTGCAGCCACAGGGAAGCCGCCATGACCGCCATCACCTTGGTGAAAACACGTGGTGCTGTCGCCAGGCCAAAAGGTAACGCCCGGAACTGAAAGTGTTCGCTGCGGATTGCAAACCTGAGGAACTGCTGATGGCGTAAAAGAATAGGGACATGCAGGTAAGTGTCCTGTATGTCCAATGACACCATGTAGTCCCCAGGTTCCAGTGCCAGAATGATGGACCGTAGGGTCTCCATCCGAAACTTCGGCACCCGCAAAGACTTGTTGAGAGCTTTGAGGTTGAGTATCGGACGAAACGACCCATTGGGTTTCTGCACCAAAAAGAGATTGGAATAGAAACCCTGGCCCCTCTGGGAGAATGGAACAGGCACTATAACTCCAGCCTGGAGCATAGTGTGCAAGACCTTCCGCAGTTACGTGGCTTTGTTCCGGTCTGATGGAAGACCCGCGGGTGAAGAATCGAGACGGGGGTCTGTGCCGGAAGGAGAGGGCATACCCGTGGGAGACCACCTCGAGAACCCAAGTGTCTGTCGTGGTGACCGACCAACACCGGGCGAACTGCAGCAGATGGCCTCCCACTTTGAGAACCCCCAAAGGGAGGCCCGGACCGTCAGGGCGCAGGCTTGTCATCTGGCTTAGGGGCCGGACGCCTGGTACTCCAGGCCTGCTTCCAGGGTTGGCCGATTTTTTGGGGCCAGCCTGTCGGGGAAAGGATTGTGCTTTAGGCCTACCCTGGGCCCTATAAGGCCAAAAGGACGACGTACCTGAACTGGAAGGAACTGCAGCAGATGGGAGACATGCCGATTTGGCCTCCGCCAGTGTGGCTACAATTTTGTCCAGGTCCGGACCAAATAGAACTTCTCCGTTAAAAGGCAACGCTTCCAAGCCCTTTTTGGAATCAGCATCCGCCTTCCAAGATCGCAACCATAAGGTGTGACGAGCAGCAACAGCTGCCGAAGAAATGCGAGACGCCAGGGTACTGGTATCCAAGGCCGCTTCGTTGATATAAGTGGCCGAATCCCGGAGATTGCGATCAACTCCGTCTGTTCAGCCGAACAGTCGGAATCGAAGGACGCCTCCAAAGTGTCAGCCCAGCGCTCCATAGCTCTGGCTACCCAACAAATGGCCATAGCCGGCCTAGCTGCCCCCCCGCCAGCGAATAAACGGACTTTCGGCAGATTTCCACCTTACGGTCCGAGGCATCCTTTAAGGAGGACATGGAGGGCATGGGCAACGTGGCACTTCGGACCAGGGTTGTTACATGGGAAACCACCTGTGGCGGAGATTCCCACTTGGCAAAATAATTGTCCGCAAACGGATACGCCACTGCTAAACGCCTTTGAGGCTGATACCGTTTGCCTGCATGTTTCCACGCTTCCTCTAGGTGGTCCACTAATTGCCCCGAAAGAGGAAACACTGTGGCATCGCCCTTAACATCCTTGAAAAAGGCGTATTTGGATTTTGAAACCGGAGGCTCCTCACCCTCAATAACTAAAGCAGTGCAGACTGCACGAATAAGGCCAGGTATATAAACCTTAGACTTAGTGTCCGACTCTTTAGTACGGGGAGGTTCCTGGTCAGAAAGATCCAGAATCTAACCATCATCGGACGTTCTGTCGTCATCCTCATAAGGAGCAGACAGAGACGCCACCGGCCGCTTGTGAGGCCGCAACACAGACTCCCCTTGCAACACGTCTGACAAATGCTGTACAGAGCTTGTTAACTAATTAACCCACGCAGGCTCATGAGCGACCTGCGGAGGGGAAATAGGGAGACTGTGGGGTACCATCAATTGTCTCGGGAAACCCTGCATGGGTGACGACACCACTGACTGCTGGGACAATCCCATCTGAGGGAAGGCAGGCTGCGGAGCTAACTGGCCCACGAGGGTTGTAAGCGCTTTGGCGAAACAGGCCCAGGGCGGTTCCTGTACCGGAGCCGTGACAGTAATCGGCCGCGTCAATAAATAACAATGCCGACATAGCCCCTCCGCGCTACCGTCCCCCTCCGCTATAGGTACCTTGCATGTAGTACATAAAAGTTGAAGAGGAAAGTCACTTTCAGACATGATGGTAAACGTGTGGTAAGTATGTGGCCCCTCTCACTGATACTCGTAGTATAGTGTGAGACCACCCTGCAATCACCGCACCGCAAGGGCTTTAGTAGAAAAGGATCAGGGACAGTGAAAAAGCTGACAGTAGAAATGAAAGTACAGGCAGCAGCGCTAGCAGAAGTCACATACAATGCAAAGAAATTCAATTCCTGCACTACCAGCGCTGATAATCAACTACACAGACACAGAGCCTGATAGGACACAGCGCTGCATACACAGACCTGAACCAGACGGAGGAGAGGTATGCCGGGGGACCCAGACCGCGATGCCACCACTTCCAAGCTTCCAGCAGCGTTCACCATTCGCTATGTAAGATGGCCACCGAGGAGCATAGAGGAGGCCGGCCTGGGGGAGGAGCGCTGCCACAAGGCCAGTCAGCACATGCAGAGAGGGCTGTGTGCAGCGGGGGAGGCGCCGGCTGTGAGACAGGGAAGGGACGCTCCCCTGGCATGCATTTAACCCCTGGGACGCCGCAGCGCTACCGCTCTGCCGCAGTCCGCTGTCCCAGGGGGGTAGTGGAAGCGCAGGTTAGTACCTGGCTCCACGCTGCAGCCAGTCCCCAGGGAGCCCCCTGCCTGGGGACTATGGACCATGTTTCAGCGGGGACCCACCGCGGGACCCCGCTGCTTACCTGCTGTCCCCCTTAGATCCGGCCATGGTCCTGAACATCTGTGGTCACCGCTAGCTGTGACCCCAGATGCCTACCATTATCCCCGGATCGGTATCGGCGTTCTGGTACCGGCGAGGGTGTAGGGAAGACGGGAGGCAATCGGGAAGCCGATGTAGACACCCGCATTTCCACGACGCCAGGAGACCGGCGCCCGGCATCCCGATCATAAGGATGCTGGCGCCAGGAGCGGACAGCCGCGGGGGGGGGTTAGGTTTTGGGCTCCCAGGGGGGACTTAGGGTTAGGCACCCCCCCCGGGAGGGTTAGGTTTAGGCTAGGGGGAGGGTTAGGGTTAGGCACCCCCGGGGGGGACTTAGGGTTATGCACCCCCCCGGGGGACTTAGGTTTAGGCAGCGGGGAAGGGGGTGGTTAGGGTTAGGCACTTAGAGGGGGATTAGGGATAGGCACTTGGGGGGAAGTTAGGGTTAGGCACCCCTAAGGAGGGTTAGGGGGGTTAGGTTAGATTAGTAAATACTTACCTATCCACGATCGGGATTTCCAGCGCTGTTGGGCTTGCGCTGCGTCGCACTCTCCTCTTGTCGGGCTGCCGCTGACGGGAATCGAACCGCCGGCTATGCGGCCGTCGGTATTTCATACCAATTCCGGGAAGACAGCATGGACGTCAGGGAGCCGGAAGATGGAGGTCAGCCCGGCTTTGGCAGTGGGCGCAGCAGCCAATGAGAGTCTATCTGACTCTTATTGGCTGGCTGCCAAAACAAACACACTGCCGCCGGGTAGTACGAGTGTACGGCTGTGTTTGTTACTGTGCAGTGCGGACTGCACTACACTGACCACCCATGTCCTGGACCGCGGTTGGCGGCGCCCCTGGCACTGCCGGTCCGATGGCGCCCAGGGCACAAGCCTCGCTCGACCCCCCCATAGTTCTCCGAAATCAGTGAAAACATTTGGGGAGACAGCTGACTTTCGGATCAGCTGTCTCCATGCCGGAGCAATGATGAATTACTCCGGCACTCGCCGTGTATAGGAATGTTAATTATCCACCCGGACCCCAATTATTAACATAATGAATAGACCCCTTTGAGCTTTATTAGTAAAATATATTTTCCTGCAGAGATCTCTTGTGTATCTATTAAATTCGATATACAACTCCTCTTCCTCTGAATCTTCCTTCCTGTTTCTTTTTGCCGATTCCTGACACAGTGGCGTCACAAGGGGGGTGCGGGACGCACCCGGGTGTCACCCGAGGAGGGGGTGACACCAAAGTGTTGGTTCCCTCACTGTGTCAGGAGCCGAGTGCTGCACGTAATGGAACAGTGCAGCATCCGGCTCCTGACACCGTGAGGGAGCTGGCACTTTGAAACAGACTTGTCCACGGGGGCAGTACGCATCTCCCTGACATCCAGAGCGACTAAAACAGGGGTTCGGTCCCTGAGGCCAAGCCTCCTTTTTTGCTGTGCGCACACCCTACCCGCACTGGGTGTTACCTCAGTGAGGGACGCCACTGTCCTGACAGGCTGAACCTGTTTCGGTTCTTCCAGATCGGATATAGATTTTGCTGTATAAAAAACCTTTCCTCCTTGTATATCAGTATGCAATTTATTTTGGGAATTCCCTATTTTGGGTCTGGCTCCCTTTAATTCATAGGTGGTCTGTTTTGGTAAAGATTCCTTTCTAGAGCGCTGATATTTTTCTTTATGGGTATGGGCAATACTGATGTCCTGCATCTTCTATCTTTATACTACATGAATATTTGCTGAGGAAAATGTATCTGTAAAGATTGGATTTATTTTAACTATAATCCATCAGAACCTCAGGTATACTTTATGGACTTAGGGCCTGATTCAGAGCTGGACGCTATTTGCGGACGGTCGTTCTGAAAAAGGGGCCGGATATTTAAATTAAACGCTCGCTCTTTGCGGTCTGTTGACGCCTCTATGTCTGAACGAGCGAACGAAACATGTGCTCGCTATTTTGAAAAAACGCCCCCTGGCTGGTCGCATCATACGTCATCTCCGCTATTTATCAGATTAATCGAGTACATATAACGGCGTATGAACTGCTCGCTATTCTTGTGGTAGCATTTTCTTACCGCAATCATGCGAGCAGTTCAGGCTAAAAGACAACCAACTGACGTGGTCGATGACGCTGCTTTGTTAATTATGCACTCCCATTAAACGCCCGTTTTGACCGTTTGGCATGCCTGCGCGAACATCGCTCGGAACGAACGAGTGGCCGCTTACGCGCAGCTCTGAATCAGGCCCTTATTTTCATCAGAGGGTATTATTTGTTAACTAGTCATTGGGCGGAATTCAATTGATTACGCGGTCCGGATCTCCCGTCTAAAGTGACAGGAGATCGCGGACCGCCATTCAATTGCTGCCGTTCTTCGCGCTGATCGCGCCCATAGAGGTCAGGATTAGCCGCGTAAAGCAGCTAAACCCAACCAAAGTGCTGGGCGCGATCGCGAAAAGTGATGTTTGGGCGCCCAAACATGTCACTTTTCGCACATTTCAGCTCTCATCCCCCAGGGGCTGCGAGCTGAAATGTAGCGCTTGGCAGCTGATCGTGCCCGACAGGAGCAAGAATAGAATAGCTCCGTCGGGCGCAATAGGGGATGAAAACAATTGAATTCCGCCCATTAACTGTTATCATAAAAAAAATGTATTAATAATTTTTTATGGGATGTAGTTTGGAAGCCGACGGTCTAAATGCCGACCGCCGGCTTCCAGACTTTCTAATTCCGCCGTGGTACTAATGACAGGCGTCGAAAACTCCCCCCCCCCCGCGCGCAGCTAAGCACTCCCGGCGCCCGTCTTACCTACGATCGGTATACCAGGTGTCGGGATTTCGGCGTGGGGCTGATGATAGGCGTCGGTAATTAGACACTTATCATTAGTCCCATTCCGGGATTTCACAGTTGGGAAGCCGGCGCTCGGCATTTCGACCGAAGGCTTCATAACTACATCCCGGTAGTAGAGATGTTGAAAAGGTAGAATTCACAAACAGCATAACATTGCTTCAGAAACGTTTAATTTTGCCATGCTCCCAGAAACAATGAAAAAAAAGTTGCAGAATTATGGTGGCACTTTTACAGGATCCATAGTACGAGGGAGTTACAAGGGAGCATAGGGCCGGACACAAACAAAACTTAGCGCTATCAGGCCAGGGACTCAAATATCAATGCTGCAGTAAATACAGAGGTGATTGCCAACCTCACTAAGGCCCTCATTCAGAGCCGCTCGTAAGCAACAGTACGCTCGTAGCGTTCCGATGTTGTGAAACCACGCATGCGCCGGTGTTACACTGCGCATGTGCGTACGGCTGATTGCGATCTTTTTTTAAGTCGTTCGTCGAATAGCGAACAGGAATTGACATGTAAAATGTGATTGACAGAACAGGCCGTTTTTGGGCGGTGACGGGGGTGGAGATGGGAAAACGCAGGCGTGTCGAGGCATTTTGTGGGCGTCCCTAAATTATCTCATGCGAACGGCAAATGTGATCGGAACGAGTCATACGTCACTGTCTGATCCACTTTCCGTTCAAACTGCTCGCACAGCTTGTGGTCTGGTATACTCTACCACAATGTCGATGGTCTCGTCCTCCTCCCCGTGCCTCTTTGATGTTTAATCGATTTATCAATTTTTGCCTGAAAAGCAAGCAACTTTGAATTGAAAACTTGCTTGTAATGTGTTTAGCAACTAGTTGTTTTTTTGTAGCACAAAACCGTACGCAGGTGAAATACTCAGCTGCTAATTTCTGGATTAGACAATCAATTAGCGTACCAATTTTTTTTTTTTTGTATTTTAATTTTGGTTTTCTGTTATTGCAACAATATTGTCATCATGTTTGTGTTTTTGCAACATTTTTAATGGTACCGGAAATTTCTCATCCATTTTGTTAGGGAAAAGTGTTCCTTTAAACTCCTAAATGGTTTTTAACCCTTTGGAATCAGAATTAAAATAAAAATTTTAGTTTTTTGGGGACGGGATTACCTAAAAACCATTTTTAGAATAATGTCACAATACAATGGAGAAGATTTTGAATTGTTTTTATTTTTTACACACATTTTTATATTTTCATGTGCATTTGCCAGTTTGCAGTTCTGGCTAACGTCAAAAAATTTCTCAAAATTAAAAAAAAAACAATAGTGGCATTTGGCCCAAATAAAATAACACACATTAAAAACAATTCACAAGAAAGGAGAGGGAAGTTTTGGCCCTTAAGGAATATGGGGCAAGCACAGAAGGATTGTGGGAAAATTAGCCAGTGCTGTCATCGCTTTTTGCCCCGTTTGGCCAGGGTAGAGTGGGAGCCTGACCGGGTCCGGGATGTCCTTTGGCTGGCCTGTCCAGAGGCAGATGTTGGGGCCTCTGGACTAAGCAGAGGGCTAGGCACATTTGGAGGGATGGCTGTTGTTGTGCCAGAGGTGGAGGATCCTGATGTTCCGGCAGGAAGGGAGGCCGGCTCCACCATGTGCTGGCGAACGAGCTGCTCCAGGGCACTGGCAATTCGGATGTTGGCCCTGGTATTTTCCGCCAGGGCCTGACCAATGGTCACGTTGGCCGCAGCATTTTGCTCCATGGCCTCCGCCACCCGTAGCAGACTGGCGTCCATCCTCTGCAGAATCTCCGTGTGGTGATCCGATTTAAAATTGAGATCCGTGAGGAGGGCCACTGCCTGCGAGGGGGATTGCCCTGGACTGGCTTCTGCAGGGTCCCCAGCCGGATCTACTGCTTCCTCCCCTGCAGACCCAGCAGAAATTCTGCGGCCAAGGCTCCCCTCTGGAGCAGACTCATCCGCCTGTGTCTCTGTGAGAAAAATGAGAAAAGAGGAACATTACAATCTACATATTGTCACAAACACATTTCTGAGTTGTTAACATAACAACATTTACCTGGGACAACATGAGGAGCCGCAAAGTCTGGCATGTCCGTATCCATGTTGGACGCGCCAAACACCTCCTCATACTGCACACACCCCTGTGCCAGCTCTTCCAAATCATTTAGCTCCAATGACACAGGGGTGGGACCCCCACCTGTCCCCCTTGCATGCCTAGCCCTCTGCCAGTTTTTGTTTCAGCCGATATTTATAATCGGTCCATCTGTGGGAGAAAAAATTTACATTATTCCTGCAGTATTTGGGCCTGTAACCACTTTTATTAAAAATGTAGTTTTTACGTACCGGCGTTTGACATCCCGGGGTAGACGTTCAAACTCACCCACCCTATTGACAGCACTGGCTATCTCCGATCACATTTTCCACTTCTGGCTTGCACCCATATTCCGATCTGCCTGTGGCAGGGTGTCAACACACATTTGTACCAAAACCTCCATCTCCTTTCTTGTGAATTGTGGCTGCCTTTTTTTTTTTTGGTTTCTTTTGTTGACCTACTCGGCCCAGCAGCCTCTTCCATGGCATCCTCACCTTTTTTAATAAACATTTTTTACATTTAGATGTCCAACTTTCTCTAAATTCGGGTTCTAAATAATCCTTTAATCCTAAAGAGACAAGTACTTACTGGGCGCCTCTTGGCCATCGTTTTGCTGATCTGTAGCCATTTTGAGCAAAACAACTTGAACTACACCAGACCGTTTTAGATTTTCCGTGACGTATTTATACATGCGTCCTTATTTTTGGTACGCATCATTGATTGTGCGCTCCTATGATCCGTCCTTAATTTGAGCGGGAAAATAAAGACTATTTATGGCTATGGGCGACTCGAGTCGAGGTGGCGGGTGTTGATTGTTGGAGGTATCGTGTGTAGTAGTGGATTGTTGGCGGGATTAGTGGTTTGAGGCGGATTGTTGGAGGAGGAGTTGGTGATTGTTTTTTTTTTGGTATTTTTCGTTCGCTTTTTTTTTCTTGCGGTTATTTTGTTGTTTTTTTTTGGAGTATTTTTTACAAGTCCTTTAAAAAATAAGGGATCTACAAACCTAATTTTTTAATTTTTTTTTTTTTTTTTTACAGTTATTTTGGCTGGGCCCCATTGAAGTTTTTGGACTGTGACTTATTGATCGACTTTTGGTAAGTTTGTATTTTTTCATTATTTTCAGAATTTGATGTGTTGGTCTTCGCATATATTTTGACCATTAATGTCTTCTTTATATTTTTACCTATCATGTATTAACACTAAATATAGCGTAAGGTTTCAGCAAATATATTTCCTTGTTTTTCCATGTAAAAATGCGAACTATTTAGCGCACTAATGTTTCCTTATTCTCCATGTAAAAATGCGAACTATTTAGCGCACTAAAGTTTTTTTTGTATAAATTTGGCCATTCTTGTTTGTCCACTCAATGTAGGGTGCATTTTCTAAATAATGTGTGCTCCCCCCTATCTTTTAACGCATTTTTTCAAATTTTTAAGGATCAAATATGGCCCCCAAAAAATCTAACCTGAATTTCAAATTTGGAAATATAGGTTGGTGCACTCATGACAATACCCCGGCATGTAAGCATCTTTGGATTTTTCTCCAAAGATAAGTATATTTTTGATTTTACATTTTCATCAAACATTAACTACCTGGCTTACCATTTCAGGTTGATGTTGGTCGTATTGTTTTGGCCATGCTTCCGGAACCCGACCAACCTCAACCTCGTCCCAGGCATAGTAAGCGTGCAAGGCCCAAGATATATAGAACACGTGTCACCCTTTTTGGAATGCCCGATGATGAGGTTTTAAGACGATACCGTCTTCCTCCACAAATCATCATAGACACTCTCTCATTAATAGAGAGTGATCTGGAGCGGCAAATTGACAGTCCTACAGCAATACCACCACTTACGCAATTAATGGCGGTGTTACATTTCTGTGCCTCAGGATCCTTTCAAACCACGGTGGGAATAGTGGCCGGAATCTCCCAATCCTCATTTTCAAGGATCCTGAGGGCAGTGATGGAGGCCCTTTTCAAGCACCTCCATCATTTTATTAACATGACATTGGATATGGGTTCCCTTAGTGTGGCGAAGGCCAATTTTTACCAAATAGCTGGCTTCCCACACATCATAGGGGTTGTGGATGGTACTCACATACCACTTCAGCCTCCAGCACGACTGGAGGCCATTTTTAGGAACCAAAAGCACTATCACTCACTGAATGTAATGGTGGTATGTGATGCCTCCCTCCAGATCCTGTCCCTGAATGCAAAATTACCCGGGAGTGCACATGACTCATTCGTCATCCGGCAATCAGGGATTTGGCATAAATTAAACAACCTACAAGCTGGTGATGCGTGGCTTCTGGGTAAGTGGAGCCCTTTAGTTGAAACCAATGCAAAGTTTGAAACAGAGATCCTGATTGTTGTTTTTGTTTTTTCACAGGAGACAGTGGCTACCCTTGCACACCCTGGCTGCTCACTCCTTATTTGGCTCCCACACCAGGGCCACAAAGTGAGTATAATTCCGCACTTACAGCCACCAGGCAGGTGGTGGAGCGCTGTATCGGCCTTTTAAAAGGCCGATTCAGAAGCCTCCACCGCTCTGGTGGCGAACTCATGTATTTGCAGGCTATGGTTTCGAAAATTGTGGTCCTGTGTGGGATCTTTCACAACATCGCCATAAGGAGTGGTGTCCCAATGCAGCCAGAGGATGCCTTACCTGAGGATGGCCCCCCCGAGGTTGGTCGGAGGTCAGTATGTGGGGGGGCCATACGCGATGATGTGGTGGCCCGTTTTTTCAGGTAATTATTGACAAACATTTACTTAATTGTCCCAATGTCTACATGTACGATTGTAATGTGCCTTTTTAATCTTGTTTTTCATTTTTTATTCTTGTCTTCCTTTTCAAACCATGTAAAAACGATGCCTACTACCTGACCCACTAAATTGTCTACATGTGGCCACATTGGAACTAACTTGTGGATAAATTATTTAATCGCCTCATTTGTGGATTCATGTTGGCCTGCTACTTATTTCAACAGTTCTTGAGTGTTGTTTGTTTTTTTTTTGTGTTTGGTGTAGGTTGTTTTTTGTAGTTTGTTTTCACTCTGTGAATTGCTTGTCACAATTCACTTTCTGTTTGTGTTTGGTGTGTATTAAAGTTTTCTTTTCCGTTAAAAAGACAGTTTATTTACACATTACAAGCACGTGTAACCTGGCTCAAAAAATGCCACCTTTCATAATGCCGAATCCTGTAATGTGTGAAATTGTTAAGTCTTTGAACATGCTTTGTGGCTTAGAAAAAACAACAAAGGTATTAGGATGAATCAGTAGTTTGTTCAAAATAGGCCTAAGCAGGTTTCAGTTTCTAATTACATTATCCACCACAAGAAAAACCTCAAACTGTTGGTTTTTCCACAAACCTATTGGTATGGTGAGGTGTTTAATGTGTCAGCTTACATACTTTCCATTGCTTTGTACAATCTAATTTACCTTACTTTAAAGAACATGACCAAATCGTGGACTTATGGAAGGTTAAACAATGTATTATTTTCAGTCAAGAAAAGACTCGTTAACATACAACGCTATTTTATTGTAAAAAATATACAAAACCAAATTACAAAAAAAAAAAAATCAGCTCCGAAAGAGCGCCGCCATGTGGTCCAGGACCACTAGCATGGCAATGACGTGGCCACGCAAGGCGGCCAAGCCCTCCTGCATACCATGCATCCGCCTCTGGTCCTCTGTTGGTATAAAAAAAAGGGATCCTTAATGAAATGACACCTTACATTATAAGTTGAATAAACAAACTAAACAAATAAATCTAGTTGAAAACAAGATCCAGTTGTGATGGTAAAAAACAAGTACTGGCAAATGCTAAGATGGTATCAATACTAAATTATAAATGAACACACAAAAAGGACGAAGTACCCTTGTTAGGGTAAATCAAAAAACCCCAAGAATGAGTGTTTTCACATGTGTGATATGTATTAATGGAAAATAACCCAGACATTGTATATCCAATTCAAAATGTATTTTTACAACAAAAGAAAGGTAAACATACCAGTCATTGGCCTGGATGGTCTTGGAGGCCCTCCATCCTCCTCCTCCTCGGAGGTGGGCCAGTGCTGGTGGGTTGAGGGAGGGGAGAGGGCGGAAATGGTTGACTGGCCGGAAAATCGAGGGGGTGGTGGAGGGGAGGCGGAAGAAAAGAGAGGGGGGGTGGAGAGGAGGGGGAATTGGGGGAAGGTTGGGGAGATGGGCTTGGACTGGGCGTCGGCATCAGGGGCCGAGCCCGGCGACGAACTCTGCGGCGAATCCGGATTCTGCGTTCAGCCCCTAAATGAGTAACGAGAAATGTTTTTAATTTTTTTGGGAGGGGGGGTGGAACCCAAATTTACAACACAAAAAAACCCCAAACATTCTAAAAAAGGAAAACATGCACACACAGACATGTCAAAAAATAAATAACAGGGCTATACTGGAAACAAACATGCACACGCAGACAGGGCCGCAACAAACAAACAGGGCTATATTGGAAACAAACATGCACACACAGACATGTCAAAAAACAAAAAACAGGGCTATACTGGAAACAAACATGCACACACAGATAGGGCCGCAACAAACAAACAGGGCTATACTGGAAACAAGCACACGCAGATAGGGCCGAAAACCAATCCTACAATCAAAAAAAAAACACTTACTTGCAGCGATCCGCTGCCGAAAACATGCCAGCAAGCGGGGGGTGCGGCACCGCAGATCCGACCACCTGCGCTCTAATTGGCCGATATTACGGCGTGAGCCGAAGGAGCGCAGGTGGTGGCGAACCTCCGCATAGGCCGATCGCTTGGCCCGGTTGGTGATGGGGGGAGGCTGGCTGGTGATCCTCCGGTCCATGACCTCTGTGAGGACCAACAGCTCCCGTGTGGTAAATGCGGAGGCTCTCATGATGGGAATGATTTTTTTAAAAACAAACAGTTTTAATAAAGGCCCTAGAAAAAATTTGATTGGCTAATGTACTTTGTTAATTAACAGGAACCATTGTATTGGTTATTGTACGAGTCATGTGTCCTACAGGCTCCAAAATATAATGTGAGTTATGATA
The DNA here is from genome assembly GCA_031769625.1 of Taudactylus pleione. NCBI lineage: Eukaryota > Metazoa > Chordata > Amphibia > Anura > Myobatrachidae > Taudactylus > Taudactylus pleione. The sequence goes on from JAUIMM010000545.1 coordinate 923,968, forward strand.
GGCTTCATGCAGTGACATGCTTAAGCTAATTTAAATAAAGAAATTTAATCCTGAAAATAGGAATATCCTAAACACAGGAAAACAATAGGATAATTGGTTACAACATGTTTTTTTGATAAAGTAAACCATTGTTGAAACCGTACGTATTCTGCGGGAAAAATTACACACACGGACAACAATAAAGTTTATTGAAAATGAAAAAAAAAACGTATGGCAAACATGTGAAGAGCAATTAAGCTAATTAATATATTGATTGGCATGATACGATTAAAGTATGTATGCAGAATAAACGAGCAGGTAATCGAAATCTGACAGGTCCACTTCCGGTTTGGACTTGTGCGAGCGTTCCCTGCAACCAAATTTGGAGATGAACGGTCGCAATTTTGCTCGCTCGTTAGCTAGAGGAGGGGTTGGGAGACTTTGGGGCGGAAGATTAGCTACGAGCGAACTTACGAGCAAGCGCTTGAATTTACATTTCCTCGCTCGTCCATTGAACGAGCGATCAGCCACTTGCGTCCACCTCTGAATCAGGCCCAAAATGCAATATAAAGAAAGGAGAATACTGCGCTCTAATATTCCTGCAGGGACAAAGGAACAACACAAAAACCGCATATTCTATCAATATAACATTTAATTACCTAAAACAAACACAGTACAATAATTAGTACCATGCATACACAAATATAAAAATGACACAACATAGGACTGTACTAGTACATATTGCATACAAGTAAAAGACAAATTGTAAATAACACAGGGAGAGGAAACAAATAGAGGAGTTGATCAGGCTCCAATAATCAGTCCCCAATACCACCTGTGAAAAACCAATATCATTAAAAACTGGAGAGCCTAATTACAGGACTCTATCAATATGTAACTGGAAATCCAGAGGTAACACTGGATAGCCTAGTATATATTGGGCATCTCCCTATTGATAGGTGGACTTCAATAATGTGAGCCCATCACAGTAATTGTTTGTATCAAAGTCACGAAAGATGTAATTTATGTTATTGTGAAGCTGATAATAAAGTTGATACCATATGTTCAAATGAAAAATGCTGATCCTTTTTTATATAGTGCACAATACCAGCTGTAATGATGTAGATGAAATATAACAGAATCAGTAATATACTTGTGAATTAGGCAACACAGTCTCTGGTAATGAGACTAATGATCCTTGTGTGGCTCGGTATGGAAAGCCGGCAGGCTAACAACCAGCAAAATTATAGCGGGACAATGCTCCTCTCTGGTCAGTGTTAATCTCCGTCTGAGGACCACATGTGCCGGAGACGCTAACCAACAATAATGCTGGTGTCTCTTTCCTTTAGGAGCGGGCAATGAAATCTGTTTACAGAGATACCCGCTGAAATAAATAGTCTCCCGTCTGTTGGAGCTAGCAATAGAGCTGACAATAAAGCCGCCGGCTGGTGATGAGAGATATTACCTTCCGTCTCTTCTGTTATATTGAGCAGTGTAGCTGTTACCAGAGACGTCGGCTGACGGTGAGCAGGTGTAACCTCCCGTCTAGTAAAACCTGCAGTGGAAGCTGGTAAAGCCGCCGGTCGGCAGTGAGGAATAATACCTCCCGTCTGTTGGAACCAAGCGGTGCTCGGCAGCAAAGGATGTAAGATCTTGAAGAGTGAGAAGTTCCAGTGATAGGTATAAAACAGCAACGCGTTTCGGACACTCCTGTATCCTTTTTCAAGCTGAAGTGCTCTCCTATGTTCCATTAATCATATATATAGTATCCAGATGGAAATCACTGGATAATGGGCTGATTGTTTTTTTTTAACCCTTAACAGTTTATTTCAACAAAACTCCATATATTGGTATTCACTCATCTCTGTATATATACAGCAAAGGAAAAATAAATCTTTAACAATATAACACAAACTAATTCAGTATATACTACATAGTTCACATCTATACATACTTGCCTACTTTTGAAAAAGCATTTCAGGGAGATTGTGATAGCAGCACCTATGAGCGCGTGATACAGTGGGCGTGTACTGATAAATCTGAGAGGCGTGTCCTAAATATGAATTACATCCACATGTAAACCAGCCCAAAAGCAGTCAGTAAGATCTGTTTGTTGATGAAAATACACTAATACTTTGCAGAAATTCATAGGGATCATTGTGCCTTATAATAACCAATGCAAGGAAATTACACTAATGACCCCATTTGAATGTATATATCTCTGATTTTTAATATAACATCTTCATAATGGGGGTAAGGATGAAATGAGGGAGATTACTAGACTCTTCAGGGAGACAGGGAGATTGCTACTATTTCAGGGAGTCTCCCTGACAATGAGGGAGAGTTGGCAAATATGCATCTATATGAGTTCTAAGTATGTGTTATTACCAATAAATATCAATAATGAAAAAGAGCACATATGCATGCATACATGCACACATGATAAACATATGTATACATAAACACACGCATGCACACACACATACATGAACATTCAATCGAATGTTGTAAACCTAATGTCCCAACAGAAAACATGACAGAGCAACGTGGATCACTAAACAAATTAATTAAAAAAACAAATACAAAAATGTTAAGAAATACTTAATAAACCAATTTATTCATTAAATATATTAAAAACTATAAAGAGAGATGAAGTAATAAATGTTATATACATATATATATGTACATACAACCTTCTCTCTCACCAACAGATTAAATAAATAAATAATAAATTAAATTTATTTAGATTAAAACTAAACCAAGGAAAAATAGGGAGTGATATTAGAATAATCTACTAGTATATAATAATAAGGTCATATAAAATGCAACAAATATTCATATGCATATATACACATATACGTGCATATACACACATATATACATACATAAACACAAACATTGTGCACATACCTACATATACAATTTAGGCATCCACACGTATGTATATACATTATTATCCCACCAAAGGAATGTGGGACCCCATAAACTGCCTGGCTGGGATATATAGAGAAATCTTGAAGGTCATGCATAAACCCACATCACAAACAGATTGGACAATCCTATATATTTGACACAATTGTCAAATATATAGGATTGTCACATCTTTTTGTGATGTGGGTTTATGCATGACCTTCAAGATTTCTCTATATATCCCAGCCAGGCAGTTTATGGGGTCCTACATTCCTTTGGTGGGATAATAATGCATATACATACGTGTGGGTGCCTAAATTGTATATGTAGGTTTGTGCACAATGTTTGTGTTTATGTATGTATGTATATACCTGTGTATATACGTGTGTATATATATGTGTATATATGCAAATGAATATTTGTTGCATTTTAGATTACCTTATTATTATATACTAGTAGGTTATTCTTATATCACTCCCTATTTTTCCTTGGTTTAGTTTTAATCTAAATAAATGTAATTTATTATTTATTTATTTAATCTGTTGGTGAGAGAGAAGGTTGTATGCACACATATATATGTATATAACATTTATTACTTCATCTCTCTTTATAGTTTTTAATATATTTAATGAATAAATTGGTTTATTAAGTATTTCTTAACATTTTTGTATTTGTTTTTTTAATTAATTTGTTTAGTGATCCACGTTGCTCTGTCATGTTTTCTGTTGGGACATTAGGTTTACAACATTCGATTGAATGTTCATGTATGTGTGTGTGCATGCGTGTGTTTATGTATACATATGTTTATCATGTGTCCATGTATGCACCGCATGTATATGTGCTCTTTTTCAGTATTGATATTTATTGGTAATAAAACATACTTGGAACTCATATAGATGTGAACTATGTAGTATATACTGAATTAGTTTGTGTTATATTGTTAAAGATGTATTTTTCCTTTGCTGTGTATATATACAGAGATGAGTGAATACCAATATATGGAGTTTTGTTGAAATAAACTGTTAAGGGTTAAAAAAACAATCCAGCCCATTATCCAATGATTTCCATCTGGATACTATATATATATGATTAATGGAACATAGGAGAGCACTTCAGCTTGAAAAAGGATACAGGAGTATCCGAAACGCGTTGCTGTTTTATACCTATCACTGGAACTTCTCCCTCTTCAAGATCTTAGATCCTTTGCTGCCGAGCACCGCTTGGTTCCAACAGACGGGAGGTATTATTCCTCACTGCCGACCGGCGGCTTTACCAGCTTCCACTGCAGGTTTTACTAGACGGGAGGTTACACCTGCTCACCGTCAGCTGACGTCTCTGGTAACAGCTACACTGCTCAATATAACAGAAGAGACGGAAGGTAATATCTCTCATCACCAGCCGATGATCCTTTGCTGCCGAGCACCGCTTGGTTCCAACAGACGGGAGGTATTATTCCTCACTGCCGACCGGGGGCTTCTTTACCAGCTTCCACTGCAGGTTTTACTAGACGGGAGGTTACACTTGCTCACCGTCAGCCGACGTCTCTGGTAACAGCTACACTGCTCAATATAACAGAAGAGACGGAAGGTAATATCTCTCATCACCAGCCGGCGGCTTTACTGTCAGCTCTATTGCTAGCTCCAACAGATGGGAGACTATTTCTTTCAGCGGGTATCTCTGTAAACAGATTTCATTGATCGCTCCTAAAGGAAAGAGACACCAGCATTATTGTCGGTTAGCATCTCCGGCACATGTGGTCCTCAGACGGAGATTAACACTGACCAGAGAGGAACATTGTCCCGCTATAATTTTGCTGGTTGTTAGCCTGCCGGCTTTCCATACCGAGCCACACAAGGATCATTAGTCTCATTACCAGAGACTGTGTTGCCTAATTCACAAGTATATTACTGACTCTGTTATATTTCATCTACATCATTACAGCTGGTATTGTGCACTATATAAAAAAGGATCAGCATTTTTCATTTGAACATATGGTATCAACTTTATTATCAGCTTCACAATAACATAAATTACATCTTTCGTGACTTTGATACAAACAATTACTGTGATGGGCTCACATTATTGAAGTCCACCTATCAATAGGGAGATGCCCAATATATACTAGGCTATCCAGTGTTACCTCTGGATTTCCAGTTACATATTGATAGAGTCCTGTAATTAGGCTCTCCAGTTTTTAATGATATTGGTTTTTCACAGGTGGTATTGGGGACTGATTATTGGAGCCTGATCAACTCCTCTATTTGTTTCCTCTCCCTGTGTTATTTACAATTTGTCTTTTACTTGTATGCAATATGTACTAGTACAGTCCTATGTTGTGTCATTTTTATATTTGTGTATGCATGGTACTAATTATTGTACTGTGTTTGTTTTAAGTAATTAAATGTTATATTGATAGAATACGCGTTTTTTGTGTTGTTCCTTTGTCCCTGCAGGAATATTAGAGCGCAGCATAGGGCCGGAAACAAGTATGCTCTCTGAATTGTTCAGAAGTGGACTTCTAGTAAATAACGCCGAATGTAAAATCTTCATAGTTTAGCCAAAATGCGCCTGCAACAAAGAGGGTGAGGATATGGCTGGAATATCCTTTACCCATTGTGCTCCCAGTCTCTCCCAAAGTGGTTCTAAAGGCAAACTAATAAATTCTCAATAGATATATTTTTATTTAAAGGAATTACTTGAGCATAATATGAGAACTTGAGTTGAGTAGACAGGTTCAAGGAATTAATATAATGACATATTTAGAGAAACATGAAAAAAATCAGAGTTGGAGATAAGAAAATTTGTCTCCCAGCTCTGAGAATTGCAAAATATGCCCCCCTGGATCAAAGACTTTAGATACCGAGCTTAAGCCCTTGTCATGCCATTGTAAAAACTTTGAATTGAGTAGGGATGGAGGGAATGAGGAATTGCCCCAAAGTGTAACATAAGGGGAAGAGGTGTGATCTCTACCTAATTTTCTATTCAAAGATACCCATCTATGATAGGTATCCATAAACAAGATATGCTGAAGTATATGACGAGGAATATCCAACTTTTTAGAATGTAAGACTACATTCGGTGAGAAAGGAGTGAAGAGAGGTTTGTCTAAAGTGGGATCAGTATACGAGCCTCTATCAATACTGCAAGAGAGAAGGATGCAAAATTGGGAACTCCTAACCCACCCTAATCTACCCATTTGACTACTGGCCACAAGTTTGTTAAAGGTAATTTTAGTTTTTTTGGCTTGACACAAAAAACGAGTCATAACTCGCCGTAAATATTTAACATCTTTATCCGCAATACGAATAGGCAACATTTGCATCAAATAAAATACTTTTGGAAAGACTATATGCTTCAGCACCACCACCTGACCTAATAGAGAAAGAGGTAGTACTTTCCAACTATCCAACATGGTAACCTCAGAAAAACAGGAGAAAAATTTGCCTCATAGATTTTGGATATAAGTATTAGCTGTCCCCCCGGATACCAAGATATTATATTTGTGTAGGGCAATGTGAAAGGGGGCTATAGATGAAATAGAAGAGAGAAATGTGGAAGATAAATCTGGCGGCAGCATTTCAGATTCAGAAATGTTAACCTTGTATCCAGCAAACGCACCAAAATCAGAAATTAGACTCAATATTTCAGGAGTGGACAATACAGGGTCAGAAATAAATGGCAACATATCGTCTGCAAAAAGTGCTATTTTTAACTCTATACTGGATATCCAAATACCTTTGAAAATAGAAGAGGATCTCAGAGCCATTGCCAATGGTTCAAAAGCCACAGCGAACAAAAGCGGGGATAAGGGGCAACCCTGTCTAGTGCCCTTTTGGATTCTAAATGGGGAGGATAAAAATCCGTTACATGAAATCTGTGTATGAAGATCTGTGCATGATAAATGCATGGCTTTAATAAAGAAATCAGGAAAACCAAAACGGTGGAGTGAGAGATATAGATGCGTCCATTTGACTAAATTGATGGACTTTTCGGCATTTAAAGAAAGAAAGAATTAAAATATCTGAAATGGAGGTAGAAAAGGAGGTAGAATAAATCTCAGAAATCCCCTTCCTGACATTAACCACCGAGTGACGGGCCCAAATGAAACCCATGTGGTCGGGGCGTATAATATGAGGAAGGACAATTTTCATGTAATCTGCTAAAATCTTAGCTAGAACTTTATAATCAATGTTTAGCAATGAAATAGGGCAATAAGAGCCTGGAAGGGATAGGTCCCTACCAGGTTTGGGTAAAATCTTTACAATTGCTGAATTAAAATGATGTGGGAGAGAATGGGAAGAGAGAAGAGAGTTAAAAACTTTAACTAGATCTCCAATCTTGGCGATAAGAATTTTATAAAATTCCCCACTAAAACCGTCTGGCCAAGGTTTTTTTCGGGCTTTAATTGTTTGATAGCTGTGAGAACCTCTACATGTGTAATCGAGATCTGAAGACCAAAAACTAAATCCGAAGGGATAGTAGGATACAACAATGAGGTCCACAAGGAGGAAGAGGGGAGAGTGGCAGAAGGGATAGTTTCGAAAAGAGGTAAGGAGCCCTCTGTGCCGGGCACCTAATTATTTACAACCTGAGCTGAGGGGAGGTTAACAGCTAGACGAGTACAATCCTTCGTAGAAATCCTTCAATACATCAGCTATTTGGGCATTAGAAAAAGTTAAGTCAACTCGAGATGTTCTAAGAGGATGGGTTGCCGCAGGAAAACAGGAACCACATAGATGATTCGTTAAAAGACGTCCAGTCTTATTACTGATTTTATGAAATTTTACTTATTGAGAACAAATACCGATCTCCCATATCCTGCAAGAACTCATCAAAATGTGTTTTCGCCATAATATATAGCTGTTTAGAGTTCAGAGAAAGATCAGATTTGTAGTGCTGATAAGTTGCAGTCGTAGTCATCCAGAACAAAACTGAGTTAGACTCAAGATGGGGTAAATTATTATTCTTGAAGATCTCCCAAGCGGCTTCTCAACGATTTCTAAATTTAATTGAGCGTGACAAGTGGGAAGGGAACCTTCATTATTTAGAGGTCCCTGGTTTGTCTGGAAAATGTAGGATGACAGAAACCAAAGCATGGTCAGTAAGAGTAATTGTGCCAATTTGAGAGTCAATGACTGAGGGGAACAAAGAAAGGAATACTAAAATATAGTCTATACTCGATAAGGTGTTGTGAGCTGCTGATAAGCACGTAAACTCCATATCTGTAGGGTGAAGTATCAATGACCTGCCAACAAAGGGATCCCCTGCTGTGAGAGAGAGGTGGGGCGAGAAATAGGGTTTGATTTATCTAAATAATTTTTTCACATCGCCAAATTAAAATCTCCATAAATAACAAGGGGCTCATTACAGAGTGGGCTTAAAATTGCAAGTCATTTTTTAAAAAAGGGCTTGGAATAAACATTGGGGGCGTAAAAATTCTAGATAATATACTCATGGACATGAATTGTAAGAGAAACTATTACAAATCTCCCATGTGGGTCAGATATAATGGAATTGACTTCATATGATATAGAGCATTTAATGACTATTACTACACCTTAAGCTTTGGAATTGAATGAGGAAGATGCTTTAACCGACCAATTTAACATATTCAGTGATTTCCATCGGGGTCAAATGTGCTTCTTGGAGGAAAGCCAATGTAATATCATATCTGTTTAGATATAAAAGAATTTTTCGCTGCTTAGCAAGGGAGTTGATTCCCCCAACATTCCAGGAACCTATGTGAATATCAGGCACATCTTACAGAAATCACAAATGAAAAAAAAAAAAATTGTACAACTGGCTAAAGACCCATCTGCCAACTAATTGTTTTCATCAGAAAAAAGATAAATAGAATAAAAGAAAAAAAACAATATTTGCAGTTATGCATTTTGACTTCCGAAGAAATAAGTAGCAACAACTTAATGAACCAAGTGGTAAAGAGCTTCCGGTAAACTAACTAAAGAAGCTTTTCCCCAACACGTCGAGACACAATAAACAGGAGTTGGTCCCAGACCCTGTGCAAATAAAAACTATACGAGCTCCTGAACAGAAGCCTATATGCATATAGGCGTAATGAAAGTCTAGAAAGCTAGTACAGAGAATAGGTATGGATTAAATAACTATACGACTAAGAAGAAATCTTAAAAATATAACTATTCAATACCAAACATACAAAAGGCCGAAATAATCTGAAAGAAAAATATTGTCCCATTGTAGAAAATAATACACACTTCAGTTAGGAGTAGGATCGCTAATGTCAGATGCCACAGCCTGAGATAGTTCATGGAGGTATGCAATAGGATCGTCCAGAGTCGTAAACTCTTTATAGGAATCACTGTCATAAATGCGCAGTCAAGCAGGATACAGCAAACCAAACTTGCGACCTTCGGTGATAAGTTGTGAGCAGAGATAGGAGAAAGATTTCCTGTCTCTGGTCAATTCCACCGAGTAGTCTTGAAAAATATAGTTTATTTCCCTCCCAAGTAATCGATTTTGCTCTCCGTGAGGCTGACCAAATTGCCACCTTATGCAGATAGTTCAGGCACCTAAGCAATGCGACTCGTGGGCGTGGTCTGTTTGGAGTCGGTGCAGGGCCCACTCTATGCAACCTTTCAATCATTAGATCTTGGCAAACTGATTCAATGCCTAATTGTGAGGGGAATGTGTTGCAGACAAAGTGAGCAACGGCTGCCCCTTTAGGGGGTTCCGGCAGACCAACGATTCTAACATTGTTCCTGCGGGAACGATTTCTAAATCTAGTTTGTTCAATATTTGATGGTTCTCAGTAGTAAACTGTGAGATTGTGTGTTTTAAGCTCGGAAATGTCATGCTTGGCAGCTCCCATCTGTTGTTCAGTGTCAGTGACTCTCTTATTAAGGTTCTGTAACTGTGCCGTGATGTTAGCTACTGCCTGTGTAAGGGTGCCATTGTGGTTTTAATCACTTCCACAACTTCTCTATAAGTAACAGGAGTGTCAGGGTGACATACCTGAGGGGAGAATACTTCAGCAGCAGCCTTTTTGGGCAGGGAAGTCATCTCAGCAGCCTCAGCGTCCGGCGCCATATTGCCTGCAGCCCTGCACTTCTCCTGGCGTGGAGGCTGCGGTGCTGTCTGCGGTGTGGAGAGGTAGCGCTCAATTGTTGGAGGGGGCAGCGGTGTCACGAGGCACAGTAGCGGGGTCTGCTGCGGCAAGAGACTGCAAGCAGCCTTGTAAAATATTGTCTTGGTCGGCGGGGACGGAGCTCACGGAGGGAGCGTCTCTACTCCATCCACCCAGAACCGGAAGTCCCTATAAATCATTTATATGCATTTATATTTATACATTATAAAGGCCCCCACACACGGTGTGATTTGCAAACGATCCGATGTCGTTTGCGATTTACCTTGAAATCCTAAACAAACAATACTGTGCCTACACATGGAACGATTGTTTAAACAACCAAACGATATAGATGGCTCGTTAACGATTGCAAATCATTAACAATATATTGTTTGCAGCAAACAATCTCACGATGCATCTGTTTGAATTTAAATAATGGGAGGGCTAAACTAGGGGGTATATAAAGCAGGCACCATTTTAGGTCTGTGCACTACTGCTTCGTGACTAGTGAGGCTTGGCGTATACCTGCTGCTCGCTGTACATTGCTATTTTGCTCTGCTTTGTTTTTGGCTTGCCTTGAACAAAGTGTGTTTATCCTGCATTCTATTCTGTTGGTGGATTCCTATCGCTATAAGCTTCTGCTAGCCTATGGCTATATGAAGCTGAAAGGTGATGGAGGAAAGAAGGAGAATGAGGTCCTGCTGGACGAAGGAGTGGTGTAGGAGGGAGACTCCTGCCGCTGCTGATGGAGATTAGGGAGAACCCAGACGGTCACAACTACCTGTGCATAGATGACACCACCTTCCAGGAGTTGCTGCATCTGGTGGCCCCCTATATCTAGAGGCAGAACACTAATATGCAGAGGGCCATTCCCGCTGAGGAGAGGCTCATTGCTACCCTGAGGTTCCTGGCTACTGGAAGGTCCTTTGAAGACCTGAAGTTTGGGACCCTCATTTCCCCCCTAGGCTTTGGGCGTCATCATTCCGGGCACCTGCAAAGCCATTGTGAATGTCCTGAAGTACCACTACTTTAAGGTGAGTAAAAACACTACACATTTTTCTTGTGAAAGAAATTTTTTTTTTTAACAAAATGTAGAAAAAACAACCACCATGGCTGTATATTTGCAACATAGCAACCTTTACGGCTGCATATTTGAAATGTGGCTACCAACATGGCTGCATTTTCTTATAGTGTTAACCAACGTGGCTTAAATTGTTAATATAAAAACTGCATTATCAACAAGTTTTATCTGTCAATAGCTATGCTGCTCTATGGTATACGGTGGGTCGGACATCTGATTGAATATGCCAAGAAACACACGGCGCAAGTACAGATTGTGGCCCCGGCTTCCAACAATCTGTCCTTACGCCATGTGTTTAGTGACCGTGTCCAATCTACGTCGTCATCACCGTATATCATAGAGTCGCTATTGGGAGAGATAAAACTTGTTGATACTGCAGGCAACAACATCAGTAAAACTTTTTTTCATAAATTATCCTTTTCAGGAATAAAATGTGCTAACGCACATAAAACTGCATTATCAACAAGTTTTATCTGTCAATAGCTATGCTGCTCTATGGTATACGGTGGGTCGGCCACCGGATTGAACAGGCCAAGAAACACACGGCGCAAGTACAGATTGTGGTCCCGGCTTCCAACAATCTGTCCTTATGCCATTTGTTTAGTGACCATGTCCAATCTACGTTGTCACCACTGTATATCAGAGTCGCTATTGGGAGAGATAAAACTTGATATTTTTAAGTGCAAATACATAAATTCAAATAAACATTTAAAAAATTGAGGTGGCTCCTCGTCCACTTCCAGCATGGCTCTTTACAAAGCCTCTGAGGATATGGAGGGCTAAGTGGGTTGGGGAGTAGACTGGGATGGGGTTGGACCCATGAGTGTAGTGGGCTGGTACGTGGCTGGCCAGTTTGAATGTTATGTGAAAGGACCAATCCTCTGAACTGGTAGACTGGCTGGGGCAGAGGCTCGTCGGTAAGCCTTGTTGTACTGGCCAATTGTTTTGTTTTACCCTTAATCACTGATCTGCTGTTCCGGATCCCTAGCACGGAGCAAATTGTCGATATGGTCGCAATAGATTATCAAACAGATCGGGTGTTTTTTTGAGGGCCTCCTCCACTTGCTTCATTAGTCCTGATGAAGACTGATAGGTTGGGGCCTTGTGCCTATATCTTCGCTTGGTAGGAGGCTGACTGGATTCTCCCTCTCGGTGAAGGTAGTCATTTGGGGGGTAGGGCTCAGGTCCAGGTCAGGTGTACCAGATTGTTGGAGGGGAGAAAGAATTTGCATAAATAACTTATAATATGTTTTTTTTTATTTTATTCCAGTTTTCCTCAATGGTGGAGGAGTGGCAATCCATTGCTGAAGAATTCGGTGGTGGAACTTTCCCAACTACAGGGGAGCAATTGACGGAAAACATATTCACATTAACCCACCTGCCCACAGCGGATCGTATTATTACAATTACAAGGGGTTTTTCAGTATAGTACTCATGGCGGTGGTGAACACCAACTATGAGTTTATATTTGTTGATGTATGGTTAGGGTACTTACTAGCCCCAGTCGGGATCCTGACGGTTCGAGTTTACAGCGTCTGTATTTAGTCCGCCGGCATTACATCCGATTCCTTTGGGACTGTGAAATAGACTTTATTAACAAACATTTGGCATGGTGTGTATGCACCGTGTCTGTACTTACCACATCTAGAGACGACGATCCTCCTGCTTCCTGTGTCCTCTCCTGGCACATTCTCAACCATTAGACACTGAGAAGCTCTTTGTGGTTCTTGGTCATGAATGAACCAGAGCAGATCAAAGTACCATAAGTTGCTCTTGTAAACATCACCGGCCCCTGCTCCTGAAGTCTGCGAGTCCTGTTGTTTCTTGTACTCTTTGAGGTACGCTGTGCCCAGATTTTGAATTTTGTGCTTCAACCATTTTGGACAGGCCTCATTGTGATGAGGCTTGCTGTATGTCACAAGCTCGGTAATGGCTGCAGCTTTTTTTTTTCTTGTTGCTGTAATCTTTGAGTTTTATTTTCCAGAGACACTCAGAAATCCTGCGTTTGCCACTGCACACAAGCACTTGGCTCTGGTCACACCCACACAGCACTGGTTACAGATCCTTTCCTTCTCAGTATAGGCCCTTGAACAATTTCAGCCCAAGCCCATGTGGCCCTTAATCCAGCCCTGGACCCAGCGATCGCAGTCAAAGAGAGGCAGCGCAGAGCACACTCTCCTCTCAACACATTTACACGGGATACTACATAGATATTTACAGAAAGACAGCAAATACTGATATAAAAGGCATGATTCTGTGCTGGGTGCAAAGCAATAAAGAGCAAGTAACTTTCCACCTTGGTAAAACCATGTTGCACTGCAGGAGGGGCAGTCTTTAACCACTTAACTGACGATTTTGTTTTCCAAAAACCACTCCAAAATTGTTGTTTTTTTATGAGTGAATTAGGTGAGGAACATCCATTTTAACTTATCCAAAATGGTTTGATAAGCATTTTGATGGCAAGCAGAAGGATCGGAATGTCCCTCTAAGAGTAGCAGCTGCGGGAAGATTCTCTCCCTGCATCCGCCCTCATGTTTATCTGTCTGGATGAAATTTTACGTCCAGTATAGATAAAGAACTGCCTGGTGTGGACAGAAAATTACGTCCATGTCAGGCAAGTGGATAAATGTGCAGAGAGATTTAGATTTGAACGGGGTGTGTCCAAACTGACATCTAAATTGCATGTGCAATATAAAAATAAAGCTTCCCAGCATTTATGGACTACATACAAAATCAGCCAGTATGTACCCTGCACGCAAAAAAAAAGTGATTACACCCCTTTCATTGCAACATGTTTTGTTCCAGATACAAAGTTAATTGCTTTTTTTTCCACTTTGCTCTCAACTCAGAAATGGAAGATCAGCTACCTAGTCATATTACTTGGGGCACTGGTATCTCTTCTACATGCAGCATTAATCCTGCTTTCAGAGAATGTTGGGGAAAGCCATTATATTCTATGTGCTGACATTCTTATTATTCCATAGAGCAGCTGAGCCTAGAAAAGGAAAACGCATCTGGGTAGGATGCTAAAGCTAATGTGGCTAACTAGGTATATGAGGCAAGAAGGTGCCCAGTTACTTGTCGAAGCTGGATTATTGGCTGAGACAAGATCAGTTTAAAATTGAATCGCAGCGACACCATCTTGCGACTGGCCGCAAGACGCCATTTTGCGAATGGCCGCCTAAGCGCCATTTTAGATAAACTCACACTTTAGTACATGTGGCAATATTACTGTTAGCATCATGCGATTGCATCTGTGACCATCGCCATAAGTTATGGCGATTCACCAAAAGCCCATTTCATGACTTTACGTAGTTTGGGTGCTCTGGATAAAGTGTATATTATTATAATTCCCCTAAAGGATATAGGGCCTCATTCAGAGGCGGTCGTAGGATGTTCTGAAACAGGGCGGCCGCTTGCATCCTGAACGGCCGCCTCCATGATGGTCGTTAGGCTGTGGGTTAACACCCACAGCTCTAACGACCGACAAGGGTGATGGTCGCGATGGTAGGGTCTCGTCAACCTTAAGCCCCAGGGAGCTTCCTGCTCTGATCGAGCAGGAAGCTCCCCACTGACATCACTGATGATGTCAGTGGGCCGCCCCCAAACGGCAAGCGTTCCTACTGGAACGCCTCCGTTTGGCCAGGCACGCCCCCGGCCCGCCCAGAAAATGGGGCGAGCTGTCACTCAACATCAGCAGCTCGCCCCGTCTACGACGAGACCCCTAACGACTGATCACCCGTCGTTAGCCGGGTCTCGTGCATGCGCATGACGGAGCCGGGTCCGTCATGCGCATGCGCTGTGGGGCAATATCGAGTCGGTCGTCGTGAGCGCTCAGCGCTCACGACCGACTCTGAATGAGCTCCATATTGCGTTAGCTAAACACAGCAAATGGCCACGTGACAACTAGCCTGTGTAGACAAGCTTCCTGGATAACATCTGCTCTCACTCCAGGTGGTCCTGCTCGAATACACACCTTACATTAGCAGGCTTCCTGCAATAAAATACCTTCAAAGCCAAGAGTGTTATCTTAGGTTTTGGATCTTGTAGCTGTGCTAATTTGCATTTACACAAGAGCCTGGGAGAACAAAGGACTTTACTTTTGAGCCAGAGAAGGGTGGGGGCTGCTGATAGAGAGGGGCGTGTGGAACTATAAGGCTCAGCATTCCACACTGCTAGGTGTTCACTTAGTTTAAGTAAGATTTAAATGCACCATTTCTCATACACACATTAATACGCACAATTGCGCTGGTAACTAATCACATATTAGCAAATGCATAAGATCCTATATGAAAACGCTGTTCATTAGCTTTATGCGCACGCATCTGCTCCAAGTTAACTAGCGTCTTTATAAAACCCCGCATACTCACACATTACATATCCACATACAAGGTTCCATAAGCTTTAAGGGATAAGATTTAAGTTTGTTCATTTAGTATAAATGCTGTGAAATAAAGATTATTTGGTAACTAAGGTTTTATACATGCTAAGTAAGTCGAGTTTGGTTTTGTACTGATGAGTACTCTTTCAACAGAATTACGGTATTATCGGTGTGGAGATCGCATCATGCATTCTCAACTTATGGACCGCAGAGACTTCAAGCAACAAAATGTATATTATATGAACAACTGTTAGGATGTTGCATGGGGCGGGAAGGCAGAGACCCCGAGTTGTTGGAGGCTGGGTTGTGTCTATTTGAATCAGCCTGTTAAACGCTCTGTAACAGATGCATCCCCCTTGAGGACCAATGGCATCAGCAACAAACTTCTCTATTGTGTTGTCTATTTCTGGGGGTTTCTTGCTGATGCCTAACATCTGGACCAGAGAGTGCTGCGTATGTATACTGTACTTGGGTCTGTATAATTCCTTTGCGCCGAATTGTGTATGGATCAATAGCGTGTAACTGACTGTACTTTTACTTGAATAATACTTTGTGCTTTGGAACCACACGTTCCAAGTCTGGAGTCTTTATTTACTGCATGACTGCGTATGCAAAATAGCGTCATTCTTAGAGGTTTATAGGTAGGATATTAGAAGGTATAGGCAGGGGTATATAGAGGTTCAAATATAGATTCCTTAGTTGGGGGCTCGTAGTAGTGAGGTCACTTACCTGCTCAAGCGGCACATACGGTTATCGATATCTCATCAAAGGGTGGAGTGGCCACATGCAGGGTTTACCTGCAACCGCTTTGTGCTGAAAGATCGTTATCTGTTTTCGTGTGAGCCAAGGAAGCTGACTAGAATCCAGGGACAAGAGAGGAAAAGTTTGTTTTCCTTTGTTGATATAACCTAATGTTTAAAGGGGGTGCCGCAGTATTGAGCACGTGGCTGAGTCGCAGTTTTGCGCACAGTAAAGAAGCACTTTTGCGTACGCAGCTAAAAAGTTGTCATACCGTTGTGTGGTAGTCGCATTATTGTGTATGTGACTGGTCGCACAATAGTGTATACGTACTTCCGGTTGTGCTGCCACGTGTTTAAATAACGCCGTTGAGGTTTACACTTTTCAATTGCTATCAATATCTGGGTTAATGTGTATTTTTCTGCGCAGGAAAAGGTATGTAACAGTATTTGTTGGACAAGGTTAAGGGTATCGTATGATCCTTAAGGGCTAGGTGCAAGGGTTACTCTAGCCGCTCGGTAAGCAGCTTACCGTTCTATACACAGTAGCAGGTGTACATGTTGTCTTTGTTGTAGAGAGGTGCGTGGAAGTAGCCTACTTAAACTTCCATAGGTGTGGAAGTTGCCTTACTAAATCTTATCCGGGTGTGGAAGTTGCCTTTTTCAAATCTTATCCAGGTGTGTGGGCGCTGCCGTTTAAATCGTCCACAGGTAAGTGAAAGTATCTTGATTGTCTTTCACCAGTTTAAATCTTTATTGAAAAGCGTAGGATTTTGTCTCAAAATGGGAGCCGCGCAAACAGTAGAGATGTTAGACAATGATGTGCTGCTAATGGAAGCACCGATTGGATCGGCCCGTCGTATTATGCATACTAAGTACGGTACTTATGCGATAAGGTATTGTGATGTATGGTTTAAAATGACGATGAAGAGTGTTAGACCGTTTCCCAGAATTGGTAGTTTTGATAAAGATGTATTAGATAATGTCCGGGATCACATCAGTCTGATGCGCTCCCGAGAGAAAAAGGTAAAATATTATGAATGTTTAAAATTGTGGCAGCATGAAGGGGATGCGTGGCTTAAAAATGTGCAAGTGACGCAAACTAGCGTTGCGAGCGCATTGCCAGAGAATACATCTGCGACGCTAAATTGCAATACGGGCGAGCTGCAAAATGGCGTGCACGTGCGGCAAGGTAGCGTTGTGGAGACTATTGCCAGCAGTTCACGCTCACCTCCCCCACCTTATGTGGATGGAGGTGCAAGTACAGTTACCAAAAATACCCATAAAAATGTAACAAGCAATTTGTACCCTCTATTAAGCAACCATAAAGAAAATGTTTATGATGTGGATGATGAGCCTATTGTAATGTCTGCCATTTGCTGTGCAAATGATAGATGCTGCATCACCACAATCATGAGTGGTGCCGCCATCTTCATCGGTAACGGCAAGGAAGTGCTAACACACTCTGCACCCGTAGAGGAAGTTGTTCATACCATACATAGCATCAGCAGATTAAACCCCCAGCCAGGTAACCAGGTCAAAGTTAGCAGCGCTACCGGTCTGCATCCCATTCGGACGATAACTGTTCCGAATGGAAATGCAGATGTGAATGGTGTAGTGCCCACGAGGGAAGTAGTAATGCATTGTCCTTGGACAAGAGCAGAACTAAATTCCATCATAAATGATTTCCCCGATCACAAAAAGGAACTAGCCAAATGTAAAAGATTTTTGAGGAATTTGGGTAGTTCACATGAGCCAACTAATAAAGATTGGCGTGTGGTGTTAAGGGCCTGTCTACCACGCAATACCGACGTGACAAAATTTATCACGGATTGTGTATTGGATGGTGATGTTCCCTTAACAGACCAAGTAAACCAAGGTAACATTTCCCGCATTGTAACTCAATTGGGTGTATATTTTCCAGCAGTAGTTAACTGGAACAAAATTTTCACCATTAAGCAAAAGGAGAGTGAATCTGCAGAAGGTTCTTGTGACCGGGCTCTGCAGGCTATCACTCAGTACACTGGGTTAGAAGATATTAAAGATAGCACTCACCACAGGGGAATGATAGTCACGGTACTCATGGACGGTCTGAAAGACGACTTAAAGACTCGGGTTCAGACCTCACAACCTGGCTGGAGGGGAGTCACAATAGATACACTCATAGAATCTGCCATAAAACATGATAAAAATGTCACAAAGAAGAGAGAGACCCAGAGCGAAAAACTAATGGCTGTCAGTATCCTAGCTCTGGAAGGAATGACAATAACATCACAGCCAACCGACACACCTGCACCCACACACACACCTGCACCTGAACAGTTACACGTCCTCACCAATCCCACACCACAGCAAACACATCCTTACCCCACATATCACACACAACCACAGGTCTCGTGCTACCCACAAACTTCATACCTCCCACCATACCCTTATCCTTCATATCCTTACCCATACCCACCATCTTTTCCTCTTGCTCAACTCCCACAACAATCCTTTCATCCACCCCGTTCAAAAATATGTTTTAACTGTCACCAAGTGGGACACATAAGTAAGAACTGCAAAGTGAAGAACACCACACATGAACACGAGTTTCCCATGGGTTCATAGGTAACCCCAGTATCTTCTCCAAGGCCTTATATGACTGTTTACTATCTTTTCAACCTATCAATGGATCTGTTCTAATGTAAAATGTGGATGATTTTTAAATGATATTAAACTGTTGTGCTTTATCCCCCACTCACAGGACACATGGTTACTAAGGATAAACGGCAGCCATGTCAGGCTAAGGTCGAATACTCGGAATACTATCCAACCCAGTGGCTCAGGCATTATTTAGAACAGTAGCTATTAATAACAAGATTTAATTGCAGGAACCTGTATGCAGATACTATATCCCTAGAATTATTAAAAATGATAGGGGGACTCATTTTACAGGTGACGTTTCCAAGAACATGTGTAAGGTGATGGGTAATAACACTAAGATTATCCCAGACTGTCTTTTCCTTTATTTGCCCCCCTTTGAGATACTGTTCAAACAGGCAGCCTCATGTGAAAATATGATAATGAGGTTACTGTGCAGGGTCTCACGAAGATTAATGCGAAATAACAGAAATTGAAAGTGTTATTAACTAACATATTTAATGCAAACTATCATGATGTCAAACCTGTAGAATTTGTTATGATCCAAATTTTTTTAGCTCAGGTTGTTTGACTGATCGGTGGAAAGGTCCGTATCTAACGATACCACATCCTAAAAGGGTGGCCGGGGAAGATACGTGGGTCCATTCCACTCACTATAGGGAGGTTAACCAACCGGTGGAGATACAAGGCAGAGACGAGGCCGATAACGTGGACCTGTCGATTGCGAACTTGTGCCGGAAACATTAAAAAGGTGACGGTGAGATACTTGAGCTAAAGAAATGTGTATATCAGTGCTTCCAGCAATGGAGTGGTCCACTGTGGTCATCCTAGTTCTTTCTTCCAGAGTTTCTGTCGTGATGATCTGTTTGGGGATACCCAGTTTCTGTGATGGGGGACCGATAAAGGAAATGTGAGCTGATGGCAGAGCTGATGGAGTGGAGTCAGGAGTAGGAGTGCTAAACCAGGGGAGTGTCTGACCAATCTTAGTATTGTAATTGTTATGTTATTTGGGAAGAATACTTCCAGAAGTTATGACCCTCACACATGTTGAAATGCTTGGTATACATAAGAACACACCATCACCATATCTTCACACGCAATATGAACACAGAGGCAAAAGAAATATGATACCTGGTGACGTGCATAAAGCCACTCAGTTAATTAGTGAGACAACTGGCTTTCAAGTTTTAGTCGCACTGGATCCCACCAGGATTGCTAAATTGATAGATAATATCACCGAGATGTACGATGACACATTCAGGTATACAGGGAGGGTATTGCGTAACTCTGGCCACCCAATTTGGAGTAAAATGTTGCACCTATGTCACTAATGATACCAGCGACCCCAAGGAGGTGATAGACCGAAATATGGATGAAATTCTGCAGCTAAAATGGGAGTTTCGTAAGAACCATAATGCTTCAGTGGCTGAAGTAGGGGAGAAGATAGAAGGATGGGTTTCATGGCTGAACCCAGTGAAATGGTTCTCAGGTTTAGGGGAATAGGTCCAGAAAGTGATCGCCAGCATAGGCAAATTCTTGATCCTTATACTAATTGTCATCATAATAATTGGCATATGCGTCCGATGTGTTCCTATTGTGTTGAAGTGTGGAAAATGTAAAAATAGAGTAAAACACAAGAACGAAACTATGATGGTGGTCAGTAATGACAATATGAATACCGAGGTAAATATAGAACTGCATTACAACCCTGAACTAGGAAATACCATCATTTAATGTATTATATTTAGACATGCATAGAATGTATTATTGAAATGATATTTTTAAAACACCTCAGATAATGTAAAGTCTAAATTCCCCTTCAAGACTGCTTTTATAAGACTGGTGCATCCCCACACCTTTCACATGATCTTCCAAGATCTGCGGTGTGCATATAATAGTAGTTTTATGTCCCCACTCAGAGACACATTATTGAGGGCTTAAGAACCACCTTGTGCCATCCCATAATAACACTAAATAATATGTAAATGTAAGCCTAAATTAAATTCTAATAGCAGATTGTGATAGCATGTTGTTCGCTATCAAAGGGTGGACTGTCAAAGCTGGATTATTGGCTGAGACAAGATCAGTTTAAAATTGAATCGCAGCGACACCATCTTGCGACTGGCCGCAAGATGCCATTTTGCGAATGGCCGCCTAAGCGTCATTTTAGATAAACTCACACTTTAGTACATGTGGCGATATTACTATTAGCATCATGCGATTCCATCTGTGACCATCGCCATAAGTTATGGCGATTCACCAAAAGCCCATTTCATGACTTTAAGTAGTTTGGGTGCTCTGAATAAAGTGTATATTATTATAATTCCCCTAAAGGATATATTGCATTAGCTAAACAGAGCAAATGGCCACGTGACAACTAGCCTGTGTAGACAAGCTTCCTGGATAACGTCTGTTCTCACTCCAGGTGGCCCGGCTCGAATACACACCTTACATTAGCAGGCTTCCTGCAATAAAATACCTTCAAAGCCAAGAGTGTTATCTTAGGTTTTGGGTCTTGAAGCTGTGCTAATTTGCATTTACACAAGAGCCTGGGAGAACAAAGGACTTTACTTTTGAGCCTGGGAAGGGTGGGGGCTGCTGAGAGAGGGGGGCGTGTGGAACTATAAGGCTCAGCATTCCACACTGCTAGGTGTTCACTTAGTTTAAGTAAGATTTAAATGCACCATTTCTCATACACACATTAATACGCACAATTGCGCTGGTAACTAATCGCATATTAGCGAACGCATAACATCCTATATGAAAACGCTGTTCATTAGCTTTATGCTCATGCATCTGCTCCAAGTTAACTAGCGTCTTTATAAAACCCCGCATACTCACACATTACATATCCACATACAAGGTTCCATAAGCTTTAAGGGATAAGATTTAAGTTTGTTCATTTAGTATAAATGCTGTGAAATAAAGATTATTTGGTAACTAAGGTTTTATACATGCTAAGTAAGCCGTGTTTGGTTTTGTACTGATGCGTACTCTTTCAACAGAATTCCGGTATTATCGGTGTGGAGATCGCATCATGCATTCTCAACTTATGGACCGCAGAGACTTCAAGCAACAAAATGTATATTATATGAACAACTGTTAGGATGTTGCATGGATCGGGAAGGCAGAGACCCCCAGTTGTTGGAGGCTGGGTTGTGTCTATTTGAATCAGCCTGTTAAACGCTCTGTAACAGATGCATCCCCCTTGAGGACCAATGGCATCAGCAACAAACTTCTCTATTGTGTTGTCTATTTCTGGGGGGTATAAATATGTGTGCTCCAACACTGGGTCTTAGTCTTCTTGCTGAATGCTGACTGACGAGGGGTTTCTTGCTGATGCCTAACATCTGGACCAGAGAGCGCTGCGTATGTATACTGTACTTGGGTCTGTATAATTCCTTTGCGCCGAATTGTGTATGGATCTAGCGTGTAACTGACTGTACTTTTACTTGAATAATACTTTGTGCTTTGGAACCACACGTTCCAAGTCTGGAGTCTTTATTTACTGCATGACTGCGTACGCAAAATAGCGTCATCCTTAGAGGTTTATAGGTAGGATATTAGAAGGTATAGGCAGGGGTATATAGAGGTTCAAATATAGATTCCTTATACTTTACATAGCTTTTTGGGACAAGCTAAGGATCCCAGCAAACAGGGCCTTTTGCCCAGCAGTGATATCCCTCAATGCAGAGTAGAATGTGATTAGGGAGAAATTAGTCAAGTTGATGATGTAAGACTAAATGGCTGGCCTGTGTGACGAACCTTTTTTTTTTTTTTTAAGGATTTGGTAGTTTCCGCTCTGGGTTTGGTACAACAGTAAATGACAGAGAAGTTTAGGCTTATTCCATTAGGGAGTACCAGTTAATGGTGCTTTCACTTGAAAACTGTGGGACTGATTCAGATTTTCGAATAGAGTAAGATAAAGCAAGTCATGGGCGTAACTACCACAACTGCTATGGGGCCCAGAGCTGAGGGGGGCCCATCTTCCTTGTCAAAGTTACATGTGTTATGTACATTTTTCCCCACTGGGTTCGGGATCCCGGAAGTCAAAATCCCGAAGCCAGCATCCCGACAGGTTAGGATACTGACACTTGTTGGTCAGTATCCTAACCTTCCCCCTCTCCCTACCCTAACCCTCCCTTCCCGATGTCTGAACCTAACCTACCCCTTTCCGCTCTCTAAACCTAATCCTCTCCCCTAAGTGCGTAACCCTAACCCCCCCTAACCCCGGTACTTACCTCCGGGATGCTGGTGGTTGAGATGCCGGCGCCTGGATTCTGACAGGTGTCGGGATTCTGTCGCTGGCAATCTAAGCGCCGGCATCCCGACTGTTGGTATATTGACCATATCTCGGTACATAGGGGCCTTTACAAACTATTGGTTTGGGGCCTTCAAATACCTAGTTACGCCCCTGTCCCATATGGCCCCTAAATCAGGCTCTGCACCATCACACTGTAACAGCCCCTCCTGTGCCCTCATGTTGCTTTTCTAGCCCCTTGTGTGTCCCAATCACACTGAGTCTCCTGTGCTCCAGTACATTTGTGACAATTCATCCTGTGCCAATCCCCTTGTTTCCCATCACACTGTTTCAGCCCCTCTAGTCCCTCCTGTGCCCCCAATCACACTGTTCCAGCACCTTGTGTGCCTAATCATACTGTGCCAGACCCTCTAGTGTGCCAATCATATTGTGTCAGCCGCTACTGTGCCCAAATATGAATTCAACTATCAAAAGTGTGTTGTTTGCCAGCTCATTGGAAAAAGTTTTCTTTTGCTTTGCTTTGAAAACTAACATTTGGAAACCCGCCTAGAAATCTTGCATTCAACCCAGGGCAGCATCTATGGAGCTTGCGTAGTGCCATATAAATAATGGATAATAGTAATAAAATAATAATTTGACTACTACCTGTACTATTATTCTTAATAAAAAGGATTCCAAGAACAAATATATTAATTTTTAAAAATGTACAATGCAAACAACATACTTTTTGTATAGTTAATACATCAGAAGAGTTAGTTTATAGCATTCACTCTAATAAACATTGGAAATGTTAAAGAAAAGCTAAAAAAATAAATAAATAAATAAATGTTTTCAACATAATACCATATGGAAATTATTAAAAGTATATGAAGCTTATAATAGAAATATTAATAATACCAATGATATTACAAATATAACAAATAGCTAAATGAATGAAAAAAAATATCACAGTATCATATAATCATATAAATTGTCATTACCATGGTATTTCATGGCTGCAGAACTCTATATGATAACATAATTGTACTAAAATAGAATAATATTCATGTAATTGATATATTCATAATGTAGAAATGATTCCTAGGGATTGTAAGAACTGTGGCTATAAAACAGGTACAGTAGGATCATCAGAGTTAGCCATGCTGCATGGTGAAAGTAGAAAAGGACTAAATGAGAGGCCGACATTGTCTACGGCACAACCACATTCCTGTAAGCCCGATCTCCAATAGAACTCGGAAGCTAATTTGGTATCCCCATATATGTATTAAAGGGGTCCCCCACTTTATTTTTTATTACTATATACATACCTCCCAACATTAGGAGTCCCAGAGTCGGAACCTCCACACGTCAAAGGCGCACGTGTCCGAAAAGGGGGCGTGGCTTGATCATAGAGGGTGTGTGGTCTGATGACACCCCCCCGTTTACATCACTAAAGGGGCGTGCCCTCGGGCTTCCCCCCCGTACTGTGAATAGATGCTGTGCGCATGCGCACAGCATCTATTCTCGCTCTGCATGTGTATGCTTCCCCCAACTTCCCCCCCACCGTGGGACACTGTGGCCCGCAGGTGGGACAGTCCCAGAAAAACAGGACCATCCAGCTGAATGCGGGACAGTTGGAATGTATGTATATATACTACAGCCCCATTCACTACAATGTCAGGGCTGTTGAACTTTTACTGACCTCTATGTCCCTGAGTCTGCACAGCCCTAGGGAAGATTTGAATCCTCAGCCAGCAACCCAACCAGCGTGGGAAATTGCCTGACCGATCATTGGTCGCAGGGCAAAGTAGCCAGGGAACTGTCCCTGAATGAGACCTGGGAGCCAGTGAGCAGCGCAGAGCAAAGAGAAGGAGCAGCACCACCCAGTGCCAGGAGGTTACTTAAGAGGACTCTGGAGCATCTGAAGGGGGCTACTGCTGATTAACACGGTTACGGCATTGTGAGGGGGCTGCTGGTCGGAAGATAGCCTGAACCTGATGGATGTGCTGCCGGATTGTGAACCAGCCGAAAGGGGAATTGAACTGCCTGACACCATGCTCTTAAACCCGCTGCCTGTACAGCGCACATTGCCTTCCATGGGATCAGACCCTATTCACAGCTGCCACTTATCGGGGAGACAGTTGCTGGGACCTTCTGGGAGAGAAGGACCCTGGTGGAAGATCCCACCTGCTGTGAGCTGCCCAGAGGAGTGCCCGCAGACCAGAGGACCCCTGTAGAAGAGTGTGCATCCAGGACCAGGGAGAAGGAGCTGCCGCAGGGAGGAGTCCCCGCTAGTGCCTATGCAGAAGTGTCCATTGGGAGGAAGACCCTGCTGAGGAGACCTGGAAGGATTACCTGGGAACCACGGGCAGAAGAGTGAACAGCCCCTGAAGAGCTTGCGAGGACCGCTGGAGACAAGGTCTGGAGGAGACAGAGCGTCTGGAGTTTAGGATAATATGGTTGTGCCGCTTGTGCCTGCCAGCGACTGCCCCAGAGGAGAGAGCGCAGCGGAGTATCCAGAACCTGGTCCCACTTAGCGCAGCCTGGTGCAGTGCATAGCATCCTAGGCAGCGCTGGATGTCGGGAGGTTGCAGAAGAGCCGCAGCTAGTGGTGAGAAGCCTCTTAGGACCTTCCTTATTTCTTCCCCCTTCCTCAGAGACTCCATTCAGATGCAGGTTTTATAAACTGTCAGGGGTTAAAGCCACTTGTGTGATGTTCTAAGAACTGTTTCATTCTGCATAGACTGTCCTCTAATACAGCCGGTGCACTACAAGTACCTTACAGCCTGCTTGTGTATTTCCCTCATTGAAGCTGTTTTATTCTGCATAGACTGTCCTCTGCTAATATACATATACCAGTAAAAGAACAGCGCAAGGATACTGTGAGTATATATGATATGTTACTGCACGTAATAGTTAGATAAATTTATTAAAAAAAATGTGAACATTACTTATAAAAACATGGAAATAGAAAATTCTATAAGTGCACAATGCATTCAAAATTATATATATGTGGGAGATGCTAAAGAGTCCCTTGAGATTATGTCTCTATATAAATAATAGGGTATACATTCAGGAAGCCAGCGGACGCAATGCCAATTGCCGGCTACCAGACTACTTAATCCCGGCAAGGGTTAAATGACAGGCGTCTAAATCTAGACGCCTGTCATTTTACCAACGCCGGGAGAGCAGCGCCCAGCATCCCAATTGAAGGGATGCCGGGCGCAAACCGCCGCGCATGGGGAGAGGGTTAGGTTTAGGGCTCCCGGGAGGGTTAGGCACCCCCCCGGGAGGTTAGAGTCAGGCTAGGGGGGGTTAGGGTTAAGCACCCCCGGGGGGAGGATAGGGTTAGGCACCCCCTGGGGGACATAGGTTTAGGTGGGGGGGAAGGGGGGGTTTGGTTTAGGCACTTAGAGGGGGGGGATTAGAGTTAGGCACAGGGGATGGAGGTTAGGGTTAGGGGGTAAAATTAGGTTAGTTTATACTTATCTTTAGGACGATTGGGATTTCCTCCTCTGACGGTCTGCCGTGATTTGCGGCTGGCGGTAAATTATACCGAATGCAAATAATAGACCTGTCCCGCAGGTCAGAAATACATTACTTTGTCTATGAATGAAAATCCATACCATCCAAAAAGCGGTAGTCCTGGAAATAGGGAATGTCCCTGCAGCTACGTGCAGTCCTGAAAGAGGGATGATGTGATGACAGGTTGGATGAAATTCCGGCAACTTTGTGGCGTCCCGCTAATGGGGTGATGTTGTAGCAAGGAGATGAATTCCAGCATCTTTGTGCCGTCTCACTTGAAATACGTATTGTAATCTTTATGGTAATATGGTCAGGACGCCAGATGGAGAGGTGATGGTAGGATGTCAATTGGACCAGAGAAAAACACAATCTCAATATAGGTATTGGAGGTCCGCCTTTACCTATATATACACACACTATCAATACAAATGTCTCCCTAAATACATAAAAGTAGAAAAATTGCATCATTTTGTGAGTAATATTTAAATACTATTTAAATACGTATGATAAATGGCAGACATGTGGGTGACTGGTAATCATGCTGTCATAATGATGGGCTTATATCTGTGGAGGCCAGGAGCTGTGGTCCAATCCACCCCATTGTTAATCTGGCCCTGACTGAGATGGTGTGCAATACATCATCTGAAGGACAACATTGTCCATGGTGTGGCGAAGTACAGGAATGGCAGCCGTCACAAATGTTTATATGTTTTATATATTTGGGAAGGTGATATTGTGTGGGAGGTAGGCACAGAGCTGCTATGTGAGGTATTATGTCTGACATTGTACATTGCATGTGTATGTCACTGCACAGACAGACCACAATTCCCAGCAGTCTCTGCAGCAGCTCAGGGGGAGGACACATGAGCAGTGTCAGGTGGAAAGAGATGTGACAGTTATAGCATACTTGCCTACGTTTGAAAACTAGTTTCAGGGAGATTATAGTTGGTAGTGTCATGCTGTGCTCAAAGGGTGTGTCTAACCACCTGTGGGCATATCTATTGCCACTCAGGGTGTGTCCTGCACTGAACCAGGAGACTCCCGCAGGATGTGGGAGGATAGGCAAGTATGCCTCTTACCCATACAGTGTCCAGGAAACACCCCCTCATACCCACAGTGCCCAGAAGATGCACAACCCCCATACCCATATAGTGCTCAGCATACACCCCATACCCATACAGTACTCAGCATGCACCCTCCCTTACCAACACAGTGCCCAGTATACACCCCCATCCATACCCACACACTCACAGTGCTCAGCATATACACACACCCCATAACAAAACACAGTGCCCAGTATATACCCCCACATATACCATTCAGTGCCCAGCGTACACCCATACAGTGCCCAGCATGCACACTACATACTCATACAGTGCCCAGCATGCACACCCTATACCCACAAACTCACAGTGCCCAGCATACAGCCCCCATACCCATCCAGTACCACTATGCACCCCCCACACCCATAGTGCCAGACACACACATAACAGTACAGTAATACTTTATTATTCTATACCTGTAGCACAGCCACACAGCATCTGTCATCACCCGTGTCAAGCAGCAGACAGCAGGGATAACTAGAGGATATGGTAATTACTGCCCTCACTGCAGAAGGGTGGCGGCCATGTTGCCGAAGCTCTATAATTCCCGATAGCGCTTTCATATGCTCTCCCCCTGGTGGCCGCCGGTTGCAACAGTAGCTAGAGAAGGCGCTCTACAGCAGGTTATTCCTGACACCAGAGGAATGTGGGGGTTTTTATAAATTTTTCGGGGCATCAGGAGATCCAGGAGTCTCCCGCAGGAAGCGGGAGGGTGGGCAAGTATGAGTTGGAGGCAGCAGTTGGTCAGAGCAGAGCTTTGCTGTCAGAAGCCGTGCTGAGGACCACCATTCCAGGGAGTCCTGAGGTAACGGTCCAGAGGCAGGAGCTGTATGTTCAAGGTGCTGCTGGACTCATCTGATAGGCAGAGAACAGCATAACAGTGCTGCTCTTCAGTTATTAGAGACACCAATACAAGAGAAAAGGCCGGATAGCTTAATGATACTAAACGTACCGGAGATCATAATTCTTCAGCACTGGAGATCTCAAACCATATTTCATCTGCTGTTTTCTAGCAACTATATGTGGACACCACCTTTAAAGACACATCTGGTCTCTGTTAAATATATTGGGTACTTTTAATATCTATAGTAGAGGAAATGTGATTTATATATATATTTTGTTGTTAACTGTGCTACTACTTTCAGACATCTTTTGAATTATTCATATTTGCATGGATATATACGTGTTATAATGATGTGAATCCCAAAGCCTGCTCCATGTGAACCCCCTAGAACCCAGGCTAGTGAGGTCTTCCGCCACAAACAACCCCCCGTTGTTCCCTTAGAACTAAGACACGTTCACCGGTACTAAGCCGCTGCCTGGTCTTAAAACTCGGGGTAGTAGTGATTCACACAAAGGTACAATGGGATTCAGTGGTACGACTTAGTAAACTAAAGTTGCGGATTGGGAATCGATGGTGCAGCAAAAACATAGCAGAGCTTGGAGTACAAGTGATGCAGCTTTGACAGCCGATGGTGCGGCTTGTAAGCTGATGAAGTGGCAGGAGCTGATTGCAGAAGTTGGTGCAGTGGCTTTGGAGCCGTTGGTGCGGCTTGGAGCTGGTTGCAGAAGAAAGTACACAATTGATGCAGTTTTGACAGCCGATGGATCGGCCTGGTGCGGAAGCAGTAGAAAGAACACACTTGATGTGGCTTTGTGAGCCGATGGTGCGGCTTGGAGCCGGTAGCAGTAGAAAGAACACACTTGATGTGGCTTTGTGAGCCGATGATGTGGCTTGGAGCCAGTAGCAGAAGAAAGTTCGCAATTGATGCGGCTTTGTGAGTCAATGGTGCGGCTTAGAGCCGGTAGCAGAAGAAAGAACACACTTGATGTGGCTTTGTGAGCCGATGATGTGGCTTGGAGCCAGTAGCAGAAGAAAGTTCACAATTGATGCGGCTTTGAGAGCCAATGGTGCGGCTTAGAGCCGGTAGCAGAAGAAAGAACACACTTGATGTGGCTTTGAGAGCCAATGGTGCAGCCTGGAGCCGGTGCAGAAGAAAGAACACACTTAATGTGGCTTTGAGAGCCGATGGTGCGGCTTGGAGCCGATGGCAGAAGAATGTTCAAAATTCAAGTGGCTTTGAGAGCCGGTACACAAGTTTTTGTACTAGTTAGTGTACTGATTGTGTACTGATTGTGTACTGTAGCTTTGAGAGTCGGTACACAAGTTTGAGTACTAGTTATTGTACAGATTCATGTACTGCGGCTTTGAGAGCCAGTACACAAATTTGTGTACTAGTTAGTGTACCTCGGCTTAGGGAGCTGGTACAACAGTTGTGAACTAGTTAGTGTACTGTGGCTTTGGGAGCCAGTACATAAGTCCATATACTGTAATATGGCTTTGAGAGCCGGTGGCAGCACGGAAGCCGCTGGTGCGGCCAAGAAGCCGGTAGCGTGGTTAGGGAGACGATGGCATCACGGAAGCTGCTGTTGCAGCTAGGGAGCCGTTGAAAAGTCTGGTGAGTTGGTGGCAGCACGGAAGCTGCTGGTATGGCTAGGGAGCCATTGGAAAAAGGCTGGTGAACCGTTGGCAGCACGGACGCTGCTGGTGCGACTAGGGAACCGTTGAAGAGGCTGAGAGTCGGGAGCGAGGTAATTCCGCTGGAGTACCAGAGTACACTTCCACGAGGTGATACAGAATGCTGACGGTGCGGCTGAGCCAAGAGAACCTACAGGAACGCTGTAGTCGGCGAGGAGGCAAAAGGCCAGCATGTACAATAAGGGGAAGGAACCAATCATGCCGTGCTGTGGACAGCATGTGACTTCCTGCGGTGTCCAGATCGAGGTTAGGGTTAAGCACCCCTAAGGAGGGTTAGGTTAGGCACCCCTAAGGAGGGTTAGGGTTAAGGGGGTTAGGTTAGACAATACTTACCTATCCACGATCGGGATTTCCAGCGCTGCCAGGCTTCCGCTGCCGGGATCTCTGCTGATGTCGGGCTGCCGCTGCCGGGAATCGAACCGTGCAGCTGGCGGTATTTCATACCAATTCCCACTTTTTTTGCATGTTGGTTAAGTACTGGCTGCTGATGCATGTAGCCCACAAATGTTGGGCAACTTTGTTATTACACTGCAATGTAGATGTCAGTTTGGACAACCCCCCTCCCAAATCTACATCTCTGCACATTTTACATCTGTCCCACCTGCAGCACAGCATGGTATTACCAAGATGCACAGATGCTTTCTCTTTCATAAGCTGGGTACATGTTATGTGATTTTTTTGGTCATACCAATAATTGGGACGGAGGACGACATAGTAACAGGAAAACAGGAAATATGGGCAGATTATTGAGAATGCACACACACTGGGCCTGATTCAGAGAGATCGCTCTGAATCAGGGTGGCATTTTTTTTTATTGGAACCGGCCTCCTGGCCGCTCGCTAAGCTGTGGGTGACCACCCACAACTTTTGCGAGCTGCCAGGTGATGGCCGCGATCATCAGGCTTGCGACGAGACCCTTGTGGTAGGGTCTCGTCCATCGCAAGCCCCAGTAAGCCGGAAGCTCACTACTGAGGCCGCCCCCAAACAGCAGTCGTTCCTTCGGGAACGCCTCCGTTTGGCCAGCCACCCCTTCTGCCCGCCACCAAAACGGGGCGAGCTGTCAATGACAATCGACAGCCGGCCCTTTTTGGTGCGAGACCCGTAGCGATGGAATGCCCGTCGCTGGCCGGGTCTCACGCATGCGCACGCTGGAGGCTCTGGGGTGCGCATGCGCAGTGGGGGACCATCGACCGGTCTGAATCAGGCCCACTGCTTGATATCGGGAAATTGAGGCCAAGATTTTCGGTCTTGACCGACAGATCAGATAACTGAAGGCATGCGTTTGTGGATGTTTTCTAACCATTTTATTAATGAAACGATGGTTCATACACACTATACAATAAATGAGGCCGATCACCTGATTATTGGAAACTCGGCCCGATAATTGTATAGTGTGTAACAAGCTTTACTCTATTCTCAAATCTGAATCAGGCCCTGTGTTCAGTCCAGTATCTATCATTTGACAGTGCAATCAGTATGATTAGAGGGTCCTATTGGGAAAGCTGGAGATTCAGTCAGTAATGTGACTGCTAGTGTTACAACCTGATAGTTTTAAATACCTGGCCAAGAGTTGTTCAATGTTGTACTTTTACTCCGAGGCCTTTAGAGCCTTCATTTAATGATGCTTTAAGGCACAGGCCCTCATTCAGAGCCGCTCGCTATTTGCGGTTGTTCGTTCTAAAACAAGGGGTGGCTATTCAAATAAACCGTTCGCTAATTGCGGTCTGTTCACGCCTCTAAGTCTGAACGAGCTAGCAAAACTTGCCGTTGTAATTTTATAAAATACGCCCCCTTGCCGCTCGCACCATACGTCATGTCCGCTATTTATTAGATTAATCGAGTACATCGAACAGCGTATGAACTGCTCGCTATTCTTGTGGCTGGTTTTTTCAACCGCTATTTTGCGAGCAGTTCTGATTAAAAAAAAAACAAATGACGTGGTCAATGACGCTGCTGTATTAATTATGCACTCCCTTAAAACGCCCGTTTTGACCTTTAAGCATGCCTGCGTTCGAATTCCACACCCCCGTTTTCAAGCACCTTCCCCTGTTACCACCCACATACGCCTCCTTCTGTCACTCAAAATAGCAGGCATTCGCTATATAGCGAACAAACGATTTTCGCCCGCACTGACTGGTTCGCGCATGCGTATTAAAATCCGTACGCATGCGCAGATGTGCAAACATCGGTCAGAACGAACGAGCGGCCGCTTACGAGCTGCTCTGAATCAGGGCCACATACAGAACCTGATTCTGAGTTGGATAATTCTCTACGCATGGACACAAATGACGATTTTTACTATACAGTTCATGCGAAGCAGGTTTTTACTTTTTTGCATACCTACAATCAGCTGGATCTCACTTTGCATGAAATGGGCGTAAACTGGGCGGCAACACGCAAGAGATCAGTCTCGTGGAAGTGTCATTGGCATGTAGCTGCAGCTCAGAGTAATTCTGAGTCGTATGTATGGAGAAGGGAAGCCTGTTTCTGATGGATCTCTTACACCCAGCATGGGGAAGACGCAAGGTCCAATAGTGTAAAATCAGTGGGTGACCCACCTTCCCACTTGCAGATGCAGATATTCCCGTATTAGCTGTACAGAATCTCGCATTAGCATAAGATTGTAAATCAGGTTTCTGCGGCTTCACACAAACACAGTCACTTTGCATCTGACTCAGAATCAGGCTCACAGGGTCTAACTTGGTAGTGCATTACTTGTGCCAGCTCACAGCTGAAAAGGTGGTAGAACAAAGTGATATGGTCAATGTAGATCACAGTAGCGCAGATGAATTATTTTCTTAGGTTGTTGAATTTCACATGCAGGATGATTCCAATACGGAGGAAATTCAAAAGACTTCTGGAGAGAGCCACGTTATATATTAACAGAGAACCTAGAGATGATCTATTGGTCTGGGAGAGTCCTCCTGTAGTTCAGTGGCATGTATTTATGGCCTAGTGTAGCTCCTTCTAATCAGTCATTCCAGATATTCATAGTCACAGCAGAGGCTATATAAGTAATGGTGCACTCAACCGTAGTCAGAGAAATGCAACACTAGAGGGCTGGCAAGTAATCTAGCCAAGCTGGAGTTGTTCATGACACTATTGGCAGCAGAGATTTGGGGTTATCGGTAAAATTACATTAGGGTGAAGCACTTGCCGGATCAGCATAATGTGGTGGTCTACAAATCTTGCAGCAAAGTTTTTAGGGCAGCTGCCCCACAGGCACAATGTGTAGGCTTATCATGTATCTCTCATCTTTGGCAGGTGATGAGGTCATTGGCACCGAAGACATGGAGAACCTATAGCGCAGTCAGGGAGAGATGGAGATAATGTAAATTTACCTGGTCATCTGAGGGTAAGAAAGCTCTGTAGATAGCATTCATGGGCAACTTCCACGCCACTAAGGCTTCCAAGGCCATTGCTGACTAGTAATTACATTGGTCTCTAGGCTGCAATCGATGCGGATTGAAAGAAGGGCCCTAATGTGCCTTCTGTAATTAAGGGTTGGGCCAGGATTAAGGCCCAGACCTTTTCAAGTGGAATTGGTGCTTATAGTGCCCACAGTGGGCCTGATTCAGAGATGGCGGCTAATGCAATTTTTACGCAAATCGAGTGATTGTTTGCCATTGGGCATGTACCACACTCCGCACGCACTGCGATCGCATTGATATTACGCATGTACAGAGAAATCCATCGCTAAGTGACAGACTGCCAGCTTTTTGGGGTGTAATGGGGAGTGGTCTCAAAAATGCAGGGCTGTCCGTTTAAACGCAGTTACATGGGCGTGCATAAATTAGCCACTGCGATTGCATACGCAGCTGCATGTCAGAAGAGCATCCAAGGCTGCGGCAGGTCAGGCCTGACGCAGCCTCGGATGCTCTTCCCGCATGCAGATGGGTACGATGGCCGCCGATGTGCTTCAATGTTACCGATGATTACGTAGGTATGCGTCGGCGCAAGCAGGTAAGAAGGCTCAGTGGGCGTCTTTATGCTCAGGTGATCTTTGCTAACATTAGTATATTTTCTCAGCTGCGTTGCGCACGAAAACACAGTTGTGATCGCATTAGCGTCCGTCTCTGAATCAGGCCCAGTATGCAGGAGTGAACTGCACTTATGTATCTTTTGAGTTTTTTCTTATTGGAAAATTGTTGATGTTATTCTTTTGTCTGTGTTCCCTACCTACAGGTGACCACGGACAAAAGAGGTGCAAAAAAAGTATGATGAATTTGGAGGTGTGTGCTTAGTTGAATAATAATTAATATTTGATAGTGTGAATATATTTATATTGATAATCTATAAAATCAGTACAGATAATAAAATATTACAATCAGTAAAAATACAAACGTATACTAAAAATTGCAATAATAAGAACGCCCGTTTAGGCCGATACAGTACCGGTTTTTAATGGTTTGTACTGGCAAATGGGCTGCACCAACTTGTATGGGTGCTGGCCTGGCAAAGCCCTCCCCCATCTGACTTCTATAGCAGCACTGCTGAAATGACAGGCGGCTTCTTTGTGGTTCTCTGAACTGATGCTGATGTAATGACATTAGCACAATTGTAGAGAAGGACAGAGGAATCACAACATGCCGACAGCACTGCAGGTAGGAGAAGAATGCACAGCTGGCGCTGTGGCCTGCTGCAATTTTATTAAGGTGGACAGTTAATAGGAAAAATCAGGAGCTCCCCTGTATACTACAGTATAAACAACACACTATGGTGCATACACACGGAACACCCGTCAGCAATAACGATATCGCTGAACGATCTCCCAGGTGTGCTGGATGATCGATATCGATCATCCAGCACACCACCAATGCCGGCTAGCGACCCGCGATCAATGATCGTGGGTCCCTATAGTAACCTGGTCGATATCAACCAGGTTAGCCTGCAAGCACGGTCGTTGGACGATATCTTTATCGTCCATGCGTGTCCGCACATCGCAGGTCGTTGGCGGGTTGGAGGCACCGAAAAATGCACGATATGAACGATAATAATATAATCAATATCGTTATTGTTCATATCGTGTATTTTAATTGTAACGTGTGTACGCACCATCAGTATCAGTGTTGGAAAAAAAACAGGTTTCTTTAAAAAAAAAAAAAAAAACTTGTTTTTTTTTTGTTTAAACCAGTTTTGTTTTGCATTAATGTTTAAGGAGCCTATTCATCATAACTTAAAATTCAATGGAGGTAATTAGGTTTAGAACTCGCATGGAGTTCTACCTAATTACCTGAGGAATTCATCATTCCTCCTCTCCATAACTATGTATTCCGAAAAGCTGTCATTTTTGCGATGACAGCTTTTCGGGAAATAGATTGTTTTCCCTATCTGCACTAATTTACCACAGCTGGAATTTGTGCTGCGCATGCGCTGTTACATTCGTAAAACCAGCGCAAGCGCAGCAGTTCCTACGGCTTTGGTCATTTTCTATGTGCCCCCCCCTCTGCATACCTCCCCCTGTCCCGCACTTACCTGCCCGCTGCAGCGCCTCTGGCTCCAGTGTCTGCTCTGACACGTGTTCTCCCAGCAGATCACAGTACATTTTAGAAAAATAAAACTGTACCTAGGGGCGCCGGCTCCCCGGGGGGGCGTCATTGAGGTGACTGAGGTCGTCAGCACAAAAATGAAAGAAGTCTCTGAAGGAGACATCCTTTTGCTACTTAGTACTGACAGCAGAAGCGGATTATATAGACAGCTGCTGCACCCATACTTTTCCCCTGCATTTCTATTTGTATATATAAC
The DNA here is from genome assembly GCA_031769625.1 of Taudactylus pleione. Classification (NCBI taxonomy): domain Eukaryota; kingdom Metazoa; phylum Chordata; class Amphibia; order Anura; family Myobatrachidae; genus Taudactylus; species Taudactylus pleione. Next base: position 959,953 of record JAUIMM010000545.1, read on the forward strand.
ATGCCTTGCTGGATCAGCATTGCAGGCAGGTAGTATTGTCCGTCCTCTTCCCCTCTCACCTTCTTTGAAAGTACACAGGTGACCTGAGGTATTTATATACATTTGTTGTATATACAGCCCAAACTCCAGTCAGACACTTTCTGGGGCAGCTCACACATCATGTGGAATAGTATTATTAGAGACGTTGCATTGAACATTTGATGGATCATAACTTCATGATCAACCTAATATTCAGTATGAACTACGGTGCTGATGCGGTGTTAAATATACACCAATTTAGCATATGTTGTGTGAACTTACATTGTGTATGCTCACAAAATCAGCATGCACAAAAGCATATGTGCACAGTCATGTGCACTCTGGACCTTTACGACTAAAGAGGTGGGTGTGAGTGTGATTGGGGAGAAGGGAAGGGACGGGGAGCTAGGCTGAAGCTATGCCTAGAGTGCCAAGATACCTGGCACCGGCCCTGTATAGGTCGCCTGTCACTGCCCACTCTATACTATAAAAAGTAAAATAAAAATAAACAGTGGGAGACCACCTAAAGCAGCCCCCCATAAAAATGGTGCCCACTCCTGCCAGCACCAAACTCAAGTATTCCCTGTTCCCCCTACAGAATCGAAGAAAGAAATTTAACAGGTTATAACATAAATCTCTTTTTTTCTAACCAATATATTTTACTTAAAGCTTAATTTAGCAAATGTTGTTGATTAACAATGAATATTTAATTATTATTACATTTTATTTATAGGGTGCCACAAGTAATCTGCAGCGCCGTATATACAGTAAAGGGTACACAAAACATTACATTACAATACAGTAACCAAAATATAAACAGAACACAAGGTGAAGGCCGTCATAGAAGTGCTAGAGAAGAAGGATGTGAGACAGTGGGGAGGAGGACCTGCTCCTAGGAGCTTACAATCTAATTCATTCATACTGTACGGTTTACCAATCAATTATCATTTATATGTTAAAAAGTTTGTTTTTCAAGGCTTATAATGTTTAAAAGTTTCTGTTAATTCTCACTTTTTTTTTTTTAAATGTTTAACATTGATTTTGTTAAAAGTACCAATAAATCAAAGGTTTAATTGTGTTGATCGTTTACATTTTTATTCCTGTAAATTGGTAGGTAGTCATACTTGCCAACTTTCTGGAACAGCTAGGTCAGTGCTGCACAGGGCGCGGCGGCAGGGCAGTGCGGGGTTGTGGCAGCGGCAATGGTGGGCGGTGCGGGGGTGTGGTGGCACAATCGCGGCCCTCGCTATACAATGTCGAGATTACCGGCATTGTAAAGCAGAGGGCAGGGCTACAATGAAGAAATTGCTTCGGCGGCCTCCAGAACCACCCACTTTCACTTGTTATGTGGACGGTTGCAGGGAGTAGGGATGGCCATCAGTGTGGTTATCATCGATGGCGATATAGCAAGTGGCCATCGATGCTAACCAACTATGCAATGGATGACCATCGATGGTTTAACCAACTGATGGTAATTTCTGTTCTTTGACTGACTGGCCTGTGGGCCAATCAGAACCTTGTGGGTGGGGTTAAGCGGTTGTCGGGGCGGGGCTAATCTCCATCTCCCGACACCTTGCAAAAAAAACCTATTCGATTATGTTTTACCATCGATGACCATCCCTAGGAGGGAGTGTGGGTGGCTGTGGGGAAGATGGGCGGCTATAAGGATGGTGGAAGGTATTTTGCGTGGGTGGACTGGGACACTTGCTTTATTTTGCGGCCGGGAGCACCACCCGATTTTCGGAAGCCTCCCGGCCATGGGCATTTTTAGAGAGGAGGGGGCCCGTGTGCAGTCTCCATCTGGCGGCCGGCAGCGCACTGAGCTGTGCGCGGCCAGTGCCGTAGTTATAGACTCTGGGCACTAGAGTCAGACCCTCCAACATGACCCATTCCATTAGGTACAAAATGCTCTGCTCCTGGACTTCCATCTTAATTTATGATTGCAGCCACCTGTGCTGAAACACCTGTCTCATCAATTACCTAGCTCAACACAGATGACTGCAATCAGACATTAGGTGGGAAGTCCAGGAACAGAGCATTTTGTACCTAATGGAACGGGTCATGTTGGAGGGTAGGTAGAGTGTGCCCAGAGTCTATAGCGCATGCGCAGGCCACTGGGAAAATGGCCACGGCGGGCATTTTCCCTGTACTGCACATGCGCAAACGACAGGAAAATGGCAGCGGCAGCAATTTTCCAGCTGTTTATACAATGGTAGACCCCTGTGCCGATGTGCAACTCAGCAGAGCTAAGTATATTATGGGTGCAGGGTGTGCGGTGCGGGCCCCTCCTGGACCCAGGAGCCCGTGTGCACCGCACACCCTGCACCCATTATAAATATGCTCGGCCACTACGGGAGAGTCAGTAAGTATAGCCCCAGTGCATTGTTTTGCCCAGGGGGGCCTACATACAGTGCTGTTAAGATAAGACGACCCTGAGCAGACTACCCTGATCAGTGGTACAGTAGGAGTGCAGGGTAGGCTCAGTGGTACAGTAGAAGTGTGAGGTAGGCTTAATGGCAAAGGAGAAGAGGCAAAGCAAACTCGGTGATACACAGGGGATCTAGCTGTAACCTACACACAAGAGAGGGGCAGCAAGCTCAGATGTACAGTAGTATGGGCAGGGAGTGTCGGGTCCCATTCATTACGGAAGCATTCATTACTAGACTACAAACAAAGAGAAATCTACTGATGGATGACGTTGACAGTAACCGATGACGTCAGAGTCAATCTGCGGAAGGGGATCTAGCTATAACCGATGGATGACCGCTGTGTTATGACACACAGACCGGTCTATCCGGTCCCCGCCCTTGTCATTAATCCATTCATAGAAACATCAACAAGCCAAGACTCACTGTCGCCATCTTTGATCCTGGCAACTGCCATGATCTCCCCGCCCTCAATGTAAGGCTCCGTCAGCGCTCTGTGTCTGGTGTCCGTGCCGCGGAAGTCAGACTAGAGTTGAGTGATGTGATTGGTTGCTAAGTGCCTGTGTGTCAGCTGTCCGCAACTCCCCCGGAAGGAGGAAGCGGCCCGGAGCCGGAGCTCAGCACGGTGTGTACGGAGGATTGACTATCAGGCTACCGGGCGCCCAAAGAGAAGGCAGTCCGGTCTTGGTGGTGGCAGATTCTGGGATCCGTAAGAAGGGTTAAGGTGACTTGTCACCAGGTGCCGCGCTGCTCGGGTGTCCCCAGCACCGGGTGTCAGAATGTTGCCGCTGTCTATAAAGGACGATGAGTACAAACCACCCAAATTCAACCTGCTGCGCAAAGTGTCCGGCTGGGTGAGGTAGGTGCGCCCTGTACACGTGGCACTGCACTTGTATGTGCACTTCACCAGTGTATGTATATACCTATTTCTGCCCCACACATCATCTGTACATCATATAATACCAGTATCCTCTCCACACATCGTCTGTACAACGTATAATACCAGTATCCTCCCCACACTTCATCTGTACATCATATACCTGTATCCTCCCCACACATCGTCTGTACATCATATAATACCAGTATCCTTCCCACACATCATCTCTACATCATCTCTACCTGTATCCTCCCCACACATCTCTACATCATCTCTACCAGTATCCTCCCCACACATCATCTCTACCTGTATCCTCCCCACACATCATCTCTACCAGTATCCTCCCCACACATCATCTCTACCTGTATCCTCCCCACACATCATCTCTACCTGTATCCTCCCCACACATCATCTCTACCTGTATCCTCCCCACACATCATCTCTACCTGTATCCTCCCCACACATCATCTCTACCTGTATCCTCCCCACACATCATCTCTACCTGTATCCTCCCCACACATCATCTCTACCTGTATCCTCCCCACACATCATCTCTACCTGTATCCTCCCCACACATCATCTCTACCTGTATCCTCCCCACACATCATCTCTACCTGTATCCTCCCCACACATCATCTCTACCTGTATCCTCCCCACACATCATCTCTACCTGTATCCTCCCCACACATCATCTCTACCTGTATCCTCCCCACACATCATCTCTACCTGTATCCTCCCCACACATCATCTCTACCTGTATCCTCCCCACACATCATCTCTACCTGTATCCTCCCCACACATCATCTCTACCTGTATCCTCCCCACACATCATCTCTACCTGTATCCTCCCCACACATCATCTCTACCTGTATCCTCCCCACACATCATCTCTACATCATCTCTACCTGTATCCTCCCCACACATCATCTCTACCAGTATCCTCCCCACACATCATCTCTACCAGTATCCTCCCCACACATCATCTCTACCTGTATCCTCCCCACACATCATCTCTACCTGTATCCTCCCCACACATCATCTCTACCAGTATCCTCCCCACACATCATCTCTACCTGTATCCTCCCCACACATCATCTCTACCTTTATCCTCCCCACACATCATCTCTACATTATCTCTACCAGTATCCTCTCCACACACATCACATGCACATTATATATACCTGTATCCTCCCCACACTTCAAAAATACATGTATGCACATCATCTTTATATCATATATACCTTTTATCCTCTGCCCATACATCACAAATTCCTGTATTCTCCACACACACATTGCCTCTGTTTTATATATATATATATATATATATATATATATATATTTTATCTATCCCATACCTAACTCGATGGTGGGTGTCTTTTGAAGCTGTGACTTTGTGTGTGTGACACTGCTCATCATTTCATCAGTACATGATTTTTTCTCTTTCATCCTCAGGTCAATCTTCTCCGATACTACATCCAGGAATCTATTCTGCTTCCTCTGTTTGAATCTGTCCTTTGCATTTGTAGAACTTTTTTATGGGATATGGAGCAACAGGTAATAGTATACATCTTAAATGCTTTCAAGCATATCTTGGTGATAATTATTATTTATATGGTTCTCCCACAAACAGCAACACACATGGTCTAATCTAGACACAAGCCAATTTAATGTAATTTTTGGTATTCTGTTGAGCCTGTATTTAATATGTAAAGCATGACCATTGCTCATTAAAACCAAACTCTGCCTCTGTTCTTACCAAATACTGATAGTTACAGCATTTTCTTTTGACTGTGGTTACGGTTGCTCTAACACGCTCAGGTCTTGGTGCAGAAGTGCGAAGAATGAATAGACATATGCATGTGTGGGCATGTTAGTAAATGCAATCAGATTACTGCTACTGATCTGCAGTTGGAAAATGAACACCCCAACAGTTCCCATTAGAGCTGGAACAATCTTTCTGCTTGGCCAATGTGTAAATTGGTGGTCTCTTATCCATATTGGCCAGTGATGCATGACAATCAATGCTTAATATAGGGTGAGGACAGTCTCTTCTGTTTTTTAAAGATATGTACAAAACCTTGAGCCAACTGTATCTATATGCTTGGTTTCATAGCCATAGTCATTATTGGTGCATACCTGCACCATCACTTTGCTTGTTCCATCTGAAAACTGGCATATCTCCACGTACATACAACTCTGCAAAGCTCGCAATTTCATTGACATGCCCTTGCTAAACTTTACCTACATTATCACTCCGTTCCCCCCCATCAGCTACAAATGGACATACGACTTGAGTAGTCTGCAAATCACCAATAATTCCGTGTATTCAGCTCTGAGGCACTGACAGAGCAAAAACATGCCAGGTCTGTCTGCTAAACGGACGTGTTCAATTCTTCACCAGCCCCATTATGTGTATTTTGTCCTGTTGCATTACTGTACAAAAGTGTATTGTCCTTATTACCAGGCTGACATTTAAATCGTTATCCGTGACCTTAATAAAAAGATAATGATACACATTATATGTAAGAAGTCTCTAATTTACCACAGGCGTTTCCCAAGACTAGCTTATGTTCTTTTATTCTATAGCCTGGTGTAGAAACACACACCTTTTAATTCCACCAAAAGCTAATGTTTCAGGAAGATATTTCTGAAGAACTTTGTTCTTTCCTGAGTACGCTAGTCTCCCAAAAGCTGGTTACCAATAACAATAGCTTAACTCTCAGCATCATATTCCAAGTTTAATTTTAGTTCTTTTCCTTAGTTTGCATGCATTGTGCTTGCGTAGGCCTCCAGCATAGAATTTACCAGTTTTACAGTAAAGAAAAGGCAGGATAATTCTGTACAAGATCTTAATTGTGTATAGTTTAAATCTGGAAAAGATTCAGTAAACCAACAGTGAGTTTAGTATTCAGTCCCTGTATTGGGTGTATGATGTCCCTCTAAAGCTGGGTACACAATGGAGCGACCGGCAATCATAGCAATTTCCCTTCAACCTGGACACCGCATGATTGCCAGTACACATTAACAGATTTAACGAACGACGTAATGAAATGCGCATTGGACGAGACGTTGTAGTCTTTATTAGTAACCTTTTTTTGTATGCAGATTATGCCCCCATGTATCAGATTAATCCGCTAACTGGTATCCCCTGGATTACTTTTTTGTTCTGACTAAAGATTATACAATTAATTGAACAGTTATCTGACACATTGCAATCTACATGAATAGCTGCATTTATCGCTTTCTACCTTCTGGAAGTATTCTCATTGAGAGCATTAGCTCTTACACCTCTGTGCTGGGCTGACCCCATCAGAAGTTGTTACAGGGGCACAGTCAAAAGAAGATCCAACTTATTCTTTCTATTAAGGTTGGATACCTCCCTGTGCCTTCTCTCTCCTGTACGCTGCTATTCTGCACACAGAGGAGTAGCAGAAACAGGACAGATATAGCCGCAAGACCTTGACATCTTGCTTTTTTAATCTGTATCTTGCACATATATATGCATGAAAACTGTGACCTTTATGTTTTGGACAATACTTGCACCAAATATTTCTGATGAAGTTTGTAAGTGTTGTAAATCACCTGCAACATTGTATTATTGACACTATTAATATGTTGTTTATCTACTATGTTGCCTGTTAAGTGAAACAACTGTTACCAGTATCTCTGCTTTTAATTTCTAAGAGACTAATGCCGCTGCTCTGATGGGAATCGGTATGAAGTGCCGACAGTCGGGATCCTGGTGGTCAGAATCCCGACAGGGTTAACATACCGACACTTGTTGGTCGGTATGCTAACCCTCCCTCTTTGGTGCCTAACCCTAACCTCCCCCCTTTGTGCCTGAATCTAACCTCCCCGCACCCTAAACGTAACCCTCCCCCCTTAGTACCTAACCCTCCCCTAACTCTAACCCCACCCGTTACTTACCTTCGGCATCCTGTCTGTTGGAATGTCGGTGCCTTGATTCTGACCGGCGTCTGTATTCTGGCACCGATAATGAAAGTTTCGGCATCCCGACCGCCAGGATGCCGAACGCATACTCTCTGATACAGTGGTTATTATGTAAATAAAGGATGATGATTATTTATAATGCAATTGTTCTGAATTATTGAATGCACTACTATGTGACACATGAATCTGGTCATTACAATGTATGCACATGAATCTGGTCATTACAATGTATGCACAAATGTTTTTTACATATATGCTTTGAACAATACTTGCACCAAATATTTCTGGTGTAGTTTGACAGTGCTGTTAATCACCTGCAGTATTGGTATTACTGATATTATCAATGGATTTATTTATTATACTGCCTGTTACATGAAACAACTGTTATAATTATCTTTGCCTTTATCTTCCAAGATACTAATGCTGCTGCTGCTCGGTTACTTTGGACTATGACCAGAACAAATAACTGAAAATATTACTTATTCTTGAGAAACATACATTATTTGTAGTTAGGGCACATGAAGGGTGCTATTATAATACTTATGCTTGCAGCTCTTGGGGCACAAGTGACTGTGTCACCCACACACTATGCATGGGAATAAATAATGCTTCTTCATGTTTCTTGTTACCAGTTTTGTAGCATTATTACCCAGGGTCCTCCCTCTCCTGCGCATTACAGTGTGATCTATATGATAATGTAGTATGTCTATGGTGTAGTGAGAAGAGATCTCAGGAAAGCACAAAGGTTCTGTAATCTTCAAAATGGACAGATGATTAACCTGTGGCTGTGGGACACTGCAGTTTGCGAGGGGGGGACATTTGGGGGGATATTCATAAATATAACATTTAAATTGTCATGCTATTTATATAGAGAGAGGAATTCTAGGATAGATCTGCAAGCATTGTACAGATTTTTTTTTTTAAAAATCTCAAACTCCAATTAAGGGCCGGATTCAATTAGCGGCGAAAAATTCGAGATCGCTGTGAGCACAAAGTTTTTGCCTACTTACACAATGCCGCTTTTCGCTCTATTCAATTGCAGAACAGGCGAAACTGCATATGTGCGAATGCAGCGACTAGTGAAACTAGGGAAAAGGACAGTTATTTTGGGCGGGAAATCGGTGTCTTCCCCATAAAAAGCCTAACTGACCCAGGGAATCAATATAGAAGTGTATTAATAGCCCTAATAAAAGTATTTTGGGATCTTATATTGAGTCAAAGGGCTGTTGTATGCTTTTTTGCATAAGTGTTGAAAAATGCTATAAAGCATTGTATTTTGTTATAAATAATTGCTGCAGATAAATTTGGGTACATGTAAATGGGTACTAGTATATTTTGGTTTCTGTAAAGTGCAGATTAAAATAATAAAAAAAAAAATACACCTGCTGCAGCCACCAGCAATCTTAATAACACCTGTCCCATCCATACAGCCCCCCAAACTACCTGTCACAGTACTTTTGCCCCATTTTCAAACACTTTTTTACGTTTTCCCCAAAAATTACAAAGGGTACTGAACCAAGTCCCTACTTTTTAGGCACACACAGGGATTTTGCATATCTTTTCTCCTGACTTTGGTTGGATACATTTTTTCGCCTGTTTTTGCCTATGGAGTTTTTCGCACATGCGAAAATGTGCTGGAATTGAATAGGGTGATACTTTGGAATGTGGCGACAACATCACATCGGTGAATGTTCTTCGCCGATCGCAGCTTTTCACCTCTAATTGTATACGGCCCTAGGTCGGATATATCCTGACTTTTGTTTTGTGCGACGCCAGTGAACCACATGCCTAATTCAAATGTGTTTGGCTTATGATCGCTAACCAGCATTTGTGTCTTTATATAAAATTGAAGGAAAAGTGACAAAAGCGGGAGGTTTTTCCTTTGACTTCTGTATGCTGATTTCATTTATTTTTTTCATTTTGTTTTGACTCCCTTTTTTATGTGGGATAAGGAGCACTTCTGGGGAATATGAATAGTCTAGAAATCATTTAAAATGTCACAAAACCTATCAATTTAATCGGTAAAGTCTGCTTGTGCGTCTTATTTGCATTGCATTGTGAATAAGATGCATTTGTGGCGTAAAGGATGCCTGGCATGAGTAAACCCGCACGGGACTAGGCACGACCAGGAGGCCTGCAGCAACAACGATGGAGTACACATCTACATAAACAATTGGATTTACTTTGCCTGGACAAATGTCACCATGGTAATACAAAGTGCGCTAACTTCCCATGCTGTTCTGATTATTGTGGAAGTAATTGTATGGTAGCGGCAGAGTTACATACTGGGGTGTGCTCACGTATTGCAAGGCGCTAGATGGCTTTTGATTTGTCTCCTACTTGGAGGCTTGGGCATATACCAATGGCAGGCTTCACTGACAGCAGACATGATGCTTTGCCTGTTGCAGAATCCATTATTTAATTAAATGCTTATGCACTGCATTAAACCACTATCATCGTGTGATTCCATTAGATATACATGAGGCAGACCTACATCTTTCCATGCAGAACTTTCATTGTATGGCTTCAAAGGGAGCGTTTAGTGTATTTTCCCACTAACGGTAATTTAATCATTGGATACAACTGGAAATAGTGGTACAGACTTGGGCAGTAGTTAGAGATGTGGGACATAGCTCGTGGTGGAAGAAATACTTCACAACTCAGGAGTCTGTCAGTCAAATCTTAGAGCTAGCAAGCAATTTTAAGGAGCCAAATAAGAAATGTATAAATTGAGCAGAATAGAAACTTAGGAAACAGCAGTAATTTTACAGATTCAATGGCTATCCAGCCCCAGAATAGCAGGTGTGAGTCGGGAGTAAAGCTGGGTGGGTACACACTAGTTCAACGGGTCGGCCGAAACTCCGACCCATCTGGTGATTGCCAAGTGTATACACACTTCAAAATTTGTCTGCCCGATGTACCGGGCTTGAGAACTCAAATAGGCGGGTATTTAAATTGCTTGCCTAGTTGAGCTGTCGCTCACTGCCGGGTACCGCATCATATGTACGGGTGATCAGCGGGTCGCCCGTATACACCAGCAGATGGCCAATATATATTTCAGATATATATCAGCCATCTGCTTTGCTGCACAGCAGATCGGATACGTCTGTGGATGACGACGTTCAAACATATGCGCTGTACACACTTGGCGATGCACTATAGATATGTAACCTGTTCAATGGAACGGACGATATGTCTATCGGTGTGTACCCAGCTTTAGAGAGACCTGTGTGTGGGAGTGGTGGTAGGGTGGGGCTGGGGTAATAGTGAAACTTATCTTAGTCTATTGTGTACAGTTTGAGGCCCAATCTCCTAAAATATAATATGTTAATACATTATACTAAAATCCATTCAGAGAACGGCTAATGAGGTTATGCAGCCCATCCAAATTTAAATAGAAATCAAATGTACAGCTGAACGATTACTGCTCAAAGGGCAAAAGAACGGAAGTGAATTGATAGAAACATTCAGGTATAGACAGTTTAATACATGGTTCAGCAAAGCGTCATGCTTAAATACATGAGAATTTATAGGACAGGAGACCTAGGGCCTTATTCAGTTAGGTGCGAAAAGTTGCGTTTGGCGAAAAGCATTCGCATGGCGAAGTTATCGCTCCATTCGCCAGTTTTGCTGCAAACTTTTTACGTACTTAATGCGCGCTCCCGCTTTCGCACTATCCAATTGTAAAACATGCAAAAGCGCCTATGTGCGATAAAATAAAAAGTACTTTACAGCAATAGATCTTTAGATATGTGGAGCACAAATGTCACTAATAAGACTTAATTTTCATTTTTCTATATCACTTTATTTTATAATGAATCATTGTTTACACACACACACACATATTCTGACTTCTTCCAGTAGGTAAAATCCTTCAGCGAACCTGTCGCCCTAGTTAATGTGCCACCCCCAAGCCTGCTGCTATATAACAGTCCCCCCACTCTCTCTCATTGGCCTACGTGAGTGCTCCTCTGAAATGTTCATATTGGACTTCACTTTCAACGTTTCTTACTTGGAACATGAAGGTCGTCTGCTGATTGTTGTTGAGTAACCAAGGCCCAAGCTGCAGCTGTTCGAAGTCACAGCTGGCCGATGACAAGGCCACAATACTTCTACTCCGATATGGAAAGCCTGTTTGTTTGAAGATTGTCCCTGGCTGAAGTTTGCATGCTCATTTCAGGGAATCTGTTTATTGTGTTTGTTGCATTGTTGGCGCTCCCACCTGACTACATTCCCCTTTACAGATTAATGTTGGTACTTAAGGCTGTAGAATGAAAAAAAACATGAATTACTAAAGTTCAGTTCTTGTTTCATAACAAGTATCTATTTTTAACCTTTCCTAACATAGATTTAGATTAACTTTGATAGTACATGATATTGATTTGTTTCTTATGTGTCGATTTCAGTTTAGGTTTGATCTCCGATTCCTTCCATATGTTCTTTGATTGTACTGCATTACTAGCTGGCCTGGCGGCTTCCGTAATTTCCCGGTGGAAAACAAATGAAGCTTTCTCATACGGGTAAGGGCTATTCATGAGTTTATGTAACCATATAAAAATAACATGGATTTGATTTGAGCCAGTGTTGCTTATTTGTTACCACTGACTATTCTGGCCAGACGCTGCTGGTCACGATCATTATGCACCCTTGGTTTCCCACTGCGCTCTCAACGCTGGGTGGTAATGCCTTCCATGAGGTATTCCCAGTACACATGTGACACCATAGATCGAGGAATGTTGAATGTCCACGCAACCTTGGAAATGGAATGTCCCATCCATCGGGCACCCACTATCATGCCTGTTCAAACTCCTATAATTCATGTTGCCTTGCCATGAGTAGTCTAGCCGGTGCTCATGAGTTGTCCGATTTACAACTGATGCAGGTCTTGGAATTTCCAAGACGTCGGAGTATGGTGACACCACCTACCATAACCTTTACATACTGCTATCCCATGACTTTGGCACTTCTGTGTGTATATATGTATATATATCTATACCACATACAATTTTAAAATACACTTAAATTGGTATTAAACTTTGCATATATATTCCTCAAACCTCCATCTAGCTCTTTAGAATATATTATTTTATATTTAATATCTTGATCTGTTGTAATCCAAATGGGATTTAGGGAGAGAAGCTGGGACCTGTAAAATGCCAATTAAAAAACAAAACAAAAACAAAACTTTTTTTTCTTACTGTTGCTGAGCAATGTAACCAATCCCCTACAAACAGTCAGTATTGGCTAAACACTTGTGATTGACAACCAGCAAATGGGAGTTCAGGAAACTGAACTTTTTGTTTTGGTAATACAAATATGGACCTGCACACTGTGTATGAACCTCTGTTGCTAGGCAAGCGGCTCACGTTTGTGGCGCAATCAGCCACAATGTAACTGGGCGAATCTGTACATACTAGGGTTCATTTTCGTCTGGAGCCAATTAACCAACCAGTAAATTTTTTGATTGTGGAAGGAAACCAGATTGCCCAGACGTAACCCACACAAGCAAGGGGAGAACATACAAACCACACACAGTTAGAGCCGTGGCAGGAATTGAACCCAAGACCTCAGTGGTGTTGGGCAGTAATCCTAACTATTGCACCAACCGTGTAGATAGAAAATATAGCTATATATCTACCTATATAAATCTAATACGGTGTGTAAAGTAGTTACTCCTTTCTTATTTCTAGAGTTCTGGTGTACATATCAGTAATAATCATCCCGTTTGCCCCCACTTTGATCACTGCTTCAGTTCAGGTAGATTCACTTCTGATTCTCGACTATGTATCTTTTATAGTTTAGTAGTTATTAATTTAATAAACTTTACTTGCAAGTAAACCTTCCCATGTTTGACAGATATTGAATGAGTTTATGTGTAAGACACTGGTGTTCTGCCTTATACTGTAGGTGGTCTTAGTCATGGTGTGTAGTAGCTTCCTCTGGGTTTGCCTGGATAGAAGATTCTGATAGATGTAACATACAGTACCACCTGCTGGTGTTGAGTTATGTAGTAGCCCTGTAATCATACGGATAGTTTTTCTTAATACAGCAGTAATTGGGCACGTACAGAAGGTTTGCGGCTTGCTCAGTTCTACCATCTCTTTACAGTGTGTTTACTCAATTATTTCAGGATCTTAGTAATGGAAACCGGATCTGCATGATAAGCGCTTTCTTTATTGTTAATTAATCCCAACTAGTGACAGTGTTTGCCTAAAACTACATGTTTACTTTTCTGACATGTTTACATAACTGAGTTATTTTTTATGTTCATTTTATATCTGTGTTTTTGTTCTTACTTTCAGTTATGTCCGGGCAGAGGTCCTGGCAGGCTTTGTGAATGGTCTCTTCTTAATCTTTACAGCCTTTTTCATCTTCTCAGAGGGGATAGAGGTGTGTATTATGTAAACGCACTCATTTACTGACATGTTCCTTTTAGCTTGTGAATAACTGCTATTGTTAAAATAATAAATAATTGAGCACTGGTCAGGTGAATGTGTTCAGCAATTTGCTATAATTGTAGCATTTATTATGACATTATATAACTTTATTACAGTATTCTTTATCCAGACCAGATTTCACATTGTTATAATTTGTTTCACCAGTATTCTGTTTTATTTATTAAGATAATGTTGTATTGTGTAGATTTCTAGCATGAAAGAAGAGTCAAAAATCCCAAAACACATCTTCCTCCAATATTCTTCCCGTGGTTGCTTTTATAAAATGTATGTGAAAATGAAAAAAGTACCCTCAGCTGTAATAGCCTTGCTCTTTTGAGTCTAGTGATATTACATGTATACTTTGGCACAAATAGAAGTCACAATGGTTTTAGTACTGCTGAGTTCAGTCCTGACCAGGGCACTTTCGTTGTTGATGAATTTGTTTGTTTTTTGTTCTAGTTACTCCTTCTACAATTCAAAAACTTTTTCATTCTAATATTCTGTATAGGTTTAAGATGGTATACACGTGTTTTGTTGACAGTGAATATGCCGACGGGAGAATGCTGGTGGTATTATACAGATGGTTGTAATGCTACTTATAGCATTTTAATCGTGTTGACGTTATAACTTCAAACATGATGCTTTACCATCATATTTAAAGTTATAATACTTTAAGTAGCAATGCAGCCTTGTCAGCATATTCACTGGCGACGCATTGACTGTTGATGAAAGTTATGTGTTCTGTGAGTGCTCCCCACTCATTCTGTAACCTCAGTAATATCTTCCATTGTACACCCGATTATATGTCACACAGGGCACATGTGGCACCCATTGAGAGTGTCTGATGCCTGCCACTGTCCTAGACATGGTTTATAAGCTATAGGAAAATCCCTTATTTTATAGATTTGTAGAGGCTTGGTTCTTTTGATGTGTGTTATGCTTTGTTGTGCTGGTTTGTGACTTCTGTTCTTAAAAATTGTAATTTTTTTTATTTTTAATGTTATTATTAAGCTATATATATATATGAAATACACAAAGAGCAAATAATATATATCTCTATACATGGCATGACCTAGGAAAACACCAGTCCATATAACATAAGAAAGCTGCATAACAATAATCCAATAGTAGAATCGTGAAAATCCTGAGGAAGATTTAAAGCTGGTTCTGTAGCCAGGTGCAAAGCCATAACCGTTAGTTGACTTGCATATAAAACATAACCAGGCAAAGATAGTTTGGACAAGGTAAAGGGGAGTATGAAACCGTCGAAGGTGGAAATGTAGATACTGAAAAGCATAAGGAACCAATGACAGAAGTGACCAAAATCAGGAATGCAGTGAGCAGGAGCAAGTTGCATTTAGATTCTTTAAACATCAACCAAGAGTACCAGATAGCACTCAAATCTGCATGTTTTTCTGTGCCCAACAAAAGAAGGTTATCCATGGTCATATAATGGTCCAGTCTAGTAAACTAATCCTTTATCGTGGGTGGAGAAGTGGACTTCCAATATACCAGAAAAACTGCTTTCGTAGCACTGTTTAGATATTTAAAGTGTGAATTCTTATATGGAGATCTAGAACCCCCAATCTTGTGCAGAATCCAGAAGGATGGATCTAGAAGAACATCCTGTACC
Source organism: Taudactylus pleione (assembly GCA_031769625.1). Lineage (NCBI taxonomy): Eukaryota > Metazoa > Chordata > Amphibia > Anura > Myobatrachidae > Taudactylus > Taudactylus pleione. The sequence goes on from JAUIMM010000545.1 coordinate 975,295, forward strand.
AGCATCAACTTTGATCTCGGCGTTCAGTCCCAGAAGGGACGTAAGGCTGGACATTTCCTCCAAATGTGGGGAAGGGTGCCTATGGCAATGTTGCATTTCCAATAGGTGTTATGAGCCCCAGAGAACATACGTGCAAGGACACTAGGACATCTGACAGAGCGCTCGCTCTGAATTAGGGTGTCTTTTTTTTTTTTTTTTTTTTTTTTTATGGAGCGGCCTCCTGGCCGCTCACATTGCTGTGGGTTGCCATCCACAGCTAATGCGAGCAGCCAGGATGATGATAGTGTTGTTCTTGACCATCGCGACCATTGGGCTTGTGACGAGACCCTTGTGGTAGCGTCTCGTGGCCGCAAGCCCCAGAGAGCTTTCGGCTCAAACAGAGCCGAAAGCTCTCCCACTGACATCACTTGTGATGTCAGTGGGGCCGCTCCCAAACGGTAGGCATTCTCATGGGAACGCCTCCGTCTGGGCAGCCACCGCCCCGGCCTGCCCACCAAAGGGGGCATGCTGTCACTCAACATCAACAGCACGCCCCCTTTGGTGCGAGACCCGGAGTGACGGTTGCCCGTCGCTATCCGGGTCTCGCGCATGCGCTCTGGGCCACCATCGACCCGGTTGCGAGCGCTCAGAAGCTTTTAGCCCAAGGAAAAAAAATTGGGCAGGGCTTGTGGGGCTAAACAACGGGATTCAAAGACAGGGGTCTTTGAATCATGTTTGTAAGTGCCTGCTTTTTAGAAAATGTTTGGTGGGAAGATAGCGCAAACCTCAGAGTCTGGCAGAGACCATATAGCCTGAATTTCACCAAAGAGCAACACACTTGAGGAGCTAACCAGCTGGCCAACACGCAAGATTCCCACAAAGATAATAGGGGATAAAAGACATCCGTGTTGGGTACCATTGCTGATAGTCGGGGTGAGGGTCATTGAGGTCATGTGCATAAGGTCAGTGACCTTAGTGGTGTTGTCCCACACCTCATGGTCTGGCATAGACCCCACTTGGAGCTGAATTTAATTAGCCGTGAAAAGTGCTGTCTGCTTTTCACCATATTCAATTATAAAACAGGTGAAAACGTAGATAGGTGAATGTTTTACAAAGCAAAACTAGCAAAAAGGAAATTTTTGGGGGGGAAATCAGTCTGTACCCCATAAAGTTACAATGACCCTGGGAATCAATATAGAATAGTATTAGTAGCCCTAATAAAAATATTTAGTGAACTTACTTTGAGGCAAAGGGCTGTTATAAGCATATTTGCATATGTGTAGAAAAATGATAGAAAACAATGTTTTTTTTTCAGAAAAATAAGTAATGTTAAATTTGGGTACATGAAATGGGTACTAGTACATTTTGATATCTCTAAAATGAAGATTTAAAATAACGTAAAAATACACCTGCTGCAGCCTCCTGCAATCTCAAAAACACCTGTCTCATCATTATAGCCCCCAAAATACCAGCCCCCCCACCTTTCACATTTTTGCCCCAAAGATGACATGTCATTTTGGGGTGTTTTTTTTTTTTTACTGATTAGTCATTAGAGGGGTGTCCTAGGGGTTCTGGATCAATTGCCCACGTTTGCACCCCAAAATAGCGGTTTTGCATTTCCAATTCGCCTGCCTATATGTGGAGAAACTTATTCGCCTATTTTTCCATGTAAAGTTTTCGTGTAGGTGAAAGCGTCCTGGAATTAAATAAGGAGAAAAGTAGAAAACAGGTGAAAAAGCGCAAATCGGCGAAAACTTTTCTCCAAACGGCACTTTTCGTGGCTAATTGAATCCAGCCCTTGGTCAAAATGTATGGGCAGGAAAGTCCTGAGTCTATTGGCAAAGAGCTGTTATCATTTATTTTTTATTGCTTTACTTAAGGCAAAGTTTAAAAACCACTTTGCTCTAAGCTCCAGTTTGCCTAGAAAAGGTGTATTCTTTGCTTGGATCAGTGTGGGGGCCCCAAACCAGTATCTTTCCTAGGGCCCAGTAAGGTCTTAATCCGGGCCTGCAAGGCAGGGCAGGTGGCAGCAGAGGGAAGGGTGTGTAGCCCCCAGAAAGTGTCTGCACTCGGTGCCGAGGCAGGAGAAGTGGCACAACGTAGCCATCACAGTCGGTGGTAAAGCCACGCCCCTAAAGATTATAGGTTTATTAACAAGCACAATATGGCTAGTTACTGAAAAACACTAAGGTACAAGCTACATTAGAGAGAATCATATTTTCTATATCCTTGTGTAATCACTTGTCTGCACTGTAACCTCCTTTCTCCTGAGGAAATTACTAGATTTCACATTTTCACATTTGTAGCTAAAATACCCTCCTAAAAGACTGTTTTCCATCCCTTATGCTTTTCTTTATGATATTTTATATTTGTAAAAAATATATTTAAGGGTAGTATACTAGTCTTCATCCTAGCACTCTGCATCTGTCACAACCCATGCTGTTCCCCTTTCCTGCCTGGGGTGTCCCTCTCTGCTCTGGTGCTTCTAGCACACACTGTTCTGTATATCAGAAGTTTGTTGCATCAGCTAAAAGCACCAGAGCAGTGAGCGACACCACAGGCAGGAAAGAGGAACTGCATGGGCCGTGACAGATGCAGGGGGCTAGAGTGAAGACTAGTATACTATCGTGCGCTTTTGCTCCCTCCCCACTTGAAATAAGATACAGGATTCTGCTTCCCTTTAGTGCTCCAAGTCTAATGAGTGACCTCTTTTTCTGTTTCTCTTCAGCGAGCCCTGGACACTCCTGAGGTCCATCATGAGCGCTTACTTCCAGTGTCTGTCCTAGGATTCTTTGTAAACCTTATTGGAATATTTGTGTTCCAGCATGGTGGAGGTCATGGACACTCGCATGAGGGAGGTATGACAAACTTGTAAATTAAAACTCACTCCTGCCTTATGAGCATCCTAAACCTATATGATGGTACCACCCTGCACACTGACCTATGTTCTCCATGTTTGGCTGTGCTTGTGGTTTTCAAATTTCAAAGTAGATTTGTTTAATAGGATTTGCGTCAGTGAATTGGGTCAGTGGGGAGAAATGAAGCTCAGGTGCTGTGATCAATCCCGTGTGGGGCCTTCATCCTAGCAAATGTATCTGAAAACTTGATTTAGTCGCCATCAGTGGACCACCTGTGGTGAGAACGTAACAGTGTCTAGCTAGGACACTTCATTTTGCTAGTTTAGTATCACTCATCGTGTGTGCTATCACATTAAAATGAGCTGTAGGCTGCCAGGGAGTGCAGAGGAGCTGTAACTAGGGACCACTATCTAAGGCTTGCAATCATAACTCCCTGCCTGCTGGGGTAGCTGTCTGCAATCAGTTACAAAGTGAATTTAGCTGGTGCTTAATAAGTATAAGAACTGCATTCATTTTACTGTGTGTATTTATAGGGTTTTCTAATGTCACTGTCCTCTTTTTCAGGCCATGGGCACAGTCATTCTTTGTTTAATGGTTCCTTGAGCCATGGTGGCGGGCATGGACACAGTCATGGAAAAGGTCACGGTCACAGCCATGATGGGGACCATGGACATAGCCACGGAGGGGACCATGGACATAGTCACGGAGGGGACCATGGACATTCCCATGGAGGTGATCACAGCCATAAACATAGCCATGGCTTTGGTTCATCTTGCCCTGGTACGTGAATGTAACATTTAACATTATTTGATCAATTGAAAGAAGCAACCAGTCAGCTTAATGTACTGTTTGTGTTTTAAAAATACGACGGTCGGAGTTCTGACCGCCAGCATCTTGATCGCCGGGATACCAACTACATCCCACTTAGAAATATTCTCTCTTACACTTTGTTGTGCCACAAGAGCAATATAATAGAGCATATGTAATGTAGGCACTGCAACAGCTGCATAAGACTGCCCGTGTCAGACCAAATATGTGTATGTTAAATAGCTTGGGCCTTTTTTTATATTTATAATATATTGTAATCTGCCTTCAGTCATTACAGCTAGCAGTGCTTGTTTAAAAGGTGTGCTAATATTTTATTGCAGATTGGTGTCTCTCATTGATTAAATTTATTAATTTAACCTCTCACTGAGACGGAGTGGTATATTTACTAAAGTGAGGGTTTTAAGAAGTAGAGATGTTGCCCATAGCTACATCTAGCACCTCTAATAGCTAGAATCTGATTGGTCGCTATGGGCAACAACTCCATTTCTATAACCCCCCCCACACACACACACACACACACACACACACACACACACACACACACACACACACACACTTAAGTAAATATACCCCGAAGAGTTGTATGTGGCCCTTTTGAAGGTTAGAGGGCCACAAGAGTGACCACCATAGTGTCAGACAGCTTATCACTGAACTAACAGATGAACCATTTCACTGACAGGCAATGAGTATATGTACAGTGTATCCGGAAAGTTTTCACAGAGCTTCACTTTTTCCACATTTTGTTATGTTACAGCCTTATTCCAAAATGGAATAAATTCATTTTTGCCCTCAAAATTTTACACACAATACCCCATAATGACAACGTGTAAAAAGTTTTTTTTTTGAGATTTTTGCAAATTTAATACAAAAAAAAACCTAATATCACATGTACATAAGTATTCACAGCCTTTGCTCAATACTTTCTTGATGCACCTTTAGCAGTAATTACAGCCTCAAGTCTTTTTTGAATATGATGCCACAAGCTTGGCACACCTATCTTTGGGCAGTTTCGCCCATTCCTCTTTGCAGCACCTCTCGAGCTCCATCAGGTTGGATGGGAAGCGTCGGTGCACAGTAATTTTCAGATCTCTCCAGAGATGTTCATTCGGATTCAAGTCTGGGCTCTGGCTGGGCCACTCAAGAACTTTCACAGAGTTGTCCTGAAGCCACTCCTTTGATATCTTGGCTGTGTGCTTAGGGTTGTTGTCCTGCTGAAAGATGACCCGCCGTCCCAGTCTGAGGTCAAGAGCACTCTGGAGCAGGTTTTCATCCAGGATGTCTCTGTACATTGCTGCATTCAACTTTCCCTCTATTCTGACTAGTCTCCCAGTTCCTGCCGCTGAAAAACATCCCCACAGCTTGATGCTGCCATCACAATGCTTCACTGTAGGGATGGCATTGGCCTGGTGATGAGCGGTGCCTGGTTTCCTCCAAACCTAATGCCTGGCATTCACGCCAAAGAGTTCAATCTTTGTCTCATCAGACCAGACAATTTTGTTTCTCATGGTCTGAGAGTCCTTCAGGTGCATTCTGGCAAACTCCAGGTGGGCTGCCATGTGCTTTTTTACTAAGGAGTGGCTTCTGTCTGGCCACTCTACCATACAGGCCTGATTGGTGGATTGCTGCAGAGATGGTGGTTCTTCTGGAAGGTTCTACTCTCTCCACAGAGGAATGCTGTAGCTCTGACAGAGTGACCATCTGGTTCTTGGTCACCACCCTGACTAGGGCCCTTCTCCCCCGATCGCTCCGTTTAGACGGCCGGCCAACTCTAGGAAGAGTCCTGGTGGTTCCGAACTTCTTCCATTTACGGATAATGGAGGCCACTGTGTTCATTGGGACCTTCAAAGCAGCAGATATTTTTCTGTACCCTTCCCCAGATTTGTGGCTCAAGACAATCCTGTCTCGTAGGTCTATAGACAATTCCTTGGACTTTATGCTTGGTTTTGTGCTCTGACTTGCACTGTCAAGTGTGGGACCTTATATAGACAGGTATATGCCTTTCAAAATCATGTCCAAACAACTGAATTTACCACAGGTGGACTCCAGTTAAGCTGTAGGAACATCTCAAGGATGATCAGTGGAAACAGGATGCACAATTGTGAGCTTCATGGCAAAGGCTGTGAATACTTATGTACATGTGATTTCTTAGTTTTATTTTTTTTCATTAAATTTGCAAAAATCTCAAAAAAAACACCTTTTACACGTTGTCATTATGGGGTATTGTGTGTAGAATTTTGAGGACAAAAATGAATTTATTCCATTTTGGAATAAGGCTGTAACATAACAAAATGTGGAAAAAGTGAAGCGCTGTGAATACTCTCCGGATGCATTGTAAACCAGCCCCAGCAGATCATTCTCCTGATAACACTGGGGGTTAACACACCACACAACTTAATTTTAATCAATAGTATATCAAACCAACAATTTTAAAGTAGGTTGTTTTATTTGATATAAATGTCTTTAGGAGTTAGAGCTGTAAAACTGATATTATTTAATCAGATTTACTGAGCATAGTTGTAAATTTTAGCAGAAAAATATAAAAACAAACAATGACTATTGGAATGTCCCTTTTATGATGTAAAATTGCCCTAATTATACTCTAATTCCAGATGAGCCGCCTGAGGAAAATAGAGGGCCCAGCAAGCAGATATTAGAGGGTATGTATTTGGTGTTTACATAAAGTATGTGTCTTCAGATATATTTTCCATCTACAGTTATACATGTTAATATGATGTTTTTGACCCCTGTCCTCTATTTTTATTGTAATGACAGGTTAATAGATTTAGTGGGTGCATATTCCTGTAATTCAGTGGGCGGGGAACAGGGGTAAATTACCCCACATGGGGTAAAACTGAAATTCCTGGGGGTAATGGATGCAGGGCTGGAGGTGCACGTGAACCGGGTGCGCCGCTGCACCCAGCGCCGCAGGGAGGCTCTAAGCCGGACGCCCGCTGAGATGTTATTACCAGCGGGCGCGCGGCTCCTTCCCTGCAGCGCCGCGTTAGCCAGAGACTGGAGCTCTCTTCTGAACTCCAACTTCTGGCTCTCCCCATGCGCACTATGGGAGAGACGTCATGACGTCTCTCCCATAGTTCCGAGGAGCAGCCAGGCGGACAGGACGGCGGCGGATGCAGGAGCGGGGATTAAGGTAAGTGTGTTTTTTTTTTTTGTACAAGCGGTACTACAGGGGCATAACTATGTGGGCTCTGCTACAGGGGCATAACTATGGGGGCTCTGCTACAGGGGCATAACTATGGGGGCACTGCTACAGGGGCATAACTATGGGGGCATTATATGGGGGCACTACTACAGGAGTTTCTTCCTTTCAAATCAAGGGGGTAACGTCGGCGTATCTTAATATATTTTGGGGTAAAAGGTAAAAAAGTTCCCAGACCCCTGCTGTAACTGGTCTATAGCTTCATTTGACATACTGTAGATTAATATATAGGCCTTTGTTGTAACCTAAAATTAAATGGATTTATTGAAAATTAGGCAAAACAAAGAAATGAGCAACACCGCATAGAGGGCCTGATTCAGACCCGGTCGCGAGCGCTGAGCGCTCGCAAGCGGGTCGATGGTGGCCCAGAGCGCATGCGCACGACGGAGCAGGCTCCGTCGTGCGCATGCGCGAGACCCAGATAGCGACGGCAAATCCGTCGCTTCGGGTCTCGTACCAAAGGGGGCGTGCTGTCGATGTTGAGTGACAGCACGCCCCCTTTGGTGGGCGGGCCGGGGCAGTGGCTGCCCAAACGGAGGCGTTCCCATGTGAACGCCTCCGTTTGGGGCTGGCCCCACTGACATCACGAGTGATGTCAGTGGGAGAGATTTCTCCTTCATCCACTAGGGGACACTGGAGTCTCAGTACAATGGGGTATAGAAGTGGGTTAACCGGGAGCTGGCACTTTAATAAATTTGAATAGTAGCTAGCTCCTCCCCCTCTATACCCCCCTACAGGTCAGTCTAAATTTTGTGCTCTGGGAGCTGGTTGCACTATGCAGAGCTCTCTGTTTTAATTAGATTCCTCGATCAGCATATGAGGACATGGACAGGCAGCTCCCTGCCCCTGCCTGTCTGCATCGTTGGAGCTGCCGGGAGACCCCACCGCAGCTGCTTGCGGTGTGCGCTGGGGTCTTCAGCTACAGAGACCACAGTCTCTGGGGCTTACCTAGACGCGCTGCATGCGGCGTACGCCGTAGTTCCCCACTAGCAGACCCTCCTCGGCAGCGGTAAGGTTAGTAACTCCTGGCACCCCGAATTGCAGGGCGGCCAGGAATACTATATCGCGGGCATCATTAATGCAGCCCGCTCAGCGCTGTAAATGGGCGCCATAGCGGGGGGGGGGGGCGGAGCCTAACACTGAGTTCTGCTCCTGCCTTTCCAGCATCCCCAGCATTTCCACGGCTGGCGGCCATTTTAAAGATAGTATGCTGCTTCAAGATGCTGAAAACAGCAGAGAGACTGTCCTGTCCCAGGCTGTGATTACACAGTGTGGTTAGGCTACTGAAGAGACATTAAAACTGTGTGTGCACAGCCATTAATAGCACATTTACATTGTGTTTACAGCATGCTGGTCATTGTATCAGTGCTGGTTGGGCTGGGTTAAAACAAAACCCTCTATGCCCTTATCTCTTCTTACTAACAGTCTCTATGTGTCTCACTGTCCCTTCACTCTGTACTGTGTGTGTGTGTGGCCAGTGATTGGGTACTGTAGCATGACTTAAAGCTGCACATAACATTTTCTCCTGCAAATTGTGTAGAGATTTGACACAGGGACAGTTGGCTACTTCCCTGCTGTGTGCAAACATGTGTTTCAGTGCTGATTGCAGCAATACATGCCAGGTGTTACAGGTTTAGCAGAGTCTCCTGTAATCACCTCAGCAACCTTGGGCTGATCAATTTATATCATGTCACAGCAGGAGTTTGTAGCCTAATGAGCTAATGCCCAGCCCTGTCTACAGAGCTGGAAGCTTCTCACAGAGAAGAAAGGTTGCCAAAACTCAGCAATGGGCTAGTGCACATGTTCTTAAGATTTGGAGTGGAATAAGATCTGAGATGGCTCAGTTGGTAGCCTTGTCCTCTATGGTGCTAGAGTTAGGGGTTCTAACCCCATTATGATCGAAGAGTCATAGGTTCTTATCCTATAACAGACAACGTCTGCCTTCTCTGAGCCAGATTGGGCGTGTTTTTAGCCAGATCTGTAGAACAACTCACAATACGTCTGCCCAGGTCCCTCCTTGTGGCATATTCCTCTAATGTCCCTGTTAGGGGTCTGATACCGAATCCCCTTATGTGGGATGATCCGGAAAACGGATGACATGCCTAATACAGAGGAGGGGGACAGGCAATAGAAGCCTGTGTTTCAGGGTGTAGAGAATATATGAGATGATCTCAGGGGTCAGGCCAGGTTAGTACTTGGAAACCGCCTGGAAATACCTGGTGCTATAGGCTTAAAAGCCTACGGCCACACCACTCTCAACACGTCCCATCTTGTGAATACACTTTCCTGAAGAGTGCAGGAAATTATGCGATGTCACGTCTTTTAAAGAGACTGTGCTCCCTGTACAGCTAGGAGCAGTTCTCGTCACTACCATATTTTAGTGTACCTAGGGAATAGCTCAGGGCACATCTGTCTGGCACCCAGACAACCTGAGTTCAAGGATCTAGGTACACTGTAACTTGACCCGCACTAGTCAGCTGTTGGGTCAACAGGGCTGTGGAAACTTGGGCTACGCAGCTTGACAAGGGCCTTAAAACTGGTGTTCCGGTGGAGGATCTGGTTCCTTTAACGGAACAGATTGCAGAGTCTGTTTACTTTTCTCAGGGAGAATTCAAAAGATATTTGGAATCTTTTCCTCTAGATCCTCGGCTTTGGTTATCTCAGCTGCAGAGTCCTGTGACTGAGACAATGGCAGGTGGATGAGGAATCTAAAAGAGCTGTGTAGGCTCTTCCATTCAGAGGGGAAGCTCTGTTTGCAACAAGTGGTTCTTTCAAGTCACAGGTGGTAAGTACACTTATCTCCCAGCTGCTGCTCCTTCTACTCGGACTATCATCCCAGAGGAGCTCCCACTATCTCACGTGGTTCCAGAGACAGTAGAGCCACTGAATCCTCTTCCAGGCAGTTAAGCCTCCGGCATGACATGCGGGACCCCAAGGTGTGGGCTCGCTTTCGCAGTTTCAAGCGTCAGCAGACAGACTGTTATACAAGAAGGGTCAAAACTTCTATTCCAGCTTGGTGGTAGTTCCCAAGCCAGATGGTTCAATGAGACCCATTCTGAACCTGTAACATTTCAGTCTTATTTGCGGAACTTCAGGTTCAAGATATAGTCCCTGCAGCCTGTCATTGCAGGTCTCGAAAGAGAGGCCGTGTTCGTACAGTAGTTAGTACTCTGCATTGTGTCCGCAGTAACCTCTGTGCGCATCCGAGTCACGGCACCATGCCTATCTCCACAATCCTATTTGCTTTCCTACACGCAGTCGGGATTCTCAATTTCACCCTTTGGTCTTTCATCAGCAAGACGCCAGTCTCGAGAGGATGGGGGGCAGTGACTCAGGGAAGACACTTTTAGGGCCGCTGGACTCGACCGGAGGCAGAACGGCCCATAAAGATTCTGTGTTGAAGACCGTGTTATATGCTCTTCAGATCGCACAGCCCTGTTGAAGGGCCATGCAATCAGAGTGCAACCCGATATCGCCAAGTCGGTGGCATACATAAACAGGCAAGGCGGCACCAAGAGATTGATCTGCCATGAGGGAGGTTAGCCGAATTCTGCTTTGGGCAGAGAATTTTACAATGGCGATTTCTGCGATTTTCATCCCAGGAGTAGGAAATTGGGAGGCAGAGTACCTCAGTCGGCAGGACATTCATCCGGAAGAATGGTCACTCAATCCATAAGTATTTCTCCAACTCGCTCTGCATTGGGGTCGACCTCAGGCCGACCTCATGGAGGCAAAATTGAACAACCAAGTGCCAGGTTACTGCTCCCGAATAAGGGACCCGCAGGCTGCCGCAGTGGATGCACTGACAACACCGCTCATCCCTCGAGTGCTTCAGAGAATCAAGCGAAAGGAAAAAAATAAATAAATAAAATGTCAGAGTGCTACTAGTAGCTCCAGATTGGCCCAGACGAGCGTGGTACTCCCACAGATGGAGTCTGTTGATAGACGAGCCGTGGCCGCTTCCTCTACAGGCAGATCCCCTTCTTCAGGGTCCGTTTATTTATCAGGACTCAAGGCGCTTTCGTTTGATGGCGTGGCTATTGAAAGGGCCATCCTCAGAAAGAAGAATATCCCGTCCAGTGTGATTCATACCGGGATTCGGGCTCGGAAGGAGGTTACGTCTAAACATTACTACAGTATATGGAAAATGTATGTAACTCGGTGTGAACGCCGCAGTTCATCTCCGTCAGAATTTAAGATGGCACGCCTCCTTTTTCTTCAGGCCTCTTGATCAGCGGGCCTTTGTCTTGGTTCCTTAAAGGTACAGGTGTCTGCGCTGTCCATTTTCTTTCAAAGAAAATTAGCCTTATTGCCGGATATCCAGACCTTTTTACTGGGAGTAGTCAGAATTCAGTCTTCTTTTGTGCCTCCTACGGTACCATGGGTCTTGGATTTGATCCTGGTTTTTCTCCAGTCTGATACCTTTGAGCCGTTACGGAGGGTACAGATAAGGCATTTAACCTGGAAGGTTGTTCTTCTTTTGGTGCTCACTTCAGCGAGGCGCGTGTCGGAGTTGGGGGCTCTATCCTGTTGTCCACTTTATCTAATTTTCCATGAGGATAGGGCGGAGTGGCGTACGCAGATGTCGTTTCTTCCTAAAGTTCTATCTGCTTTTCAGATAAACCAACCAATTGTGATCCCATTGTTCAAGGACGAGTATTCAACCTCTTTATCCTTAGATGTTGTTAGAGCACTCCGGATTTATGTCGACAGAACTGCTCCTCTCTGAGAGTCGGATGCACTTTTTGTTCGGTTTGATGCGGCGCGACCAGGTTGGCCGGATTCAAAACAAACCATTCAAGATGATTTTGTCTGACTATCAGACAGACTTTTATGGCAGCTACAAGCCAACCACCTTTTTCCGTTACGGTGCATTCAACGCGCTCGGTAGGTCCTTCTTGGACAGCTGCTCGTGGGGCCTCTTTAAACCATCTTTGTCGAGCGGCCTCTTGGTCAGGCAGGCTTACTTTTAAAAGTTTTATCGTATTGATACTTTTGCGGCCTCTTCAGAGTTTGGCCGTGCAGTTTTGCAGGGTTCTCAGCGCTCTTCCACCCAGGATGTGAGCTCTGGGACGTCCCCATTGTACTGAGACTCCAGTGTCCCCTAGTGGATGAAGGAGAAATCAGGATTTTGGTACTTACCGATAAATTCCTTTCTCCGATTCCACAGGGGACACTGGACACCCACCCTGCGCTGTTCTACCTGCATAAGTTATTGTTTTACTATTCAAATTTATTAAAGTGCCAGCTCCCGGTTAACCCACTTCTATACCCCATTGTACTGAGACTCCAGTGTCCCCTGTGGAATCGGAGAAAGGGATTTATCGGTAAGTACCAAAATCCTGATTTTGGTAGAGCCGAAACCTCTCTGGGGCTTGCGGCAACGAGACCCTACCACAAGGGTCTCGTCGCAAGACCATCGCGACCATCTTCCTGGCCGCTCGCTATAGCTGTGGGTGGTAACCCACAGCTATGCGAGCGGCCAGGAGGCCGTTCTAAAAAAAAAAAAAAAAAAAAAAGACCGGCCCTGATTCAGAGCGTCCGGCTCTGAATCAGGGCCGGAGTTTTGTTAACTTCTCATGCAATTTATATTCGACCTTTATTTGAACTAGTCATTGTTAACTGTTAACCACTGAGTTTGGTCATTACCTACAAGTGTCCAGCAGAGGGCAGCACAAGCATGCAATGCATAGTTTTAATTTGGACTTCACAAAAAGTCACCAAGAGCGCATGCTATCTGCTGTGAAAATATCTTACAAAACCAAATGGTCAGATCAACCTATTCAATGTGAAGGCAGCTTTTGAATTAATCTTATATTACAAAATATGAAATAATGGCTTCTCCAGTTCAGAACTTCTAGTGTAAGACATTGACTGTATTTTATTTAAAAATGCATGAATGAATTTTAAAGAGATGAACCTGAATATTGACCCTAGTCGTGTGAATTGTTTAATCTGGTTTGTGAGCATGTGAGGTCTAAGGTCAGCAAATCTCTTTGAAAGTGAAGTTTAGGCATTGAACGGTGATTCCCAAACTTTTTCAGGCTGCCGTCCCCTTGCTTCCATAAATGTATTCCGGAGCTCCCCTCCCATTGAAATAATTACTAATTACAAAATATTTGATTAACGTTTTTATTCCGTTAATAACTTCAAGCTATCAATTAAAAATTTGTATTTCATATTTAACACAAAAAGCAATAGTGACAGATGGGTATTTACTGCCCTACTGCCAACTCTTGCAGACATAATTTACATTTTATTTGGACTTCTTTGTACAGGCACACACGACTGCTATTCTTACCATCTGCTCTTTGGGTACCTGCTGGGAATTGCAGTTCCATAAGAGCTGAAAGTCACAATAACACTTTACCAGCTGAGTGGGATCAGGCGGCCTGTAGTGTGGAGGAAAAGGGTATCCGAGGTGAGACCGGTGCCACGTGCACTGCCTTATCCTTATCCCTGCCGTGCCCACAGAAGATCCCTTGCCGCATCCAGCACCCCCAGGGTAGCGGCACCACCCACTTTGGAAATCACTGGTCTACAGTTTGCTGTACATGGGTTTAGACACAATTTCTTTACAATGTATTCCATGTTTATGACATTTAAACTACATACTGTGTATCTGAAACAATTGTCATTGAACTGATTAATCTAAGAAGTAATGTTCTATCTCAGCGCTCTACCTATATTTTATGGCTCCCTACAAAGTAACTTCTTTCAGTCAGTGTTTCGTCATGCAGTAATTATTTTATTTAAATTAGGATGTTACATACGGTTTAAAATGTTACTTTTGTAGTAATTACAGGTATACAATATTAGAATGCGTGCTCCCTGTTACCGGCCGGCTTTGATTGTTAAATTAAAGAACCACATAACATAACAGGACAAATGTCTTGTAATATAAAATATATAACAGAGGGAGGGAGTGTGTGTTTGGGTATGTGTAAATGACGAGGACCGTTGTGAGACGTAGTGAGGGATTGGGGGAGATGGGGATGAATGAAGAAATGTCCTTCTATTGGTAGGAATGTATATACGTTGATTAGTTGGTCCGGTCTCTTGTGTTAAGTGACTGTTCAAAAGTATTTGTCCTGTTATCACTTCGGTGGTGAATTGTGGTTTGCTTCGTAATAGGGAGCTCCTTGTTGATGATACTCAAAGGTTCCTTAGCTACTCAGCGGTGCTGTAGATATTGTTTTGTTAGGCTGCCTGGACCCGTCGGTACGTACCCTTCCTCGCCAGGCGGGATGTTGATCTCTCTGTACCGGGGTCTATAGCGGCTCCTCCTGGTGATCTTCTTAGCAGTCTCTTCCTGCACTGCCTCAGTATGCTCGATTCATGGGCAGTGTCTCGAGTCTGCGGCGGCTCCCAGCTGGTCCTGCATTCGCTGCTTCCCTCAGCTCCCAGATCCTGCTCCGCCTTCGTGCACTTTTGTCTTCCATGTGTCTCAGTTCCCAAATAATCTCTCTGGGAACCCTGGTGCTGGTTTTATGTGTGTGACGTGTACCAACACGTTTCGGCTTTGTTAAACCTTTTTCAAGGAGCAGGATCTGGGATCTGAGGGAAGCAGCGAATGCAGCACCAGCCGGGAGCCGCCGCAGACTCGAGACACTGCCCATGAATCGAGCATACCGAGGCAGTGCAGGATGAGACTGCTAAGAAGATCACCAACGCAGCGTCAGCGAGGAGCCGCTATAGACCCCGGTACAAAGAGACCAACATCCCGCCTGGCGGGGAAGGGTAAGTATCGACAGGTCAAGGCAGCCTGACAAACAGGGGTGTATCTAGGGGTCCAAGCGCCCCTGGCAAAGAAAGGGACTGCTGCCCCCCTTCCCCCACAGACCCATATTTTCAGAAAAACAAAAGACAAAATAGAGATTAGTGCCAGCAAACATGGTGAGTGGCATCCTGGTCTAGGGGTAGATACAACCCTGGATGACACACACTGAAGGTGACACACACACACAGAAGGTGACACACTCACATCGGAGGTGCCACAGAGAAGGTGACACACACAGGAGCTCACACACACAGGAGGTGACATACACATATAGGTGACACAAACAGGAGGTGACACAAACACACATAGGAGGTGACATACGCATATAGGTGACACAAACAGGAGGTGACATACGCATATAGGTGACACAAACAGGAGGTGACACACAGAGGTGACACAAACACACACATAGGAGGTGACATACGCATATAGGTGACACAAACAGGAGGTGACACACACAGGTGACACAAACACACATAGGAGGTGACATACGCATATAGGTGACACACAGGCGACACAAACACACATAGGAGGTGACATACACATATAGGTGACACACAGAGGTGACACAAACACATAGGAGGTGACATACAAAGGACATGACTCACACACACACAGAAGGTGACACACACACACATAGGAGCTGAGACACAAATAGGAGGTGAGACACACACACACATAGGAGGTGAGACACAGGAGATGATACACAGAGAAGGTGATACACACACATAGGAGGTGATACACATAGGAGGTGACACACTTACGCAGAACGTGAGACGCACAGGAGGGGAAACTGGCATCAAAGGGTGTGGAGGGAGCACAGGGATCGCTCAGTGTCAGCAGTCGCCGTGCAGTGATGAAAGAGGATGGTGTACAGGTTACAGAGACCCGAGAGCTCCCCAGACACCAAGGTTGGGGAAGTCACATGGATAAAGTATTTTATGAAGATGAGGGCGCAGCAATCTCCATACCGCTGCCGGCACAGTCTCCATACCGCCGCCAGCCCAGAGCACTGCTGCAGCCAATCCACCACTTCCTCACCACACACGTGGCTTTGACCGCTGCGCTGCACCCTGGGACATGTAGTCTTCTTACTTTAGGGTGCCGCACTGCACGTTAGGGTGACATTAAAGTGTTATGGTGGGATGGAGTGTAGTGATTCTATCCCAGGCAGAGGGTGGCACTGTCAGGTGGCGCCCCCCCCCCCCCTCCAGCAGGCGCCCCTGGCAAGTGCCATCCTGGCCAATAGCTAGATACGCCCCTGCTGACAAAACAATATCTGCAGCACCGCTGAGTAGCTAAGGAACCTTTGAGTATCATCAACAGGGAGCTCCCAATTACGAAGCAAACCACAATTCACCACCAAAGTGCTAACAGGACAAATACTTTTGAACAGTCATTTAACACACGAAACCGGACCAACTAATCAACGTATATACATTCCTACCACTAGAAGGACATGTCTTCATTCATCCGCATCTCCCCCAATCCCTCACTACGTCTCACAACTGTCCTCGTCATTTACACATACCCAAATACTAAATATATAACGGAGGGAGGGAGTGTGTATTACAAGAAATTTGTCCTGTTATGTTATGTGGTTCTTTAATTTAACAATCAAAGCCGGCCGTAACAGGGAGCACACATTCTAATACTGTAATTACTACAAAAAGTAACATTTTAAACCATATGTTACATCCTATTTTAAATAAAATAATTACTGCATAACGAAACACTGACTGAAAGAAGTTACTTTGTAGGGAGCCATTAAATATAGGTAGAGCGCTGCGATACAACATTACTTCTTAGATTACTCTATTTTGAGGGTGGTTACCTCTTGTACCTACAGCTGCTCCCATCATAAGAGTGGTAAGCCCTTTTGAGTGCTAAAACACACCAAAATATTCAACCTATTGAACTGATTAAAACTATTTCCAATGTCTTTAACATTAGCGTCACATTAAATATTAATGTTGAAGTACTTAATCCCAAGGGCCGTATTCAATTAGCAGCAATATTATCGCACACGCGATAATATCGACGTTTTTTTCGGCGATATCACATCGGCGATAATTTATCGCTGATTTTTCAGGTAAAAATGGAGAAAACTTTTCTCCATTTTAAAAAGGGGAAAATTTGCAAAATCCCTATTTTTGTGTAAAAATGTGGGGATTTCTTACAGAACCCTTTGGTCAACCCCCTTAGTGATACTTTAGCAGGAAAATTTTTTTTGTAAATTTGCGTACTTTGGCGAAAAACGACCGTTGAAATTTCTGTCAAAATTTATTCATAAAAAATGCTTTTAATGTATTGGGGCTGGTATTTTGGAGGGACATAAAGATGCGCCAAGTGTTTTAAACATCGCACGTGGCTGGCGCAGGCTTTTTTTCCCACCGAAATACCAGACCCAATACGTTAAACGCATTTTTCACGGGAAAAAAAAATTTAGATTGAAATTTCAGTGTCCATTTTTGGCCAAAGTACGCAACTTACGAATTATTTTTTTGCTAAAGTATCATTATTGGGGCTGTCCAAAGGGTTCTGGAAGAAATCCCCCACATTTTTACACAAAAATCGAGATTTTGCTATTTTTTTCACCTGCCCTAGGCTGGAGAAAAGTTTTCTCCAGTTCTTAGGCGAAAACCGTCCATTTTTCGCCGTCGTGGCCTATATATCGGCCGATCAAATGGGCCAATTCGCAAACGACAGCGAAAACAGGCGATTTTGCCTCTAATTGAATACGGCCCTTAGTATCCAAGATAATTTTTGTTCATCCCAAGTGATAAAAACTTTAATTGCGCTGCATGCATGGATGCCAGGTATAACAGAGCCTTACGCCTCCTCTCTGAGCAGCTTTATGTAACTCCCAGGAGACAGACTAGCACAGAGGACCTCTTATCTGAAACCAGAAAGGGAAAAGTAGTTAATAATTGCTTATGGTAATAGGTTTTCTTAGTTACTGTATATCGCATTGATAAATATTTCATCAGGATTGAAAAGAGAGCAGAGTATTTTGGGGATTATTATGTATGTGACATGGTGCCCCATATTATGGATGAATCCTTATTTTGAAAACTACCAAGTATTCAAAATAATGATTCCATCCCCCATTTATTTATTATTATATTTTTTTAATCAATTGGGTTTCAGTCAACGTCTTAAGGGGGGTATCCACTAAGCGATTTAAACAAGCGATTGCACGATAACAATGTCGTTATCATGCAATCGCTTGTAAATCGCGCCTGCATTGGGCATGTTTTGGACGGAAGCAACCCGCGATGCGCGTGCCCCCGGGTCTTTTCCGACATCGCCCGTACATGCAGGTCAACCTGACAATCTCGTCAGGTTCTGCATGTGCGGGGATGAGGGATGTGCCGGGACTGAACGAGTGAACGTTCAGTCCAAGCACATCACTAGCTATACAAACGACAGCACGATTGCAATGTCGCAATTGTGCTCTCATTTGTATATCGCTTAGTGGATACCCCCCCCATTATTATCCTGATATCACAAAACATTCTAGACAACACTGCAACATCCATTTGGATTTCCTGATTCCAGAAGTTCTGAGGTCTAATTTTTCTGTAACTTTCTTTCATCTGATATAGGGTATAAGTATGTCATTACTCTGTGTTGTTTTGTTTAGGTGTCTTTTTGCACATTGTTGCTGACGCACTGGGAAGTGTTGGGGTGATCATCTCTACAATCCTGATGCAGCAGTATGGCTGGATGATCGCAGATCCTATTTGTTCTATGCTCATTGCTTTGCTCATCTTCGTCAGGTGAGTGGAAGTAAACACTGACTTTAGATACCAATTAAGAGCCTGTTTAGTAATCAATAATATGTTAAATAGAATATATATCCTTTAATATTCTTTGAGGATTTTTTTTGTTAAGCTTTTACTTCCCCAATTTTAAAAATCTGCAAATATCAGATTTTATGGCTGTTTAAGAGACTAGGAGGGGTATTCAATATGAAAGGTTAACTTCCCTGGCGAAGATATCGTTTCATATCGGAGGTTTTTTTCTGCGTTAAGTCTGGTGCGCGCTCCCGCTTATCCCCGTATTCAATATAAAATTAACGAAAACGGGAAACTCCGAAGTTGAATTTGCATAAAGTTACGAATTTTTCCTTAAAATAATTGTAAGACCCCCCTAAAGTTGTAAAAACATGGGGGATCACTATGGGTACCCCCGTTTTAGCCTTTAATTGAAAGTCGGGGATTTAAATAGGCGCAGCAGGTGCTTTTTTCCCAACATTGAAGAAGTGATGCAGAAGAGCACTTAGGTTTTTTCGTTTTTTTAAGTGGTCCCATCAAATTTGGGGTACATGAAAATGGGTACTAGCATATTTTGGTGTCCCTAAAGTAAGTTTTTAAAAATTCTGCATTTGTGCACCTGCCGCTATAATTCTATTCTTCAAAACACCTGCCGTATACTTGCAGAATAGCCCTGAACCTATTTCCCTATTGTTTTAACAATTTTTTCCCTTTTTTTTTTTTTGCACCCCAATTTTTAAATTAAGTTTTTGGGGTGTCCCTATTTTTTTTTTTACACAGTTCTTTTTTAAATGTCAATCTCAGGGGTGCAGGCTATTTTTTTTTAAGCCTGCGCCCCTAAACCCCAATTCTGCACTTTTTTTCGACACCTATTCAATGGTGAAAAGTTATCACAGTTTTTTATCAAAGACTTTTCAAAACTGCGATAATTCTTTGATATTGAATACAGTGTAAAACTAAAACAAGTTATATTAACGCAAAAACGATAAAAAGTGCGATATTAACGCAAAAAACACCCATATTGAATACCCTTGTAGGAGGTAGATTTACTAAAGCTTCGAAAAATTAAGTGGTGATATCCATAGCAACCAATCGAAAATGATAGATGGAAGCTGATTGGTTGCTAAGGTCAACACCACCACTTTCATTTTTAGAAGCTTTACTAAATCTACCCCTGAAAGGGCTGTCCACCTGCAACTCATTGCAGATACTTGTTTTCTGAGTTCCTCAGCATCTCCGTGTACATGGCTGCCAGCAGTGGCGTAACTAGGGCAGGGCGAGCGAGGCACGTACCCTGGGCGCTGTGGGACCGGCGGCGTGGGGGGCTGTCGCTGGCCATGGTACCGGCTTGTCCTAGTTAGCCAGTGTAGTGCCGACCGCAGTGAGTGCGGTCAGCACTACACATTTACACAGGATCGGAGCTAGGCTTCCCAGCGCCGGTCCTGTGCTGCACAGCCGAGCCCCTTCTCTCCCCCTGAGTGCTTGCCCAATAGCGCCAGGAGGAGGGTGGCAGGCGGGCTCATGCTGTGCATTATAACACATCGCCGCCACGCCGGAGGCGATGTGTGTGTTAATCAGCAGCCAATGAGAGTCAGACAGACTGTCGTTGGCGGCTGCTGCTGCTGCACACACATTGCCGCCAGCGCTGGCAGCGATGTGTGTGTGTTAAACAGCAGCCAATGAGAGTCAGACTCTCATTGACTGCTGCAGCGCCCACTGCAAGAGCCGGCTCCTGCAGTGGGTAATGGGAGAGACGTCATGACGTCTCTCCCATAATGCAGAGCGCGCCAACCCGGGAGGACTGACGTGCGGACGGCGGCGGGGCTGGAGCGTGGTTTCAGGTAAGTATTTTTTTTCTATTATTGTTTTATTTTCAGTGTGTATTTGTCAGGAAGGGGGGGTGGTTTCTATACTGGGGGCACTAATGGAGGGGACCTATACTGGGGGCATTAATGGAGGGGACCTATGCTGGGGAACTTATACTGGGGGCACTAATGGAGGGTACCTATACTGTTGGCACTAATGGAGGGGACTTATACTGGGGCCACTAATGGAGGGGACTACTACTGGGGACACTCCCATCGGGGACCACTACCGGGGGCACTGCATAGGGGGACCACTACTGGGGCACTGCATAGAGGGGTCTAGTACTGGGGGCACTATATAAGGTGCTTACTACTGGAGGCACAAGGGACTCTGCACTGGGGCACTGGATAGGGAGGACCACTACAGGGGGCACTGGATAGGGAGGACCACTACAGGGGGCACTGCATAGAGGGGTCTAGTACTGGGGGCACTATATAAGGTGCTTACTACTGGAGGCACAAGGGACACTCTGCACTGGGGCACTGGATAGGGAGGACCACTACAGGGGGCACTGGATAGGGAGGACCACTACAGGGGGCACTGCATAGAGGAGTCTACTACTGGGGGCACTATATAAGGTGCTTACTACTGGAGGCACAAGGGACTCTGCACTGGGGCACTGGATAGGGAGGACCACTACAGGGGGCACTGGATAGGGAGGACCACTACATGGGGCACTGCATAAGGAGGATTACTACTGGGGGTACTGTATAAGGGGCACTACTAGGGGCCTGCATAAGAGGGACCACTACTGGGGGCACTGCATTGGGGGGACTGTATAAGGGGCACTACTGGGGTTAAGGTGCATATGGAATGGAAAGGAATGTTCAGAGTGACGAGAAAGGGGTATGTGTGTCATGTTGACACGCCCCATTTTTAAGTGGCCACACCCCTTTTGATCACGCCCATTTTTCACCGTGAGCGCACATGGGGTGGAGGGCTCCATTTTTACATTAGCCCTGGGCTCCAAATACCCTAGTTACGCCACTGGCTGCCAGCCCCGATACGTAACGCTTTGCACAGTAATATGTGGCTATGGAAGTAAAGAGAACTTGTGTTAGATAAAGGTAAACTCAAGTTGTGTCCTTTACCATTCAGTCAGATGCTAACTTAGACAACTATTCAAATTGCTCCCAGGCTATATAGTCTACCACCATAGCTCTATTCCCCTTCATTGTGGGGATACATATTAAAGATCCAGCAAAGAAACCAAGTGGAACAAAAGACTACATATAACATGCAGCATATTCCTAATTGTAGGTGCATCTTTTTCCTCCCATGTTTGTTAGGGGTAGCGCCTGTTTTTTTTAGTAAAAATAGCAAGTCAAGTAAGGCATGGGTAGGAAATGATGGAAAGAGTCCAAAGTTAAGGACCATTTACAAATCTCTTGTAGAATACTTCAGTCATAGCAGCTTACAGCTAAACCGTTACCTTTTGAAAGCTATATACTGCGTGATCTGGCGGCCAGATCTCAGGCACATTGGGCCAAATGTAATAGGGTGAGAGTTTAGAAAAGTGAGAGTTTCTGACACTTTTTAAACTTTGCCAATGTAATAGAGTCCAAAAACAAAGTAACAGAGCGAACTTGCATGTTTTTTTTAGACTTAAAAAACTCTCAAGATTTAAAATC
The DNA here is from genome assembly GCA_031769625.1 of Taudactylus pleione. NCBI lineage: Eukaryota > Metazoa > Chordata > Amphibia > Anura > Myobatrachidae > Taudactylus > Taudactylus pleione. Next base: position 997,233 of record JAUIMM010000545.1, read on the forward strand.
TCATTCAGATGTTTTCCCATTTTGAAGATAAAACTCAACCAATGTGAGAGTTTACTGCTAAACACTCACATTTTCTAAACTCTCACCCTATTACATTTGGCCCATTATGTCCAAATCCAAGTGGGCTATATTAGCACTTCACATGTTCTGATACGGTCATCATCCAAACGTCTTTACCTTAAATGGCTTATCAGGTCATCCAAATTGCAGCACGTATGGGCACCTACTGGAAGTTTGGACCATTTCATAACTATAGCCCTACTGCAATCAATTTGATCCAATACAAAAAGAAACTGTTCTAAGGACTGTTTCAATACAGGCAAGTTCATAGTCTTCAACTCACCAGAAAGACAAGTCCCATGTACATAGACTGCAATCCTGTCATCTAGAAGGTCTTTTTGGAGGCACCAATGGTTCAGCGTTATTTTTAGTCTCTCTCATTGCTGCTTGCTTGTTACAAAGGTGTTCATCTGCTGTGTGTCTGAAACAAGCTCACCTTAGTAACATGGAACAGAGCAACTCTAGGCTGCTGGTACCTTCACCTGGTGAATGCCACACAATACTAAATTTAAAGTTTTAGGTTCTTTACTTGCAAGGAGCTAGTTGACCAATCAGGAATAAAGAGGTGATTGATCTTAACCATATTTCTACTTCAGGGTCCATAGGGGGTCCACAGGGTTGACCTTGGGGTATAGGTTGGGAACCAAATCCGGGCACCACGCAGTTAAAGCTTTTAGCTCCCTGGATGCACTTGGGTCCACTCTCCCTATAACCCCACCCCCAGCCAGAGGCACCTCAGTTTAAGTTGTGCCCGGCCGGAGTCGGGTCACCGTTTAGTGCAGTGGGGAGCTGATTAACAGCCCCTAAGCTTTATTTTTTCTAAGTACAGAGTTTTTTTACTTTGGACTTTCAGAGCGGCAGCGTCGGACTGTCCATAGGATGTCTAAGCTGCCGCTCCGTCACCCCGCCGGCGCTGAGACGCCAGTACAGATCTGAGGATCTCAGCGGGACCCCAGAGTCTGTACTAGCCGGACTCTGCGGGCGCCCAGGACTGCTGCCGGATCTACGGGGAGCAGGTAAGGTCGCGGATCACTGCTTGCGGTGATCCGCGCATTTAATATGCAGTCCTGTGCCTCCGGTCTCCGGGAACAGACCGGAGGCGCCGGCAGTGGCGGTGGGCCCCCCATACCCCGTGTGTCCACTAGACCACCAGGGACTTACTGATCGGAGCTGGGAGCCGGCGTCCCGGGAGGTTAATAGCCGGCCAGGGGAGGAAGCTTTCCCTGTTACAGCGGCTCCTCCCCTCAGCTCAGCGCGCCTTTCAGTATGTATAGTCTGGCGTCGCTGAGCTGCTTCCTCCGCGGGCCACGCTTCTTCTGAGGTCTCCAGCGGCCATTTTCTTGTGGTGCAGCAGCAGAGCTCCGGAGATGGCAGTGAGTCCAGTCCCCCTGCGTACCTCACCATCAGGTCAGTGTACACAGCGCTGTTGCCTTCCCAGACACTGAATCTGGGTAGGTTGAATGCAGTGTAATGGTGCAGTATATTATATGACATGTTTATGTATATATCTGCATGGTATGTGACTTATGCTAGTGCTGACTGTCTGTATTTAATTCTCTCACCTGTCAGTGTATATCTATCCCTTTTCCTTATCTGCCCTAATACAGCTGTACTTAGGGTGGTTCTGAGACCTCACATTTATATACTCGTTGATATTTGTGAGGTTTGTCACATACTGTTGCGTGCTGCACGTTGCCACATTTTCGTTGGAACTGTGTGTTGCATACGCTGAAAATGGGTCCCTGCGGCTAATTTTAGCATCAGTCAGGACCAGTATAGCACTGCTTGATATTTCCGCCAAGATTGGTCAGATATGTTTGACCAGGAGATAGAGCGTTATACTGCACCCATTTTTGCTATCCTGCAAGTCATGTGCTGCAGGTGTTGGTGCGGAGGATTTGTTTCATAAAGGGTTCTGTGTGTGGCGTCATCTGGTGCCGGCCCCTTTCACGACCCCCTTGGTAGGTTTGTTTTCTCGGGATCCTCTCAATTGCGGATCGCCGGGTGGGCCCCATTGTTTTACCTCACCTGGGGGTTACTTCACCATAATGCCCTTTTCATCTCAGGGTATCTCGCAGTTTCTTGCACTCTTCCCCTGTGACACAGACTACTGCTCCCTGCAGGGGGTTTTCGCAGTATATGAAATCCCCCTGGTGCCACCATAGTCTGTCATTCCCCTTGCAGGGATTCCCACGGCCACCCTTGGTGGATGTCGTTTTCTACGAAACGCAAATTGGCGTGGTTGACGCCCTGTGGTTACTTCCCAGTTGGCTCTGTGTGAACTGGATACTGTTTTGGGCTCTTACACGGGGGGAAGCCTATTTCAAGTATTATTATCCCTGCTTTGGGCTGGTGGCAGGTCCATTCTGGTTAGAGTGAATGTTGACCTGCACCTGTATCATACACCCTCAGTATTGCGTGCCTTCTGGTTCCCTGTTGCTGACTAGCGGGGGGATCGCATGGCGGGACTCTGGCTGTTGTCAGTTATGAGGTATTACAACAGTGTTTGGCCTCCTGTCCCAAATTCCCTGAGGGTCATCACGAGCCCCTCATGGGGTGGATGGGCGTGTTACTCGTCAGATTACAGACGTTACTATGCATCCCATTCCTGCGTGGTCGGATTCTTCTGATCCGTAGGTGGTAACTCTGCCTGAAATCAGTATACTCGCTTTCAGGGGTTGTTACCCATCCTACCATGGCTATAGCATGGTTGGTTAATACTATTGCATACTGAGCTGATGCATTTGTAATGTTTTTTCCCCACCAACACGTCGGGGGTTCAAATGTATTTGGTCGCTCATGTAATATATGCAGTTGTCATAGGTGGACATGCCTATATTGGATACCAGTCTCCTAACTTTCAGAGTTCCGGCTGCGACGGTATCCTCCGTAATACCCTATGGCTGCGCTCTGGGAATGCAGAGGTGCAGATACCATCTATAGGGTAGATCTTGTTGGGTCCTGACCTTGACAGTGGCAGTACAAATTTCCCGCCTTCAGCTATGCCCACTACAGGGCCTCAGACTAAGTCTATTAAGTCTTTTTGTCCTCTGGGTCAGCCTAAAGGTCTGTTTCTTCAACCGAGCAGGCCTGGACTGCCAGCCGATCCTGCTTCTGAACCTACGGATATATCGTCAGCATGACGAGACAGGCCTACCACTGGGAGATGGCGATTTTCTCAGTTCGCCCGGTGTCTAGTTGCCGCGGCTACGTGGGTAGGAGGGTACGCCCTCTCTTTGCTCAGGCGGCCTATTTCCATGTGATGGTACGCAGGCCCTTATTCGGACCCGAACAGGGCCTTACGAATCCAGAAAGCTATACAGTTGTTGGGGTAAGCGGAGCTAATTGGGCCATCCCCACTTTCTCAGCGAGGGACTGGTTGTTCTGCTTTCTTTCTGGTGCGGTGGCTGAATGGTCCTCTTTGGCCTATTCTCTGTCTCAATTCCCTGAATCAGTTCCTAAAGCTACCTGGGCTCAGGAGGCAATCCCTATGCTCCATCATACTATGTTTGGAACCTGGGGACTTTATGGTATCACTGGATATACAGGACGCGTGCCTACGGGCACTTACAGAGACCTTGCCTCAGCATGGACTGAGGTTTGCTGTATCACAGCACTTACGGTTTTCGGGCTCTGCCTGTTGGGACTGTTCTCAGCCCCACAGGGGTTTACCAGCGTTTTGGATTTTCTGACAGTTCTTCTGTTCAGTATATCCCAATGCTCCTGTACCTGGATGGCCTCCTGCTCTTAGCAGGATCACCGGGGTACTTTACAGCCGGGTCAGGTTGACTGTGGCTTCTTCAGGGTGCAGAAGTTTAATCAATGGGGAAAAAGTCCTCCCTGCATCCCTCTCTGGGTATTCTTCACATAGGAGCCCTGCTGGATTCTCAGAATCTGAGAATTCTTCTGGCGTAAGACGGCATCTCCACTCTTCCATTAGGAGTACATGGATGTCTGCGCAGTCGACATATGTCTTTGCACTCTGGGATGCATGGTCCAGTATTCAGTGTCTGCCTTTGGAAGGGTGGAATGGGCTTAGTTCCATTCCAGGCCTTTCCATAATTGGCTTATCTCCAGATGGAACAAGTTTTTTTCTGTCTGATCACTGTTCAAATGATGCTGCTCTCCCCGGAGGCAAGTCTGTCCCTTTTCGGGTGACTATGACCATCTCGTCCAGGGTATTCTTTGCTAAGGACAGTGTCTGGTTCGCATCCATTTCAGTGCAGTTGGATGTCTGTCGATTCCACCCTGTCAATTAACTTGTTGGAACTTTAGCCTGTCTTGGGCCTTCACTCTGGCATAGCCCTTGTTTCCCGGTGAACCTGAAAAAGTTCAGTCCGACAGGGTCAGAACAGTGGCTTCCTTTTTAGCAATACTGTTCGTTGGGTGGCAATGTCAGGTATGTCATACATTCGGACATTGTCTGAGGGTCTCCTCCCGACCATCTCGACAGTGTTCATTTCAGGTGCTCTCCATTGGGAAGCGGGAGTCCTCAGTCGTTACGACGTGCATCCCGGGGACTAGTCTCTTCCCCAAGAGAGGTTTCATCTCCTGGTGAGCAGGGGGGGGGGGGGGGCCCTCCTGAGGTGACACTCATGGCCTTCTGACTCTTACCACACTATGGTGTTACAGTCCAACTCTGGGGATTCTGAAGCAACCTTCAGTGACTCTTTGTCGGTGAAGGGGTTCTTCCAATTTACGTACCTGTGTTCTCCAGTCTCCATTCTTCCTCGAGGGAAGTGTTTCAATCGAGACAGAGATGCTTTCCTGCTGGTGGCTCCTGATTGCCCCAGATGTCAGGGGTACTTTGTTTTTCGGAGTCTCTCCATCGATACTCCATTCCTGATGCTTCACTACCCAGACCTGTTGTCTCAGGGTCCTGGGGTTTGCCTTGGACCTGGGTCGTTTGTCTTTGACTACGTCCCTACAGTGGTCTTACGGCTTCCATGGCTTTGTCATCGTTGGAATGATTAGAGCACATGGATCAGCTTTTGCTGGGACCTACCACAAACTGTGGCAGCCATAATTCTTATGGTATTATACCTATCGATACGATCCTCTGGTGTCCAGGATTTCCAGATATTCTGGCATTCCTTCCGGCTGGCTTGGGTTTCACCCTCGGCCTGGCCTTCCTGACAGTGCAGATCTCTACACTGTCAGTATGATTAGGTTATGGAATTGCTCCGCTCTGATATCCAGTTCATCCTTTGGAGTGTTTTCTGGATTATGCCTCCATTTGTCCTCCCTAGGGACTCCTTGGGAGTTAGGAGTGGTTCTTCGTTAACTCCGGGGAAAGTTAATGGAACCGCTGGTTGTGATAGCCATTACATGGTCTATTGCTTTGGCTTTCTCTCTTTCTATCAGGGAGTTTATATCAACCAGGTGAGTGTCGGAATTGGGAGCGTTCTCATGTGGCTCCCTCTTCTGGAGGGCATCTTGTCAGGGTGTGAGTTGCTCTCACCCTGTGTTTCTTCTTAGTGATTTTCAGGTTCCATATTATTCTGGAACTTATGGTGCGGCCATTCAGTCCCCAGTCCTCTCGACTGGTGTGGCCTCATTGACTGTGGTCCGGCCTCTGTGGATTTATGTGATCCATTCAAGTTCCTAACGGAAATCGGACTCCTTATTGGTGGTCTGAGATTTCTGGTTTTAACAGGAAAGGATGGCCGGCCTATGGCCATATGTTGGCTGGACGGCCTCGTATGTCTTCTTCAGGGGCCTACCCATGGGTAGGCCTTTCTGTTGTTGCTGCTTGTTTTTTCTCGGGCCATGTAACCCTCGTGGGTGGCTCGCTGTGGCGCCTTGGCTGTTTTGCCTTGCTAGGTGGCCACGGGGTCTTCTGTCCACACCTTTTTAAGGTTCTAGGCATTGTTTTCCTTTGCCTCTCAGGATGCTTCCTTTTTGGCGGCGGATTCTCCTCTCAGCACAGGAGCGTCCCCTCCCTTGGTTGAACTGCTTTGGGACATCCCCAAGGTCAACCCTGTGGACCCCCTATGGACCCTGAAGTAGAAAACAAGAGATATGGTAAGAACTTACCTTTGTTATCTCTGTTTCTACGAAGTCCATAGGGTCCACAGGGCGCCCGCCCTGACGCACCTGGCTTCAAATGGGCTGTGTGACTGGTCACCGGTTTTCCGTCTCCCATTTCTGTGAGTATGGTTATCGAGTGTTCCAGTTTTCTCTCTTTTTTTTTTTTCTCCTCCTCCGGCCTTTGGCTACTTACAAACTGAGGTGCCTCTGGCTGGGGGTGGGGTTATAGGGAGAGTGGACCCAAGTGCATCCTGGGAGCTAAAAGCTTTAACTGCGTGGTGCCCGGATTTGGTTCCCAACCTATACCCCAAGGTCAACCCTGTGGACCCTATGGACTTCGTAGAAACAGAGATAACAAAGGTAAGTTCTTACCATATCTCTTGTTATCTTGTTGAGCATATAAAGTAGGGTTGTTTTTTTTTTTTTTTTAAATAAAAAATAGAACTCCCAGAAGACCTAACAAGTCATCAGATTTCCAACATTTTTTTCCCCTAATTTTAAGATTGGTAATCCCTCTGCGTGTCACATAATGGCTATAGTATCTGCGTGAGGGCAGGTTTAAAGACAATTCCTCAGAACAGCTGTGTGGAGAGCAGAAAAGGGAAATTGAGTCGAAAATGAGGAAGTAGAACTCAACCTAAAAATATCCTAAAGGTTGTCTTCACCTAGCAAGGTCTTGCCCTCCGTAATTAACCTCTTCACTGCAACATAACCTCACTCATTAGTTAATAATTATCAAGCCCCGGTGTTAACAATGTAAATGACACTTATTTGTCATTTTCTGTGTTTCTTTTTCTTGCAGTTTTATTTAAGCCTGGACTCTGCTGTATCCCCAGTGTAAATACACGTTCAGCAGTTTCTCTAAGTACATGCTTTGTGGTGATTCTGTGGTTACCACATCTCTAGTAGCAATACCACTTTGACTTTACCGCACATCTAGAGACTTTGTTTTTGTATTTGATTTGAATGTTCTCCCTGCTGTAGTTTACATTAGATTACATCCATCAAATGAAGCTAATGCGTTTTGTTTTATGTGTACTTACTTGCCAGCGGCATCGCCCACCCACCAAACTGTAACTGCTCACAACCTTATGTTGTGACACACATTGTATTATTGTAGTTCCAGCTGCCAGTGACACTTGTATATAGAATTGTTTACTGACCGCAAATTAAAGCTACAGGTGCCAGCTATTACCAAACTCCACTCCAAGCAGAACATGAGACTTGTCAGTGTGTTTAAGGTCACAATGTCTGTATGCTGAGACTTACATTTGTCTGAGTGAGGAGTTATAGATCTCTAATGGTAGGAAATAATTCTGCAGGAGAAGAGAGAGTGCACATGAAGTAAAACTGGAGGGGGTAACAGGTTTTGGGGGAATCTGAGGAATAACTACGATACTGAAAGGCTAATATAGTGGAAGGATTGAAACATGCTTGGGAGAAAGATAAAGGTTTAATCAGAAATACACTAAAATCAAATAACATCTGAGGTTTTTAGTAATAAAAATAGGGAGACTGCATGGGTTCGATCTGCCTACAAGTTATGTCATTGAAAACATGCCAATACTTGGGGTTTGGCCAATGTAAAAGGATGCACTAATTGCACAAAGGGGCTAATCTCGCAAAGGTTATTTCCAATACTATTCGTTTTCTGCTTTAAATTAACTCTGTGATGGACAAATGTAACACACTATACTACTACTATAGCAGTACTTATGGTTATACACTGGTCATGTGTCCTTCCAGCCACTCACAGATTCTGCTATACATTCTCACAGTACAAGTAAATAACTATATACACTTTAACATTACACATTATAAGGCCAATCATACTTATTTCAGGAAATGTTGCATGAAGGTGTTATTTCCTTTATTAACATACAATCTTCAATAACAATCTTACAATATAAAATAATATAACAAAGAGAATACAACACTTTATTAAGAGGCCTTTTCATTATTGGAGCCGAGTGGCTCCTGATTATTAAGTATCCAACTCGCTGCGAGTAGCAGAGGTGGATACTAAAACACTGGAGCAAGTCAACATTGCTCCTGGCAGGGACAGCTGATCCAGTGCAGGGACAGCTTCTGTAGTAATGAATATGACAAATGTTGAGTTTGACTCAGCTGTGTTAGCACCTGGCATCTGCAATAAGCGGGGTCTGGGAATCGGCACCATCCGAAGATGACGAAGGTACCCCCTGTCAAGCTCTGAAAATGTATTATTAGTATGGGGACAGCGGACCAGATCGGGACTGAAAGGTAACGGGATCTCCATGATATCTCCTGTTTTACCTTTTGTAACGAATGGCCCCAATACCTAAAATTTTCACCTACTTTAGTAGAAATTAAAGGGTAATGAGTAGACCCCTTACTCTCCTTTACTCTGTATTATTTACCTGTTGTATATTATGCGTATATGAACCCAAGGGTGTAACTAGGCATTGAAGGCCCCATAGGAAAAGATTGTAAGGACCCCTAAGTACCACCCAATAGTGAGAAATTTATATAACACATGTAACATTGATAAGGAAGATGCCCCCCCCCCCCCCCCTAAAGCTCTCTGGGTCCCATTGCAGCTGCACCTATGGTAGTTACACAAAATCGAGTTTCATTCATGGGTGTATGTGTTTGTATCCCAAATTCTCAATAGAATATCATTACTGCTAATTATGATTCACAATATAAGCTCTCATCCATGCACTTGTCATTTCCTGCCTGGACTATTGCAACCTCCTCCTTTCAGTCCTTCCTCTTGCCACTTCATTCTATAATTAATACTGTGGTGGGTGCCCTGGGGTGTGTATCTCCAGATAGGTGTTTTTATTTTTTTTTATCTTAAAGGGAAAGTGAAAAGGGGGGGTTCCTTAACACCTTCCTTACACATAATAACCTAATGATGGTTGACTTTTGCAGTTCATCCTCCATTTTCTTCTTGCACCTTTTTATTATGTAATTATGATATCACCTAATAAAATACCTTTTTCTTCCAGTGTTATTCCTTTGCTGAAGCAGTCGATCGGTATTCTGATGCAGAGGACTCCACCAACCCTGGATTACTTGCTGCCTCAGTGTTACCAGAGGGTATGTAATCATATTTGACGGTTCAGCCACCTTTTGTAGACTTATGTATTTTGCCTAACGTGACACAACGGGTCCTATGGAAGCATGACTTCTGCAGTCTGCCTCTGGCACACACATTTAATTAAAAGAAACAAAAATGCCATAAAATGACTTTCTTACTGACCTGTTTTCCTTTGTGCTCTTTATTATTTCCCCAAATAGTCCTGTGAATACAGTATGATATGGTTCATATCCAAGGGCAGAAGTATCAATGTATGCATAGAGATAAAGTGCCCATAGCAAACAGCACCTAACGCCGGGTACACACTTTAACGACCCGTTCTGCCGATCTGATAAACGCTTCAATCCGTTGGAGCAATTATCAGGTCGGTGCGCACCTGTACACACTGAGCGTGTGCTTTGCTTCCATATTTTGAACGGAATAGCGAGGTCGTGGACAAGATCGCATGTGTGCAGTACACGCAATGTCGTTCCCCAGATCTAACTGTTGCAGGAGCGATTTAAGCTGTTTATCTGCTTCAAACACTCCAACGCTCCTGCATACACACTCTACAATTAATAGGCCGATAAGCCAATTATCAGTTAATTGGCTCAATCATTGACTAGTGTGTACCCGGCATACCTGTCATTTCAAAGACTGCGCTAGATAATTGAGTTAGAAACTGATTAGGTGTTTTGGGTTGAGTTGCCGTGTTCTGTACCTACATTGGTTTAAAAATCTTAAGAAGTTACAAAATAACCTGTGTATGTGTGAGCACACCCACCGCCACCAGTGTGTCCTCTGTCTCACATCATTGTCTTATAAATCCCCAGTATGATTAGGTCTTTGCAGTGGGGTTTTTGAAGCTTGTCAGCAGGGGCTCACATAAGGAAGAATACTCCCATACTTACAGAAGCTGTACCGTACTTATGGTAATATCGGTTGTGGATTTCACCACCAGCTTTGTTTGAATCAAACAAATATGGCTGTGTACAGCGTTTTTAGAGGGTAGAAATAGTTCCGTTCAGAATTTACATAAATTTATAGAAATTTAGCATTTGTTTTATTTCAGTCATTCTTTTCACCTCATTATATTTAATTACACATTAGGATTTTGTGGCAGTGCATACAATACTTGTCCTCCATTGGTTTTTTTACAACAGGGATGTCTGATGGGAGAGAGTATCCATTTATTGCTGATCTTCCTTTGGTTCTGTTATGACACCTTGGGCTATTGAATTTCTACAGGTGCAGCAGTTACAGGGTGTCTACCACCTTCATGACCCACACTTCTGGACGCTTTGTACGGATGTTTACATCGGGACCCTGAAGCTGGTGGTAGGCCCTGAGGCAGATGCTCGCTGGATTCTGAGTCAGACACACAATATTTTCACACAGGTATGTTAAGCAAGGCCTTTGCCTTACCCAGATCTCAACATTATAGATGCATATCAGAGAGGCTTATTCACAGACCTTTATATTAGTCTTCTTGTGTTTATGCCCCAATACTTTTTTATTTGTACAATGCAAAGTACACACATACAGATGTGTCCTCTTATACTTAACGTCTTTGCACCATATGGTGCGGGATGCCCAGTGTTACTGAGACGCTCCAATGCAGATAGTGTAGTGAATCTTTCTTTCAAATTTTGCATCCTAATCTCACCGCAGCCGCAGACAAAGCCGCTCGCATTGTATCAGAGACACTAGGCTGGGACTCTTCTTGCACAGTAATCAGTATAACACAAATACTAGGTCGCAGATGATGCATAGTAGTATGTAAGCAGGAGGAAGAGCCGCAGTCGCTCGTATCCAAACTCTTTTTTTTTTTACTCAGTTTTGAGATTCCGTCGTAAATGTACAAGTATCGTAAACCTCAGTGGTCAGTGAACGCTATCAATGTAGTTTTATCGCTTCTAGTTGTTTTAGCAGTGTGAATAAGAGGCACAATTTGAGCCAATAAGCCACACAGCTGAGTTGCAATGACCCTGTTATACCGAAAGGGGCTATTTACAACTTGAGCCACCGTGTATGTGGACACATCTGTAAGGGCACAATTGTGTGGCGCTTATTCTGTGTACTATGTTCTAAACGAAGCCCCATGTGTTTAGATCTATAGGCCCGGGACAGCCTTTGCAAAGTGTGTTTGGAGTTGGCCAAAGGAATGTCTTCACCCAAAATATATAAAATCTATTATGTGACCCACTAGTAGCTACCAGACCATATTACAGAATATAGATGTGTTCCTTATATTGATGTGAGGGCACTGCGTGTCCTATGATGCCCATAATTACACCTGAAAATGTGATCACCAGACAATATTGCCAAGCGCCAGGGAAAAATACTTTTCAATAGATGGATCTTCTTCATACTGGCCTGCAGACGCATGGGGACACCCTGCCTTGAAAGAGTCTCTTCTTTCAAATAATGTGCCCCTATAGTAGTCATTGTCTGGTGATCACCAGACAATAACTGAAATGATGGATATCTCCTCCATCTTGTGTCAAATAAAAAAAAAAAGTGCTTCACTAATGGGGTTCAGGTTTTAGATATATCCATCGTTGAGCACAGGTGACTTAATTAGTTTCTCAGTCAATTTGATTTAACCACTTGTGCTCAACCATGGATATCTCTAAAACCTGAACTGTCGGGGAGCTTTGAGGACCACGTTTGGGAACCTCTGCGGTAGGTTGTCTGGTTTGTAATATGGCAGGCTTTGTTGGGCTTTCACATTCTCGCTACACATATGAAGCATTTAAATCAAGACAACAAAAATGTTAAAATAATTTCATTTGCATTTCATGTGCACTTTAATTTATCAACCTGCGCATAGAATCCTACTGTTTGCTGGCAAAACAAGTTGTGGTGTTCATACTACTGAAATTTCTTGAAATTTAAATAACGTACACTTTTTGGCCATTTGGGTTACATTTGTTTTGATATGTTAAAATTAGTAAAAAACTAATGGTATTTTCCTAAAATACAAAGGGCCATACTCAATTAGCGGCGAAAACCATTTTTCAACAAAAAGAAAACTGTGACATTTTCGCCAAAAAAATGGTGAAAACGGAGAAAATAACTGGAGAAAAAAAAGAGAATAAAAAATGCAAAATTCCTATTTTTGGCTAAAAATGTGGGGATTTCTTTCAGAACCCTTTGGACATCCCCCTCCCCACCTAATGATAAATGATCCCAAATTTTTTTCGTAAGCTGCGTACTTTGGAAAAAAACGACTGCGCAAATTTTGGGTGGGAAAAAAATAAATCTCTGAAAATTATAGAAAGCTATTTTTTTCCAGGAAATTACTGTTCCGCGTAAATTGGGGGTACATAAAAATGGGTATATTTTGTGTCTTAAAAACGCAATTTTAAAAACCGTAAAAAGAACTGCTGCGAACGCATGCATTGTTTAAAACACTTGACTCATCCATTCCCTCTCCGAACAAACAGACACAATACTTTAAAACCATTTTCAACAAAAAGGTTTTTGTTATCACCCAAATTTTGAACGTCGTTTTTTGCCAAAGTACGACACTTACGAAAAAATGTTGGGGTAATTTTTCATTAGAGAGAGTGTCCAAAGGGTTCTGAAAGAAATCCCCAAACTTTTTGCCAAAAATAGGGATTTCTCTTTTTATTTATTTTTTCTCATGGTCTGGGATGGAGAAAACTTTTCTCCATTTTCACCTGTTTGCCGTTTTCGCTGATGGCGAAAAAAATTTTAATTTTCACCGCTAACCGGCCCAAAGTCTTCTGAAAAATACAAGTGGGTATATTTACTAAAGTGCACGGTTTTAGAAGTGGAGATGTTGCCCATAGCAACCAATCAGATTCTACTTAACATTTATCTAGTATCTTCTAGAAGATAATGGCTAGAATCTGATTGGTTGCTATGGGCAACATCTCCACTTCTAAAAACCTGGACTTTAGTAAATATACCCCAAGGTGTAATTTATGTGGATACTGCATTAAAAAATAAAAAAATCAATGATGCTGGAATGTGACGAGCACAAATTAGAAAACATTAGCTATGCACAAGAAGGAGAGAACCCTCAGCTGTATTAATAAAAATGCTCCAAATTTTTTGTTTTTTTGTTTATTTACTAAATATGTTTACATTTTTTTTCTCTTCTATGCTTTTTTTTTTTACATTTTTTTAAGGTTGGCGTAAGGCAACTGTATGTACAGATAGAAACCGCAGCCATGTAATATTTCATCTGACCTCATATCTTGGACCAAAGCGCAGAAATGAACACTAGGACCTGAGCTCCTGCTCTGTGATAAAGCCACTGCAGTGACACACCCATTGGGACCAAGTATATCCAACATGATGACTGTGTGTGGACAGGTTCTCCCACTTGTGCCACATTTCCTTCTTTTTATACAGTATATGGACTGAATATCAGGTGCTGCCTCCTTGTAGCATCTTGTTGGGTCATTGTCCAGAATACCAGATCCCTCCTTTGAGCTCATGTTGCTTTGTCAAGCTGTACTCCGTCCCAGTCACGCCAACTAGTGTATAAACACCTTAGGAAAATTGACTGTGAGGATAGACCTGTACAGTAAAACCAAACTCATCCAGCATATCTGACAAGCGTTTACTTTCACTGGACATTGACGGCAACATCAGTGTTTGTTTGAAATGCAATAACTTCCTACAAAATGTTTTAATCAGCCCTTATGCCAGAGAAGGCTGCAGTGCATTGCTCTTTCTGCATATACTTCAATGCTTTGCAGTGACTTGCAACCCTCTGTCATTGAAAACCTAAACCCACTTCCTTCTTTCTGCAAAGGTTCAAGGGTATGTATTTTATTTTTCAGGCTTCTTGTAGATCTGTGAACAGTGTTATAAATTTGCTAAACTAGCAACACTGCCAATGAGGAAAGCAAACACGAACTGTATGCCATTTACAGCCCCGTCCGGAAACTGGATAGTAATGTTAACCCAAGTGCCTTCCTGTACCATTTGGATGGGTGATCGGTAGCACTCACAGCACAAGGAGTGCGCCCTCCTGCACCCTTATCTTGAATCCACTCTGCTTATAACATACCATCTGTCCAGCTTGGGGCCTTCCTCTGAGGATGAGGATTTTATTGCTGCATTTTGTACATGATTTAAAATTACTCCGCAAGAACCTTCATGTGCTACTAGTAAATGGCATCCTACTGTCTTTCTTTACCCAGAGTTGCTCTTGTACATGCCTTTTTATGTAACCTTTTTTTTTTTAGCTTCTGGAATTGAAGAATGTCCTGTAGTGTCCAGTACTGGGGCAGAGTACAAAGCGTTGGATGCCTGTATTCACCATTTATTCCAGAGTGTCTGTCATTCTCCAAGGAGGATGTATTTTAAAGTTCAGTACAAGGGCTACTGAAAATGTCCCAGGAACATTAAATTATAGGTGCAAATTGATTCTCTGAGCCTTTGCCTTCTTTATTATTTTTAACTGTTCAGAATTGTAGAATTTTTAAAGATTTATGGATGTTTAGTAATGACAAATGAGTGTTTAAGTAAAGTTAGAGTCTATGCCAGAGATAGCCTACCTCGGTCCTCGAGAGCTACTAACAGTTCATGTTTTCCAAACCACCTAGCAGGTGCACAGGTTTATTCATTACTCACTAACACATTTGAGAAGATCCACAGGTGGAGCTAATTATTTCGCTTGTGATTCTGTGAGGAGACCTGGAAAACATGCACTGTTAGTAGCTCTCGAGGACCCCTGGTCTATGTAATGTGACGACCACTATTTTGTGGGCTTAAACCATTTTCAGGCCATCTCTTCATTGGAAACTTGTGGGATTCCTAATTACACTAATCTCTATTGTTTACCAAACTTGGTCCTGATGTCCCTCCTAGCAGTTCAGACTTTAAGGCTACCAGTGCATAAGTACAGGTTACTTAATTTATTATATCAGTCATTTTGATGTAACCATCTGTACTCAAGCATGGCTATCTTTATAACATATTGTCAACCTTTTTCAACTCGCGGCACATTAAACTAAATGCCATGTTTTTTTTTTTTTTAAGGAGAGATTTTCTTTCCAGTGCCCCTTAGCTCATTTTATGCCACTCTACAGTGTCCTTAGTTCATGTTATGCCACTTTGCAGTGCACTTAGTTCTCATTTGGCCACTTTGTAGTGCCCATTAGATCACGATGTCACACAGTGCTGCCAGTTCAATGCCACACTCACCGGGCCAGGTTTCCTCAGTCATACTTGGACTTCTTTAGCGGGCTCCTGCTGTAGCTGCCTCACGCTATATGAGTGCCCAGGCTGTGTCTTTTCTGTGCCAGGCCAGTGTCTTTCTGCGCCACCTAGCCCAGGCAGGCCAGGCTGTACCTGTCGCTACACATTGGTTGATAATCACTGCCTTAAAACCTGTACTGTTAGGGGGTCACAAGGACTGAGCTTGGAAAACGCTGGACTACATTGTCCTAATTATTGGTTCAGCCAACAAAATGTTTGCAACCACTGTATAAGAATCTGGCCCATCTGATGCACATGCTGTGAAAAAAAATCCTTATATCATACTGTGCCATTTGTGTTGTGCTATCTTACCCCTCCTTTTCAAATCAAGGACTGTAAACATACCATATTTCAGCCAGATATCTTTTAATATGGGCAATGTTAACATATCTAAAAAGTTGATAGACGTGTGACGATGTGTCAATACTGTTGCAGGGTAATCCACACAAGTTGTCTCTTACCTATCTTGGACCAAGTGTAATAGCCGGTCAGTTGCTGCAAATGCAAACATTTCATCAATTTAGCCGTGAAATTTTGCACTTTTTTTAAAAGGCAAAACCAACCCTGGCTATTACATTTGCTACGTACTTATCTGGCCACACTGATGCAATCAGAAGTCCAATACAGAGGCATACTCCAAACAATTACGGTTATTGAGCAGGATAGATTGTATTTTTTTGACTTCATAATGAAATTAAAAAAAAGATCTGGAACAGTGTTTTACATCCCAATGCGTAGGTCTTCATTTCACTTCTGTGTCATGCAATATATTTTTTAAAGACCACTACTGTATCATTTGCATTGTTTGTGTATAACCATAGTATACAGTGGTTAGCATTGCTGCTTCATATCATTTGGGTCATGAGTTTTATTCCCGACCAGGGAACTCGTATCTTTACTTTGTATGCATGTTTTTACCATGTTTGCATAGGTTTCCTCTTTCAATCCCTAGCAGGAGCTCTGCAAGCAGCCCCATGTAGCTATTTTACCTGGTGATTCCCTATAACAGACCTTGCAAATCTATTTCATTCATCGTGAATTGATGGCAAAGGGTTGGTAGTAGGGAGACCAATCGGAAGCTGCGTTTTTTTTCACGCCCCTTATAGATTTGGTAATTTTTTCTTTTTTTCTCCCCCCCTTTTCGCCACATCATCCCCAAACCTGTTTTCAGCTGTGAGAAGAGCAAACAAGCTCCTGAATAATCTGTTGGTTCTTGGGCTTCTGCTTGAGAAACCATCATGTTACTATAACAGGCTTTGCCAGACATATTGCCACTATATCAGTTTTTTTTTTTTTTTTTTTCTAATACATCATTCCTTCTAGAAAATGGTTGAAATTGTAAAAATTTTTACGCTTATTCCACACACACGCTTCCTTCAAAATTAGATTGCAAGTAGGTTTTTATAAGTACAGGGTTGAGTCTCCCATATTAAAATATTCCGGAATATATACGGAATTTTTTTGGCATGACTGAGATAATTAAACCTTTGATTTTTGATGGTTCAATGTACACAAACTTTGTCTAATGCACAAATTATTAAAAATAATGTGTAAAATTACCTACAGGCTGTGTGTATAAGGTGTATATGAAACATAAATGAATTTAATTCCTGTACACAATCTTTGTTTGAGCCACAAATTGTTGAAAATATTGTATAAAATTACCTGCAGGCTGTGGGTATAAGGTGTATATAACACATAAATGCATTGTGTGTATATTGGGGTCCCATTCCCAAGATATTTCATTAGGATATGCAAATATTCCAAAATACCCCTGGTCCGAAGCATTTTGCATATGGGAGACTCAACCTGTAGTTATAAACTGATTTCTTGTAGGATCTCTCTATTACAATAATTGGAACTGAAATCAATCTAGAAAAGCAGTAACTTTCATGATTTGTGTCTAAGGTCAGAACTAGTGATGTGCAACTAGGTATACAGCCCAGAAGTCAGGGATGAAGGGATGGCACTCGTTGCCCTGGTAATACCTGTCTCAGGCTTCTGGGGTGCCTGGACAGTTGCCCCATGTTCTGTGCCGATATGTCTTCACATGTGACGGGGGTGTTGTGGGCCAGTACAGGGGGCAGCAGTGCCCTTTGTTACTATGTGTACCACATTAAACATGGAGAATAGATAGGAAACCAGAGAACTGTCAGCGTAGATCAGACAGGAGATTGTAGCCATGACTGGACAATCTCATGGCTAGAAATAATCATAGACCCTTCTGTTCCCATTTCCACTATATGTAATGTTATCGGGAAGTAGAAGACACTTGGCACTGTAGTAAGCCACCCTGGATGTGGCTGCAAGAGAAAACTTGATCCAATATTGTAGCACAGGATTGTTCGAATGTCTGAGAAAGCACCTCAATTAAATGCATAACAATAAAAATAATAACGTCTCTTCGCCAATGAACTGGAAACTACCAATTTCTCTGTAATTAATCACACTATTAAAGGACTGCAATTATATTACAATAATTTATTAATAAACATTGTTCAACAGACTAAATAAACAAATTCAATGCTTCAGTGATGTCTACCGAAAATAAGTCATATGATAGACCTTATGATAATTATTTTGCAATAGATTAAAGTTCCTAATTCAAGTCCATCCAGGGAGTCTATGATGGTAAATTAGTGTGTGGTATATGTATTTCTTCGGGGTCCATAGGGATCCACATGGATACCATGGGAATATTATGGTTGGAAGACCAAGCACCAAACAGTTAAAGCTTTCCCTCCCAGAATGCCCAGGGTCCTCCTTCATATATACCCTGCCTCTAGCCGTAGGACTTCAGTTTTGTTGTTTAGTGCGGCAGGACTCAGACGCACCTTTGTAACAGGAGGACTGCTTAGAGCAGTCCTAAGCTTTTATTTTATGTTTTGTTGTATTTAAAGTTTTTTGAGTTGGCAGTACAAGGCGTCTGTATTAAGACGCATGTACTGCGAGAACTGCGACTCCATCTACCTCCGCTGGGTCACAACATCAGTAATTGTGCTGGTGATTTCGGTGGGTCGTGGCTGAGCTTAGCAGCGAGGCTGCAACTTGGATTGCACCGGATGCTCGGAGATGTCAGGTAAGGCCGATTCCTTGCTTATGGGGACTTACGCATGGCAGTCCTTGCTTCTGGTGTCAGAGACGCACCAGAAGCTGTTGCTGTAATGACCAGTGATTGTATGCATCCTTACTACACCAGCTGGGGCCCTATTGTCTGAAATCGGGGATCAGCAGCAGTTTATGAGACGCTCACGGTCCACACAGTGCACCCGGTAGCTGTGGTCTCAGGAGGGTTTGGGTCAGTCTCCCTGTATACTTCTCTCTTGGTTAAGGTATACGGTGCTCTATGTCCTACCATTCCTTTGCGTTGCTGTAGCTGATTTAGAGCCAATTGTAATTATATTACATGTGCATTGTATGTGACTGTTTGCTAGCTGCTGACTGATACTGTTTTTATATCTGTCAATTATAACTATCACTGTTATTTCTTTCTGAAGTACTTCACATTTATTGAGCTTTTGTGAAGGCTGTTGCATAACCTTGCGATTGTGCCTTTACTTTGAATATGTCAAAAGATAAAGGTAAACAGGAGGGGGAACCACCTGTGCTGGTTTAATCTAAGGCTTATATGGCCTCACAGGACATAAAGGAGGGTTTGTGTGTTGACTGTTATAAAGTACCACCTTACCAGTCCGGTTTACCTGTTGTTGGACAAGAGTTACGTCTTGGATTACGTCTTTGTCCCAAGTTATGATGCAGGTGGTAGATCATTTGGCTACTCCATCGATGCCTCCTTGGATGGGGTGTCCACATATGTTTTCACCTCATATGCATTCCGCGATGAGGGATGTTGATGGCCATGCTGGTCAGAGTATGGCACCATCTAATGTTAATAACAGACCAGTAGTGACTAAAGCGCCTAAAGGCAAGTTGTATTTGTCTCAGTCTGCCCATCATATGTATTCAGACGCCTCATCAGAGGAATCTGATGATGCACAGGATTCCTCTCCAGGATCTACTTCTGGGGAGGAGGATCATCCATCTACTGTGGCTGTTACTACTTTGGTGAGGGCGGTTAAATCAGTCGTAGATATTCATTGTACAAAGACTCTGGTGTTTAATAATCACCGAAAGGTGGTCAAAACTGAGTTCCCTGTGTCTGAACAGCTCTCTGAGCTTATTGAGGAGACATGGGGTAACCCTGATAAGCGGTTTTATGTAGATAGGAGGAAAAAATAATTGTATCCGTTCCCACCTTCTGTATGTGTTAAGTGGATGCTCATGTAACGCATTTAATCAGAAATGCTACATTGCCTATTCCATCAGCATCTTCTCTGAGGGATTCCACAGATAAAAAGATTGAAGCCTGTCTTAAGGCAATATTCTCATCATCTGGAGCTGTTACCCGTCCAGCTATAGCTACAGCCTGGGTAGCCAAGGCTGTTGAAGAATGGATTGAGGCATTTTATAAAATTCTCTACCAAGTGCTACCATAGAACAGATGATGAATATCTCCCACATACGGGAAGCAGCGTCCTATCTGGGAGGAGTTGCAGTGGATGCTGGAATTTTAGCTTCTAAGGAATCAGCAGCATCTATAGTAGCACTGTCACAAACTGTGCTAAAGACCTCCGGCTGAGACCTCTGCATCTCTCCATGCGCTTATGTCATCGTGCCTTGCTGAGTCGCCGGTTGCTCCTATCAGTGGAATCCCGAGTGGGGCCTTTGCCTGAAGGTGGTTTCCTGCATCCCCGCTGTTGCCTAGATGTCCCAGCCACACTCCCATGCACTTCAGTGTGTCAGACCTCCGGATCATGGGCGCGGCCATCTATGATCAAGTCAGGTGGTCCAGATCCATCCAGTCAGCAGCACTCTCCAGTTGCTCCAGCCAATCACCATCCGACCATGGGTATAAAAGCCATTCCCTCACTCTTTCATTGCCAGTACAATAGTGCTCTTTGCTACAGCAAGACCTATGTTCCTGAGCTCCGCTGGTTTCCTTGCCAGTTTGCCTGCCTTAAGTTCCTGTATACTCCTGCACCCAATCCAGCACACTCCATCCCGGAGTCCTATTCAAAGTGCTTCACCCAATCCAGCACACTCCGTCCTGGAGTACTATTGAAAGTGCTTCACCCAATCCAGCACACTCCATCCCGGAGTCCTATTCAAAGTGCTTCACCCAATCCAGCACACTCCGTCCTGGAGTACTATTGAAAGTGCTTCACCCAATCCAGCACACTCCATCCCGGAGTACTATTGAAAGTGCTTCACCCAATCCAGCACACTCCATCCCGGAGTCCTATTCAAAGTGCTTCACCCAATCCAGCACACTCCGTCCTGGAGTACTATTGAAAGTGCTTCACCCAATCCAGCACACTCCATCCCGGAGTCCTATTCAAAGTGCTTCACCCAATCCAGCACACTCCGTCCTGGAGTACTATTGAAAGTGCTTCACCCAATCCAGCACTCTCCATCCCGGAGTCCTACTCAAGTGTGCTCATCCCATCCAGCGTACTCCGTCCCGGAGTCTGACTCAAGTTCATATACCAATTCTGCGTACTCCATCCAGGATTTATATTACACTACCCTCCAGTATTGCTATCCTTCTTCAATTCTACAGTTCCTCTCCACAGTACCCCCTGAACCTCAGAGACTTTTATCTTTTGGTTACAGTGTCTTCAGTTGTGCATCTCGGCACTAAGGACTATAATTATATCACGTTAGTCCTCATTTTACTGTATGCAAAGGAATTACATTAAACCATCTAAATTCCAACTCTCCCCTGGTCCTGGTGTCTCTGCATCTCAACCCAGTTTGGGTCCACCCCTTCCGATATCTCGAGCCGTGACAGTTTGTACTGGCCATATGGATCAGTCTGGTACCCAGAGCCCTGGACCTGGATCTGTCCGGGATCTACTGAATCGCCTGGGTAGACAAGAGTCTGCTCAAGTGCAGTTGATACAATATATTCAGGATATATCTACTCGTCTGGATAATGTTCAAGCTCTCCTCTCAGGAATATCTAGAGCGGACCCCCAGTCCAGTAATCTTACTTCTGTAACCACTCTCATGGTGGCCTCTGCCCCAGTGCCTCATCTTAAACTACCTCTTCCCAATAAATTCGATGGGAATCCAAAGCTCTGTCGTGGATTTTTAAATCAATGCGAGATTCATTTAGAGTTACAGGCGGAGAGCTTCCCTACTTCCAGAACTCGAGTAGCATACATCATATCACTACTGACCGGTCGAGCCTTGGACTGGGTCTCTCCTCTCTGGGAGAAAGCTGACCCAATTCTTTCCAACTATACTTAGTTCGTAACCACCTTCCGAAGAATCTTTGAGGAACCAGGGAGAACGACCTCCGCTTCAAATTATGTGTTACGTCTCCGTCAAGGAAGCAGGACTGTCAGCCAATATGTGATTCAGTTTCACACTGTAGCCTCAGAGCTGACCTGGAATGAGGATGCCCTACTTGCAGCCTTTTGGAATGGGTTGTCAGAGAGAATTAAGGATGACCTAGCTTCCCGTGAGCTGCCTTCATCATTGGACACCTTGATTTCTTTGTGTAATAAAGTCGACCTGCGTCACAGAGAGCGAGCCATGGAAAGAAGCCATTTCAACCACCCTAAAAATCGTTCTGTTCCTCGAGTTGCTTCGCCCTCTACTCCTGATGAACCTATGCAAGTGAATCATTCTCGACTCTCTGCTGAAGAACGTCAAATGAGACATCTAGAAAATCCCTGCCTGTACTGTGCTTGTTCGCACCACTACCTTAGGTCTTGTCCTTCCCCTCCGGGAAACGTCCCCTCCTAACCTATGACAGAGGGGTTAGGTTAGGAGTATCTATGGAATCACACAAGGAAACTGACCCTACTCTCATTGTCTTGTTGGAAGTGAACCAAGTCTTTCTAAGTGTTCTCGCCTTGCTTGACTCAGGAGCTGCCGGGAATTTCCTCACTTCGGACTGCATTCACAGACATCGCATATCCACCGAGTGGCTACCACAACCAGTCTCTTTAACTGTTTATAGATAGTAGTCGAATCATCGGTGGGAGAATTACTCATCGCACCAAACCTTTGAAGCTCAAAGTTGGGGCGCTTCACGTGGAAACCATGTCCCTCCTTGTCATTCCTAAAGCCTCTCATGAAATGATTCTGGGCCTCCCATGGCTTCAAAGACATAACCCTCGTATCGATTGGACGTCCTTGCAAATTGTCTCCTGGAGTCCATTCTGTTTTCAGGACTGTCTTCCTCAAATTATTCCTATCCGAAATGCCTGTATGAAAGCTCTAGAAGTTCTTCCTGAGACTTATCAGGACTTCTCGGACGTCTTCAGTAAACAAGGAGCTGACACTCTCCCCCCACATCGTGAATGGGACTGTCCTATTGACTTGGTGCCTGTGAAAACTCCGCCGCGTGGATGAGTCTATCCCCTCTCGCTTCCAGAGATCCAATCCATGTCAGAGTATATTACAGAGAACTTGGAGAAATGGTTTATCCGTCCCTCCAGCTCGCCCGCAGGAGCAGGTTTCTTTTTCGTGAAGAAAAAAAAGACGCCCTTCGTCCCTGCATCGATTATCGTGGACTCAACGACATTACCATCAACAATCGTTATCCACTCCCATTTATTACAGAACTGTTCGATAGAGTGAAAGGTGCTTCTGCGTTCACCAAACTTGACCTAAGGGGTGCGTATAATCTGAATCGTATACGTGAAGAAGATGAATGGAAGACTGCGTTCAACACCAGGGATGGGCACTATGAATATCTAGTGATGCCCTTCGGCCTCAGCAATGCCCCGGCAGTCTTCCAACATTTCGCAAATGAGATCTTCCGGGACCTTTTGTACAAGTCTGTCGTAGTTTACTTGGATAATATTTTAATCTTTTCCCAAGACCTTCAGACGCATCGATCCCAAGTCAAGGAAGTTTTGCTTCGCCTAAGAAAAAACCTGCTTTTCTGTAAGTTAGAGAAATGCACCTTCGAGACCTCAACCATTCCCTTCCTAGGATATATTCTCTCTGGAACCGGTCTACAAATGGATCCACAGAAGTTGCAAGCCGTTCTCGACTGGTCTTTGCCTACCACCTTGCAATCCATTCAGTGTTTTTTGGGATTCGCCAACTACTACCGCAAGTTCATCAAGGGCTTTTCTTCGATGGTGGCTCCTATTACAGTTCTCACCCGAAAAGGTGCTAACCCCCGTGTGTGGTCTCCTGAGGCTATTTCAGCTTTCCACCAGCTGAAGCAAGCTTTCATCTCAGCGCCAGTGTTGAAACAGCCTGACGTGACCCGTCCCTTCATCCTTGAAGTAGATTCCTCTATGGAGGGGGTGGGAGCTATTCTCTCGCAATGATCTGATGTTGGCAAGTTACACCCCTGCGGCTTCTTCTCTCGAAGATTCCTACTTGCAGAGAGGAATTACCCCATTGGAGACCAAGAACTCTTGGTGATTAAGTTGACGCTAGAGCAGTGATTTTCAACCTTTTTCAACTCGAGGCACACTATGAAGATTTTAAAATTGCCAAGGCACACCATCCGGCAATACGGCGTGTGCAACCTATAAAAAAAACATACACATTGGCTCCCACATAAAAAAACACATACATATTCCTCCACAGCAATAAAACACACATACATTGGCCTTCACAGGAATAAAACTCTCTACATTGGCCTCCACAGGAATAAAACGCACATCCATTGGCCCGAGAGAAATAAAATGCACATACATTGGCCCCAGGGGTGTATCTAGGGTCCGAGCACCCCTGGAAAACTAAGGGACTGCCGCCCCCCCCTAATATTTTCAGAATTGCACACTGTGAAGGGGTCACTGGGTTCACTTCACTGTCTTTTATTTTGCTCCTCCCCATCTGTTATTGTCCCCCTTTCTCCCAATCTGTGTGATTGTGCTCCCGCCTCATTGGTCCGTGAGTGCCCCACATAGGAATAATCTTTTCTCTTTGCAATACTTCATCTACAATAAAGTCTAGGTAGGTTTCTTTTCGGTCCTTCCGTCCTCAGGGATGAGCAAGGGAACAGTCTTCCTCTAAGCCGTTTAGGGAACAAACTAAGAGGTCCGGGCCGGCAAGACGTTCAGCTTCTAAACCGGACGACAAACCCTCGACCTGGGGGATCCCAGGGGGAAGGCCAACTTCTTCAGTTTGCGGATTACTGGCATCAGACAACAACCGATGCCTGGGTCTAAGAAGAGGTCTCTTGGGAAGCCATTCACTCCCTGCTGCAGGAGGGGGTAATAATCCCGGTTCCTGTGTCGCAACAAGAAAGGGATTATTATTCCAATCTATTCTTGGTTCAGAAACTGAATGGGGTTCATCGCCCTATTCTATATCTAAAAACCCTCAACAAGTTTATCCATGTACCCAAGTTTCATATGGAAACTCTCCGGTTAATTATTTTGGCAATGGAGCCTGGGGATTGTTTTCCCTGGACATTCAGGATGCATATCTGCATGTTCCTATTATGCCATCCCACCAACAATTTTTACGGTTTGCTGTCCTTCAGCAACATTACCAATTTCAGGTTCTACCCTTTGGCCTATCTACAGCTCCTCGGGTATTTACCAAAATAATGGCAGTCATGACGGCCTATCTCAGGCATCAGGGAGTCAGAATGCTACCATATCTAGCTGACCTTCTGATATAGGCGCAGACTCCGATTGTTTTACAAAACCAACTTCAACTGACCATAGCCTGCCTACAAAAGCATGGCTGGATCATCAATTGGAAGAAATCATCACTTTTTCCAACACAGCAGATGGTACATCTTGGAGCTCTTCTGGATTCTCGGGCACAGAGAGTGTTTCTGCCAGAGGACAAGATAGCGGCCCTATAATTGCGAACACGCAAGCTGCTACACAAGTGGTATCCACCTTTGACATGGTGGGGTATGCTCAGTTCCATTCCAGGCCTCTGCAAAGATTGATTCTCTCCAGGTGGAACAGACAGTATTATCTAATAAGGTCCCAGAGGATCCTTCTCAATCCAGAGGTTCGTCACTCCCTCCTGTGGTGGCTGAAGAAGGACCATCTGAACAAAGGTCCAGAGACCCATCAGCTGCCTTTGTGGATGCACTGGCAGTAAGATGGGACTTCAAGCTGGCATATCTCTTTCCTCCGATTTCCCTCCTCCCAAGAGTGCTCAGGAAATTCAAGCAGGAAGGCTGAACAGTAATACTGGTGGCTCCTGCTTGGCCCAGACGTCATTGGTTCACCGACATACAGAATCTATCCATAGACAGTCTGTATCCTCTTCCTCTATGGCAGGTTCTGCTAACACAGGGTCCCTGCCGGCTACCGGACTTGCCTCGTCTGGCTTTGACCAGTATGGCTCTTGAATCTTCCATCTTAAGAACAAAAGGTTTTTCTAGTTCTGTAATTCAAATGATGCTTAGGGCACGAAACCCTGCCTCTGCTCGCATCTATTACACTGTTTGGCATTCTTTTGGTCAATGGTTTTCCCACAGAAAGTATGATCCTAAGGTGTTTAGGATTTCCAGGGTACTGGCTTTTCTCCAGGCCGGTTTAGATCGTGTTCTCCGCCTGGCCACTTTGAGAGTGCAGATTCTGCACTAGCAGTCTGGTTCCTGAGGAAGATTGCTTCATTACCAGATGTTAGAAATTTTTTTTAAGGAGTTCTGCGAGTTCAGCCTCCTTTCGTTCCACCAGTAGCACCATGGGATTTGTCTTTGGTTCTTAAGGGGCTGCAAGCTCCCCCATTTGGAATCTGTATGTAATACCGGATCAAATACAGCGGCAGCCCAATGGGTCAGAATCCCGACAGCATCAGGTAAGTAGTCTAACCCTCCCCTCCCTTAGGGGTGCCTAACCCTAACCTCCCCCTTTAGCGCTTAACCCTAACCTCCCCCCGTTAGTGCCTAAACCTAACCCTCCCTAGGGGGGTGCCTAACCGTAATCCCCCCTTTCCCTACCCTAATCCTCCTGAGGGGTGGTGCCTAACCCTAAGTCCCCCCGGGGTCCCTAATGCTATCCCTCCCCCCCGCGGCTACATGTTAAGACACCTGGCTTACCTTCGTTCGGTAAGCCGTGTGTCAGGATTTAGTAGTGGGGCTAATGATAGGCGTCCTGAGGACCGAGTTTGAGAACCACTGCTATAGGGCATACCAAGCTGTCAGAAAATAATATATAACAGAGGTTCTCAAACTCGGTCCTCAGGACCCCACACAGCTCACATTTTCCAGGTCACCTAGCAAGTGCACAGGTGTGTTCATTACTCACCGACACATTTTAAAAATTCCACAGGTGGAGCTAAATATTTCAGTTGTGATTCTGTGAGAAAACCTGAAAAACATGCACTGTTTGGGGTCCTGAGGACCGAGTTTGAGAACCTGTGATATATAGTACAGAAGTTCCCAAACGCAGTTCTCAAGGCTCCCCAACAGTTCAGGTTTTAGATATATCCATGGTTGAAGACAGGTGACTTAATTAGTACCTCAGTCAATTTTATTTAACCACCTGTGCTCAACCATGGATATCTCTAAAACTTGAACTGTGGACTTTGTCCAGGAATGATGATGTTTGTCCATGCAAGATGACATTTTGCCTCTTTCTGAGTTCCCTTTTTTTGGAGGGAAAAATCCGAACTCGGCGTGTAAACTCGAACCTATCCGAGCCTGCACATCCCTACTTTGCAAAAACATAGACCACACAGCCTGAAAGTGGGCATCTCAGCGCTCGTACACTCCATCACACAATAGAGCACAAAAGGAAAACTGGGGCGCTACCCCATAGAGGGTGCACCCCTCCCAACATCCCAATTTCAGCGGAACAGCAATGTCCCGCTGCTCCACCCGTGGGCCGAAGTATTCCGCGGGTCGTCTGGTCAGGAGGTTGGGCACCCCCACTGCCACACAGCTGGATCCCCGGAGTAGCTGAATGGATGCTGTGCGTTCATTCAGTGCCAGGAGAGGGCTGGGGGAAGCCCAACTAGTGACGGAGTGCTGGGCTTGCCCCCACCCTGACGTTACATGGGAGGGCATGCACCCAAATATCGTCACTTAGGAGACATGGCCTATGGTAATCAGGCCACGCCCCCCCACGTGCACCACTTGAGACCACACTGAACCTGGCATGGCACAGGGCGCGGCTATCCCTAAAGCCGGCCCTGGCACAAGGGCACCAACCCATAGTAGATGCAGTGCGACGGCCAGCGGGTCCAGCACTCACTGCACTACAAACAAAGTTGCCCATGGGGGATCATCCTCTGAAGCAGGCTGATATTTCTGCTTCCAGTCGGAGACGTGGTGTGGGCAGAGCCGCAAGCAGTGACGGAGAGTTAGAGGGGTGGGTGTCAGGTGATGTATTGTGCCCATCACCTGATGGCGGGACAGCAGAAAATTATGGAGCTCCTCCATTCAGGACCTCCAGCTAGCCACACACTACAGTAAGACATTGTGCTCCTCCTCCCCTCTGAGCTCAGTTTCTGTCTGAGCACCTCTCACCCTACCCTCCTGCTCCATGTTCTTCACATTGTACATCATCCAGTCACCAGCCTCCTGGTCCCCTTTTTGTATGTCTCCATGTCCTTCCTTAGACCCCAGTGTATATGTCCCCCAAAGCCACAAGTGTGTATGTCTCCATGTCCCCCCAAGTCACCCGTGTGTATGTCCCCCATACCTCCGGTCATCAGTGTGTATGTCTCCATGACTCCCACCAGTCACCAGTGTGTATGTACCATGTAGCTCCTCAGGCCCAAGTGTGTATGTCTCCATGGCACACTCACCTCCCAGTCTCCAGCAGTCTCTATGTCTCCACTTCCACCCTCAGGCTCCAGCGTGTATATCATCATGTCCTCCTTCTACCCCAGTCACCAGCTTGTATGTCTCCATTCCCCCCACCCAGGTTGACCTGTGTATATGGCTACATACCCCCTTCCTTCAGTCATCAGTGTGCATGTCTCCATGGCTTCCACAGGCCCCAGTCTGTATGTCTACATGTCTCCCTCCCAGTCACTAGTGTGTATGTGTCCATGCCTGCCGAGTCACCAGTGTTTATGTCTCCATGCCTTTCCCATCCACCTAACTCGGGCTGCAGTGATGAGTCCGGCTGAGGTGCAATAAAAATTATTTTATTTTATTTTTTTCTTTGAATGCAAATGTGTTTGTTTTTTCTTACCGAAGCCAATGTGTAATGTTTTAGCTTGTGGGATCCAATGTATGTTTTTTGTTTTTTTAACCTGTGGGGGCCGATGTATGTGTTTTTTATTAATAATAATAATAATAATAATAATAATAATAATATTTTTATTATTACTTCAAACCATAAATTAATTTTAGAAGTGACAAGATTCTCTGATAGTTCATTGCCTAAGCTGATAATCATTACCATCATATTTTTGTATAGTGTTTTTATCTTGTGTACAAAGGAAGACACATTGCATAAATCAACTTATGTTGTACTTCCTTATAACACATTTCTGAAGAACACAGTGTTTTTGGTACTTTTGTTGTTGTTTTTGTTTATTAAAATGAGAGACATTCGGATATGCTTAATACAATGTGTGGGCCGTAAAAAGTTTAGATCACCACTTATTGCAGCGATAGAAAATCTATTGATGCAATTTACCAATAAAAGTTTGTTGGGCAGTTGAGAAGCAATTGGCTTCCTATTAGGGACGTGGCATATGGGGCTATGGCCTGGGACATTATTCTGCATTAGGGGCGGAGCAGGGGGCGCAACCATGAGATTGCTTAATCATGGCCCCGCCTCTGCTTAGATTACTGCCATTGGGAAGCAGAGGGTGGGGCCTTAATGACGCGATTCACCGCAAATTGTGTATTTGGCCCCCACGGTGTGGGGGTGCGGTGGTCCGGGGTTATGTGGATGGGAGACGACCACTTTTCCGGGTGGCCAGGAGCGCCACCCAATATTTGGAAGGCTTTCGGCTGTTCCAGGAGAGTAAGCAACTATTGTATGTGTAGGCATAGAATATGTGAAAATATACTAATGTTGCAGATGCCAGAAGCCCACAGGCACCGTTGCAAATCCAAGCAATTCCACATTAATACGCACACTCATACACACAGGGGTGTATCTATAATGGGTGTAGGGTGTGCAGAGCACACGGGCCCCTGGGTCCAGGGAGGCCCGCACCGCACACCCTGCACCCATATTTTTAAGACTTTCCTCTCCGGAGTCCCACATAGGCGGTATTAACGCTGTGAAAATTGCCTGCAAAATGGCTGTCGCACCCATTTTCACTGTGTTTGCCACATGCACGGTGGGGAAATTGCCGGGAAAATGGCGTGGCAGTAGACTACTGCTGCGGCGCAGCTCTCAGTGTGCTGCCAGCCGCTGGAGAGGGAGGAGGTGGCTCCGGACGGAGACTGCACACGTTTCCCCTCCGCATAGGCAGACCCTTCGATAATCAGCCTCCCAAGTGACTCTATAGTCACTCAGAATGGCCACCTGCACTGAGACGTTGGATCCATGTTTTGTGCATATGGGATCACATGTAGGCAGCAACAGCCCTGAAAAGCCCACCAAACGGTCCTTAACTGTGAATCACTCTGCGAATAAAGAGTTGCTTCTTGCGACTATAGTAATGTATTTTGGCACATACGCAATGCGACTCATTCATGTGCAGACGTCCAATAATCCAACTGCGAAAACATTGGCATAGTAATGCTGCGGACAGATAACTGAGCCGGTGGTCTCTAGGATCTGCCAGGGCTCGAGGTTAGACCTTTGACATGCTACTGCACATGCCTCACAAGGCCGGCAACATAAATCTAGCAGCCCGGTACACTGAGTGATATCTAGTCTCTCCATCTGTGAAACTGCAACAAGTATACTACACCAGCACTGCTATAGTGAGGGGGCATTGTGCTAACATCTGCCAACCAGTCACCTGGCGCACTACAATGCTCAGCTCCAGGCTGCTTCTACACTACTTTACAATAAGAGATTCGGTATTCCTGCGCACTGGATTATATCTGACGGGGTATACAGCACTTAGATATGAGGGTGCCAATCCCTCTAAGGGTAAATAGTAATACAATAAACAATAATATTCTAATGCGCTCCCCCTGGTGCTGTACTGGTGTTGTCTACTGTATTTTAAGAATTATAAGACTGATGATTCTAGAGTCATATGTAAAATACAGTGGGCGTAATACCATTTGACGTAGTGATGTATCATACACACTATGGGCTAGAGCAGTGGTTCTCAAACTCGGTCCTCAGGACCCCACGTTTTGCAGGTCACCTAGCAGGTGCACAGGTGTAATCATTACTCAATGACAAATTTTAATAGGTCCACAGGTGGAGCTAATTATTTCACTTGATTCAGTGTGGAGACATGGAAAACATGCACTGTTTGGGGTCCTGAGGACCGAGTTTCAGAACCTGTGAGCTAGAGATAGTGAAAGTACACAGCATTTAATGTAGTAAAAAACAACAATAAAATATAATAGAATATACTGTTGCTAGTCACTTCACCCATAACTGACAGTTCTCACTGATCAGTCGGGAGACGGATAGTGGTGTATGTGGTCACACACATACACTGCTAATGGTAAGTATATGGATCGGGTGCCGGTTTGTTTTTTTGTAAAGACCCCCCTGGATGCTATGGAGACCAGCACGAGGATGGAGGTGAGTATAAGATCTTTTTTTCAGGTATATCCAAACGGATTCTACATGGGACAAGTGGACGCAAACATCTGGCAGAAGGTAAGTATGTGTGATTGAGGTAGGTGTGTAATAAATTTATACTATCTATGGTGTGTTTGTTGTCTTTTTTAAACTATTTATTTTACAGTGGGGGTACAGGTGCTAGTCACCTGCTGACACTTGTAGTTCCACAAGTGCCAAAGGGTAGGCATTCTGGCACCTGTAGTTCCACTGTAAAATACAATAGTTTACTACTATTTAACACTTTATTACCCCCGTACCCACCGCTCCAGGGGTGCGGGGAAGAATGCTGGGCTTCAGTCCAAGCCTCCTCCCCTGAGATCCCCGGCTTGGCCTGACCGGCTTGGGGTGAGAATGCTTTCACCATGGAGGCCCGGTAATAGGGTCTCCTGACTGTGGCAGGGTCAGTTTGGGTCCGGTGCTGGTTTTAAAAATAGGGGGACCCCTATGCAATTTTTTCCCCCCATATGTAAAGCCAACATTGGCCCTGCAGGCTGGTGCTGGTTTCTAAAATACCCTACTTGTTTTGTTCCCCATAATTTTTGCATCCATGACTGGCTGACAAGTCTGGGGCTGGTTATGGCTTTTGGGGGGGGCTACGTAATTTAAAAAAAAAAAAAAAAAACACTATTTTTAATATTTAGAGACAGAAACATACACAAATCACACTGATGTATGTTTCTGGCAAACTCGCAGCTCCAGAGGTGAGTATTTAAAACTTCAATTTGGCAGAGAGTTTGTTGTTGTCGTTTCACCCGAGATTGTCATCTTGATTTTTGGTAAATTTGTGAGCTGTATCTTTTAGGTTACAAGTACTTCCGAGTTTGCCCGATGGTGATAAGACCCGAGTTTTACGAGTGAAAAGAGAGAACTCTCTCCCAAACTCACCAGAGTTTGCCTTTAGTAAATTTGCGAGATGAAAAACATGCCTAAACTCACCAGAGATTGTCATCTCGATCAGACTCGATTATTAGTAAATCTCCCTGATGGCACCTTACTCCATTGTCAAGCTGTGTTTAAAGACAATGTGTGTTTTAATTAACATGTACATCTTACTAACTGCTTTGGGCAGGGGTGTAACTAGACCTAGGGGAGCCCCATAGCAACATTTTCACGGGCCTCCTAGGTCAATAGCCCTCCACAACCCCCACCAAACTATCACCTCCCCCTCCGCGACCTACCTCTTCTCCGTAGTCGCGTCCTCCATCAGCAGTGTGCTGCATAGGGCAGGCACATATTCTCTCCCATTCAGCTCCATTTCTCCTCACTGACTGATGCTGGGAGGAGCCATGCTGAGCCTGCTGGGACATCTTCGGATCATGGCCACACCTCCTCCCTTTATCAGTGAGGAGAGACGGAGGTCCCCAGCTCCCCACGTTTTTGTTTTTTTTTTACACTTGTTTACATTTTTTTTTAGCAGAGATGCTAGGATCTGATCTGTGCGTGCATCTGTGAATCATTTTTTTTTAACACAGATGCTTGCATGATATGCAAATCATTAGATTGTGCACGACAGATCTTTGCTGCACATCATATCCTGGAGTGCCAAGGAGCTGTTAGGGAGGATTCAAAGGAAATCGTGAGCGAACTCGTACAGTAGCAATGATTTTGCATAGGGATGCTGTCGCTAGAGGGGGCCAACATAACCATAAGCTATAGCTGCCAAGACCCAGCGATAACATTTGCTGACTTTGGAGCTTTGTAAATGGGTAGAAGTCTTATCTCTAGTAAAAACAAATACATTTATTGCTGGATTTAGGGATCTCCTACCTATAATACATAGACCCCTGCCTGTGCACCGGTAGAGAAGGATATAAACACCTATTTTTAAATTAAAATTATTGAGGTTTATCTTTAAAGACGAGAGCATTTGTGAAATTCAAAAGATAAGTCATTTTTATCTTTTTGAGTTCCTCTTAAGTTGTTTTTTTGTTTTTTTTGTTTCCTGTTTTCATAAGCAGAATAAAGCATGTTCCTAAATGCACATTACTTTGTTTTTAAATACAATTTGGGGGTATTTATTGAATTAGGAGGAGACTCGCAGCATATAGTTACCATTAAACATAGTATCATGCAATGGCTTCCATTATAGCTTTGCAGAGTAAACTGACAAAGCTTTTTAGTAGAATATAATATCCTGCTGGATCTAGTTGCTGAAGATTGACAGTGCTAGTTTATTACCTATAGGCCTGATTCCAAAGTTTATGCAATGCTGATATTTACCGAGACCGAGTGTCTTTTAGCCATTTTGCATGCCCGAAAGCTACACTGCGCATGCGCATCAATTGCAATTACGCTTGCCCAGAGGATCCACTCGCAAGTTGAGTGACAGGTAGTCAGTGTTTGAGGGAGGTAATGGGGAGATCGCTACAAAAACGGAAATGTGTCTGCCCGTATGGTGTTAAGCCTGCAGAACTCGCACCTTTTCCTATATTTTATCTAAGATGAACTTTCATCCTCTCAGCCTCCGCACCACCATGTTACTTTCCATTCATCCTCTCAGCCTTCCCACTACTGTATTTATTTCTATTCATCCTCTCAGCCTCCCCATCAACGTATTACTTTCCATTCATCCTCTCAGCCTTCCCACTACCGTATTACTTTCCATTCATCCTCTCAGCCTCCCCACCACCGTATTACTTTCCATTCATCCTCTCAGCCTCCCCATCACTGTATTACTTTCCATTCATCCTCTCAGCCTCCCCACCACCAATTACTTTCCATTCATCCTCTAGACTCCACACCACCATATTACTTTCCATTCATGTTCTCTGCCTCCTCACCACCATATTATTTTCCATTTATCCTTTCCATTACCAACTCTGCTCTAATTCACCTCACTAGGCCATACTACTGGCTCTTCTTTTGAGAGCATTTATTTAGAAAAATAAAGACAACTTCAAGCAAAATATATTTAAAAAATAGATTTAAGCTTTTATTTCAAGTAAAATGTAACTTTTTATTTACTCTGCATGATAAAATAGGGCATTTTGGATCAAGATTGGTCCAGAATTCTTGCAAACTTGTCCTAAAAGAGAAACAAGATGGTGGAAGCCTCATGATTCATGAAGAGTCATCCTTCAGCACTAAGGAGAGGAAAAATCCCTTGTGAAAGAAACCTCTGGGGACCCATGGCTGAAGGACTATCCGTCCCTAGGCATTAAGAGTCTATGCTAAGTTTGCCCAGACCATCCACTCACCCACTTACCTTGCATAACCCAATCATCCCTTCTGTCATCCCAAATCTACTATTTGACCTTATATCCAGCCAGTGAAGAAAGCATCTGCACGTTGATGGCGCGCATGTCCATGGTGAGAGAAACAGAAAAGAGAGAGAGACAGGTACAGGAGAGAGAGAGGGACAAGATAGTGAGTGAGAAAGGGGGTAAAAGAAGAAACTGTAGCACTCCCTAAGTATTTAGGGCTCCATTTTAGAAAGAGTCATAGCTTCTTTATGCTTACCACTTTTTCTGAAGTCCCCACCCGGTTTGAGCTCTATGCGTATAAGCAGACAATCTATGCGTATAAGCAGACGGTTTGAGCTCTATGTGTATAAGTAGACGCTGGCAGCGATGAGGTTATTGGCTAATGGGGGTGACACTGCTGGACCATGCAGGACAGGTAAGTGATGGAATATTTTATGTAAAACACTGACACTAACAAAATATGCTGACAGCAATTAGTGTCAGTCTTAAATGGAGCCCAAAGTATGATATAGTTGTAACCTTCATTAATGACATCATTCAGATGTGGTCGCAATGTCAATATTTACACAGCAATTACCAGCCGACTGCGCATGCATCACGGTCGCACCACACGTGCGCCAAGATACTTTAGTGATGCCGCTCACAGTTTCTTTGCATAGTGATTGACATTCAGGGACCGTTTGGGGGTGGTTACAGTAAGTGGTGGCAAAACCACAGGTGTGTCATGACCATTTTTCAGGGCATATATTTGCCTACACCTGTAATCTCATACGTAGAAAATATGGCGCCTGCGTCTCAATTCCCTCGCCCATTCTGCAGAACCATAGGGTGACTCAGATGGTGGATTATTGAAGGATCTGCGACGGACGGACGCTGAATATTTGTACACAGTTGTTTGGATCTGCAAAGCTGCTCGTGGGCGTCTCAATACATTTCCCAGCGGCTACAGCAATAGCATATTTTCTCATGGCAACTGTGTACGGGATCACATCTGCGATTGCATTAATGTCCACATTTGAATCAGGCCCAGTATTGGATAAAAATAACAGTAATTGCTAAAGCACAATATAATTATAATTCTCTCACATCTGCACATTAATGAAAATAGAACAGCCTCCAATACTGGCATATAGAGTGTAAGCATTTAATTAGACATTATAGTCCCACCCTGTGCTCACCAAACATCTCCTGTGATTTTGTTTTTATCCAATATTGTCCTGTACTCAAGGTCATAAGTCTTATTTTATAGTGGCCACGCTGCCGACTCATGGAACTAAGCTGTCCTTTTCTCTGTCCAGTCACTAACTTGTGAGTATGTGGTACCCCACCTAGTTAGCCATGGAGTATGTATTTCTCGCAGGGTGTCTTTTTATTATAGTAGGAGATCAAAATATGAGACTGAGGCCCTGATTCAGAGCCGGACACTCTGACCAGAGCGCTCACTCTGAATCAGGGCCATCCTATTTAAATGTGGAACAGCCTTTTGGACACTCGCATAGCTGTGGGTTACCACTCACAGCTTATGCGAGCGTCCATGATGATGGCCGCGATGGTCAAGACCATCGGGCTTGCGAAGAGACCCTGCGTTAGGGTCTCGGTGACTGCAAGCCCTGGAGTGATTTTGGCTCTATCAGAGCCAAAATCACTCCCACTGACATCACTAGTGATGTCAGTGGGGCCGGACCCAGACGGTAGGAGTTCCCATGGGAACGCCTCCGTCTGGCAGCCACGCCCCCGGCACGCCCACCAAAGGGGGCGTGCTGTCAGTCACCATCGACAGCATGCCCCCTTTGGTACGAGACCCGGAGCGACAGCTTGGCTGTCGCTGTCCGGGTCTCGTGCATGCGCACGACGGAGCTCCCTCCGTTGTGCGCATGCACATTGGGGTAACATCGACATATCACATGTCCTTTCTATAGCGATGGCAGCTTCCACGTGGATGGGCTCCGCTGTCCTGCACTGCCCCAGAGATGCTATAGATAGAATACACGCTGCAAGGTAGTTGGATTCAGCTGATGACACTAGTTTTTTCAATGTATCTAGTTCTTTAGTGTTGGGGAACTACAAAGCACAGCATGTTCTGTCAGAGGCCAAGCTGGAGAGCCATAGGTTACAAGGACAATGTCACCATCCATGGTACCTGAATGCACCATAATAGATGGGTGCTGCTCATACAGTATGTGCCGTGTGAATGTACCCATGTCCCATCAGCTGTGCTCCTCATGGGCCACTACCATTGTATTTTTTCAGTGGGTCCTTCATGCCCTAGCTCCACACTGGCCCTGATATTGCTTTATTTACTATTTGAACTTGCCTACATGTGCCGGCCTGGCCCCATCCCAACATAGTATGGGGGATGGGGCACTGTAACATGCACTTGCTCCAGTTGTTATGGCTCCGCACCCCACCCAATGAGTCTTGTGTCAGTTATGTATCTTCCTATATTATTCCATTGTATCACTATGCTTCATAATGAGGTCTCCAAACATCAGCAAAAAAATTTCCCCCACATTTGCTTCCCTGGCTGGTCCCATGTAAAATGCCTTAGACTGAAGGGTCACCAATATTGGGAAAAAAGCTCTAATAGCAAAGCATAGCATGTCAGTTAAGTTATTGATGTCACTTAAGTAGACTCCAAACCAAGCACTCAGGCTCAGACTTGTGTATAACCTCCAAATGCTCCCTCTGTATTCCGGAATTGGGGTGTTTGGCAGTATAGAACAGTCTTGTACTAAGCAAAAAATTTTGTTTTAAAAAAAATCTGTGTGGAAAGTGTTACACACAATTGGCACGCTGAGCGGGTTGTTATATTAGGTACATGGCACATAGGAGCAGTGGCATAACTTCATCCCAGGTGCCCAGAGACAAGATAAATGTTGGTGCCCCCCCACCCCCCAAATTAAAATATACCACCCCCCCAGCACCTATGCCAGCCCCAGCTGCTGCCGCCCCCATATGCAGTTCCTTTTATACAATGCCCCCAGTAGTGGTCCCCCTATGCAGTGCCTGCCTATATAGTGCCCCCAGTAGTGGTCCCCCTATGCAGTGCCTCCAGTAGTGGTCCCCCTATGCAGTGCCTCCAGTAGTAAGGCCCCTGTAGTAATGCTGCTGTAGTGCCCCCATATGATGCCCCCAGTAATAAGGCCCCTGTAATGCCCCCAGTAGTAAGGCCCCTGTAATGCCCCCTGTAGTAAGCCCCAGTAGTAAGCCCCTGTATTGCCCCCAGTAGTAAGCCCCCTGATATGCCCCCCCATGGATGCACACATACAAAAAGATAAAAAATACTTAAACCCTGCTCCAGTGCCTGCTGCCATCTGTCCCCGGCACCCGCTCCTCGGAACTATGAGAGTGGCGTCATGACATCACTCCCATAGTGCACTGTAGGACCCAGAAGCCGGAGCTCAGGAGTGAGCTCCGTCCTCCGGGTACCGCCAGGGGGAGAGAAGGAGCCGGGCGCCTGCTGGTAACACACTCAGCGGGCGCCCGGCAAATGGAGGGTGCAGGGGGTGTGACTTTATTATTTGCCCTTGAGACTTAGGGACCTTATTATTTGCCCTTGAGACTTACATCCAGACCCTCTCAAATCCATTTTTTCAGATAAGCTAAAACTCTTCTTTTACCTCTGAAATTGATTTTATTTTTTATCGCTTATTTATTGCCTCTGGTGGTCACTCCTGATTAGGAACCACAGTGTCTATTTTTATTGTGTACATTTTATTTTTGTAAAATTCTATTAAATATATTTTTTATGCTATTAGCCTTCTCTTATCACTGTATTTGTTTATGCTGCTAAAATCAATTATGTTGCACTAAGCACTTCATATGTTTAGGCTGCTTGAAGCACAAAGCACTTTCTGATTTTAATTATTTGCCCAGGTGGATTTTTAAGCACGTTTGCACTTAGCACTTTGTATATATTTATTTATATCACTATGCATTACTAGCAGGTTGGTCGCCCACAGTCAATAACCCCCTTTCTTAATTTGATTAGTAGTGTATTCACCAACACTACAAACTATTGACATAGGAGCAGACGCCCTAGGTCTAAGCCTTGGCTTTTACCTGCATTTGCATAATACACCAGCAGTTTACATATTGGTTTAGGTTCTGGCGCCGAATTCATTTATTATTTGCATATATATATATATATATATATATATATATATATATATATATATATATATATATATATATATTAGGGGTGTGCACCAGCCACTTCGTGTTTTGTGTTTTGGATCTGGATCTTTCTTCGTGTTTTGGATCTGGATTGGTTTTGCCAAAACCACCCTTCCGTGTTTTGGGTTCTGGGTTTTGTGTTTTGGATCTGTATTTTTTTTTTTTTTAAAAGCATAAAAACAGCTAAAATCACAGAATTTGTGGGTCTTTCTGCTCCTATGCTATTATTAACCTCAATAACCTTAATTTCCACTCATTTCCAGTCTATTCTGAACACCTCACACCTCACAATAGTGTTTTTATGTCCAAAAGGTTGCACCGAGGTAGCTGGATGACTATGCTAAGAGATACGAGTGGGCGGCAAAAACATGTGGCCCATCTAGGAGTGACACTGCAGTGGCAGACAGGATGGCAGTTTGAAAAACTAGGCCCCAAACAGAACATAATGCAAAGAAAAAAAAGAGGTGCAAGATGGAATTGTCCTTGGGCCCTCCCACCCACCCTTATGTTGTATAAACAGGACATGTACACTTAAACAAACCAATCATTTCAGCGCCAGGGTCTGCCACACGACTGTGGCTGAAATGATTGGTTCGTTTGGGCCCCCACAAAACAAGCTGGCAATTAATCTTTCCCTGCACAAACTGGCTCTACGGAGGCAAGATGTCGTCCTCATCCTCCTCATCCTCCTCATCCACCGATTCCTCACCCTCTTCAGTGTTGTGTACATCCTCATCCTCACAGAGTATTAACTCGTCCCCACTGGAATCCACCACCACAGGTCCCTCTGTACGTTCTGGAGGCTGGTCTCCCTGGAAGAGTTGATAATTCATTTTTATGAACATCATCTTCTCCACATTCTGTGGAAGCAACCTCCTACGCCTTTCGCTGACAAGGTTCCCGGCTGCACTAAACACTCTTTCAGAGTACACACTGGAGGGGGGGCAACTCAGGTAAAATAGAGCCAGTTTGTACAGGGGCCTCCAAATTGCCTCTTTTTCCTGCCAGTACAGGTATGGACAGTCTGACGTGCCTACTTGGATGCTGTCACCGATGTAATCCTCCACCATTCTGTCAATGGTGACAGTATCATATGTAGTGACAGTAGACATGTCAGAAATTGTTGCCAGGTCCTTCAGTCCGGACCAGATGTCCAAACTTGGTCCTGCCTGCCCTGCATCACCGCCAGCGGGTTGCTTAGGATACCTAAGTTTTTTTCTGGCAGCCCCAGTTGCGGGAGAAAATGAAGAAGGAGCTGTTGACGTGTCACGTTCCGCTTCAGCTGACAGTGTGTTCACCAGCAGGTCTTTGCACCTCTGCAGGCTTGTGTCGACCGGAAAGAGAGACACCACATAGGCTTTAAACCTAGGATCGAGCACGGTGGCCAAAATGTAGTGGTCTGATTTCAACAGATTGACCACCCTGGAATCCTGGCAAAGCGAATGAAGGGCTTCATCCACAAGTCCCACATGCCGAGCGGAATCGCTCCGTCTTAGCTCCTCCTTCACTTTCTCCAGCTGCTTCTGCAAAAGCCTGATGAGGGGAATGACCTGACTCAAGCTGGCAGTGTCTGAACTGACTTCATGTGTGGCAAGTTCGAAGGGCTGGAGAACCTTGCACAACACGGAAATCATTCTCCACTGTGCTTGAGTCAGGTGCATACCCCCTCCTTTGCCTATGTCATAGGTGGATGTATAGGCTTGAATGGCCTTTTGCTGCTCCTCCATCCTCTGAAGCATATAGAGGGTTGAGTTCCACCGCGTCACAACCTCTTGCTTCAGGTGATGGCGGGGCAGGTTCAAGAGTCTTTGCTGGTGCTCCAGTCTTCGGCACGCAGTCGCTGAATGGCGAAACTGGCCAGACATTTTTCGGGCCACCCAAAGCGTCTCCTGCACGCCCCTGTTGCTTTTCAGAAAATTCTGCACCATCAAGTTTATTGTGTGAGCAAAACATGGGACGTGCTGGAATTTGCCCAGATGTAATGCCCGCACAATATTGGTGGCGTTGTCAGATATCACAAAACCCCAGGAGAGTCTAAGTGGGGTAAGCCACTGGGCGATGATTTCCCTCAGTTTCTCTAAGAGGTTGTCGGCGGTGTGCCTCTTACTGAAACCGGTGATACACAGCGTAGCCTGCCTTGGAACGAGCTGGCGTTTCTGAGATGCTGCTACTGGTGACGCTGCTGCTGTTGTTGCGTAAGGTGATACATCTACCCAGTGGGCTGTCACAGTCATATAGTCCTTAGTCTGCCCTGTTCCACTTGTCCACATGTCCGTGGTTAAGTGGACATTGGGTACAACGGCATTTTTCAGGATACTGAGGACACTTTTTCTGACGTTTCTGTACAGTCTCGGTATTGCCTGCCTAGTGAAGTGGAACCTAGATGGGATTTGGAACCGGGGACACACTACCTCCATCAATTGTCTAAATCCCACTGCACTAATGGCGGATACCGGACGCACGTCTAACACCAACATAGCAGTCAAGGCCTCAGTTATACGTTTTGCTTCAGGATGACTGCTGTCGTACTTCATCCTCCTCGCTAAGGACTGTTGGAGGGTCAATCCTCTCTGGGATGATGAACGACTCCCAGCAGCAGCAACAGCAGCAGCGGCAGCAGGAGGCGTAGCAATGCAGGATCCTCCGGAGGAATCCCGGATAGGAGAGTCAGTCATGCCAGTGACATGGCCTGGAGGACTACTTCCGATCCTGACTAAGGAGGAAATTGACGAGGAGGGAGTTGATGGTGTGGTTTGCAGGCACTTGGATACAACAGGACAACGGGATTTAGGTGTCCCTGGACTGCTTACGGTCTTAGCCAAAGTTTCTGAACTTGACAGTAACTTTTTATGAACGTGCTGCAGGTGCCGTATAAGGGAAGATGTTCCTAGGTGGTTAACGTCCCTACCCCTACTTATTTCACCTTTACATATGGTACATATGGCAAGACAGTTGTTGTCCGGATTTGGATAGAAATATTGCCAGACCAAAGAGGTGGAATGTTTGGTCTTCTGCCCAGGCATGACCGTGATGGGCTTTTTCATCCCATGGACAACAACTGTCTCCCCCGGAGCCTGATTTAAACAAAACACATCACCATCAGAATCCTCCTCGCCAACTTCCTCCTCAGCGCCAGCTACACCAGTATCCTCATCCTGTTGTACTTCAACAGTGACATCTTCAATTTGCATATCAGCAAGTGGACTGTGGGTGCTCCTTTAAGCATTTGCAGGGGGCGCGCAAATGGTGGAAAGAGCCACCTCTTCCCGTCCAGTGCTGGGAAGGTCAGGCATCGCAACCGCCACCACACTTGGACTCTCCTTGGGGATTTGTGATATCTTCTTAGAACACACAGTTCTTTGCTGTGCTTTTGCCAGCTTAACTCATTTGATTTTTTTAGCGGGAGGAGGGCTTCCATCGTCTTCTGAAGCTGAACCACTATTCATGAACATACTAGTCATACTAGTATGACACACACTAGTCATAGGGAAAGACCTTAGCTGTTCCTTGCCACTCCGTGTCATAAATGGCATATTGGCAAGTTTACGTTTCTCTTCAGATGATTTAAATGTTTTTTTTAAGGTCATTTTCCTGAACTTTGTCATTTGGGATTGTATGTGGCCTCTACTATGACATTGGGCATCGGCCTTGGCAGACGACGTTGATGGCATGTTATCGTCTATGTCATGACTAGTGGCAGCAGCTTCAGCACTAGGAGGAAGTGGTTCTTGATCTTTCTCTATTTTATTTTTATCGGAGAAAGTTTGGTCCTCCATTTATGTTATATCGATTTGATATAAACGTGCGGCTAAGGCGCACACAAACACAGAAAATATTTTTTTATTTTTGCTGGAGAGTAGTGCACTTTGTGAGTTATACCACCCTTTAAGAAATGAGCCAGCCGGCTCTTTACTTATGGGACACAGGCGCACGCTTGGCGCTGCTCCTTTGTTGATACACGTGTAGCCACAGTGCACACAATTCACAAACACAGAAAATATTTTTTTATTTGGTTTGGAGTGTACTTTGGGGGTTACAGCACCCTTTAATGGTCAAGCCAGCCGGCCCTTTACTTATGACACAGGCGCACGCTTGGCACTACTTTGTTGATGCACGTGCGGCTACTGCGCACACAATTCACAAACACAGAAAATATTTTTTTATTTGGTTTGGAGTGTACTTTGGGGGTTACAGCACCCTTTAACGGTCAAGCCAGCCGGCCCTTTACTTATGACACAGGCGCACGCTTGGCACTACTTTGTTGATGCACGTGCGGCTACTGCGCACACAATTCACAAACACAGAAAATATTTTTTTATTTGGTTTGGAGTGTACTTTGGGGGTTACAGCACCCTTTAATGGTCAAGCCAGCTGGCCCTTTACTTATGACACAGGCGCACGCTTGGCACTACTTTGTTGATGCACGTGCGTCTACTGCGCATCTAATTCACACAGAAAATATTTTTTTATTTGGTTTGGAGTGTACTTTGGGGGTTACAGCACCCTTTTACCGGTCAAGCCAGCCGGCCCTTTATGACACAGGCGCATGCTTGACACTACTTTGTTGATGCACGTGCGGCTACTGCGCACACAATTCACAAACACAGAAAATATTTTTTATTTGGTTTGGAGTGTACTTTGGGGGTTACAGCACCCTTTAACGGTCAAGCCAGCCGGCCCTTTACTTATGACACAGGCGCACGCTTGGCACTACTTTGTTGATGCACGTGCGGCTACTGCGCACACAATTCACAAACACAGAAAATATTTTTTTATTTGGTTTGGAGTGTACTTTGGGGGTTACAGCACCCTTTAACGGTCAAGCCAGCCGGCCCTTTACTTATGACACAGGCGCACGCTTGGCACTACTTTGTTGATGCACGTGCGGCTACTGCGCACACAATTCACAAACACAGAAAATATTTTTTTATTTGGTTTGGAGTGTACTTTGGGGGTTACAGCACCATTTAACGGTCAAGCCAGCCGGCCCTTTACTTATGACACAGGCGCACGCTTGGCACTACTTTGTTGATGCACGTGCGGCTACTGCGCACACAATTCACAAACACAGAAAATATTTTTTTATTTGGTTTGGAGTTGACTTTGGGGGTTACAGCACCCTTTAACGGTCAAGCCAGCCGGCCCTTTACTTATGACACAGGCGCACGCTTGGCACTACTTTGTTGATGCACGTGCGGCTACTGCACACACAATTCACAAACACAGAAAAAAAATTTTTATTTGGTTTGGAGTGTACTTTGGGGGTTACAGCACCCTTTAACGGTCAAGCCAGCCGGCCGTTTACTTATGACACAGGCGCACGCTTGGCACTACTTTGTTGATGCACGTGCGGCTACTGCGCACACAATTCACAAACACAGAAAATATTTTTTTATTTGTTTTGGAGTTGACTTTGGGGGTTACAGCACCCTTTAACGGTCAAGCCAGCCGGCCCTTTACTTATGACACAGGCGCACGCTTGGCACTACTTTGTTGATGCACGTGCGGCTACTGCGCACACAATTCACAAACACAGAAAAAATATATATTTTTTTAGCACTTGAGGGGAGCACCCCTAACGGACAGAGCACCCCCTGGACAACACTACAGCACCCCTTTAGGACTGGGACACTGCACAGGACTTTGGAGTGGACACAGCCCCTATGGACAACTGACTGCACAACACAGTCCAGCCAGCCCCTATGGACTTTGAAGTAGTGGACACAGCCCCTATGGACAACAGCAGCACAGCACAACACAGCCAGCCCCTATGGACTTTGAAGTAGTGGACACAGCCCCTATGGACAACAGCAGCACAACGCTGCACAGCACAGCACAACACTACTCTGCACTACACTACACTACACTACACAGCCCAGCCAGCCCTAACTCCCACCCTCCCTCTTCACTATCCACATCCGAGTGAGAAAATGGCGCCGACGCGGGTACCTTATATAGGATCCAAAACCCGCGAGATCCGGAAGGCGAGATGATGACGTTTTGCCTCGATTTCAGATCCGAGTCAGGCGGGAAAAGTCGAGCCTGAGTCGGATCGGCCTCGGATTGGGGGGGCTCGGGGGGGTTCGGATTTCAGAAATCCGAACCCGCTCACCCCTAATATATAAAATATTTCTTATATTATTTAAAATAAAGAGAATGTGCTAGTTGAGTTAATAGAGTTGTGTGATGGGCAGCAATGTGCATTGGCTGTATTACCCTCTCCTAGCACCTTGGTCACTATAACACAGCTGGGTTACTCAAAGCATCTCCTGCCATGGTTGTGTGATGGGCAGCAATGTGCATTGGCTGTATTACCCTCTCCTAGCACCGGGGTCACTATAACACAGCTGGGTTACTCAGAGCATGTCCTGCCATGGCTGTGTGATGGGCAGCAATGTGCATTGGCTGTATTACCCTCTCCTAGCACCGGGGTCACTATAACACAGCTGGGTTACTCAGAGCATCTCCTGCCATGGTTGTGTGATGGGCAGCAATGTGCATTGGCTGTATTACCCTCTCCTAACA
This sequence comes from Taudactylus pleione, assembly GCA_031769625.1. Taxonomy (NCBI): domain Eukaryota; kingdom Metazoa; phylum Chordata; class Amphibia; order Anura; family Myobatrachidae; genus Taudactylus; species Taudactylus pleione. The sequence continues at coordinate 1,042,208 of JAUIMM010000545.1, forward strand.
CCTGGGTCACTATAACACAGCTGGGTTACTCATATCTCCTGCCATGGCTATGTGATGGGCATATATATATATAAAATATAGATATATATATATAAAAAATATTTCTTATATTATTTAAAATAAAGAGAATGTGTTAGTTGAGTTAATAGAGTTGTGTGATGGGCAGCAATGTGCATTGGCTGTATTACCCTCTCCTAGCATCTGGGTCACTATAACACAGCTGGGTTACTCAGAGCATCTCCTGCCATGGCTGTGTGATGGGCAGCAATGTGCATTGGCTGTATTACCCTCTCCTAGCACCTGGGTCACTATAACATAGCTGGGTTACTCAGAGCATATCCTGCCATGGCTGTGTGATGGGCAGCAATGTGCATTGGCTGTATTATCCTCTCCTAGCATCTGGGTCACTATAACACAGCTGGGTTACTCAGAGCATCTCCTGCCATGGCTGTGTGATGGGTAGCAATGTGCATTGGCTGTATTACCCTCTCCTAGCACCGGGGTCACTATAACACAGCTGGGTTACTCAGAGCATCTCCTGCCATGGCTGTGTGATGGGCAGCAATGTGCATTGGCTGTATTACCCTCTCCTAGCACCGGGGTCACTATAACACAGCTTGGTTACTCAGAGCATCTCCTGCCATGGCTGTGTGATGGGCAGCAATGTGCATTGGCTGTATTACCCTCTCCTAGCACCGGGGTCACTATAACACAGCTGGGTTACTCAGAGCATGTCCTGCCATGGCTGTGTGATGGGCAGCAATGTGCATTGGCTGTATTATCCTCTCCTAGCACCGGGGTCACTATAACATAGCTGGGTTACTCAGAGCATCTCCTGCCATGGCTGTGTGATGGGCAGCAATGTGCATTGGCTGTATTACCCTCTCCTAGCACCAGTGGCATAACTAGGGTATTTGGAGCCAATGGCAAATTTAAAAATGGAGCGCCCCCCCATGTGCGTGTGCTGAAAAATGGGCGTGGTCACTTAAAAATGGGGCATGTCAACATGACACACATCCCTTTCTCATCATTCTGAACATTCATTTCCATTCCATATGCACCTTAATGCAGTGCCCCTTATACAGTCTGACTGGGATAATGAGACATTATCCCATACATCAGGGGTAGGCAATGCTGGGCACTCCAGCTCCTGTAGAACTACACATGACAGCATGCCTTGCCATAGCTTTAGCATGCCCTAAAAGTAAAACTCTGGCAGAGCATGCTGATAGTTCCATTGCACCAGGAGTGCCGCACATTGCCTATCCCTGCCCTAAAATATTAGCCCCAAATATGTCAGTATTCATTAATAAGTATAACTGATCCTCAGTTTGTCTTAATTGGGCTCTCACTGAGTTTTTACTGTCACTCATCAGATAAGAGAACATCATTATCTCCTGTCACTCCTGTGTTTCATGTTGCAATCCCACAGGTGTGACACTTCCATAAGACTGGATGGTGCTGACTTATGTTGGAGATTAGGAGCCATTGGGAAGTTCATACTGAGAATTTCCATCTCTATTTTCTTGCAGACTGACAATGAGGACCTGCAAAAAGAACTGGTCCAGCTCCGGCAGCAGCACAGCACAGAGGCAGAGCAGCTGTATACAATTATATCCGTGCTCAGTGACCAACTCAGAGGGTATTTATGTTCTGTCATGTAACACTGTATATACTCTGGTAGTAAGTCATTATATAGGTGTAACTAAATGATGTAACAGTGTATATACTATGGTAGTAATCATTTGTCTAGGTAGGTGGTTCCCAAACTTTTTCGAACCACGGCACCCTAGATTATCAGCATTTTTTCCACGGGTTCCCTGGGCCAAAAGTTTCTTATTGAGAAATTCTGAACAAATTAAATAAAGTAAATTGTGCTTCTATGTCACTCTTAGGTTCAGTTGTGTGGTGGTTGACAGGGCTGTGCTTTTTTTGTCCACATATTCTTTGATTGGCAGCCATTAGCACTGATTTTACCTATCACACTGACTAAAATGATTTTATTTGGTACTGAACCACCACTCCGAGATACCCCTGCATGTGCACTGAGGGACCCCAGGATGCCACAGCACACAGTTTGGGAACCACTAGTCTAGGTGTAACTATGTAACACTGTATATACTCTGGTAGTAAGTCATTTGTCTAGGTGTAAAGAGGGTCAGAGGATAACGTACTGCTGATGTTTTCCGTAGCTCAGCGATTATGCTTATGTGCGAAACATTGTGACTAGCCACTCTTCAGCGCATGTATTACACAGAGTGTATGCACAAAGGTGCTTCTACCAATGGGACAGATGGTATCAGAAATGGGGCGGGAAAGTGATGGGCATTTCTGTGTGCTGACTGCGAGGTGAACTTAAAAAAATAAAAATAAAAAACTGCTCATTATCTCTTAGTGTGACCATGAGGAACGCCATCCTGGAACAATAGCTGGAGAGGGATCAAACAGCGACAATGGATCAGGATGAACATCAGGTCAGTGATACTGATAATGAGCTCATCACCAGCACACAGTATAGGTAGCCAGTCTATTTATCTCTAGGAGACCTATTTACCAATATTCCCAATAATGCACATGAGCTAGTCGCCACTATCAGAGAGGGATCCTTTGGAAGATGTTACATCGATATCACCACAGCTACATGTAACACACCTGCTCCAGGGGTAGTGTAGTGACCTGGTCAATGTGACGATATAGATATACAGAGGTAGAAGTGGCCCGGTATACAGCGACAGGCTATACTGTTACTTCTCCCACGGCTCTCATTGTATGGCCATAATAACGGATCTGTCATCTCTCCCTCCCCTTATCTCTGTGCCTATATTGCAGACTGATCCATCACCCGCTCCATGTGCACAAACACCCAGCGCCAGGGATGGCTGGAGGCATCTCTGGACCTCTATCCATGCCATCTTCCAGAGACTGCGACACTTTTTCAGAAGAGAGAGGCCCAGCCCACCCAAGAGCCCCAACACTGACGCAGCACCCCTTAGTGCCATGCAGATGCAGGTAATTGTATGAGGAGTCATTTGGATACAAGTAATGTTGCAGTATTTACAGTATTAATAACTTCTAAAGAAGGGATGGAGGTAACTGTGCTTAAAAATAGAGATAAAAGAACTATATTCTATAGAAATAAGCATCACTTTTTGGTTATAATCACAACTTTTTTATGACTTGTAGATCATTCAGAGAGAGATAACTGACCTGAGCCAGATGCTGCAAAGCAGGAGAGAATACCATGAGCAGGTCGCCCTCATCAGCGAGGCAGAGGAAACATCCAGGAGAGAAGCAGAGGAGCTGAGAGACCAACTACAGGAGGAGAAAGCAGAGAGGGGAAGACTGGCAGCATCAATATCAGATAACAGCAAGAAGATGCAGGTTATGGAGGATGAGATAACCATCGCTAAGGCAGCAATAAAAGGTCACAATAAGTTGCAAAAACAGTTTCACAAATTGGTGGCCAAGCTAAAGAAGAAAGACCAGGACATAGAGGGGCTACAGCAGGAGATCACTGTGCTGAAGACACGGATGGATGGCATTGGGGCAGCGAAAGCTGAAGAAAATAATAACTAAATGATCAGGAGAGACCGGAGCAATGTAGCTTAGGGAATAAACTCTTTAATCTTTTAAAAACAAAAATAAAACTTTTTTTTTTTTGCAAACTAAACTTATAAGTCTTCTAGTAACAACTTTAAAAAAAAAAAAAAAGATCTTAACATGTTTGAATCACAATCTTTAGTAAAAATTTTACTTATGAACAATTAGAAATAATTATAAAAACGTAGTTAGCTCAGTCTTAATAAGATCACTCTTGGCTGACATCAAGGCAGCTGCCAAAGCAGGTGGAGTATGAGATGCCCACATGCACTTTATACATATATACTCTACACTATCGCTTGCCACACTATACCACCATCACTATGCAAACTGGCAACATCACAACTATAGCTACATGAAACCACAACTTGCGCACAGTATGTCTAAAAAGTTATAGCAGTTTAAATCTAGCTGGGGTATGTTACACCCCACCTAGTTCACAGAACATTAATAGAAGGTTCCTTGTCAGTCACATGTCTCACTATTATAGGACAGACCACTGTATACTTATGTGTTTATTCAAAATTAAGTTAATTATTTAAAAAAAATATGTGATGGACCTACATTCAGGATTTATAGCCGCTGAGACACCTATGAGTCTTGTTTCTTTAGCACCCTTAGGAGAGAGGACATCAAGAAGCATGTTTCAATGTTTGTTCCTTGTGTGTCACCCCAAAGCTCTGCTGAATTATGCACAATTATTGTGTATTGTGCTTTGGTTCATATAAAAAAAAATACACAACAATTGGCACATTAAATATGAGGTGAACAGGGGACACTACGGTGTGGTATAATGTGAACTAGGGTCACTACAGTGTTATAATCTGAACTGGATGCACTACAGTGTGGTATAATGTGAACTAGGGGCACTACAATGTGCTATAAAATTAATTGGATTCACTACAGAGTGGCATAATGTAAACTGGGGAGCTACAATGTGGTACAATATGAACTGGGGCACTACAGTCTGGCATAATGTGAACTGGGCACTATCTTGTGGTTTAATGTGAATTGAGGGCACTACAGTGTGGCATGTTGTGAATTGGGGGCACTACAGTCTTGTATAATGTGAACTGGGTATAACAGTTTTATAAAACACTGCAATACATAAAGGAAAACATAACACTGCTTTATTACAAATGAAACATATCAGGCTTATATAAAATAAAATAGCAAACTATAATACATATTGCAAAACATACCATTAATTGCCAACATCTAGATACACATACTGTAGCCAAGGCTGAGCAGTGCATAATAGAAAATGAGGACTCCCAGCAGCAGTTGCCTAATGAATACAGAATCTTTCCTATTCTCCCCAGGAACTTTTTCCAGCCGGGTGGCATCAAGAAGTGGCCATGTTGGGGGCCTTCGCAATAATAAAATGTTTTAAATCCTGACCTTATAATAATTGAAACTTGAAATAACAATTTATTTATTAATTCTCCTCTTCTTCTTAGAGGCCCAGATACAGGTCCCACTTGCAGGCTACACAGAATATATTTGTTATACAGGCCTCAGATACAGGCCCCACTTGCTGGCACCAAAGAATTTATTTTTGATAGAGGCTTCAGATACAGGCCCCACTTGCTGGCACCAAAGAATTTATTTTTGATAGAGGCTTCAGATACAGGCCCCACTTGCAGGCTACACAGTATATATTTTTTATACAGCCCTCAGATACTGTCCCCACTTACAGTCTATACAGAATATATTTTTATACAGTACAGCCCTCAGATACTGTCCCCACTTGCTAGCTACACAGAATATATTTATTATACAGCCCTCAGATACTGTCCCCTCTTGCTGGCTACACAGAATATATTTATTATACAGCCCTCAGATACTGTCCCCTCTTGCTGGCTACACAGAATATATTTATTATACAGCCCTCAGATACTGTCCCCTCTTGCTGGCTACACAGAATATATTTATTATACAGCCCTCAGATACAGGCCCCACTTGCTGGCTACACAGTATATATTTATTATACAGCCCTCAGATACTGTCCCCTCTTGCTGGCTACACAGAATATATTTATTATACAGCCCTCAGATACAGGCCCCACTTGCTGGCTACACAGTATATATTTGTTATACAGCCCTCAGATACTGTCCCCACTTACAGTCTATACAGAATATATTTTTATACAGTACAGCCCTCAGATACTGTCCCCACTTGCTAGCTACACAGAATATATTTTTTATACAGCCCTCAGATACTGTCCCCACTTGCTGGCTACACAGAATATATTTATTATACAGCCCTCAGATACTGTCCCATCTTGCTGGCTACACAGAATATATTTATTATACAGCCCTCAGATACTGTCCCCTCTTGCTGGCTACACAGTATATATTTGTTATACAGCCCTCAGATACTGTCCCCACTTACAGGCTACACAGAATATATTTTTATACAGTACAGCCCTCAGATACTGTCCCCACTTGCAGGCTACACAGAATATATTTATTATACAGCCCTCAGATACTGTCCCCTCTTGCTGGCTACACAGAATATATTATTATACAGCCCTCAGATACTGTCCCCACTTGCTAGCTACACAGAATATATTTATTATACAGCCCTCAGATACTGTCCCCACTTGCTGGCTACACAGAATATATTTATTATACAGCCCTCAGATACTGTCCCCTCTTGCTGGCTACACAGAATATATTATTATACAGCCCTCAGATACTGTCCCCACTTGCTAGCTACACAGAATATATTTTTTATACAGCCCTCAGATAGGAATCGGTATGAATTACCGCCGGACCCCTGGCCGGCGGTTCAAATCCCGACAGCGGCTGCCCCTTAGTCCCCCCCTGGGGTGCCTAACCATAACCCTCCCTCCCCCTAGCCTAACCCTAACCTCCCGGGGGGTGCCTAACCCTAAGTCCCCCCTGGGAGCCCTAAACCTAACCCTACCCCCCGCAGCTGTCCACAGCGGTGCCCGGCAACACTTATAGATGTAGACACCAGTCATATAACCCTCACCGGGATTAAGGAGTCGGGAAGCCGTCTGTCGGGATTAGGTCCGCCGGCTTCCCGACTGCATACCCTCAGATACTGTCCCCACTTGCAGGCTACACAGAATATATTTATTGTACAGCTCTCAGATACTGTCCCCACTTGCTGGCTACACAGAATAAATTTTTTATACAGCCTTCAGATACAGGCTACACAGAATATATTTATTATACAGTCAGCCCTTAGATACAGGCCCCACTTGCTGGCTACACAGAATATATTTATTATACAGCCCTCAGATACAGGCTACACAGAATATATTTTTTATACAGCCAGCCCTTAGATACAGTCCCCACTTGCTGGCTACACAGAATATATTTATTATACAGCCCTTAGATACAGGCCCCACTTGCTGGCTACACAGAATATATTTATTATACAGCCCTTAGGTACAGGCCCCACTTGCAGGCTACACGGAATATATTTATTATACAGCCCTCAGATACAGGCCCCACTTTCAGGCTACACAGAATATATTTATTATACAGCCCTTAGGTACAGGCCCCACTTGCTGGCTACACAGAATATATTTATTATACAGCCCTTAGGTACAGGCCCCACTTGCTGGCTACACAGAATATATTTATTATACAGCCCTCAGATACAGGCCCCACTTGCAGGCTACACAGAATATATTTATTATACAGCCCTCAGATACAGGCCCCACTTTCAGGCTACACAGAATATATTTATTATACAGCCCTCAGATACTGTCCCCACTTGCTGGCTACACAGAATATATTTATTATACAGCCCTCAGATACAGGCCCCAATTACAGGCTACACAGAATATATTTTTTATACAGCCCTCAGATACTGTCCCAACTTGCTGGCTACACAGAATATATTTATTATACAGCCCTCAGATACAGGCCCCACTTGCAAGCTACACAGAATATATTTTGTATACAGCCCTCATGTACAGGCCCCACTTGCAGGCTACACAGAATATATTTTTTATACAGCGCTCAGATACTGTCCCACCTTGCAGGCTACACAGAATATATTTATTATACAGCCCTCAGATACAGGCCCCACTTGCTGGCTACACAGAATATATTATTATACAGCCCTCAGATACTGTCCCCACTTGCTAGCTACACAGAATATATTTTTTATACAGCCCTCAGATACTGTCCCCACTTGCTGGCTACACAGAATATATTTATTATACAGCCCTCAGATACTGTGCCCTCTTGCTGGCTACACAGAATATATTATTATACAGCCCTCAGATACTGTCCCCACTTGCTAGCTACACAGAATATATTTTTTATACAGCCCTCAGATAGGAATCGGTATGAATTACCGCCGGACCCCTGGCCGGCGGTTCAAATCCCGACAGCGGCTGCCCCTTAGTCCCCCCCTGGGGTGCCTAACCATAACCCTCCCTCCCCCTAGCCTAACCCTAACCTCCCGGGGGGGTGCCTAACCCTAAGTCCCCCCTGGGAGCCCTAAACCTAACCCTACCCCCCGCAGCTGTCCACAGCGGTGCCCGGCAACACTTATAGATGTAGACACCAGTCATATAACCCTCACCGGGATTAAGGAGTCGGGAAGCCGTCTGTCGGGATTAGGTCTGCCGGCTTCCCGACTGCATACCCTCAGATACTGTCCCCACTTGCAGGCTACACAGAATATATTTATTATACAGCTCTCAGATACTGTCCCCACTTGCTGGCTACACAGAATAAATTTTTTATACAGCCTTCAGATACAGGCTACACAGAATATATTTATTATGCAGTCAGCCATTAGATACAGGCCCCACTTGCTGGCTACACAGAATATATTTATTATACAGCCCTCAGATACAGGCTACACAGAATATATTTTTTATACAGCCAGCCCTTAGATACAGTCCCCACTTGCTGGCTACACAGAATATATTTATTATACAGCCCTTAGATACAGGCCCCACTTGCTGGCTACACAGAATATATTTTTTATACAGCCAGCCCTTAGATACAGGCCCCACTTGCTGGCTACACAGAATATATTTATTATGCAGTCCTCAGATACAGGCCCCACTTGCAGGTTACACAGAATATTTTTTTTATACAGCCAGCCCTTAGGTACAGGCCCCACTTGCTGGCTACACAGAATATATTTATTATACAGCCCTTAGGTACAGGCCCCACTTGCAGGCTACACAGAATATATTTATTATACAGCCCTCAGATACAGGCCCCACTTTCAGGCTACACAGAATATATTTATTATACAGCCCTCAGATACTGTCCCCACTTGCTGGCTACACAGAATATATTTATTATACAGCCCTCAGATACAGGCCCCACTTACAGGCTACACAGAATATATTTTTTATACAGCCCTCAGATACTGTCCCAACTTGCTGGCTACACAGAATATATTTATTATACAGCCCTCAGATACAGGCCCCACTTGCAAGCTACACAGAATATATTTTGTATACAGCCCTCATGTACAGGCCCCACTTGCAGGCTACACAGAATATATTTTTTATACAGCGCTCAGATACTGTCCCACCTTGCAGGCTACACAGAATATATTTATTATACAGCCCTCAGATACAGGCCCCACTTGCTGGCTACACAGAATATATTTTTTATACAGCCAGCCCTTAGATACAGGCCCCACTTGCTGGCTACACAGAATATATTTTTTATACAGCCAGCCCTCAGATACAGGCCCCACTTGCTGGCTACACAGAATATATTTATTATGCAGTCCTCAGATACAGGCCCCACTTGCAGGTTACACAGAATATTTTTTTTATACAGCCAGCCCTTAGATACAGGCCACACTTGCTGGCTACACAGAATATATTTTTTATACAGCCAGCCCTTAGATACAGGCCCCACTTGCTGGCTACACAGAATATATTTATTATGCAGTCCACAGATACAGGCCCCACTTGCTGGCTACACAGAATATATTTATTATACAGCCCTCAGATACAGGCCCCACTTGCAGGCTACACAGAATATATTTATTATACAGCCCTCAGATACAGGCCCCACTTGCAGGCTACACAGAATATATTTTGTATACAGCCCTCAGGCACAGGCCCTACTTGCTGGCTACACAGAATATATTTATTATACAGCCCTCAGATACAGGCCCCACTTGCAGGCTACACAGAATATATTTATTATACAGCCCTCAGATACTGTCCCCACTTGCTGGTGACACAGAATATATTTATTATACAGCCCTCAGATACTGTCCCCACTTACAGGCTACACAGAATATATTTATTATACAGCCCTCAGATACAGGCCCCACTTGCAGGCTACACAGAATATATTTTTTATACAGCTCCACAGATACGGTGACCGTTCCCGCTTGTGCGCCCGTGCTTTTATACAGGAGAAGGGATTTTTGCCCTTCAGCCTGCACTGTGCTGGAATATAATTTGTATATATCTGCCTGAATCGTGCAGATCTCTGCACCTGCACCACCTCCAGCTCTCCATCCACTAGAGCAGCCGTCAGTATTATTATTATTGGCATTTACCCCTACCCAATTACTTGCCATGCTGGGGGCTTCTCAGTACACAGAAACCCCCTTGACTGAAAATTCCCTCCCCCTACACTGGGCGCAGTAGGGGGCGGGGCCTATGTGGTAATCTCCAGTCCATATCCCAGCGAATCACAGCATTACATCACCAGGGGTCAGGCGTAATGATGCGGGGTATCCATTCTTATTAGCAACCCGAAACATCTGCTGCATCAAAATTTCAAGTATGTATACTTTTTAACATGTACGTGTTAGTGTGTATATACTGTATGTGTAAGTGTTATTGTGTGCGTTATACAGTGATCATTCTAACACCCTGCACTTCTCACAACCCATGCAATTCCTCTTTTCTGTCTGGGGTAATGCTGTCTGCTCTGGTGCTTCTAGCACACTCTGCTGATGCAACAAACTGCTAAGATACAGACCAGTATATGCTAAAAACATCACAGAGCGACACCCTGGGCAGGATAAATATATATATATACAGTATATGTATGTGTATATATATATATATATATATATATATATATATATATATAGCAGCTGGCTTTACACATAGAAGTAGATGCACTCCATACTTTAAAAAAGTATACATACCACCTAGGTACTTTATCAACGTTTTAGGGCTTTATTGCGTTTTTGTCAAGCAATACAACATTTTTGTATTACTTCTATGGGCTCTATTTATTAACATTATTTTTACTAAAATAAAGTGAAAAAGAGTATTTTCACACCCTTTTGACATTGTTTTAGTATCACCTATAGTTATTACAGGGCAATTGGAGTAGAATTCGTAAAATTCTACTCCAACCCCTAAGTATCACTTATTTTTAGTAATCAGATCGCATTTCCCATAATTGTAATGGAAAATGTGATCCGACCAAAGTTACTAAAAATACATTGTAAAAAAATACCGGGAAAAGCCCTGTGATAATAACACCACCTGGAGGTGGCATTATCCAGGGTCTTCCCCGGTTACCGGGCTCCTACTCTGCTCTAAAAGGCAGAGCAGAGCCCGGAGCCGGTCCCAGTGATCAGCTGTGTGGTCTAAACAGACTGCACGCTGATCACTGCAAAAAAAAATTATTACTTGCCTGACTCCAGGGACCGGTGGTCGGGGCTACGGTGATGTTCTCTCTCCGGTCAGCTGGTCTCCCATGATGCACTGCGGCCCGGTCATCAGGTGATCGGGTCCCAGTGCAGTATGGGATATCAGCTGACTGGAGGCATGGAAGACATCACCGGAGCACCGATGACTGCAGGTAAGTGCTATTAACTACGGCGGTCACAGGGGGGTCCGTGATCACAGGGGTGGGGCTTAACAATGGAGGCGGGGCTCAGCGCCGGGGGAGGTAGCAGCGGCGGCTGGTCGGTGCATGCGCAGGCACTCTGTCACAGTATTTTTTGTGAAAATACCGTGACTAGTGTGTGGAGGGGATTCGTAGGGACAGAGCTTTCTCGCAAGCTCTGTCCCTGCAAGAGATTTGTAGTAAATCCCTGTGATATTGCCTGAATTCGCAATGCGAATTCAGTCGATAATAACACACTACAATCTGCATTCAATATGCGGATTGTAGTAAAAGGAGCCCTATGTGTAAAGTCAGCTGCTTGCTGACAGCTTCGGAGGGAACCCGCCAAGTACTTTTAATTGGAAGCATTGAGTGCCGGATATATTTCTCTCTCTCTCTATACACATACATATATATCTATAAGCTCCTGTACCCACCTAAATCAACACACACACACACACACACACATATATATATATATATATATATGGCACAAAGAAAAGGGAGCGCACCATCATGAAATAAATCACAAAGAGTTTATTGTATTCTAAATAGGAACACTCACATTTTGTCTAAAATGAGCAAGCATATCACAAAGAGTCCAGGTGAATACCGCACGGCGGATATCCTCTAATCCGTCTGACCACTAATGGTAGATGCGGGTAACCAGCTCTTTCTCCTTCGCGCTGGCGGGACCAATACCAAGCGTCACTCCAGTGCCCAAACTAGTTTCGTCACAATGGGACTTCGTCAGTAGGCGTGTCCTGAACCAGTGGTCTGGATCGTTTTTATCACCGGCTTAATTAACCATTTCTATTTCCTGATTAACTTCTGCTTGTTGCATATCTGAATCATAAACATATCACAGACTAATTCAAGAAAAAAATAAATCAATAAATACAGAATTACAAATATATTTGTAATTCTGTATTTATTGATTTATTTTTTTCTTGAGTTAACTGATTGTATGAAATGTGAAAAATATTGGTCAGAATGATATATTATTTATCTGTGTGTTATATGTGATGTTAGTCTGTGATATGTTTATGAGAGGTGGTGACCGTGGCTTGAAGTTATTAAGGAAAGAATCATGGTGGATACACCATTTAAGAACAGTGGCCCCTAAAGGTCTCAATGAGATGAACTCTTTTTCTATTTTTGTCTAAGGACTTATCGTTCAAATTAATACCTGAAATGTTTGGATTCGGCATTACTATAATTTTTTTTGCTTTAAAAGCAGCTGGTGATCGGGTTAATTGTAATATATGTGTTTCATGTTTTTAATATTTTCATGTGTATTGTATGTTTGTATATTAGAGGTACTAAGTAGCATTTAATGGGTGCGATTACTGACACCTGTGTGCTCTAGACTCTGGTTACATTGGGTTATAAGTGATGGAACGCAAGATGGCATTTGTTGCTAGGTTATGCACTCCAAGTTCTCTTTTTCCTTGGTGACGGACCATGTGACTGTTGTGGTCTACTGTATCTAATGTAGGTGGAACGCTAACCAGTACCGTGTTATGCATTCCAAACCTCCAAGCCAGTTTGGTGATAGATCATGTGACCGATGTTTTCTATTGTACCTTATGCAGGTGGAACGCAAGCCAGCACTGTGTTGCTGGGTTATGCGTTCCACACCTCTTAGCCATTTAGTATTGCACTTCCTGACCACAGGTCTCGATTGAGACTGTGGTAATTATGCCGCGATGCTCTGAGCAGCACGTGGCCTTATCTGACCTAGATGGGTTAGATTTTGAGTGAGCGCATAAGGTATGATGTTTATATTAAGCTAAATAATATGAAAGGAAAAGGGGAATTGGGAAATAGGACCCTGCACAGGATAATGATTATAGATTAGTCTATAGACCAACTGAATCGCGTTATTATTCTGAGTTTAATCGTATAAATAAATAACAGTGTGTTGGTGGTGCTCCCAGAAATATATGAATGTATGTATATATTGTTTCGTATTGCAAGAGCAAAAAAAGAATTCCTTTTTTGGGGCACTCTTAAATTGTACAATTGTAATGATTGTAATATTTAAAACTTAACTTTTATTACCTACTTATATATAATATGGTATAATATGAAATAATATGAATGATCATATGTCTTAGGTGAATATAATTATCTGTATATCTCCTAGATAATATTATTTCTATATCTAGGTATTCCCCTCCAGATGTTTGATTAGTAAGCTGAAATTTTAAAATGCAACATGTACTGCTCAGCCAAGATAGTAAAAAAACTGCAACATTGTTGTCAGATCATGATTTGAAAAGGCAGGCACCTGTAAAATAAATGATGTATCCTACTATATTGTAGATTCAAAAAGTGATAAATCAATGCACATGAGTATATAATTTATAAAAATCTAATCAGGTCAAGTGATTGATACCGCACATCTGATAAGAATTAAATATTCAATAGTCTACCAATCCTATCATGCATATACCATATAATCATGGGATTCTGAGGTCAATATCAATCGGTGTAGCCAACCATATCAATCAAAACAATTAGAGGGTTTCAGTCCAATGTCTGCATCAAGATAGATATTATAATCATATAATCATAATTATATAAGTAATGCAAAAATTGTGTAGTAGAAAAGTTTTATAACATAAAAATTGGTCATTTGTATTGCATATGGCCCTTATAGTATATTGTGATACATGCAGAACATAAACCCACAGGATTAATTTGCAAAAATGTATAAGCAAAGTATAATATTATCAGCAGTGATAAACAAATATCAATCTTTGAATAATAGCATCAATCAATATGTTAATTTAGCCGAGACAGTAACCAAAATATTTTCCACTTAATGGAATCATTTATCAGCAATAAGCATGTATGAAAAATAAGATTAGCTAGAATATCTGTAAAAGGGTTAATAACCTCAGTTAACTACCAGCTGATTAGTAAAAATAAATGTTTTAGCAACAGTTTTATAAATCAAAGAAAATAAATGACAGTGAAAAAAATCTGTATGCGAGTTCCTATAATACGTAACATCAGAGCATAATACCAAATTTGAACACAAATCAATTATATTACTGTATATATAAAGATAAAGAATTAGTAAGACATTTTAAGTGTTCCTCACTTGTACTTTTACCTGTTATTCGATTCCTACGTAGTGAACAGGTAATGAGAGAATGAGAGAACTAATGTCTATAGAAAGAGAGATATAGTGGTATTGTGTTAAAGGTCTTTGTAGTGGGAGTTAGATAATCCCTGGTGCCTGTCGGTATTGCAGGGGTTAAATTCACCCAGACCAGTCAGAAAAACCACTTGAAAAAAGCTGAGAGAATAGCAGTATGACCTGTAACAAGTATTAAATCTAATTAGTGAGTGTGATAAAGTCTCACACACAATATAAACTGTGCTAAAAGGCTGGGTAAGGCGGATAGTATCCCTATATAGCAATTAGAATCAGAGCAATGCTCTTGATTATCGGAACTGTCTAGCGCTGATTGACCGTTTGTAGTAAGAGGTCAGCACAGGGATGGAGATCAGCATGAGACTTGTCAGCCTGTCTGCCAGTAAGCTGATCAGGCTGGCAGGTCCGTATGATGTAGAATAGCCGTGTGCAGTTAAACAGCGGGGACTGGAGTCAGCGTGCTGGGGGAGGCTTACCGCCTGTCTGCCGGTCAGCAGATCCATGTAGCGCTGCTTGAAATAACCATGTGCAGTTAAAACAGCGGGGACTGGAGTCAGCGTGCTGGAGGAGGCTTACCGCCTATCTGCTGGTCAGCAGATCTGTGTAGCACTGCTTGGAATAGCCACGTGCAGTTCAAACAGCGGGGACTGGAGTCAGCGTGCTGGTGGAGGCTTGCCGCCTGTCTGCCGATCAGCTGGTCATAACAAACATTAGGAGGGGAATAGTGGAAAAGAATTGACGCGCGTTTCGCCATTCAGGCTTGTTCACAATAGATCACCTGATCCCCCATACTCTTGGTCCTGATTAAAAACTGTCAGTAGCCAATCAGATTAGTTATCAATCAAACTGATTTGGCTGTGAGCCAAAAAAACCTCTTGTGCTCTGACCAATCAGTAATTTCATACAATAGTTGGCATGTTAAATAAGCCCATAATTATCAGGCAGTGCAGAATTAATTAATCCAGTAGAACATTAAGAATTATGAATATGTCATTTATAAAAATTAAACATATAAATGTAAAGACATGAGGGCATATTAGGAATAAAAATCCAAAAATTAATAATTAATAGGATATCTATTGTTGTTATGAGCTTATCATTTAATTATTATAACTTAAAAATTTCTCAAAAATTGAATAATGGAATAATTATATTAAGTAAGTCTAAAAAATCATTATATTGAAAAACGTGAAAGATAGTTAGATTAAATAGGTCTAAAAAAGATTTAATTATAATAAAAAAGCTACACTGGTGATAACCATTAATATGATGGCAGTGAAATTAAATGTGAAAGTACAATGTGAAAGTGAAATAACAAATGGTATATAAACAATTGAATATTTAAAAATATGTTTGAACAAATGGATAAATCATCCATATAAGTGATAATATATATAAAAATGGATAGTGTGTATAGAATATATTTTTTTTTTATATGTTTTTTTAAAGTGCTACTAAATCTATAGTGGTGCCCAAGTGTAAAATGCAGTGAGTTGTATTAATGTGATTTATATGTAAAAAGTGACAACAGCTTATGAATGAATAAAGTATCAGCATTGAAACAAGGTTAAAAATAATAATGATAAGACAATAAAAAGGCACTAAAATTGATATTCTCTTTCATTCCCTTTGGGGCAATGCTACCAAGTCTGAAGGTCCAGCAGCTTTCTCTTTTCAGAAGTTCTTTGGTAACATCACCCCCTCTAATGCCAAGATTTACTATCTCTAAGCCGCATATTTTAAGATCCATAATGGACCCTCCATGTTTAAGATGAAAATGATGGGCTACCGTAGTTAGCTTCTTCATCTTGGCTAAGTCTGATTCCGCATTTCTAATAGTGCCTAAGTGTTCAAGTGCCCTCTGTTTCAGCATACGAGATGTCATACCGATATATTTAAGTCCACACGGACATGTGATACAATAAATGACATTCTTACTTCTACAATTGATGTAATTTCTAAGGTAAATATTTTCTCCATATTTATCCTTAATTTGTTTAATATTGATAATGTGGTCACATATTTTACACGATCCACATGGATATGTCCCTGTTATGATTTCGGAGAATATTTGAGGTAATGACTCCTTGTAAGATGGTCCTTTAGATTCTTAGACCTTTTCCAACTCATGGCAACTGTTGTATCAAGTTTGGATGCCAAATCTGTATCAGAAAGAAGAATAGGCCAATGTTTTTCAATAGCATTTTTCACTTCTCTACAATTACCGCAAAAATTTCCAACAAATCTGATTTTATCTGGTTTAGCCATCTCTTTTGGTTAAGAACTATTATAGCTCATCGGATACAGAATTTTCGGAGACGGAAGGAACACAGGAGGAGACCTTTTACAATAAAAACACTGTGGCAGTGGGATCAGGCAATACTGAACAACTGGCTTCTTTTCCTTTTTTAGGAGACAGAAGGGGTCCCCAAGAGTACCCCTTAAAAGGAAAACAAGGAGGGGAAAGAAGAAGGGGTTGAAACAGGAGATGGGAAACCCCTTTTCCAGTACGTTATCATACATGCGGGAATCCCCCGAACTGAATAGAACTATATCACCCCTCAAAATTATTAATCTATCTAAAGTTATTTTAACAGAAACACAAACAACTGTGCTAGAGAAAGGTTTGTCTTTTTCACCTACGAGTCATTTTGATAGAGTCCAGTGGGAAGCCAATCTGAGAATTTTCTGTCGCAAGCTTCTCCTGACTAAATTTTATGCAAACAAATGTGAGGGAGATAAAAATGAAAGTACCATGCATTGGTCACCCCAAGAAGAGGAAATTTTACAGATCCTGGAGGATTTAGGGGGAGAAAAATCTTAATATACAACTCTTAAATAAAAATCTAATGAGACCATTATGCAAAAATAAATCTACTTTCTGGCCTCAGGACTATGTATGTCCAGAAGTTAAAGTTTTCATGAATTTAGTCTCGAAAGAGTTTGATGGCATTTATAAAAAACAGAGTTATCAAAAATTACATTATAATCTCAGTAAAGAAGAAAAAAAGGCTATTGAAGATCTTAAATCAATTCCTGACATTGTCATTAAACAGTCAGACAAGGGTGGCAATATTGTAATATGGCCAACTGATTTATACGTAAAAGAAGCAAATAAACAGTTGGGAGATACCAATTGCTATACCAAATTGCTATTAAATCCAACAAACAATTTTAGAGATTTGTACATGAATATCATCAATAAGGCTGCTCATGAAGGGATAATAACAAAACAAGAAAAATAATTTTTATCTATCGACAATCCAAAAATCCCAACAATCTATTTACTCCCAAAGGTTCATAAGAATCTAATAGAACCTCCGGGAAGGCCAATAGTGTCTGGCATAGGAAGCATTTCTGAGAAAGCTAGTATCTTCATTGACACACATTTAAGACAACATGTCACAGGACTTCCTTCCTATGTACAGGACACTAGGGATGTACTCAAGAAGATCAGTGATATTCATTTACATTATGAAAATCTACTGGTGAGTATAGACGTTGAATCCCTGTACACCAGTATAGGTCATGATGATGGCATAGCAGCCGTAAAATATTTCCTGATGATGGAAAATCTTGATGATTTTCATACATTTTTATTGAAGCTTCTTAATTTCATATTGTACAAAAATTACTTCACCTTTAACGACCAATTTTTCTTACAAACCAGAGGTACGGCAATGGGGGCGGCGTGTGCCCCCACATATGCCAACCTATTTTTGGGATGGTGGGAGCGGGAAATAGTTATTAGTGAAAGTAATGAGAACTTCACTAAACATATTATTTCTTGGCTTCGCTATATAGATGACATTTTGGTCATCTGGGAAGGAAACTCAGAACAACGGTTTAATTCATCAATTTGCTTAACAACAACAATATCAACTTAAAATTTACTTATGAAGCAAGCCCCACAAGCATATCCTTCTTAGATCTAAGGATATATAAAGACCAAGATAATATGATAGCCACGGAGCTTTTTAGGAAACATACGGCAACTAACAGTCTCCTACACCACTCATGCTCACACTTTCCACCCACCCTCGAAAATATACCTAAGGGTGAGTTTTTACGGCTCCAGAGGAATTGCTCTGAAGATGCAATATACAAAAATAAAAGCACTGATTTAACAAATCGTTTGAAGGAAAGAGGTTACAGTGGTAAAACTATTAAGAAAGCACGCCAATTTGCCTCTCAAACCAAGAGAGATGATTTAATCTATGGTGGTGTGAAACCAAAAGAGATGGCTAAACCAGATAAAATCAGATTTGTTGGAAATTTTTGCGGTAATTGGAGAGAAGTGAAAAATGTTATAGATTTGGCATCCAAACTTGATACAACAGTTGCCATGAGTTGGAAAAGGTCTAAGAATCTAAAGGACCATCTTACAAGGAGTCATTACATCAAATATCCTCCGAAAACACCAATCGTAACAGGGACACATCCATGTGGATCGTGTAAAATATGTGACCACATTATCAATATTAAACAAATTAAGGATAAATATGGAGAAAATATTTACCTTAGAAATTACATCAATTGTAGAAGCAAGAATGTCATCTATTGTATCACATGTCCGTGTGGACTTAAACATATCGGTATGACATCTCGTATGCTGAAACAGAGGGCACTTGAACACTTAGGCACTATTAGAAATGCGGAATCAGACTTAGCCAAGATGAAGCAGCTAACTACGGAAGCCCGTCATTTTCATCTTAAACATGGAGGGTCCATTACGGATCTTAAAATATGCAGCTTAGAGATAGTAAATCTTGGCATTAGAGGGGGTGATGTTACCAAAGAACTTCTGAGAAGAGAAAGCTACTGGACCTTCAGACTTGGTAGCATTGCCCCAAAGGGAATGAATGAGAATATCAATTTTAGTGCCTTTTTATAGTCTTATCATTATTATTTTTAACCTTGTTTCAAAGCTGATACTTTATTCATTCATAAGCTGTTGTCACTTTTTACATATAAATCACATTAATACAACTCACTGCATTTTACACTTGGGCACCACTATAGATTTAGTAACACTTTAAAAAACATATTAAAAAATATATATTCTATACACACTATCCATTTTTATATATATTATCACTTATATGGATGATTTATCCATTTGTTCAAACATATTTTTAAATATTCAATTGTTTATATACCATTTGTTATTTCACTTTCACATTGTACTTTCACATTTAATTTCACTGCCATTAAATTAATGGTTATCACCAGTGTAGCTTTTTAATTATAATTAAATCTTTTTTAGACGTATTTAATATAACTATCTTTCATGTTTTTTAAAATAATGATTTTTTAGACTTACTTAATATAATTATTCCATTATTCAATTTTTGAGAAATTTTTAAGTTATAATAATTAAATGATAAGCTCATAACAACAATAGATATCCTATTAATTATTAATTTTTGGATTTTTATTCCTAATATGCCCTCATGTCTTTACATTTATATGTCTAATTTTTATAAATGACATATTCATAATTCTTAATGTTCTACTGGATTAATTAATTCTGCACTGCCTGATAATTATGGGCTTATTTAACATGCCAACTATTGTATGAAATTACTGATTGGTCAGAGCACAAGAGGTTTTTTTGGCTCACAGCCAAATCAGTTTGATTGATAACTAATCTGATTGGCTACTGACAGTTTTTAATCAGGTCCAAGAGTATGGGGGATCAGGTGATCTATTGTGAACAAGCCTGAATGGCGAAAAGCACGTCAATTCTTTTCCACTATTCCCCTCCTGATGTTTGTTATGACCAGCTGATCGGCAGACAAGCGGCAAGCCTCCACCAGCACGCTGACTCCAGTCCCCGCTGTTTTAACTGCACATGGCTATTTCAAGCAGCGCTACATGGATCTGCTGACTGGCAGACAGGCGGTAAGCCTCCCCCAGCACGCTGACTCCAGTCCCCGCTGTTTAACTGCACACGGCTATTCTACATCATATGGACCTGCCGGCCTGATCAGCTTACTGGCAGACAGGCTGACAAGTCCCACGGACATGCTGATCTCCATCCCTGTGCTGACCTCTTACTACAAATGGTCAATCAGCGCTAGACAGATCCGATAATCAAGAGCATTGCTCTGATTCTACTTGCTATATAGGGATACTATCCGGCTTACCCAGCCTTTTAGCACAGTTTATATTGTGTGTGAGACTTTATCACACTCACTAATTAGATTTAATACTTGTTACAGGTCATACTGCTATTCTCTCAGCTTTTTTCAAGTGGTTTTTCTGACTGGTCTGGGTGAATTTAACCCCTGCAATACCGACAGGCACCAGGGATTATCTAACTCCCACTACAAAGACCTTTAACACAATACCACTATATCTCTCTTTCTATAGACATTAGTTCTCTCACTCTCTCATTACCTGTTCACTACGTAGGAATCGAATAACAGGTAAAAGTACAAGTGAGGAACACTTAAAATGTCTTACTAATTCTTTATCTTTATATATACAGTAATATAATTGATTTGTGTTCAAATTTGGTATTATGCTCTGATGTTACTTATTATAGGAACTCGCATACAGATTTTAAATGAGGTTATTAACCCTTTTACAGATATACAGATATTCTAGCTAATCTTATTTTTCATACATGCTTATTGCTGATAAATGATTCCATTAAGTGGAAAATATTATGGTTACTGTCTCGGCTAAATTAACATATTGATTGATGCTATTATTCAAAGATTGATATTTGTTTATCACTGCTGATAATATTATACTTTGCTTATACATTTTTGCAAATTAATCCTGTGGGTTTATGTTCTGCATGTATCACAATATACTATAAGGGCCATATGCAATACAAATGACCAATTTTTATGTTATAAAACTTTTCTACTACACAATTTTTGCATTACTTATATAATTATGATTATATGATTATAATATCTATCTTGATGCAGACATTGGACTGAAACCCTCTAATTGTTTTGATTGATATGGTTGGCTACACCGATTGATATTGACCTCAGAATCCCATGATTATATGGTATATGCATGATAGGATTGGTAGACTATTGAATATTTAATTCTTATCAGATGTGCGGTATCAATCACTTGACCTGATTAGATTTTTATAAATTATATACTCATGTGCATTGATTTATCACTTTTTGAATCTACAATATAGTAGGATACATCATTTATTTTACAGGTGCCTGCCTTTTCAAATCATGATCTGACAACAATGTTGCAGTTTTTTTACTATCTTGGCTGAGCAGTACATGTTGCATTTTAAAATTTCAGCTTACTAATCAAACATCTGGAGGGGAATACCTAGATATAGAAATAATATTATCTAGGAGATATACAGATAATTATATTCACCTAAGACATATGATCATTCATATTATTTCATATTATACCATATTATATATAAGTAGGTAATAAAAGTTAAGTTTTAAATATTACAATCATTACAATTGTACAATTTAAGAGTGCCCCAAAAAAGGAATTCTTTTTTTGCTCTTGCAATACGAAACAATATATACATACATTCATATATTTCTGGGAGCACCACCAACACACTGTTATTTATTTATACGATTAAACTCAGAATAATAACGCGATTCAGTTGGTCTACAGACTAATCTATAATCATTATCCTGTGCAGGGTCCAATTTCCCAATTCCCCTTTTCCTTTCATATTATTTAGCTTAATATAAACATCATACCTTATGCGCTCACTCAAAATCTAACCCATCTAGGTCAGATAAGGCCACGTGCTGCTCAGAGCATCGCGGCATAATCACCACAGTCTCAATCGAGACCTGTGGTCAGGAAGTGCAATACTAAATGGCTAAGAGGTGTGGAACGCATAACCCAGCAACACAGTGCTGGCTTGCGTTCCACCTGCATAAGGTACAATAGAAAACATCGGTCACATGATCTATCACCAAACTGGCTTGGAGGTTTGGAATGCATAACACGGTACTGGTTAGCGTTCCACCTACATTAGATACAGTAGACCACAACAGTCACATGGTCCGTCACCAATGAAAAAGAGAACTTGGAGTGCATAACCTAGCAACAAATGCCATCTTGCGTTCCATCACTTATAACCCAATGTAACCAGGGTCTAGAGCACACAGGTGTCAGTAATCGCACCCATTAAATGCTACTTAGTACCTCTAATATACAAACATACAATACACATGAAAATATTAAAAACATGAAACACATATATTACAATTAACCCGATTACCAGCTGCTTTTAAAGCAAAAAAATTTATAGTAATGCCGAATCCAAACATTTCAGGTATTAATTTGAACGTTAAGTCCTTAGACAAAAATAGAAAAAGAGTTCATCTCATTGAGACCTTTAGGGGCCACTGTTCCTAAATGGTGTATCCACCATGATTCTTTCCTTAATAACTTCAAGCCACGGTCACCACCTCTTTGCAACGGCGGTATCCAATCTATCATCATGCAATGTAATGTTGCCAACTGGTGATTTTCCTTTAGGAAATGTAACGCTACAGGTTTATCCGAGGAGCCACTGTTATAGGCCAAACAGATTGAAGATCTATGTTGATTCATCCTTTCACAGAAAGTGCATATCGTTTTCCCTATATACATAAGGCCACAGGGGCACATCAACAAATAGATCACATGGTCCATAAGGCAAGTCAGACGGTATCGGAGGTAGATCTTTCTCCCAGTGTGTGGGTGACTAAAGTATTTCCCCACTATCATTGCTCGGCAAGTTGTACATCCGAGACATCTGTAACAACCTTTCTGTTGCGATAACCAGTTACCCTCTCTGCATATTGTAGGTTGCATATTCGGTTTCAATAGGTCATCCTTTAAATTGGGTCCCCTTTTCACACTTAGTAGTGGTCGCTGTCCTTGTAACTTCCTAAACGCAGAATCACTGGTTACCATCGGCCAATGACTTTTCACAGTTCTCTGTACTGTTTTCAGGCTGGTGTCACAACGAGTATTAAGAATCATTCTGTTGGAAATATTCTTCGCAGACCCACCTTCTTTGGATACGGTATGAAATAACCTTTTAGCTCTGGTGAGGCAACTTTTTACCACCTTAGGATGATAGCCCCTCTCAATTAATCGCTGTTTACATTCCTCCAGTTGTACTTCCACTCTAGAGTTGTCCGAATTGTTTCTCAATATACGCAAAAATTGAGATATAGGCAAGTTCGATTGAAGTGAGTCTGGGTGGTGACTTGTGGCCCACAGTAGCATATTTCTGTCATTTGGCTTCCTATATAACGTGAATTCAAGTGTGCACCCCATTTTTAACACTGTAACATCCAAGAAATTCATGGTTGTTGCATCAATCGATTCTGTGAACTTTATAGGACTATTTAAATCATTCAAAAATTTAACCATAGTGTTAAATGATTCGGCATTATTCCCCCATATCAGAAATACGTCATCTATGAATCAACGAAAATACAGTATACTTTCAAAAAATTCATGCAAAATATATCTATGCTCAAATCTATTCCTGTAGATATTAGCATATGCAGGTGCGATATTTGATCCCATCGCAGTTCCCGCGATCTGGATATAGTACTCCCCCTGATACATGAAATGATTACACCTTAATACTTTGCTATTGTTCACACATAAACTCAATTGGTGGACCGTTATAGGGGCCCTGTACAAGGGCTTCCCTAATGGCCACAATCCCATCATCATGTGGTACAGAGGTGTATAGAGATACTGCATCCATAGTAGCCAATAAAATATCCTGGGGCAAGGATTCAACCAGATTTAGATCATTCAAAAAATGACCTGTATCCCAAAGATAGCTCTTAGTAGATTTCACCAAAGGTTGTAAGTAGCGTTCAAGAAACTGGACTATTGGCTGTAAGATTGACGCCCTGGCAGATATTATGGGTCTGCCAGGCGGATCTATCATCGATTTATGCACCTTCGGAAGAGTGTAGATAACAGGGCATACAGGAAAATCCACAGTTAGAAATTCAGCTGTATTTACATCGATCCACCCACATTTGAGAGCTGTGTCGATGAGATCATCCACCTCCTTTTTAATGCAAATCATTGGGTTATATTCTGCCTTTGAATAAGTACAGGTGTCAGCCAATTGTTTTTTAATTTCAGCATCATAATTTTCAAAGTCCTGTATAACCACAGCCCCACCCTTATCAGCATTTCTTATTACTATAGACGTATTATTGCGTAAAGATTTCAAACCCTGTCTTTCATCAAGTCTCAAATTATCAAACCTCTTTTGATTTTCAGCAGTATCCCTTTTTACATCATGGTCCACCATTCTCAAATATGTCTTTAAACTAGAATTCGTAGAAATTGGATCAAAAGTATTATTAATCCTATTGTCAACATCAATTTCTCTTTTTTCTTTTTTATCAAAATATTCCCGGAGCCTAAGTTTACGGCCGATTTTAAACAAGTCAACAGACCACTGGAAATCATCAAATGACTGAGTTGGGACAAAGGAGAGGCCCTTAGAGAGCAGAGAATACTCAGATGGGCTCAGGGTATGATTCAACAAATTGAAGATTAACTCTTCAACCCCTTCCTTCCTCTGCCCTTGCCACTTCCTACTCCCTCTTCTAGGGTGCGGCCTTTTCCTCCTCCTACTTTATCTGACCTAGATGGGTTAGATTTTCAGTGAGCGCATAAGGTTTGATGTTTATATTAAGCTAAGACGCTGATGTAATTAGGCTGGAGCTTGGAGGAGGTTACTTCCGGTCGATAATTATGCAGCAGGTGTGCCTTGTTGTTATGGGTATATATGAGCACACAGGTGTCAATGCAGGGTTTCATTTCCATTATGTGTGGTTGCTGTGCAGGTTGTTGGTCTTGAGAAAGGTCCCTGCGTGGACCGAAACATTGACCATCCATGACTATGTGATGCAAGAATAAAAAGCTGAGTATACCTTTCATTTTTTGAAAAGCCTGGTGAGGGCGCTCTTTTTTCTTCAAATTATATATATATATATATATATATATATATGCACAAGGGCCAGACATAACATTGGCCTGTAGAAATTTGATCTGGACATGCTGGGCTGCCTTCCCTCCTGAGCTAGGCAACTTGGGGACACAGCTTTAGAGAAGAACTATACAGGGGGTAGAGCTTTGACTGCGAGGGGGTGGGTGGGGCTTTGGGTCGTCCAGCTGAGGGGAGGGGATGAGGGTGAGGATGAGCTAAACTTCTGGCGGCCTTGAGGTGAGTGAGCAGGGCTGTTAGTGGTGACAGAAAAATAATATATATTTTTTCCTGGGTGCACTGCAGTCAGTGTATCATGTGGGCCAATTTTCAATGGGACGCTTGGAGCTGCAGCTCCACCCGCCTGATTGTTAATCCGGCACTGTGCGGGGATGCCCTTGTGCTATAAAGTACGATGCTGATTTTTACTAGGGGGATGTTTTTTTTTTGATGCCCGAGCACCCATGTAGTTAAGCCCCGCGCTGAGCTGCCTATGTAGTTGCCCACACTGTGTGTCATCCTGTCAATAGCAGCACCAGCCAATTGCTTGTCATTGAAATTTTGGGAGCACCTTACGCTCTACCCCAGAATTTCCCACTATCAGCCTAGCCCTAGCCATTAAGCCTTCTTCAGATTGAGTTAGCTGCGGGGGCAAACTCCACTCTGGAATGCATGGAGGGTGCATAATAAGAGACTGATGTAGTGACAGAACATGGAGAATATGTGACTCTTTTCTGTGATATGTGATTATTACTCACCTGTGCTGATATCTGTAGGGATTTCCTCCTCCTTACACTGCTGGTCATCTGTCACATATGTCTCTTCTTCTCCCTCCATATCTTCTTACTATCAGTCAGACATTCACCCTAAATAACCTATAACACAATAACACTTTAAGCTCAGGTAATAAAATAAGACATTATTAAACTGTAGAATATCAGTGTATAAGACACACACAGCTGCTGTACAGATCATATAGTGACAGACACTATTGGTGACCCTAAATCCCAACTACCTGATCCTCCTATGGGTTCCTGTATTTCTCCTCTGTACAATACTGGGAATACAGAGTATGGGGACACCTCTCTGGGGTATCTCTGTTACTGGGTCCTTCTGTAGGAGATACACATTGACTGATAACATTTTGTATATGTGATTATCAGATGATGTTTAAAGTAACCTAAGCAACCCATAGCCAGACCCCATATACTGCATTTAAAATAGGGATGAGCGGGTTCAGTTCTCAGAGAACCGAACCCACTCGAATTTCGTGGAACCGGGGCGATCTGAGCAAAGCTCGGATCTCCCTGCCTGCCCCAGATCCCTCTCCAGAGGCAAAACCTCGCAATCTGCTGTCGGATCTCGAGGTTTTGCCTCGAGCGGCTGTTTTTGAAAATCCCTTTGCCTTCAATGGGCAAAGTGCTGATGGGCTGACAGCTGTCTGTCATGGCTTTCAGCCAATCAGCGTTAAGCCCATTGAATGCAGGGAAAAAACAACTAAAAGAAGATGGCGCTGGTTGCCGTGGCCGGCACCCACCGCTGCCAACACACCTGCTGCCGACATCCCCCTCTGCTGACACACCAGCTGTCCGCACCCCCACTGCTGACACCGCCGGCAGCCCCGCTGCTGACACCACTGGCTCCTCCATGCAACCGACGCTGCCGGCACCCTGCATTGAGATCAACCCTGCACTGCCGACACAGTCAGCAAACCTGCACTGAGGACACCACTGGCAGCCCCACTCTGCTGACACCACCGGTACCCTGCACTGAGGATACTGCCAGCACTCCCACACTGCCATTCCATGTACTGAGGACACTGTCAGCAACCCCCGCACTGCCAACACAGCCAGCAAACCTGCAATGAAGACACCGCTGGCACCCCCACTCTGATGACACCACCGGTTCCCTGCACTGAGGACACTGCCAGCACTCCCACACTGCCATTCCATGTATTGAGGACACTGTCAGCAACCCCTGCACTGCCGACACAGCCAGCAAACCTGCAATGAAGACACCGCTGGCACCCCCGCTCTACTGTCACCGCCGGTACCTGCACTGAAGACACTGCTGGCACTGCCAACATCGCCGGTACCCTTCACTGGGGACATTGCCAGCACTACAGCACTGCCATTCCATGTACTTAAGACACCGTCAGCAACCCCCGCACTGAGGACACCGCTGATACCCCCGCTCTACCAACACCACCAGTACCTTGCACTGAAGACACTGCCAGCATTCCCACACTGCCATTCCATGTACTGAGGACACCATCAGCAACCCCTGCACTGCCGGCACAGCCAGCAAACCTGCAATGAAGACACTGCTGGTACCCCTGCACTGCCATGTCATGTACGTAGGACACCATCAGCAATATCCGCACTACCGACACAGTCAGCAAATTGTGCACTGAGGACACCACTGGCACCCCTGCTCTACAGACACCACCAGTACCCTTCACTGAGGACACTGCCAGCACCACAGCAGTGCCACCACATGTAATGTGGACACCATCAGCAACCCTCACACTGTCGACACAGCCAGCAAACCTGCACTGAAGACAGTGTTCTGTACTGTGGACACCGTCAGCAACCCCCACACTGCTGACACAGCCAGCAAACCTGCACTGAAGACACTGCTGGCACTACGAACATCGCCGGTCCTTCACTGAGGTCACTGCCAGCACCGCAGCACTGCCATTCCATGTACTTAGGACACCGTCAGCAATCCCTGCACTGCCGACACAGTCAGCAAACTGTGCACTGAGGACACTGCTGGCACCCCCGCTCTACCGACACCACCAGTACCCTACACTGACAGCACTTCCACACTGCCATTCCATGTATTGAGGACACCATCAGCAACCCCTGCACTGCCGACACAGTCAGCAAACTGTGCACTGAGGACACCGCTGGCACCCCCGCTCTACCGACACCACCAGTACCCTGCACTGGGGGGGGAGAGAGAATGAGAGAGAGAGGTGCCCCCCATCTCCCAAATAAAAATGTACCACCCCACCAGCCCCTGTGCCCGCCCCAGCTGCCACCACCAGAGGTCCCCCTATGCAGTGCCTGCCTATGTAGTGCCCTCCAGTAATGGTCCCCCTAAGCAGTACCTCCAGTAGTGGTCCCCCTATGCAGTACCTCCAGTAGTGGTCCCCCTATGCAGTGCCGCCAGTAGTGCCCCTTATACAGTGCCCCCAGTAGTGGTCCCCCTATGCAGTGCCCCAGTAGTGGCCCCCCTATGCAGTGCCCCCAGTAGTAATAATGCCCCCTATAGTAATGCCCCTGGTAATAATGCCCCTAAAAGTAATGCCCCCTGTAGTAGTGCTCCCAGTAGTAATGCCCCCTGCAGTGGCCCCTGTAGGGCCCGCAGTTGTAATGCCCTTGTAGTGCCCCCAGTAGTAATGCTCCCTGCAGTGCCCCAGTAGTAGTGCCCCTTGAAGTGTCCCCAGTAGTAAGGGTCCCTGTAGTGCCCCCACTTGTAGTGCTCCAAATAGTACCCCCAGTAGTAAGGCCCCTGTAGTAAGGCCGCTGTAGTGCCCCCATAGGATGCCCCTAGTAGAAAGCCCCCCCGTGCGCACGCACACAAACAACACAACACAGACCAACACAACAGTTACCTTACCGCTCCTGTGCCTGCCTGCGTCCGTCCCCGGCGCCCGCTCCTCGTAACTATGGGAGTGACATCATGACGTCACTCCCATAGTACATGGCGGGACTCAGGAGTGAGCTCGGTCTGCCGCTGGTGCCGGGGACAGGGTGGGAGGGAGAGCGCAGAGAAGGAGCGCCGATTAGCGGTTCCCCTTCTCCATGCAGCTCCTCCTCAGCAGTGCCCGGAACGGCAGGGTGACAATGGAGCCAGGTGCCCCCATCAGGGCTGGCGCCCAGCAGCAAATGACTCCATTGTTTCCGGAAGTTCCGCCACTGACTGTGAGAGACATTTGTTTGCAAAGTAAAGGGTAGTACCAAGTGGCTGTCCCCTGTATATAACCTGTCTTTGCCAACCAGTATTTCACAAGCCGTATGACAAGTGTATGCCCTGCCACAGTCTGCATTGTGTGAGGGACTCCTCAAGTCACCATACTGTACCTTGGATATGCTAATAAATATACAACAGTATCATTGCTTCTAAAATTAGAAGATTGTTAATCTCATGAGTGGACTCTAACCCGAAGTGTAGTGGAGTACTCCCAAATTGTTCTACCATCTAGTGCTTACAACCATCCGGCCACAGTGTCAGAGACCAAACATTTACAGCTTTTCCTTTCATGTGCACCACCTCTACAGCATTGAGGAGAACAATGGGTTGGGAAATGTGATTTGATGTTTACTGTGCAGTTATTTGTACCTTGATTCATATTGCAACTTGCTGAGTTCTTGTAAATAGGTTTTGCAGAGAAAACAAACAATTTTGATGCATATCAGTTACAAGTGTAGTTCCATTTTATGTGTGCAGGTAACATGTTGGAATAGTATTTCTGTAGCATAACCTTTGGGTTTGTATCACAAGTGTATACTCAGGCTATATGTTCATTGTTTACCAATATTGCATACTGTTGGTGTATGGTTATAATCTTTTGAAAATGTTCAGATTAATCTCAGGAAACCTCCTCCTGAATAAACGAGAAGTGTTTTGAAATTAATGTTGTCACTCTCTTCCTATTGGGTTATCCTCCTTACCCATACATGCCTGCTGATTTTTACCTCAGGCTCCGCTGTCCTGCAAACATTGCCACTACTCCCGGTTTTTCTACCGACCCCTTTTAAATTAACACTGAGCATGCACAACTGGTGGAGCCTACAAATGGAGACGTCACTCACAACGTGTGACATGAAGGCTGGCCACCGCGGGGTTATGGGTAGCGGTGGCCATCTATTTACACAGTACCTCTCTTTGACGGAGGCTTCAGCAGGAGATGCGGCAGTGGTGGCCCCTTCTATCCCCATGCAAGGTGGCGCTGGTCCTTTTAGGGTCATGTTCCTCTTCAGGGGCTGGCCCTTCTTCTGCCTGTGGCTGTCAGGCTGTCTCTCCGGTCTCCTCGGCGGGGCCTTCCTATTTATGGGTGGTAGCAGCAGCATGAAGTCCTCTGTGACGGTGGCTCCTTCCCTCTGGTCCTGGCAGCAGGCTCCTTAGCAGTCTTCTTGTCCGCGGGCACTACTCTGGGCAGCCGGCAGCTGATGGGATCTTCCTCCGGGTCCTTCTGCTCTCCCAGCAGTTCCCGGCAGCAGCAGGTCAGTCCCTACTCCCTATCTACTCATGTAAATGTGTGTGTGTGTGTAGTGAGCTCTGGTAGTGTGTGTGTGTGTGTAGTGAGATCTGGTAGTGTGTGTGTGTGTGTGTGTAGTGAGATCTGGCAATGTGTGCGTGTGTGTGTGTAGTGAGATCTGGTTATGTGTGTGTGTGTAGTGAGATCTGGTAATGTGTATGTGTGTGTGTGTAGTGAGATCTGGTTATGTGTATGTGTGTAGTGTGTGTAGTGAGATCTGGTAATGTGTGTGTGTGTATGTAGTGAGATCTGGTAATGTGTGTGTGTGTGTGTGTAGTGAGATCTGGTAATGTGTGTTTGTGTATGTAGTGAGATCTGGTAATGTGTGTGTGTGTGTAGTGAGATCTGGTAATGTGTGTGCATAGTGAGATCTGGTAATGTGTGTGTGTATTTAATGAGATTATGTAGTGAGATCTGGTAATGTGTGTGTGTAGTGAGATCTGGTAATGTGTGTGTAAGTAGTGAGATCTGGTAATGTGAGTGTAGTGAGATCTGGTAATGTGTGTGTAAGTAGTGAGATCTGGTAATGTGTGTGTGTGTGTGTGTGGTGAGATCTGGTAATGTGTGTGTGTAGTGAGATCTGGTAATGTGTGTGTGTGTGTGTGTGTGTGTGTGTGTGTGTGTGTGTGTGTGTAGTGAGATCTGGTAATGTGTGTGTGTATTTAGTGAGATCTGGTAATGTGTGTGAGTGTGTGTGTGTGTAAGTAGTGAGATCTGGTAATGTGTGTGTGTAGTGAGATCTGGTAATGTGTGTGTGTGTATGTAATGAGATCTGTTAATGTGTGTGTGTATGTAGTGAGATCTGGTAATGTGTGTGTGTAGTGAGATCTGGTAATGTGTGTGTGTGTGTGTGTGTGTGTGTGTGTGTGTGTGTGTGTGTGTGTGTGTGTGTGTGTGTGTGTGTGTGTGTGTGTGTGTGTGTATGTAGTGAAATTATGTAATGAGATCTGGTAATGTGTGTGTGTGTGTATGTAGTGAGATCTGGTAATGTGTGTGTGTGTGTGTGTGTGTATGTAGTGAGATCTGGTAATGTGTGTGTGTAGTGAGATCTGGTAATGTGTGTGTATGTAGGGAAATTATGTAGTGAGATATGGTAATGTGTGTGTGTGTGTGTTTATATGTAGAGAGATCTGGTAATGTGTGTGTGCGTGTGTGTGTGTGTGTGTGTGTGTGTATGTAGTGAGATCTGGTAATGTGTGTGTGTAGTGAGATCTGGTAATGTGTATGTAGTGAAATTATGTAGTGAGATCTGGTAATGTGTGTGTGTGTGTATGTAGTGAGATCTGGTAATGTGTGTGTGTGTATGTAGTGAGATCTGGTAATGTGTGTATAGCATAGTTGCCTACCCTCCCGAATCCTGCAGGAGACTCCCGGTTCCCAGTAGAGTCTCCCGCTGCCCCGGAAAATTTAAAAAATCCCCCGGATTAACAGACCAATGAGAACAAGGCAATGTACAGCCTATCCCAAGGCTGCTTTCAGCAGCAGTGTAGCACAATGACCCGCCCCCTGGGTGCTGCTGCTGCCTCCCGTGTGAGCGCTGCTCCGTGTTGTCAGCTGCTCTGCCCACCAGGGAGCTTCAACTGCCTGCCCAGCACTAGTGCACTGCCTGCCCATGACCAAGCTCTGCAGCATTCCGAGGTGAGTGACTTCCTCCTTGTGCTCATTGTGCAGCCATGGGGACGGGTGGTGATTAGCTCCAATGTTTACAGCAGCAGGGTTCCTTCCTTGTCGTGTAAAAGTAGCACAGGTCCAGCACCACTTGCTCATATGCCCTGGGCCTGCTTGCTCAGTGAAACTCCCTTATAGAAACTCCCTTATAGTGTGCTTCACAGCAGGAGGGAATGCCCATTACATTGGTGCTTGTACCTACTGTGGGAGGCAGAAAGATACTCAGCATACTATTTCTCTGATATCCATTCATGGGACCTGTTAGGTTTATGACACTCTGCATTTCTCAAATGATGGCTGCTGTTGGAACATACAGTACATGACTTGTGATATGATTTATTGGTGTCATATAAAGCATGCTGTAAAATCTATTTTTTTGAATCAGGTTATCTAAAGTTTCTCTTAAGTTTGCTATAATATGGTTGATTTCAAATTCTTTTGTAGCCTATTAGCATATATGGTATGTTCCCACCTACACATGTTTTTTTCAGTTTTTTATTTTTTTATTTTAATGAATCAGTATATTATATATTTTTTAGTTCCTTTCCTTTCTCAGAATACTTTTGTACTTTTGTAGTGGTGGGGGAACTCTGTGTGTATGTTTGTATATGTATGTGTATGTACGAGTATATGTATGTGTGTGTAAAAAACCTGATTGGCAATAGAAATGTTCATGGGGGAATCTAGACATGCTCTTTGGGTGGAGCATGGCACACCCCCTCGCGCGACGCATACTACTGCTGACTATGATCTCCCTGAAACTCATTTTCAAAAGTAGGCAAGTATGGTGTGTAGTGAGATCTGGTAATGTGTGTGTGTGTGTGTATGTAGTGAGATTATGTAGTGAGATCTGGTAATGTGTGTGTGTGTGTATGTAGTGAGATTATTGAGTGAGATCTGGTAATGTGTGTGTGTGTGTGTGTATGTAGTGAGATTATGTAGTGAGATCTGGTAATGTGTGTGTATGTAGTGAGATCTGGTAGTGTGTGTGTGTATGTAGTGAGAACTGGTAATGTGTGTGTGTGTATGTAGTGAGATCTGGTAATGTGTGTGTAGTGAGATCTGGTAATGTGTGTGTGTGTATGCAGTGAGATTATGTAGTGAGATCTGGTAATGTGTGTGTATGTAGTGAGATCTGGTAGTGTGTGTGTGTATGTAGTGAGATCTGGTAATGTGTGTGTGTGTATGTAGTGAGATCTGGTAATGTGTGTGTAGTGAGATCTGGTTATGTGTGTGTGTGTGTGTGTGTGTGTGTGTGTATGTAGTGAGATTATGTAGTGAGATCTGGTAATGTGTGTGTATGTAGTGAGATCTGGTAGTGTGTGTGTGTATGTAGTGAGATCTGGTAATGTGTGTGTGTGTATGTAGTGAGATCTGGTAATGTGTGTGTAGTGAGATCTGGTAATGTGTGTGTGTGTATGCAGTGAGATTATGTAGTGAGATCTGGTAATGTGTGTGTATGTAGTGAGATCTGGTAGTGTGTGTGTGTATGTAGTGAGATCTGGTAATGTGTGTGTGTGTATGTAGTGAGATCTGGTAATGTGTGTGTAGTGAGATCTGGTAATGTGTGTGTGTGTATGCAGTGAGATTATGTAGTGAGATCTGGTAATGTGTGTGTATGTAGTGAGATCTGGTAATGTGTGTGTGTGTGTGAGTGTATGTAGTGAGATTTTGTAGCAAGATCTGGTAATGTGTGTGTGTGTATGTAGTGAGATCTGGTAATGTGTGTGTGTATGTAGTGAGATTTGGTTATGTGTGTGTGTATGTAGTGAGATCTGGTAATGTGTGTGTGTGTATGTAGTGAGATCTGGTAGTGTGTGTGTGTATGTAGTAAGATCTGGTAATGTGTGTGTGTGTGTGTATGTAGTGAGATCTGGTAATGTGTGTGTAGTGAGATCTGGTAATGTGTGTGTGTGTAGGGAAATTATGTAGTGAGATCTGGTAATGTGTGTGTATGTAGTGAGATCTGGTAGTGTGTGTGTGTGTGTATGTAGTGAGATCTGGTAATGTGTGTGTGTATGTAGTGAGATCTGGTAATGTGTGTGTGTGTGTGTGTATGTAGTGAGATCTGGTAATGTGTGTGTGTATGTAGTGAGATCTGGTAATGTGTGTGTGTGTCGTGAGATCTGGTAATGCGTGTGTGTGTATGTAGTGAGATCTGGTAATGTGTGTGTGTGTCGTGAGATCTGGTAATGCGTGTGTGTGTATGTAGTGAGATCTGGTAATGTGTGTGTGTGTCGTGAGATCTTGTAATGCGTGTGTGTGTGTGTTTAGTGAGATCTGGCAATGTGTGTGTATGTAGTGAGATCTGGTAGTGTGTGTGTGTGTGTAGTGAGATCTGGTAACGTGTGTGTGTATGTAGTGAGATCTAGTTGTGTGTGTGCGTGTGTCAGATATTAATGTCAGTGGGGGAGGTAGTGTATCAGATTATAGAAATGTATACACCCATAGGTGGAGTTAGACACACCCTCTGGGTGGAGCAGACTACGCCCCCAAAACTGCGCGCTTCGCTTTCTACAATCTCCCTAAAAGTGGTTTCCAAAAGTAGGCAAGTATGTCCTTACCTCTCTGCAAGTTCAGCTCAGGACTTACCGTATCTTGTGGGAGAATTGAACTGAAAGAAACCTCTTCGATAGGTAAAGGGCCGGGTCATCATATTATGGGCCTGATTCAGAGCCGCTCGTAAGCGGCCGCTCATTCGCTCTGAGCGATGTTTGCCCAACTGCGCATGCGAACCAGTCAGTGCGGCCAAAATTCATGTGCTCGCAAAATAGCGAATGCCTGATAATTTGAGTGACAGGATGAGTTGTATGTGGGTGGTAACAGGGGAAGGTGCTTGAAAACGGGGAGTGGAGATCCGATCGCAGGCGTGCTTAAAGGTCAAAACGGGCGTTTTATGGGTGTGCATAATTAAAACAGCAGCATCATTGACCACGTCACTGGGTTATTTTTTAGCCAGAACTGCTCGCAAAATTGTGGTAGCAAAAACCAACCACAAGAATAGCGAGCAGCTCATACCCTGTTCGATGTACTCAATTAATCTAATAAATAGCGGACATGACGTAGGATACGAGCGGCCAGGGGGCGTAGTTTCCCAAAAAAAGACCGCAAGTTTTGTTTGCTCGTTCAGACCTAGAGGCGTGAACAGACCGCAAACAGCGAACGGTTCATTTGAATAGCCACCCCTATTTTCTGGACGAGCGAGCGCAAATAGCGACCGGCTCTGAATCAGGCCCTATATCACTTGAGACCTGTAGGGGTATTACAAGTATCTCCTTCTGCTGTGAGCTGTGCCAGGGTCCTAAAAGTGTATTAGAGAGGCAGCAACAGCAAAGCCCTGATATAGGCAGTTACATAATACATCACAGACCCCACCAGACAGCCCAAGGCTGGCTATTTCTGTTCTGAGGCTAAAGTGAGAGTTTTTAGAAGAGAGTTTTAGAAGAGATGTTGCCCTTAGCTACCAATCAGATTCTACTTAACATTTAACTAGCACCTTCTAGAAGATAATAGCTAGAATCTGAATGGTTGCTATGGGCAACATCTCTTCTAAAAACTCTTACTTTAGTAAATTTACCCCTTAAGCTGCATACACACACAACGATTTAGTTAATGAACGATTTTAGTAAACTATTTTCTCCCTTGAAAAAATGAACTAAAATCGTTTACTAAAGTTGTTCATTTACTATGTTCATTTAAATGTAATGAATGATTTTTTAGAACTACAAACGATATTTGCATATTCCCTGACTGAAAATCGTTGAGTTGACAAGTCTGACTGAACTACAAACTACAAACGTGAACGCACATGAACGAAAATCGTTCATCGTTTGACTCAGAAAGTGAACGATTTTTACAAACGATTATCTTTAAACAATATCGTTTCATGCTAATCGTTCAAAAAATCGTTGTGCGTGTATGCAGCTTAAGAAGTACTGTATACTTTTAATTAAACATTGTATTAGCCGTAAAACTCAACACCCCAGTCTCTTGCTTTCCAGTTAGGATCTGCAGAGTAACTATGGAAAGTTTTGTCCAGTTATCACTTATAATAAGTTGTCAAAAGACACACGGGCACAAAGTGAACAGACCAATAAAAAGGTCACCAGAGGCTGCATCTGGGACCTCCAGAAAATACTGACATACTAAAGCACAGTACACAGCCAAAATTGATTAGTTCTTGTTATGTGACTATAGTATATAGGGCTCTATTTATTAACATTATTTTTACTAAAATAAAGTGAAAAAGGGTGTTTTCACACCCTTTTCACATTATTTTAGTATCACCTGTATTTATTATAGGGATGTGCAGGCTCGGATAGGTTCGAGTTTGCACGTGGAGTTCGGATTTTTCCCTCCAAAAAAACGGAACTCAGAACGAGGCAAAACGTCATCTTACATGGACGAACATCATCATTCCTGGACAAAAGACCAGGAATGATGATGTTCGTCCATGTAAGATGACGTTTTGCCTCGTTCTGAGTTCCGTTTTTTTGGAGGGAAAAATCCGAACTCCACGTGCAAACTCGAACCTATCCGAGCCTGCACATCCCTAATTTATTACAGGGCAATTGGAGTAGAATTAGTAAAATTCTACTCCAACCCCCAGTATCACTTATTTTTAGTAAAGCAGATCGCATTTCCCATAATTGTAATGGGAAATGTGATCTGTGTGCAAGTTACTAAAAATAAATTGTAAAAAAATACCGGGGGAAGCCCTGTGATAATAACGCCACCTGGAGGTGGCGTTATCCAGGGTTTCCCCCGGTTACCGGGCTCCCACTCTGCTCTAACGGGGAGAGCAGAGGCTGGAGCCGGTACCAGTAATCAGCTATGTGGTCTAAAGAGACCACAAGCTGATTGCTGTAAAAAAAAGAAAAAAAAAATTAAACATTTTTTTTTTTCACTTACCTGAATCCAGGGACCGGTGATCGGGCCTCCGGTGATGGCTCCTCTCCGGTCAGCTGGTCTCCCACAGTGCACTGGGGCCCGTTCATCAGGTTATCGAGCCCCAGTGCAGTATGGGAGATCACCTGATCGGGAAGCCCGGAGAAGACCACCGAAGGCCAGGAGGATGCAGGTAAGTGTAATGAAGGGAGGGGGGGTCGCGGGGGGGGGGGGGTAGCGGGGGTCCGCAATCGCGGGGGGCGGGGCTTAGCGCCGGGGTGCGGGGCTTAGCGCCGGTGGGGGGGTAGTAGCGGTGGCCGGTCGGCGCATGCGTGGGCTCTTAGTCGCGGTATTTTTTCCGAAAATACCGCGACAAGAGTGCGGATGGGATCCGCAGGGACAGAGCTTTATCGCAAGCTCTGTCCCTGCAAGGGATTTATAGTAAATCCCTGTGATATTGCCTGAATTCGCAATGCGAATTCACTCGGTAATATCACACTACAATCCGCATTCAATATGCGGATTGTAGTAAATAGAGCCCAGTATATAGTCAGAAAAGCCCTGGCATGGGTCTCTTTGATGGGATGGGCTATTATAAGTAAACCAATCACACCAGGCCTGCGTATATTTGTGGGATTTATTATTCAAATATAGGTGTCTATTCAATAAGCCTTGGAGAAAGATAAAGTGCTGAAAGATTATACCAACCAATCAGCTCCTAACTGTTACAGTTACAGACTGTGGCCCCCATTTATCAATGATCGCTTTTGCAACACGATCAGGGCATTCCAGTAACACCCATGATCGCATTGCAAAATGCGATCATAGTGGCCGGATGGATCATCTGGGACATGCAGGGATACGGGATTCGAAAGGAGCCCTTCCCTGCGATGTCTCCAGAGAGAGCTGCCGGCCAAAGCAGGGGCTGCTGCGCATGCACATCCGCCACATCCTGGGAGGGAACCGGCAGATCCTTCCATCGTCCTGAGCCCAGTGGCTACTGTCATCTTCAGATGGCGTTAGCTGCGGGGGCCAATATCTGAAATGCATCGCATTCCAGATATTGATAAATTTGGCAGCATCGCATCCCCCATAGAAACCTATGGGGGAAGCGGCTGCCTGTGGTAATGGAGGGATCACAGCAGGTATCAGAGATACATGCTGTGGTCCCTCCTTAATACATACGGGGGATACTTAATATTTAAGGTAAACCCCCGAAAATGGGTGATTTCGGGTATTATACCTCAAATACACTTTGATAAATGGGCCCCTGTGTTTGAAAAATTACAGTTAGGAGCTGATTGGTTTGTACTAATCTTTCTCCACTTTATCTCTCTCCAAGGCTTAGTAAGTAGACACCATAGGTACATAGATGCTAAGTACCACCCCACCAGTCCTCTATCTGTCACCTTCTCTCAATGGCTCTGTCTCCTGTCTCTCAGCTTCTCTCTCACCACCTCCCCTCTGCTCTCTAACTTTGAGAATTTATTGGGGTTAATCCAATTAGGTGCGAGGTACTGTTTTCTCTTCTAATTCCCATAGCGAAAAAAATGGCCTCAAATTACCCTAAAGTCAACTTTTTCACCCCTGTGTGATAAATAGTATTCTACTACACATAGATTATTAACAGGGTATTTCTACATGGATATTAGCCTTGGTGCGACCCGTTACTCCATTTCCCTTCTCCTGGTTGTTTAAATCGAATGATT
The DNA here is from genome assembly GCA_031769625.1 of Taudactylus pleione. Lineage (NCBI taxonomy): Eukaryota > Metazoa > Chordata > Amphibia > Anura > Myobatrachidae > Taudactylus > Taudactylus pleione. Next base: position 1,081,317 of record JAUIMM010000545.1, read on the forward strand.
AACTGTTCTACACAGTATATAGGGTACAGCACAAGGCTTTAATTATATTATCTTTTAATAACAAGCAGCTATAATCACTATTTAGTGATATCTATTTATCAATATTATAAGACCATTATTAACATCTGATATCTAGCGAGCATTATTGAACTCTATCAATTACAGATTAATATATAGGAATTATCTTTTGGAATATGGCTAATCCCACTTTTAGCATCTGTCGAGAAATAGGAAATAGACATACTCAAATGTATGGGAATAAAGATGACTTCTCTTGGGAAAATCTACAGTCGGGAAATGCAGAACATTGGTTAGATGATTTGTATCAGTTAAAACACCTATGGACTAAACAAACCAAACTATTTTGGAATAAAACGACTACAGAAAGCTATCTCAAACATAATTTGACACCACGTGGGTTAAGACCTAAAATGTTTCCAGCATATGAACTAGCAACAGTTGAACTCCAAAAAGAATGGGAATCTGTACTACTTAAATGCTCTAAAGAGATTATGCAGATTATAGTGAAACATGATACCATTCTATTGGAGAAATGTACCAAAGATATAGAGACATTGGGAGAAAAACTCAAAGTGTTTGAGGGGATAGAGAAATTCCAAAAAACTTTTGAAAAATTCAAAAATGAGATAGATCAATCAGAAAAAGATATCATAGATATGAAAAAAAGAAAGTTCTCAAGGGATAAAAATGATTATGCACAGAATCAAGTATTCAAATGGCAGAGCAGCAATAAAAGGATGAGGGATAAACAAGATGTATCAATGAATTATACTACCTCTGAAATGGACTCTTCTGATGGTGAGAGTGTAGGAGCATCATTTGGCAGGCGTAATTTTTTAGGGAAAGGTGGAGATACCCTGGAAGAACCTCCAAGAGAAAGAAGATACGGAGAGGGGGTAAGGGATTTAAAACGGAAAGAAATAAAAAAGAAATGGGAAGATGCCCCAAAACGACAGAGGAGGAATCACAAGTATTAGGAAGTGTTACTGATAGGTTGAGAATTATCAATCTGTCAGATAAAACATTACAAGATGAACATATTTCCCTATTGAATAGAGGTCTGTCTTTCTCCCCAACAAGTAACATCAACAGATTCGAAGTAGAGAAGGATCTTAATCTCTTTGTGAGAAAGTTACTCTTATATAAATTTTTTAAGAATAAAGGTACACTAGACAAGGAGAGTGATTGGAGAAATAATATGTCCATAGAGGAATGTAACGCCATTGATACACTAGAAGAATTACTGCAAGAGAACTCAGGAGAGCCATTTGAGATTGGTGATAAGAGACCTATTTTGAAAAAACAGTCCACGTTCATACCAGATATGAAAATATGCCCACAAGTTGAAACTTACCTCAGGTTAGTCTCTAAAGAAATTGATAAAATTTCCCCTAAGAAATCGATACAACTCATAATCTGAATATAAAGGAATATGAAGCATTGAAAGAAATCCAGGATTGGGATGATGTTGAAGTCAAACCTTCGGACAAAGGAGGCAATGTTGTGATATGGCCTAAGGACATGTACTTGGATGAAGCATATAAGCAATTGAGAGATGTCTCTTGCTATAAAGAGCTTATATTTAATCCCACTCAGAATTTCCTTATAACCTATCAAAATCTGATTACAAAAGGATATAGAGAGGGAATTCTAACTAAAGTGGATTTTAATTATTTGTGGGTAGACAATCCAAAGATTGCTACTTTTTACATGTTACCTAAGGTGCATAAAAACGATAAGGTACCTCCAGGAAGACCAATAGTATCCGGGATTAACAGCTTGAGTGAAAAAGCAAGCAACTTTATTTACAAGCATATAAGGAAACATGTCACACAACTACCATCATATCTTAGGGATACCCTAGATGTCTTGGGAAAAATTGAAAATGTAGTTGTGAAAGAACATACTGTCTTGGCGACCTGTGATATAGAAAGCCTGTATACTAGCATCAACCATGAATATGGTTTGAGAGCAGTGAAGTATTTTCTTGATATGGAGAGAGAAAATGAACTAAATAATTTTCTCCTTGAATTGTTAAAATTTGTTCTTACTAAAAACTACTTCACGTTCAATGAATGATATTATCTCCAGGTGCGGGGCACAGCTATGGGATCGACATGTGCCCCGACGTACGCGAACCTATATTTAGGTTGGTGGGAACGTGAAGTGGTTTTTATTGAAGAGAATACAATATACACGGTTAGATACTGATTTGGCTCAGGTATATAGATGATGTTCTGATAGTTTGGGAGGGTGAACAACAAATATTGGAGGAATTCATAAATAAACTGAACATCAATATGCTTAATTTAAAACTGACCTCTGAAATAGATCAGGTAAAAGTGAACTTTTTGGACCTCACCATCAAAATCAATGAAGATGGAAAAAGTAACAACTGATATCTATAGAAAACCTACGGCAACTAATAGTATATTACATTATCAAAGCTCACATTTCCCAGCAACTAAGAAAAATATACCTAAAGGGGAGTATCTAAGAATGAGACGTAACTGTACTGAAGAGAGTACATTTGATAAGAGAGCCGAGGAATTGGGGTCTAAACTTAAAGCAAGAGGATACAGTAATACCATCATAATAAAAGCATACTATGGGGCCAAGAACACTAATAGAGATCGACTTATCTTTCCCATGAAAATGGATAAATCTAAAGAATCTCAGCCTATTAGATTTATTGGCACCTATTGCAATCAATGGGAGGAGATCAAAGGGGCTCTACAAAAATACTGGCATGTATTCAAAACTGATGATGATCTGGCCCAACACATAGGAGATCAAGTCCAGGTGAGTTGGAGAAGATCCAAAAATTTGAGGGATCATCTATTACACAGCCATTTTTTGAGACAGAAGAAGACCAAAAATAAGACCCACACTAGAGGTACACATAAATGTGGGCATTGCAGTGCTTGTCCACATATTCTTAAGAGACAACAGGTTGTTGACAAATATGGGAAAACTTGGCAGATTAGAGACTTTTTTAATTGTTCAATTTATGGAATAATATATTGTCTCATCTGTCCTTGTCATAAAATATACGTGGGTATAACGAAGCGGCAACTTAAGACTAGGGTCTTAGAACACACCTACAATATTAAAAATGCCAGAAGGGATCAGGAGAGGATGAAGACTCTTACAAGCGTGGCTAAACACTTTTTAAGACATCATGGAGGTGATAGTGATGGATTAAAGGCCTTTGGAATAGAAAAAGTGCAATTGGGCCTGAGAGGTGGTAATATAACACAGGAATTGCTGCGTAAAGAAACTAAGTGGATTTTTCTCCTGGATAGTGTATACCCGAAAGGGATGAATGAAAATATAAATTATTCCGTGTTTCTATAAAAACAATAGTAAGATTACATGTTATGTCTAGTAAATGAAGAGTGTAATAAAAATATGGTTATTGTAGTAGTATTTTTAGCTTACAATTATACTGGATACACATTAGGTTTTATGTTTTTGGAGGTTAGGGAATATTTGTCATGGGTATAATTTGTTTTACTGTTTGATTTTTCGGTTATTATTATTATGAGTAAGCTTTCACATTTGATAATTAATTTTTTGATCATTTAGGGACACTGACATGCCATTGTCATTATTAAATTTTGCACAATGTTAAATACATGTATTTATATTTATTTTTATTCAATATAATATTATATTGATTCAATTTTGTGTAACACCATTTATTACTTGTTATTTGCACATTTATATATTATTCTAATTTTATGTTATTTATTTTTATTAGTATATTTTAGAGATATCTATTAGGTTTACATTTTATTTTATCACATGGTCACAAATGGTTTTACTGGAATAAGCATTGTAGATGCTAATTATACATTGAGAAGAATTGAATTTATGATATATTTGAAGTATGGAGTGTTATTATTTAATTTAGAATTTGATGCACTTTTTGGTATTTCTAAAATAATATAAAAAATTTTTAGGAATATATATGGAGATAAGCACTTTGATATATATATTTATACCTGCACATTTATATGGTTGATAAGATTTGTAGAATTCTATTGATATATTAAATGACTTAACACATGTATTATGAATCACTATTGTATTAGTAACATGCATTAGATCTGTGCAGTTTAGCAGCAATCTATGTGTTATATGAATAGCATTTAAGGAATATATTGTGTTTAGTAATTTTTCCCATATATTTTTCTGATTGGTTGGCCATTATAAATAATATTTAAGAAATAATTATGTTTAGTCTGAGTTATTTTTTCCCCTATATTCCTTCTGATTGGTTGGCCATTATGTCAATCATGCCTAAATTGTAATTGATAGGAGGGTGCGAGTATTTAAGATGCATCAGGAGGTTTGTTCTGGTCTGCCTTTTGAAAAAGCAATACGAAACGCGCGTCAGGCGTTCACTGTGCCAGTCAAAAATGTGGTTAATATGTTTCCAAATGTGTTGTTGAATATGTAACAAAATGTCGATGTAATCCTATGTCCTGCACAGTGCACTCATTACGGAGGCTACGAGTGGAGCAGAAAGCCGCACGGCGCTGCAGAGTCAGTGCGGGCTCTAGCTGATAGCCGCTCACGCTGCCAGAACACGCGGCAGCTTTATACTATATACTAGATATACAAACCTGGGAGTGTTTCATATTATAGCCGCCCGTACTGCCAGAGCATGCGGCAGCTTTATTTAGTATATTAGCTATACCAACCTGGGAGCGTTTTGTATAATAGAATACTCATATTGTCTGAGTTGGCAGCGCTACCATGATATGGACACAGTCACGATTATATGATAAGTGATGTCAGTATACTCAGTGCCATTGTAATTTATGGTAACAGATGTATAGAGTGCACAGCAGTTGTGGAAGATACATATTCCCTATCCACAGCCAAGACTATATTGTAGGAGAGATGTCCGTTATAGCCAGATAGTGTGATTATATATTTTCTGCACTCCATATATACAGGAATATAGTCTTATCACACTAAGGGACATAGGTGTATAAGGTTGCCCATATATATTTATCATCAGGCACCTTTACAGGTCAACATTTGGTATACCATTGAGTATTTATGGATAGGACACATATGACTGAGCACTAGATTGTATCAAACGTACTATTTTAATTTTGTTTTTCTTTTTTAGATATTTTGTTGTGTTTTTAAAGATACCACTCCAGTGGATATTTAAACTATTTAATAAAAGTTATATTTTAGTTGATACTGGCAAGAAAAGCGTGCACTATTATGGGGATTCTTTTTTCTCTTTTGTTGTGATATTTTTCATTAGTTGAGGCGCCCCCATTATTTTTTTTTTAATTCTTCAAAGTGCCCTCAATGTACCCCCAAATCTCCTTTTTTTCCTACTTTTCTTTTGCATTTTTAATTAAATTTGTTTGTATCATATTTTAGCATTTTAGAAAAAGGGACAAATTTAGCCATTTGACACTATTTAAAAAAATCAGTACTTTCCTAATGCCGACAAACAGCCTTCTATACGGTCCTGCTAACAAAATTATCAATTTTGGGGGGTCCGGGGTGGTCTCACCACTTTTTCATGCACTTCTCTTACATCACATTTGCCAGTCAATGCGCAAACCTCCGCTGCGAGCACCACAAATAGTGATTTTTAACTGGATTGGATAATCGCGCGCACTGGTGCGGTCGTCGAGTTTCATGAAACAAACACGCTACTCGGTTTACGCACCAATTGATGCCCCACCCCTGAAATAGCTCCGCCCACCTCTTTCCCATACCCCTGGGGAGGGCTGCCTATTTTGTCAGTACTGGGCCCCACAATTTCTGATGGCAGCCCTGGCTATGGGCAACTAGTCCAGGTTTCTAATTCTCCCCTCTGATTACAGCAATGCCCGGATCATCCTGAGGATGCTTCGGGGAGCTGTAAGTGCAGCGGTGTCACCATCTGAAGCGTCCTAAAGATGCTCCAGATGGCACTGCTGCATAGATTCTGGCTGCAGGGTGCCATTCTAGGCACCCTGCTAGCCAGATGAGGCTAGCAGAGGGCCACACCAAATGATTTTGAGGGCCTTATACGGCCCTCGGGCCTAAAGTTCCCCATCCATGCAGTAGAGTCAAAGCCTGTGTGTACCCTATATATGCTTTACAGTACTCGCACCTTAGTGAGGCTTGATGTTCGCACTTTGCACTAATACCTAAGTCATTATATCCTTACCATAGACACGGTCAGGTTCCGATTATCCATACCATCCCAGGCGGTGGATCACACATGAAGCCACCGCCAAACCCGGTACCGAGCCACCTCCTCCCTTTGCAACTGTGTGATGGCAACAGCTGGGGGGGCATCACTATAGTATAAGCAGCAGGAGCTGTTTTTTTTATATAGCTGCCAGTCGGGAAGTAGCACAGGTGTCTTTGAGCTGAGCAGAGCCCACCGACCTGCCGGGCCCACAATTAGGCTGCTGCATATTATAAAACACAAGGCACTCAAGTCTATGAAACTAATCTAATCTCCCAGTGCTCCACAGTAGCTTTAGCGTGATATATAGCCATATATGTAACCTGCAATAAAGGTAACTATTGCAGTTCTAGCCTTGTGGGTAATAGTTTACCTCCCCCTTTAGCTGAGGAGAAATTATAATTAAAAATAGTAAACTTCATACAAAAAGTGTGTGCACTGCTCGGGCGATCTGTTTAGCACTTAGCACTGTGCTTTTCCATCTGCCGGTGGCTTGGTGCTTGTGAATAGATGCAGGCTCCAACTAGTTTCATCCCTGTATGGACTACATTTCCTTGAAAAAGTCTATACAGGGATGAAACTCGTTGGAGCCAGTGGCGGAACTCCCGGAGACAATGGCGTCATTTGCCCCCAGACGCCAGCCCTGAAGGGGGCACCCAGCTCCATTGTCACCGGGCCGTTCCGTATCCACCTGCTGCTGGGGAGCAGAGGAGCCGCATGGAGGAGGAGCGCTGATCGGCGCTCCACCTCCATGACCTGCTGCTGCCGTAGTCTTGAATGGCTGCGGACGTCACGTAGCATGTGACCGTCGCGACCCGCCTGAGCCCATTCGGGCACGCAGGAGGGGTCCCCTGCCTACCGATCAGTAACAAACACGCCGCTGGTGATGTGTTTGTTTTATCAGCCAATGAGAGTCAGACAGACTCTCATTAGCTGCTGTATCCACTGAGGGAGCCAGGCAGAGCTCACTCACTTCCGGCTCCCGCAGTGGTGATGGGAGAGATGTCATGACGTTTCTCCCATAATGCCGAACGGGAGGAGAGAGGAGCGGATAATAGTGGGCGCAGGAACGGTGATTGAGGTGAGTAATCTGTGTGTGTCTTGTCTGTAAGGGGCACTGTATAGGGGGACCACTACTGGGGGCACTGTATAAGGGGCACTTCATAGGGGGGACCCACTACTGGGGACACTACATAAGGGGGCACTGCATAGGGGGGACCCACTACTAGGGACACTACATAAGGGGGCACTACTGGGGCACTGTATAAGGTTCACTACTGGGTGCACTGCATGGGGGATCTCTACTAAGGGCACTGTATAAGAGGCACTACTGTAGGCACTGCATAGGGGGACCATTACTGGGAGTACTACATAGGGGGGCACTGTAAATGGGGCCACTGTATGAGGCACTACTGGGGGCACTGCATAGGGGGACCATTACTGGGAGTACTACATAGGGGGGCACTGTAAATGGGGCCACTGTATAAGAGGCACTACTGGGGGCACTGCATAGGGGGACCATTACTGGGGGCACTGTAAATGGGGCCACTGTATAAGAGGCACTACAGGGGGCACTGCATAGGGGGACAACTACTGGGGGCACTATCGGGGGCACTGTATAAGAGGCACTACTGGTGGCACTGTATATGGGGCACTACTGGGGGCATTGTATAAGAGGAACTGCATAGGGGGGTGGTGGCGGCTAGTATTGGTAAATTTTAATTTGTGGGGGGGCACCAACATTTATCTTGCCTCCGGGCAACTGGGATGAAGTTACGCCACTGGTTGGAGCCTGCATCTATTCACAAGCACCAAGCCACCAGCAAGTCTGAAAAGCACAGTGCTAAGTGCTAAACAGATCGCCCAAGCAGAGCGAGCACTTTTTGTATGCCGCTTCATCCATTGTGACGAAGACGGAGCGCACACTGCACAGCAGCTTGTCTATTTAAGACCCAAGCGCCAGGGAGAGAATTGAAGCAGCAGCAGAAGTATCAGCCATACTACCAATGGAGACGAGAAGGCATCAATTAGGGTAAGGTAGAGATAGTCTCCTGAAGCATTGCACTACAGCAGCAGGAATCTCCACACCCTGCAAAAAGAGCTATAACATTATATGGTACATTTCCTAGGGCAAAAAATTGCCGGTTTTATAACTTGTTTTTTTTTTTGCCTCCACTCATATTTATTAATACTTTTAGGTGTAGGTTTTAAGAGCTTAAAAAAAAATTTTTTTTTTTCACATTCTGTTTTTGATGACTGCCATTTCACTCATTACCCAATTTCTCACACACATCATTTTATACTCATCAAATATACCACATATATACATATTTTCAATCATTTTTTGCAACCATTTTGTGACATACTAATATATGTTCACGTTAAACACACAGCACTTCCCTATTACCTATATGAATGATGAATGGGTCTGACAATTTATACAAAAGTAGGTTAAAATATTAATTTTCACCTGCTTTTGTATAAATAAAGTGATGATGAATAGACCCCTTAGAAAGGGTGGTGAAAGACGAATGATATTAAAGCAGCACTGGAAGAGTGAGAGTGAACAACTCGTAGCGAATCATGTTGCACACGCATTACTGAGCATGCTCTATATGGCTGTAGGGGTTTGCTACCATCTCCATGTGGCGACAGCGGTGGCAAATTAACACATCTTGAAGACAAATCTATTATTTACAAACAGTTGCTCCAAAAATTCTAAATATATCCCAAAATCTACAACGTTACTCTATGATCCATGCCATAGGGGTGATTCAGAGAGTGATGCTAAAATATGCTAACGCAGCAGGAGGCGTCTGAGGACAAAAAACACCTCCTGCCAGTATTGCAGATCCGAGTGCTGCGTCCAAAGGCAGTCGCAATGATCGCAACCTTCGGCCATCTGAGTAAGTCCAATCTTACTCAGACTGGTCGCCAGAACCAGTAGCAGATTTACCGCTAGGCTACCAAAGTGGGCTCTTAGGGCCCGGCAGGTCCCAGGGGGCCCGCAGCGTCGGCGGTGCTTACACCAGGGCCCACAGTAATGAAAGGGACGGCAGCCAGGCAATACTAATAATGAGTCACAGTGAAGGTGCCTACACACATAGCGATGTGCTCACGATCCGACATTGTGTACGATTTCCCCTGAACTCTCCCTGGGAGTTCCCCGGCAGTCGTGAGCACGATTAGGTAAAAAAAACCTGGCAATTTGATTCACGATTTCACGATCTATCGTGACTCGTGTAGGAAGTCCAAATCGTGAGATCATGCCCGATAGATGGCGAGTTTACCAAACAACACAGGAGGATCTTCACGATTGGTTGGATATTTAAATAATGGGCGGGGCTAGCTAGGGGGCTATAAAAAGCAGGCGCCATTTTAACCCTGTGCACATTCTGCTCTGCTACTAGTGAGGCTAGGTGTATACCTGCTGAACCCTGTACATTGCTGCTGTGCTCTGCTTTGTATCGGGCTTGCCTTTTACAAAGTGTCTTCTACCTGAAAGTGTGTGCTTCCTGCATTCTATCCTGTTCCTGAATTCTGTGCTGATGCATCCCTATCAGTATAAAGTGTTGGTCGCCCAAGCTGGGGTCAAGGTGATCCAGGAGAGGGCCCAGTGAAGGAGGAGAGCATGCTGGACCAAGGAGTGGCTGCAGCAAAGAGATACTCGCTCTCATATGTCCCTGCTGATGCAGATCAAGGAGAACAACCCAACGACTACTGCAACTAACTGCGCATGGATGACGCCACTTTCCAGGAATTGCTGAGTATGGTTACCCCCCACATCCGGAGGCAGGACACAAAGTGGCGGAGGGGAATCCCTGCTGAAGAGAGACTGGTGGCTACCCTGAGGTACCTGGCTACAGGAAGGTCACTGGAAGACCTGAAGTTTGGGACCCTCATCTCCCCTCAGGCCTTGGGGTCATCATTCCAGAGACCTGCAAGGCTATCGTTAAAGTGCTGCAGTACAAGTATTGCAAGGTAAGAAAATAAAAACACACTACACATTTGTTTCTTGTAAAAGAAAAAAAAGGTTTTTTTTTGTGTTTTTTTTTACTCCTTATATAACTGTGCTGACAGCCAATAAGGCTGCATTAACAAGACTGTGCCAACAACACTGCACAGTATTAAATAAAACATTTTCTACTTCAGGGTCCATAGGGGTCCACCTTGGGGTATAGGTTGGGAACCAAATCCGGGCACCACGCAGTTAAAGCTTTTAGCTCCCAGGATGCACTTGGGTCCACTCTCCCTATAACCCGCCCCCCAGCCAGAGGCACCTCAGTTTAAGTTGGTGCCCGGCCGGAGTCGGGTCACCGTTACTGCAGGGGGGCTGCTTAGCAGCCCCTAAGCTTAAAATTTATTTTAAAGAGTTCTATTTTATTATTTTTTACTACTCTTCAGAGCGGCAGCATCAGACTGTCCAATGGACGTCTAAGCTGCCGTTCCTACACCCCGCCGGCGCTGCGACGCCAGTACAGATCTGGGGATCGCAGCGGGACCCCAGAGTCTGTACTAGCCGGGCTCTGGAGGAATCCCTGGGCTGCTGCCGGATCGACGGGGACAGGTAAGTCGCGTGGTCACCGCTTGCGGTGACCCGCGTGTACATGCAGCCTTATGCTTCCGGTCTCTGGGGACAGACCGGAGGCGCTAGCGGTGGCGGCGGGCTCCCCCTCCATGGAGGCATACCCCGCGTGTCCACAGCCCACCAGGGATTATAGCGGCAGCGGGAGCCGGCATCCCGGGGGGTTAATTGCTAGCCAGGGGAGGAAGCCTTCCCTGTCTAGCGGCTCCTCCCCTCAGCTCAGCGCGCCTTTCAATACTACAGTCTGGCGTCGCTGAGCTGCTTCCTCCACGGGCCACACTTCTTCTGAGGTCTCCAGCGGCCATTATCTCTCGGTGGTGCTGCAGAACTCCTAGGATGACAGTGAGCCCAGTCCCCCTGCGTACCTGGCCATTTTGGGTGAGTGTACACAGCGCTATAGCCTTCCCAGACACTGAATCTGGGCAGTTGAATGTAGCGACATTGTGCAGTATATTATATGTCATGCTCATGTATGTACAGTATATATGTCTGCATTGTATGTGACTTATGCTAGTGCTGACTGTCTGCTTTTTCTCACACCTGTCAGTGTATATCTATCCCTTTTCTTTATCTGCCCTAATACAGGTGTACCTGGGGTGGTTCTGAGACCTCACATATATATACTTGTTAATATTTGTGAGGTTTGTCACATACTGTTGCGTGCTGCACGTTGCCATATTTTAGATGGAACTGTGAGTTGCATACGCTGATAATGGGTCCCTGCAGCTAATCTTAGCGTCAGTCAGGACCGGTGTGGCGCTGCTTAATATTTCCGTCAAGATAGTCAAATATATCTGACCAGGAGATTGCACACGATACTGCACCCATTATTGCTATCCTGCAAGTCAGGGCCTGCAGGTATTAGTGCGGAGGATTTTAACTCAGAAAGGTTTATGTATGCGGCACCATCTGGTGCCGGGCCCCTTGCACGACCCCCTTAAAGGGCGGTTTATTTCTCAGGATCCTCTCCTTTGAGGATCGCCGGGCGGGCCCCATTGTCGTCACTCGCTTGGAGTTACTTCACCATACTGCCCTTTTCAACTCGGGGTATCTCGCAATTTCTTGCAATTTACCCCTGTGTCACAGACTATCGCTCCCTGCCAGGGTTTTTTCACAGTACATGAATTACCTCCGATACCACATCGGTCTGTCGTTCCCCTTGCAGGGATTACCACAACGGCCACCCTGGTGGATGTCGTTTTCTACGAAATACTAAATGGCGTGATATATGCCCTGTGGTTACTTCCCAGTGGCTCTGCCGTGAACTGGATGGTGTATTCGGCTCTTTCTCTCTCACATGGGGGGAGCCGATTTCAAGTATTATTATCCCTGCTTTGGGGCTGGTAGCCAGGTTCGTTCTGGATATAGAGAATGTCGATCCTGCACCTGTATCATACATCTCCCGTTTCTGCCCAGCGGGTGGATCTCATGGCGGGAGTCTGGCTGTCGCCAGATACGAGGAGTCACAAAGGTCTCCTGTTTCCCATTCCCTGAGGGTCCTCACAAGTAATGAAAGTCTCCTTCTGGGATGGATTTGTATGTTAATCGTCGGGTTACAGGCATTAATACGCCTCCCATCCCGGCCTGGACGGATTTTACGGATCCGTAGGTGGTAACTTTGCCTGAAATCAATGTACTCGTTTTCAGGGCCTGTTGCCCGTCCTACCATGGCCATCGCACGGTGATGCTTTTGTAATGTTTTTCCCCTCCAACACGTCTGGGGTTCAAATATCTTTTGCCGCTCACATAAAATATGCAGTGGTCATATGTGGGATTACCTACATTGGATGCTGGTCTTCTAACTTTCAGGGTTTCGGCTGCAACTGTATCCGCCGCAATACCCTATGGCTGCGTTATGGGAAAGCAGAGGTGCAGACTCCTTCCATGGGGAAGATCTTGTTTGGTCCTGACCTTGACAAGATTGTTGCATCATTGGCAGTATCACTAATGGAGAGATACCGTCTTTAGCTACTCCCACTACATTCGGACTAACTCTGTTAAGTCTTTTTGTCCTCAGGGTCAGCCTAAAGGCCTGTTTTTTCCTAGGCTGTCGGCCTCCACGGGGGCCACCATATCCAGTACCGAGCAGTCCTGGACTTCCGGACGACCCTGTTTCTACACCTGAGGATAAACCTTCAGCCTGACGGGACAGGTCTACATCTGGGGAATTCCAGAGTGAGGTACTGATTCTCAACGGCCTCTCATTGCTCAGGCGGCCTCCTCACAGGCATTGTTACACGGGCCCTTCTTCAGACCCGATCAGGGGCTTACAATCCCAGAAAGCTATACAGTCTTTGCGGTAAGCAGAGCTATTTTGGCCACCCTCACTATCTCAGCGAGGGACTGGTTGTTCTACTTTCTTTCTGGGGCAGTGACTGACTGGTCCTCATTTGCCTATACTCTGTCTCAAATCCCTGAATCAGATTCCAAGGGTGCCTGGACTCAGGTGGAATCGTCCATGCTCCATCATCCAACGTTTGGAACCTGGGGATTTTATGGTATATCTGAGTATTCAGGATACGTACCTAGGAGTACATACAGAGCCCTCTCATCAGCATGGGTTCAGGTTTGCTATGCCACAGCAACACTTGTAAGTTTTGGGCTCTGCCTTTTGGGACTGTCCTCAACTCCACCGGGGTTTACCAGCTTTATGGATTTTCTGACAGTTCTCCTGTTCAGTGTATCCGAATGCTCCTTTCTCTGGACAGCCTCCTGCTTTTAGCAGGATCACCAAGGTACTTTACCGCCAGGTCAGGATAACCGTGGCTTCTTCTCGGCACAGATAATTAGTCATCGGAGAAAAAGTCCTCCCTGCATCCCTCACAGGGTTTTCTTCATCTGGGAGCACTGCTGGATTCTCAGACTCTAGGAATTTTTCTGGCGTAAGACAGGATCTCCACTCTTCAACTTGGAGTGTGCGGATGTCTACGCAGTCGACATATGTCATTACTCTTTGTGATGCGCGGTCTACCAGAGTGTCTACCTTTTGGTAGGGTGGAATTTGCTCAGTTCCATTCCAGGCCTTGCCATAATTGACTCCTCTCCAGATGGATCGAGTATTTTCCATCGGATCGCTGTTCGAACGATGATACTTTCTCCGGAGGCGAGTAGGGCTCTGTCCGGGTGGCTATGGCCATCTCGTCCAGGGTATTCTTTGCTACAGACAGTGTCTGGTCCGCATTCATTTCGGGGCAGTTGGACGTCTGTCGCTTCCGCCCTGCCACTTAACTTGGTGGTACTTTAGACTGTCTTGGGCCTTCACTCTGGTCTCACCCATATGTCACGGTAAACCTGAATAGGTTCAGTCCGACAGTGTCACAACAGTGGCTTCCATCTAGGCAACACTGGTAGTTGGGTGGCAATGTCAGGAATGTCACACATTCTGACATAGTCCAAGGGTCTTCTCCTGGCCAACTCTGCAGTGTTCATTCCCGGAGCTCTCCATTGGGAAGCGGGCTTCCTCAGCCGCCACGACGTGCATCCCGGGGACTAGTCTCTTCTCCAAGAGAGGTTTCAACTCCTGGTGAGCAGAGGGGGCCTCCCTGAGGTGATTGATCCTCATGGCCTTCTGACACTATCACACATTACCGGTGTTACAGTCCAGCTCTAGGAGTACTGAAGCTACCTTCAGTGACTCTTTGTCAGTGAAGTGGTCCTTCCGCTTTGTGTACCTGTGTCCTCCGGTCTCCCTTCTTCCTCGAGGTCTTCGGAAGTTTAATTCGAGATGGAGGGGCTTTTCTTCTGGGGGCTCCAGTTCGTCCCAGACATCACTGGTACTAAGATTTTCGGAGTCTCCTCATCGATGCTCCGTTCCTACTGCTTCACTATCTGGACCTGTTGTCTCAGGGTCCTTGTTTTTCCCTGGACCTGGATCGTTTGTCTTTGACTGCGCTCCTACTGTGGTCCTAGGGCTTCCCTGGCTCTGTCTTCATTGAGATGTTTAGAGCAGATAGGCCAGACTTTGCTGGGATCTGCCACGGACTGTGGCATACATAATTCTTATGGTATCGTACCTGTCGATACGATCCTCCGGTGTCCAGGATTTCCAGATATTCTGGCATTCCTTCCGGCTGGCTTGGGTTTCACCCTTTGCCTGGCCTTCCTGACAGTGCGGATCTCTACACTGTCGGTATGGTTAAGATATGGAATTGCTCCACTCTGGTATCCAGTTCATCCTTTGGAGTGTTTTTCTGGATTATGCCTCCACTTGTCCTCCCTAGGGACTCCTGGAGAGTTAGTAGTGGTTCTTTGTTCCCTCCGGGGACAGTCAATGGAACCGCTGGTTGTGATAGCCATTACATGGTCTATTGTTTAAGCTCTCTCTCTCAGGGTGTTTATATCAACCAAGAGAGTGTCTGAATTGGGAGCGTTCTCATGTGGCTCCCTCTTCTGGAGGGCATGTCCGGTTGTGAGTTGCTCTCGCCCTGTGTTTCTTATTAGAGTGGTTTTTAGGTTCCATATTATTCTGGAACTTATGGTACGGCCATTCAGTCCCCAGTCCTCTCGGCTGGTGTGGCCTCATTGACTGTGGTCCGGCCTCTTTGGCTTTATGTGGTCCGTTCAAGTTCCTTATGGGAATCAGACTCCTTATTGGTGGTCTGCGGTTTCTGGTTTTCACAGGAAACGATGGCCAGCCTATAATGAAATGTTGGCTGGATGGTCTCGTATGTCTTCCTCAGGGTCCTACCCATGGGTGGGCATTTCTGTTGTTGAGGCTTGTTTTTTCTCGGGCCATGTAACCCTCGTGGGCGGCTCGTTGTGGCGCCTCGGTTGTTTTGCCTTACTAGGTGTCCACGTGGTCTTCTGTCCACACCTTTTTAAGGTTCTAGGCATTGGTTTCCTTTGCCTCTCAGGATGCTTCCTTTTTGGCGACGGATTCTCCTCTCAGCACAGGAGCGTCCCCACCCTTGGTTGAACTGCTTTGGGACATCCCCAAGGTCAACCCTGTGGACCCCCTATGGACCCTGAAGTAGAAAACAAGAGATATGGTAAGAACTTACCTTTGTTATCTCTGTTTCTATGAAGTCCATAGGGTCCACAGGGCGCCCGCCCTGACGCACCTGGCTTCATATGGGCTGTGTTACTGGTCACCGGTTTCCCGTCTCCTTTTCTGTGAGTATGGTTCTTGAGTGTTCCAGTTTTCTCTCTCTTTTTCTCTCCTCCTCCGGCCTTTGGCTACTTACAAACTGAGGTGCCTCTGGCTGGGGGGTGGGTTATAGGGAGAGTGGACCCAAGTGCATCCTGGGAGCTAAAAGCTTTAACTGCGTGGTGCCCGGATTTGGTTCCCAACCTATACCCCAAGGTCAACCCTGTGGACCCTATGGACTTATGGAAACAGAGATAACAAAGGTAAGTTCTTACCATATCTCTTGTTATTTCTGTATTTTTTTTTAATATAACAATTACACATTATGTATATAAAATGTAGAAAACAGCTTATCACCTAATTTTATCAATTCCTGTAGGTAGGCTGCTGTATTTTATACGGTGGGACAGACACCAGTTTGAACAGGCCAATACACACATGGCACAAGTACAGATTGTGGCCCCGGCTTCCACCAATCTGTACTTGCGCCATGTGTGCAGTGACCTAGTCCAAACAGCGTCATCACTACCGTATACCATACAGCAGCACCTATTGGGAGTGATAAAATTTGGTGATAGTACAGGCAACAATAATGAAAAAAAAAACCCCTAAAACTTACGAGTAACAGGGCAAATCTTCCTCTGACTCCAGCAGAGCACTATAAATGATCTGACTTGTGGGTGGGGTACTGGGTGGGGGAGTAACCTCCAACTGAGCTGGGGGAGCCTCACATGTGCACTTGGGGCAGGCGAATATAGAAGTGGGTGTGCAATGTAAGTAGAGTCATGTAAATTGCTTTTGAGTGACCTATTTAATAGCTCATACATGAGCCTGTGGAAATCTATCTTAGTTGGTTCATCCTTTCGCATTCTACTGTTAATATGCACTGTGAAATCGTTGATATAATCCGGCGGTTTCTGAAGGATGCGTTCTGCTTGTTGGAGAAATATGTCCTCCTGTTCAGAGTACTCCTGCTGTTCTTTCCCCTGTTTTTTTTTTTCTTTTTCATCGGGGAGGTGCGGAACATGATGGGGGGTGTTGAATGCTTGTTGGCACTGGGGAAAAATTTTCCACCTCGCTGTCCCCGATCAAACTTAGGTCCGGCGTGGAGGACATATCAGGCTCTTGAGTGGGAGTCTATATACTGTAGGAAAAAAAATGGAGAAACAATATTATAGTCATATTTTAACCCATTTTTTACTATTTTTCTAGTTTCCAAACACCATGGAGGAGTGGAAGAGCATCGCTGAAGAGTTTGAACAACGTTGGAATTTCCCTATCTACTGAGAAGCCATCGATGGAAAACACATCTGCATCAACCCACCTGCCAACACCGGATCATATTACTACAACTACAAAAGCTTCTTCAGCATCGTTCTCATGGCAGTGGTGAATGCCAACTATGAATTTTTGTTTGTGGATGTTGGCAAGAATGGCCGTGCTTCAGATGGTGGGTCTACTCACCAACAAAACCATCAACTTGCCGTCACTGGACGAGACACAGCACGGGCTAAATTATGTTTTCGTTGCAGACGAGGCTTTTGCTTTGTATGAACATGTGATGAAGCCATTTGCACAGAGGGGCCTGACCAGACAGAAGAGGATCTACAACTACCGTCTATCCCGTGCACGATGCATTGTGGAAAATGTGTTTGGAATACTCAGCAACCGGTTCCGCATTTTCCACACCACCATAAACCTACGTGTGTGGACAAGATAGATTGGGTCGTTATGGCGTGCTGTGTGCTGCATAGCTTTCTGCAATGGAAAACAACACGGGGACCAGTCACAGCTAGACCTGAATATGCAGGACATCCGGAGGAGATTGCCCAGTTTACATCAGTGCCTGCACCACCAATTTCAACAACATCAACCACATGTGCCAAAGAAGTGAGGGAGGCGTATATTGCCTATTTCAACGGACCAGGGGCCTGATTCAGAGCTGCATGCTCGCGCTGTGCATTCGCAAGCTGCCCTATGTTCTGCGCATGCTTCATTCTGCACGTGTGCGTGAACTACACACTGTGATCGCAACCCTCTCGCTCACCCAGCAAAGGCAACTCAGGGTAATGAGTGACAGGAGAGGCCGTTTGTGGGTGGTAACAGGGGCAGGACACTAATAACGGTGGGCTGGAGATGCAAATGGAGGCGTGCCTGGGTGTTTGAACGCCGTTTTAGAGGCGTGCATAATTAACACGCAGCGTCATAGTACACGTCACTTGCCATTTTTTTACACTGTTTTCCTCGCAATGCTTGCGGTAGGGTAAAGCTACCTCAAACACTGCGTTCGCATCCGATGGTGCTCGATGTACCAATGTTTTAATACACTTCCTAGAGATGACGTGTTGCTGGTGGGCGGCTCTGCCTGTGCGATTGGGCATATGCATAAACAAAGTGGCCGCTCGCTAAGACATGGTGGGCATGCTTATGCCTTGGCGAGTGATCGCTTCCCGTGGCGTTACTTTGAAAAATTTGCATACGCATCTAGCGAGCGTACGCAGGTAGCGAACGGGTCTGAATCAGGCCCCAGGTGCGGTGCCATGGCAGGAGGACTGTCTGTGAACTAACTGACTACAGTGGACATTTGGGATTATTCCAAAGAAAAAAGATTTGGTTTATGAACTGTGTTGCAACTTACCAAAATCTCCTCGGACGGTCCACTCACTTCTGCTGCCTCCTCTTCTCCCTCTCGCTCGGCCATCAGGACGACAGACTGGCGTTGTGGCTCCTGATCGCTGATGAAGCTTATCAAGTGATAGTACCACAACGTTGGATGATACACATCGTCAGTGCCTTTCTCCAGACCTTTTTGAATCATCCACTTTCTTCTTCTCCTTGATGTAGACCGTACTCAGGTTCTGGAGTTTTTGGCGGACTGTTTTCAGGTCAGCATCTGCAATTAACTTTTTTGTGTAGTCCAACAACACCTCTAAAGCTGCCAATTTCTGAGACTTATTATGGTATTGTCTACAGCTTATCCGCCATAGACACTCTTTTGACTGTAGGATCTCGAGGAATCCAGTCACAAACTTGTGCTCACTATCCATTGGCATTCCTAGAAAGAATAAAAAATGACATATAAATATTTTTGTATTATTGTAAATAGTTTTGTTATTTTTAATGTTGTTAATGTTAAATGTTTTAATGTTTTAATATGTTTTTTTTTACAGGATTTAAATATGTTTGTAATGGTATTATGATATGTTTTTCTTTTAAAGGAATGTAATGTGTTTTTATTTGTATTGTAATGTTTTTCTTTTACAGGAATGTAATGTGTTTTTATTTGTATTGTAATGTTTTCTTTATGTTACAGAAATGTAGTGTGTTTTTATTTATATTTTAATTTGTTTTTTTTTACAGGTTTTTAATATATTTCCGTTTATGTAATAGATTTGTTTATGTTGTTGCAATACATTTGTTTATGATGTTATATTACAACATAATAAACAAATATATTACAGCAACATAAACAAATGTAATGTGTGATTATGCTGTTGAACTATATTTTATGTTGTTGTAATAGACTTGCTTATGTTGTTGTTTTTGTTTATCTTGTTGTAATATATTTGTTTTTTAAATTTTCATATATTTGGAGTGTTTTCTAGTTATTTATTAGATAGCCCATGACATTGATGACCAGTAAGAGGGTAGGTGGGTGGTGCACATTGGTGGGCATTGGATGTTAATGCATGACCCAGCCACCGCTCACCTCATTCTGG
Source organism: Taudactylus pleione (assembly GCA_031769625.1). Taxonomy (NCBI): domain Eukaryota; kingdom Metazoa; phylum Chordata; class Amphibia; order Anura; family Myobatrachidae; genus Taudactylus; species Taudactylus pleione. The sequence goes on from JAUIMM010000545.1 coordinate 1,100,945, forward strand.
CGGGCGGTGGCTGGGTCATGCATTTATAGGTGGGTGGTGCACATTGGTGGGCATTGGGGTTGATGCATGACCCAGCCACCGTCCACCTATTTCCGGCGGGCAGTAGTTGGGTCATGCATTTATAGGTGGGTGGCACACATTAGTCGATAGGTGGTTGGCGCACATTGGTGTGCAGTGGGATTGATGCATGACCCAGCCACTGCCTGCCTCATTCCAGCGGGCGGTGGCTGGGTCATGCATTTATAGGTGGGTGGCACACTTTGGTGGGTAGGTGGGTGGCACACATTGGTGGGCAGTGGGGTTGCATTAATACAGTACCAATACTCACCAAAGTTCTGCTATCCAGACTTCAGTGTGCAGGCTCAAAAATTGTGCTTCCTTCGCCTTCTATCCACGATGCTGCACAAGATAGCGGATGGGCGTGTACAGGCTCCTGTGCGTCAAATTCCGTAATGTACAATGAATCGTGAGTTTAAAAGTACTCACAATCGGCACCACATCGTGTCCCAGATTGGCAAATCTGCCCTACAGCACGGCAGATCTGAAGATGCGATGTACAGCGAGAGGGGAAGCACATTGGCATCGTGATCATAAGTGGAAACTCACAATTTGGCCATATTTTACATGATTTATCGTCACGATTCGTCGAAATTGGCCAAATCGGGAAAAAAATCACTATATGTGTAGGCACCTTAACTCATTATTACAGTATTCTGTGGCTGACTGCTGGCCAAGGAAGGAGGAGCCAGTCCGGGTGGTGGAGAGGAGGCGGCCGGTCTCCTTTTTGCTCTACCTGTCACTGTGACTGCCCGAGACCCAGCCCCTTCCCCTGAGTCTCCGCCCCTCCTCTGTCTATTCTATAGTCACCCTCCTGTCCCTGAATGATGCGTGAGACACTGCCCCTTCCTTTCCAGTCAAGCTCAGTGTCTCTGTCTTTGAGTTGTTTCTGTGCCTTGGAGACCAGCAGGGCCCACACAGATCCTGAGGTAAGTAAGTGCCACTGTCATCTAGGGGGATGATATATGTAATGGGGAGGGGTGGGTTTTTGTTTGGGTGGGGGGGTTGGAAAATGTTTTAATACTGTCTGTGGTGGGGGTGGTGTATTACGGTAGTGTGTGTGTAGGAGGTGGATTCATATGATCTGTTTTATAACTTATATGTGGGTCACCGATGTTCTCTGCATTATATATAGCGCTTACTGCGACGCTCTCTGCATTATATGGCGCTCATTGTGCCACTCTCTGCATTATAAAGCACTTACTGTGATGCTCTCTGCATTATGTGGCGCTCACAGTGACGCTCTCTGCATTAGAAGCCGCTCACTGTGATGCTCTCTGCATTATATGCCGCTCACTATGACACTCTGCATTATATAGAGCTCACTGTTACACTCTCTACATTATATGCCGCTCACTGTGATGCTGTCTGCATTATATGCCGCTTACTGTGATGCTCTATGCATTATATGTCCCGCTCACTGTGACGCTGTCTGCATCATATGCCGCTCACTGTGAGGCTCTCTACATTATATAGTGCTCACTGTGATACTCTCTGCATTATGTGGTGCTCACTGTGATGCTCTCAGCATTATATGGCACTCACTGCATTATATGGTGCTCACTGTGACGCTCTACATTATATGGCACTCACTGTGACGCTCTGCATTATATGGCACTCACTGTGACGCTCTCTGCATTATATGGCACTCACTGTGACACTCTACATTATATGGCAATCACTGTGATGCTCTGCATTAGATGCCGTTCACTGTGATGCTCTCTGCATTATATGCCGCTCACTGTGACACTCTGCATTATATGGAGCTCACTGTGATGCTCTCTGCATTATATTGTGCTCTCTGCATTATATGGTGCTCACTGTGACGCTCTACATTATATGGCGCTCACTGTGATGCTATTTGCATTATATGGCGCTCACTGATGCTTCTGTATTATATGGTGCTCACTGTGATACTCTCTGTATTATATGGCACTCATTGTGACGCTCTCTGCATTATATGGAGCTCTCTGGCATGTACAGTATGACTTGCATAGTATTACATTTACAAGTGTACATAAAAATGTTGACTCATGGTGAGAGGCAAAGGAAGGACTCTTGGCAGAGCAAGTACATCGGGGCTTCCACTAGGGAACTTCAAAACCACAGGTTATTTTGGAGAAGCAGAATTGTTTGTGTAAAATGTTTATCAAAGGAAATGTAAAAAGCATTGTGTAACATACAGTAAAACTGCAGCAATAACAATAACTGACGGGATCAGGTCATCTTATATTTTATTTACAGTGTTAAGCAAATTGAACTATCTAGATACAGGAAACACGTGAGAAACATTTTTTCTAGTTACTTTTGCATGGGCCTTTTTCAAGTGCACTTATGTCCCTATTTAAAAAATTGGGGGAAGGTGTCTCCTCCCCTGGGACTGCCAGTCCGAGCTGCTATTAGCACCAGCTGCTTTTCCACCAGTCCTACCCGGTTCCTTGGGGCTGCAGACCAGGGGTGTATCTAGGGATCCAAGCGCCCCTGGCAATGTAATGGACTGATGCCCCCTACCCCCCTATCCAGTCCCCCCAGTAGTAATCCCCAGTAGTAATCCCCCCCTATGCTGCATTGCCCCCAGTAGTAGTCCACCCTATATAGTGCCCCCAATAGTAGTCCCCCCTATACAGTGGCCCCAGTAGTAGTCCCCCCCAATGCTGCATTGCCCCCAGTAATAGTCCCCCCAATGCTGCATTGACCCCAGTAGTAGTCCCCCCTATACAGTGCCCCCAGTAGTAGTCCCCACCATACAGTGCCCCCAGTAGTGGCCACCCCCCTAAATTGCCCCCAGTAGTGGCCACCCCCCCTAAATTGCTCCCAGTAGTGGCCACCCCTGTACAGTGCCCCCAGTCGCGGGCACCCCCCCTAAATTGCCCCCAGTAGTGGCCACCCCTGTACAGTGCCCCCAGTCACGGGCACCCCCCCAAAAAGTGCCCCCAGTAGCGGCCACCCACTATTTAATTTTATTTGGCCCCCCCCGCAGTGCCAGACTTACACACACACAGAAAAAAAATACAACTTACCTGATCCCCGCTCCTGGCGTGATCGCCACTGTCCGCTCTGAGTCCCACCCCGCTCTTCTCCTGTCCGTCATGACGTCTCTCCCATCACATGCTGCAGGGGGCAGGGGGGGCTTTGAGGGGCGCGGAGGACGGAGCACATTAGTGAGCTCCAGCCGGCTCCCTCCTCGGATGACACAGCAGCAAATGAGAGTCTGTCTGACTCTCATTGGCTGGCTGCTATTACAAGCATACAGCCGCCGCTGGCAGCTGTCTGTTTGTAAACTGTGTAGAGCAGACCGCTCTCACTGCGGTCTGCCCTACACTTGTGGGGCCGGGCGTCTTGTCCACCCCTTGGCTGCTGGTGGCACTGCCGGACTGCGCCCCCCTTTGGTCGGCACCCCTGGTGAGTGCCATCCTGGCCAATGGGTAGATACACCCCTGCTGCAGACGATGCAGTCCTTTGGAAGCCAGTGACATGCGCATGCGCGGAACAGCGCCCCGCCACTACTGCACATGCGCAGGTCCCGGCGCCTGTCAGATCGATTACGCAGTAGGCGCCAGGACCGGCACCAGGCCAGGGTGAGTGATTCTCGGCGGCGGCAACCCCCCCCCATCTAAGAGGGTAGGAGCCGCTGCTGGATGGGATTGTCTCTCGTGCAGGGAGTGCAGTATTGTTGCAGGCAATGAAACAAGTGTGCATTATGTGACACTAGAGCTGAAGCAAACATCCATGACATGGAAACACACATCGTCCCCACTTTCAAAGAAATTCAAAACAACTCCATCAGCAAAGAAGGTTATGGCGATCATGTTTTGGGAACACAAGGGCGTGCTTCTTGTTGATTTCCTGACCAAGGGATATACTGTGAATGCTGTCTGCTACTGTGACACATTGAGCTGGTTGTGAAGTGCAATTGTTCGAAAACAAGCTAGGTTGCTGCAAACAGGTGTCATATTGCTGCGAGACAATGCCAGGCCACACTCAGCCAGTCCCACGTGTGAGTTGTTAACGCGCTACATACAGCACTGATCCAGCACTGAGTGATATCCAAATCTTTGGACCATTGAAGAAGCACCTGGGTGGAAGTTGATTCACAACCTATGGTGAAGTTCAGCAAGCCGTCATGTCCTGGCTTCAGGCAGTTGACACTGATTTCGTCTATGCCGGGATAGATGCCTTGGTGTGCCATTGGAACAAGTGCTTAGACAAGTATGGGGACTATGTGGAAAAATAATCTGTACCAAGGTCATACTATTGATTTTATGTACTGTATATGTACAAGTTAAATTTATGCAATGAGAAGTCTTGTTACCTTTTTTATTGAACTATCCTCGTATATATATATATATATATATATATATATAAAAATATATATAACAACTACGCCGAATCAACATAAGACACAATATAAAATGAGGTGTTTAATTTTTAACTCCTAAGAACATCTCAGAATGTTATATAATAGACTGAATATCAGTGTGATAATTTTACATAAAGATACGTATTGGATACACTGTTGCCATAGAGTGTGTGTATATACAGCCTGAATCAAAGGTGGAGGCAGTAATGTAGCAGTTGAGACTTTTGTCGCAGCCACTACTGCGCCTATTGAGATGACCCTTGACTGCAGCACAAATCTGATGATGTGCGCAAATAGATGCACTAAAGGCGTATTCATTGGCCTACCATTGGACATTGGTTCTGCTTATGACAGGCGCATAATGTCCGTGGGTCTATTGCCGCCGGTGTCAGTGGAACTGCATTTTTAATTGCAGTCCCTGACATGCCCGCTAACGTTAGCCACATCCCCAGTCACCACCCAGGAACGTCCATCGAAATTGCATGGATCTCCATGCTGTATGGTATCATCGTGTGCACCGCACTGAACATTGACCAGAGAAAGCAAAGGAGAGAGTTTTCTAAGGAGATTAGATAGAAAATTATAGACAAGCATGTTAAGGTAAAGGCTATAAGTCCGATGATGTTACAACTATGTACATATATGATATACAGCAGTGGCAAATGCAGGATTTCTAGAGGGGGGTTTCCAAATGCTCAATTTTAGAGTGAGGGTGGCCAGTCCAGAAAGAGGGCATAATTAGCACTTATCCAGCTTTATTATGTGTCATACAAAGTGTATTATATGTCATAATCCCAGCTTATACAAGACCAGCGATCACAGTAACCCATTAGATGCGGCAGTAGGTCCATCCTGTCTGAGCTGAATGTTTTTATTTTAGATGTGGGCACCATTCCAAGAACATGCAGCACTAGTAAAATTCTATCATATTACTATTTCTATTGTGGTAATGGTGTCGGCTGGGGAGGGGGTTTCCAGGCAGACGGAAACCCCCCCTGCGTTTGCCTATGTACAGTGACCGTAATAAAATAAAGCTGTCTCTGTGAAATAAAATCGTGTCTCATAAACAATAGTGATACACAGTACAGTGCTAACAATATGATTCTATACAGCCTAATGATAATGAAGGCAGCTAAAACTTATTGGTGAGGTAGTTCAGAAAGGTTTGCATAGTCAATACTTGTTACTTGTTGGTATGTAACTTTGTTTGAGTTACAGTAACAGCTTGTGGTGACTGCTGTATTGGTACAATGTTGTAGGTATCCGTAACTAGTCAAATGGTGCGCGCACCTCCTACCTCGTCCTGCAGTACTGTTTGTTTCTGTGGTTTGGGTATGGCACAAACATGTTCCGTTGTTTGTATAGTAGCCTCCCGGTCCTGGTCTGCGTTCCGGTCTCCTTTTGGGCGCTGTAGCCGCTGCCTTAGATGGAGTGTGGTAGCTGCTGCTGTGGGCGCTCCGACGGTGAGTGTGCACGCTGTCTCACCGCCGGTGTTGGTACTTCTGGGGTCCGTGCGGTAAAGAGGGGGCGTGGCCAACGCGTTTCACACACTGGATACTGTGTGGGCTTCGTCAGGGCTGTGTTAATCTGTTGCTTGCAAAATGTTCTCTTTTTAAATGTGTGTATGGCTCCTCCTTGATTGTTAATTAGGATCCATGCCGGGGTTAACCTGTGATGATGTATTCTTTCATCGCAATTGTCATTGTTTGGTTACTTTGGTATATACTAGGGTATACCTGCCATTGAGGATATGTAGATTCAATTTTTAAATATATACAAGTATTATATACAATAACAGTTAAATATATAGGTCTCACAGTTATCATTAAAGAGTATATTGCCAACATGGTTTGAGCATATCTAGATTCATATATGGCAAAATAAGAGATGTATTTGTGATATGTGCAAAAACATATGTGTATATACAAGTACTTAAATGATGAATCAACTTAAGTACAGATATGTGTATGAATAATGGTTTGATTATTTGTAATAATGGCAGTTTGGTGTCATAGTGCAATTGATCTTAAGGTTTGGGGAATTGAGTAGGGTCTAAGATTCGGTCATTACCTGATGTTCTCATTAGGGTTGACTTAACAGATAATTTAAGCAGTTTGGTGGTTCTCATGTCGCTTGACTCCTATTGGTTATTGGGTGTTCTTTCTTTCTTTTCATCCCGGCTTAGCTTCCAAGTTCGGAAATGTTTGGGCGTGGCCAGGGTGGTATGTATGTAGGAATCACATACAGCCTTTTTCTCTCTCTCGGGGCTCATTCTCTCAGGAATTCGAAATCGATGTTTAGACCCTTTGGTGCAAGAGTCTTCAGCTTGTAAATCCATCTGGTTTCTTTCTGCGACATGGAACGTAGATAGTTGCCACCTCTCCATTCTGCTTTCACTTTTTTATTGCTGTAAAGGTTAGAGTCTCCATTACGTTCTTTGCTGAAATGGTCAGACACACTGTGTGAATCTAGCTTTTGTTTGATGTTCCTTATGTGTTCTCCTATACATAGGCTTAGTTTTCTGGCTGTTCTACCTACATGTTGTAGGCCACATGGGCAGGTAATTACATAAATGACCCCTTTGGTGTCCCAGGTCATTGTGTCTTTAATTTTGAATGTAGTTCCAGTTGATCTTGATGTTATTTCTGTTGTTGGACCAGTGTTTTTGTTTTGTTGTTCTACATGCTATGCACCTGTTGCAGTGATAAAACCATGGGTTCTTCTCTCCCAACCAGGTTCCCTCCTTTGGGTGGTTCTTTCCTTCTGGTGGTAGGTGGTTCTTCACTAGTTTCTGTGTAATGCTTTGTGCTTTTTTGTATGTAAATTGTGGTTTACTTGGGATGATATCTTGTAGAGCGTCATCTTTCATTAATATGAGCCAGTGTGTACGAATGATCTTCTCTATATGTTTATGTTGATCATTGTACGATATGTAATCCTATCATTAACTATATGTTGCACTATTAATTAGACACACTACCATATCTATCAAATTTTGTTTCTGGTGAATATTGGGGAATTCACCAGTGTCTAAAGCTGCAACATAAGTCTGATTAACCCTTTCACCTTATTTCTAAGTAGTGCACAAACACCATCAAACTATTATAAAGGCTATAAGTCCATCTCTAAGCAGTTTGACGTTCCTGTGACTACAGTAGCAAATATTAGGATGTAGGCTGTAGCCAACCTCCCAGGATGCAGCCACAAGAGAAAAATCGACCCGAGAGTGAGAATAGTAGAAAAAGAGCCAAGGAAAACCTCCAAAGAGATACAAACTGAACTCCAAGTTCAAGGTACTGTACATCTGTGTCTGATCACACCATCTGACGCTTTTTGAGCAACTGTGGGCTCCATGGAAGACGCCACTTTTGAAAAAAACAACATAAAAAAGCCAGACTGGAATTTGCTAAAATGCATATTGACATGCCACAATTCTTATAGGATAACGTCCTTTGGACAGATGAGTCAAAACTGGAGCTTTTTAGCATCTCACATCAGCTCTGTTTTCACAGATGAAAGAAATAAGCTTTCAAAGAACACCATACCTACTGTTAACCATGACTCGGCTATGTTTTTGAGCTGCTTTTGCTGTGTTTGGGGTGTCTTGGATCTGTCAGGGTAGAATGAAATCTCCAAGCTATCAAGGTATTCTAGAGCAAAACATAATGGCTAGGGGAAAATTCACTAAAGTGAGAGTTTTTAGAAGTGGAGATGTTGCCCATAGCAACCAATCAGATTCTACTTAACATTTAACTAGCACCTTCTAGAAGATAATAGCTAGAATCTGATAGGTTGCTATGGTTAACATCTCCACTTCTAAAAAACTCTCAGTTTAGTAAATTTACCCCCTAGTGTCAGAAATGTCTGTCTAATCACAGGTTAATATTCCTCCAACAGGATACTGACCCAAAACACACAGCTAAAAGCACCCAAGAATGGATAAGAACAAAACATTGGACTATTCAGAAGTGGCCTTCTATGAGCCCTTATCTGAATCCAATAAAACATCTATGGATTGAGCTGAAACAAGCAGTCTGGAGAAAGCACCCATCAAACCTGAGACAGCTCTAGCAGTTTGCTCAGGAAGAGTGAGACAAAATACTAAAGATGAGCGATTTGTTTCTACTCTTATGTTTTGATCTGAAAAACGGCTACTTATTAGCTATCCAGCTCTCACGGGTTTTGGATAACCAATAAGATAAATCCGAACTTGTGCTAATTTGGCGTAAAAGAACCAAGTAGAACCGAACTGCTCATCTCTACAAAATACCTGTTCACAGGTGCAGAAGTCTCATTGAGAGCTACAGAAATTGCTTGATTGCAGTGATTGCTTCTAATGGATGTGCACCATAATATTAGGTTATCAACATTTTTGTCCATGCCATTTTCATTTGTTTTATTATTTAAAATATTCTGTTGAATCAAAAATCAAATGCAAAGTCTGATTTCTATTAAATATGGAATAAACAATGATGGATGACAATTACCTTTGTCACTTTTAAGTTATTTCAGAAAAAAAATAATGTTTTTTGGTTTTTTCGTGGAAGGGTACCAACAAATTTGTCCACGTCTGTATGTATCCCACAATAAGCAGTGATAGAATTTCAGTTAGCGCATCTTGCACAAAAATTGACCCCTGGGCAATTTCATAATTACTTCAGTCCATTATTTTTAATAGATTTCCACTGCAAACAATTTTGCAATAATATTTGATGTCTATGTGAGCAGCCATAGGCATAAACTTAGGTAACCTTAATAACGAGCTTTATATAACTAATGTAACCACCCACTGTTCTGACCACAACAGCCTTGTGGTCAGAACAGTGGGTGTTAGGTAAAGTTCTCCTTACAGTTATGTATGTATGGGGGAGACCTACATTGCTGGCTAGCAGAAAACAACCAGTGAGCATGTTATAGTAAAAAGTGAGATTTGTGTGGAGTGCGAGCTAGGCAGTGTGAGGAAATATTTCCTGACTGTGCTCAGAATTTCTTTACCAAAATCAGATGCTAGTAATTTCTAAGCATTGTTGTGGTACATGTGACTCCTTGCACACTTTTCAGTATGTTTTCAGGTTACGTTGTGTGTCTAACAGTTTTGTTAATTATAACAATAATAAAAGTAAAGTTTTAGATGCATAATCTCAATTGAGTGCCCCATAATTTGAGAGCCTTGTCTTTTTCTTCTTTTTTTCTCTAATATTCAGTAATTGCTCTTGGGGAGCACCACCACTGCTTAAATTGTTCTGATTTTGATGTATCCTAACGATATAGATAGTGGGATTTGAGTTCATAGAGAGTTAGTGCAGAAATCACAATACTCCCCCTCCTTTCTTATAAATATTATTTAGCTCTAATTGGGCTAACATTTATTTATTTTGCACCTACACAGCATTAGGCATCATGTATCCATTAGCTTAATGTCCCTCCACCACCAAGCATATACCCTCCCCTGTACTTGCACCAGAAGCCACACTTTTTGTGTGCATATGCCCAAAATTGCTTTTCTGCATAAGCCTCATATGTGTGAACATACCCTTACTCAACATTGCCGACATTATCTACTTCCCAACCCTATTCTGACTCTGCGGTTGTAAAAGGAATATATATCTGCCATTGTGCGTTTGCAAGCATTTAAATTCTGGGCAAGCACAGTTAGAAATTGTGTAAGATTCCCAATGCAATTGTGCAAGATTCCCACACAGTTCTTTCTCTGCATCTGTCCTAATATGAGCAGATTATATGATACACAATATGAGCAGATTATATGATACACATTAATTAAATGGTTAGTTGGGGAAAGACACTGTTGTAAATACTGCAGCTTTTATGGAACAATTAGCCTGATATTTTAGTCTGTGTGGACTGAAAATGACAAATGCCTGATGATAATTAGATAGAGAGTATCATATTAACAAGCTCCAGTAATGCTGGAAGTGATGGAATGGGCCCCTGGATCTCTCCCTATTTAGCCACAAAGGTGTGTATACCAATGTAACAATGATCCTGTCCTTAGCCAGATCAGCGCTTGGCCAAGATCAACTTTTTGACAGATAATTTATTTGCCGAAGAGCAGGTATCTGTACTTTTTCCTGAGCCTATCCAAACTGGTGTTCGCTGCTATTTCACAGTTTTACCAATTGTCTATTAATGGACGGTTCTATCTAATTTTCTGATTATGTTAATTTCATCCTCTGAATATTTTAGAAAGTGGAGAGAACAAAAACATTCACAACTAAAAACACTAACGCTCTCCTATTTAGCAGCAGCTCTCATGAATCACAGTAATGTGTCAGGAAAAATTACAAAAAAGGGAGAGAGCGCTCATGTTCACTGTAGGCATATTAAATAGCAGCATAGTTAAGAATGACAATACCTCAAGCACAAAATAAATACAAATAACATTTGTAGATAACAATACAAATAAAAATAATACATAAAATAGTAAATATAAAAATAAAGTGAATGAAATCAATCAGGACTGAGCCAAGCCGCAATTATGGACACATACGGCTCACTGTAGAGCAAACTGTTTCACTCTCACACCATTAATGTTTAAGCTCTTTCACAAGTGTGTGTTAGAGTGCAGGTGTCGTGCAGTGCTCCAGGGATTAACTTTCCCTATCTCCGTCTTCTCCATTGTTTCACTTCTCCTCTGTCCGTCCTTTAGGTGGTAATTCAGTTACAAATGCACTGGGACTAACGCTTCTTTGTGACTCGGCCTCCCATAGCTGGATAATGGAGAAATTCTGCCCGTGGAGATCATTGACCTAGCTGTCCAACGTTACTGACCTAGTGAATGCTGGGATGGTCCGGTGGTCATTGTGCTGCCTCCAACGCATTTCAACTGTTGTCTTTTTCAAGGAAGCTTGTACTCCTCGGTCTCTTTGTATAAATTCATTGGTTGGAGGTTAAAGTATGGAGAAGTCCTCCATACTCCTTAAAAACATATACTTTACTTAAAAATAGTAAAAAAAAATACATAAAAATCTCCTTCCAATTTTAAAGAATAAATGTGGCAATAAAATAAATGAATGTGATAATGAAATAAAAAAAAAAAAATAAGTAAAAAATAAAATGAGAAAAAATTGTTCTGAAATAAAATAAAATAACAGCTATACTAAATAAATAGGATCAAACTATGAATTTTTGACCAATCTGTTTTTGAGCTAGTAAAAAAAAATTATTATTTTAAATAAGATTGTTCTAAAAATTATTCAACGGTTATTTTAAAAAGGATGCCAGTTCAAAGTCCACGTTTAATCAGTCCGGCAGGAGAGGGGGCATGGCCATGGCGGCGATGTAGGAAGATGCGTGTTCTGCAGGCTCTCCAGCGTGGCATCCTAATTGCAACATCCTGAGACCATAGAACCGGCCCCGGAGCTCTACCTACCTTCTCCTGCTGCCCGCGATTCCGGTGGTCCGTATTGTGGGTGCCGACCGTGGGTGTGAGGCACCCAGATCCCGTCTGGTGGGTCTCTGTCGGGAGTGCAACTGCATGTGTGGTGCCGCCGGGGACAGGCTGTCAGCGCTGGTGCAGTGCGGGGAGTAGCGCTATCAGCTGTCCCATCCGTCCTCCTCAAGGTTTCCACTGCTATTACCCTGGTCTTCTGTGCTGTGTGGCCTCCTCTGGTGTCGGCCTGCTTGGGACTGGTTTCCGCGGGTTTGGCGGCCATTGCTGGGACTCTGGAGGAATATTTTCTGTGCTCCCTTCTTCCTGAAGGCCCCCTGCTGGTGGATTTTAATATTGCACACCCTGCTGCCTCGTGTCTGCTACAATGGGCAAAACCGGACATGCTGCTGCAGCAGCAGCCAAGCTGGAGCGTTTCTCAAGATCCTCCACTCCCCAGCCACCCCCAAGTGGAGACTATCAGGGTCCACCTTCCCCAGCTCAGGAGGCTCAGCTGTCTCACTTGGACTCCCGGTCCCATGCTACCTCCTCCTCTTCATCATCAACGAAGGTCACTCTTCAACAGGTTTTGGAGGCTGTCAATTCCAGTGAGCAGAGGTTATCTGATAAAATAGGGAAAGTACAAGCTGATATATTCTTTCTGCATCAGGATCTGCAGCAAGTCCGTGAGAGAGTTGGAGAAGCTGCAACTCGCATCTCTACACTGGAGGATTCACATGCTCCTTTGAAAACGCAAGTATCCTCCTTGACCTCCCAACTTTCTATAATGCAGAATAAAATTGCCTACATAGAAGGTCGATTGAGACAAAAACGTTCGTTTTGTCGACTTGCCAGAAAAGGAGGAGGGGTCATCTCCTGAGGCCTTCTTGGAAAAATGGCTTGTAGATAAGTATGGCCGCGACTCATTCTCAGCTCAATTCGCGGTGGAAAGGGCGCACCGTGTTCCTGCTAGACCGCTGCCTCCTGGGGCACCTCCGCTCACCTTCATAGCAAAATTCTTGCATTATTTTGACCGGGACTCTGTGCTCCGATTGGCTAGGGTGAAGGGCCCACTGGAACGCAACAAAAAAAAAGTTTCTGCGTTTCTGGATTTTGCTGCTGAAGTTCAGAGGGATAGGGCTAAATTCATCCCCATCAAAAGACGCCTCCGTGATTTGAATATACAGTACGCCACGCTGTTTCCATCTAAATTGAGAGTTGTAGTAGATGGAGAGTCCAAATTTTTTGCCTCCCCCCGTGATGCTGCGGCATGGTTGGCCCATAGGGTACCTGGCGCCAGACAAATGGCTCCTGACTGATATGTATATTTGTGCAAGCCCGTAGTCGGGTTACTCTCTTAGTCCTATATGCATTGATACAGGTTTTATCTTGTATTGTAGGTGCATAGTTTTATGTTTATTAGTATGCATTGCTAACTGTTGTAATGCTGTGAGTGAATTGCAGCAGCTTTACCCTTCTCTGTGTTCATGCTTGAATTTATATCTCAGTCGGTAATGCAATAGATATTAGAAAGTATATACCTTGTCATGTTCTATTGATCATATATATGCTGGAGACAAAAGATGTCTTTGTGAAATGAATATACAGTCTGCCATGCTGCTTCCATCTAAATTGAGAGCTGTGGCTGTTGCTGAATCCAAACTTTTTGTTTCCCCTCGCGTGGCTGCAGTATGGTTGGATCACAGGGTACCTGGCGCCAGGCAGCTGGCTCCTAACTGTTTTATCTACTTCTGGCTGCCCGTAGTCGGGCTACTTTTCTTTTTATATGCAATGTTGCTTATTCTTTTGTATTGAAGGTTCACAGTTTTATGTATTTTGTACCTATTTGTGTAGCGATAACTGTTATTCTGATGTATGTGACCTGCAGCAACTTTTTCCTCTTTTATGTTTATATTTTAATATGTATTTCAGACGGTAATGCATTGAATTATAGACAATTTATGTCATGTTCTATTGGTCTTATATACGCTGGAGAGCCTCATTGCTTTGGTGGCTTCTGCTTTCTGTTTGCTCCGCCACTTAGCTGGGTTCTACGGCATAGTGGGTAGCTAAGTGTAAGTTGTATTCTGGGTCTAGGTATGCCAGCAATTGGGGTGGTATACAGGGAGGGGGAAGGTTATTGGGGGTATGTAGGGTTACGTTATGTATGTTTTTTTAAATTATTTTATTTTTTTTCTTGCTCTTTTTCTTGCATGCATAGTACTGTTCATCTTAGGGTCATAATATTTTGAATGGGGGCTCTGGTCTGGGCCTGATCTTATTCTTGTTACATACAATTGATATTTACGCTAATGCTGAATCTGTTGACCTGGAATGTTCTTGGAGCTAATGACAAGATTAAGCAGTCATTAATTCTTAAACTCCTTAAACAATATTGTCCGGATATTGCTTGCCTGACGGAAACCCACTTGGTGGGCAGCAGAGTTTTTTCATTAAAACGTCCTTGGGTAGGCTGGGCATATCATGCCTCCCACGTCACATCATCTAGGGGGGTATCCGTACTCAGAAATAAAAATGTGCCCTTTGTGCTGAATAAAGTCCAAACTGATACATATGGGAGATTTGTATTTCTAGATTGTAAAATTCACTCCACTACGCTTTTTTTATTGGCAGTTTATATCCCTCCTCGTTTAGCTATGTTGTACTAAAATTAGCAACTGGATTTATTGCTGACTCCCCTAATACTCATGTTATATGCCTGGGGGACTTTAACAACATTATGAATGGGTATTTGGACAGATGGCGGCAGACTCCGGGCACTCAGGGGTTACCAAATACTAGTTTTGCAAGGTTTACTGTTGGTTTAGGTTGGGTTAATGCCTGGCGCAAAAAGCATCCTGAGGTGCGCCAGTTTTCATGTTTCTCCTCCTTCTTTAACTCTTTCTCAAGGATTGACATGGCACTGGTTTCACCCGGCCTTCTCTCTGTGATAGTTAAAATTGAATATATGACTAGAGGGGCGTCAGACCACTCTCCATTGGTAATGTGATTAGATTTAGGCGGACCAAGGGGACAGATATTCTGGAAGCTGCATCCCTCTTGGTTGACGCAGATGGGGGCAGAGTCAGAGCTTGAGGTACTTTGGACGGGCTATTTTGGTGATAACTTTGGGTCTGCTAGGACTGATGTGAATTGGGACTCATTTAAGGCTTTCATGAGAGGGACTTTGTTGAAAAGGGTGGCCAAAATTAAAAAACACTATAGGGATAAGGAGGTTGAGTTGGAATGCACTTATAGAAATTCTGAACTCCAGTTTCTACAAGATGTGCTTGATGCTTCTCAAATTAAATGGTTGGTCACTCAGGAGGTAAGGTCTGCCCACTTATTAGACAGAACTAATCATCAATTTCGTGATAACTCCCAATATGTTAATGCTGATAAACAAGGTAGTTATCTAGCAAGATTGGTCCAGTCCGCCCAACCTGCTATAGCCATTTCGGAGATTGTTGGTAGTGACGGTTGTGTGGCCACGTCCATCTCTGATATTGCTGATGTCTTCCTATCATATTACAAGGACGTCTATAGGTCTCATTTGTCATGCGATTTGGAGGATTTGCGTGCATATATTACATCACTTGGGTTGCAACGCCTTTCAGCAGAGGCTAAAACCTTTCTTGACGCTCCACTGACTTTAGAGGAGGTGGATGGGGCCATTAATTCTTTTCCTGGGGGTAAAGCATCGGGTACAGACGGTATCCAAATAGAGGTTTATAAAAAGCATGCCAATGTATTTGTCCCTAAACTATTAGAGCTATATAATGAATTGTTTGAAATGAATACCCTCCCACCATCTATGTCAGAAGCACTAACCATTGTATTATTAAAACCTGACAAAGACCCCAAACTCACGGACTCGTACCATCCTATTTCTTTAATACCGTCGGTTGTGAAAATCCTGGCCAAAATTCTGTCTTTAAGACTCAATCAGGTTGTCACCTCTGTGGTCCACTCGGATCAGACAGGCTTTATGCCGGACAAGTCCACTTCTATTAATGTGAGACATGTTTACTCATGTTCAGGCCTCCCATGGGGACGAGTCCTCCTCAGTCATTGTGTCTTTGGACGCAGCTAAGGCTTTTGATTCTGTGGAGTGGTCGTTCCTTTGGAAGGTCATGAAATGTATGGGTTTTGGCCCTGTATACGTACGGTGGGTTCAGCTATTATACTATAGGCCTGTGGCTAGGATCTCTGTAAATGGATTTCTTTCTTCACCCTTTTTATTAGAAAGGGGTACGAGACAGGGCTGCCCACTATCCCCGGCCCTTTGTTTGCAATTGAGCCTCTTGCTTGTGCCTTGAGGTCACACCCTCAGATTGTGGGCCTGCAATTAGACACCACAATAGACACTATGGCTCTATATGCCGACGATTTACTCTTATTTTTAACTAATTATATAGTGGCTATGCCTGTAGCTCTTCAAGTTATTAATTTATTTGGCGATTACTCTGGGTTAAAAATGAATTGGAATAAATCCTTTATCCTCCCTCTTAACCTTCTCCCATTTCTCTCCCTCTGCGATGGGTATCCCAGTTTAAATATTTGGGAATTTACATTACAAACTCCCCGCATGACTATATAAGGCTTAACCTGGGCTCCCTATTTGAATACTTAAAAGACAAAATTAAATCTTAGATTAAATTGCCCCTCACGGTTACAGGCAGGATCAACCTGATAAAGATGATAGTACAACCTAAACTATTATATATATTTCAGCAGTCCCCAGTGTTTATCCCTGCCTCAGTATTTCGTATATTGGACAGTATGCTATCTTCTCTGATATGGGCGAATAGACGACCTCGCGTTAGATTCAGAATATTGACGAGCCCTAAATCTGCTGGAGGATTGTCGCTCCCTAATTTTCGTCTATACTATTATGCGGCACAACTCTCTCATGAGGGAATGGCTTCAGGATACTTCTCCCACTGCTCTACACTCATTGCTGGTGTCTCAGGCTTCCCTTGGTCACACGCCCCTACAGGCCTTGTTGAGTGATAGAGTTAATAGATCCCTTCCCCAGTTACTAATACAGGGCGTTAAGATTTGGCAGGCAGCCCTTGTTATCACGCAATCTACTGGACTGGATCCTGATATACCTTTGTGGAATTCTAGGGCACTGCCTGAATTGAGAGAACTTCAAACTAGACAAGTGTGAGGCACCAAGTGTATTCACTCTCTAGGACAGTTATATGTCGGTTCTATACTTAAATCCTTTACTCAACTGCAGGAGGAGTTTTCTCTATCTAGAGCATATTTTTACAGATTTCTGCAATGTAGGCATGCCCTCAGTGTTCAGTTTAGAGCTGGTCCTCCTGACATTCAGTCCTTTCCCATTAAGACAGTACTTATTTCATTGGGTCCCCGTAGGTCTTTGTCGTTTATTTACTCATACCTTTCGTCCTTTCACCACAAATCCAAGTTATCTAATCTTAAAGAAAAATGGGAAGGGGACGTGGGATCAATAACTGATAGTGACTGGGATATGGCTCTGCGTATTCCCCGCACCTCCACTGCCTCTGTAAGATATCAACAGATTCAGCTATATATTTTACATAGAGTTTATTTAACTCCAATTAGGTTAGCGAAATTTGGTGGCCTTGCTTCTAATGTTTGCCCAAAGTGTCAGAAGAAGGCAGTTGGTACTTTTTGGCACTTACGCTGGGATTTCCCCTCAGTACAGACATTTTGGGGTAAGGTTATACATGTTCTTTCCACCACTGGAATTCATGCCCCTCTTCTTACTCCGATGGTATGTTGTTTGGGAGTCTTGGAGGATACCATTCTTGATAAATATGCTAGGCAGTACATCATTAATATGTGTACTCTGGCTAAGGTTAGTAATGCTCGCACTTGGTTGGCCTCTCAGGGTCCGGACTTTTGTGCTTGGCTTGCATTGGTCCGTACCACTGTTCGGCAGGAGAAATACCTTTATCTAACTCGAAAGGCAGAGTTCAAATTTGGCCATAGATGGAGTCCACGTACGCTCTCCCTGATATGGAATGCCTAAATATTGTTTACTTCTATATGGTATAGGTGCAGGCACGGGAGAAGCTTCTCTTCTCTCTTTCATCTCAATTTTTTCATTTTCTCTTTTTTTGTTTTGTTATTGATATTGAATTGTTAATTAATAAGATAAGGTGGATTTGATCAGTGTGTGATAAGTTTAACATTATTGTGGAATAGATGTCCTAATTGTGTTATATTGCTAGCATATTTTTGTACTTAGGACTGAGCCATAGCAAATTAGTTCTGATGTGTAATATCTTTATATAGTTGGGACGATATTTTTTAGTATACTGTTAACTTAGGAGTATATATGTATTGCCCAAATATGTATCACATTATTATTTGTCTACTTAATTGTTATGTCGATTTATCTGTATTGTTTTATGTTATTGTTCTTGCTTGTTATTGGGTGGTGGTATTATGCAAATTCCAATAAAAAATACTCAATTTAAAAACAAAACAAAACACAGTCTAGCAGGACGGTCTTCAACCTCTCCTGTCTGGTTCTTTTTGTATAGCTGGAAATTTTAAGCCTGTGGGATTTCTTCCATGATGAATGGCAAAATGGTTAGATACACTGTGTTTTAAGACCTTTTTTAATACTCAGAATGTGTTCATTGATTCTTATTTTTAATTTCCTTTTTGTGTAGCCTACATATTGTAGGCCACAAAGGCATTCCAGCATGTATATCACACCTTCAGTGTTATAAACTAGATAACTCCTTATTTCAAATTGTATTTTATACAAGATCACTGGTTTTCTTGGGATGAATTTTCCTACCAGCGGGTCTAGTTTAAGCATATCCAAATATTTTTTTCAAAATGTTTTCCAGTCCTCTTGTGTAGCTGTTATATTGTGTGATGAAAACAATTTCGTAAGTTTCATTCTTTTTTGTGTCATTGCATTGCATTACATCTTCTATTTTTCTATTTCTTACTTTGCCCATACTTTCATCCAGTTTTTTCTCATTATAGTGTCTTTCCAGAAGACGCTGTTCAGGGTACTTGATGGTTTCTCAAACGTTGCCTCCTTGGAACAGTACCTCTTAAGTCTTTGGAACTGTCCACGCGGAATATTATTACTCCACTCAGGATGGTGGTTGCTTGATGCCAGGATATAATTATTGCACTCCACTATTTTAATGAAGGTTTCCATCTGGTCTTGCTCAATGTATATATTCAAATCTAGGAAGTTGATTCTTTCCTTGCTGTACGTCGAGGTGAATTCCAAATTAAGTTAGTTACAATTGATGTGGCATAAAACTTGTTTGAGTTCTTCCTCACTGCCATCCCAAATACAAAGCACATCATCTACTTAGAGGACCCATAACACAAGTCTGTGTATGTATGGATTGTTACTCCAAATTTTATTTTCTTCCCATTTAGCTACAAACCAATTTGCATAACTTGGTGCAAAGCAACTGCCCATCGCCGTCCTTGTTAACTGCTTGTAATAGTCGCCACCATACCAAAGTAATTATGTGAACTCAATGCTATCCATAATAAAGTTAGTCTGGCTATTGGAAAGTTCCTGATTCTTGTAAAGGTAATGATATGCGTGTGCGCAACCATTCGCATGTCATGCTGGCACCAACGCGTTTCAACAAGTGTTGTATAAATAGACAGGCTATTTATACAAGGATACTAAGAATTACAAGCTTCCTTGAAACAGACAACACTTTTTCAAATGTGTTGCAAGCAGCACGCTAACCACCCGACCTTCCCAGCATTCACCAGGTCAGACGGCCAGGTCATTGATCTCCTCGGGCAGAATTTCTCAACGAACCGCCAGTCCCAATGCATTTGTGACCGATTTACCACCTAAAGGACGGACCGAGGAGAGGTAAAACAGCAGAGAAGATGAAAATAGGGTAAAATAGGGAAAGTTAATCCTTGGAGCACTGCATGATATCTGCACTCCAACACACACCTGTGAAAGCTTAAATATTAATGGTGTGAGAGTGAAACAGTTTGCACTAGTGAGCCCTATGCGTTCTTAATTGCGGCTTGGCTTAGTCCCGATTGATTTAATTCACTTTATTTTTATATTTACATTTTTATTTATTATTTTTATTATCTACAAATTTTATTTTGTGCTTGTGGTATTGCCATTCTTAACTGTGCTGCTATTTAATATTTATTAAGTATCTTATACAGCGCAGCATATTCCGTTGCGCTTTACAATGGAAACATTAATAGAACAAAAATGGGTAGTAACAGACAAAGTTAAAAAGGCCCTGCTCGCAAGCTTACACTCTATAGGGATATAGGTGTTGATACACAAGGATAGGTGCTACTTATTGCAAATTGGTCCAGCCAGTTTGCAGAGGTTAGTGGTGAGCTGTATGATCCAGTCACACAGGAAAGTTGGACTAGTGTTAGGAGGCTGTGAAATTGAAGAAAGAAATATGTGATGTGTATACTGTAAGAAGGGAGTTAGATAGGGAAGCTATGAAGGTTATGTGGGCGGTTCTGGAATCTAATAAGCTTGTCTGAAGAGGTGAGTTTTCAGGGAATGCTTGAATGTTTGGAGACTAGCAGAAAGTCTTATTGTGCGTAATATACCTAAAATGAATATGAGCACTCTCTCCCTTTGTAATATAACAAAAACATATGCTGTGACCATCAAAAAAAAGCACATTGCATGAGGATGTCACAATCACAGCAACTATGTCACTAACCACAGCTGTGTAAGTGCAGATGTATTTCAGGAACAGCTCGGATATAATGTATTTACCATAAAATAAACAACAATACTGCAATAGCAGCATTAACCACTTAACTGGTGTGGTCGCATGGGATGTGACTGTACCGCACGGCCCCGCTGTATCCTCCAGCAGATCTTCTCTGGCTCCTCGGACCACCTTGCAGTGATGTGGCAGGCTGTAACCGATGCAATCGCACCCCTGATCATCAGTCCCCACTGACACACATTCCGCTGCGCCCTGCATGTGGGGGAGAAGGTGTTATACCCCAGGGGTGATCTGCATGTGGGGGAGGTGGGGCAAAATTAAGCAAGATGACGCTGGGGGTGGGGGGTAAAATAATTTTAAAAATGACAGTCACCAGAGTGGAGGAGGGAGGGTGCAAAAAAATCCAGGGGCTTTTTACAGGAGGGTGGTGGCTGGCTTAAAAAACAGTAATTATTTTACTACTATGGGGATGTGTTGGGTACCGTTAGTAGAATTTATGACTACGGGGAGGGGGTTCTACTGCCAATGGAAAGTGATTTTATAATGGGAGCCCATTGACACAGCACCCCCTACTTACTGCATCTCCTGACGCTGAAAGTGGGCCTCTTAGTCCTTGCAGGAGTGGTTGTAGACTTGGCGCTTATTTGTGCACATTAGAAGCAATTTTCTGAAGGCGATTCTGCACCTAGCATGGGGCTGGTGCAAGTCCTGATGGTGCTTCCGATGGTTGTGACTGCAGCCGATCAAAGGGCCCAATTCTGATGTAAACGGTATTGCAATACCATCTAACTAATACGCTAATGTAGCAGGAGGTGTCTGTAGGAAACAGACACCTCCTGAATGCATCTGCGATCAGGGTACAGCATTTGTAGACACTGTTTCCTATCACCATCGCCCCTAAACAGCTGCAGCCTGTGAATCAGGCTGTGGGTCAGGGGGCACTTCGACTGTGATCGCAGGACCCGATCACAAGTCAAAAACCTATGGAGAGAAAATGCAGTGTTGTCTACCTTTAGTTGCTGTACTACAAAAATGAAACTCAGCATTTGGTTGCTGTGGGTTAAAGTGCACTGTTCATCCTTCATAAATATCCCTCAATGTGCATTGATTGTAAATAGTTTGCTTGAATTGATGGCAAAAGAGTACTCAGTTCACCCTTTTTCTTGGAAAGCGGATATTTATTCACACTTGCCAGGTACAAAGTAAAACATTTAAGAGCCAATTCAATTTGAGCCGAGCCGCGTTAAGTTACGCGGCCTGGACTTGACACCCACTTCGCCTGTTTTGGAGGCGGAAAAGTATCGCGCACGTGCATGCTTTACCCCATATTCGATTTGAAAGTACGCGTAAACGGGACCTGGCGATACTTTAACAAGCGGAAAGTACTGTCAGTTTTGAGTAAATCAGCCTGCGACCCCCCAAAAGATGCTCTGACATGGGGGTTAGCTATGGTACCCCCCGATTTGGCTTGCTGAAGGTATTTGGTGTTTTTAAAAGGGCTCAATAGCTGCTAAATAGCGTTTTTCTATACCTGATTCAGAATAGTATTTACGAGTATTTTTTCCAGAAAATAAGTTATCCCAGCAAATTTTGTGTACTTGAAAATGGGGGTCAACATATTTAAAGCTGAAAAAGTGAAGTTGAAAAAAATCTAGAAAAATCCACCTGCCGCAAACACCTGCAATCAAAAAAACACTTGGGGCATACTTGGGGACCCCTCCCAGATTCAAGTTCACTAGTTTTTAAGTTTGTACCCCAACATTTTTTTTTTTGCTCCCTTTTTCAAAGTAAATTTTTGGGGTGTCCTTAAGTTTTTTTTTTTTTTTACATAGATTACCTTTGGGGGACTGTCTGAAGGCTGCAGGGGGGTTCCCGCAACGTTTCACCCCAAAACCCCAATTCTGCACTTTTTTCCGCCTGCCATTCATAGGCGATACTTTACCGCCTATTACATTGCATTGACTTTCCGCCAAATTGAATACGGGGTAAAACCAAAACAGGCGATAATGACGTCATCGGCGGTAACTTAACGCGGATCCGGACTCTGCGCTTCAAATTGATACAGGCCTTAGCCTAAAAAGAATCCTTAAAAAAAGAAACACTTAATGTAATTTTAATAATTTTTTTCCCTTAATTTCTAGATTTATAAATATATTGAAAAGATCAAAGATATAAGGAAAGCGAAATTAAAAGAGAAACAACCACCAAAATGTATTTATTTGAAAATGCGATTGCTTTATTCATTTTAGGCATTCACTTCAAAATAAGATCAAGCTTTCATGGAAAATCCCTGTGGTTTCCAATAAATATGTATCAAGAGGGATGTGAGGTCTGAACCAGATGAAACTGATCTATATTAAAGTGCCTGAGCATATATTATGGATGCACCAAATTCTTTTAAAATGCAGTAGGTAACTAGAACCATTGACAGCATCCTTGCCAATATGCACAGTGCCTTGTCAGCTGCTTGGAAAGCTTGGTCCACAAAAAGGATAAATGTTCAGGCCCACCATCTTACATTAGTATACAGCTATACCATTAAGTGAGAAGGACACAGAAGCACAATGGAACACATACAAGCACTGTTTGCTGTCAGACAGGGTAGCTGCTGCTTAAGTAGTGATGCATTAATTGTTCTCAAACCATGTCTATGATGACAGATATGTTGAGCTGTCCTCTACATTTATCTGATCAAAACTAGAGGGCTCCACAGCAAACAGTCTAAGCATGTCCAGTTCCAGGGGATGCATGCAGCCGCTTATCACCAATGAATGAAGAGGACCACCAAACTCAACCGAGCTGAGTTGCTGCAAAGTGCCCGCTGCTATATACTGGTCAGATGCCCCCACTCGAGCCAGTCCCACGCAGATGGTGTTCTCAGTTAGAGCTGGGGATATACAGGAATTCAGGTTTAATACACAAAGTATTTTGCATGTAGCAAAAATATATTACAAAGGAAATGGAATGAGTTTCATAGTAACGTTGCTTATGTGCACAAACTTTAGGAGACAGGTGATTTGCCATGGAAGGTAAAAGGATAGGTGTAATGAATGCCACATCCCTGATCTGTTTTCCATTTCATGTAACATAAGTGCATAAGGATAAATAATCGGCACCCCAAGGTATGTTTGTGCTCCATTCATCAATGGGTGAAGAGACTGAAGTTAATAACCACACATTACATGCTCATGTAACAGCATTTCATGGCTCTAATTGTCACAATGGGCTTGATTGAGAGACGCACACGATGATTATGTTGGACTCAGTGTAGCAACATATTGCTACTGTGCATGCGACAAAGTTGTACTGCGCACTTTCGGCGATGAATCAGAGACGTTGGTCGCCGAGACGAAGTTTTGCAAAGTGAGTGACAGGTAATTGTGTTTATACGATGGTAATATGGGGGGGGGAATTGGTTAGAAAAACACAAGCATGTCGGGACAGTTTTCTGGGCGCGCCCTAGCGAGCCTCTATGAATTTGTAGGCAGCTGCAGAGGCCCCGGCACCTTAGGCGAGGCGCTCATTCTGAGACAGCATAGGCGTGCTCAGAGGTTCAATGTGCTACCGATGTTCCCACTTTTGTATGTAAGGGGCGGATGTGAGACGCGGACAGTGAGCGTCTGTGCACAAGACGGTGGTCCACTGCATACGGCAAGTCCTCTGCGTACGGGATCGCAGCAGAGTCGGGCATTGCATGCATCTCTGAATATTATTTTTATTTAGATGGACTGATATAATATCAAGGAAGAAATTAAGAAAAATAAACATTTTTAATAGGTTAAAGTACTGGTTGAACTATATTGCTTGTATACTACAAGATGTCTCTTTAAAAAAGAAAATAAGTTACAGGCTACGGTCTGAATACTACCATAGCTCTGTGAATGCATGGCCCACATTACAAGTCACTGGCTAACACAGCAGACTTTTGTGTTCCTCATTTATCTAACATCACTATATATCATTTAGGTAGCAGCAAGGAGAGTGTGGCAGATATTGGAGGACCCTCCTACCACTCTAATCTTTTTCATACAGGACACATGCTGCTAGGGGGACCTGCACAATAGCATGAACACCGGACTCTAGTTACGTAAACTTCTCTGTTCTAATATAATTTGGGATATACTGTAATACCTTGAGTGGAAATTTCAGCTTGAAATTAGAATTCAAGTAGCACAGAGCCACTCGCCTCAGAAGAGGTCTTCCTGACTATTCTCAGTGAGCATAGAACATGGAAATCAGTGTGTATTTCTCCTTTAGCATTTTTTACATAATTCAATGAATGAGTGATTTTAAGGTTTGTTTTTAGTTCCTCTTCGGCATTTAATACCCAACACACAAATCTGGATTTTTTGTTGCATTCAAATGATTAGCTGGACCACAATCTCTGTGGTCTTGAGAAAGCCAGTCACCAGCGCATTATATGGGGAGTGGTACAGACATAGGCGTCTTTACAATGGGTGCAAGGTGTGCGGTGCACACGGGCCCCTGGGTCCAGGGGGGCCAACACCGCACACCCTGCACCCACAGGTAATCATACTTACCTCTCCGCCGATTCCCGAAGTGCTGCTCCGCAGCGCCGGAACGGCACTGCAGAGCAGTAAACACTCACTGGGAAAATGGCGGTGACCATTTTCCCAGTGATCTGCGCATGTGCAGAAAATCTGTTCCCGGGAAAGCGCGGGCGCCATTTTCCCGGAGACCCGCGCATGCGCTGTAGATTCTGGCATGAAGCCAGAATCTACAACACCCAGTGCCGCGCTGAACAGCCGACAGAGAGGAGGGGGCCCAAACGGAGGCTGCACACGGGCCCCATCCTCTCTTAAAACGCCCCTGGGTACAGAGAATGATGAAGTACATTTGCCTTCACTACCAAATAAATATTCTTCTATTCAACCTCTGCCAGACTAAACTAAAAAAAAATGAAATAGAACATAAGGGTGGAGGAAGTTCATCCTGTCTGTTAAGACTATTCTTGAAGACCTGGGTGTGTCCCTGAGCTACAGGAATGCAGGATGTGGCAATGCTTAATATTGTAGCAAAAGCTTAAAAGCAGAGGGCTTTGAGGTGGTCTGTGATATCACCATGCATTACAAAACATGCATGTGCAGAATATTATATTACAATGTATGGCAAGTAGCAATCCACAAACAGGACTGCTTAACCTCTTATTCAATTATTAAATACATATTCTTGTTTTTCAACCAGGAATTCCTTACTCAAAGCAAAATGTACATTTATTTTGGTAGTATATTAGAATATGTTGACACTTAAATAATAATTTAGCTTTGATCGCATGGGCCTTACATAGGGAGAACAGAAGGCTAAGATGGACATTCCATTAGGTTTCCTCTGCATTTAGCACTAGTAAATCCAATACAAACTGGATTTAATTGCAAGTAAACACAGTAGATACTATTAACCCTGCGTCAGGCGCAGCTGGCCTGACAGGCGCCACAAAGCTGTTCTCCCTCACCTCTCTGACGCAAGGGTGCACAGAGGCCTGCCCCTCCTAGTACCTTCCTATCTCTAGGTGCTGTTTGAAACCCCCCCTAGTCAGTTTTCCCTCCGCCTGCGTGGAGTGCTGTAGTGACCTTCCTGGACTCTCGGGCTCATTGTGCCCGAACTCGTCCGACTTTTGAAGGTACGTATTTCTTTTTATTTTCTCACAATTTTGTGTATTTTGCTCATTTTATGAATGAAAATTACAAAGGCTGTGGGTATTTTGCGGAAAATATGAGATATGGTAAGAACTTACCTTTGTTATCTCTATTTCTACAAAGTCCATAGGGTTCCACAGGATACCTTGGGGTATAGGTGATGACGTCAGGCATCGGGCACCATAGACTTAAGCTTTCAGTCCTCCCAGGATGCACTAGGGTCCCCCTCCTATACCCCGCCCCCGAGCCAAGGCATCTCAGTTATTTACCAAGCCATAGGCCGGAGGAAGAGAAGGAAGAGAGAGAAAAAAGATCTGGACACACACAAGAATCACATTCTCACCAGAGGGGGACGGAAAAAACGGTGACCAGAGTAAAGCCCATCTGCAGCACAGGTGCGACAGGGCGGGAGTCCTGTGGAACCCTATGGACTTCGTAGAAATAGAGATAACAAGTTCTTACCATATCTCATATTTTCTACTTCAGGGTCCATAGGGTATCCACAGAATACCTTGGGGATGTCCCAAAGCAGTATCCTTTAAGGGTGGGGACGCTCCTGTGCTGAAAGGAGAAGGAAGCATCCTGAGAGGCGAAGGTGTCAAACCTGTAATACCTCACGAAGGTATGGACAGAGGACCACGTAGCAGCCTTGCAGATCTGGACTGCAGAGGCACCACGTCGAGCTGCCCACGAAGGACCCACAGACCTAGTGGAATGAGCCTTCACAGAAGGAGGAACCGGCAGGCTTTCATGAAGATAAGCTTCAGAAATTGCCATACGGATCCAGGCTGCCAAAGTTTGCTTTGAAGCAGGCCAACCCTTTTTACGGAAGCCATAGAGGACAAACAAGGTGTCCGACTTCCTAAACGAAGAAGTGCGGTCAACATAAGTCCTTAAGGCCCGCACAACATCCAAAGAGGCCTCACCCACGGAAAGGCCAGGTGAGTTAAAGGCAGGAACAACGATTTCCTCGTTAACATGAAACTGGGAAACAACTTTGGGAAGAAATTCAGGACGAGTGCGTAGCACTGCCCTGTTCCCATGAAAAATCAAGAAAGGGGGGTCTACAAGAGAGAGCCCCTAAATCAGAAACACGTCTGGCCAAAGCAATGGCCAGAAGGAAAACAGTCTTAGCTGTTAGCCATTTAAGATCCACTGAGCCCAATGGTTCAAACGGTGGTCCCTGGAGAGCCCTCAGGACCACAGCCAAATCCCAAAGCGCCACAGGTGGAACAAATGGCGGCTGAATGCGCAAGACACCATGCATAAAGGTGCGCACATCAGGGATTGTAGCAATCCTACGATGAAACCAGACAGACAGGGCCGAAACCTGCACCTTCATAGAAGCAAGGCGAAGCCCATGGTCTAGTCCCACTTGTAGAAAGGAGAGAACCCGAGACAGACGAAACTCCCGCGGTGCATAACCTCTTGGTCGACACCACTGGAAGAACGTAGGCCACACACGATGGTATATTCTCACGGAAGACAGTTTCCGAGCTCTGAGCATGGTACGCACGACAGAGCTGGAAAACCCCCTGGACCTTAACATGGCCGTCTCAACAGCCACGCCGTCAAAGACAGCCGAGTCAGGTCCGGGTGAAGACAAGGACCCCGCGACAGAAGGTCCGGTCGGAGCGGTAACCACAGAGGACTGTCTACGGACAGACCCTGAAGATCTGAGAACCAGTGCCGTCTGGGCCATGCGGGAGATATCAACAGGAGCGTCCCTCCTTCCTGTTTGAATTTCCGGATTACCCGTGGAAGAAGGGAAACCGGAGGAAAGAGATAAGCAGACCGGAACGTCCACCGGACGGACAGAGCATCCACCAGAGACGCCTCTTCGTCTCTTGTGCTAGACCCGTACACCGGCAACTTGTTGTTGTGCTGGGACGCCATGAGGTCGATCTCTGGAAGACCCCACCTGTCCACCAGCAGTTGAAAAACGTCCGGGTGCAGGGACCATTCCCCCGGATGAACGTCCTGGCGACTGAGAAAGTCCGCCTCCCAGTTTAGCACTCCCCGGGATGAAGACGGCTGATATGGCCGGAAGATTGCGCTCCGCCCATACCAGGATCCGAGACAACTCTACGAGAGCCGCCCGACTTCGGGTTCCTCCTTGCTGGTTTATGTAGGCCACGGTGGTAGAGTTGTCCGATTGGACCTGCACTGGGTGACCTTGTAGAACCCGATGTGCCTGCTGGAGAGCATTGAAAACCGCTTGGAGTTCCAAGATGTTTATTGGAAGCTCCGCTTCTGCTGGAGTCCACCTGCCCTGGAACAAGTGTGGACCCAAAACTGCTCCCCAACCCCGAAGACTGGCGTCCGTTGTCAACAGGACCCAATTCGCCACCCAGAACGGACGACCCTTGTTGAGATGGGTCGTCTGCAACCACCAGGCAAGGGACAGGCGAAGCTCTGGAGTGAGCACTATTGTCTGAGATTTTAGAGACTGAGGCAGTCCATTCCATGGACAGGATCAGGTGCTGCAGAGGTCTGGAGTGAAACTGGGCATATTCCACCATGTCGAATACCGACACCATGGAGCCCAGTAACCTCATCGCCGAGTGAAGAGACACCCGGCGGCTCTGCAGACAACTGCGCACCCTCGACTGTAAGGCAGAGATCTTTTCCCCCGTCACAAAGATCCTTTGCTGTCCCGAGTCCAATAAGGCTCTAAGGTGCAGAATTCGCTGAGACGGGATCAGGGTGGACTTCTGCCAGTTTATCAACCAGTCGTGCCGTTGTAGTAGCGCAATGGTCAGGTCCAAGTGGCGCAGAAGGAGCTCCGGAGATCCTGCCACTAAGAGAAGGTCGTCCAAGTACGGCAACATGCGGACTCCCTGCAGCCCCCAGGGAAGCCCCCATGACCGCCATCACCTTGGTGAAAACACGTGGTGCTGTCGCCAGGCCAAAAGGGAACGCCCGGAACTGAAAGTGGTCGCTGCGGATTGCAAACCTGAGGAACTGCTGATGGCGCAAAAGAATAGGGACATGCAGGTAAGCATCCTGTATGTCCAATGACACCATGTACTCCCCAGGTTCCAGCGCCAGAATGATGGACCGTAGGGTCTCCATCCGAAACTTCGGTACCCGCAAAGACTTGTTGAGAGCTTTGAGGTTGAGAATCGGACGAAACGACCCATTGGGTTTCTGCACCAAAAAGAGATTGGAATAGAAACCCTGGCCCCTCTGGGAGAATGGAACAGGCACTATAACTCCAGCCTGGAGCATAGTGTGCAAGACCTTCCGCAGCTCCATGGCTTTGTTCCGGTCTGATGGTAGACCCGTGGTGAAGAATCGAGCCGGGGGTCTGTGCCGGAAGGAGAGGGCATACCCGTGCGAGACCACCTCAAGAACCCAAATGTCTGTCGTGGTGACCGACCAACACCGGGCGAACTGCAGCAGGCGGCCTCCCACTTTGGGATCCCCCAAAGGGAGGCCCGGACCGTCAGGCCGCAGGCTTGTCATCTGGCTTAGGGGCCGGACGTCTGGTACTCCAGGCCTGTTTCCGGTGCTTGGCCGATTTCTTGGGACCAGCCTGTCGGGGAAAGGACTGTCTTAGGCCTACCCTGGGCCCTATAAGACCGAAAGGACGGAGTATCTGAACGAGAAGGAACAGTAGCCGACGGGAGACATGCTGATTTAGCTGCCGCCAGCGTAGCTACAATCTTATCGAGGTCCGGACCGAAGAGAAATTCTCCGTTAAAAGGCAACGCCTCCAAACCCTTTTTGGAATCAGCGTCCGCCTTCCAGGATCGCAAGCACAAGGTGCGACGAGCAGCCATAGCTGCCGAAGAAATTCGAGACGCCAGGGTACTAATATCCAAGGCCGCTTCGTTGATATAAGTGTCCGAATCCCGGAGATTGCCGATCAACTCTGTCTGCTCAGCCGAACAGTCGGAATCGAAGGACGCCTCCAACGTATCAGCCCAGCGCTCCATAGCTCGGGCAACCTAGCAAATGGCCATAGCCGGCCGCGCAGCCCCCCCCCGCAAGGGAACAGATGGACTTCAGGCAGATCTCCACCTTGCGGTCCGTAGCATCCTTAAGGGAGGACATGGATGGCATGGGTAATGTGGCACTACGGACAAGGTGTGTCACATGAGAATCCACCTGAGGAGGGGATTCCCACTTGGCAAAATAATTGTCCACAAACGGATACGCCACTGCTAAACGCCTTTGAGGCTGATATCGTTTGCCTGGCTGTTTCCACGCTTCCTCTAGGTGGTCAACTAATTGCCCCGAAAGAGGAAACACTGTGGTATCTCCTTTAACATCTTTGAAAAAGGCGTATTTGGACTTTGATACTGGAGGCTCCTCATCCTCAATAACTAAAGCAGTACGGACTGCACGAATAAGGCCAGGTATATACACCTTAGACTTAGCGTCCGACTCTTTAGGGCGGGGAGTTTCCTGGTCAGAAAGATCCAGAATCTCCCCATCATCGGACGTCCCGTCGTCATCCTCATAAGGAGCAGACAGAGACGCCACCGGCCGCATCACAGACTCCCCTTGCAACACTTCTGACAACTGCTGTACAGAGCTTGTTAACGAATTAACCCATGCAGGCTCATGAGAGACCTGAGGAGGGGAAGTAGGGAGACTGTGAGGTACCATCAATTGTCTTGGGAAACCCTGCATGGGTGACGACACCACTGACTGCTGGGACAAACCCATCTGAGTGAGGGCAGGCTGCGGAGCTAACTGGCCCACGAGGGTTGTAAGCGCTTTGGCAAAACAAGCCCAGGGCAGCTCCTGTACCGGAGCCGTGACCGTAATCGGTCGCGTCAACGAATAACACCGTCGACATAGTCCCTCCGCACTGCCATCCCCCTCCGCTATAGGTACCTTGCATAAAGTACATAAAAGCTGGAGAGGAAAATCACTTTCAGACATAATGGTAAGTATGTGACCCCTCTCACTGATACTCGTTAGTATAGTGTGAGACCACCCTGCAAGCACCGCACCGCAAAGGCTTTAGCAGAAAGAACAGGGACAGTTAAATGCTGACAGATAGAAAATGAAAGTACAGGCAGCAGACGCTAGCATAGGTCACATACAATGCAAAGAAATCAATTCCTGCACTATCAGCGCTGATCCTCAACTACACAGACTAAGAGCCTGGTAGGACACAGCGCTGCATACACAGACCTTAATCCAACGGAGGAGAGGTATGCTGGGGGACCCAGACCACGATGCCACCGTTCTTCAGCATCCAGCAGCGCTCACCATGCTTCTTTCCAAAGATGGCCACCGAGGAGCAGAGAGGAAGCCGGCCTGGGGGAGGAGCACTGACACAGGACCAGTCAGCGTGGCACAGAGGGCTGTGTGCAGCGGGGGAGGCGCCGGCTGTGAGACAGGGAAGGCGCGCTCCCCTGGCATGCATTTAACCCCTGGGACGCCGCAGCTCTGCTGCGGTCCTGCTGTCCCAGGGGGGTAGTGGAAGTGCAGGTTAGAACCTGGCTCCACGCTGCAGCCAGTCCCCAGGGAGCCCCCTGCCTGGGGACTGTAGACCATGTATCAGCGGGGACCCACCGCGGGACCCCGCTGCTTTCCTTGCTGTCCCCCTTGATTCCGGCCATGGTCCTGAACATCTGGGTTCACCGCTAGCTGTGACCCCAGATGCCTACCAGCATCCCCGGATCAATACCGGCGTTCTGGTACCGGCGGGGGTGTAGGGAAGACAGCATGGACGTCAGGACTGACTGTCCATGCTGTACTTCCAGATGTGCAGCCACAGCTGCTTGAAGAAAACTTCAGGGGCTCTTCTTAGCCCCCACTCCAACAGGTGCATCCTACTCCGGCCGGGCACCAAACTAAACTCAGATGCCTTGGCTCGGGGGCAGGGTATAGGAGGGGGACCCTAGTGCATCCTGGGAGGACTGAAAACTTAACTCTATGGTGCCCGATGCCTGACGTCATCACCTATACTCCAAGGTATCCTGTGGATACCCTATGGACCCTGAAGTAGAAATACGTAGGTTTGTCCAGGGTGGCCTCTTAGGCACACTGCGCCTCTTAAAATGTAGTATTTTTTGTTTTACTTGCTTTAAGGTTCATAAATGTGGTTTTGTGAATCAGCTTTTCATATATTCTCTCTTTGTACATCCTAATGAAGGTCACTGATCACTTTAAGAACGTTAGAATTGAGTTAATTAGTTGCTAATGACGATTTTATAACAGGCGTCTGAACATGGGAGTCCCAGAGGTGCGCCTGACGCAGGATTAAGTGCAATTCAGCATTGCTCTATTAGGATTACCTTGCATGACAGGACTGGTTAATGTTTCCTGTACGGCTACTTAGACCCGACTTCCTGCACAGGAGTAACTAGTGAGATCATAGACACTTCCTTAGAACAAATAAATAAATATTTACAGAATATGGAAGTACAAGGGTTCAAGGTTTCACATGACGCAGCTAATGCTCACCCAGCTCCTCTCCCAGCTCCCTCCTGTTCTGCACAATCTGCAAAAGCTGCTCGGCTGCTTGGGTCACAGTCATATAGCGAGGTGGTTCAAAAACCTTCCTTCCCCTATGAAAGAAAAACAAATGCAAATCATGAAATCTTTCTAAACCTGTATTGCCATAACTATAATTGCACTGTACACATATAAATAAATGAGAACCATGTGTATGTAGCAAATGAATGTTGTGTTTATTTAGCAGTGCATTTTCATAAGCTTTCCTTGACTGTTAGAGTGCCCCTTAAGGACCGTGGTTGGGAAACATTGCTGTAGAGAGACTTCTCCTGGACTGATGGGAATGTGGCATAGGTACTTCATGTAATTATTGAAGAGGAGGAGAGCAATAATAATTACGTGCAAAGCGGTAAGAAATCCTGCATGGATAAAGATATCTTTTGAAAAATCTAATCATCCTACTCAGAGTCATTTGTTCAAAGAACCTTGTTGGAACAATACTTCCAATACAGATGCACAGATTTTCTCTTCTTCGTACTGTATTATAGTTTAGGGTCTAATAACACCTGTGTTAATCTAACTGCTCTGGTATATTGCAGAGTGAAATATTCTTTGTTTATATAATCATATGCGGTGTCCCAAAAAATGTGAATGTAGTTCTGCTTACATTATGATCACAAGATAGTGACACAGTCCCCACGTGAACCAGATGGTGTTTTGATTCCAAATAATGGAAAGCCTTCACGGTCATCAGTGGTTTTCAATCACTATGAGCAGTAACCAAAAGTTATCTGCTGTCATGTATGATTTAAGCTATCAAGGTATTGCGGAGGATTCCAAGCGGTTTACAACAGCAATTAAAACAGTCTCATGGTTGCAGGGATGCAATACACAACTGTATCCTAGGTGACTGACTATGGGCCTGATTCAGAGCCGGACGCTATTTGCGCTCGCTCGGCCAGAAAATAGGGGTGGCTATTCAAATGAACCGTTTCGCTGTTTGCGGTCTGTTCACGCCTCTAGGTCTGAACGAGCGTACAAAACTTGCGGTCGTTTTTTGGGAAACTACGCCCCCTGGCCGCTCGCATCCTACGTCATGTCCGCTATTTATTAGATTAATTGAGTACATCGACCAGGGTATGAACTGCTCGCTATTCTTGGGGTTGGTTTTTGCTACCACAATTTTGCGAGCAGTTCTGGCTATAAAATAACCCAGTGACGTGGTCAATGACGCTGCTGTATTAATTATGCACACCCATAAAACTCCCGTTTTGACGTTTAAGCACGCCTGCGTTCGGATCTCCACTCCCCATTTTCAAGCACCTTCCCTTGTTACCACCCACAAACGCCTCATTCTGTCACTCAAAATAGCAGGCATTCGCAATTTAGCGAACAAACGATTTTCGGCCGCACTGACTGGTTCGCGCATGCGTATTATGATCCGTACGCATGCGCAGTTGGGCAAACATCGCTCGGAGCGAACGAGCAGACACTTGCGTCCGTTTCTGAATCAGGCCCTATATTTGGAGCACTGCGCTGTCCCCAAACAGTCCAGTAGAGGTCACTAAAAACCTAGTGAGTGATTAAGGCATGCGCTGCTTTGGTGGTCCAACATAGTATAAAGTACTCCATTTCTTTTTACATAAATAAAACGTGTCCAATGGTAGAATGTGAACTGCTGTACACCGACAACTACTGCTATACAAAGAAGTACACTCACTTCATAAGGTTCTCTATGGACTGCTCCTTCACCTTTATATCTGCAGTAAGAGGGAAAAACATCTGTTACCAAACACTTTTCATTTACACTGCAGAAATGGGAGATCAGCCTTCTGTGCATGCTCCTAGCTCATGGTTTACACAGAATGGAACATAGGCAGGTCCCACAAATGTCCTGCTGACCTCAGGTGATAGGTGTGTCACCTGGGAGGTAAAGCAGCAGCTGTAGGCTGAACCATGTCTGATTAGAAGGAAGCCTATCCATTCACTCAGGTACTTTGACACCACTTTGTGAATCTGAATTGAAAAGGTGCATTCCCATAAATATGTATTCAGATGAAACATAGTTGCCTATTTTAAAAGCAGCATTTTAGGTAAGGTACAAATGTAGTGAGAGGCTGTATGAGAATGTTCAGCAAACCATACACAGCTGTCACAGACAGTCTGCACATATGGTCAGTGAGTCTGCTCTTTAGCCCTTGAACCCACAAACATTCTTTACCATAGATGTGATATGCATTACAAGTATGCTACACTCTACTCTACACTCTACTTACATTACTCCCTGCAACGCTCTCCCTTCTATCAGGTTATCTTTTATTTATACGGTACCACAAGGGTTCCGTAACGCCATGCAATTCGTCACACACTGGTGGGCACACTGGTGTTTATGTATATGTGTGCTGGAAAGCCATTTTCTTGTAGCACACATCCTCCTTTTTACTGCTCCCCAGTGTTTTCTCCATGGTGGGCGGAGAGTAATGGTGTCATCATTGTGTTCTGCTGGTCCAGGCTCTGGGATATTGCTATACTCTTCAGGAAATCCGGGAGATCACCACTATTTCAGGGGGTCTACCTGACATTCAGGAAGAGTCTGCAAGTGTGTTATTTTATAGCTTTGTAGCATTATCTATTTACAGTGCCTTGCACAAGTATTCCCACCCCTTTACATTTTTCATGTTTTGTTGACTCAGAACCTGGAATTAAAATGGATTATTTGGAGGTGTGCATCATTTCATTCACAGAACATGCCTACAACTGTGAAGTTGTGTTTTTTTTTTATATTGTGAATCAAACAACATTTAAGACAACAGAACAGAAAACTTCAGCGTGCATAACAATTTTAGTCTCATCTGACCAGAGCACCTTCCTCCATACATTTGGAGAGTCGCCCACATGCCTTTTGGCAAACTCACATCGTGTCTTCTTATTTTTATCACTAATGGCTTTTTTTCTGGCCACTCTTCCATAAAGCCCAGCTCTATGGAGTGTACGGCTTACTGTGGTCACATGCACAGATACACCAGTCTCTGCTGTGGAACTCTTCAGCTCCTTCAGGGTTACCTTTGGTCTCTGTGCTGCCTCTCTGATTAATGCCCTCCCTGCCCAGTCTGAGTTTTGGTGGGCAGCCCTCTATTGGCAGGTTTGTTGTGATACCATGTTCTTTCCATTTGATGATTATAGATTTGATGGTGCTCCGGGGGATCATCAAAGATATGGATATTTTTTTTATAACCCAACCCAGAATTGTACTTCTCAACAACTTTGTCCCTGACTTGTTTGTAGAGCTCCTTGGTCTTCGTGGTGTAATGCCTCTTGCTTAGTGGTGTTGTAGCCTCTGGGGCCTTTCAGAAAAGTTGTGTCTATACTGACAGATCATGTGACACTTAGATTTCACAGAGGTGGACTTCATTTCACTTCGGACTTCTGAAGGTAATTGGTTGCACCGAAACTTTTGAGGGGCTTCATAGCAAGGTGGTGATTACATATGCACATGCCAATTTTCAGAATTTTATATACAAAGATCTTTTTTATATATATTTTTCTCATTTCACTTCACCAAATTAGACTATTTTGTGCAGATCCATCACATAAAATTCAGATGAAAAAAAATAAATAAATCACAGGTTGTATTGTAACAAAAAAGGTAGAAAGCCAAGGGGAGTGAATACTTTTGCAAGGTACTGTATCTGCATTGGTTAGCTGGGGGTAAATTTACTAAAGGTCGATTTTAATTGATTAGGATTGATTTCAAATCGATCAACATCGATGTGGTTCTGGGGCTATATCACACGTGCTGACAGATTTTAAATCAATTAAAATCGACCTTTAGTAAATATACCCCCTGGTACCTGAGATTTGTCAAACCTTACTCCAAGTGCAATAATCAAACACATCCTGAAATTATGCTGTATTATATACGATGCTGTATTATATATAAAGATCACCTAATAGGCAGAGAGTGTGCAGCCCACTCAGTCTGTTCCTTCGGATCTTATCATAAAAACTCTCCGGCTTCCAGGAGTCTGTCCAGAAGACAATGGAAGCAGTCTCCCCGAAGTTATACAGCTGCAATATAAAATAAGAGTCAGATCACCTGGAATTACTGCTATAGGCTTACTGTTCACATCTTAGCAGTAACATACATGACAGGCAACGGTTTTAAAGTCATTTATTAATCATTACTTATGGATGAGAATGTTTTGTATTCAACCAACTTCATAAGCTTGGTAATACCCATATGGTGACACCTTAGAATAGATGCACACAGGTGCTTTCTCTGCATCTCTGTTAGCTATCCTGCGGTGCACTCAGAATGCATGGCAGAATAGGCAACACTACTCCCTATGAAGATAAACCAGTCAACATATACTTTCATTCAATAGGAATGCAGGAAAAAAGTGCATGACTGTGTGTATTTAATTAGTAGTAGTAGAGCCAAATGTATTTTAAACTTGTATAATGTCTGCTAAAAATGTATTCTTTGTCTCATTTACATATTAAGCCAAGGGCAAATTAAATTGAATAGACAAGTCAATAAAACACTCCAATAGATGCACTGTGATATTTCATTATAAATTTGAATTCATAAGATGACCAATTTCTATAAAGAGCCTACATGTGTACATCCACACTTACCTGCTTTTTATGTCAGATATGTGAAGGGGATATATGAGAAAAAGAGGTGGGGGACAACTTGATAACAGTGGTTGGGGCCAGGCATATGCTTATGCCATCACTAGTCAGATGGGCAGTGCTTGATTACGCATTTAGTATCCTCCACCAACCTCGGACTCTCATTGACTGGTGATTTTAGTTTTTTTCACCAAAAAAACATGTTATTTTTCGAATCAAGAGTGCACCCTCACATGGGACCTTGTGATTCCGCTTGGAGTGACACCCCAGCAGACATACATATAATACATATAAATAAAATATATGTGCAAGAGAGAGACAATTGGGTAGATTTACTATCTGTCTGGTTTACAAAGCTCTGATGATCGGCGGCTTTGAACAATGGATTTCAAATGGCGATAGTAATTAATTAATGCTAAATTAGCGTGGTTTACCATTAATTCCTATTGTCCTTTGAAATCCATGGGCCAAAGCCACTAATCTATCGCCGGTTTTGTAAATCCGACGGATATTAAAACTACCTCAACATTTCCTTCTGCATAAGCTCTAGGACGCCAATAACCTGACATCTGCAATAGGAATGTGACGGTTCTAGAAGAAGGTCTGGATAATGAAAGCTAGGACCATCAGCCCATATGGTGTATTAGAGGGCTCTTACAGTGGCCATTTAATGGTGATGGCTGGGATAATAAAGGGAACAGGAGCAGCTCTCAGTTTTACAGCCTAGCATGCAAATTACACTCAAGAAAAGTGATTCTTAACTGTAAAGACTTTAGCTGCTGCATTACTATCAATCATTCTAAAGTCATGAAACAGAGAAGTCATTGACAGCTTTGCTTTCCAAGAAAACCAACAGAAGCTGCGAGCGTCACTAAGCTGACCTCTGTGCTGGACATATGGTCATCTTGACCCTAGTGTGACAGCTTATCTCACTTAAGTTCAGGCAAAACTGCAGTATATCTCTCTTAACAAGCATACATTTAGGACTGTATGAAACTGTAAAACCTCAGTAAAGACATTTTAATAAGATTGTTATTGTGAAAGCTAAGAAATGATTGCTTGGTTCTATTACAATAAATGCTGTCAACCCAGGGGTATAATTACTAAAGTACTAGTTTTTAGAAGTGGAGATGTTGCCCATAGTAACCAATCAAATGCTACTTAACATTTATCTAGCACCTTCTAGAAAACAATAGCTAGAATCGGATTATATAAATATACCACCCAATCTCTTCTCACCTGCTAGACATGTAGTCCATAAAATTATAGAAGCAAGATTTCTTCTTATATAACTCCTATCTGCCCTATCACACTCTTCACAGCCTTCAAAGCTTTAAAAACATTCATTGAAGAATTTCTTCAGAGAAACCCATTTTTCACCCTATTCTCCATAATCACTGTTCTTACGTCAACCACTCACTTTTACCACCAGCCGATACAATTGTTATACCACTATACTTATGCAGGATGAGTCTCCCATATACAAATACAGAATTTTTTTAGCATGACTGAGATACTAAACACTTTTGCTTTCTGATGTTGCAATGTACACAAGCTTTGTTTGATGCACAAAATTATTAAAAAAATTGTATAAAATGATCTTCTGGCTGTGTGTAAAAGATGTAGATCAAACAAATGCATTCAGTGTTTAGATTTGG
This sequence comes from Taudactylus pleione, assembly GCA_031769625.1. NCBI lineage: Eukaryota > Metazoa > Chordata > Amphibia > Anura > Myobatrachidae > Taudactylus > Taudactylus pleione. Next base: position 1,139,836 of record JAUIMM010000545.1, read on the forward strand.
CTCCCATTCCTAAGAAATCTCATTATGGTATTCATATATTCCAAAACACAGAAAAATCCCATATCCAAAATGCTCCTGGTACCAAGCATTCTGGATATGGGAGACTCGACCTGTATATCAAATGTTCCTTAGATTGTATTATGACCCCCCAAGATATGGTGCAGCGTACAAATAATAAGTCAGACAGACATACAGACAGCTGCTTCCTGTCCTTGGCACAAGTGAGGCAGATGCAAGAAAGATATATATGACAGAGAAGAGGAACAACATTTTATGGCTGAGAGATTAGAGAAAATTAGGGAAGACTGAGGAGATAAATAGAAGAACAAGTATAATGCGTGTAAATGGCCACCAGCACTCAACGCCCTCTGTAAATTTGTGCAAAGGAAAGGTATGGGCCGGTTTTTGGCGATGTGAGGGGCTTAATTTCTTTCACATGGTCACAAGGACAGCGTGTGGCGGGCTTTATAAAGTCGTATTTACATGGGTGTAGCTCCAATAGGCGCACTCTGTTGACACACATGGTTCCCACTTAGACCGTCTATGTCAATTAGAATGTTCCTTAGAGATCTACACACATATAAAGACTTTATTTTGGTAATTTCTGAGCGACCTGTTATTTTCCAGCACACTTATGGTTTATTCTTATTGTAACAGCTGGGCTTTATAAGTGTGGACCTCACAATCACTGGGTTCTCTCTGCCCAGCACCCAGCAGCCTCTGCATCCTCATCACTTTCCTGTGTGCTTTGCAGTCTCAGGTATTTACTAAAACAATAACTACTACCTATCTAAGACTGCATCTGCAGCTATTTGCCATTACTATAATTACTGCTTATGCGTAGAACTTATCTACATACTGCTTATCTACAACATGCATTATCTATTTAACCCTACAACTACTGCTTATTGATATATAAACCTATCTAAAGCTTGCATCTTTAACCCTACAAGAACTACTGCTTGCAAATATATCTTATTATCTAAAGCCTGCACCTATGTACTGCTTATCTAAAGTCTGCATCTATATCTATTTAACTATACAATAAGTAATAGTTAAACAGTAATGCAGTAAATTACAGCTATCTCCTTCCATACTTTACAAAGAATATCTGTTCCAGCAACTACAATAACTGTGACCCGGCACTGCCTGTAATACTGACTTCCTGCAATGACGCTTACTGATATTGTATAACCCTAACTCTGCAGGATGCAATACTATACCCAACTCCTGCACTGTTACTTCCATACCTAAACTTATAATAAATACTACTAACAATATATTTTGTCCTGCACTCCGATGCAACCCTATACATACATCTCCCTCCATTGCTCTGGGCGGACATCTTGCCTCCATGCTATATTGGCCATTTTTGTTTTCTCTCTCTCATGTAGTCTTTTTTTTTAACACATTTTTATAGACACACTTACAGAGTACAAACACTGATATCACAATTGCATACATTATTTCCTGCATGCACACTTACAGAGACATATGTACATGCACACGCCTTAAAGGATTTCTGGTATTTATATACACAAAAAGAGGATTACAGCAACACAATTAATTTAGGATTTAAGAGTAGTTTTACTAAAGCTTATAAAACAAGAGGAGGTGATGCCCATAGTAGCCAATCAGATTATGTCTGTAATTTTCTGGAATGCAATAAATGATAGCGAATATCGGATTGGCAGCAATGGACTACAGCTCAACATTTTAGAAGCTTTAGTAAATCTAACCCTAAAAGTGACAGAATGGGGTATCACATTACTGGGATTTATAGTAAAAACTCACTTCTAAGAATGGCTTACTAATGTTTTATAATATCATGCCTGTTAAACTGTAATGCATACTTGCCTACTTTTGAAAAAGCATCTCAGGGAGATTGTGAAAGCAGCACCTATGAGCGCGGTGGTAAAGTGGTAGAGTGCTGTTACATCTGAGGGGCGTGTCATAACATTGACTTCCATCCAAATGTAAATGAGCCCCAAAGCAGTTAGTAAGATCTATTTGTTGATGAAAACACACTGATACTTTCCAGAAAATACTTGTAGCCATAGGGATCAATGGGGAAGATGTATGAAGCTCTGGGAAGTGATAAAGTGCAGAGTGATAAACCACCAGCCAATCAGCTCCTGTCATGTTACAGGCTGGTTTTGGAAAATGACAGTTGGGAGCCGATTGGTTGGTCGTTTATCACTCTCCACTTTATCACTTCCCAGAGCTTCACACATCTGCCCCATTGTGCCTTATAACTAATGCAGGGAAATTATACTAATGATCCCATTTGAAGGGATTTTTTTTTTCTTTTTAATATAACAGCTACATAATGGGGGTAAGGTGTAATCAGGGAGATTGCTAGACTCTTCAGGGAGTTTGCTGCTATTTTAGGGAGTCCCCCTGACAATCAAGGAGAGTTGGCAAGCATGCTGTAATGTAATATATGTACTGTATATATGATTTTGAAGTTATCTTTATGTAATATTTTTTTTTGTCCTATGTATTTGTGAGAACTAAAATAAAGGATGAAGTATGGCTTGTTAACACACAATACATTATAATGGGGATGACAGACTTGTGTTTAGGTTGCTATTAACAAGTGGAAGGCTACTTGACGTGTAGGTCAAATAGTATGTGTGATAGAGCCCGGCCAAACAAAGATGTCTTAGGGGAAGCTCCCAAGGGCTCCTAGTCGGGATGCGTCTTGCATAACAACTGGGATTCCCTGTCTATGTTTGAATGGTGGCAGAAAACAATGATTTTATTAGGTGTGATGAGAAATGTTTGTCCTCGGAGATGTCAATATTTCCATAATTATATGACACAACAAAAATAGTGGTAAAAGGGGAAATTGTATTGTACCCCAGTAATTAATGAGATTAGTTATTGGTAATATCTATGGCATGTGTCTCAGGGATATGATTAGCTATAGGAATAAGGATAACTCCTGAATTTCCTATAGTATAAAAGCAGAAGCTGTGTGGAATTTCAGGCCAACTAGGAGATCGCTTATAGCGCTTATTGGATTGATATATGTAGCGCAGATACATTCATGTTGTATGGCCCAGCATACATTACATATTTGGAGACATGCCTGCGGACTGTCCATCTTTCAGAGACAGCACTTTATGGACACAAATTCCTTTCCTTCCACACACATTTTATTTCTTCTTTATTTCCTTTGTTTTCAAATGTTCACGTACATTCATTTGTGTTTCAATAGGAAATGCGGTGTCCAGTCTTTCTTACAGCAAGTACTGGAGACACAGGCATAATAAGGATGATTTATCTCCATGGGCAGGGTGTGTGCCCTATTTTATATAGTGCACAAGTGACAATGAGGAGAAACAATTGCACAAACCCCCCCACTGCATATCCATGTCTGTCCTGTGCTATGGAAAGATGTATAGTTTTCATAATAATGTATGATCCCTACAGGGCATACTTCTCCCCTTAACTCTCCCATACATGAGATAATAAATTATATAATTGTATGATTCATTGCTTAACTCCAACATATTTTCCAAATATCCCAACTGACATCTGAGCAATCTCTCATCACAACAAAAGTGATCTGGTTTTTATTTGCACTTCACTCCCCTACTTAACTACCTTAGTTAGGTATTCAGTACTTACAATATAATATATCAGCACTGTATAAATATGTTTTGCATGTATTTATGAGGTGCATTATAAAGCAACTATTATTTTGGACCTGTCATTTGCTAGGTCGCTGGCTATTGTGCCCAGCACTGCAGGGGTTTTATAATACAGGTTGTCTCTCCCATATCCATAATGCTTGGGCCCAAGGGTATTTTGGATATTGGAATAGTCCATATTTTGGAATAATTGCATACAATATTGAAATGTCTTAGGAATAGGGCCCAAATCTAAACACAGAATGCATTTATGATTCATATACACCTTATACACACAGCCTGAAGGTAATTTTATACAATATTTTCAATCATTTTGTGGCTCAAACAAAGTTTGTGTAGATACATGAAATTCATTTATATGTCATATACACCTTATACACACAACCTTAAGGTCATTTTATACTTTATTTTTAATAATTTGCGCCTTAAACAAAGTTTGTGTACATTGAACCATCAAAAATCAAAGGTTTCACTAACTCAGTCATGCTAAAAATATTCCGTATTTCTGAATATTCCGTAATATTTGGATATGGGAGACTCAACCTGTATATTCATCCCCGTCTCTTCCCTGTGTCTGGGCAGGCAGCCAGCAGGAGCTGTTAATGAAGGTAGAGGCTTCCCTCCAGCTCTCTACTTTACATGCACTAGACGGACATTAAGAGGTATATTTACTAAAGTGCGGGTTTTTAGAAGTGGAGATGTTGCCCATAGCAACCAATCAGATTCTAGTTAACATCTATCTAGCACCTTCTAGAAGATAATAGCTAGAATATGATTGGTTGCTATGGGCAACATCTCCTAAAAACTTGCACTAAGTCTGTTATTGAAAAAATAAGGCATTTCCCATTGTAATGTATTATGGATATTAGAAGCCATTTCCAGATTTCTGTGAGCCCCATCTCAGTAGCTTCTAATATCCTGTAAATTTACAGAATAGAGCTCATGAGCCTATTGATAATCATTCATAACAACAATCAAGAAAATATTTAAGAAAATGTTTAAAAAAATAAATTAAAAAAAGTGTCTTGGGCTCTTTCATACCTGTCTGGTTGGATGGGCTGTGTATGCTTGGCATTACCACTGAGATGACCACATGCATGAGGCTTTAAAATTACACATTATTAAATTGTTACTTGCCATAAATTACTACTGTAATTTGGAAGTTTGGTGAAGTAAATTGGACAAACCCAGGATAAAGCTATGGCTTTACATTATTCGCTCCAGTGTGTCGTCGCACCTTTTGCTTCAATGTTTGTTAATCATTTTATTTCAAAATGTTCTCCTAGCAGCCTAAAGCTATGTTGGCAGTATAGAAATAAAAGGTGTAATAATATTATTCCATTTTTGTATGCATATTTATTGTTTAAATGAGTCAATAAAAAGTTTTAGTATTTGTAGAACAATTAACAAAATGTACAAAGTAGCAAACTTATAACATTTAGTGTGGCCCTGGAGAGGCGCAAGATAAAGCAATCAGCGCTCCCATTGCCTGCTATGCCTTTTTTCTCCACTAGTGAATTCCAAGAGCTAGAAGTAGCTGCAATCAGAACAATATCCACTAGTTGTAATACAAAGAAAAATTGCTTAGTGCGCCGGCTGATAGTATTCAATGAAGCTGGCCCCTCACAATGCTACACAAACGAGAACAATTTTCAGAAAAAACAAAGACAAGAAAATGTCTAGAGGTGGTGTGTACAGGATGGAATGACATTTGATACATTTCTAAATGAGATTTCAATGTCAAAACACTAAAATATTGAACATCAAAGACATAGATGTGAAGAGAAAATGGATGAAATTGTGGTTAAAAACTAACTGTTGTATATCCTTATATAACTTATTTTGTAAGTCGATCTCTAGGTTGAGTATTGAAGTTCATACATATCAGTTTTGATTAGCCTTAAAAAGATAAGCAGTGCCTACGCAATACCTACATGTACGAACAGTCCAGTATTTGCTGGATGATATTGAAATTTAAGTAGAAATGTAATAAAAACTGTATTACTTTCCTCCAGAGCACAACCTTTTGACATTCTTGTATGTTTCTTTGTTCTGAAAAACAAGTTGTCTCTTGGCAATGCACTAAGATGGCCAGAAGCCCAAATCTTTGTCAGTTAGGGGACATAATCGGTTAATTATATGGGGTTTGCATAATACATAGGACAAAAAGAAATGAACTGAAATGTATATAGATAGGTCCCCATACACTCGTTCACTCCTCTGCATCAGGTTACCAATTTTGGAAGGACATTCTTCAGGATCATAAACACAAAAGCCCCGATTCTGATTCGTACGCACTGCCAATGTCAGACTCAGAGGAACAATATTTTTGCTTCTGTGCATGCGTCAAATTAGCGCGTGCAGAGAGTCGGAATTGCGATTTAGGTGCACGGGATACACAAGGTGTTAGAAATGTATGAAAGTGTAGCGAGCATTCCTAATGGGTGACAAGGATGTGGCCTAGCGCACATGTGGAGATGGTCGGTCTTATGGGCGCGTTATGGAAATGTCGCAGGCATGTCGGTGAAAGTGGTTGCATACACAGACGCTCAAATCGTAGTCTATACTAAGACAGAGAAACTGCATTTGCCATGGGCTGGTGTTTCGGCGGTGCATCTAATGACAAACCAATCGGCTTTTCAGCATCTACAGGCACCGACAGTCCCTGCACATTTGGATGCATGGATGTACACCAGGGAAGGACTTTGTAGCAGAATTTGCATACAGTCGCAGACATGGACAAGAGGATACAACTAAGAATCAGCCAGAGTGCCTGACAGCATAACCCACTTGCTGTGAAGAAATGCATGGCGTAGACTGGTTGATTCATTGCTGTGTAGAAATGCATGGTGTAGAATGGTTGATTTACACATAGGGACAGGTTCAGTCTATCGCGGTAACTCAGAAAACCATATTGTGGTGTACTGTGAAGCTGACCATAGAACTTATGGTTCGTTCCTGCCTGACCATGGAGAACAGAGCACACACCAAAATACACCTTCTTAGAGTCTTATTCCAACCATAGATAATCCAATGGAGTACATACAGTATTTCTATAAAATAAAAATATATAATAACTTTACATATAAAATCAGTGCTTCTTTATGAATATTATATAAAATCAGTGCTTCTTTATGAATATATTTATATATAAAACCAGTGCTTGTCTGTTTTTTATACATATATACACTCAGGGCCTGATTCAGTGGTGCACGCAATCTACACGCCATGCCAAAGTTCACGTAGTAGAGCGATTATTTACTACTGTGCATGCACAAATTACTCTGAAAACCCTTACGGCACACGTGTTACACAGTGTGTCCGCACAAAGATACTGCTGTGTACCGAATGATGGTATCAGAACCTGAGAGGCAAAACGATGGGAGGTGACTTGAAAAAAACACAAAAATATGTATCATGGCCGATTGATGGGAGCAAAACCAGCTGTGTTCCCAGATGCATAGCTGCTTCCACAGAGGCAATTTTCTGCACCTGGCATAGGGCAGGCGCAACGAAAATGGTGCACACAAATGGTTTGCCAAAGGTGGCGTGTTAATAACCACTGTCTGTGTTACTGTGTGCACCGTCGCTGAAACATTCAGGTTCAAGCTAGTACACCAGGTGGAAGGCTGAAAGATAGCATTTGGGTAATATTCCTGCGACTCCAGGAACAGGTGTTAGACCAGACGTAGCAGCATCCACCTCTGAATCAGATCTTTAGTGTCCACTTTATTAGGTACAGGTTTTTAGTACTGAGCAAGACCCACTTTACCCACAGAACATCCTCAATTCATTGTGGCATAGCTTCACCAAGGTGCTGGAATAATTCTTTAGAGATTCTGGTCCATGCTGACTTGACAGGATGACGCAGATGTTGCATATTTGTCAGCTACACATTCACGATGTGAATATCCTGTTCCACCACGTCCCAAAGGTTCTCTGTTGGATTGAGATCTGGTGACGGTCATGTACATTGAACCAGTTTGAGATGACTTGTGCTTTGTGACATGGTGGAAAATAGCCACTAGAAGATAGGTAGACTGTTGCCATAAAGAGATGCACATGGTCAGCAACTAATACTCAGGTCTGGTTGTGGTATGTAGACAATGCTCAATTGGTATTAGGGATCTAATGTGTGCCAAAAAAACATTCATCCCATCATTACACTGCCAGCAGCCTGAACTGCTAATGCAAGGCAACAGAAATCAAGATTGGTCAGACCAGGCAACATTTTTCCCAAGTTTCAACTGTCCAATTTTGGTTGAGCTTGTGCCACTGTAGCCTCAATTTGCTGTTCTAAACTGGCAAGAGTGGAACATGGTGAGGTCTTCTTCTGCTGTAGGCCATCTGTCAGGGTTCGGCCGTTACTCACCCCAGCAGCGGCTTCCCCTGACTTCTCGTGCGGTCAGATGTCAGGTGCGGAGGCCGGTGACGCGCTGAGGATTCTGCCTTGGGTGCTTTCTGGACTTCCATGTGTGGCTCTGTGTCTTGGTTTCCGAGGTTGCCGTCAGGGGCGCCGCCATGTTAGTCTTTCTCAAATGACTGTTCCCGTAACCAATGGCAGCGTAGTCTCAGTCAACTGACGCTGACCTCCAATGAACTGCTACTGTAGGGTATATAACTGGGCCCTGGACACCAGGAAGTTGCCTGTGCAACGTCGTCACTTCCAGTGTTTGCTGATCGTTATTTTGTTCCAGGTTCCTGTTCCTCATTCTCAAGTTAGTGCTGTAGCATCGCGCTACTATCTTCTGGTGCGTCTGGAGTCGCACATAGTGTACACACCTCTATGTACAATTCCAAGTCATCTGCCGGTGCGTCTGGAGTCGCACATTGTGTACAAAGTACACAACATTGAGTACAAATCACTGGACCACCATCTGTACCAAAGGGTATAGTATATACATTAGTACTTCTCCAAAGTACTTCTCTCTGGGCCATAGTGGTGTATTTCTCTCTGTTTCTCACTTGTATTGGATACCTGACCAAAGGGCCGTGACCTGCTGCTTGAAGGGGTCACTGGTGAACACCTTCCAGCAGGTTAGACTACGTGCCTTTTGTCAGGTCTCTCCAATATCCAATACTTGTGGATGAGGAGAACCTACATTCAGGGCCCTCGCCTCCGATTCCTTCCTCAACCCAGGACCCCAGCTTTCAAACCCTCAGTAGGGGATTCCTCGGAGCAGAGCGTGCCACCACCCACTTCAAGGCTAAACGTGTTGCGAGTAGAGGTGCTCTTCTGCATACCACTGTGGTAAAGCATGGTTATTTGAGAAACTGCCTCCTTCCAGTCAGCTTAAACCACTTGGCTCTTCTTGGCTGTCCTGTGGCATTAACTAGGCGCTTTCATCCACAAAACTGCCGCTTACTGGATGTTTTTTGTTTTGCGCTCCATTCTCTGTAAACTCTAGAGACTGTTGTGCATATTAATCCCATGATAATCAGTTTCACAGTTACTAAAACCACCCTCTCTGGCACTAAATCATTCCGCTGTCCAAGTCACTTTTTTCCTCATTTTGTAGTTTGGCCTGAATAACAACTGAAATTCTTGACCATGTCTGCATGTTTTTATACACAGAGCAACGGACACAATTGGATGATATTTCAATGAAAAAACAGGTGTGATTAATAAAGTGGCTACTGAGTGTATATACCTATACTTTTCAAATGTGTTCCATTTTTAAAAAAAGTATGAATTCTATTTTATGTAGATACATGTTTCTCAATCCTCTTGTGCTTACATGTTTAATGCTGCGGCTGGAAAATGATTGGTCTAGCTGAGTGAAGTTTGAATGCAATGATTGGCTACTGGTTGGTTCAAACCACACCCACCTCAAGATTGGTTACATGTGGATGTTGCTAAGAAAAAAAAATGACTATAATAACCACTCACATTTCAGTGAAACGAAGCTACTTTTAATTTATACTTTCTAGTACTTTTTACAGTCTTGACCTTATGCTGACCTCTTCATTACAGATATATTCCAATGTGCTTTATTTGTGTCTCTGTTGGCTAGAGACTGGAAGTAAAAATCTATTCTATCTTTCTATCAACAGGAAACACCTTTTCCTTGAGAGGGACACTTGCATGCAAGCTTATATCATGTACCCCACAGTGCTGCTCTATTAACTAGAGTTTTTCAGATGCTCATTGCTGTCCTGCTGCTCTGCTTCCTTCACGGTTTATTTTAGAAAACTAATTTATGGCTATTTGTTTGGTGCTGCCCTTGACCTCACACTCATGGAGAATTACTAAGTTTAATCAGATTTGAAATAGTAGAAGGATTCAGAAAAACCCTTACCCGGTAGGCAACATATAAATTGAGTTATCTGCCCCCTCTTACATTTCTTTCAAACTAAAGATAGATGGTCCAGGCAGCTAGCATGGCTTCAACAAGAATCATAAATAGTAAAGTGACCAGATAACTTATCAAACTGTGCTAAAAAAGACGTACATGACGAAGAGCTCACTGATCAGCACTTTTAACGAAGTGAAAGCCGCTCAAATCTGACTACTTTGTTCTGTCTATAGAAGAGCCATACAGAAGGCTGATATCCCAGTCAGAGAGACTATTACAAGTACACCTTTGCTATATACGAGATTGTATGCAAGTAGACGAAAGTATTGCTCAGTGTTCTCCCTAGGCTGTTTCTTGCCGGGTGGTGCACCGGCAAGAAACAGCGTATCACCCGGCACTTCGGAAGCCTGCAAGTGGGGACAGTATCTGGGAGTTGTCTAAAAAGGACCAGATCATACAGACTTTGCAGCTTTTTCATAATCAGATGACGGGGTCTCTAATAAGAAGAGGAGAATTAATATATAAAATGTTATTTCAAGTTTAAATCATTAGAAGGTAAGGGTTTAAAACATTTTATTATTGCGAAAGCCCCCACCCAGCTACTTCTTGATGCCACCCGGCTGGAAAAAAATTCTGGGGAGAACACTGTTGCTATTTCTACTTTATTATATACTTACATAAGATTGTCCATATACAAGAAATGTAAAAACAACGATTATGCTAAATAGGCTAAAATAGCCATTTAGCAAATCGGAAATGATCTATATGCAAAATAAGCCAAGCATGTTAAATTACTGTGTCCTGCATAGGATGCAGTTTGTTTGTACATTATAACTGCAACTTTTAAAAACACTCTAATGTATAAGGTTTTCGTGTATATTTATTTCACTAATAAATACACCTGATTTGTATATCCATACACATTCAGCGCCAATTACAAATCAAGTAACCAAATCCTAGATTGGTCAGAGCTGGGCTCATTGTTTTAAATAGACAGGTTCAGAAAAAAAAAAAGTAGAGCGCTCTGCAAATCCCTGCACTGAAAAGAGTAGATCCCCTTTCTAGTCACACTATATGAAAAGGAAAATCCTCTCATACAATTAGGCCCATATTTCAAACTCTATAAGACCATAAAGATCATTACTCAATGGTCCTGAACATTCTATCTTGGGTGGTCTACCATGAGTTTAGAGCAACCCACAACATTGAGTCACCCCCAAAATACAGTGACTTGCTCTACTCAGTGCTGGATTGACAGCTTCTATTAGATGGGGCAAAACATGAGGATGGCCCCTAACTCTACTATTAACCACCTGTCTCAGCACTGGAGAGCTCAGGGGCTTTTTCTAGTCCACCTTATGCCGTGGGACCCACAACTATGCTAATGCTCTAGAGCGCCTTTGTAATAGACTTGGGCTTATTAGAACCCCATTATCTTTACATAGAAGTTGGGCTGGTTACCATGATTTTTGTATGATTGCCAACCCTTGAATTACGGAGTGCTAGGTTGACATTTTGCAGTAGATAGGAGGACAAAGCAATGGAGAATGGATTCTTATAATTATTACAACCATTCTGAGCAGTAAAAAGTGCTTTCTAGCCAAAATGATATTAGTGTGACCTCTAAAAGGTTGCAAGCATGGCTGCAAAACAAACAAGGGTTCAAATGATCCCCACTCCCAGGCCCACAGAACTCCGAGGCTATGGCAGGTTACCATGATATTGTACTGACCTACAAGGAATCCCACTAATCACTATGACAGTGGCTCCCAAAGTTGGTCCTCAAGGCACCATAACAGACCAGGTTTTAAGGATATCCATGCTCAAGCACAGGTGACTTAATCAGTACCACAGTCAGTTTAACTATATCATATGTGCACAAGAATGGATATACTTAAAACCTGGACTTTTAGTATGCCTTAAGGATAGAGTTTGGGAACCCTACACAGAGTTTCTCTTTAGCTCAGTCCCAAAGCACAGAGATTCTCATAGGATAGTCTATAAAAGCCTCTTCTCTGCAATGGATGTAGTCAAATGGTTAAGACTTTCATAATGTGGGCACTAGAATTCGACTGTCAAAATGTCAACAAGCAACGTGTCGACATTATCAAAATGTTAACTTTAGGGTTAGGCTGCAGCTGGGAGGGATATAGTTAGGCTGCAGGGGGAGGTAGGTTAGGGTTAGGCTACAAGTTGAGGGGTTACTGTTAGGCACTAAAGGGAGAGTTAAAGGGTAGGGACTAGGGTTTGGGATAGGAGAGGAATACTCAAGGAAAGCTATCATTACTACCAGGAGTCGGAAACCACGCTGAACTCGCTGCAGCAGTCGATGGCAAAGTAAGTCATCGCTGGGCTATCAGACATAATATGCCGACATTCTAACATGTCGTCATTTTGACATTCTTATGCCGACATTATGACTGTTGACATATCATATTACACCTCTCTACAAGCCTCTTAGAAAATATACACACTGGAGCAATGTCGGCACGATATGTCGTTTCCCGGCGAATCCGAACGACATTATGGCTGCATCGGTCAGTGTGTACGGCCAATATGCGCTTAATCCGGTTGATATCGCAAGCAGCCCTGTTGCAGGTAATGAAGGACGTACCTCATTCTGATGCGTACCCATGATCCGATATGTCGGCCCGTTGGGCTGACATATCGGCTGGGTGCACATCGCTCAGTGTGTACCCAGCTTTTAGCACAGGGCTGGAAGGTTTCTCCATTTTTTTTTCAATGTCCCTCTCGGAATATAACATATTTGGATTGAACTACTTCAGCTGAAGAGAATATCACATGAGGCCTCGGGGGAAATGTAGTGAACTGGATTTGTCCAAACCGATGATTAATGATGAATCTAATGAAGACTGAGGACAAGAGTAATGAAAGATTAAGGTGAAACGAAATATCTAATAAAGATAAATCCAATTTTTAACTTTAGAATTTGTTTTAATACAGCACTGCCATCTTTGTTCCTGGCATATAACTCACATAGGGCAGCAATATACTTAATTATGCTAATGTGTTAACCTATAGAACTAGTCATCAGTATCAGTATCAGTCATCATCCCTGATGACATTCTTATAGTAAACGTGTAAGGTTGCCTTCCATACAGCATTTAAGCTGTGTATTTTCTCCACCTGTGTGTCATGTCCCTTCCGATGTGGACCTGAGACGCCATGATGAGATGACTATGACGCAGCACTAGTTGCCCAGCAGTTCTGAATCTCTCAGATAGGTCTTCTATTATTTACCCCTTACGAGTGTTTTTATTACGTTGAATGAAACTGATGAACAAGAACATTAGAGCAACATGATTATGCAGAATATATAAACCCATGAGTGTGCTGTATTTTGGTGCATCTTAATGTAAATACAAATGAAAAAAACAGAATAATATATTTTTTGTAAAACTTAATTCCACTTCGAATGAAAAGAAGTTATAAGAATAAAGAATGCTCACCTGCAAGCCGCAACAGCCAATTGCACTCAGAATAGAGGCATTGTGAATGACGCGGTGAGGAATTCCTGATTTGGCAGCTCGCAGTACCAGGTCACTGTGCGTTGTAGCTCTGCAGAGAGAACGATACCATAGGATAGGCAGCACACATGTAATGCAAACACGCATACACCACACTATAAAAGTCTGTTACCAATATGTAGAAGTACCAAAAAGAAGACTCCAGCAAATATACGTATTATGTGCCCAAGACATTTTTATGCCATATATTCTGAATTTGAAATAGATTTAAGTAAGATTTTGCGGCACTGATCCACAAAGTATTACATTTTATATTAAATAATAATAATAAATATTCTAAAACTATTCCCTGGTGTGGGGGGCAGAGGTGGCCCGGCATATAGGTGGGGAATATATCACTAAAATTCAAGGATTACTTTGCAAATTCTTGTTAATAGCATAATAGAGTATTAAAGATGGTATATCTGGTTCACTCTGTATCACAGATCACCTGCGATGGGCCAATAAATTGATTATAAACAACTTCCTCTTTGTGTATCACAATAATGGGGAACTCCCAGAGAGTTAGAAAAACAATGTCCCAAACTGATGAAATGTCCAAGTCATAAACAAATGAATATCAGTCAAAATAAAGATTCATTCTTTTTAGAATTCATTCACAGATCTATTGAGGGGAATGGAGAAACTCTTGTCTAATGGGGGGCATCCACTAGACGATTTTATCCCTGTCCAACCTCTTAACGATTTTCCCTTGAAGTCTCCCTTGAAATATGATCTTCCACTCTGAACAATTTGCAAACGATTTGCAAAAGATCTAACAATAAACTATGTTGTTTTAATCTGTGATTGAGAGCTTTCAGCTGTAGTGGGCAGATAGTGGTTCATCGTTTGATTGTTCAGCGTGAACGATGTGTAAACGATGTGTAAACGATTTGTAAGCAATCAAGTGAAATTGACCTGCATGTTCAGTCGATGGAGGAGACGATCAAACGACCAGAGGGAGCGCGCATCGTACATCGTTAGAAACAATTACTGCACGATTTGCAAACGATGTTCAAACGATGTTTGAACGATTATCGAACGATTTTATCATTATCGTTCAACTTTATCGTCTAGTGGATACCCCCCTTAAGTTTACAGGCGTCCCAAAGTTTCCAAATCGATATATGTATAGAGTTGGAGAGAGGAGACAGAAATTATGGGCCTGATTCAGACCCACTCGCGAGCGGCTGTCCGCTCGCAAGTGGGTCGAAGGTCTGCACTGCGCATGCGCACGACGGAGGGAGCTCCATCGTGCGCATGCGCGAGACGCGACGAGCGAAGGACTTTCCTTCGCTCGTAGTGTCTGATCAAAGGGGGCGTGCTGTCGATGTTGATTGACAGCACGCCCCCTTTGGTGGGCGTGCCGGGGGCGTGCCTCCCGGACGGAGGCGTTCCCAAGGGAACGCCTACCATCAGAAGCCGGCCCCACTGACATCACTAGTGATGTCAGTGGGAGTGATTTTGGCTCTGATAGAGCCAAAATCACTCCGGGCCTTGCAGTTGAGAAATTCAACGCAGGCTTTGGCTCGCAGTGGCGATGGTCGCGATGGTCAAGACCATCGCGACCATCATCCTGCACGCTCGTATATGCTGTGGGTGGTGACCCACAGCCATACGAGCGTCCAGGAGGACGCTCCATATTTATGGAGGTGGGCCCTGATTCAGAGCGAGCGCTCTGGTCAGAGCGTCCGGCTCTGAATCAGGGCCTATGTGTGTTATATGCAAGCAATATAGTAAACAAGGCATAATATAGACATAGAAATAAATATGGAATGGAGGCCCTCCAATACTGTACTTTGCAAATTCTTGTTAAGAGCACATCAGTATTAAAAAGGTATATGGAGGGAAGATCTACGGTGTCCAGATAGACAGTCAATAGGTCAACACCAGATGGTTGACAAGCAATAGGTTGACAGGGTCAAAAGGTCGACAGGGCAAATAGTCAACAGAGAAAAGGTTGACAGCTGATTTTTCGGGTTAGGTTTAGGATGAAGGTTACAGTTAGGTTTAGGGTTAGGCACCTGGCGGAGGGTTAGGCTACAGACAGAAGGGGGCAGTTAGGCATCATGGGGAGGGATAGGGCTAAATAAACAAAAAAAATCAACCTTTTCTGCGTTGACCATTCGAGTTGACATTTTGACTATGTCAAAATTTTACCCCGTCGACCTTAGACCATGTTGACCTTTTTACTTTCGACCATTTGACCCTGTTGACCGATTGCCTGTCAATCATCTGGTATCGAGCTATTGACTATCTATACACTGTCAATCTTTTATACCACACCGGCGTTAAAGAAGGAACATCTGTATCTGTTTTGCTGCATATCACGATCTTCCCAGATATCTCATAGGGCCTTATGCAGAGGATGATAAAAATGACAATAGTGACTGCTAGTGCATTATCTTCAATCACTTGTAACAATAAAATCCCCAACTGGGGTAAGTAATGTTACACCTACCAGGGTGCAACGTTATATACAACATGTAGATGGAAAACAGAATTCTGGACCAAGGAAAACCAGGGTTTTACCGTATAGACTATTCCTGGAAGAGAACCTTCACAATGATTAAAATGTGATACACAACATCTACCACTGTCACGTTCCCACCCTCATATGGTCTTTATCAAAGCTAGATGGCTGTGTGTTAAAAGTCCATTTATAGGTCCAAACTGGAAGTGTATCAATCTAACATATAATATAATGCATAAAACCAGACAGGGAAAGGAGACAATGGAGGCGCCTGCCGCGGGGCGCCAGCACTGAAGGGGCACCTTCTCCATTGCCCACAATATACTCACTCCACTTAGGGCTGTAAATATGTTCCCGGAGTGTACTGACACGGCCGCCCAATACATGGCACCCCTTCCCAGCACCTGAGAAGCCACCATAACCATATACTAGTGTAGGGCTCTGTGTCAGATCATTAGCTGCCGCTTCCATTTATCTATAGCCTGTCTCCGCTCATTGGTGTCGCTGCCCCTCAGCAGCTTCTTATGCCAGTGTGACACATACGGCCCCCCCCCCCCCCCCCGATACCCACAACTCCCCATCCCACTCCTTGAAAAGGGTGTTTTGGGGGGATATCCGGCAAATTTACTTATTCTATATTAGTGTTTTTTGTGCGTATGGATAGATATGCACCATATTTATTTTCCCTTTTTTAGTGGGGACACCAAATTATAACTTGCCGCCTTGCGTCTGGGATGACCTTACGCCACTGAAACCAGACACAAGTAGACTTATAAATATCCACTAAAACTGTTAGTAATGAGAATTTAAATGGGCTATAATAACTGATGGTATATGGTGAATTCAGAGGTGCATATCTTACTGTATAAAGCTGTAACTTCTCCTACTCATATAGGAGTAGCTTGATCTGTAGGAAACCGAGCAAAAAAAAAAAAAAAAAATCACAAGGTTATAAATTACTAAAGACTTTTCAGCATAAAGATAAAGGTGTAGATATATGCCTTACTTGTGCTGACTCTCAGTGATGATGGTCAAACTGAGGGCCTGATTCAGACCACTCGCAAGCAGGTCGATGTTTGGCCCCTGTGCATGCGCCTCCTCCGGCGTATGCCTGCGCAAGCCCCAGTGAGCGACTTAATTTCAGTCGCTCCGGGGCTCGCTACAAGACGGGGCGGCTGTCGATGGTGAGTGACAGCTCGCCCCGTTTTGTAGGCGGGGAGGGGGGGTGGCTGCACAAACGCAGGCGTTCCCTTAGGAACACCTGGCATTTGTGGGCAGCCCTACTGACATCACTCGTGATGTCAGTAGTGGACTTCCTCCTCTATTGGAGCAGGAAGTCCACTCAGGCTTGCAGGAGCCGAGACCCTACCACAGGGTCTCGTCGCAAGCCCTCGCGACCATCGCCAGGCCGCTCGCACAAGCTGTGGGTGGTCACCTGCAGCTATGCAAGCGGCCTGGAGGCGGATAAAAAAAACAAAAAACAACACCTTGATTCAGAGCGAGCGCTCGCAAACAGCTCTGAATCAGGCCCTGAGTGCAAAGGAGAAAAGGCTGTATATACCATGGACACTTTTAGGAAAAAGTATTTTAGACCAATGTTCCATCTCATTGATCTTACTTATGTTAAAAGAGAAGAAGAGAGAACTCGCTGATAATCCCATCATGCATCTGCATAATCTGACCAGCACTTTCTCTGAATTAGAGGACTATCAAGATATGGAAAATAAAATTGCCCTTAAAAACAACAGAGAAATGGCAAATAAATATAGAAAATATGTCGGGGACAAAAAAAGCCATCATGTCAAATAAAGACCAGGATCCAAAAGCTACATCTGCCTTCAATCACAAACATCTAGAGGTCAATGTGGTAACCTGCAGATAACCAAGATTAAATTGTAAACCACCCAATGGAGATGGTTCCCCCATACTCCACAGAAAACCATTCAGGAATAAAGATATCAATGAATTCTCCATGTCAGAACAAAATCATCAGTATAGAATAGGTGCTTTCATAGAATCAGAGTAAATTTAACAAGAGATGTCTGAAGGAGAATCATGAGAAGTTTTTTCTGTCCAGATACTTTCCGTCGTAAGAACACATGGCGTAGAGAACTTTCCTACACTAATGACACCCTGATTTTCAATACAATCTACACAGCTGAGGGAGTTCCTGGCTCTTGCTTCAACAATACTTGAACGAAACAGGGATCCTTCTTTGTGCTACACTTACCATTCTACATTAGGGTAAATTTACTAAGATGGGAGTTGCCCATAGCAACCAATCAGATTCCAGGTATTATTTTCTAGAAGGTGCTGGATAAATGACAAGTAGAATCTGATTGGTTGCTAAGGGCAACATCACTTGTTAACTAGAACTCCCATCAGTAAATTTACCCCATAGCATCTATTTAATGAGCCATTAATGGAGAAACGCAATAAAAAATTTTTTTTTTACAGTGAAAGAGCAGGAACTGGAGATACAAGTCAGTGATGGCAAACACGCATTATAGCGCGTGTTTTTTACATGCACAGCATCTCATCCGACTCAGGAGCCAGGGCCACAGTGGAGCGCGCCCCCGGGGATCCACCCATTCTGCAAAAGTGAGTCCCCGGGGGCGCGCTCTGCTGTGACCTATCCCTGGCTCCTGAATCGGATGAGATGCTGTGCGCTGCAACGAATAGGAACCTACCCTGTCTACCCCTTCAAAAGCTGGAGGAAATTAAATGTTCTGCCGCAACCCCTGTTATTTGGAGGCGGAGCCGGAGTCCCAGCTCACAGTCAGGAGCAGAAGCCAGAGGTGGGCAGAGTGACAGATGCACCACTGGCCGGTCCACCCCTTGGGCTGACCACTGTTATTTGCTGGGCGGAGTGTGCCGTCTATTGCCAGAAGGACAGTGCAAATGTGATGCCCCGCCCCCAGTCTCTCACTTCCCCTGCCTGAGGGCAGCGCGGCCATAGCCTGAAGAGTCAGCCTGTTTTGGAATAGCCAGCCAGGTGTCTGCTACAAATGAGGATGAGTGTACAGCAACGCACCTGGCCCCAGCAATCCCTGGCTTTCTGCCTCTAATCCCCGCCTCCCCTCCACCCCTAATACCCAGTGTCACCCAGCCCCTTCTCCTGTCCCTGCCTGCCCTTCATGTTCCTAGCTCTCCTCCCCAAATCCTCCTGTCACCCGCTCCTCACCTCCTACTCCTGTTTCAGGCTCCCACCTCCTTCTCCTGTCCCTGGCTGCCCACCTCCTTCTCCTTTATTCAGGAGCCCACCTCCTAACACCTGCCAATGGCTCCCCACCTCCTACTAATGTCACCGGCTCCCCACCTCCTACTCCTGTCCCCGACTCCCCACCTCCTACTCCTTTCACCGGCTCCCCACCTCCTACTACATTTTCTCCTGCTATCCCTGTCCTCTGCTTACTACCCAAATGTACATAAAGACCACCTTAATCCAACAGAGCGGCAGATACAATACAGGACGATACAATACATGAACTTGCCACAAAACCAGTGGACTGCAATTACTATATACACTCATTAAGTGAACATCTGTTTAGTTGGCTTTACAACACTTCCTAGGTGGGTAACAGTCATTCGGACGGGGGACAAGAGCAGACAGCAGCAGCTCGCTTTCCCCTATACTCGAGCTTCGGCACTCTCACCGATGGTTCACTGGCCCTCATTCAGAGCCGCTCGTTAGCGGCAGTACGCTCGTTCCGAGCGATGTTTGCACATCTGCGCATGCGTACGCTTTTTAGTACGCATGCGCGAACCAGTCAGTGCGGCCGAAAATCGTTTGTACGCTATATAGCGAGTGCCTGCTATTTTGAGTGACAGAATGAGGCGTATGTGGGTGGTAACAGGGGAAGGTGCTTGAAAATGGGGAGTGGAGATCCGAACGCAGGCGTGCTTAAAGGTCAAAACGGGCGTTTTATGGGTGTGTATATTTAAAACAGCAGCGTCAATGACCACGTCACTGGGTTATTTTATAGCCAGAACTGCTCGCAAATTTGTGGTAGCAAACACCAACCACAAGAATAGCGAGCAGTTCATACCCTGGTCGATGTACTCAATTAATCTAATAAATAGCGGACATGACG
Source organism: Taudactylus pleione (assembly GCA_031769625.1). Lineage (NCBI taxonomy): Eukaryota > Metazoa > Chordata > Amphibia > Anura > Myobatrachidae > Taudactylus > Taudactylus pleione. The sequence continues at coordinate 1,159,885 of JAUIMM010000545.1, forward strand.
TATGGTGCGAGCGGCCAGGGGGCGTTTTTAACAAATAAACGAGCGTATGTTTTGCTCGTTCGTTCAGACTTAGAGGTGTGAACAGACTGCAATGTGCGTACGGATCATTTGAATAGCCACCCCTTGTTTTTAAACGAACGACCGCAAATAGCGAACGGCTCTGAATGAGGGCCACTGTCCGTTGCAACACACGATCAGAAGTAGAAACCGGGCACCTGTTAGGAAAATCCCTTCTACTTACTTACCTTATGTCTTTAGGACATTAATTGCTACTATGTGATACAACAATATGTCTAACAAGGTTTTGGATCCAATAATTGGTAATATTCAGATGGATAGGACTTACGAAGGTATTGGTGTAAATATTTATTTCATATATATTATATGTAGAAGTACCATTGATATTCCTGACACTCTCCTTTTCACATTATTTATTTATATATATATATATATATATATATATATATATATATAATATATACACTTTTTTCTTATATATTTTAATATTTCAGAATACTTTTCTCAGATTTCTGTGTGTTTTTGTTGGTTTGTCTTGCAAGTCCAGTATAAAAGTTAAGTTTTAATTGATTATTCATTTGCAAGAGTGCCCTAGCAAAAAGAGCTTTCTTTTCTCCTTTGTTTATCAACATTCCATGGTGTCAATATAAGAGGATCAAAAGGAATTGGACCAATCCTGATGTGTGTGAATAACATCTTAAAGTAATGGAGACAGAATATACAGAAATCACCTATACAAAAGAGCACCAACCATCAATGAGTTTCTTTTTAAAGGGCATAAAAAACCCTTTAGTTTTTTTCTTTTCAATGACAGGTCTTGATAGCAAGCAATACAGAACACTATATAGCACAGGTTCTCAAACTTGGTCCTCAGTACCCCAAACAGTGCATGTTTTTCAAGTCTCCTCACAGAATCACAAGTGAATTAATTTGATCCACCTGTGGATCTTTTAACATGTGTCAGTGAGTAATGAATACACCTGTCCACCTGCTGGGTGACCTGGAAAACGTGAACTGTGTGGGGTCCTGAGGACAGAGACAGAGAACCACTGCTATAGGAGATAAAACACAGTAGTACCTGGATTTTGCAGAAATATGTAGAGACTGGACCAATTAAACAATACAGAGTAATAAACAAGAGATATGGTAAGAACTTACCTTTGTTATCTCTGTTTCTACGAAGTCCATAGGGTCCACAGGGTTGACGTTGGGGTATAGCTGGATCTGGATCCACGGGCACCACGCAGTTAAAGCTTTGCTGCTCCCAGGATGCACTTGGGTCCGTCCTCCTCTATACCCCGCCCCGGCCACAGGCACCTCAGTTGGTAAGCAGCTAAGGCCGGAGGAGGAGACTAAACAGAGAGAAGGAAGACTGGAACACACAAGAAACCATACTCACAGAAATGGGAGACGGAAAACCGGTGACCAGCCACACAGCCCATTTGAAGCCAGGTGCGTCAGGGCGGGCGCCCTGTGGACCCTATGGACTTCGTAGAAACAGAGATAACAAAGGTAAGTTCTTACCATATCTCTTGTTTTCTACTTCAGGGTCCATAGGGGGTCCACAGGGTTGACCTTGGGGATGTCCCAAAGCAGTTCAACTAAGGGCGGGGACGCTCCTGTGCTGAAAGGAGTACCCGGCGCCCAAAGGATGCATCCTGAGAGGCGAAGGTGTCAAACGCATAAAACCTCAAAAACGTCTGAATTGAAGACCAAGTAGCCGCCTTACACAGCTGAACAGCGGAGGCGCCACGTCTAGCAGCCCAAGAGGGACCCACAGAACGAGTGGAATGAGCCTTAACAGAGGCTGGCACAGGTAAACCCTCCTGCGCATAAGCCTCACAAATAACTGAACGAAGCCAACGGGCTATCGTTTGCTTGTTGGCAGGCCAACCCCTCTTGTGAAAACCAAAGAGGACAAACAAAGAATCCGACTTCCTAACCGAAGCAGTCCGGTCCACATAGATTCTAAGTGCCCGGACCACATCCAAGGAAGCCTCACCAGCCGAAAGATCAGGTGACTGAAAAGCTGGCACAACAAGTTCCTGATTAATGTGGAACTTTGAAACCACTTTGGGCAAAAACTCAGGACGCGTGCGGAGCACTGCCCTGTCCTGGTGAAAAATCAGAAAAGGAGGGCGACAGGAAAGCGCCCCCAATTCTGAAACCCTCCTGGCCGAAGCAATTGCCAGGAGAAAAATGGTCTTAAACGTCAGCCACTTGAGCTCCACCGACTCAAGCGACTCAAAAGGAGGACCCTGCAAGACCCTCAGTACCACCGTCAAGTCCCACGGAGCCACCGGAGGCACGAAGGGAGGCTGGATCCTGAGAACACCTTGGAAAAAGGTGTAAACATCTGGCAGTGTAGCAATCCGTCGCTGAAACCACACGGACAAAGCAGACACATGAACCTTCAGAGAGGCCAGGCGTAAGCCGAGGTCCAAACCCGATTGAAGAAATTCCAAGATTCTGGAAACCCGGAACACCTGCGGATCATAGTTTCTGGATTCACACCATTGAAAATAAGTGCGCCACACCCTGTGGTAAATCCGCGCGGAGGCAGGCTTGCGTGCCCTAAGCATGGTACCAATCACTGAACTGGAGAAACCCCTAGACCTCAAGACGGCTGTCTCAAGAGCCACGCCGTCAAAGACAGCCGACCCAGATCCGGGTAAAGGCAGGGCCCCTGAGACAACAGGTCCCGACGCTGAGGAAGAAGGTACGGAGCGTCGATGGAGAGGCACCTCAGATCGGAATACCAAGGACGTCTGGGCCACGCCGGAGCCACCAGCACGAGCGTGCCGCCGTCCTGCTTGAATTTCCGCAGAACCCGAGGAAGTAAGGATATCGGAGGAAACAGATACGCCAGGTGAAACGTCCATTTCACCGACAGAGCGTCTACCAGACAGGCGCCTGCGTCTCTTGTCCTTGACCCGTAAACGGGCAACTTGTGATTGTGACGGGAGGCCATCAAGTCCAGCTCCGGCAGCCCCCACCTGTCCACGAGTAGCTGAAACACCTCTGGGTGAAGCGACCATTCCCCGGGATGCACATCGTGACGGCTGAGGAAGTCCGCCTCCCAATTGAGGACTCCGGGAATGAAGACTGCCGAGATCGCTGGAACATGACACTCTGCCCAAGCAAGAATGCGAGACACCTCCGACATTGCTGCCCGACTGCGAGTTCCCCCTTGGTGGTTGATGTACGCCACCGTGGTGGCGTTGTCGGACTGCACCTGAACCGCCCTTCCGTGAAGAGCGGGGCCGGACGACTGCAGGGCCCTGTACACAGCCCGCAGTTCCAGGATGTTGATGGGGAGAAGTGCTTCTTCCGCGGACCAACGACCCTGAAGCGATAATGAGCCGGTCACTGCCCCCCAACCCCGAAGACTGGCATCCGTCGTGAGCAGGACCCAGTCCGGGATCCAAAAGGGGCGCCCCTCGACCAGATGCACCGTCTGAAGCCACCAAGCCAAAGACTGCCGAACCTCCGCGGACAACACCAGCATCTGAGAGCGGATCCGGTGAGGTAACCCGTTCCATTCCGATAGAATCAGCCCCTGCAGGGGCCGGGAATGGAACTGGGCAAATTCCACCATGTCGAATGTCGACACCATGGACCCCAGAACTCTCATAGCTGAATGGACCGACAGGCGGCAACTGCTCAGGCAACTGTGTATCCGCAGCTGCAGGGAGGAGACCTTCTCTGGAGTCAGGAAAATCCGCTGCTGACGAGAATCCAGCAGGGCTCCCAAATGAACCATCCGCTGTGATGGAATCAGGGAGGACTTCTTCCAGTTTATCAACCACCCGTGTGCTTGAAGACAAGCAATGGTCAGGTGGAGATGTTGAAGAAGCACCTCCGGGGAGCTCGCCAGCAGCAGAAGATCGTCCAGGTACGGCAACAGACGTAGACCCTGACCCCGAAGGTGGGCAGCCATAACCGCCATCACCTTGGTGAACACCCTCGGAGCTGTGGAAAGGCCAAAAGGCAACGCCCGAAATTGGTAGTGATGGTTCAGGATAGCAAACCTCAGATACCGCTGATGTGCCGGTGCTATGGGCACATGGAGATATGCGTCCTGGATATCGAGGGAGACCATATAATCCCCGGGTTCCATCGCCAGAATGATGGAACGTAACGTTTCCATCCTGAACCTGGGAACTCTGAGGTATCTGTTCAGAGACTTCAAATTCAGGATAGGGCGATGAGAACCATTGGGTTTCTGTACCAGAAACAGAGTAGAATAGTACCCCGTCCCGCGCTGAGACTGCGGAACGGGAACAATGACCCCTGCTTGTAGCAAGGATTCTATAGCTACCTGAATCTGACCAGCCTTGGTCTTGTCCAGAGAAGGACTCGTACAGAAAAACTGGTGGGGCGGCCTGAACCGAAAAGACAGGGCGTACCCCTGAGAGACTACTTCTCGAACCCAGGCATCCGTGGTGGTATTGTGCCAACACTGGGCGAATTGGAGAAGTCGGCCTCCCACTCTGGGGTCCCCCAGAGAGAGGCCCGTCCCATCAGGCAGCAGGCTTATCCTCCTGCTTGGAAGAAGGGCGCCGAGCACTCCATGCCTGCTTCTTGGGCTTGGGTGCGGCCTTGGTCGCCGAATGTCTCGGGAAGGACTGGCCCTTGGCCTTACCCTGAACCCGAAAGGACCGAAAGGCAGAGCTCCTCACCTTAGCCGGCGCAGAGGCCGAAGGGAGAAAAGCCGACTTGGACTTAGCCAAAGTATCCACTATTCTGTCCAAATCCGGACCAAATAGTAAATCACCATTAAAAGGCAAGGCCTCCAGACCCTTTTTTGAATCTGCATCAGCCCTCCAGGACCTCAGCCACAGGGAGCGCCGAGCAGATACCGCTGCAGCCGACACCCTAGAAGTGAGCAGGCTGGCATCCAAAGACGCTTCCCCAATATAGGAAGCTGCATCCCGCATCTGTCCCACTAACGCTCTCTGGATATCCGGAGCCTCATCAGGAAAGGTATCCTCCAAGGCATTGGCCCATGCCTCAATGGCTTTAGCCACCCAGGAGATAGCCATGGACGGGCGAGCCACCGTCCCGGAAAGAGAATAAATGGACTTTAAACAAGTCTCCACCTTCCTGTCCGTGGGATCCTTCAAAGAGGAGATAGACGGCAATGGCAACGTCGCGCTTTTGATCAAGCGGGTAACATGGGAATCCACCGCCGGCGGAGTTTCCCATTTCCTGCAATGAGCTTCAGGAAAAGGATAGTTCGCCGCCAACCTTTTCTGTGGATGGAACCTCTTACTAGGTAATTGCCAGGCCGCCGCCATATGATCCGATAATTGATCAGACAGGGGGAACACAGTTGAGGTCACCTTGGCCTTTTTAAAATTAGGAAACTTCGACCTAGGAGCCGGCGCATCATCCTCAACATGTAGGATAGCCCGCACCGCCCTAACTAAGGCTGGAACATTAATGGAGGACTTAGCTTCCACCTCCTGCCCCATGACATCAGAGTCAGAGTCCTCATGGATTTCTCCATCATCTGAGGACACTTCCGAGTCCGACAACTGCGCAGCTAGTGAACTCACAACCGGACGTTTAGACACCCTTGGTGGCACATCACCTTGCAACATAGACTGAAACGCCGAGGATGAAGCCGCCAGACTCTGTACGGAGCTGGATAGAACATCCACCCAAGGCGGAGGAGCCGTCGGAGCAACACTCTGCAAAGGCACTACAGACTGACACGTCCCTGGGGAAGACTGCACATACACAGGCAGTCCCGAGTAAGGACCCACAGTCTGGGCCCCGGGGGAAGACCGCAACATTTGTGGAACCCTCGGGGAATGGGGGATGGTGGGCTGCGGTAACGCCCTAGAAGGGACCGCTGATGGGACCGATAACCGGTCCGCAATAGACGCCAGCACCTGTGAAAACATCGCCCAAGGAGGGTCCTGTGATACAGGGGGGTTGGAGGGGCCCGGTACCAGCTGGCACCGCCCGCACAGACCATCCTGAGATAAGTCCTCCCCATCAACTCCAGCAGCACAGCGTCTGCAGGAAAATAACACAGGAGCCACAGAGCGCTCAGTCTCCTCATCCGACATGATACCGTAAATACACAAGAAATAGGTATCACCAGAGGAATTACGGTTTTAACACCCGCGCACTCACCAGTATGCGAAACAACAGCCCAGATATGGTACTGTGTAGCACACAACAGTATGTGACTGACCCCACAAATACGTGTTTTATATATGTGAGGGTCTCAGAAAAACGCCCTTCCCCCACACACCTGCCGGGCCGTAGGAGAAGGAAAGGGATAGTTATAAGCTGACAGTAAGGAGAATAAGTCAGACAGGCAGCACTAGCAATAGTCACATACAATGCAGAAAAGTTATACTCACTGCACCTTCCGCTACAATCAACCGCCCAGATTCAGTGTCTGGGAGGGCTATAGCGCTGTGTACACTGTCCTTTAGCAGGGGAGAGGTACACAGGGGGACCGGTCCACTTGATACCGCCTGGGAGTCTGCGATGTGCCAGTAAAGATGGCCGCCGGAGACCTCAGAGGAGGAGTGGCCGAGAGATAAGAGCAGCTCAGCGACGCCAGACTGCTTGTTGAAAGGCGCGCTGAGCTGAGGGGAGGAGCCGCTAGACAGGGAAGGCTGCCTCCCCTGGCTAGCAATTAACCCCCGGGTTGCCGGTCCCGCTACCAGCCTGATACCCTGGTGGTCTAGCGGACACGCGGGGTATTCCTCAATTGAGGGGGAGCCCGCCGCCGCCGCTAGCGCCTCCGGTCTGTCCCCAGAGACCGGAGGCTCCTGACTGCATTGAAGTATCCGCGGGCCGCCGCACGCGGCGACCCGCGGCTTACCTGATCCCCGTCGCGTCCGGCAGCAGTCAAGGGAGTCCCCAGAGCCCGGCTAGTACAGGCTCTGGGGTCCCGCCGCGATCCCCAGAGCTGTACTGGCGTCGCGGCGCCAGCGGGGAGAAGGAGCGGCAGCGTGGACGTCCTAAAGGACAGTCTGATGCTGCCGCTCTAAAAGTGTAAAAAAAGAAGAAAAAAATAAAAAATTTCTCTTTTAAAATAAAGCTTAGGGGCTGCTCCTGCAGCCCCACTGCGACAGGGTGACCCGACTCCGGCCGGGCACCAACTAAAACTGAGGTGCCTGTGGCCGGGGCGGGGTATAGAGGAGGACGGACCCAAGTGCATCCTGGGAGCAGCAAAGCTTTAACTGCGTGGTGCCCGTGGATCCAGATCCAGCTATACCCCAAGGTCAACCCTGTGGACCCCCTATGGACCCTGAAGTAGAAAGATTGTAACTTAAAAATTACAGTATTGCCGCAATGCTGCCACCTGGCATCGCAGAAATCCAACGTGTTGGATTTTGCCGATCGCGAACAAAAAAATTATCAAATCGCCGACATTTAACATGACAAATGTCTGCTATCCAGCGACGGATCGCAGAACATCGATGGTGGGCGATCGGAAGTTTCCGATGGGCGATCGAAATTTCCGATCGCATCCCTGCATCGTGACGATCCGTTGCAGATGCATGGCCACCTTACAGCTGGAGGTGTCGAGGTTTGGGGAAGTAGAGGGGGGGGTGGCGGAGAACTACAGGAAGCCAAGTGATGGAGGAATTTTGCAGGAGCAGTGGTGTCAGAAAGGTATATCCAGGGTTTGGTGATTGCAAGGAGAATCAGGGCATTGCAGATGAAGTGCTCATGAACGGAGACCAGTTTATTATAGACAAAACTGGCTTTCCAGAGGGAACAGGAGAGTGGGACAGAGTTAAGAGGTGAGAGGAGAATGAGATTATTAGGATTGATGTAGTGTGGAGGTGATATTGATTTAGAGAAGGGGAATAAGGAGTTGGGGTTATGTGGCTGGCTTCTGAATGAGGAAGGGTGACAGCAGGTGGTGGGTAAGGTGGAGGTTTAGTGTGGTGTGGGGGGGGAAAGGATAGGTAACTTGGAGAAAAGAGGGTGCAGGGTTTCTCTTCCACATTGACTCATGATGAGGACAGATAATGTTGTATTGGAGAAACTTGAAAAGTATCATGGTGACACACAGGAATTTATGCTGTAGGTCGTGGAGAGAGAGCCAACTACGCCTCCAAGCAAAATCAGCGGCGTACTTTAGGCCTGCACATAACTAGTCAGGAAATCGTGCACATAACAGTCCTGGGTCGAAGTTGGGGATGCCACAAATAGTCATTGGAGAGTGTGGGGCGGTGAAATAAGCCTTGTAATAATACAGGTCCCATAACTTTACATTAAACCGTAATGATGGCGGCAATGTGGAGGCAAGCGGTCCAGGGTACTAACCCTGGCAAGCTTCCAGGGTACTCACCAGAGACATGAAACAGATGGCATATTTAGAGAAAATGTCTCAATGTCAACCCTGGATACCACCCGAGGGGGCACAAAGAAAGCTACAATTTGTGTGAAGTGAGCTGCTAAGTATTACAATTTTACATCAGGGAATCTGGAAGCACCACCAGAGATTAGTGGAAACTTTGGGAGTGCAATCATTCCAGATAAATTGCACAATAGGATTTTTGGATGTTTTTTTAGTAATGAGAGCGGGACTGCAACTGGTAAAGTTTGCAAAACATATAACCACTTAGAGAGGATGGTCATTTTAACTGTGATTAAACTGCCCGGCCACGAGATTACATGATGCCTTCAGGTGGACAGATAACATTGTAGCTTAGGAAACATGGTAGGGAAATTGGTATAGAATATCGATACAGGAAGTGAGAAATGTGGCCGACTATTTGATTTTCTTGCGTTGCCACCTGAAATGATAACATGTAGTGAGTCAGGATTCTGACCGCCGGCATCCCGTACCCAACCCTATACGCCACAAGTATAAATAAAATGCCTGGAAACGGCACTCTCTGAACAAAACAAGTCACAAGCCACCTCATAATAGGAGACACAGTTTATCAGGACAATGATACACAGCACGTGGCAAGAGCAACAGTGGAATGGCGTAAAATGCAGAAGATAGCCTTCATTGAGGGACCAATCTAAATGCTGGGACAACATTTCACACTTGCCACTGTCCAATTAACCTGACCCAAGTAGGGCCATTTGCAAGAGTAATGGGAAAATACTGCTCAATATCAGTGTTCAAAGTTAATTAAGACTAATGGTGTAACAGCTTAGAGAGGTAGTTTAACTAAATATTAACTTAGGGTAATAAATAATTAGTGAATGGCGAGAAAGGGGTTGCAAATGGTGTTGCATATTAAGTGTGGTACAAAACACACTTCATAATGTCCTTTTTGTAACCTTTAAATAAAGAGTTAACACCAATGTGCAGAAATCAATCATACACAGTAGTTGTTATCATTGTAGAGTGAGTTTAGTTAACAGAGCACCAGACTAGTTACTTACAGAACAGCAAAGTGTGTCTGATTATGACAAAGCAAATATTACTGACCAGTACACAGACTGGCTATGCGACGACTGTATTAAAGATGAGTATCTACAGGAGGTCTATTCACCGCATAACAATAAAAGGATATCATGTCATTAGCATCTGATACTTAAAATATACACTATTAATGCAACTCTGAAGTTATGGATACATCATAAAGGCACAAGTTACTGAAGTGGCATATGCCCATACTCCTTTGTGTTCTCTAGAAGTTATTATACTAGAGTTGCACATTTGTTGAGAACAAATTTGTAGATAGTATTGTGATATTTTGATTGTTTGAAGTTTGATTGAAGTTGTAGGATAGGTTTTGTATGCATCAATGTTAATATAAGTTTTACAAAAATATTATGAAATAGGCACTATCTATATATGATAAATGAGATCTAATAAACACAAAAATGGGTATTGGACAACAAAGGTTATTTCCATTGCATTCATATCATTAGATGATCCCGAGTTTGCAAAATTGTCATGTACAGTGAAATGGAATTAAGCCAGGTGAGCGGTTTTCATAAGGAGCAATGGATCCATGCTATTCCTGTGGGAGTACATAGTTCCCACTGATAAGATCAGTTTAAATACAGCAGTAAAACTCTGTTACGTGTCTAGTATTGGACCAAAACTGAACCTGTGACAGAGTTGTGAACACTGGAGGACTGTAGGGTTACTTGTCTAGAATATAAGAAAGCATTCACATACTGTATAGGCCCATGTGTAATAGCATGAACCAATGTGTGTTTATTGTCTCCATACCTGCTCTTTCATAAACTAATACTTATATATTGTATCCCACTACAACATAAATTTGCTGAATTTCTCACTAACCATTGCATATTATAGGGCGATGATAGATGTCGGAAACTACCAGCGGGCTCGCGCATCGCGATTTGCAAGCGATTGCACGATAACGACGACGTTATCGTGCAATCGCTTGGTAAAATCGCTAAGTGGACACCCACCTTAAACCTAACCCTCCCAAGGGGGGGGGGGTTTGCCTAACCCTAACCCCTGCTTCCCCTAGCCTAACCCTCCAGGGGACGGGGACAGGGAAGGGGTGCCTAACCCTAAGCATCCCGCAGGAGCCCCTAAACCTAACCCCCCCCCTTGGCTGTCCGCTCCCGACGTTCGTTCGGTATGCCGGGATTTTCGGCAGGTGGATAATGATAGACGTCGGGATTTGAACGCCTATCATTAGTCCCATGCCGGGATTTGACAGTCGGGAATAGATTGCGCGGTGTGTGGAGTAGGGAGATTACAGCAATCTTGGCTGCAGATGTAAAGCTGCAACAATTTATAAATAATACATTGTTCAAAACAGATTAGCTACGTCACATTCAACAAACCGATAAGTGATAGTTAGAAACACCTCATACCACAATCCTACATACCACCCTCTCCCCCTTAGAGAAAACCAGAATATCACTTTCGAGTGACTACCAAGATTCTGCATGCTGTGAATGACAGATCAGGTAATTATCTATTCAGTTGCTGGTTAACCTACATAGAAAATGATATTACTGAATGCATAGAAATTGAGAAGTTGAAACTACAAATGTGTTCCAGACATAGGCCCTCATTCAGACCCACTCGCGAGCGGCTGTCCGCTTGCAAGTGGGTCGATGGTCAGCACTGCGCATGCGCATGACGGAGGGAGCTCCGTCGTGCGCATGCGCGAGACGCGACGAGCGAAGGACTTTCCTTCGCTCGGAGTGTCTGATCAAAGGGGGCGTGCTGTCGATGTTGACTGACAGCACGCCCCCTTTGGTGGGCGTGCCTGCCAGACGGAGGCGTTCCCAAGGGAACGCCTACCGTCTGAAGCCGGCCCCACTGACATCACTAGTGATGTCAGTGGGAGTGATTTTGGCTCTGATAGAGCCAAAATCACTCCTGGCCTTGCGGTTGAAAACCTCAACCGCAGGCTGTTGCTCGCAGTTTCGATGGTCGCGATGGTCAAGACCATCACGACCATCATCCTGCACGCTCATATATGCTGTGGGTGGTGACCCACAGCTATACGAGCGTCCAGGAGGACGCTCCATATTAATGGAGGTGGGCCCTGATTCAGAGCGAGCGCTCTGGTCAGAGCGTCCGGCTCTGAATCATGGCCATAGGCCAGTGTTCAATTAGTTTTGCATCCGTAATATTATTTCGCATGCCACACTTTGACAACTTCGCGTGTTTTAGCCGCAGAAAGTTATCGGGTGCCCCCCGCTATTTGTCGTATTCAATTCCAAAGGACGCGAAAACTCGCCCCAGCGAAACTGTAACAGACGAAAAGTGTTGGCAAAATTGGGAAAATCAGCCTGACACCCCCCAAAAGATGCACTAATATTGGGGATCAATCTAGATGTCCCCAATTACCCCTACCGAAGCTATTTGGGGTACTTAAGTGCTGTCAATTGCTCCAATATAGCGGCTTTGCACAAGTGGTGAAGCAGTTTTTTGTTGAAAATAAGTCCTGTCAAACTTCCTGTCAAATTTAGGGTACTTGAAAATGGGTGCAAGCATAGTTAAAAATTGCTAAAATCAAGTTTTAAGTGCTGCAAAAAACGCACATTCAGCAAACACCTGCAATAATAATAATAAAAAAAAAAAAAAACACGTCCCCATACTTGCAGACCCCCAAAAGTCTATTTTGCTAGTTTTTGCGTTTGTACCCCCACTTTGTACTTTTTTGCCCCCATTTTTTGGGGTGTTCCTCTATTTTTTTTGCGTTTTTTGATGCAGTTATCCTTTGTGGGCTGTCCAAAGGGTGCTTTTATTCCACAGGGCACTCATAGGCAAAACTTTTTTTTTTTGCCTATTACATTGTATTGACTTTGCAATTGAATACAGCAATACTTTTCCGTCTGGCGAAATGACGTCACCCGCGATACTTTTTCGCGGATTCTGACTTTTCGCCGGCCATAGTTGAGTAATAGTGACTATTTCCATGTTTCCCCCACGCATTTAAGGGTGGGATGCCCTGATGTGTGGCATCACACATTGCAGGTAATTATGGGATTTTGCTCACCCCTCAGTACCACATGATGGCCCGAAGGAACCTCGTGGCTATTGAGTTCCCCCAATGTCTAAAATATTCATTTTTTCCTGTTCTGGAATGGTGAAGGTTGTTGACTGTTATTCATATTTTCAGACCATTTCTGTACGGTTACACTAACATAACTATTTATAATGCATAGCTCAACTGTTCTTCCGTCCTACCCGCTGGCAGCAGCAGGGATCACTCTCATCATAGCATAGCAGAGCAGTAGGTGAATAGATGGCATGCACATGTCCACTGTATCTATACAGTGTGGGGAAAATAATGGGGAAAGCCTGGCATCTCTGGGAGGACAGATAACGAGGGACATGACACGAGGCTGCGCTTCTTTTTCCAGCACCTGCAAGGAGTCCCTCTTCGGAACTCCCAGATGTTGGGGGGTATGATAATAGACAGCGGGCTCCTACACTACAAGTAGCCTATCTGACCAGAACACTTCTAGATGCACAATTTGAATACCTGTACAAACTATCATTTTACTCTTTTCTGTTATTTTATAACAAACTTCTATATTCAAAATTTTTCACGTACACACTTTCATACAATTCTTTAATGTTAATAAAGTATTTTGTTTGTTCACATAGGTCAATGGTTTCCACCAGTGTACCCCCACCCCAGCAGACCATTTGCATTATTTATACCCCCAACATTTGCAAAGCAACACCAGTGGTCTTCACAGGCTTTACGGATTCCAGACGAAGCCCCCGATGGGTGACTGATGTTGGCGCAGCTTGGCCATGTCACAGTGCAGTGCAGCATCAGGCTGGAGGGCAGGGATCCCTCCCCCAAAATAAAAGAAAGGACGCACTGCTCGGGCGTGACCGGTCACCTGAGCACATTGCAGAGAGTGGTCCTTCTATGTCCACTCTCTGTGCTGTGTATCTTTTGGGAGCTGTAAAAAAATAAAAAATAAAATATGGAGCCAGTCATTTATTTGCTAGTATCTGGGAGCTGCCAAAAAATATCTGTTGAGCCAGCTAGTGGGGATGGCATCTGGGAGCTGTTCCAAAAATTATATATATATATTAGCATCCACAAAGCAATTGGACAGTATCTGCACATGTAAAAAGTATTTATGAAAAAGTTGCAGATGACAGGGCCTCTAAGAAGAAAAGAAGAGATATTATATAAAATGTTAACCTCAAGTTTAAATCAATATAAAGGTCAGGTTTTTAACATTTCATTTTTGCAAAGGCCCCTACCCAGCTACTTCTTCATGCCACATGGCTGGAAACATTTTCTAGGGACAACAGTAAATACATTTATAAGGAATATAATTGCTATTAAATAAAATGTTTATGTATTGCTATATTTAAAAGCAATAAATATATTAGAAACAAGAGTTTAAAAATAAGGTTTTCACTATTCTATACAGCATTTGTCAAGGAAGGTTTAGGTGCATGAACCATTCATCTGTGACAAAAGGGAGCAAAGCAGTGATTATTTTACTGAAGCAAGTCACAGAAAAAATAGTTGTGCTGTGTGAGTGATTGACTGCTGCAGGAGCGAGAGCTGCTTTCTGATTGGCTCTCTGAGACAGTGAGAGCCAATCAGAGCTAGCACTGCAGCAGCCTAGAGAGGGGAGGGAGTCAGGGACTAAGTAGGGTCACGTCTGAGACAGACAGAGTGAGAGACAGCCTCCAACGAACCCATGAAAATGCAGACACAGTAGCCAGGAAGGAGCCAGGGGAGGCATAGCTAACAGAAATTTATAAAAACACCAAACAAACATCGGAAAACCATCGACTGATTTGGGAATAAAGACGACGGTGGTTAGTAACCATCAGATTCCGATGTCCATCCCTACGCTGAACCTGCAAGCGGACTCCGTCCACCACTCCTCCACCGTAAAGGCCTCCGTCTCCAGTGCGATGTTCCCGCTCAGCCACACGCCCTCCCATGGAAGTCAGCGCTGTTTTCCTGAGAGGAAGCCCAGGAAATACAGTGTACATTGTGCAAAGAGGACATTGCTCATCGCCATGTTCTGCAGCCGGGGAAAGGTGTGCATGGGGGCTACGGAAATATGCACAGATGCCCCAGAGACACGCTGCTGATAATGCTTACGGTAGCTGCAATACAAATCTCTTATCCATGATCCTCCTGCCCTTCCCAGCACATACCAGTGGCCGGACCAAAGCTAGCTGTAGGGCAGCAGCAGGGGGATTTGTGGCGACACTGGTGAGATGCAGGGGGCAGGAGTGAGAAGCAGGGGCTTGTGGTGAGATGCTGGGGGCTGTGGTAAGAACCAGTGGTAGGAGGGAGTAAGAAACAGGGGCCTGTGGTGAGATGCAAGGGGCTTATGTGAAATATAGGATGCTGTGGTGAGATGCAGGGGGCAGAAGTGAGAAGGAGACTATTGTGAGATGCAGGGGGTAGGAGTAAAAACCAGGGGGTTGTGGTGACATGGCGTAGGTTGTTATGAGATGCAGGGGGCTGTGGCGAGATTAAATTGCTCCCATGTGAAGGGGGGTGGGGGGGTGTGTTATATATATATATATATCTCATATTACAATTTATGAAACATTTTAAATGGATAATACTATAATCCACATATGCTTTCTTATACGGCGACACTGTTCTCATGAGGGTCCTACTGTGACGCTAGAGATCTCTACAACACTACAATCCCTATATGTCCAATTATCAACTGGATGTACCCGCGCCCACCATTACAATTTTTCCTATTCTAATTATGTCTAACAGACATTAACTTTTAAGGTGCATACACACACAACGATTTTTTGAACGATCATTATTAAACGATATCGTTTAACGATAATCGCTTGAAAAAATCGTTCACGTTCTGAGTCAAACGATGAACGATTATTTTTCATGCGCGTTCACGTTTGTAGTTCAGTCAGACTTGTCAACTCAACGATTTTCATTAAGTTAATATGCAAAAATCGTTTGTAGTTCATAAAAATAGTTCATTACATTTAAATGAACATAGTAAATGAACAACTTTAGTAAACGATTTTAGTTAATTTTTTCAAGGTAGAAAATAGTTTACTAAAATCGTTCATTAACTCAATCGTTGTGTGTGTATGCAGCTTTAGTGTTAAATACACATTCTTAAGGTTTATTAAATGCGATTCAATGGTATAAGTCAAAAGCAAAATTGCTTTGCATCCATTTCAACATTGCCTGCAGCATTCATGAGCTCTTTCATACTGTGTTAATTACCAAATGTATAACTATTTATTAGCTTGGTTATAATTGTTAGCGAAGGATTTCACACTTACCCAAAAGGATCACCAACCACCAGGAAAGCTACGTCACTAACCGCTGCATCGCGCAGGATTTCATCCGCTTCTTGCTCTACAGTCTCCCGATCGGCAAGTATCAGCTCCCGGCCATAGAATTCCTCCTGTGCAATTTAAACAGATGGATATGACTTGGTATTATCGTTTATAGAAGTATTCTGTATGCATTCTCATTCTCCACACCTTATAATGATACTGAGCAATGGAGAGTAACATGTGGCCTTCATAGGGGTTACAGTATAACCGTTTTGGTCCTCTGCAGACTAGTAACTCTATTGTCACAGAGAGAGCGAAGTGCATTAATAGGCTAGTTCACAACTTAACGGAGATGTGAACTGCATATACATCAAGGGACCACAAAAATGACTTGGGACCACATATGGGTCCTGACATACAGTATGAGATGAGCAGTAGCAGGTTCATTTACTGTTTGAGCAGGGAGAACATTTCATGCTTCTGTTCTGACCCGATACTTACTGATCAGCCAAGGCAATCGCCCTTATGAGGCCCCTGCGATGTGTTATGTTGCCCAAATCAACATTGATCTGAAGACTATGGGTTCACCCACCACAGCCCCCCAGCAGTCATCCACAATGAAATATACAGGTATTTATTGTAATGAGCCCCAAAACCAAGTACTGAAATCCATAGAGAAAATAAATGCCATATTATGCATTTGTGCTTCTCACAATATATATACTTTATAAACACAACTCTATGATAAATTAACACCTTAGTGCAAAACCAGAATCATACCAAAGCTTCTTTGCCCACGGTAAGTATAGACGTGTATGCCTCCAGGTACACCCGAGAACAGCTCCTGATCACCTCCAGGCCCCTCACAGTTACATCCTTAGCATCCCCAAGACCTAAACCTATTAGATACAACATGATCCGTACACTGGAGAGCACAGCAATTCCTGATAAAAAAGAGAAGTATGTAATATACAGATAAGCTAAATGTCAGTATCCATTTGATGATGCAGATCCCCCCCTGCTCTGTTTCCACGCTGACAGCTATAGGACTACAGTACGACGGAATACGGCTGCAGTAAACGGAATACATGCACTTCCGTGTTGTCATTCGCCATGTTAGCTAATGGCAGTCTTATTTATAGTATTGCAGCCGTCGCCATCTTTACTTTTGTCACTGGGTTCCTATGAAGTAGAAGACGAAGCGGCCATGTTTCATCAGGGCAGGGGGTTGTACAGTTACAGTACAGTTACGCTTTACACAAGAGGTTTGTGAACTTTGGTTACCTCAGTGTGAGAAGGAAAGTGATGCTTTAGGTAACGGATGTATGAATATCTTTCACACCAACTTTTCTATCAATTAAAATAAACCTATTTTTTTGTAACATGATTATACTTTGTGTTGTACAGAGTTAACTTGAAGGAAGAACATGGATATGTCCAAATGTCCCACTGTACCCTTATCAAGCGGGCATCACATACCTATTCTGGGTCTGGGTAAGTCTACTTTGCAATATTACCTTTGATTTTCTGTTAAGAATGACATCTAAAGTAAATATATTGAAAAGCTTAAAAAGGGCATGGAACTTGGCAGGTGGCTCTCCTTATGGAACTACATCTACTAGGATAACTTGTCAATGGCCGATTGGTCATTTTGGGACCTGTAGTGCCACAGCAGGAAATCTACAGATCGCCTGAGCATACTACATAAGATAATTACCCATAATTATTAACTGGGTGCAAAGGATCATCCCTAGCACTGTGTTTTTCCTCTTTTAACTTTATTGTATATCTCTTTAGGATACACCCTTGGGAAAATGTGTAATTCAGAAAGATATGGGGGCAGATGTACTAAGCTCTGAAAAGTGAGAAACTACCAGGCATTCAGCTCCTTACTGTAATTTTTCAAATACAGGGGTCTATTTACTAAAGCTAGGTACACTCTGGAGCGAAGGGCATTCGTTCCGACATTGGAACAAATGCCCGTCAACAGTAATTGTGCGTCCACACTGGACGACTTTAATGAACAACGTAATGATCACTGTTACGTCATTCATTTACAATGCACTGGTTGCTAGCGATATCGCTAGCTTTTATGTGCAGCACATCAAACCTTGCGACCGTCGCTAGCGACCAATCATGAGTACACACTGACCGATGTAGGCGATATGTCATTACATAATAACTTAAGCCTTGAATGGAGATAAGTGGACGGAGATAAAGTACCAGCCAATCAGCTCCTAACTGTCATATTTCAAACACAGCCTGTGACATGGCAGTTAGGTATTGATTGGCTGGTACCTTATCTCCGTTCACTTTATCCCCTTCAATGCTTAGTAAATAGACCCCACAGCCTGTAACATGACAGTTAAGCTGCATACACACACAACGATTTAGTTACCAACGATTTTATTAACGATTTTCTGTCAGATTATCTGTCAGATTTTTTAAAGTGTAATGAATGATTTTTTGAACTACAAACGATTTTTGCATATTCCGTTAATGAAAATCGTTGAGTTGACAAGTCTGACTGAACTACAAACTACAAACGTGAACGCGCATGAACGATAATCGCAAGTGGTTTGCCATTGCTGGTGGCCATCAATGTTGCACCATCGATGGCAAACCTTGATCGATGTTTCGGAAACATCGGCAGTTGTGGTGTACACAGATCTCCTTGACCAATCGCAAAACAATTGATGGCTTCTAATGATGGTTCAACCATCGATGGTACAGCCGTCAATGGCCATCACTACAGTGTAATATAAAAATTGCTATTTTTATGGTATACTGTGTTTAAAAAGATATTTTTTTCAAATAAAATAGTGATGATAAGTTTAAAATTATGTTCGTTACCTAATTCAATCATAAAAGAAACCGCCAATTTTGGAGCGGTTTTTGGAAAAAGAATTCGTCAGTTAAGTGGTTAAAGTCACTTTGAAATACTGTTTGTAATTTGTTTTTTTAACTCTTAAGTTGCGATTTATTGCTCTGCGTATGCACGGTCTTTCACAAACTGGCAAGTCTGCACATGATTAGTGGTCTAAACGCGCGTATCCACTTGCTGATTAAACAGAGCAATTGAACGATAATGACATAGTTATTATTCAATCGCATTAATCGTGCACAAAAGCGTGCATGAAAATGTCGAAAATGACCAGCGATGCGTGCTCCCGCTGGTCGTTTTCAACATCAATCATCACCTGAACATGCCGGTAACGACAGATTGGGAATGTTCAGGGATGAGGGAGGGTGCCTACACTGAACGACATATTGTTCAGTGAAGGCACTACAGAGGAAGAGGAACGACTGTATTATTGTATCAATGTTGTAATCGTACTGTCGTTCCAAGATCTGCAAGTGGATACGCACCTTTAGACCTGCGTTTGAATGGGCATGTAGTCATGGAAAGTGGGTGTACCTGTGTTCACAGTGAGTGTGCACTTACAGCAAAGTACAGTAAGGGTGTTTTTGGATATTTGCAACTTGAGACTCATACCCCTTTTACACCGGAGCTAAAACCCGGGTTTTTGAAGGGTTAACCCGGGCAGCTCCCTGGTGTAAAAGGGGAGAGAGTTGGATCGCCGGGTCGAGTGACCCGGCAAACCAACCCAGGTAACTAGCAGGGTTTAACACGGGCGTAGCCCGTGAAACCCTGCTGTGAGAACAGCGCACTCCGGGTCACGATGACCTGGAGTGCGCTGCTAGCCGGCCGATTGGTCCGGCTTCAGTGGCGCTTGGAGATGACGTCATCTCCAAGCGACCACTTTCACTCCGCAAAAGCCGTGTCTATGCAGACCCGACTGCGGTGTGAGCGGCGCTGACTCGGGAATATCCCGAGTCGGCGCCGGCAAAATTCCGGGTCTGATCCGGATAGGAACTTTGTTCCAACTCCGGGTCAGACCCGGAATTTAGGTGGAAAAGGGGTATAATTCTCCTGAACGCAGTCTCCTGAAGGGTCTGAGGGCCTGTTTCAGCTCAGGCTGAAGCAGCTTTGTAATTCCGTCCTTGCAATTATGGTAATGCAGCAGGAGGCGTCATGCTTCTTGCATGCATTACTTATACGAGCTGCGTCCAAAGACGCAGCATTGGATAATCTGCAATAACATCCGCAGATCCAACAAAGAGACCAGGAAATCTCCGTCAGCTGACGGAGATCCTGGCCTCTTCTCTCCCCACCCCCACCAATGGAGTTTCAGGAAACGGAGGCCGTCGCCGCCCCCTCTCGCCCACAAACGGCTGCAGACTGTCAATCACTGACAGTCTGCCGCCGCTCACGCAAACGCGCAGTGTGGGCCCGGCACCTGCGCAGATTCCCGACCATTAGGAATCTGTGGTCAGAAGTGCACATATGTGCACTGCTGAATCAGGGCCTGAGTGTCATGTGCTCTGTCCTTGGTGTTAAGTGTAAGGTGATAATGATGACCTTATGTGATTGGTCAATTAGCACCAGTTTTGCAAAACTCCTAAAACTGCTGCAACACTTTAAAAAGTAATTTTACTGTAAAGTACACTTTTTTTCCAAAAAATAAAGCATACATGCCTACTCTCCTGATTTGGACAGGAGTCTTCCGAAAATCGGGTGCCGCTCCCGGCCCCCCCGAAAAGTAGGCAAGCCTCCCAGTCCCTCCTGCAATGCATCCTGTAGCGGGGGGGCTGATGACGCGATTCCCCGCCCCCTGCTTCACAATGCCGAAAATCTCAGCATTGTGTAGCGGGGTCGGAACCAAAATAATGTGAGTACGTGGCTCCGCCCCTAAATGCTGTGCAATGTCTCCGGCCACGCCCCTTTTGTTCCTGCTAAGCCGACCTGTCTGCTCCCTCCCGGAAGGGCAGCCAGGATATCGGCAAGTATGACATAAAGCATGCCTCAAACTTATACCCCTTTTACACAAGAGCTAAAACCTGGGTTATTGCAGGGTTAACCCGAGTAGCTTCTTGGTGTAAAAGGGGACAGGGTTGGAATCCTTGGTCGAGTGACCCGGCAATCCAACCCAGGTAAATTGCAGGGTTTAACACGGGAATAACCCGTGAACCCCTGCAGTGTAAACGACGCAATCCGGGTCACGATGACCTGGATCGTGGCGCATGCCTGCCGATTGGCCGGCTTCAGTGGCGCTTGGAGATGACGTCATCTCCAAGCGCCCACTTTAATGCCAGAAAAGTCAGGTCTGCAGACTTGGCACCGGTGTGAACGGCGCCAACTCAGGTATATCCTGGGTCGGCGTCGGGGAAATTCCGGGTCTGATCCGGATTGAAACCCTGTTCCAACCTCCAGGTCAGACCCGGAATTTCGGTATAAAAGCCGTAACAGTTGGGGATGGGGAAGCCTTTACATATACATACAAAAATATATACATACCTCCCAACATGATCCTCTCCAGGAGGGCACAATGTATCCACCTGTGTTGAACTAGTTAATTGATAAGAATGGTGTTTCACCACAGGTGTCTGCAATCATAATTTACCAGGGAAGTCCAGGAACAGAGCATTGTGTCCCTCCTGAAGAGGGTCATGTTGGGTGGTATATATTTTTAGGAGTTATCCTAGTTCAGTGGTTCTCAAACTCGGTCCTCAGGACTCCACACAGGGCCTGATTCAGAGCCGGACGCTCTGACAGAGCGCTCGCTCTGAATCAGGGCCGGCCTTCTTGTTTTTTAGAGCGGCCTCCTGGCCGCTCGCAGAGCTGTGGGTGACCACCCACAGCTATAGCGAGCGGCCAGGAAGATGGTCGCGATGGCCAAGACCATCTCGACCATCGGGCTTGCGATGAGACCCTTGTGGTAGGGTCTCGTTGTCGCAAACCCCAGAGTGCTTTCGGCTCTAACAGAGCCGAAAGCACTCCCACTGACATCACTTGTGATGTCAGTGGGGCCGGCCCCAGACGGTAGGAGTTCCCATGGGAACGCCTCCGTCTGGCCAGCCACTCCCCCGGCCCGCCCACCAAAGGGGGTGTGATGTCACTCAACATCGACAGCACGCCCCCTTTGATACGAGACCTGGAGCGACGGTTTGCCAGTCGCTATCCAGATCTCGCGCATGCGCAAAACGGAACCGGCTCCGTCGTGTGCATGCGCACTGGGTCTGAATCAGGCCCACAGTTCACTTTTCCAGGTCGCCCACCTGCTGCACAGGTGTATTCATTACTCACTGGCACATTTTAAAAGATTCACAGGTGGAACTAATTATTTCACTTGTGATTCTGTGAGGAGTACTAGAAAACGTGCACTGTTTGGGGTCCTGAGGACCGAGTTTGAGAACCTGTGTCCTAGTACACAGATTCTCAAACTCGGTCCTCAGGACCCCAAACAGTGCATTTTCCAGGTCTCCTCACAGAATCACAAGTGAAATAATTAGTTCCACCTGTGAATCATTTAAAATGTGCCAGTGAGTAATGAATACACCTGTGCAGCAGGTGGGCGACCTGGAAAAGTGAACTGTGTTGGATAATGAGGACCGAGTTTGAGAACCATTGCCCTATTTACGTCTATGGGCCATATTCAATTAGGCTGCGAAAAGCAGTTATCGGCGATAATTTATCGCCAATGATGTCATTTTCGCCATTTTGACTTTTCCCCATATTCAGTTTCAAAGACTTTTCGCAGTGCAGAATTGGTGTTTTGGGGTGCAGACTAAAATAAAAGTACCCTGCACCCCTTGGAATGTCCCCTAAAAGTCATCTGTGTCAAAAATGTTTTAAAAAGTTCGATAGGACATCCCAAAAAAAAATGGTTTAGTTTTGGAAGCGAAAAGAAAAAGTTGCGGGACAAACTTAAAAACTTGAGAAATAGACTCAGGGGGATCCCGAAGTATGCGGCAGGTGTTTTTTAGAATGCGCTTGGTTGCGGCAGGTGCGATACTACCCAGTGATGCGATGGGCGACCCCCCCTGCCGATGGGCCAACATATCAAGTGGCCGGTACACATTAGACAATCCGGTGCCCGACCACCCTATATGGCGGCCCCTGCCGTATCCCGCTGCATGGGTTTGTCAGCCGTATCGTCAGATTCAGCAGTATGTAGTGATGACCTGATGTTGCTGCTGATGACCAAATGGGAGCATGCAACAGCCGACATACTGTAGTGGATACACACAAGACGATTTTGACGATATGTCTGCCCGATCCATCGGAAACGGGCATATCGTCCAAGCAATCGTCTGATGTGTACCCAGCTTAAGTAAAAGCAAGTAACTGTGCATCTTGGTAAACCATGCTGCACTGCAGGTGGGACAGATTTAAAATGTGCCGAGAAATTTAGATTTGGGAAGTGTGTATCCAAACTGAAATCTTAATTCCAGTTTAAAAAGAAAAGCTGTCCTGCATTTGTAGTCTAGATGCAGAAGCAGCCAGTATTTACCCCACATGCAAAAAAAAGTATGTATTTGCACCAGTTGCATTGAAACATGGTTTTCCCAGGTACAGAAGGCCTGATTCAGAGCCGCTCGCTAGATGCGATCGCTCGCACGATGTGGATACAAATTGCGTAGGCAGTGCTATCGCACAGCAATGCATTAGCACGCCCAGTATTTCTTAGACAGCGATCACATAGTGTATGCAGACACCCACCAGCCTGATCTAAGACGCCCACTTGTGCACGTCATGTCCAGGAAGTGTATGCAACCATCGGTACATCGGATGCCATCGCAGCGCTTGAGGTTGACCATACCCTGCCGCAATCACTGCGAGCACCTAAGTGTAAAAACAAGCCAGGTGACGTGTACTATGATGCTATCTTTTAATTATGCACATCTCTAAAACGCCATTGAGATGCTCAGGCAAGTTTTTAATGGTCAGCCCCTGTTACCACCTACAAACGGCTTCCCCTGTCAATTACTTTGCTGGGCTGTCTATGCGCTGTGAGCGAATGCATTGTGGACTTTCGCTAATGTATGCGCATGCGCATTGCGATGCATACACATGCGCACACTGCATACCATCGGCAGCAGCGAGAGTATGCATCTTAGCGAGCGGGTCTGAATGAGCTCCGGAGTATTTGCTATCTTACTCTATTCCCAAATCTGAATCAGGCCCAGAGAGTGAGAGACAGCCTCTAACAAACCCATGAAGATGCCCTGATGTAGCCACAGTAGCCAGGAAGGAGCCAGGGAAGGCATACCTATCAGGAAATTGATAAAAACAAATAACCATCGGAACACCATCGAATGATTTCCATTCAATGGGGGCAAACATCAGACCACTACCATCATATGTCAAAAACACTACCATTGGAGCACACACATTGGATTCTGATGTCCATACCTACGCTGAACCTGCAGGCGGACTCCGGTCACCACTCCCTCTCTCAGACTGACGACCCCGGAAATACATAGGTCTATCAACCTGTGAATTTCCCGGGTCTCTGTCCATGACCCTGGTACAGAGCAGGGACGCAGACCTGGCTCTCTTACCCGGGTCGGTCCCTTTCACACATAGGGCCTGATTCAAGGATGTACGTTCATCTGAGGCTGAACGCACATCTCCGATGTTGAAGGGTCAGCGCCTGTGCAGGACCCGTTCTGCGCATGTGCAGAACGGGTCCTGTAATCTGACTCACTGACTCCCTCAAGCCGCAGCATGATTGACATGCAGTGGTGTTTGGGGGGTGTGTCTGGGCAGCGTTCCTGGATGGAGGTGTGTCGTTTACCGGGAGGGACAAGGCCAGGGTCTGCGACGGCGGACGCAGGGTCCTGGCCTCTTGCGTGACCAGGCACCGGCCAGGCTGCGGGGGGGCTGTGCTGGGATCGCAAATGCAGCATGGAGGTGTCTGGCACCTCCTTCTGCATTTGCATGTGAGATGGACGGATTTGCACAGCCGCTTGTGTGCTGCTGTGTAAATCTGCCCATCTTTCAATAGTCTAGACCTGGGTCAGTGCACGTACGGCAAAAACCCGCGTATTTCGGCTATGTGTGAAAGGGGTGTTATGGACTTAGGGGGTCATTCAGACCCGCTCGCAAACGCAGGTCGCTCGCAAGCAGGTCGATGTTGCCCCACTGCGCATGCGCACGACGGAGGGAGCTCCGTCGTGCGCATGCGCGAGACCCGGATAGCGACGGGCTCTCCGTCGCTCCGGGTCTCGCACCAAAGGGGGCGTGCTGTCGATGGTGACTGACAGCACGCCCCCTTTGGTGGGCATGCCGGGGGCGTGGCTGCCAGACGGAGGCGTTCCCATGGGAATGCCTACCGTCTGAAGCCGGCCCTACTGACATCACTAGTGATGTCAGTGGGAGTGATTTTGGCTCTGTGGGTGGTCACCCACAGCTATGCGAGCGTCCATAAGCTGTGGGTGGTCACCCACAGCTATGCGAGCGTCCAGGAGGACGCTCCATTTTCATGGAGGAGGGCCCTGATTCACAGCGAGCGCTCTGGTCAGAGCGTTCGGCTCTGAATCAGGCCCTTAATGTATCAAACCTCTCCACTCCAGGAATACCTGCTTGTTTTGATCCTAGTTATAATCTGCTTGCACAAACCAGCTCCCTGAACTATGGAATTCCTGTTGCTGGCTAGTCTGATAAACTATAGTCTCTTTGTTAAGTATTTGCTAAGCGGTAGTTGAATTTTGAACTCTGAAGCATTTCTCATTAATCTGCTAACAACATTACATGTTTATGGATTGCCTTTTGAACTTGCCATTATTGTTTGGGTTCTGTTTTCAAAGCATTTCCTTTCCTGGACCTGTTATTATTTCCTGCACCTGATATTCTACATGGCCACAAGCCATTGGGATCCATATCCCATGCATATGTTTTATGTTGGTTTGCCTCCACCTTGTTCCTCTTTGGTTGTAATAGAGACCCATGAGTGCTCTTAACGAACATTTCTGTGACCCAGAGGTGATAATGGTTGTTAAAGGAAACAATCTGAATGGGGTAAGCTAGGGCAATTATTAGAGACAGGATTGTTGCAGGTGAGGTAGAAAATATGGCAGGTTCAAGGGCATCTAGAATATGATTTGTGAGCATAGATTTAGCGAAGGAGAGGAGAGCAGTGCAGGAGGCAGGAAGAAGCTGAAGGAAAACAGACGTGGTTAGTGATTGGGAAAGATAAGTTGGAAAAGTCTAAAGGTGGCCATACACGGTGCGATGCACTGTGTAGGGCGACTGCCGATCCGTCGGCAGACGGATTGTGCTGTCACCGCCGGCAATCGTGCGGTCCCCGTAGACCGCATGCTATTCCGACTTCCCCCTCCTTCATCTGAATGGCATCGAACATCGCATCCCAGATCATATGGTTTTGCAGGAAGAACTGGGGATGTGATGTACGACCCTGCGGGAGCGCACAGCACAATATCAGGTACGATATCCTGACCATACACGGCATGATATAACACCTATATCGTGCCGATCCGACGGAACGGCATGTATATCGTGCCGTATATGGGGGCCTTAAGATGGCACAAAGGTGCGAGAAGATGAGATCAATGGAGTGACCATTTCAGTGCATGGGAAAAGAATAGGGAGAAGACTACTATTCTCCTGAATGCAGGGTTGCATCCATCTATGCGACCGCACCGCCCATATCCATTCACTTGCACAAGTAGCCATCATCACTACTTGTGCCAGTCCAGTAAATGCACCAAGTTCAAAATTATATGGGTCCCAGGACCGATCATGAAAAAAAAAATTGTCGTCCTGCTTCAATATTCCTGGGTCCCATCATAATTCATGGCATTGTGTAAATATATAATATATACAGTATAATGCCATCAGATTTCCCCACGTGCCCTTTAAATTGCCCTCAGACCTTTCCACTTGCCATCAGATTTCCCCTCGTCCCTTAATATACATTTTATATGCCCATCAGGTCTACCCACGTCCTTCAAGCTGCTCACATGCCTTTTATATGACTGTCAGATCCCTCACATGCTCCAGACCTCCAAACATGCAGTTTGCATGCCCATCATATCCCCCACATGCACTCGGACCTCCCCATTTACCGTCAGATCTCCTTACATCTCACTTGATTGCCACTCAGACCTCCCCACATGCCATTAGGCAACCTCACATGCCCAAAAGATGTACCATATTTTCTTCAGATCCCCCACATGCTTTCAGACCACCATATATGCTATATATGTTCACCAGACCTGCGGTATGCCATTAATATGCATTTTATGATCATCAGATGCCCTCTGAGCTGCTTAC
Source organism: Taudactylus pleione (assembly GCA_031769625.1). Taxonomy (NCBI): domain Eukaryota; kingdom Metazoa; phylum Chordata; class Amphibia; order Anura; family Myobatrachidae; genus Taudactylus; species Taudactylus pleione. Next base: position 1,186,755 of record JAUIMM010000545.1, read on the forward strand.
GTATAGTTTATGTGCCCATAAGATTCCCTGCATGCCCTCAGGTCTCCCAAAAAGCTGATTATATACTCATCAGATTCTTCCACATGTCTTTAGGACTCCCCATGTGCTCCTTGCAATGCTATCAAACCCCCAAATGCATTTTATGGCATAAAATCTCTTCTGGTGATGCACACTTACAACATACTTGACTATTCCCCTGAAATGTCCGGGATGACTCACAAATTTTGGTGTGTTCTCACATACTCCAGCTAGATCAGTGCAATCACCACAGATTCTACCCACTATTGGTATAATAACCGCTATAACCATCTCCGTCCACCATTCATTCACCTGGGGATGGGGACATTGCCACTTAAATTTTGGAGTAATGCAGTGAAATGCAGCAGCTTGAGCTGTAAGCATGACATTCATTGGTAAATTATGTCTATGTCTCCCATACAAGTTGTAAAGGCAATATTTTGTTCCTGTTAAGTAAAGCTTATTTGTATTTCTGGCATGCTGTGGAGGATGGGAGATGTAGTTCTCTGTTCTCTGTCCAGGAATGATGATGTTCGTCCGTGCAAGATGACGTTTTGCCTCTTTCTGAGTTCCGTTTTTTTGGAGGGAAAAATCCGAACTCCACGTGCAAACTCGAACCTATCCGAGCCTGCACATCCCTAGTTCAAAGATCTTAACTGAAGTCATAAAGACTATCACATCTTAAAACAATCACTCCTGGCTCAGATAGTTTATGCCAAAATATTAGAAATTAAAAGCACCTTTACTAAGTCCATCAGCACATTGCTGCTAACACAAATCACTCCTCAGACTTTTATTTTATCAATCTTTCTTGCCCATCTCAGAGACCTTTTTCCCTAGGGTATGGTGCAGCAGTCTTGGACAAACCTTCTCTCATTTTTTAACCAATGACATTTAGGAACATTATTATCTTTCTCTCCCCGTACCACAAGCACATGGAGGTAATAAATCATTTTTCTGTTAGACCTCAGTGGACTTTCTACGGCTGCTTCCTGCCCCACCACCTCTTCAGTTCTCCTTTGCTGATTCCATAGATCCATTTTTAAGAGATTTGTGAGATGAAAGCCACATCTACTGTTATAATAATAATAATAATAATAATAATAATAATAATAGTATTAATAATTATTATTATTATTATTATTATTATTTCTTCAATAAAGGCATTTATAGAAATTAACAAATAACTAGTTTGCTCGACTTTGGCTCCAGACTGTGTAAAGACACTTTGCATATTATTAATTATTTTAATGGAAACAAAAAAACTGTAAGATATTTCAATTGTTTGTTGTAATTGTGCAGCCATAGAATTTGGTAAGGTTCTTCTGTATGGTTATTCTATAAGTGTATGCAAATGATATGCTAATGTATTGATAAGTACTATGGGGCTGATTCTGAGTCGGTTGCATATAGCGAATTTTAGCTACTGCGTATGTGCAGAAGCGAATCTATTCTCTGTAAAGCACTGCGGAATATGTGTGCGCTATAGAAATAACTGGTAATAAATATATATACACATGTTGCATTTATCTGTCCGATCCTGAGTCAGAAGGATCTTTGCTGGATCTTGCTCTGCGTGAAATGGGCATTTTGGTGCAGGTTCTGGCCAGTGACAATACAATCGCACAGAGCTGTTATCTTGAGGGAGTGTTGTGGGCATGGGCATTTTAAGAGAGGAGGGGGCCCGTGTACATACTCAGTGCGGGCCCCCTCCTCTCTTCAGTGGTGCTGCAATGCAGTAGATTCTAGCTCAATGGCGCTGTTTTCCCGGGGACAGCAGTACTGCACATGCGAAAGTCACCGGAAAAATGGCCGCCGCCTTTCAAAACCCTTGTGCTTTCACTCAGTTTATTCAAATACCAGCAGCAGTTGGTAGAGCCTCCAGTGTCGGGAGAGCGGAGCGCTGTGCAATTCCTGTGCCTATTGGGGAGATGTATGACAGGCCGGCTATCGAGTGGTAAATGTCCGGACCTGCTTTGCCTTTTATCACAGTGAAGTAGGTCCTGAAACCGCCTGCATGTTTGATTTCTGGGTTTGGCGAAGAGAGAGAGTGCTAATTATCCTGTCTGGCGAATCGCACTCTCCCACTTTCGTCTTCTGACTGGCGCTTGCAGTGAATCTACGCATGCGCCAGTCTAAAATTCCCAGCGGCATCCGTGCCGTTTAAAAAAAAAAAAACAGCAGCCAGGGTCAGTACTGTGATGCGGCAAGGGCAGCTGCCGAAATTGATAGTTGCAGTTGTCGGAACGGTCAGTGCTACTGCTATTCAGAGACTAATCCTATTTCGCCTATTACATTGCATTGACTTTCCGCGTATGCGAAAAGCGGATGGAATTGAATACGGAGATAAGTTTCCGACAGGCGAAAAGACGTAATCGGCAATACTTTCTTGGCTTTTCGTGTCTAATTGAATATGGCCCATAAGTATAGATTCTGGTTTTCTGTGTGTGTGTGTGAATTTACAGCAGGTTGCTCTCCTACATTGCTGTATTTGTATAGTTTCATATATTATTATAGATTGTTAGTGTTCCCTCTAGCTCCGGCGGCAGGCAGGGCGCCGGAGCTAGAGAGGGCAATGTTGTGCGCCCCCCCTTGGCGCGCGCGGCCGAAAAGGGGGCGTGGTTATGAAAAGGGGGCATGTCTATAAGACGCGTCCCCTTTTCGTCATACTTGGGGGCGTGCCCGGCGCTTACGGACATGTCGGGCAGCCCCCAAGCGCTGCAGAAAGGGAGAATAGATGTCGGGCGTCTATTCTCCGGTCGTGACCTGGTCACCGCATTTTTGTCCAACCGCGGGACACTGCGTCCCGCGGGTGAGAACGGCTCCCGCAGGCTGTTAGGGCAGGGCGCTTTTTGCCCTCCTCCTGGAGGGCAGGGTGCTTTTTGCCCTCCAGAAGGAGGGCAGGGCGCCGCGCCCCGCTAAAACAGCCTAGCGGGAACGCTAGATTGTCATTGTTATAATAACCACCCCAACAGCCCAAACTTTGAGAATGTTTAACCTCGTTTACACATCGATTGATGCGCCACCCATATTATGTACAGTTCCGCCTACCTCTGCCCCATCTCATGAGGAGGGGGGCTCTGCTTTTTTGTCAGTACCGAGACCCACAATTTCTGATGGCAGCCCTGACTATGCCCCTGGTTGTACTGCAGGTGGGGCAGATTTAAAATGTGCAGAGAGATTTCGATTCGGGAGGGGCGTGTCCAAACTGAAATCTAAATTGCAGTGTAATAATAAAGCTGTACAGCATTTGTGGGCTACATGCAAAAGTAACATCCCCACATCCCCACATGAAAAAGCAAAGCAGCAACCCCACATGATAAAAAAAAAAATTATGTATTTGCACCCCTTGCATTGCATTATGGTTTGACCAGGTACATAGGGCCTGATTCAGCAAGGAACGCAGATGACAATTTGCACGCACAAGGTTGATGTTTTCGCACTGCGCATGCATCGCACTGCGCGTGCACGAACTAGCCAGTGCGAGCGGGTAAGGGTACACAAGCTAGACGCAGTGTGTATACAGACCATTCCGATATTGATTCACAGGAAGTGCCGTTTGTGGGTGGTGATGGGGGGTGGTCGAGCCAACGCAGGCGTGCCTGTATGATGGGACGCCGTTATAGGGGCATGCATAATGTAGGCAGTGTGGCGGCATACGCTGCCAAACGACTCGATGCACGAGATCAGGTCAACCTCTATTGTGCGTATGGTTCCGATGGTTCTCGATGTTACCAATGTTTCCATTGTCTTGCTGACTACTCAGGCTTTGAGTAAAGGGAAGTGAGCGGCATTGTGCAGTGCTGGGCGTCTGCATCTTGTGCTGCGTTGCCGTGCGTATGCATTCACTAGCATATATTTGCAGCGGCCGAATGCGTGCGTGTGCACACTTGCGTTCCTTGCTGAATCAGTCCCATAGAGCAAGTTACTATCTTACTCTATTTTCAAATCGGAATCAAGCCCTATGTTCTTCCTCCGCAAGTAATTTCCTTTCTCCTTTGTTTCCCCTTTTTCAATCTATTTTGATTCTCTCTACCTTATTTTTGTTCATCACCCACCACACCCTCCTGCTTTCACTTTCATTGCCTTTAGCACTACTCAATGGACAACACAACATAACTTATCGTAAGCTGTCACAATGCAGATGCATAGCTGACTGTTCCATCTTTATAAGGCTGTTATACTTGCCTGACAGACTATGGGTCTGATTCTTATTTGCATACAAGTCAGTTTGTGGACGGAAAATGCGACTTTTAGCAAACTGCGCATGAGTTGTAGCCTGCGTATGCAACTTATAACAATTACAGCTGATTCAGAGTCGTTTGGATCTCAGCCGTATATATCCCCTTGCGACTATGAAGCAGCTGGGCATTCGCACATAGTGAAACTAATGCTGGGTACGCATTAGACAATCAGCAAACAATGCGATGGTCATCCAGACTTCCCTTGAACTCCCTAACAAACGATATAGGGCCTGATTCACTAACGATCGCAACTGCGATTACGCACGCAATCGGCCAATTGTTGCTTTTGCGCATGCATCGCAGTGCGCATGCGCAAACCGGCCACTGCGATCGGGACTGCGAACGCAGTGATTATACAGACCCATCGCAGAGTGATTGACAGGAGGTGCCGTTTGTGGGTGGCCGATGGGGTGGGGGATCGGCGAAAATGCAGGCGTGCCAGTGCGTTTGAATGCTTTTGCATGGGCGTGCATAAATTATCAACTGCAATGCCTTATGCAGCTTGAGTACTCATAGCGTGCGATGAAGTTAGCAATTTCTGAGTAAGGTCAGAGCTTGTGCAAGTGTGCGTAAGGCTGCAATGGTACTCTATGTTACCGATGGCTTTGCAGTCTTACTAAGGATTACGGATGTGTGTAAGGTAAAGTGAGCATCCTTATGTTGTGCTGCAACGGCATAGCGATCACAATGGATTAGCATACCATCACAGTGAGACTGTGGACCTCATTCAGAGTCGGTCATAGCGGCCGCACGGTCGTTCGCATCCGATGTTTTTCTTTCTGCGCCTGCACACGGCTAGCTGTGCGCATGTGCGTATGAGCTCTACCGATGCAAAATACTGTCGGTCGTAGGGCTTCCGAAACGGAAGTGGATTGCTAAAGTTGATTGACAGGAAAGTCCGTTTGTGGGTGTATACGGGGGTGGTGGTCTGCAAACGAAGGTGTTCTTCAGCGTTTCCAGGCGTTTTAGGGGAGTACATAAATTATGTGCTTCGTACGACCATGAATTGCGGATGCATGACAACGTCACTCTACGAACAGGATGATCGTCCAGGCTGAGGTAGGCAAGAAGCGTCCGTAAGCCACAACAGTACAATCGTTAATCCAATGTTACTTGTGATGTTTATAATTGGAACCACACAAACCAAGCAGCTAAGATTGGTGCATTGTAACTATTAACACTGCTAATTACCTTGTAACTGATTTCACTTGCGTGTGCATTAGGGAATTCGTAACACATATGTTTATTTATGCTTTTTAAACTTATTTTGTTCTGACATTTTTAAAAACATCTAGCATTGTGTTTTGCGTAGCAGCCTTTTCAGATACCATACTTTTTAAACCATGTATACATTGATATAGTTAAATATAGACATTTTGTATTAAAAAAATTTTATTTTTAGGAAATTAGCCTTTCATCACAATTTTACTTACAATTGTTAGGGCAACATTTACCTATAAATAAAAATAAAAAATAAAAAACACAATTCTAAAAATAAATTATTAAAAAAAAAAAAGAGCTTGAGACATTGGTGACAAGAAATATGGGGACTGGACAAGAGGTGAGGGAGGAGATATCCAGGGCTACTTTCGTCATTTGGGCCGGCTCGGAGGAAGAGGTAAGCTACGGACAGCCGACTGGCAAGTAACACGCCGACTGGCCTGGCCAGAGGTAGATGGCATTTCCTCAGGCCTAGGCATAGGGCTCTCCATACTTGCGGGGGTGGCTGTTGAGCTGCCAGAGGTGGTGGTCCTGGGAGGAAGGGAGTCTCGCTCCATCATGGCAGGTGGGTTTGCCTGCTCCTGGGTATTGGCCCAACGATCTATGGCCCCAGCAATGGTCTCCAGGGCCACCGCCACCCTCACCAGAGTGGTCTCCATCCTCAGAAGAACACATCTGTTCTCCTGAGTTTGGGAGACCAACCTGGTGAGGAGAGGCACTGCTCGTTCCGATGGTTGCCCTGGAGTAGACTCCACAGGGTCCCCAGATGGAGTACTTGGATCCTCCCCTGCAGAGTCTCCATCTGTGCTGGACCCAGACCTGTCCTCAGGAGCAGGCACTACCTCCTCTGAGTCTGGAAATAAAAGAAAAAACATTAGTATTTTTTAAAATTACAAAAACACATACACATTTGAGCTGTAGACTTTATTGCTTCCAAAAAATATTTACATTCTTGCACATGTGGAGCGTTGAAGTCGGCCATGTCAGTGTCCATAGTGGACACGTCGACTATCTCTTCCGTCACACATGCCTGAGCCAACGTCTCCAACCTCGTCAAGGTCAGCTCCTCAGGGATGGGACCACCACCTGTCCCCGCAGCATGGTCCACCCTACTCCGTAGCTTCCTCTTCAACTGGTACTTGAAATCGGTCCATCTGACAATGTGATTTTGCATTTTTTAAGGGTTAGTTTATTTAATTAAGATCTCGCTTTTGACTTCAGTACACTCGCAATATCATTTTCTTACCGTTTTTTCACGACTTTCATGGTTCTGTGGGTTGTCCCCACAGCATTAACAGCCCTGGATATCTCCTCCCAAATCCTGTCTTTGGCTCCAACCCCCATATTTCTTGGGGCATGGACAAGGTTATCCATTGTCATGGTACCAATGTCTCAAGCTCTATCCTTGAAAACGGAGGATTTCTTGGCCTTGGCCTGCTTGGCCCCGCCTCCTCCTCCTCTAGTGGTGGTATTGGATTCCCAGCACCTACAATATTTTAAAATTTAGTTTCATTAAAAAATGCATTTTTGGAAATTATGAACTGTTCTTGTGTTTTTAGCAAAATGTATTTAACACTTACCTGCCTCATTTGGCCTCTGCACACCATGCTCCTCGCTTGACATTTTCCAAACTTGTGAGAGAGCATGAAGAATAGTGCTTGTGAAGACTATTTTATAGATGTGAGCGCATCCCTGGATTGGTTACCCGTGCATCCCTACTTGCCTACGTACAATGCACACCTTACCTGCATTCTGTAATCACTGCGTGGGTTGGGCTAGATGTGAGCGCATCCCTGGATTGGTTACCAGTGCATCCCTATTTGCCTATGTACAATGCACACCTTGCCTGCATTCTGTAATCAATGCGTGGGTTTGGCTAGATGTGAGCGCATCCCTGGATTGGTTACCCGTGCATCCCTATTTGCCTACGTACAATGCACACCTTGCCTGCATTCTGTAATCAATGCGTGGGTTGGGCTAGATGTGAGCGCATCCCTGGATTGGTTACCCTTGCATCCCTATTTGCCTACGTACAATGCACACCTTGCCTGCATGATTCAATCATTGTGTTATTTTTGGCCTTATTTAAGGCCAAATGTTCCCTTACTTGTGGGTTGTAGTTGGAGTGATTTGTGGTGCAGGAAGGGATTGCTAGTGTTTACAGTGATTGGAGTTGTTTGAGTGGTGCTTGTGTGTGTTGTTTGAGTGGTGCTTGTGAGTGTTGTTTGAGTGGTGCTTGTGTGTGTTTTTGGAGTGGTGCTTGTGTGTGTTGTTTGAGTGGTGCTTGTGTGTGTTTTTGGAGTGGTGCTTGTGTGTGTTGTTTCAGTGGTGCTTGTGTGTGTTGTTTGAGTGGTGCTTGTGTGTGTTTTTGGAGTGGTGTTTTTTTTTTTTTGGGTGGTGGGGTTTTTTTTTGGGTGTGCCTTTTTTTTATATATTTTTTTGGGTGGTGGGTTTTTTTTGGGTTGTTTTTTTTTTTTTCGGGCGGTGGGATTTTTTTGGGTGGTGGGTTATTTTTTTATTTTGGTTTGTCCATACATTTCCAAACCCGGTTACTTGGTGAGTTTGGGTGGCCATGTTTTTTGAGGAAGAAAATAACAACGTTCTTGGCAGACTCCAGTAAGTGTGCCAGCCTACTGCAAGCTGTTTGTTTTTTGGTTGTTATTTTAAAACAAAAAAAAATGATTCAAACAATTATTGTCATGTTCTATTGTTTTGTTTTAGGTGTTTAACAGTCCAGTTTGTAATTGATTCAGGTAAGTGTCTATTTTTACAAACCTAAAAGTTTTTTGTATTTAAGAATGAAGTGTTTTTTGCAGTCTTTTTGACATTTAATAATGCATTTGTGGTTTATAATGTTAAAAAAAAAATTATGTTTTCAAAATTTAATATTGCCCAATTTCAAAGTTAAGGATTGTTTTAACAATAATAGTAGTAATAGTGGTGTTTTTTTGCATAAAATATTATTTTCTTTGTCTTCCATAAAATAAAAACCGTACACAAACAACACCTGTAGGGGTTTCCGAAGATGGCACATCCCGACCCTGTAAGAATATGCACCATTATTACTAAGCTAAGTATTTTTGTAAAAATATTGAAAAATCATTCTGAAAAACACTATTTTTTTTTATTTGTAACTTTACAGAGTGATGAGGGCCAGCTAATAGTGGCCATGTTGCCCCCCACCAACCTTCCTCAGCCTCCTCCTGGGCGTAGGCATAGGAGGCGTGCAAGGGCCAAGATATATAGAACACGTGTCACCCTTTTTGGAATGCCTGATGATGTGGTTGTAACCACTTATCGCCTGCCTCCAAATATCCTAGACACTCTTTCAATAATAAAGAATGATCTAGAAAGTCAGATTCACATTCCTACAGCAATCACACCACTTACACAGTTGTTGGCGGTGTTACATTTCTGCGCCTCAGGGTCCTTCCAAACCACTGTGGGGCTGGTGGGTGGCCTCTCCCAACCCTCATTTTCACGGATCCTGAGGCGTGTGCTAGATGCATTCTTCAATCATATAGCACATTTTATTAATATGCCTTTGGATACGGAAGCCCTTGATGTGGTAAAGCAGAAGTTTTTTGAGATTGCAGGCTTTCCACATGCCATAGGGGTAGTGGATGTCACTCACATAGCCCTTCAGCCCCCTGCATGCAGGGAACAAATCTATAGGAACCGTAAACATTTCCATTTGCTAAATGTAATGGTGCTATGTGATGCCTCCCTCCAGATCCTCTCCCTGAATGCCAAATTTCCAGGCTGCAGCCATGATGCGTACGTGATCCAGCATTCAGGGATTTGGCCAAAATTAAGCACACTGCAAGCTGGTGACACGTGGCTTCTTGGTAAGTATAAATCCAGTATGCAGCTATAGTAATAGTGTAAACATGTTTTCATTGACAATTTATGGAGCTTTTGGTGTCCCATTTCCATCAGGTGACAGTGGATATCCTTGCACTCCCTGGCTGCTGCCTCCTTATTTGAATCCCACACCAGGGCCACAAAGTCAATATAATGCCGCGTTTACTGCCACCAGGCAGGTGGTGGAGCGCTGTATCGGCCTTTTAAAGGGCTGGTTCCGGTGTCTCCATCACTCTGGTGGTGCACTCATGTACTCGCCGGATATGGTTTCTCGCATTGTGGTCCTGTGTGGGATTTTACACAACATTGCAATAAGGAGTCGAGTACCCATGCAGCCCGAGGATGCCTTACCAGAGGATGGCCCCCCGGAGGAAGGTGTTGTGATGCTGTCGGGGAGGGCCAGACGTGATTCTGTTATTTCCAGATTTTTTAGGTAATAATTTTTAAATTTATTTAAAATTTTACAGTTAGAGCAAATGTATTTTAAGGTGAACCTAATTTTTTTTTTTTTTTTGCACCAAAATCACAATACTTTCTAAAACTGAAAAACTAATGGAACCCATTGGCAATACCCTGTACTGTTTTTGGACAACTAATACAATTTTTCCGGATATACCACCACATGTTTAGTTAATTTTGTAAAAAAATTGTCTGTTAAAAACAAAAATTTATGTTTGATTTTTGCTTTGGTTGTTTATGTCTGACTAAGCAAGATATTTTATTTGTGAAAACCCTGAGGCCATTTTTTTGTGTGATTCTGTGATGAAATGCTTTTTACAATTAAAAGCATGTTGGCAACATGTTTGTTATTTAATAAATGTTTTACCAAAAAAAAAGGTTTGGAGTAAATGTATTTTGAAAGCCATTTTGAGGTGGATAATGTAGGGCAACCCCAAACCAAAAAAGAACAAAACATTATTGCAAATGTTCTTAAGGTTTACATAAACATTTTTGTATTAGTTACACTATGGAAAGGCACCCAGCTTTGTTCACAAAGTATTTGAAATGCAGAATTACACCATTTAATTTTTAAGAAAAAAGAGGACAAATGTTTTACAAAAAAAACTTTACTGGAAATATCTTAAATTATAAATGTACAAAGAGAAAAAGAAAACTAAAACCGCTCCAGACTCCCCACAATCCGCTGTAGGCAGCAGTAGGCCTCCAACAGATGGCCACTTCTACGAGTTAGCTCCTCCCGAATTCCCACCAGTATGTTGGTTAGATCTGTGGACAGAAAAATGTATTTGTAGGTTAAAAACATCTTAAAAATGACCCACATTTTAAAATACACATTATTCAATGTCCAAAATAGTGGGTAGACACAATGATGTTAGGGTGTGTTCTAAAGTTTCCGCCACACAACATTATTATTATATAGAAACTTTTATGGTGTAAAAACACTTTGAAACACTAACTATGTGGCATAACCAAAAAAACCCTAGGATGATTTCTAAACAACTGGGAGGTGTCTTAAATCATGATGGCCATATCCTTAAAACACACTGCACGTATTCACTTCTAGAATGTTCGTGATAATCCAAAAATACAGTGTGTTTGTTTGCTATGGCTAACATCACTTTTCCTAATGAAGTTACATCTTAGTACATTTTAAACACAGTGTACACAACATTAACAAAGTTAGTCTGGTTCCTATCACCTTCCCAAGTTCTGTGACATGTTTTATTTAAATCTAAAATACATCCAAATGTAATCAATTTTTACACCAAATAAAAAGCATTTTGTAAACCCCAAAAGGCATACATTTCCCCCCCAAAAAAAGGGCCCAGGCACAAAACATAAGCAAAAAATATTGAATAACAGGATTACTGTGCAATGATTATGACACCCATACTGTAAAAAAACAAAAACAAACACACAGCCTAAAAAACATGGATAACAACAACACTCCAAAAAAAAAAAAATTTATAATAAAAAACACATACCATTCGAGCATGGCAACGAAGCACCCGATGGAGATGGTGCTGGAGATGCAGATGGGGAGAAATTTGGAGTTGGGGGAATGGTGGGAGGGGAAATGGAGTGGCAAAAATCAAAGGGAGGGGATATTTGTGTTGAGGACTCGGGCACGGGAGTGGAGATTTGGGATGAGTGGGCAGGGGAGGGAGGAATACTAGGGGAGTTTTGGAAGAGGGAGGGAGGGTTACTGGGGGAGTATGGTGGTGGGGAGGGAGGGCTGGGTTCAGCGGATGGGGAAGGTGAGGTGGAGGGCTGCAGGTTGGGACCTGCATTGCGTCCAAATCTGCGGGCCCTTCTCTGTCTCCGCTGTTTTTCTAAAATTGAAAGATATTAAAAAAACTAAGTTTAGTTTTCACTTTCGGCTACACAATACAAGTACACTTTACACATTCAGGACAATAGGGACAACATACAAGAGGGTTTGTTTACATGTAATAAAATAATTGGAAAAGGAACATACATTTTTAACAGTCCACTAATTATAACATTTGTACAAACGCATACTTACGTCTGCGTAATCGCGCCTGCAAATTTCCCAAAAGGACTGGCGACCGGCGGCGCAAATCCGACCACCGCCTGTCTAGTTGCGCTATATTGCGCCTATATACCGCACTGCGAAGGGCTCTCCTCACCTCCGCATAGGCCGCACGCTTTATGCGGTTAGAAATTGGAGGATGGGCGTTCGTAATCCGCCTGTCCATAATATTGACAAGAATCAACAATTCCCGACGGGAATTGGCCAATCCTTTAATCATGTGACCCGAAAAATAAGGTCAGATTTGATTGGATAAAACACGCAGGGTGCAATTGCAAACATAAGAGTGCAAATGATCCTAACGCAAAATGCACATGCATTTTTAAAGTTAACACAATTAGCAACAGTACATTCACAGATAATAAACATTACTTTGTTTTGGAAATTTTGAAAAAAAACGAGAATGGAGAAAACACCCACAAAAAAAACAATAAAGTTTATTGACACATGAAAAAAAATGAATAAAAAGAACAGCAAGAGTTAAATATTCTTAATTAGATAATTGACAACAAGCTAATAACAAGCTGTTCGATAGTCCATGTAAACATGACATGTGGCCATCAATACAACACATACGGCCGCAAACATCAGAACATAATTAGCATACAGTGACTGACAGCGCCTGACTACTACTGTCTCGTTCGTTCGATCAGATCAGTCGGTAGCTAGAGGAGGTGCAGTGCTAACGAATGGGCGTCACTTTTTCTACGATCGACCAGCCGTACGATCAGATTTTGCGGCCGTAGCCCGTACGACCGTGCGGCCGCTACGACCGACTCTGAATGAGGTCCTGTGTGTGGAATCGCTATTGCAATCGCAGCTGCGATCCGTAATTAATCACGCCCTTAGGGCCTGATTCAGAGCCGCTCGTAAGCGGCCGCTCGTTCGCTCCGAGCGTTGTTTGCCCAACTGTGCATGCGTACGGATCGTAATACGCATGCGCGAACCAGTCAGTGCGGCCGAAAATCGTTTGTTCGCTAAATAGCGAATGCCTGCTAATATGAGTGACAGGAGGAGGCGTATAAGGGGAAGGTGCTTGAAAACGGGGAGTGGAGATCCGAACGCAGGCATGCTTAAAGGTCAAAACGGGCGTTTTATGGGTGTGCATAATTAATACAGCAGTGTCATTGAACACGTCACTGGGTTATTTTATAGTCAGAACTGCTCGCAAGATTGTGGTAGGAAAAACCAACCACAAGAATAGCGAGCAGTTCATACGCTGGTCGATGTACTCGATTAATCTAATAAATAGCGGATGTGACGTAGGATGCGAGCGGCCAGGGGGCGTAGTTATCCAAAAAACGACCGCAAGTTTTGATCGCTCGTTCAGACATAGAGGTGTGAACAGACCGCAAAGAGCGAACGGTTCATTTGAATAGCCACCCCCTTTTCCTGAACGACCGTCCGCAAATTGCGTCCGGCTCTGAATCAGGCCCTTAGTGCATACACACTGTGCAATCTTCCAAACGATATATCTTGCATCATTTGGTGGTTAGATTGTTACCTATGTAATGTTAATATATTGCCTGGTCGTCCGGTAGTGCGTACCCACTGCACAATTTGCGGGAAATCATTAACAGGGTCACTGATTTCTTGAAGGAACCTCAGAGACAGAACAAGTATAAAATCTCCAATGCCCTAACTCACCAAGTGGAGAAGGGTGTATCAAAATGACCAGTCGTCTTTGGAGATGAAACCCCTGAGCAACCAGTGCCGGACAATGATGCTTTTACTCCAGATTGGGGTACTCTCCCGAATTAGATAGATTTGCGAAGCTTTGCCCGGGTCCAGCAAAATAAGGCTGCCATCAAGAATGTTATACCCAACCCAGGTGAAGCCAAGGGCGTGCTGTAAACCACCTTCCCTCTGGTTTCTGAGCACCTTTCCAGTTCCCCGGGACCTTCAGCTGTTTCGCTGGCAGATACATTGTCAGCGGAACAACGAGAAGCAGAGCTCTTGGCCCACAACAACCGGGATGTGTTTTCCCCTCTGCCGGGGTGCGCTACCTTGGTGGAGCGCGACATAAATACACCTGAAGGGGTGGTCATAAAGCAGCGACCGTATCGCATTTCTGAGGTGTTGTATCAAGCTCTCTGGCAAGAGGTAAAGGAGATGCTTCAGCTTGGGGTCAATGACAAGTCCAGGAGTAATTGGTCAAGTCCTATTGTCCTAGTCCCCAAGCCAATGGCAGCAATCCATTTCTGTAACGACTTTAGACATCTGAATCAAGTTTCCCGGTTCGACGCATACCCGCTACCTCGGGTGGACAAACTGGTGGAATATTTGGCGAATAGCCGGTATCTTACGACCCTAGACCTCACAAAGGGATACTGGCAAATTCCCCTAAGCGAGTCCGCCAAGGAGAAGACTGCCTTCTCGATGCCGGATAGCCTATAGCAATATAAAATTCTTCCTTTTGGCCTTCATGGGGCACCAGCGACCATGGATCGCCTACTAAGGCCTTACCAGGGGTACGCCATAGCCTATTTAGACAACATTGTCATATATACCGAAGATTGGTAAACACACTTGCCCAAAGTCCAAAAAGTGCTGGACAGTTTAAGACAGCATGGGTTTACGGCTAATACAGCCAAGTGTACCATCGGACTTTCAGAGGCTAATTGCTTTAGGTATGTGATTGGCAAGGGACAAGTGAAACCCCAACTAAGGAAAGTGGAGGCAGTTAAGTCCTGGCCAAGACCCTCCAGCAAAAAAACAAATGAGGACCTTCCTTGGGTTGTGGGGCTATTACCGCTGTTTAATTGCGCATTTCGCCTCCAGAGCTTTACTGTTGACTGAAACCCTTAAGAATGCTCAGCCGGAAAGAATCCGCCGGTCCAAAACAGCTGAGGCAGCATGGGAAGATATGAGGACGGCCCTGTGTTCCAATCCGGTCCTACAGGGACCTGATTTCCAGAAACCCTTTGTCCTGCAAACCGATGCCTCCACGACAGACTTGGGAGCTCTTTTATCACAGTCCATTGTGGTTGAAGAGAAGTCGATTCTCTAAGTAGGAAACTGCTGCCATGCAAAACAAAGTAAGCTATACAATGTACAATGACGCCTCCATGCTAATTATGGACGCCCATTAAACTCCGTTTTGGCGCCCAGACACGCCTGCGTTCGCACCACCTCAATTCCCCGTTCACAAGCACCTTCCCGTTACCACCCACAAACGGCACTATCTGTCACTCAAAGTAGCGCTCAGTCTGTGTTCAACGAGCGCACGATTCCTGGATGCAGTGACTGGTTGGCGCATGCGTATTTTGATGCATACGCATGCGCAGACGGGCGACAATCGCCCATAGCGAGCGTTCGCGGCTTAGCTTCCGGGTCTGAATCAGCCGCACTGTTTCACAGAAAACCTGCCTGTCATGTGTCCTGCTTTCTGTGACCCTGTTACACATCATAAACAAAAAGAAGAGTACAATATAGTATGACGCGGATTAGAATGATATATTGAGTGGATCGCATAATGTGCACGCCCGATCGTGCATGCCCATAGGTCATTGATTGCATCGTCCCATGTGCTGTGCCGCACAGCAGATGGGACGATGCAATGAACGACGTCATGCTGCTAAATGCAGCATGTAACGATACATCACGCCATGGTACACAGCATCGTGCAATGTGTACGGACGGCGCAATATGTCGTTACATCGTATCGGCTGGGTACACCATTGTGTAGTGTATACGCATCTTGAGGCACATTCCACTAGTCCCTAGGAGAGTTATCGCCATTCACATACAGGGGCTTATGCAGAGTTAGTAGCAAAGTAAGGAACAAATTTACTAGAGGACAGTCATTAAAGTTGCTACAGGGTAATCCATGTGTCAATGCAAGGTTTGCAAATGCGTTCTTTTCTATTCTTTTATTTGCATGCAATGAAAATACAGGCTGCTTTTGCATGTAGCAAAGAAATATTTTGTTTTTCACATAGACATTCAGAATTAAGCTAAGACACACCCTTTCCCAAATGTAAATCTGTGTCATTATAAATCCCTCCCACTGCAGTGCAACATAGTTTTGCCAAGGTGCAAATTCGCTCTTTTCTTTTTTTTTCGCTCTGCTCCAACTAACTGCATTGGCCCCACAATGCCTACCCCCATAGTGCCTACTTGCGCTGGAGTTTGGCAACAGCAACATTTTACTGAAAGACATGGTGCAAATGTACCATTTTTTATTCCAATTGTAATAAATGTAAAACAACAAAAGTTATATTTTGATTCTTTTAATATCATTTCACATTTTTATTTATTTTTGTTTATATATTATTGTGTTTAAATATGTTGTATGTACCGTAGACAAAACAACATATACACTTCCCCCTGGATGCTAATATATTGCTGTGTTTCCATGTACATTGTACTGTAGTAGTGTTCGCGGCAATGGATATTCTGGAAGGAATGCAACTCTCTGGGGTAACTGTTGCTGGTGTAGGAATAGGATATAAGGGGCAGGGGACTGGAGAAAGAGGAGGGGGCCTTTGAAGTTGGTAAGGGACACTCTTTGTGAGTACATATCACCCTTTCACACCCGAGCTGGCATATTATAGTCCTAAAATGCATTCAGTGACCCTGGAATTGATTTATGTCAGAAGCTCTCCCAGCACTTTGGTTGCCCTGGGATTCAGTGTAAGAAAGCTGCCTCTTTTCACCCGTTTCCAAGGCAACCTCTGGAAGCCGAGCATCTGAGAACAATTTGGCTGAGGTGAGAAATGGTATGAAATTCTGTGGGAATGGATGCAAGAAAGGCACCCTCCAAATTCCTTATGGAAAGCTGTGAAACGCAGAGTTTATTTCCGATTTTGTTTCTGTGGCAAATATCAAGGTGCTCAAACTTAAGTTGGTTGTAAACTGTTTCTGCTCTCAGCATGAAGAAATAGATTAATTAGCACATTGTTTCTGGGATGAAAAGATCTAATGAAAGATTCTGAATAAAGTTGTAGAACAACGCATAATCCAAGAGAACATCTGCTTGGTATGTTAGCACCTATAGCTTATAGTTAACAAAAGTTTTTTTTTTTTTAATAGACATCATGAACTTGTATATTGGATGTGAAAATTAAATATTACATACATAGCAATCACTCATTTCCCTTATATGGGAAAATTAAAACAAGAATTAGGTGAGATTTATTTAGCAGTTTCCCTTGTTATTTAATAGACAACACTCCCCCATTTCTTCCAGACACCCTTGGTACCAATAAAAAATGATTAGAAAAAGTATGACATCCATGAAATTGCTGTTTTCTACTAAAGTTGAGTGAAACTTACTGACTATTTGTATATTTCCTATTGATTTTCTCTGGTTAATATCAATAGAGATGAGCGGTTTGGTTTTGGCTCAGATCTTCCCATCAAGTTCAGGTCTCAGAACGTGGCAAAACTTTATCTGTGGCGAGATGTCCATGAAAGATGACGTTGTGCCTTGTTCTGAGATCCGAACTTATCAATACTATAACTGCCAACTTGTAATAAATATAATGAATATGAGGCTGCATTGAATGCAGACCCCCCCCCCCACACACACACACAAACACACAGTTTTCCTCTGTTGCTTGTTTCAGTGATTTCATATAGTCTTCATAAATCATATCTGGAATATCTATATCATTGTTTTGTTTGCCACTGATTGTCAGAGAGACTTCCTGAAATAGTATCAATCTTCCTGATGGGTCTAGCAATTTCCCTGATTGCACCTTACCCCCGTTATGAAGCTGTTATATAGAAGAAAAAACATCTGCTTTGGGATTTTTTACATTTGGATGTAAGTCAATGTTATGACACGCATCTCAGATGTAGCAGACACGCCCATTTTACCGCCGGGCATATAGGTGTTGCTTACACAATCTCCCTGAAAAGCTTTTTCAAAAGTAGGCAAGTATGGTTAGATTTCATCGAGCATTGTATCGCAATGAGTATATTTGCCCTGATGACTTGGCCACATTTACCATTTAGGTCCCTCTCTGTCAAGGGGGCAGGAAGTTGGTGGTCGGCCAAAGTACATCGGGACATGTCAATGATATGTGTGTCCAAAGACGGCCATATATCATGTGCAAATGACACAACCCCATTTGGGAGCTGACGGTGATGACAGCCATGGGCTACATCTAATTTGTCACGATGCACCCAATTATTCTATTATTTGGAGGGAGCGAGAGGTACATTTGCTTCTTATGCTAAATTGGTCACATCCCACAGGCAACTCAGCATAGATAACAAAATATGTTTTTTTTTTCTTTACAGGCACATTTTATGTTTGTGCTTAGAAGCATATTGCGTGCAACTATAAATCGGGCTCACAGTGCTTAGTTATGGGATACAAATTCTTGTTTTCCATAAAAATAATTTATATTGGACCTTAAAATGTATTATTTCATAAATCAGAACACAGAAGATATTTGCAGGAGAAGCTATTATAAACACCTCCTTCATCCTCTATCCATCTCCTTTAAAGATCCTGCACCATTTCTTGTAACTTGAACGCCTTCATATTTTTGCACGAGGTGGATCGTACTAGCACCATGGGACAGAGCTGCCATCTCAAGGGTAGGGTTTTGGCATTTTGTCTTGCCTGACAAGCTGACATTGAATAGGTTTCCTGCCCTGAGTGTTCTGCCAGAGTCATTAGCGCACAAGAAGGGTTTGTGCCCATTGGCAGAGTCTCTGAATGCTTTTCATTCATTTCTCTCTGGGTATTATACATCCAGTCTCTGAAAAGCAGCCGCTCTTGATTCCTATCAAACTGAGCCCAATTCTCGATGCTGAGAACCTGTCTCTGAGAATAAAAGTAGTTCAGTTACATAATTTACTTGTGTACAGCACTGCCAGAGTAAATGCCACAATTGTTTAATGTGTTTCATATGTTTACAGTTGTGTACACTTCCTAGCTGGTTCTGTTTACATAGCTGGAGAAAATGTCTTTGAAACATATCCAACCAAGGGATCGATTCAGTTATCCTCAAGGTGGGTAAGTTGCCGCTGCAACGGTGTGGAAATGATATCAACAGCAGCTCATCTCGCACCCCTCGCGGCCCAGTCTTTCTCCAGACTCGCAAATCTGGAGTTACTGTAGGTGCGGCATATAGCTTCAAATACTCACGTGGGCTTGCAGGGAAAGTCTAATTGAATAGACCACTAATGTGTGATTTCAATCAGCCGTGAGGCGAGCGAGTTGCCGTTGCAACGGTGTGGCTCTCGTCAGACTTGTTTGTATGCAACAAAAATCAGTGACTTCGGAGGTACCATAAGTGCAGTATATAGGCGTATTTACTCGTGCTGAGGACCAACTCGCAGATAATTGAATCAAACCCTAGGAGTTACACGCTTACTATACTATACACAGTAAACTAACTGGATGAAACATAAAGGCCTATTTTCTATTGTATCATATTAACTATGTCTCTATCCTCTAGGGATGTCTCATCATGGAGGATATTCCCACAATGCACTGTTCTATGCTTTGAGAGATTGTAGTATCCGGCACATTGACACAGCCAAACGGTATGGCAATGAGGAACTAGTTGGAAAAGCAATATCTGACAGTGGAGTGAAAAGAGAAGATTTGTGGATCACCACTAAGCTGTGGCCAGGGGACTACGGATATGAAAAAGCCACACAAGCATGTCTAGATTCATGTAAACGGCTCGGATTGGAGTATCTAGGTACGAAAAATAATATATTGTGGTTGCTTTTGGCGGCATATAGCAAATCTTAAATGTCCTTGTTTATGTTCCTCTAAATAGTTAATTGGTCTGCTTTTATAATATCTGCAATCAGAAGCATGTAAAATTGCTTAGTAAATATATAAACAACTCAAAAATCCAAAGGCTAAATATAGTATTAATGGCACTATACTGGAAAGTACTGAAGAGGAAAGGGATCTAGGAGTCACTATTTCAGGTGACTTAAAGGCAAGCAAACATGGTAACAAAGCAATGAGGAAGGCAAGTCAGATGCTTGGTTCCATAGGGAGAGGAATCAGTAGCAGAAAGAAAGAAGTGATAATACCACTGTATAGGTCATTGGTACGTCCTCATCTCGATTACTGTGTTCAGTTCTAGAGGCCATATCTACAGAAGGACATGAATACATTAGACGGGCAAGGGCAAGTAAAATGGTACAAGGTCTACACCACAAAACATACCAGGAAAGACTTAAAGATCTTAATATGTATAGTTTGGAGCAGAGAAGGGAAAGGGGGGACATTATAGAAATATTCAAATATAAAAAGGGTTTAAACAAGGTGCAGGAGGGAAACATTCTTCAAAGAAAGAGAAGTATTAGAATAAGAGGACATGTTCTGAAACTGGAGGGTGGTAGGTTCAGGGGAAATTTGTGGAAAAATTACTTTACAGAAAGGGTAGTGGACAAGTGGAATAGCCTCCCATCAGAGGTGGTAGAGGCTAAGACAGTAGAGCAATTTAAACATGCATGGGATAGACATAAGTAAGGATCAATAAGGGTTGAAGTAACAATATGTTTAAAAATGGGGCAGACTAGATGGGCCAAGTGGTTCTTATCCCGACGCCAGTATCCCGACAAAGTTAGGATACCGACAAACCTCCCTCCATGCAGCCTAAACTTAACCCTTCCCCCTAGCAGCCTACATGCTTTTCTGCATCTCAGCTGACTGCAGCATCAGCTGATCCAGCGGTCAGAGGAGATCAACGCTCAGCCCCCCTTACAGGTAAGTGTGAACCAGGGGCAGGGGGGCGAGGGCAGCAGCCACAGGGTTATGGGAGGCAGTGGAAGGTCAGTGTCAGTGGGCAGTGGAGGAGGGGGGATCAGCTTTGGCAAGCAGGCAGCGGCAGGGGAGGAGGGGGCAATGGAAATGTTTAGCCGGGCAGCAGAAGGGGGGCCAGGGCAGAGAAAGGAACAGTGGCTACAGATGGGGGTAGGCGAGAGGGGTGTAAGCAGAACCGGGCAGCAGCAGGTAGTCCAGGGCAGGCTTAGCGGGAGAACGGGGAGGCAGGAACCTGGGCTGCAGAACCAGAGAGCCGGGGAAGACAGGCAGCAGCCGGAGCAGAGAGAATTCACAGGGACAGAGCTTTATTGCACGTTCTGGTTCGGCTAGGGATTTTTAATATATTCCTGTGCTATTTCTTAAATTTGCAATATGAATTTAGGTGAAAATATCACACTATAACCACATTTGAAATGCGGATTGTAGTAAATAAGGGCCCAACTCATATGTTCTTGTGTTGATTTGTCATACAACATTTTGACTTCAGAATTTTAGCTGGTCATTTGTGTTTTAAATTATTGGAATACCTATTGACGATACCAATAATGATTTGGATTGAGGACTGTAATTATGGACTTGGGATAAGGAATGGTAAACATATGATTTACAAGAAAATGTAACTTAATGCAAGAAATTACTGTATCAGCATTTCTTCAGCACTCCAGAAAGGAGATTAACAGTTGCCATCTTGCCACAAATGCAGTTAAGGATTTGGCATCCAAATTTATAAAGTCTCAAGGAACAGAGGCCGCTCCTTCGGTAACTCCTCCGTTTGGCCAGCCACCCCCCCCCGACCCGCCTACCAAATGGGGTGAGCTGCCAGGTGATGGTCGCGACCATCGGGGCTTGCGACAAGACCCTTGTGGTAGGGTCTCGTCTGCCGCAAGCCCCAGTGAGCTTCCGGCTCTAGTAGAGCCGGTAGCTCACCACTGACATCACTTGTGATGTCAGTGGGGCCGCCCTCAAACGGCAGGCGTTCCTTCAGGAACGCCTCCGTTTGGCCAGCCACCCCCCCTCGACCCGCCTACCAAACGGGGCGAGCTGTCGATCAAGATCGACAGCCGCCCCTTTTGGATGCGAGCGCCGTAGCAAGTGATTTCTCGCTCGCTCCGGGGCTCGCGCACGCCGCATGTGCGCACTGCCCGGTCATCGGCCCGCTTGCGAGCACATAGCGTTTGTGAGCGGGTCTGAATCAGGCCCAGTGTTCGAGATAACTGTTTCTATATTAAGCAGAGCCAAAAAGATGGAGCTCAAATGAATAGTGCCCCAATGAAGGAGCCCAACTGTCTAGGCCCCTGTACTTGCAGTTTAGAAGGGTAGTTTTTATTAACAGACCACTGTATGTGCCCTATATAATGTGGTGTTGGGCTGGGGATTGGCTGCTCCCCTTAGTTTCAAAGTGACCAGTTGAAAAAACGTGCTAATAATTCAAAGAAGAATTTAGAGAATACCCCCCCAAGTAAAATCCACCACCCCAGTGACACTTAGCACTGGCTTACCATTGAAAGCACTCCCTGCTGATCACATGATGGACATGCTATACCATGTGGGAGGTGTTTTCTTCTCCTGGGACTGCCAATCTGGACGGCAATTAGCAGAGGTAGCACTTCCAATTGGAAGCCACACCCCTGCCAGTAACAGCAGCTCAATATGACTTCTAGGGGCTGCAGCCGATGCAGTCCCTAGAAGCCTGCTTTTTTATTTATGCACATGTGCAGGATCACAATCCCGCGTATACCCACATTTCAGACAGACAGACCCCCCTGTGAAAGAAAGGTACAGTAGGAGCTGCCGCTGGTCATGAATATGGCATGGGTACCAGTGTGCCCACAAATACTCAGTCAATTAACACATGATGCTGTGTGGTGAAGTGGGTGCCAGTACAGTGCATGGTGATAAATTGGGCATCAGGCCATCAAGTCTATTAGTGCCTCCACCTCTAATGTCCTCTCAATTTTGATGTTGTACAGCAGAGAGCTTTCTGTTCCTACCCTTATATAGACATCCTCTATTAGTGGACTTGATATATTCCTTTTCTGGCTCTATGATGGGGCATGCGTTTTAAAAGTTGTGTTTTGCGTATTGTTTTTTACTAGCACTGCACTGTTACTGTCACTTATGATGCTTACCACAACTTCAAAAAGTTTCTGGATGTCTTCTGTTTTGTTACCCATATTTGATGTACCTTCTCTTCCACTTTGGAAATGCCTTGTACCAGTGGTGTAACTACAAATTTTGCTCTCCACTCACCAAAAAAGTTTGTGGCATATGTTGTAAAACAGTCAGAAGTACATACCAGGACATTCTGGGACCAGTAGTATCACAGGTGGTAGTCTCCCACACATAAAGTCACATAGCGAACTGTGACACGAGGTTTCTGCACCATGTCCC
This sequence comes from Taudactylus pleione, assembly GCA_031769625.1. Lineage (NCBI taxonomy): Eukaryota > Metazoa > Chordata > Amphibia > Anura > Myobatrachidae > Taudactylus > Taudactylus pleione. Next base: position 1,209,757 of record JAUIMM010000545.1, read on the forward strand.
TCCAACAGGGACTCACTCTCTTTGTACGCCTCTGAGACTCCATACAGTGGCCTCTCTCACTATGGGGACACTTCCAGGGGGCTTCTATCAATACGAGGACTTTAACCTAACGGGGGCTCCTAATTATACCATGTGACCTGTAGCCACTCACCCATCCCATTCTTTAACACGTTATACACCTAGATCAACTCTGATGTCTGATGTCCTGTCCCTTATTTTTTTTACTTGCCCTTCTACTGTCGCTGGCAGCACTCCCGCTCATGTCGTACCTATTCAGCCTGTCTCTTCCTACCCTACCAGTGACTGACAGCTGATGTCCCTGGGAGACAGGGCTTGAGCCCTGCGGTGCAGGAGGCAGGGCTTAAACCCAGACGCGTCAGGTGCTACAAGACACCTCTGTCCAGAGTTCAGAGGTGGTAAAAGTTTGGCAGGCCCTCTCTACAGCTACTCTGTCAGTCCACTCTGCTTCTCCAGATCCAGGCGTGATGGCAGTGGTGTGGGGTGGACAGACTATAGGATTCTGTCATAGACGGGTGACAGGGGACTGCCGTTAAAAGGATATTTTCAGTGAGGTAAGTAACATGATGGGGGTTCTAGACATGCATATAACAAATACGTTCATGAGGGCAGTTGGCATGTAAGAATATGAGGGGGGGGCTCTGGGCTGGCATATAACTGCAGTCTCTGAGCTGTGAGACATAATGTTGTGGCCCTCCATTTAAAGTCATTTTCCTAACATGGCACTCCAAGAAAAAAAATTGGATGCCCCTGGTTTATTGTCTTGTAATTTGAAGTTACAAATGTTATACATACGTTTGGAGTTTTTCGGGTTGAGGCTTTTCTGCCCATAGGCTCAATGAGACAGGACCTCCACCAAGCAGTTAAGGGACACTTGGTGATTTAGCTAACACAACTTTGCTTACATAGACTGGAAATGGGGTGCAAGAGAAAATGTGACCACAAACATTCCCTGTTATTAAATAGAATACTGTTTGGAGTGTAACAGGTGAGTGCAGAGCGTGTATGATTGTTTTTGTTTAATTAGTGTGGAAATTGTCTGATCTGATAATTTCCTCCCTCCTTGCAGGAGCACCCAATTTGACCCACAGATTAATGCACTTGTAAAGTGCAATGGAATATGCTGGTGCTATATAAATAAGTGTTAATAAATAAAAATTGGCGCTCTTGCATAAATATATGCTGGGACATGTCACTAAGTAGCACTTTTTACACTTTGTGTTATATTTTTTGCTGCATACTCCTACTTTTCATAAGTCTTGATACATTATAGATAGGCCAATGCAGAGCAGGTATCACACACCCTGCACCCATAACCTCCACCGCTGCAGCTGCAATCACAATAGCAGGGTGCCAGAGTCTAGTCTGTGCATGAGCTTGCAAGAGAGACGCCCGCATAGGGGGCCTGATTCAGAGCTGTACACTGTTAATGCAGCAGGAGGCGTCTGGTGTAAATAGACGTTTCATGCATGCTTGTGTGATCTGCAGCTACGTAAAAAGACACAACCATCAGATCACTTGCAACACCATCGGCCATCAGAGTAACCCTCAGGTTACTCAGATGACCATCTCACATCCGTAGCCAAGGACAGGAATCTTCGTCGGAAGACCCAAACCCTAGCCTCAGCACTCCTAGAAAATGGGGGAGACGCACTTCCATTTACCGGGAACGCAGGCCGCCCCCAAACGGCTGCAGCTTGTTAATTAGGTGGCAGCTTTGGGGACCAACAACAGATCTCGGAGTAGAAGACCGACGCAGGCGCAGTACAGATCCTGATCATTAGAGTAGTACGCAAACCATCGTGTTTGCGTACTACTCTGTATGAGGCCTAGAGACTGCACACTTGCCCCCTCCTCTCTTAAACCTCCCATATTGCTCTGCCTACAGTTTTACAGTGCAGTGCAAAAATAGATTTATTTTGGATTCTCTCAGCTGGCAAAGAGCAGGTCTTGTCCTGTTTTTCTTTTTTTTAATAGGAAGCTCTTTTCACTCTTCCCATGCTTTCCAATTTTTCAATAATCTGCTGTGGGAGGTGCAGGGGCATGGCATGGCCAATCTCATCTTTGCAGAACCACAACGAAATGCTGGGATTTGTGCCATCGTGCAGCAGCTGCAAGGCTACACGGACGCATTATCAAACCCTCGGATCGCCCACTTTACTAGGGAAGCCAGTACAATCTGGTACAATAATCTACTCTCCCGTGAGTGTGGGATTACTCCCTGAAATTTGGGAGCCTCCCAGACATTTCGGGAGAGTAGGGCAAGTATGACTATCTTAAATACAAATCAAATCTTCAAACACACAAAAGTGCCACATGTTCCAATTAATTATTCTCAAAAGAGAGTTTTTCATCAGAAAAATGAAACGTTTATCTAAAAAGAGGTGGTTCTATAGTAGTTTGCAATTAAACTTTTGATATGACGTTTTCTTATACTCGCCAGAATGTCCCCACAATCTCTAGCATCCAGCCCATTTCCTAGTGGGGCTGTAATGATGCGATTCTTAGCGAAACATGTAATCATAGAGAGAGAGGCAATAATGCAGCGATTTGCCCAATCCACTCTTCACAGTGTCAGTATCCCCTCAGAAAACTCTCACGGAGGGGAGATAAAATAGTGAGCAAGGATGCAGTACACTAAGGGGTATATTTACTAAAGGTCGATTTTGATCAATTTAAAATGTTGATGTTATGTTTCTGGGGCTAAATCCACACTTACTTTTGCTTTAAAAAAACATTTGAAAAAATTGTCAATTAGAAAATGTGTAATTTAACCCACAAAAAACAACAACCATGTTTTGATTTTAAATCAATCAAAATCGACCTTTGGTAAATATATCCCTTACTCTCATGCCCAGTACACCTCTTAACTAGAATTTGTCTGCCTCTCTACAAATCTAGTTCGAGGACAGATAGTAGGCTATAAGGCGCAAAGATCTTCAACAAATAATAATGATCCCGGAAGCACAGAGTAATAGAAGATTTACATTTTCTGTTAAACATATTTCCTTTGCAATTGGCCTTTAAATACAACACCGTAAACACTTACAGGATTAACCATAGAAAAAAACTTAAAGCCAATAAAACTCCACTTCCATACAGGAATCCTACAAAGCCATGTGGATAATTATAATGTTTGCCTGCATGTCCTAAAATAGCCATTACATATGTAATTATGTGTGGCCCTTTCATCCAGGTTCTCTTGAGAGGATGTCAGGGTTTTTCTACTGACTAAAGACTAAAAACTGGCTCTCTAAATTAGCTAAATGTAGAAAGCACTCAACAATAAACAACATTTTAAATAATAATACATGTGTTTTTGTTTTTAAAAATGGTTGAATGACTCTGACAGGTCTGACTAGTCTATTGAGCAGACATACGTGTATTAGAGTTCTGGTGGATGGTGAATTTAATGACAATTTGTCATCATTTATTAATAATAACATTTCACTGGTTGCCATGCTATAAGTACTGTATCTGGATTTTATAACATTTATGAGATTCCATGTGCAAATTTGATCTACAGATCTCAATACATACATCCCAACATGTAATAATATAGGGACACTGCAGGGAAAAATGTATCCATTAGGGTTTATTTTTACAGTACTATTACTTTATAATGCAACGTGGTTCCTGGTGAATTCAACTTGACCAATTCATGCCACAATTTACCCATGCCACCCCCAATTCCCGCTACACCGTTCCCCTTTCTCAATAGGTTACATCCATTTTTATTGAAAATTAGTTCAAAACAGTCTTTTGAAAACTGAGACCATTGCAGATGTAAGTATCAGTATTGGTGCAGCAAACCATATGTATTATGTAGACCATTCTTATAATTATCCTCTTGCTATGTACCAGACATCATTTTTTTTTAACTTACAGTGTATTTGTATCATATTTGCCTACCTTTTAACCTTATAAATCCACCATACTAGTATGCAGAGTTGAACGTAAGTTAGCTGTTAGTGCTCCCACATTGCGTGCACAGAACTAAATGCGCATATTCGCCAATATACAAAGTGATACACATCCACATGCTTGGATTCATAGCATCATCATTATCAGTGGTACTATCCGTGGTGCAAAAGATCTCTCTGAAAACAGGTGTACTTATGTGTATGCACAACTCTGCATAGCACCCCCTCTCTGAAGCCTAAGAGAGAACACCCTGCTACAGCCTGGTTACTTCCCTTCAGCTGCAAGTGGAGATGTGACTGATATTCTGCATTGCTTTGCAGCATGCAGTGCGAAAATACGTTAAATATGCTCTGTAAGCCAACTTGTGTTCAACTCTAGTCAGTCCCATAGTCTCACACATCACTTCATAGACAGTATACATTGCTATAGTCTGACATGTCATCCGCGCATATTGCAGAGCTACTCACTACGTTATTTTTTTTATAAACCAGTCTGGTTTTTTTGCATTAATGTTTTAATGAAAAATGTTTTAATCCTGCTTATTATTTTAACGTGAACAGAGTTAGATAGACCATAATACAAATAGCATAACACAAATAATAAAACAGCATAAACAAAAACAGTCGGTAATAATAACCATATCAATAACAGTTGAGGAATAAAAAAATCAAAAATAAATAAACTTAGGTGTAGGACAAGGAGGGAAAATAAAGGGGGAAATTATCCCGAGACAATAAAAATATTAAAATATTTTATGTTCATACAAAATCAAACATATAGTTTAGCAAAAAAGAGAACAATGGCGACCAAATGTTATCCAAATTGACATACCCAGGAGAACTAAAACCCAAAGAACATTATAGGTGTATACTGCTCGCATGGTGGCTCGATGAGGGACATAATGAGGAATAATATTCAAACCACAATCTCCACTTAGCCAAAGGAGAAGAAGTAGATTATTTAATTCCCATAGTTCCCATGTCATTAGTCTTTTGGACATAGGTAATAATCTTCGAAATAGCTGGGGGGTTAGGATTCTTCCAATATTGGGCAATGACTAATCTGCTAGCAATAAAAATGTGACCTGTTACATATCTACAGGGGATGCAATCGGGAAGCCGGGTGACATTATACCGACAGCCGGCTTCCCGACTGTGAAATGAACGGCATCTAGATGTAGACGCCGGGAGACCGGCGCCCTGCATCCCGGTCGAAGGGATGCCGGGCGCAGCGAGCGGACAGCCGTGTGGGGGGGAGGGTTAGGCACCCCCCTGGGAGGTTAGGGTTAGGCTAGGGAGAGGGAGGGTTAGGGTTAGGCACCCCACGGGGGACTCAGGTTTAGGCAGAGGGGAAGGGGGAGTTAGGTTTAGGTACTTAGAGGGGGGATTAGGGTTATGCACTTGGGGGGGAGGTTAGTGTAAAGCACCGCTAAGGGAGGGTTAGGGGGGTGGGTTAGGTTAGTTCATACTTACGTGGGGTCGATCGGGATTTACAGTGCTGTCGGGCTGCCGCTGCTGGGATCTGTTCCACTGTCGGCCTGACGCTGCCGGGAATCGAACTGCCGGCCATGTGGCCGGCGGTATTACATACCGATTCCATCTACAGTGGGGTTGGACAGAAGTTGGATAATGATGAAGTAAAGCCGTTTCAGGTTGTAATGGTAGCGAGATCCCCGTAACGTGAGAAATTAGACTAAAGCTGGATGCACACTAGAGCATTGTCGGGCCGATATGTCATTTCATAACGGCATATCGCCTACATCGCTCAGTGTGTACGCATGTTTGCACTGCGCGCTCCTGCGGTCGCTAGCGATAGTCGCCAGGTTTTATGTACTGCACCTCAAACCTAGCGATATTGCTTGCGGCCAGTGCATTGATAATGAATGAAGTAACAGTGATCGTTAGTTTGTTCATTAAAGTCGTCCAGTGTAGATGCACAATCACTCCGAATGCCCGTCACTTCAGTGTGTACCTAGCTTAAAAACTTCCTCCCAGAGTGGTTGGAGTTTTGGGTAAGCCCAAAAAACATGGAGAAGAGTACCGACTTCACCACAGTTTCTCCAGCATAACGGAGAGACATTAGTCCAGAACTTATGTAAACGTGTCAGAGTGAGATATATTCTTTGTATAAGCTTAAAAAGCATTTCTGAGTGGTTGATGCACTTAGACTTTTGGAACACATTACAAAATATCTTCTGCCACTCTACCCTACTTATTATTTTAATAGTGTGAAACATTGCTATGTATTAGAAACCTTGAGCAACTATGCTTTGATGCTTTCGAACATTAACAATCAACAAAGTTATTATTAGGTTTTGTTATCGCATCAAAAGAGAGCCAGACTTACCCCGGTATCCAATTAGCCCTGACATTTTCTAAGGGACAAAAAAACAGGTATTTTTCGTAGATTTGTTTTTCTTCCCCATATGCTATTATTTCAGATGAAAACACATAGGATCCTTGATAAGCTGAAGGACCTACAGTATATATTTTAGCCATTGTGGCAGTGAAAAACTACACTTTTTGTGGATTACTTTTCAGGACACGTCAGATCCCTAAAAAAACCCACGATAAGTGCCGGCGTTGGGCGGCACTTCGGGGCTAATTGGATAGCCCCACAATGATCCATTAGCAGTGCTACTTTGGTGCTGCTAACTGGATAGCGCTGTAATGCTGGGTACACACTTAACGATGTGTACCCAGCCGATGTCTTGTGCAGCGGGTCCCGATGGGGGTGCCGGCATTGGCAAATTTGTGAGCAACGGCACGACAGCGTGGGCCATGCTTCATTCAGCAGCATTACCCCTACTGACAATATCGCCTGTCGGACCTGCATGAAAGTCCGACGGTTGATGTCACTGACGAGTGCCGAGTTTGTATGATTTTTTTATGGAAATGGTGTGGACACATACCAAGGGCACCCCATATGGTTGAGTGCCAAGGATTAAGCCTATTATTTATATACATTTTTTTGTGGTCACACTTGCTAGGGCATCCTGCTTTCCAAATGTAAGCCAAACTTTGTAAGTTTATTCTCAGGTGCTCATTAAATGATATGCCTGACTGTGGTTCTGTTTAATCCAGGACCTATACTCATAGAAGAAGCATAAATTGTATTTGTATTGTATTGTATTTGGAATCTGTGTGGTAGCTGGAACCAAATGTGGCAGAGCAGTGCTCATATTTTTGAGAGTCAGTGTAGGGACTGACCAGATGGGAAGACCTTGATGTGGTTGGTCAGCTGGACAAATTATTGCAATATTTTGGAACTAACTTTTTTTTTTATGTAGATGGTGTGGTCACATACCAAGAGCATCCCAGATGGTTGAGTGCCGTGGATTAAGCCTGTATATGTACAGTAGTTTTAGGCTGGTGTGGAAAAAATTCTGCAAAAATAGAAGTGTTCAATGTTGATTTGATTTAGATTACTCTTCTGCTCATTCACTTATTTTTAGCAATTAACAAAAAGCTTTATTTAGCATTATTTTGGAAGCATTCTTAATTTGCAGCATTTTTTCCACACCTGTCTAAAACTTTTGCACAGTATTGTATATATATACAGTCAGTTCTCCACCGAAAGAAGAAGGCACTTCCAGTCAAAGAATACAAAAATACAATAGTTTATTCACCAGCCAAAACATACCATACCGGTGTCCAACATTTCGGTCCCACCTTTATCAAGGTAGCAGCAGTACAACCGAGCCAATTCCACAACAAAGGCAGGTCAGCAGGAAAAACAAACACCGACTCCCAGGCTCCATATTTATACCCTTACAGAAGTGAAGTGCATGATGTGACGTCATGCGTTTCACTTCTGTAAAGGTATAAATTTATTATATCTCAGCATTGTGTAGCGGGGACGCGGACAAAATGACGCGATCAAATGGGACAGGGCCAAAATGACGCGATCACATTGTACAGGGCCAAAATGACGCGATCACATGGTCATGGCCCTGCTCCGACCCTATTACCAGACAATATCTTGGGTCGCACACCCCCTCGCTTTGCCGACCCGGAGGGGGCAGCCAGAATGTCGGTAAGCATGAATGCAAGTGGCGCAAATACATTTTATTGTTTTTGCATGCAAGGTAAATTCTCTTTGCTATTGTATGTAGCGCAAAAATGCTGTACAGCTTTATTTTTACACTGCAATTTAGGTTTGTGTTTGGACACCCCCCCCAAATCTACATCTCTCTGCACATTTTACATCTGTCCCACTTGCAGTTCTAGCAAAAATTATTAGTATGTAGTCACCATGTCGACATGCAGAATGCCGACACTAATGTCTACAGGTTCAGAATGTCGTCATTCAAAATGTTTGGTCAGAATGTCCACATGTTCATAATGTTGACATTCAACATTTCGACACTGACAAAATGTCAACATGCATGTCAACATTATGAACATATTAGGGTTAGGCATTTTGAACATGCTGAAATTATGTCAGTGTCGATATTGTGAAGGTCAACATTGTGAACATTTCAACATCTGGAATTTTGACATTCAGACCATGGGCGGTATTCAATTCGTTTTGCATCCGCGATAAAGTTTTGCCTGCCCGACTTTCCGTCTACATCGCGTGTTTTGGACACAGAAACTTATCGTGCCCATCCCCGCTATTCACCCTGTTCATTTCCAAACCACGCGAAAACGCCAAGCCGCGAAGTCGGAACAGACGGAAAGTGCTGTCAGAAATGGGGAAATCAGCCTGAGCCCCCCCAAAAAGATGCACTAACATTGGGGATCAATGTAGATGTGCCCGAATAGCTCTAATAAAGCTATTTGGGGTACTTTAGTTGTTTCTATAGCTTCCTTTTAGCGTCTTTGCACAAGTGGTGAAGAATGGCATGAAGCAGTATTTTTTGGTGAAAATAAGTAGTCCTGTCAAATTTGGGGTACATGAAAATGGGTGCTAGCATAGTTTAAAGTCTCTAAAGTGAAGTTAAAAAAATATAAAAAAATGCACCTGTTGCACCTGCAATAAAAAAAAACACCTGACCCATCCTTTTTCGCCCCCAAAATGAAAGTACTTTTTTGGGGTGTTCTTAAGGTTTTTTTCTGGATTTTTTGACACAGTCAGGGGCTGTCCCAAGGGTTCCGAGTGGTTTCCCCACCTTTGCACCCCAAAATAAAAATGTTGCACTTCTTTTCTCCTGCTATTCAGAGGCAAATCTTTTTTGCCTATTAAATTGCACTGACTTTCCGCGTACGTGAAAAGTGGATGGAATTGTAAGCGATACTTTTCCGCGGATCTCAGCTTTTCGCGGCTAATTAAATACGGGCCCTTGTCGACATTCTGAATGTCGACATGTTATAACAGACACAGATATTTTATGAAAACCTCTTTTATTGGCTATTAAAAATGTGCATAATACATTAAGCATAAAGCATAAAGAGTAATACAGTAGCATTACAAATATTAATACTCACTGCAAAAAATTCTCAATAAAAGTACATAGGCAAATAAGATAAATGGACTGTCCAAAAACAACCCATTTAGAGACCTAATTTAAAGATTTTATTGAAGTATCCAGTGGTGTTCCTGTGTGATATAAATCAGCGAGGGAATGGCTAGTAGCTGTAGTGAATCAATTAGCAAGATGGATTCGCAAATCTTTCCATGTGAAGACACAGGACCTCATTCAGAGGCGGTCGTTAGTTGCAAGCGGTCGCTCTGCATCAGGGCGGCCTCTTGCATCCTGAACGTCCGCCTCCTTGTCGATCGTTAAGCTGTGGGTTACCACCCACAGCTTAACGACCGACCAGGTTGATGGTTGCGATGGTGATCACCATCGCGACCATCGGGGCTTACGACCAGACCCTAAGTTTGGGTCTGGGCACTCATAAGCCCCAGGGAGCTTTCTGCTCTGATGGAGCAGGAAGCTCCCCACTGACATCACTGATGATGTCAGTGCGGCCGCCCACAAAACGGTAGGCGTTCGTTAAGAAACGCCTCCGTTTTGGAAACCACCCCCCGTCCCGCCTACCAAATGGGGCGAGCTGTCGATCATCATCGACAGCCGCCCCTTTGGTAGCGAGCTCTGGAGCGACAGAGTTTATCTGTCGCTCCGGGGCTTGCGCGTGCGCAGGACTAACCATCGAGTTGGTTATGAGTGCATCGGCACTTGCGACCGACTCTGAATAAGGTCCACAATCCCTTGCAAAAGTCACACTTCACATTTCTATAGTGGAGGATTTTGATAACTATGGAAGAGTCTAGCAAGCCCACGCATACCGCTGTCTGATCAATCTCACTCATGCAAATCCCCTGATAGCACAGGCCTGTACATTGCAAACTCAGGGCCTGATTCAGAGCCGCTCGTAAGCGGCCGCTCGTTCGCTCTGAGCGATGTTTGCCCAACTGCGCATGCGTACGGATCGTAATACACATGCGCAAACCAGTCAGTGCGGCCGAAAATCGTTTGTTCGCTAAATAGCGAATGCCTGCTATTTTGAGTGACAGAATGAGGCGTATGTGGGTGGTAACAGGGGAAGGTGCTTGAAAACGGGGAGTGGAGATCCGAACGCAGGCATGCTTAAAGGTCAAAACGGGCGTTTTAAGGGTGTGCATAATTAATACAGCAGCGTCATTGACCACGTCACTGGGTTATTTTATAGCCAGAACTGCTCGCAAGATTGTGGTAGCAAAATCCAACCACAAGAATAGCGAGCAGTTCATACGCTGGTCGATGTACTCTATTAATCTAATAAATAGCGGACATGACGTAGGATGCGAGCAGCCAGGGGGCGTATTTTTTTTAAAAATTACCGCAAGTTTTGTTCGCTCGTTCAGACATAGAGGCGTGAACAGACCGCAAAGAGCGAATGGGTCATTTGAATAGCCACCCCTATTTTTTGGACGAACGACCGCAAATAGCATCCGGCTCTGAATCAGGCCCTCAGCTCAGCTCAAACTCAGCCATATTGTACTGCAGGCATACAGAATGAACACATAACACAGCTGAAGTGTTCAATGGATAAGATCCTTAAGCTGAGTACATAACAGATATATCGCCCATTGCACTGTCTGTATGGCCGACCCACCGACAGCCCAATATATCTGCAGCAGAGGTAATTGAATATGACGTCACCAGTGGGGAGTTATATTCATTAGCTCTGCTGACAGACATATGGGGTTGATTCAGCTTAGGACAGAATTGCAAAGCTGTGTGCAGGCTGCTTTGCAATTCCGTCCTCGCTAATATGTAAATGCAGGAGGAGGTGTATCACAACCCCTGCTGCATTTGCATTCCCAACACTGCGACCTAATAATTGTTGAATATGTGTGTACTACATGGTGGTGGTAATAGCAGAGTAATAGTATAAACCAAAGGATTCCCAAAGTCACCAAACAGCCTTGGTGCTTAACCAGTAGTGTGGTTTATTGAGTGGTAGTTAGTTTATACAGTCGTACTCACTGTTGCTTACACTTAGGGGTAAAGTGAGAATTTTTAGAAGTGGAGATGTTGCCGATAGCAACCAATCAGATTCTTTATCTTCCAGAAAGTGATAATTAAATGTTAAGTAGAATCTGATTGGTTGCTATGGGCAGCTTCTCCACTTCTAAAAACTCTCACTTTTGTAAATATTCCCCTTAGTATCTGATGGAGTGGAGCTTGAGCAAGGACATACAGTGCACCAGCAAGTGAGTCTGTGGGTAGCGGTGCATGTATAAGTGGTGATAGCAGGCATTCAGTGGATCTATTGCATGGTTTCAGTGGAGCTAAGTTGGACATGTCCGTGTCCCACCGTGGCACTCTAACACAGTGACAAAATGGCGCTGCACATGTACAGAGGAACAACAATGGCCATCTTGGTAAAGGATTGATGCCTCTCCAGAGGTGCATTATGGAGACTGTGCAGAAGCACACTCCATACTTCAACACCACATCCCCCTCCCCGCTGCAAGCTTCTCCATGTTACACAAACATTTTTTACATTCAGCATTAAAGGAGCAACCTGTAAAAAATTTAGGTTTAGACGAGCAGGAATATATCAACATTTCAAGTGAGTCTAGTTCACAATTCAGGATTCTTCTTGCTGACTACGTGAACCAAATGAGCAGTTCCTTTCTTTATGAACTCACGACTGTTGTCATTCTTGTTTATTTCTGATTTCCATTCACACCAGTCACACCAGTCATTTCTTGACATTGCTTTTTGGATACCTTGAGGATCATTGAGTGCAATATTGGCATAGTGTCTCCTTGGTGGTTTTCCACTGTTTAATCTGGTCTGTGGTTGGATGTCCGCCAGTGACGTGTGGTGAGATCAATGGCTGGGGAGGCACACATGGGGGTGGGTTTGAGTGCTGGGAGCCTGTCTCACCCCCTAATCGCTGTAACTCCACTCCCCTTACTACACTAAGCTTCAGTGTTCATTGATTCTCCTACCTGTATCACTGTGTCTTCTCTTGCTGCTGCTGACTGAGCTCCGGTCTCTAAACACTGCAGTGCACTTTCTTGTCACATCCAAGGTGTCCATCAGTGCTCAAGGCACACCCCCCATACTAACAGACATGTCTTTATTAGCTTTCTTTCTGTGCAGCTTACTGCCCATGGTGTGGCCCCGCCCCCAGCTCTGCAAGAAGTATCTGACTATACAGAACTGAGGCTGAGCTGTTGCTGCCTCATCTCTCCTCTTCCTTCAGTCCCAGGGTGCTCCACAAAGCTGGTGAGTGTTAACTATAAAAATGATTACAATAAACAAAGAAGATGTTTATAACTTATAAATATCTGCTCTGTATTATTCTAATCATTTTTATATCAAATCTCAGGAGTATGACAGGGGAGGCTCTGCCCAACCTGACTGCACGTCCCTGATGTACGCGCTGGTAGCCTCTGGTTCAGGTATGTCTCCAGCTGCTTGCATATCCAGTGACACATACTTCTCCAGCTTTGAAGTGGTGCTGCTTTTTGCAATATAACATTTTGACTTGACAGGCTTTCTAGTACCTGGATTCCAGAGTCTATGGGGGGTATTCAATTAGGCTGCGAAAAGTTTAAATATCGCCAATGACGTCATTTTAGCCTATTACAATTATCCCCGTATTCAATTTCAAGGACTTTTCGCAGGTTCTAAAAGTCTTTGACAAAAAAAGGGGATAACTTTTCACCATGTTTTACATGGCGAAAAAAAGTGCAGAATTGGGGTTTAGGGGTGCAGGCTTACAAAAAAAGTAAAAAAAAAATAGGGACACCCCAAAAACATTAATAATAAATTTGGGGTGAAAAAAAAAGTGTAAACAGTGTTTAAAAATAGGGAAATAGGTTCAGGGATATTCTGTAAGTATGCGGTAGGTGTTTTCTAGAATAGGCTATTAGCGGCAGGTGCATTTTTGCAGAATTTAAAAAAATTGACTTTAGGGACTTAAAAATATGCTAGTACCCATTTTGATGGGACCACTTAAAAAATGAAAAAAAAATAACCTAAGTTCTCTTAGGTTCTCTGCATCACTTCTTCAATGTCGGGAAAAACACCTGCGCGGTTATTTAAAAACCCGACTTTCTTTTGTGAGCAAAAACGGGGGTACCCATAGTGATCCCTCATGTCTGGACATCTTTAGGGGGGTCCTACAATTATTTCCCGAAAATTCCCGTTTTTTTTCGTAGATCCCAATTCGCCGTGTCCCGTTTTAGCTGATTTTAAATTGAATACGGGGATAAAGCGTGCACGCACCCGATACTTTATCCCAGGAAAAGCTCCGATGTGGAGCGAAAAGTCCAGCACAGACTTTTCGCTCCCAAATTGAATACGGGCCTATATCCTTTACTCTCATGGCAATAACCAAGCATGATACACTTCATGGACTTTGAATCCAACTTGCATCTTCTTTATTTGGTTATGTGTACATAGGCTGAATATGATTGGTTCGACAGTGACCATATCAACATTCATCATGTCTACATGGATAATATGTGGACAAGGTGAACTGTCAACAAAACAGTCCCTAGTAGTCTAGCAGCATCTTACCTTGTCCCGGCGGCTGCAGCGGCTTCTTCCAGATCCCAGCAGTTACGTGAGGATCAGTTTTGGTGGTGATGTCTCACCAACAGCGTTTCCGGTGAGTATTTTCCTCACTAATACCCCTTTCAGATATACAACCCGGGAAATTTCCTGCTCAGACCCGGGAATTTCTCCTGTGCAAATTCCTGGGTATTTGGTCGAGACACCCCTTTCACACTACAGTGTCTACCCGGGAAATTCCCAGGTAGACCCCTTTCAGACAAGAGCAGGGTTTTTCTGCTTACCTGCCTCTTCTCTGCCGTCTGCTCCTCCTAGCCTATCCCCTCTCTGGCTGATGATGATGATGTCATCATTCAGCAGCCAAAAGCCGGCCAATCGAAATGCAGTTTTTTTTTTTTTCATTATAATTTTTTTAACATTTATTGTAATTCCCTGGTGGTCCAGCGGGAGTGCGGGCGGCCCACTGTGGCACAGCCGGACGGTGCTGGGGGTGGTGAGCAGCAGCGCTGAGCGTCCTATAGGACGCTCTGCGCTGTCAGCTCAAAGCAGCAGCGCTGAGCGTCCTATAGGACGCTCTGCGCTGTCAGCTACATGCAAAAGCTGCTTGGTCCTGCCCGGGTAGCACCATTCAGACAGAAGCAGGGTAATTTCCTGAGACTTAAGTCCCGGGAAAAACCCTGGTCGATTGCAGGGGCGGCTACCCGGGAACGTGTTCCCGGGTAGGTACCTTTCACACAGACATGAGACCCGGGAATTTTGGCCTAGGCAGGCCAAAATCCCAGGAATCTCAGTATGTCTGAAAGGGGTATTACTCTAATCCTAATTCCTAACCTTCCCCCTAGTGCTTAATCTGCTGTCCCCCCTCCCTGCAGCTTAACCCGATCCACCACCGCAGCCTATCTCTAACTGTCGGCATTCTTAGACTCTCGACATTTCACATGGTGACAGTTCAGATGTTGACATTAGAAACATGTTGACATGGTGCCTGTAGAGAGTTTGAACCATGTCAACATTCTAGTGTAGATATTCTGGTGTCGACATCATGGATGTCGACTTGGTTACTGGTGACCTTCTGACTGTATACCAGACTAATCAATTTCTCTTACCACAGTATACAAAGTGATATAACATCAAATGTGGGTAGAACCTGTATTCAGCAAGAATACTTATATATGGACTGCAGGTGGGAACAGGCTAAAGCCAACACACTAAACCACAGGTTCTCAAACTCGGTCCTCAGGACCCCAAACAGTGCATGTTTTACAGGTCTCCTCACATAATTACAAGTGAAATAATTAGCTCCACCTGTTGATCTTTTAAAACGTGTCAGTGAGTAACTAATACACCTGTGCACCTGCTAAGCGACCTTGAAAAAGTGAACTGTGTGGAGTACTGAGGACCGAGTTTGAGAACCTCTGTACTAAACAATTTAAACAAAACTAAACAAAGCTAGGATAATGTACCATATAGAGGTAATTTGTGTTACAGCTCAAAAGATTTCAAACTATTTTTCAAATACTTTGGTCAAAGATACTGTATATCTATGACATCTGTGACAAAGATGTAACTGTGACACCCCTGACAAATCTGTAACTGTTACACACCATCTTTCCTACGGGATGCGGACATAGTCCCGACACCTGTCAGAATCCCAGCACTGGCATCCTGAAGGTAAGTTAGGGGGAGGGATATGGTGCATATCCACTACACGAGAGTAGGACGACTGTACGATTAAAACATCGTGATTGTTCAATCATCCTGTGCAGTGGATAATGTGCCCACACTGAACTATATGTCATTCAGTGCAGGCTCCCTCCCTCTTTCCCGTTGTGCAGCTGTCCATATCAGCCGGTTGGCCTGCATGTTCAGGCGATGACAGATGCCGGCATGACCAACGGGAGCGCGCATCGCTGGTCATTGCCGACATATTCACTGCACAATTAATGAACGATTGAATGATAACGTTGTCGTAATCGTTCAATCGTTCAATTTTATCGTGTAGTGGATATGCACCTTTAGGGGTTAGGGATAGGGGGAGGGTTAAGGATAGGCACTAAGGGGGGAGGGTTAGGTTTAGGGTGCGGGGAGGGGGAGGTTAGGTTTAGGCACTAGGGGGGAGGTTAGGCTTTGGCATCGGGGATAAAGGTACTATCGTTCAGTCGTCCACTTTATCGTCCATTTTTAACACCAAAACGATGAACGTTAACGACGATGCGCGTTCCCTCGGGTCGTTCGTCATTATCGTTCATCGGTTAAACATGCAGGCCAACCTGACGATTTTGTCAGGTTGCTGCATGTCAGGGAGCATATCGTCTAGTGTGTACGCTCCTTTAGGGTAGGGAGAGGGGGGATGGTTAGGATACCGACCGACAAGTATCGGTGTCGTAACCCTATCGGGATTCTGCTCGCCGTGATCCCGAGTGTCGCCATCGCGTACTCAACCCCTTTCCAACCAGTAGAACATCAAAGGTTTAATGATAGGATCTCCGTTATTTATTAAATACCTAACTCAGCCTTTCAGCCATCTTCTTTCAGCCCAAGAGTTATCTGCAGCAGTGAAATTAAGTATTCTTCTGCCATCAGTAGGCGAACGAGCAGGTGCTGGTTTACAGTTAAATTATTGTTATGTGTAGACATCTTTAATTAAGAAACAGGTGATCCATTCTATCTGAGATCCAAGGTAATGCCTCAACTATAGGTGCTGGAAAATTCTGTTAGTTCTTGCAGTAGAAGGAATATATTTATGTGTTTTCAAATCTATAGTTTGTGTCAGGGAGTAAATAAACTCTGAATACGATGGATTAGTTTGCACAGCTATCTCTAAGTGGAGACTATTATAATGAAATATTTTCTTAACACTTGCCTACTTTTCCAGAGTGTCTGGGGAATCCTAAATTTCGGGGAGCTTTCCTGGACACTTGAGAGAGCAGATCAGCCTCACAGATATGCACACTTTCCTATAGAAGTAGGCAGTCTGGAGGCATGATGACAGCATTGAACAGTGGTGAGGCAGAGCAGCGACACACATTGCGACACTCCCATACCTCCCACAGGAGCGGCTCTAGGCACGGTCAAGCCGGGACGTCGCCTGGAGCGCCACTGTATCCGGCGGGCGCAAGAAACGCCCACCCTCCCTCCCGGCGCTATAGTGAATATGTAAGCTCAGGGGGAGGGAGCGGAGGAGGGAAGGGGCGGCAATACAGGACGGCGCTGGGCACAGCAAAGCCTAGCACCGGCCCTGACCTCCCATCTGGGCCTCCCCTCTGTCATCTCCTGGGCAATCCGGGTAAAAAGTTGTCAAGCAGAGCCAGATTAACAACACTGTTGCCCGGGACGCCCACACATAGCTATGTCACAAGCGTGGAGAGCACTGTGGTATATGTGAACAGGGGTTTCAGTGTGGCATAATGTGAACAGAGGTCACTACAATGTCTTAAACCACAGGCCAAAGGTTCTCAAACTCGGCCCTCAGGACCCCAAACAGTGCATGTTTTCCAGGTCTCACAGAATCACAAGTGAATTAGCTCCACCTGCCGATTTATTAAAATGTGTCAGTGAGTGGTGAATACAGCTGTGCACCTGCTAGGTGACCTGGAAAATGTGAACTGTGTGGGGTCCAGAGGACCGAGTTTGAGAACCAATGTCTTAAACATATTTGTGTTGCTGGCAGTATTACACTTTTTAGTATCATCGCTAGCCAAATGTATTGACAATCTTATTTTGGCAGAGGCCCCCACAAGTTTATTGCCCTGGGGCCTCCACAAACCTTAATCCTTAATCCGTCCCTGTTGTCAAGTATGATCTAACTGCAGGTACGTTATTGCTAGTAGGGAATTTGTGTCTATCCCAGTTCTCATTAAATTATTTAATAATTTATTGTCTGCTTTCCCAGCTGGCAGCCATTACACTAAATAAGGTTACATTTTATTCACATGTCAACACAGATATATAACACATGGAATTTAAGTTCTGCTGACCAGTTTAGTGTTTAAAAATGTTGGCTATTTTCCTTAAATTGGCAGCAAAGAATCCAGCCAGGCATAGATTATTGTGACAGAGTTTAAAGGATTTTTTTATTCCAGATAATTGGAATTGCATTGGTGTCTTTGGGAAAGCAATTTTCAGTCCTGCATGTGACTTCCTGAACCATTTCCTGATACTTCTGTCTTGGGAACTTGTTTTACTAACTCAGACACCCCTAATATGATGACTTTTTTCTTTACATTTTTTTTTTAATCAAATCTTATTATTTTTATTAATTTATGTAGATTTTAACATAACAGACGAGGACAGTTCAATTGTTAGCGCCGGTGGCTGTCAGTGCTGGGAGCAATTTGGGCATGAACAGTTGCCGGCACCTACATTTCTGCACGTACCCTCCTGATACGGCGAGCAGAAAGATGCAAAAAGTCAGTGGTTTCGGTGCCATTACCAGGACTTTAGACAGGTTTAGCCGTTTTACGTGGCTAAACACGATCTGATTGGATGTGAGAAGCGTGATAATTAATGAGTAACCAAATACAATTGAATTGCAACATTGTGCACCCATTAAGTAGCACGCCTTAAAATCTATTGAATTGTCCCCTTAGAATCAAACTATTTGGTAAGAGTATACATCACAAAGTAATTTAGGCAAAAAGAAAACAACAAGCAATAACAGATCATTTGAAATCGTAAAAAGCAAGGGGAAAGGAGGGAGAGGGATGGGAAACAGAGAGTCGCCGACTGCCAAGTAGCTTATATGAGCGGGCAAACATGAGTAGTATTAATTATAGAGTATTGTAGTGGGCGTTCTGCTTCAAAATTTAAAGTCCAGGTGTCCATACCCGTATAAAGTTCTCGGGAGTGTAAGGTTGCCGTAATTCGCTCTATACAGAATTGATAGAGGCTAAATATGAGGGTTGATCAGTAGATTTTCAGTGTGCAGCTGTCAGATACTTAGGTTCATTCAACAAGTGGTTGATGAGCTTGTGAGTGGGATGTGGGGCATAAGGTCTGGAAAGCAGTAAATATAAAGGGGACTCAGGAATTTGGTTTCCAGTAATGGATTTAATCAGATTTTGAACTTTCTGCCAATAGCCTATTAATCTCGGACATGACTTTAAGGGGGAACCTAGATGGGCCAAGTGGTTCTTATCTGCTGTCAAATTCTATGTTTCTATGACCATCATATGTGCAACAGAGTGTCAATCTGTCTGCAAATTCACCAACATAAATGTGAGGCGAAGGAAAAATAGAATATAGGGACCATGTAGCAATGATCAAAAATCTTGAAATCATCTTTGATATGAACTGAGGTTGAACATTAGCTAGAGCTAAGCGAATGACAGCCCATTCCTCAGGGACCAGATTCTCTCCTAACTCCCTCTCCTATGCAAGTTCATTAGCCTCTTTAAGGGATTGACTATAAGAATGGTATTTTATATAAAGTAGATTTCAGGCCTTTGGAATCGCGGATATGTCTGCAAATTGATTCTAGTGGGGTGCTCTGTTAGGAGGCACCTGGCCCTCGAAAGGTATTCTAGAAATGACAGAGCTGTAAGTATTGAAAAAACTCTATGGGGAAGGGAAAATTGCAAACAAAGGACATCAAAATCTGGGAACAACGCAATGACACAGTGGACCTCATTCAGAGCCGCTCGCAAAATGCGAGCGCTCACTCTGAATGAGGGCGGCCGCTTCTATGTGCAGAGCCACAGCTTTAACGAGCGGCCAGGTTGATGGTCGCGATGGTTAAGACAATTGCGACCATCGGGGCTTGCGACGAGACCCTTGTGGTAGGGTCTCGTCTGCCGCAAGCCCAAGTGAGCTTTCGGCTCTAATAGAGCCGGAAGCTCACCACTGACATCATGAGTGATGTCAGGGGGGCCGCCCCCAAACAAAAGGCATTCCTTCGGGAACGCCTCCATTTGGTCAGCCACCCCCCCACCCCGCCTACAAAACGGTGCGAGCTGTTGATCATCATCAACAGCCGTCCCTTTGTAGTGAGCCCCGGAGCGAGAGAATTTCTCTCTCGCCCCGGGGCTTGCGCACGCGCAGTGGGTCTGAATGAGACCCAATGTCTGTTGGAAATGGACATTATGTTTAGTCAAGTCACGGAAAGCCCTATGATCTGAACCTGCAGAAAAACTGGTTCTTTCAACAATAGGGGGGAAGAAAGGGTTTTGAACCGACAGGAGCAATAGTGCCAAATAGACAGCGAAAATTTGTTAATAGGGTATTGCTTAGTATATAAGAATCAATGATGAGGTGAGGCCCACAGTAAACTATATGGGGAGTAAACTTGAAGAATATCTGCTTCAATAGCAGTCCATACTCCATATTGGATAAGTATGTCGCGTGGTAATATTTTCTTAGGTCCGGAATAAAAATCCCCCTTTCAGAGTGTGTTTTTGGAAGAACCCTCATTTTCACTCAAGGCTTCTTGTCAGCTCAAATGAAAGCCATAAGGGTTTGTTTAAGGTTTCTTAGAATTTTCAACGGAATGGGTTTGACAAAGATAAAGCTGCCTGTGGAGGATGTTCATTCTGACGTTCGACCGAACCAGGAAGTAATTAACTCTTTCTAGGAAGCATTGTCTGTATGAAAATCAGCTAGCAGCATACATGCCTAGGTTTGAAAATGCATTTCAGGGAGATTGTGAAAGTACCACCTACTGTATTAAAGCCGTAGTAAAGTGGACGTGTACTGCTACATCTGAGAGGCATGTCATAAAATTGACTCATCCAAAAATAAACAAGCTCCACCAAAGCAGTTGTTCAAAATGGGTTGGGTATGAAATCCCGGCTGTCGGGATGCAGCTGGTCAGAATACCGACAGAGGCATCCTGACGCCCATAGGAAGTTAAGGTAAGTGTTTTACTAATCCTTGCCCTAAACCTAACCCTTCCTCCTCGGTGCCTAACCCTAACCCCTCCCCCCAGTTCTTAAGCCTAACCTCCCCCTCCCGCACCCTAACCCTAACACCTCCTCCCCAGTGCCTAAACCTAATATCCCCCCTAGCGCCTAAACCTAATTTCCCCTTCCCCGCACCCTAATCCGAACACCCCCTCCCCAGTACCTAAACCTAATATCCCCCCCTAGTGCCTAAACCTAACCTCCCCTTCCCCGCACCCTAAACCTAACACTTCCTACCCGGTGCCTAACCCTAACCCCCCCCCCAGTGCTTAAGCCTAACCTCCCCCTCCCCGCACCCTAACCCTAACACCTCCTCCCCAGTGCCTAAACCTAATATCCCCCCTAGCGCCTAAACCTAATTTCCCCTTCCCCGCACCCTAATCCGAACACCCCCTCCCCAGTGCCTAAACCTAATATACCCCCTAGTACCTAAACTTAACCTCCCCTTCCCCGCACCCTAATCCTAACACTTCCTACCCAGTGCCTAACCCTAACCCTCCCCCTAATGCGTAACCCTAACCCCGCTACCTAACCCTAATCTCCTCCTAACACTCGATACTTACCTCTGGGATGGCGGCGGTCAGGATACTGGTGCCGGGATCCCGACCTGTCAGAATAGATGGCCACCACTAGAGTCTGAAGAGCACGGATAGGGACCAATGGGCCTGATTCATTACCGATCACAGCTGCAATTACGCACGCAGTCTTACTGCTATCGCAATGCCGTCACAGCCTAACATAAGGACGCCCACTTCACCGTACACACATGCGTAATACTTAGCAAGTCTGCAAAACTATCGGTAACATCGAGTACCATCGGAGCCTCACGCACACTTGCACAATGTGTGACCTTACTAAGAAATTGCTAACCTGCCGGTACACAGTGAGTACACAAGCGGCGTATGGCATTGCAGTGGTTAATTTATGCATGCCCCTGCAACAGCGTTCAAACGGACAGGTACGACTGCGTTTCGCCGACCCCCCCCCCCATCACCACCAATAAATGCTCACTTCCTGTCAATCACTCTGCGATGGGTCTGCGTAGTCCGATCAAAATTAGACCTTTGCGCACGTGTACTGCGATGCATGTGCAGAACGCAACAATCGGCCGTCTGCATGCGTAATCACAGTTGCGATCGGTAATGAATCAGGCCCAATATGCATTAAATCAGGGGCATATTTATAATGGGTGCATGAAGTGCGGTGTACACGGGTCCCTGGGTCCAGGGAGGCACACACCGCAACCCCTGCACCCATTTATTTAATACTTACCTCTGTGGAGTACCGCGTTGGTGGTAGCAGCTATGTACAAATCACAGTAGGGAAATCTGTGCACCTTTTCCCTAGTGACCTGCACATGCGCAAAAGACCCTGGCACAGCGCTAGAGTCTACTAGTGCCCAGAGTCCACTGCCCCGGCTATCAGTGTGCTGCTGGCCGTCAGGTGGGGAGGAGGGGGTCCCGGATGGTAACTGCACACAGGCCCCCTCCTCTCTTAATTATATGGCCTTGCATTAAATCAATGATCCTTCGAATGTGGAAATTAGGTTTATATATACAGAAAACTATCATTCCTATATGAACAAGATTGTTGAGGTGATGGTTCTGGGCCAGTGACCCAGCTAGCTCTTCCCACCCACCCCGCACCAGTGATCCAGCGAGCCCTTCTCACTCGCGGCCAGCCAGCCCTGTGGGGTTCTTTGTGGGGGCCAATGTAGTTTTTCTTTGTGGGGAGCAATGTGTTTTTTTTTCTGTGGGGGCTAGCCAATATGATTGTTTGTTTTATTTCTGTGGGACCAGCAAAAGTGCTTGTTTATTGCTCTGTAGTTTGTATTGTTCCTGTGGGGGCCAATGTAGTTTGTATTGTTCCTGCGGGGGCCAATGTAGTGTGTTTTGTTCCTGCGGGGGCCAATGTAGTGTGTTTTGTTCCTGCGGGGGCCAATGTAGTGTGTTTTGTTGTTGCTGGGGGTGTTTTTCCATAGGTCGCACACGCCACATCGCTGTATGGTGTGCCTTGACAATTTTCAAATCTTGTTTAGTGTGTCTCGAGTTTAAAAAGGCTGCAAATCATAGGTTTATGGTACTCAAGGTGTGCTGCTAACACCTGGGTCGGTAATCGGGTGCTGTGTTCAGGACTGCCATCAGAAATTGTGGGGCAGATAGCTCCATGTGTAAGGTGTCTGACTGCCATGTGAGAGGTGATAGGTTTGAGTCCTGGCAGGGGCGTCTTAAGAGAGGAGTGGGCCCATGTGCATTTCCCGTCCGGGCCCCCTCCTCTCCCCGGCAGCCGACTGACGCAGCTGGCCGGCCACCGCAGCATCAGTAGACTCTGGACACTAGAGTGCGCCCAGAGTCTACTGTGCATGCGCAGAACGCCAGGAAAATGGCGCGGCCAACATTTTCTCTGCGATTTCCTCACTGCGCATGCAGTGAGGAAAAATTAACGCGCCGGACATTTTCCAGTGTTTTGAGAAGCGCTGAGTCTTCCGACGCGGGACCACGGAGAGATTAGGTTTATATATTATGGGTGCAGGGTGTGCAGTGCAGGCCCCCCTGGACCCAGGGGCCTTTGTGCACCGCACACCCTGCATGCATTGTACTGTAGATACGCCCCTGAGTCCCAGGTATTTTGAAATGTGTATCTTAAATAAAAAAGGATGTGACTGAAGGTGCTTGGGGAGGTGCCCAGATGGAGGTGAACTTGGTCAGGGAGGAGATAGGGGTGGCCAGGAGATGCCTGGGATAGAAGAAAAGGAAGCTACAAGTGAAAATACTTATAAAGAGAAAATTGACAGGCCCGTGCAGTGGCACGTTGCACCACCCTAGTTACAGCCCTGTGATGGTTATTACAGTTTGTCAGATGATACACACTGTGTTTGCTGCAAAACATCATCTTTTCAAGTTTAAGAACCACAGTCCAGTGGTGTCACTAGGGGGGGGCGGGATACAGTCAGTATCCCAGCGACTGCGATGCCAGCACTGATATTACCGGCGCGAGAATCCCAACGCCTATCACAATCCCGGCGCCGATATCCCTAACGCCGGTATACCGAAGTTAAGTAGTGGGGTGGGGGGAAGGGTTAGGGTGCATGGTTAGGGTTAGGCACTAAGGGGGGTGGGTTAGGTTTAGGGTGTGGGGAGGGGTCGTTAGGTTCAAGCACTGGGCGGAGGTTAGGTTTAGGTACCAAAGAGGGAGGATTAGGGTAAGGAGAGGTGGAGGGTTAGCATACCGAACATCAAGTGTTGGTATGCTAGCCCTGTCGGGATGCCACTGTCGGGATTCTGACAGGCGGCATCCCATACCGATTCCGATGGGGTGGGTTGCACCATGTGACACCATCCGAGGGGGTGACACCAGAATAGCAGAGCTGCTTTGTTATTACCCCATCAGATGGTGTTACCGAACAGAGCTATGGTGGGATGATGTGTGATATCCACATTGAGCTGAGTGAGGCTGGGGGCTTCCAGGAGTGCTAGGCAAGCCCCTAGAGCAGTGATTTTCAACCTGTTTCAACTCAAGGTACACTACACAAGATTTTAAAATTGCCAAGGCATACCATCCGGTGATACGGCGTGCGTGACCTATGAAAAAACATACACATTGGCTCCCACATAAAAAAAAATATACACACATTAGCTTCCACAGTAATAAAACACACTACATTGGCCTCCTCAGGAATAAAACACACTACATTGGCCTCCTCAGGAATAAAACACACTACATTGGCCTCCTCAGGAATAAAACACACTACATTGGCCTCCTCAGGAATAAAACACACTACATTGGCCTCCTCTGGAATAAAACACACTACTTTGGCCTCCTCAGGAATAAAACACACTACATTGGCCTCCTCAGGAATAAAACACACTACATTGGACTCCTCAGGAATAAAACGCACTACATTGGCCTCCTCAGGAATAAAACGCACTACATTGGCCTCCTCAGGAATAAAACGCACTACATTGGCCTCCTCAGGAATAAAACACACTACATTGGCCTCCTCAGGAATAAAACGCACTACATTGGCCTCCTCAGGAATAAAACGCACTACATTGGCCTCCTCAGGAATAAAACACACTACATTGGCCTCCTCTGGAATAAAACACACTACATTGGCCTCCTCAGGAATAAAACGCACTACATTGGCCTCCTCAGGAATAAAACACACTACAAATGCACTGAGCTGACTACCGTGGCACAGTGGTTAAAAAATGCTGCCCTAGAGTGACGAGGACGGGGGCTTGACACACGGCGCGTGCAAGGGGTCAGTGAGCGCCGCTCGGTGATGCCTCTGCCACAGTCTATTTTGGGTGCTGTGTACACACTGCAATAATCGGACAGACCAGCCGAAAATTGGCTAATCGCCCCAATTATTGCACAGTATTTACCTAACATTACAGTTAGTGAGTGATACAAGATACAACCACAGTTGAATTTTAGAACTATACCTCTCTCTGTTTCTGATGTGAGCAACTGAAGACTGCTGTAAAATTTAATGTGAACAGAATTTCACATAGTAAGATTGTTCTCATACCTTGAAGACATATCAAAGTCAAGCTCCAGCTACAAAGTGCTGGCTCATTATCCAACAAAAATGTATCATCCCAGTCCTCTGTGACTATACAACCTGTAATTAGCATTGTGTTGCAGATTATTATCTTATAAAAACAGTCTACTAAAATCCCCGCCAGGCAGCATTTGACACTTTGAAGTGACATGGTAAAGGAAAGATTAGTGAAGACTGCAGGGTGTGAGTTTATAGGACTCTGTCACACCTAGAAAAATGTATCATAGTGTGTAGTACAATAGATCTCATACATCTATTTTATACATACAGATTCAATGAGATGTAGCATGCAAAATAAAAATATATCCTATTTATAAGAATCACGATCCAAAAATGTTACGTTTGGGCACATTTGCGTATTTCTAAGGTGTTAGTACAATAATAATCAGTTGAAGAACGGCAGCATCTGACCATTTATTTCGAATATCCATCCATCTCCGCAGCCATCATCAATAGTATTGGGACTTAATACCCACCACATGCATCTGCAAAAGGCATCCGATCTCCGTCCACATTCTAAAATCAAGCACGGAAGTCTGCATGCCCATGACGCTCCCATGACACTCCCATGTTCCATGCATATCGCATGGTAGCCTCCTAGAAACGCCATTTCATGGAACAATCTATCCATGTAGTAACTAGAAAGAGAATCAAAGGTGGGGAATTATTCTGAGTGGGAAAGATTGTTTGCCAACTGTTCCCTGTTGTAATATCAAACCAATAGTGCTGATTTTTAGTGTCGTAATTGATCTTGGTAAATATGTGTATGGTTTGGCAGATCAGTTCTGTTGGCTTTTTCCCCCCTCCCCCACACCACGCACCCCCTTTCCCCCCTCAGCCTGCAGTAATGTGGGATATGAATATACTGAAACCATTTTGCATACTATGTAGAGTCCAATATTGTGAAGCTATGAATATACTGAAACTGCATGCAGTACAATGCATATATTTTGCCATTATCAGCTTGCAGTAGTCAAACTAATGTAGGGTTCGCCAATGTATTGCAGAATGAGACACTATTTAACCTGGTACCGTTCAAAGTTATGACTCTGTCCTGAATCCAAGGACAATATCAGAATAGTACTGTAGAATTCAAGGAGCACACACAGGTAGTGTCATCCGCCGGATTCCCGTCATGTTCTTTATTCAGGAAAGTGGGTCAGCATATGCTATCCCAATTAGATGATTGCAAAGACTTCCTGAGAAATGTAACAACAAGCAGAGAGAGGAAAACTAAGCTGTAATTTCCTCATTAAGCAGCATAGTCCTGACAACCTAAGGAAGATAAAAGTGCTATGCAGTATCATTTTATTTAATTCAGAATCACTTTAAATTAAAATCTGAATATGTGAGTACAGTTTATCTAGTGTGTGGGTAACATGAATACTGTGCTTTGATTTTATCAGTAAATATATATCCTTATAATGATAAAGTATCCTTAATATGATCTCTGACAAATTCGAAACAATTTCAGTCTGTGACTTTGATCTTGTCAGTGATGGCAAAATATGAGTTTATTCACCTAGCTGATGTTTTTCTCTAAACTGATTCTGTAACTGTTCTGTTGTGAATGCATTTTATTCAAGTGATGCTCTTCTGCAAGTGGGTGCTGGTGTCTGATTATTATGTGCAGGCTGAAAGCATAAATGCAAATCTGGTAGACAAGTTTAGAAAGCAAAATATAAAATGTACTGTACAATTTAGATTACAATTAAAATTTATATATATATTTTTTTAAATATTTTTGTTGTGGTACGAAAAAATACTAGATTGAGATTCAGGTTTTCATTTACGAAGCATCGGGTTGTAAAACCTAGCACTTCTGATCATGGCAATGCCCAATATTTAAATGAGCAATGCTGGCCATGTATAGCTATTAAAATCATTGCCCTTATAAATATCGGGCATCGAGCTTCATAAATACACCCTCTTCGGTCCTCACTGTATCTTTTTTAGAATCTTTCTATTTAGTAGCATAACTTTATCACATTCGATGCAGGACTTCACAATTATAGATTTTTTACACTGTATTAGATAAAATATATTCATCATATTTAATGAACTTGTTTTGTTTTCAGTGTGTCACTGACATTGACTGTTCATCCATTTATAGGTGGCAGCAACCCCCTTATATTGTCTGTAAAGCTGCTCCTCCACCCCATGATTTGGACTATTGGCCATATAAACAAATGACCTGATCAATGTTTGACAAATTTGACTTGAGGAATCGGGCCGACATATCGTCCATGTTGGCAAGTGTGTATGCACTATGACTGACTGTCAGGGTTCAGCCTAGGATCGGCCTCTCTCACCTCCTTGCCGGCTTCCCCTGACTTCCTTGCGGTCAGACGTCTGGTGCAGTGATGGATGTGGGGCTGAGTATTCTGGCTTAGGTGCTTTTTGCGAGCTTCCATGGTCGGCTATGTGTGCTGGGGATCGGAGTTCCCATCATGGGCGCCGCCATGACAGTTCCTCTCATGTGACAGTACTCCTAACCTATGGTAGCATGATTTCAGTCAGCTGATGCTGTGCTCCAGTAATCTGCTACCCCTGGGTATAAATCCGCCTCCAGAACTCCAGGAAGTTGCTGTTCAACTATTCCAAGTGCCTGTGTTATTCCCACGGTTGCTCTGTGTTAAATCCTTCAGCATGTTGCTTCAGCCTGCTCACAGTTTCCCAGTTTCCTGTATTAGCTTCCATGCTAAACCTTACTCTGAGACTTTAGCTTTCTCACAGTACTTCAGTGTTTCATGTCCCTTCCCTGTGTGTCTTTGTATATGTGCTGCTAATTTTATTGCAGCTTTCCTGTGGCTATACCCTGTATCACTGAAGTGTCAGATTACCTGCTGGTATTAATTAGCTCACAGCTGGTCCTCCCAGCACATGTCTGTGTTAGTCTGCTCTGTGTCTTGTCAGTGCAAATCTGCACTTGCAGTTAGCACTCTCCCAGTGTATGCCTATCTTCTCTATATGTCTTGTCTGTGCAATCTGAACCTGCATATATAATTATTCCCAGTATTTTGCCTTTGCCCAGTACCAGCATTTCTAGCTCTCCCAGTATTTGGCCTTTGTCCAGTACCACATTTCTAGCATTCCCAATATATTCCTTGAGTCCACTCTACTCTTGTATGTGCAATCCCCAGTATATGTTTGTGTTTTCCTGCATATTTAGCAAACTCCAGTACCTGCCTGTGTCCACATCTCCCTGAGCTGCTGAGCTAGTCAGCTCCTGGATTTCTTAGTGATTCTTAGTACATTCTCAGTAATCTCATGCAAGCAGGTGATCAGGATTTCTAATTGTGTTCCAGTGTATCTCCAGTGTTCTAGCAATAACTTAACGTAATATAGTTTCCGGTCTTCTGCCATTCCCAGGTACCTGTCCAGAGGGCCGCGACCTGCTCACTTGGTGCAGCGGAAAACCAAATCCCAATTGGAGGGGTCACTGGAGAAAACCACCAAGTGAGTTAGACTCCGCGCCTCTGGGCAGGTCCAGCCAAACCTGGGTTCGGCCGCAAATAGGAGACCTAGCCACAGTCACTCCGATAGTCACCTGAACCCCCCGGCTCACCGTCCTCCACAGAGGATCACTTTCACTGGATTGTGACAGTTTGAACAGCCTAATATGCAAGCCGCCGGGTGCCAGGTTGAAGCAGGTTTTCAGGATTTACTCTTTCGTGTGTCTGCACAGGAGACAGCTTTGCAATCCATCAAACAGCAGCTGCAAGAACTCTCTAGTCAAATGACGGTTATTCATTCAGTTCTAGCTGCTTTGTCCCCAGACACACCACAAGTTCCGCCAGTGAATTCTCCACAGTTTCAATTACCCCTACAGATGAAAAATTTTCTGTGCAAGCTAGTGAACCTCTCAAGTGTCCTCTGGTTCCCCAATTTCCTGATATTCGTAACCCTGAACCTTTCAAGAGTTTCTACTGGCTTCTAGAACAACTACAAAATCTCCGTCCCAAAATTTTTCAAGTTATTTCCAAGCTTTCTAGTGCTACTCCTGACTTGACTAACAGCTTTTCTAAGCAAACTAAAGTAAAGCATCAAAGTTACCTGCGCCCTAAACTTACTGAGGTTGAACGTCAGTGACGCCGGGAACTGCATCTGTGTTTATATTGCGGTTATGACGATCACTTTCTTAAGAGAACTGAGAAGTGGTGACAAGTGTGTGACTCCTAATGTCTGCGTTTTCAGTTCTCCCCATCATCCATCAGTGATTCCCGTTTCTTCAGTTACAGATAAGGAGGTGATGTCCATTAAGCAAAAGAAAGTTCAAGTTTTCAATTGGGGCCCTGCTACAAGATGCTTCAACCCTTGTCTAAGAAATATTGGGAGGATATTTCAACCTTCTAAAGTCAGGGACACTACTCATTCCACTTCTACTGGTCACGGCTTGGATTCCATTTCCATCAGTCCCAGCCCGGATTCTGCCTGTTCTGGTCCCAGTCCGGATTCTGCTTTTCCCAATACAGGACTCCAGTCAGTAGTCCCAGGAGGGGTCTCAACTTCCTTACCCCAGCAGGGGGTCTCAAGTCTCGCACCCCAGCAGGGGGTCTCAAGTCTCGCACCCCAAGAGGGGGTCTCAAGTTCCACGCCCCAGAAGGGGGCCTTCGTTTCAAGTTTCATGCCCCAGGAGAGGGTTTCAAATCTCTCACCCCAGAAGGAGGTTACAAGTGTTGTACCCCAAGAGGGGGCTTTCATTTCAAGTTTCACGCGCCAGGGAGGGGTCTTTGTTTCGAGTTTCATGCCCCAGGAGGGGGCCTTCGTTTCGAGTTACACGCCTCAAGAGGAGGCCTTCGTTTCGAGTTTCACGCCCCAGGAGAGGGCCTTCGTTTTGAGTTTCGTGCCTCAAGGGGAGGCCTTAGTTTCGAGTGTTATGCCCCAGGTGTGGACCGTAATTTCAAGTGTTACTCCCCAAGAAAAGGTCTCAAGTTCCATACCTCAAGAGGGGGTTCTGAGCCACTCACCCCAGGAGGAAGTCTGTGTTCTTGCATCCCAAAAGGGGGTTTCATATTGCGTACCCCGAAAGGAAAAGCCAAGTCAGCTTCCCCAGAAGGGGGTTTTAGGTCCCATACTCCAACAGGGAGTGTCAAGTTCTGTACTCCAGGAGGGGGCCCTGAGTCTCTAACTCCAATAGAAGGTTTCAAATCTTGTTTCTCAGGAAGGGGCCTCAAATTCTATCCCCCAGGAGGGTGTTTCTAGTGTTATACCCCAAGAAGGGATTTCAAGTGTCACGTCCCAAGAGGAAATCCTCATTTCAAGTTCTTTACCCCAGGAGGGGGTTTCAAGCCTCTTACCCAGAGAGAGGGTTCCTAGTGTCCTTCCCCTAGAGGGGACTTCAAGTGTCTCACCCCAGGATGGGGTTCCCAGTGTAATACCCCAGGAGGGGATTTCCAGTGTTACGTTTCAAGAGAAAGTTCTTATTTCAAGTTCTTCACCCCAGGACAAGGGTCCAAGTATCCTACCCCAGAATGGGGTTTCCAGTGTTATACCCCAGGAGGGGATTTCAAGTGTTATGTTTCAAGAGAAAGTCCTTATTTCAAGTTCTTCACCCCAGGAGGGGGTTTCAAGCCTCGCACCCCAAGAGGGGGTTTCAGTTTCCTCACCCCAGGAGGGGATTTCAAGTGTCTCACCCCAGGATGGGGTTCCCAGTGTTGTGCCCCAAGGGGGAATTTCAAGTGTTATTCTCCAAGATGGGACCTCAAGTGTCTCACCCCAGGATGGGGTTCCAAGTGTTATACCTCAAGATGGGATTTCCAGTGTTATACCCCAGGAGGGGATTTCAAGTGCCTCATCCCAAGATGGGGTTCCCAGTGTTATACCCCAGGAGGGGAATTCAAGTGCCTCATCCCAAGATGGGGTTCCCAGTGTAATGCCCCAAGATGGGGTTCGTGGTGTTATTCCCCTGGAGGGGACTTCAAGTGTCTCACCCCAGGATGGGATTCCTAGTGCCATCCCCCAGGGGGGGATTTCGAGTATTACATTGCCGAAGAAGAGTTCAAGTGTCTTACCCCAGGAGGAGGTCTCAAGTCTTGTACCCCAAGAACAAGGGTTTCAAAGTGTTACTCCCCAAGATGGGGGTTCAAGGTTCAAGCATCATACCTAAAGAGGAGGTTTCTAGTTATGTACCCTGGCAGGGGGTATCAAGTCTCATAGTCCAGGGGAAAGTCTCAAGTTTTACATCTCAAAAAGGGATTTCAAAATCTGTATCCCAAGGAAATGTCTCCGGTTCTTTACTCATGGAAGAATCTTCTAGTGTTGTGTCAAAGTTAAATGCTTTAGTGCCCAATCCGTTAAGAGGTTCACAAGATGATGCTACCACTACATTTAAAGGTATACCTCAGGATCCATCTGATGTTTCTATGTCCATTTTTTTTATGGAGATATAACGCAGTATTATGCTTTGGTGGATCATTTCATCGCTATTATGAAATCCTCTCCATGGTCTGAAATCAAGCCTACTAATGTAGTAAAATTTATAATTTCATCTTTCCGAGGTAAAGCTTGGGACTGGGTTGAGCCTATTTATGATTCAAAGCTGTCAGATTTAGTAGCCTTTACCGCGGCAGTCATTAAAGAATTTGGTCCAACTTATCCTTACAGCTCTCTCGAGGATACTCATCTCAACAAAGTCTCCAGTTCTGGGGTACCACCCTCTGCTATTAAGCTCAGATGCATTTCTTTGAGTCCTTCTCAAAAAGATCCAGTACAAAAACAACCTGTCCAGAAGGATAAGACTCAAGGAGGCATAAGGATGATGAATTATAACACAGATTCTGACTATGATCCTGAGTACGATGAAAAAACAATTTCGGTAGTTCCCATGAAAGACACTTTGCAACTTAAGTCTTCTTCTTCTTCAAGTGGTTCGAAAAAGTCTCGGAAAAAGAAGAAGAATCGATGACTTCCTGGTCACCAGCCTTTCTTGGACCAAGTTAACTATTTCTTCCAATTATTAGTCTCAGAATCCATCTGGTATTGGGAACAGATAATTGCCTGAAGGACTTGTCTTTTGTGATCTCGGGAGTCTTAGAATCTGTTGAGAATAATGAAGCCAAATCTTTAATATAAACTTATGGAGGCAAAGTTTTTGAGAAACTCAGCAGTAAAATCAATTATCTTATTTTGGGCCTTGATGGTGGGAGATCCAGGCGAGCAAAAGCAAAAGATTTGGGGGTCAAAGTCATTAATGAGGATAAATTTTTTTAATTGGTGGACATTTATTTCAGCAAACAGTTACTTCTTGAACAAGCCTCCTTATGTAGTATTCCAGTACTTCCAGTCTCTAAAAACGGATACGAAAGTTGGGAGGATATCTAAAAAGTTATTTTTTCTAGTCTGCTGGAACCCAGTTCTTATTGTGTCTTCAAGCAAGATTTTTTTTTGTTGATGTTTTCATGTCGGATTTTCGAGTTTTCTGTGTTTTTCAAGTATAGTTTTTGTGTCTTTCCGAGGAGTTCCAGTTGAGCCTTTATGGGTGTTCGGTGCCCACCCTAAAAGGAGGGGGTACTGTCAGGGTTCAGCCTAGGATCGGCCTCTCTCACCTCCTTGCTGGCTTCCCCTGACTTCCTTGCGGTCAGACGTCTGGTGCAGTGATGGATGTGGGGCTGAGTATTCTGCCTTAGGTACTTTTTGCGAGCTTCCATGGTCGGCTGTGTGTGCTGGGGATCGGAGTTCCCATCATGGGCGCCGCCATGACAGTTCCTCTCATGTGACAGTACTCCTAACCTATGGTAGCATGATTTCAGTCAGCTGATGCTGTGCTCCAGTAATCTGCTACCCCTGGGTATAAATCCGCCTCCAGAACTCCAGGAAGTTGCTGTTCAACTTCGTTATTCCAAGTGCCTGTGTTATTCCCACTGTTGCTCTGTGCTAAATCCTTCAGCGTGTTGCTTCAGCCTGCTCACAGTTTCCCAGTTTCCTGTATTAGCTTCCATGCTAAACCTTACTCTGAGACTTTAGCCTTCTCACAGTACTTCAGTGTTTCATGTCCCTTCCCTGTGTGTCTTTGTATATGTGCTGCTAATTTTATTGCAGCTTTCCTGTGGCTATACCCTGTATCACTGAAGTGTCAGATTACCTGCTGGTATTAATTAGCTCACAGCTGGTCCTCCCAGCACATGTCTGTGTCAATCTGCTCTGTGTCTTGTCAGTGCAAATGTGCACTTGCAGTTAGCACTCTCCCAGTGTATGCCTATCTTCTCTATATGTCTTGTCTGTGCAATATAATGATTCCCAGTATTTTGCCTTTGCCCAGTACCAGCATTTCTAGCTCTCCCAGTATTTGGCCTTTGTCCAGTACCACATTTCTAGCATTCCCAATATATTCCTTGAGTCCACTCTACTCTTGTATGTGCAATCCCCAGTATATGTTTGTGTTTTCCTGCATATTTAGCAAACTCCAGTACCTGCCTGTGTCCACATCTCCCTGAGCTGCTGAGCTAGTCAGCTCCTGGATTTCTTAGTGATTCTTACTACATTCTCAGTAATCTCATGCAAGCCGGTGATCAGGATTTCTAATTGTGTTCCAGTGTATCTCCAGTGTCCTAGCAATAACTTAACGTAATATAGTTTCCGGTCTTCTGCCATTCCCAGGTACCTGTCCAGAGGGCCGCGACCTGCTCACTTGGTGCAGCGGAAAACCAAATCCTAATTGGAGGGGTTACTGGAGAAAACCACCAAGTGAGTTAGACTCCGCACCTCTGGGCAGGTCCAGCCAAACCTTGGTTCGGCCGCAAATAGGAGACCTAGCCACAGTCACTCCGATAGTCACCTGAACCCCCCGGCTCACCGTCCTCCACAGAGGATCACTTTCACTGGATTGTGACACTGATCATGCTTGCTCCCATGTGGACGTTCATAACATCAATAGAACGAGCCTACATGCTGCTCAATCTGTACATTTGATGAACAACCCGATGCTTGTGGAGGCGGCTGGTGACTACCACACAATATATTGTTCTGATCACAATAGTACAGGGAACCCTAACTGTTTTGTTTGTAATTTAAATGCTGTATTTCCAGTTGTATGAAGGGGAGATACTGTCTTGACCGTCTGGCATAATGAAGGATAGCTACTGCTTTGCCCATGTTTTATGTTGTGTGTGGATATTTGGGCCACCTGCCAGAGTGAGTAATATCTATGAACTATTTAATGAGGGGGAAAGAAATATCTTGGCATCCTACTAAAGTCCTGTTTGCTGTGTCCTGCCCTCCAAATTGGGGTCCAGCTAGATAAACATCTTCTATAGCTACTGACCCACAAACAAGGTTGTACAAAGGATACGTCATGGTGTGAGTGATAGGGAGTGTTCCACTGCCTTGTTTAAGGAAGTATAGCGAAAGTGAAATGGTTGTTACTTGTGTGAATTGATAAATGAATGATGTAGTGAAGAATATGAATGTTATTTGAATGGCATGGATGTGCTCTGTATGCATACCTCCCAACTCTCTCAAATTTGGGACTAGGGGAAAATGCATTCATGCTATTTTGTCTCTTTTATCTCATGTAATAACCAAAGTTTTCATGTCCACTCAAGTGTGAAAGCATGTGCTAATCCCATGACTAAATCACACCTGCAAAGTGTATTGTTTACTTAAGCTAGTCTGCTTCACATGTGCAGTGATGTGTGATATATCTCTTTATATGTACATTCTGGGAACCTTTCTAATACAAGATTTTACTTAAAAATTAAGCAGGTATTATACCCGTTCTGGGTATCCAACAACCTTTGAGAGTGCGTCAGCAGAAACAATGAAACCACTCCAAACTGACCCTGCCAACTGTTCCTGCACCTCCCAAGCTTCTCCAAGAGCTTGTGAGGAATTTGTACGTTGTGGAATTTAAATGACCTTCATGAAAGAGGCTAGTGGGGGATGGGGTTTTGTTACCGTGCTGTTCGAATCTGGCAAATTATCAGACGCTGTCATTAAAATTAACTGTTTAAATGTTAAACATAATTGTATTTTGTATTTTCTATAGATAACCTGTTGCATAAAAGTTTATATTTATAAATTATATTTTAATAATACCTGCCGTTTGTATCTCTTCAGTTTTATGATGACTATTTCTCAAGCCATTTTTTTTCATAAAATTATGCAGAAACTGCAGTTTCTGCATAATTGTATGTATCCCATCTATGTACTAACAGCCTAATGGAGGTAATTTCAATTAAATCTCCTGCAAAAGGGTAACTACTGCTGCAGACCGCAGTCCATAGTAATGTAAATAGGGACTGCAGTCTAACCCTTATGTACCAAACTCCAGTTGGTTTATTTATCCTCAGATGTATCTTGCAGGGACAGAGTTTATCGTTAATACTGTCCCTGCAAGTTACATTTAGTACATAGCGGGGATAATAATGTAAAGAATGATTGTCCCCGCTACAATGTACCTTGAAACTAAATTGCTGCACTTCCCTGATTTTTAGTACATGTGCCCCTCAGTCACTTTGTCTCAGTAACTTTTTTTGCAGTGCTGTAGAACAATATGCAGCTATTGAGCTGATACTGCTTCATATAATCTAGAAATCTTGAGCAGGCTAATTGATTACATGGAGTAAAATATGGGAACTTCTTTCATAGAGGAATTACACAGGTCGTTTAAAGAGAAATATGTATATAAAAAAAGTTCTGCCACTCCTACACCACTTAGCAGAGCACTTGACTTTGGTGATGATTTCTGCCACTCAGTGGACAGACACAGGGGCTATGTATCAAGCTGTTTTTTACATAAAATTATGCAGAAACTGCAGTTTCTGCATAATTTTATGTATCATTCATATGTACTAATAGCACAATGCTGGAGATTTCACAGTCCCCACTATTATCAATGGGGACTACGATATGACCACTATGTACTAAACTCCAAAAAGCAACACTTTTCGGAGTTTAGCACCGGTAATTTACACCATCTTCCGATGCTATAACCTACTGTTTGCCTATGAGGGACTCCAGGGGCAGGAGAGAGCTCTTTTGATCTCTCCCCCGCAGCCCCCGGCCAGTTCCGGAAGCTGACGCTGTGCACATGTGCAGTGTCAGCCTCCCCCGGGGAAGTCTTTCACTTCTGTCAAAGACTTCTCCTAAATGCTGGGGATATAACTCGCGCTGACAGCGCTTACCGCAACTGCTGTCCCTGCGAATTCTCTGTAGTACATAGCCGGTATATTTTTATTAAAGATGAAAATATCCCAGTGAGTTAGGTTAATAATAATCGCGGCAGTAACCTGATTATTATTACGAGACCCCTAATTCACTGACAAATCTTCCAGGATTTACGTTCCCAGCTATGGACCTAACAGCTGTACAGGGCTCTGAAAGAGACACAGTGGACCACACAAACATTGATTTGAAATCATAGCATTAGCTGGATTCATTATTTGTCTGGCTTGCAGAAAATGCAAAGAAAAGACATTTCTTTTATGATGCTGTCCATTCTATAGATTGTAAGCTTACCTCCTACCTCTTTGTCTGTCTGTTATTACTTTAGACTGTAAGTTCTCACGAGCAGGGCCCCCTTCCTTTATGTGCTTTTCCTTCCCTTGCTTCTACCACCATACCCTCCCCACTGCCTACAATGACACCCAACCTTTGCGTTCTGCCACCCTCCTGCCTATTTAAGTGTTATGACTGCTGATGCAGCAATATTTATAATCAATGTCCATGTTCTGCAATGTTCTGTATTGTATATCACTTTCGTTCCTGTGTTTTCTGTTGATACTGTTTGTATTTTTGTACTTTGTAAGGTGCTGCGAACCCCTTGTGGCGCAATATAAATAAAGGATAATAATAATTACACAGTCTTGTTTTATTACTGTTTTGTTACCAAGTTAGGAATATGCTGGCGTTATTTAAGTACAGTAACTGTTAATAAAATAAATAATAATAATAAAACTAAGTATGACAAAAATAAGACCCCCATACAGCATTTATTGTTATTATTATTTATTTATTTTGCTTTTATTATGCTCTTTTTATAACTGAGCATCACTCATCCATATAGGTCAATCCAAATAGGTACTAATTGTGAGGTGCGAGTTGCTGTTTTCTCTTCGAATTGCAATCCAATTAGCAAATCGCTCATAACCAGTCAGAGTGAATTCGCATTTTCAATTCAAGAGATTGAAAAGAAAATCTTTATTTTAAGGTTAAAATATCGGGACATCGTGCTGAACCCCTTGGACATGCCCCCTGATGTTTAATTAGGCATTTGGAAGTTTCCAATTAGTTTAGTTAGTCCAATCATTACATGTAATTTTTTGGGGTTAAAAAACTGACCTCAAATTATCCTAAAATCAACTTTTTCGTTAGTTTAGGCACCCCAAATTTAATTTCAGTATTTTTTTTTATTGAAAAATAATTGTTTTCTTTTATCATTTTTTTTTTTAATTTTTCAAAGTGCCCTCAAAGTACCCCAAAATCACCTTTTTTCCTATATTTTTTTTTTTTTGCATTTTTCGTTTAATTCGTTTGAGATTTTTATCATTTTTATCATTTTATCATTTTTTTTATCATTGTATTGCATTTTTTTTAAAAGCACAAATCAGCCATTTGGCACCATTTAAAAACTTCCAGTACTTTCCTAATGCCCACAAACAGCCTTCTATACGGTCCTGCTAACGAAATTATCAATCTTGGGGGGTCAAGGAGGGTCTCCTCACTTTTTCATGCACACACATCGCATTTGGCAGTCATTTTGCAAAACTCTGCTGCAATTACTGCGAATAGGCATTTTTAATTGGATTGGAGAATTCTTGGGTGTGCGCATTCATGCAAACTCGTCGAGTTTCATGAAACAAACTCGCTACTCGCAATTTGCAACTAATTGGATTGACCCCATAGATTGATTTACTAATGTCTTGTTAAGAATATATTTCAGACTGGTTTTTGATGAACATTTTGCATTTTAGAATTTACAAGGGTAATTTAAAATCCATTATGCATGTTACACAAATATTCTTTGCACTGTTAAAAGCATTGGAAAATTCAGAAGGAAATTGAAATTGATGACAACTATGGTAAGGGTACAGAAAAATGTTAAAATGACAAGATGTTCTCTGTCTTTCTAGATTTGTATTTAATGCACTGGCCTGATGCAAATATTCCGGGAAAGAGTCCCCGGGAGGGGCGAGCAGAGACATGGAAAGCTCTAGAGGATTTGTATTACAGAGGTAACAGCTTTGATCATTGTACTGTAGGTTAAATTGCAAATATGTGATCTAGCCATGGCATTGGATAAAATTGTGGTAAATACTTATACCTTATAGCATAATTTAGTTGACCCAAATGATGTTATGCCATTATTGTAATCAGTGTTGGAAAAAAAAAAAAAAACATTTAAAATGAAAAATCTTTTTTTTTACATTAATGTTTTAATGAAAAAAAAAAAAAGAATTCTCCTTATTATATTAATACTGTGAAGCACTCCTAACTGTGTGGAGTTTGTATATTCTCCCTGTGCTTGCGTGGGTTTCCTCTGGGTACACCGGTTTCCTCTCACACTCCAAAAATATGCTGGTAGGTTAATTGGGTCCCAACATAGATTGTAAGCTCCACTGGGGCAGGGACTGATGTGAATGGACAAATATTCTCTGTAAAGCGCTGCGGAATATGTGTGCGCTATATAAATAACTGGTAATAAATAAATAAATTAGAAACTTTTGATCAACCATGTTTTAATGCTTTCTAACATTAACAATCCAAAGTTATTAGTATTCTTTATCTTGTCAAGAGAGTCAGACTAAGGGGCCTATTCATCATTAATTAATTTTTACAAAAGCAGGTTAAATGCACATTTTCACCTGCAATTGTAAGAATTAAGTTATCGGCCATTCATCAATAAGGTAAAGCAGGAGATATCACAGATATCTCCTACTTAGCTTCCTTTTGCGGAATGGCCCTAGTATGGGGACAGAATTCTTCAAGCCATAGGGAAGGAGGTCCAGGTTGCGAAGAGGGGTCCTTTTGGATCCCTCCGCTCCTGTCCGGCTCCTTCTGCCGGACGTCGGGGCTCTAGTGCGCATGCGTGACCTGTAGGTCGCACATGCGCAGTCCCATCACTGCTCCGAAAGGATCAGTGAAAAGATTCACTGCTCCAAAAAGAAGCAGTGAAGCCGCTGGCAGGGACAGCTGATCTTGCATCAGCTGTCACCGCGCCGGAGCAATGATGAATTGCTCCGGCAGCCACGGCGAGTTAAAATGTTAATTATCGAGGTCCCCGATAATTAACATCATGAATAGGCCCCTAACAGTCAGACTTATTTAATAAAGTGAGAGTTTTTAGAAATGGAGATGTTGCCCACCAATCAGATTCTACTTAACATTTAACTAGCACCTTCTAGAAGATAATAGCTAGAATCTGATTGGTTGCTATGGGCAACATCTCCACTTCTATATATTCTCACTTTAGTAAATATACCCCTAAGTCTTTCTTCTTTCCACTCATTTCAGTAGGACTAAAGGTTTTGAATTGAAATAAATATGAAGGAGGAACCATTAGGTGTTTCTCTGTGTATTGCCTCTATAATATGTTGGAGTTATTTACCCCTTAAGATTGAGAATGTTAGTTGTGTTTTTCTCCTTTCCTATAGGATTGTTAAGGGCGGGTTTTGTGGAGCTGATGCTAGGCAGATTTAGTACCTCTCCAGGGCCACAACTAGGAGGGGGCCCAGCTTCACCCGCCTCCAGTTTCCTCCAGCCCGTCGCCACATGGAGATTTTATTACCAGAGGGCGCCCGGCTCCTTCCTTGCTGCGCCGCAGTAGCCAGAGGCTGGGGGTAAGCGGCACTACAGGGGCATTACTATATGGGCACTACTACAGGGGCATTAACATATGGGCACTACTACAGGGGCATTACAATATGGGCACTACGACAGGGATATTACTATATGGGCACTACAGTGGCATTACAATATGGGCACTATTACAGGGGCATTACTATGGGGGCATTACCATATTGGCACTACTACAGGGGCATTACTTTATGGGCATTGCTACATGGGCACTACTACAAGGGAATTACTCTATGGGCACTACTACAGGGGCATTACTATGGGGGCATTACTATATGGGCACTACCTCAGGGGGCATTACTATAGGTGCACTGCTGAAGGTAGCATTACTATAGGGCAGTGATGGTGAACCTTTTAGAGTGCCCAAACTGCAACCCAAAACCCACTTATTTATCGCAAAGTGCCAACACGGTAATTTAATCTGAATACTGAGGTTTTCCCCATAGTTATGCCCCCAGTTCATGTTCTGCAATATGCATAGTTATGCCCCAAATCATTTTATGCCCCATAGTTATGCCCCAAATCATATAATGCCCCATAGTTGTGCCCAAAGTTCATGTTCTGCAATATAGTTATAATATATTATGCCCCATAGACCTCTATACAGCCCCATCCCTAGTTAAAACACACAAAAACACCCCCTGCTCATCGCGCCACAGCCTCCGCACCGATATATTGCGCGTGCCATACACACTTCACGATCCGGTGTACGACGGCACTATGTATGGTTTCATGCTGCATGTAACTGCACTGCAACGTTTTTTGCATCGTCCCATTTGAAGTGCAGAACAGCAGATGAGACGATGCGATGATTGACGGACTGGCTGTACACGCTGGGCCTGATTCAGAGCCGCACGTAAGCGGCCGCTCGTTCGCTCCGAGCGATGTTCGCACAACTGCGCATGTGTATGGGTCGTAATGCGCATGCGCAAACCAGTCATTGCGGTCGGAAATCGTGCGCTGGCAAAAAAGCGAGGGGCTGCTAATGTGATTGACAGAATGTATTGTTTGTGGGTGGTAACAGGGGAAGGTGCTTGAAAACGGGGGAGTGAAGATCCGAACGCAGGCGTGCCAAACGGTCAAAAGGGCGTTTAATGGGAGTGCATAATTAGTAAAGCAGCGTCATCGACCACGTCACTTGGTTGTCTTTTAGCCTGAACTGCTTGCAGTGATAGCGGTAAGAAAAATCTACCACAAGCACTGCGAGCAGTTCAGATGCCTTTCGATGTACCCGATTAATCTAATAAATACTGGAGATGACGTGTGTTGCGAACGGCAAAGGGGCGTCTTTACAAAATAGCGAGCGCATTTTTCGTTCGATCGCTCAGACATAGAGACGTCAACAAACCGCAGAGCGAGCACTCAATTTAAATAGCCGGCCCCTTTTTTGGAACGACCATCCGCAAATAGCGTCCGGCTCTGAATCAGGCCCACGGTACGATGTGTATGATATATTGTTCCGATCCGCGTCGGAACGATATATTGTATTATATATGGTATAGTGTGTACCCAGCTTTAAAAGCAATAGTGTCTGGGTCTAAATTCAGGGTGATAAAGGGCAATGACGGGCTCAGGTGGTGGGGAGGTGTGGCCACATCATGGGGTCATGGGCACACCTGTCTGAAGATGAAAGAATAATGAAAACTGCTATACGCAATGTGGCATTGTGTGCCAAGGAGGGAGGCATTTTTCCCCTGGTTAGCTGGCCCTTACTGAGTGCCT
This sequence comes from Taudactylus pleione, assembly GCA_031769625.1. NCBI lineage: Eukaryota > Metazoa > Chordata > Amphibia > Anura > Myobatrachidae > Taudactylus > Taudactylus pleione. The sequence goes on from JAUIMM010000545.1 coordinate 1,251,641, forward strand.
GCCCCCTTTGGCGCCCTGTCCTTATTTTCAAACTATTGTTCACAGTACTTGAAGTAGGGCAGTATACGGCAGTATGACATACCGCCACTTCTGCCGCCACTTCATTTTGCAGCGGTAGATTATGTACCAGTATGTGGTCCCAGCGCTGGAACAGCAGCAGCATTCTGTTGAGATGTGTCCCGCTGGATTTAATGAGTTGGCTCAGGGGAGTGACATCTGCTGTCGGTGCTCCTGGATGCAGAATTAGACAGACACTGCTGTGACTCTCTCCGGTTCAGCTTTTTGCTTCTCTCCGTGTAGCCCCAGGCATGATCAGCATAGACAAGCTGCCAATCGAGGAGACCCTGGAGGACAGTCCTTAGGTCAGAGGCCTGGCAGGGAAGAGGCTGTAGTGTGCTGGGGGTGAGGTGGAGATTCAAATTTCTATATCCCCTCCTCTAAATTCACACCTAGAGCACTGATTATACTGCTAGAATATATATTGACTCTGTAATCCCTCTCATTTGTACATGCAGATCCATAACTAGACATTTTAACACCCTGTGTGAAAGACAGCACCGCCATCGGGATACAGTCACGAGGCCGTCTGTCTATATCCCGGCATCTAAATACCGACGCGGGACTAAAGACAGGCGTCGAAATCCCGACGCCCGTCTAAATACAGACTCCGAAATCTAGACAGACTGCTTCCCGAATGAAGGTAAGCCGGGCAGTGTCAGCGCTTAGCCGCAGGGGGGGGGGGTTAGGTTTAGGGACCCCTGGGGAGACTTGGGGCTAGGCACCACCCCGGGATGGTTAGGTTTAGGGTGCAGGGAGAGGGGGTTAAGTTTAGGCACCCCTGGGGGGAGGTTAGGGTTTGGCACCACCAGGGGTAGCTTAGGGTTAGGCACCACTAAGGTAGGGTTAGGGTTGGGGGGAGAGAGGGAAGGGTTAGGGTACTTACCAGCCCCAGTCGGGATTTTCAGCGTTCAGGCTTGCGGCGTCGGGATTTTGTCAGACGGCTTCCCGGCCATCGGCATTTCATACCCAACCCCTGCCACCTACCCTCACACTTTATACTGTATATATTTTTTTATGGATTTTGTGAGTTTCTATCCTCTCTGGCTTCAATGTCGGCACCAGTGTTCGATGTACATCAGTTAATTTAAGAAGGTAAGAATGTAATCTCAGAACATTCATCTGGATTTTACAGCCGAAAATATGTATAATCGTATTATAAATTTGCTTCTCCCACCTCCTTCATGTATATTTTCTTCATAAATTAGTAGTATTTTGTCTCATCCACCCCCCACTCTGTATATATTTATTGATTGATTCTGTGCCTCCACTCCAACTCCTCCAATCTAACTCCCCTCCCCACTGACTTCTTTATTGTGTGGGCTACTCTGGAAAGCAGGAGGACATGTTTGAGAAAATATGGGTTGCAGGAAGGCAAGTTTGGCATAAGCTAGTGATCAGGGGGGCAAGTGTGAGAAAGCCTGCTGGGTAGTGAGGCATGTGTAAAAACAAAAGCTTGTTGGGTCTGCAAGGGAAAGGCTGGAGAGCATGAGTGTATTGGTTGGTTATACTTAGGCTATGTTGGAAAGTATCACCTCCGTTACATGAAGCCCTTGCTCACCATCCTCTGTCTCTTATGCCCCCCCCTGCCCAAAAGCTTATTCCCCCACATGCCCTGTGTAAGATTGCGGTTCTCCAAACCTGATTATCTCTGTCGCCACTATGATTTTAAATAGCATGTGTCCTTCCAAACATGGATTCCGGTTGACAGGGTTATAGCGTAACTTAGCCGCCGCCATATTGTTTACATTCTGACCTGGCTGCTCCAATCCACAGATTTTATCATACCAATAACCAGTGCAGCTAATCTGTGTTCAGTCAACCCTATTTAAACCTCCTCAACCCACTAGAACATCACCAGTATAACTCGTCTTACCACTTGCTCCTGGTTCCAGGTCAGTACTCCTGTTACTGACTTCCTTACCTGTCACTCGCTGAGTGAGGTCTTGCTCTGTGCTAGTACGCTCCGTGGTGCGCCACTTCTCTAGACCATTGCGCTCCTGCTTAACTTTAACTATTTGTACTCTCTGCTTGTTGATGTCTGTGCCATCTCCGTGGCAGATTCATTGGTTCTCTGTGTATGCAGGAATATACTGAGGTAGACTGCGCAGCTACCATCATCTGCTCATTCATGCAATTTCCTAACAGCATCTGCACTCATAGAGCTACCGTCATCTGCAACATAGTGCTAACTCCTAACAGCTAAGATCATCTGTTTATATTGTGCAAAGTCATTTCAGCTTCAGTGTGCTCACTTCAGCTATAAAACCTTGCTGATTTCATCTACACCTAAGCTGCATACAGATTCCAGTTGTCACATCCATTCTACCTGCAGAAGGCACATACACTAGTGTGTATCTACAATTCCACCTTCAGTATTAAACACCACTCATTCAAGTGTTCTTGAGTGGGCAGTGTTCAGCCGGAATGGTTATGAAATACCGCTGGCCGCATGGTTCAATTCCCGGCAGCGGCAGGCCAACAGATGAACAGATCCCGACAGCGGCAGCCCGACAGCGCTGGAAATCCCGATCATCCTTAGGTAAGTAATAACTAACCTAACCCCCCTAACCCTAACCCTCCTTAGGGGTGCCTAACCCTAACCTCCCCTCAAGTGCCTAACCCCAATCCCCCCTGTAAGTGCCTAACCGTAACCCCCCCCATTCCCCGCTGCCTAAACCTAAGTCCCCTGGGGGGGGGGTGCCTAACTCTAAGTCCCCCCCGGGGGTGCCTAACCCTCCCTCCCCCTAGCCTAACCCTCCCGGGGGGGTGCCTAACCCTAAGTCCCCCCCCGGGTGCGCTAAACCTAACCCTTCCCCCCGCGGCTGTCTGCTCGCGGTGCCCGGCAACCCTTCGATCGGGAAAATGACAGGCGTCTAGATATAGACGTCGGGAAAATGACAGGCGTCTAGATATAGATGCCTGTCATTTAACCCACGCCGGGATAAAGCAGTCGGGAAGCCGGCTGTCAGGATCACGTTCAGCCACAGTCAGATAGTCCATCAGTGCCTTTCTCTAGTTTTGCTCTGCCCTACCTTCTTGTTCCTATGATTGTGACCTATGAGTAAAAGCACTAGTTCTCACCAACATAGTCCAGTGGTCCCAATTCTGTGCCCACAACAAATAAAGAACCTGACACCCTGCTGCACACAGACTTTATTCATAATGGGCCCCAGAATCATCTGGAGTTTCCCAGGTATCCGTTATTTCATCTACCCACCTGTCGTCGATGTCCGAAACTGGTGTATTTCACCGATGCTGGTTCCATTCTAGATACTTCTTCGGACTTTTAACATCCTGCCACCTTATCCCTTTATTGACTGTAATTGTTACGATTGCCAAAATGGTCATTCTTTGCACTTGGACATCTTCTGTACCCCCCTTTTTGGAAACAGTCAAGTACTTGTTGCTCAGAACACTCTATTATGACCGGCAAGCTCTTTTTCCAGCTTTAGAGTCTGGAGTGGCCTCTTTTTATAAGAAGTGGGGTCCTTTGTTGAATCATTTGACTACTCTGTCCATGCTAAGATTTTACAAGTATTCGAACCTAACTCCTGGTATTTATATCGTAACTTGTCTTAGGTTAGCAAATTAGCCTCTAACGTCCCACGTGAATCCTGTACTTCTTGGAGGACTCTGGTTTAACCCCTATACCTTTCTTTTTGATATCAATAGAATTACATGACCACATCCATGTTTTATATTTTTACTGCACTCTGCTGTTGTTGTTATTTGTAACCCCCCTTCCTCCTCTCCCTCTTTATCCTTTCCTCCCTCCTTGTATGTGCTCATTATGTAGGTCTCCTGCATTGGTGCTGTTAATTTTTTTTTTTACTGTGTATTTTGTCACTTTATGCAGTTATCATGGCAATTTGATGATTTTGTAAATTTCCTGCTATACCAATGTATGATGCCTTTTACTGTTTATATTTGCTGTTTTTTTTATATGCTTTTTTGCACTTAATAAAAATATTTAAAAAAAAAATAAAAACATCCTGCCATCTGGTCTCATCACCTTGAGGCCAAGGTTTCTAGCTTTCCCTTCAACCCCAATAAGCACTTGTATCTTGCAGTTTTTCTTCCGTGGGCCGGCTGATGTGGTAAGCTGGCTCTGCAATGCAAGGAGGTGCTGGGCTGGAGTGGCGCCGCCACCACCTTCTCCATCTGCCAGGCGCCCACTGAGATTTTGTTAGCAGCAGGCGCCCAGTGGCTCCTTCCCTGCAGCCGTAGGCTGGTGCCCACTCCTGAGCTCTGTCTTCAGGCTCCCGCAGAGCGCGTGGAGCTGTCGGATGACGGCGGGCATATGAGCGGGGTTTCAGGTAAGTATAGTGCTGTGTCTGTATGGCATAATGTGTAAGCTGCATTACTGTGGGCATTATGTGTAAGAGGCACTACTACTGTGTGCATTATGTGTATAAGGGGCACTACTGTGGGAATTAGGTGTATAAGGAGCTCTATGGGCACTTTGTGTATAAGGGGCACTACTAAGGTGGGCATTATATGTAAGGGGCATTACTACTGTGGACATTATGTGTAAGGGGCACTACTACTGTGGGCATTATGTGTATAAGGGTCACTACTGTGGGAATTATGTGTAAGGGGCACTTCTGTGGACATTATGTGTATAAGGGGCACTACTGTGGGCATTGTGTATAAGGGACACTACTACTGTGGCACATGTATAAAGGCACTACTACTTTGGCTTTATGTGTATAAGAGACACGACTACTGTGTGGCATTATGTGTATAAGGGGAACGACAGTGTGGTGTAATGTGTTTAAGGGGTAATACGGCATAGCGTAATGTGAATAGGGGGCACTACTGTGTAACGTAACGTGAATAAGGGGCGATACTGTGTGCTGTAATGTGAATAAGGAACACTACTATGTTAGTAATGTGAATTTGGGCACTATGTGCGGTGCAATGTAAATAATATTGCGCTACTGTGTGGCGTAATTTAAATTGGGGGTACTATTATGTGGCCATGTCCCTTCCATTTGAGACTACACCCCTTAGGCGCACGCTGTTCCTTTAAAAAGTATGGGAGGCAGGGGGCGCTGAACAGCCTAGCACCGGCCCTGCCTGCCACCATGTCGTTATATTCATCTCCCTCTGTAATGTAATAGCAACAGCCTGAGGAGCAGGGGAGCAAGGTTGACAGTGGATGCACAGTACATACTACACACCATGCAGAGCGTCAGGCGGTGTGCACACAGCAAATTCCACATGTACAGTTAGAACCGTCACCATTATAGGCTGGGGCGTTAGGGACCTCACCAATACGCCTTGAGCAATGGCAGCGGCCTCACCGCTCTCACTACAGCCCTGTGTACCAGGGGTGTAACTACAATAGGTGCAGGGTGTGCGGGGGCACACGGGCTCCTGGGTCCAGTGGGGGGCCACATGGCTTTGTTCAGTGCGCGCCGCCGGCCACCTGAGAGAGAGAGGGGGTCCCGTATAGAGACTGCGCACGGACCCCCTCCTCTCTTAAAATGCCCCTGTTGTGTACATGTTACAGACAAGGCACCTTTAATACATTATCTATCCCAGGTCCAAAGATAAAATACTCACATATTCAAGGGAGTGATGTGAGATGGTGTCCTCCAATAAGGACACCAATTGCAATAAGTTTTTGCGAGCCTGTGCCATTTTTAACTAAAGCAATAAAGGTATTCAGATGGAAGATGGCGCTTTTGTCATACTCTGCTTGCGTGTATTTGCATATAGTCTCAATGTGTATAATTGCAGGCACTGTCACTACTATACTTCAATATAGCACTTTCAATTTAAAGATGCACAAAAAAAAATGGTAAAATATTAGGAGAAAATTAGTATGAAAGTAGCACAGAAAATTAAGACTAGTCATTGTTTGTTCATTGTTGTTTGATACGTATCATTATGTCATAGATGATTGTATGACATACACAACATGTTTTTACATGTTTAGCCACATTGTTAAGCTGGCCATACACTAACCATCTTTCATCCATTTAGCCAACTGTCCAACTTATTTTGCTCTATTTTTCAGGAAGACCAGCCAACTTCACTTATTTCTGTAACAACACAAGTTGCCTACTTCTATTGTTAAATAGCGATAAAAATAACAACTAGATAAAATAAATAATAAATGAAACCGATCAGTTGTAGGGAAAGTGCCCAACTTCCATCCAACACTGAAAGGATAGTCAGCCAACTAGTTGGCAGTAATCAAACATGCTTGATTATTGCCTCTTGGTGGACTGACAGATTTTGACCATTTCTAAGTGTGTGGGACGATATACGATTTTAACTAGTTGGCTGGTTTGAACAATAGTTGTTCTGTGAATGGAGGAACACTGACTAGTCTTAATTTTGTTTGCTACCTTTTTGCTAATACTCTGCTAGTGTTTGCTATTTTTGTATTTTTTTGCTAATATTAAAATTTTTGCTACATTTTGTTTACTTTTTTTGTGAATATTTGCAATTTTCTTACATATTTTTTGTAAATGAACATAACACTTTTGGGAGAACTCTGAAATTGCAAGAATTTACAGATTACAAGTGGTACATTGCCCATCCTTCAGTTATGCTATGCGTTGCCGTTTGAAAAATGACTGATAACATGGTGTTCCACTGTATCCATCACCGTGACACGAGATAGAAGGGTTTTCGGTGCAATTACGGCAAAGCCGACATATCTGTACCACTGTGACAAAACCAGTTGTACAAATTGTGCTATACCAGATTTAATTTCAGAACTGCTAGACATGGGATACTTGTAAAAGTTACAACTGGGTTTATGATTATGAACCTAAACCAGGATTAGGACTTGCACTTTGTTCTAAGGTTAACACTTGGTTGTAGCTGTCACATGCTCGCAGGCAAAAGTTCTGGTGGACTTGCGACCAGCAACTCTGCAAGTTGAGCCACAGTGGCTCCTGTTAAGTTATTGTTCTGTAATGCTTGAACATCATCCAGGATGTGCCTGCTTCCCACCACCATTCACCTGCAGTCTATGGGTATTTAAAGTTTGAGTTTACCCTTCAAGTTTGTTTCACATTTAGTATTTAGTTAATATTATAGCTATAACGGTTAGACTTTAGACTTGTTTTCTAAGTGTTGGCTTACTAATGTTTTTTTTCTTTAGTTGTCCCGGCAGGTTTCATGATTACCTTAGTATAAACTAACTTTAAAACAAATGGTTTATTAACTTATTAAGAAGCTAGCAAATCAAGTTTATGAGTTAAGTTGAATCATGTTTATAGTCGCCTCTATTCAGGCTCCATTACTGGAAAGTTTAGTGGTTGGCGCCCCATTTTGAACATTGTTAGTTGGCCCTGGCGTGGAACTGTCTGAGGCAGAAGATGCAAATGTGACTAGAACAAATGGCTTACCTTCTATACATATGAAAGAAAATGGTTTAACCTTCATTTTCTTAAAATGTCTATCCATAGTAAAATAAAGTAACTATTGTGAAAGCAGAGTGAAAACCGTGTCATTGCTTTGCCTTGTATCAGTAAATCTGTGTAACGCTAGTGAGTACAAGTAATGTATAAGTTACATTTGTGAAAAAACAAATATAAACTCATGGACCAACTTCAAGGCATCTTGTTTTGCATGAACGCTACTTTAATATGTATTAGCAATATTAGCAATAGTACTTTTATTATCATGCATAGTTGCAAACTGTCCGAATTCCAGTGACAGACCATTGTGTAAAAGTTTTGCCCCTGAAAATGTCATAACTTTCCTGTACTGACAACTGCACAATAACATTTCTATTGTTTTGCATGTTAAAAACAATTCTTACCTTTCTTTTTATCTTCATAAGTTTCAAAGTTAAAATGTATCTAAAATTAACAAAAAGAATACTAGTACTATTATTGTTTTACATGGTGCCAATAAAGTACAATAAGGATAACCACAACAAACTGGATGATATTTAATATGACAGTTATTATATGATTTAATTGGCATGACATCGTATAATATGTCAAGATACAACAATACAGGGACAGCAGATTACATCAGTGATGGACATCAGGCGGCCCTGGGAACGTATGCTGGCCTCCAAGCCTTGACATGGAGCCCCCAGCCCCTTCTTGCTTTACTGTCATACAGTATTTGTTTGTTATAGCTTGGAATGCTTGCATAAAAGGCCTTTCAATATGTTCTTACGAGTGTCTCTTTCACTGATTAAATGTATTAAATTAATTTACTACCGAGATTAATGTGCAGCCCTTTTGAAGGGTAGAGGACCGCCCGATGCAGCCCCTGAAATGTACACTGTTGCCTATCACTGGGTTACATGGTAGAATGCAACTTGCACAGGATATAAAGAAAACAGTGCATGGGACATAAGAAAGAACTAGATCATGGGATGTTTGGACACTTGTGTACAGAGCTGGACTGGGGCTAAAATTAAGCCATGGCATTTAAAGCACACAAGCCCACCTCACGTTAGCATCTGACCCCTGGTATAGACTCCTCCCCTTACTATTCCTGACCCCTCCCACTTCTTAGTCTATGTTCTTACAAATACAATCAATATTAGAACAACATACAAGTGTACTCATTCTCTGAATTAAAATACGCACAACAGAACACATCATGCAGGGGATTCAAACATGTGCCATAGTCAGACATTTGGTATTTGGTTGGTTCTGTTAGGTAAAGCTGGCACTTTGATGGTGTAGGTCACAAACAAAGAAAAGGGAAGGCATTTTCCCAATTGACCAAGCCCTAGCTTAGCAGATTTGGAGGATTAGATAGTGTTCACTGTAGGAGATGTTTAAAGCAGGGGTGCTGAACACAGAAGGTGACACATCTGTGCACACCAAAGCAGAGCTCTAACTACACATTTTGGTGCCCTGTGTACAGTAGAAAAAGAGTCTTTGGTGCCCCCATCCATAACTGAAGTAAGCAGAGAGCGAGCCTTAGGCACGCACCAAACAAAATAGGTGTGGTCTCGCTGGGAAGGGGCGTGACCACACAATAGCATGTCCAATTCAAATTATGCCACACAGTAGTGCCCCTTAGTCACATTAACCGTACAATAGTGCCCCTTCGTCACATTACACCTTGCAGTAGTGTCCCTTAGTCACATTACACCGCACAGTAGTGCCCCACCGCACAGTAGTGTCCCTTATTCACATTCCATCACATGGTAGTGCCCCTTATTCACATTACACCACACAGTAGAGCTCATTCACATTATGCCCCATAGCAATGCTCCTTATACACATCATGCCACACAGTAATAGTACCCCTAATAACACATTATGCCACACAGTAGTAGTGCCCCTTATACATTATGCCACACAGTAATGTCCCTTACACAATATGCCACACACAGTAATGCCCTTTATAACACATGCCACACAGTAATGCCCATTCCTTACACATGCCATATACAGTAATGCCCCTTACATATTACGCTGCACAGTAATGCTCCTTACACATTATACCACACACATTAATGCCTCTTATAACCTTATGCCACACAATAACACCCCTTACACATTATTCCCCCTCCCCCCAGCAACTCTCCTCCCCTTGTGTCCCTCCAGCAGCCTCTCACCTTCCCTGTGTGCCATCAGCAGGTGTGGATTTGGTGCCAGTCCGCCAGCGCACCGGCATGCAACGCAGCCATGCAGCAACAGTGCCGCCAGCATTTTGAATCTGGCGTCAGTCACAAGCCAATCAAAGCTTGCAGTACGGCAGCCGCTGCTGATTGTCTGCCAATCTGCGAACTCCAATCGGCTTGTGACCAGCGCCCGATTTGAACTACGGCGGTGCTGTCTCTTAAGGGCTGTGGCTGCATGCCTGTGCGCCAACTGTAATCAGCTGGCGGCCTAACACCAAATACATTGCTGCCACCCTGGCTCCCCCTCAGTGGCACCGGCCAGACCAGCCCATCTGGCCATTGGCCCTTCTGGCATTTGCCAGAACTGCCAGATTGCCAGTCTGGCCCTGCTTGTATAAGACTGGATGAGGAGTTGGTGAAGACAAGAGGAGGGAGGGCCCTCTTGTGAGAGCTTACAATATTACACTATTTTAATGTTACCAGTATATCAGTATGCATAATATTTGAAAATTTTGATAACTACAGATATATAGGGGGCTGTTGGTAATGTTAAAAATAGTTGTTAAACTAAGTGCCAGCAAATTTTAACAACTTCTCATCTTTGTATACTAATGTTAACTACTGTCACTTCTACCTATAAAATATTATTTGGGTGTGTTACAAAAAAGAATCATTATTGTTGCTTTAACTTACTACACTGACCAGGCATGGGATCCTGCTGCTTGGCCTGAGCCCTATGTAGAGCTTCCCTGTGGCAATTTTAAGGCCTCTGTAAACTTTGAGTCACATAGTGTCCCAGTTTTTTCTTTTTATGTAATAGGGGCTTTAACCAAACAAACAGTTTCACTGTTCAATCTGGATCGCTTCCGATACCACTCGAGCCTGTTAGCAGGGTTGTATCTAGGGGTCTGAGCACCCCTGGCAAGGTAAGGGACTGGCGCCCTCCCTAATTTTAAATAGGGACAGCATGGGTCTTGTGGGAAAGGCACGTGGCCCATACTTGCCAACTCTCCCTCATGGTCAGGGAGACTTTCTGAAATAGTAGCATTGTCACTGAAGAGTCTAGCAATCTCTCTGATTGCACCATACCCCTATTATGTAGCTGTTATATATATATATATATATATATATATATATATACAAAAACAGATATATATACATTCAAATGGGATCATTAGTATAATTTCCCTGCATTGGTTATAAGACACAGTGATCCCTATGGCTACAGGCATTTTCTTAAAAGTATCAGTGTGTTTTCATCATCAAATAGATCTTACTAACTGCTTTGGGGCTTGTTTATATTTGGATGTACGTCAATTTTATGACACGCCCCTCAGATGTAGCAGTACACTCAATCTTTTAACACCGTGCTCATAGGTAATGCTTTCATAATATCCCTGAGATGCTTTTTTAAAAGTAGGAAAGTATGATTTGGCCACACAATAGTACCCCCAATTCAAATTATGCCACACAGTAGTGTCCCTTACTCACATCACACAGCGTAGTAGTGTTCCTTATTCATATGACCAGTACAGTAGTATCTCTTCACATTACACCACACAATGTCCCTTATTCACGTTATGCCACACAGTAGTACCCCTTATACATGTTATGCCACACACTAGAGCCCCTTATTCACTTTACACCACACAGTAATACCCATTATACACATTATGCCACACAGAAAAAGGAATAAAGCCCCAAGGGAGCAGCAGTCAGTGAGGAGGGGGTTATAATACATATATGGGGACTAATAAATCTGCCAGGAGTAAACAGCAGACAGTGAGGAGGGTTGGATGGGGGTATAGTACTTACCTGGGGAGGAATAAAGCCACCCAGGAGGGAGCAGCAGTCAATGAGGAGGGGGAAGGTGGAAGGTATAGTACATACATGGGAATGAATAAAGCCCCCCCAGGAGGTAGCAGCAGTCAGTGAGGAGGAGGGTATAATACATACATGGGAAGCAATACAGCCCGGCAGTGAGATAGCTGCAGACACCAATCTCATCAACCCCATTATCCCATCACATCATGCTCCAGGGCTGGTACCTGGAAGATGCCTTTGTTTCATTTCATCTCAGTGCCCCAGCCATATCTTCCAACTCCTGCAGCCTCCAGTCTCCTCGTATGATGAGAGGAGTCGGAGACCCCCACAGCCAGCCCCCCTGCGAACCGTGCATCGGGATCAGACAGTTGTGAGCTGCGGAGCTCGGAGGCCTCTGGGACATGTAGCTTTTCATTCACCAGGCTGTGGCCTTTGGCACTGAGCTCCTTCGACACCGAGCTAAGTGCCCTTTGCAGACTACAGCTCCCATGATGCCCCTGCAGGGTGATAGGAGATCTGAAATCTGAAAGTAGTTCTGTCTGAACTATTATGTGATTCTACCCCTTGGCCATGGTTTTCACCGCTGGCCTGCGCCCTTGATGAGTGCCATCCTGGACAAGGGGTGGATACGTCCCTGCCTGTTAGTGCTGTCAAAAGATGATCATACGTAGTGTCCAATAGTGGCCAGCTCATGACCGCATTTACTAACATGCTAACATGTAAAGTTGTCATATTGGAGTCTCGCAAACTGCAGTTTCAGTCAAATTCCCAGTATTGCCTGTGTTGTTCCACTGTTTGCGGCTAGCAATCGTTGTACTTAGGAAGTGAAGACTACTGTAACTGTATATCAATGTACAGCACTGTGTAATATACTTTAGAAATAAAGTATATTATTATTATATACTTTTTATGTAATGCAGAAATATTTGTGTTGGGCTGGTGTAATATAAGGAGCCCAGATGTTTGCTTGTGTCAGTGGTTCCCAAACATTCATGATTCATGGCACCTTTAGATCCACAGAAATGTTGTCATGGCATCCCTAGGCCAAGGAGCAAATTCATTTAGTGGTAAGATTCTGTCAGAACATTGCACTCTATCCACTACCAAGACTTCGCTTGTGTTTGTTAGCACCCTATATAGGTGAGAGCAAAAAACAACAAGATTTATGTTGGGCATACACGTACAGATTAAAGACCTGTCAGACCGACAACCATTTTATCTGACAGCATGATATCGTGGCCGTATACTGTGAGATAACTCACAGTGTATGGGCCACAATATATCTGCGCTCCTCCCCAGGGGAGGAGACATTTCCCCTTTCCTTCCCTGTGAAGGAACAGGGGAAATCTCCGTTGATCGGCCACAGAAGCACATACACTGCCCGATGCGGCCCACTATCACTTATTTTCAGCTTGGTTGCCCGCATTCAATGTGCAATTATCTGGATGATCCGCTGATATCGGGTGGATCAGCAAGATAATGGTATAGTGTATGCCCAGCTTTACTGTAATAACCTGCTACTGTCTGTGTGCGCAGATGGAATCTTGCGCTTAACTGAATATCCCCTCAAAATGTTTTTATTGAGATATTTAGAAAAATGTTTTCAAATCCAAACTTGTTCTTACTACTAGTACCTGCCATCTATAGGTTCAGGCATGTGGTGTTGGACAAGTTTGTCCATATCGCTTCTGATCGGCAACTACCAGCACTGGTTATGACTATATAATGGAAAAGGCATGAAGAGGGGAGAAGTGGAAGGTAGGGTGCAAGTGTACACTGGGTTGAGGGATCAGACGGGCACACAGAGCGGGAAGTGCCTGGGTCAGCGCCCACCCCCACTGTTCTGCCCTCTACCGCTGCCGCGGCACATCAGGTAGTGAGAGAGTGGAGACTGCTGCTGCAGGCAGGGGCAATTGCACTGATCTTCCCATCTCACCCCTTTCCTGGAGCCGCCCCCCTGTGCTGAGCTTGCGACGTCGTGCATAGTACTTTGTTTTGTTTATTTTGAGGATGGAGGAGAGTGGCCAAACCCGCTCCCCTGTACCCAGGCCATCACAGCTTTCAACTGCCCTGGGATCAGATATGAGATAACGAAGAGACAATGGGAGCCAAACACATAAAGGGGGTACAAGGAGGCACAGAGACACATAGATAGGTACACATACAGATTGGAGACAGGTTGGAGTCAGAGAGGTCACAAAGAGATGTAGACAAACGCAGAGAGTAAGAAGCAGAGACGCAGACGGGGTTGGGAAAGGGAAGAGATGGGGCACTACTTACATAGAGGAGGTGCAGCCTAGTCGCAGTAATCTGTGCAGTGGAGGAGGCAGAGCAGAGAATGGAGGAGGGGGCAGAGCTGCACCCTAGTAGACAGTGCAGTCAGGGAAGCAGTCAGTCTGTCTTTAAAGATGCCAGCCCAAATGATTTGAGCCTCTGTACTGCCCTCCCTCCTGTGGCACCCCTGCGAACATGCTGCGGTGTCACATGGATTGGCAAAAGTTACTAATATTTATTTTTGTTTTATACCAGTTACTATATAAATGGAAGGATCAGGACTGAAAGACATTTACTTTTGGTTTTGTAATTCTTGTTTCACTTTGAAAAGAACCTTATTAATAAAGGGCAGCATGGTTGACATTGTGGTTAGTATTACTGTTTCAGAGTTCTGAGGTCATGAAATCCGTTCCTGACCTGGCACTAACGATTAGGCATTTGTATGTTCTCACCGTGCTTGCATGGGTTTCCTCTGGGTGCCACAGAAACAGCAGTATCATGCCAATTTGCTTATATTAATCACTGGACTATGGGCCTGATTCACTACCGATCGCAACTGCGATTACGCACGCAGTAGGCTGTTTGTTGCATTCTGCGTATGCATTGAAGACTCCACTGCAGTGACTACGCAGACCCATCAAAGAGTGATTGACAGGAAGCACCATTTGGGGGTGGTGACGGGGAGGTGGTCGGCGAAACGCAGGCGCGCCAGTGCGTTTGAACGCCATGGCAGGGGGTGCATAAATTAGTCACTGCGATGCCGTACGCAGCTTTTGTACTCACTGCGTGCGACGAGGTTAGCAATTCCTTTGTAAGGTCTGACCTTGTGCAAGTGTGCATGAGGCTGCGATGGTACTCGATGGTTTCGCAGTCTTGCTAAGTATTACGGATGTGTGTAAGGTAAAGTGGACGTCCGTATATAGGGCCTGATTCAGAGCCGCTCGTAAGCGTCCGCTCGTTCGTTCCGTGCGATGTTTGCCCAACTGCGCATGCATACGGATCGTAATACGCAAGCGCGAACCAGTCATTGCGGCCGAAAATTGTTTGTTCGCTAAATAGCGAATGCCTGCTATTTTGAGTGACAGGAGGAGGCGTATGTGGGTGGTAACAGGGGAAGGTGCTTGAATATGGGGAGTGGAGATCCGAACGCAGGCGTGCTTAAAGGTCAAAACGGGCGTTTTATGGGTGTGCATAATTAATACAGCAGCGTCATTGACCACGTCACTGGGTTATTTTATAGTCAGAACTGCTCGCAAGATTGCGGTAGGAAAAACCTACCACAAGAATAGCGAGCAGTTCATACGCTGGTCGATGTACTCGATTAATCTAATAAATAGCGGACATGACGTAGGATGCGAGCGGCCAGGGGGCGTAGTTTTCAAAAAAACAACCGCATGTTTGGTTCGCTCGTTCAGACCTAGAGGCGTGAACAGACCGCAAAGAGCGAACGGTTCATTTGAATAGCCACCCCTTTTTTCTGAACGAGCGAGCGCAAATAGCGTCCGGCTCTGAATCAGGCCCTTAGTGTTGCGACGGCATAGCGATCGCAGTGGATTAGCA
The DNA here is from genome assembly GCA_031769625.1 of Taudactylus pleione. NCBI lineage: Eukaryota > Metazoa > Chordata > Amphibia > Anura > Myobatrachidae > Taudactylus > Taudactylus pleione. The sequence continues at coordinate 1,266,921 of JAUIMM010000545.1, forward strand.
TACTATCTCAGTGAGACTGCGTCTGTAATCGCTATTGCAATCGCAGTTGTGATCCGTAATGAATCAGGCCCTATGTTACATTGTGAAGGGGAGGTTACTCAAGTGTTTTTTTTATCTCAGCCCCACCCCCTACTACCACCAGGATTCCTGTATTGTAGGAATACGAAGATTTGTTTAATAAAATGAGCTGCTTGATCAGATACTTAACCTTTTAAATCATAAAAATACTATAATAGACCACAGATACTAATCTCACTCTTATTATAGTTGTGTAGTATGTTACGTGCAGTGTGGTAATACAATTGTAGTTTTTATTAAAATGATAGACAATGACTATAAATGTAAATGATATTAGCGTTTATATTTTTATCCTATCTAGTAATATAATTACTTCACTCTTCCTTTCAGAAAGGATACATAGGGAATGCAAATGATAATGAGCCACAGTTTTCTGGAGAGTAGACCTACTGTAGCTTGTTATCTCTATCAGTTATTGTATATGCTACTAAACTGTATAAGTCTGAGAAGGTCTGTGCTGGAGTGATAAGCTGCAGTTTTATACAAATGATACCGTTTGACCAAGACTGCGTCCTACCGTTGGTGGATTGTGGTAAAATTATCACTAGCTTCAGCTGCAAGGAATAAAGGAGACAGCAATCCTTCACTATGAATAATTACAATATGGCCATGCAATAAGTATTATAATGGCATTTTGTCATGAAGACAGCGAAAGTGTATGAACATACATATAAAAATCTTGGTAAACATGGAAATGTATGTCATGGATTGGTTGAAAGCGTTAGCTGAAGAAGGAAACACAACACCTGTTTAGACTTGAGGAAGTGGTAACAAATATAGGATTTAGAAGTGAGAAGCAAGTGTGTAGAAATAGGAATATAGACCTTGTTCAGACACATTACTAGCGTTTCAATCTCATGCCCACTGCCTGCACTATCACCAGTAAACACAAACTCCCTGCACATGTTGTCTTCCACAAAGTGCACCGTATTCTCATTAACCTACACCGGTGGTCCTCTGCGGCCGCAACCATATACTCCTTATTGAGTGGCCGGAACATGTCGCGATGTACTCCCCATCGGTCCCTGTAAATAAATCTGTGATCCTTCAATGATGTATAGGAAAGGTGGAGAAGAGGTTCATAGTGTGGATTCCTTTTAGTACAGCATGTAAGACATTTGCATTTGAGGGGTTGTCTGACTTAACATTACTATTTGTAAACCCACATTGAAACTTTTTTTTCTTAAAGTGAAAGAATGCTATCACATGAAATGCACGCAGGCACATCCGGATCCACACTAGATTCACACAAACCCGGATCTTGCCAGATCCGAGGTGAATTACCATTGCTGGCTACACACATTATATAGTGTGCATCAAGCTTTAGTAGCAAAAAAAAAAAATTTGCTCCTGGAACAAACTATGGAGTCAATCCAATTAAGTGCAAATTGCGAGTAGTGAGTTTGTTTCTTGAAACACACAGACTTCGCATCGATGTGTGCTCCCGAGAATTCGCCAATCCAATTAAAAATGCTTATTCGCACTACTCGCAGTGGAGGGGTGCAAATTGACTGCCAAATGAGATTTGAGAGAAGTGCATGAAAAAGTGGGGAGACCATCCTGGATCCCTCAAAATGGATAATTACGTTAGCAGGACCGTATAGAAGGCTGTTTGTCAAATGAAAAATGCAAAACACAGTAGGAAAAAAAGGTGATTTGGGGGTAGTTTGAGGGCACCTTGATAAATTGAAAAAAAAAAATGATAAAAAAGCAATTATTTTTCAATGAAAAAAATATTGTAATTAATTTTGGGGTGCCTAAACTAACAAAAACAAAGTTGATTTTGGGGTAATTTGAGGACAATTTATTTTTTTACCCCCCAAAAAATTACATGTCATTATTGGACTAATTAAGCTAATTGTAAACTTCCAATTGCCTAATTAGTCATTAGGGGGGTGTCCAATGGGTTCAGCACAGTGGGCCTGATTCAGACCCGGTCGCAAGCGCTGAGCGCTCGCAACCGGGTCGATGGTGGCCCACAGTGCATGCGCACGACGGAGCCGGCTCCGTCGTGCACATGCGCGAGACCCGGCTAGCGACGGGCACTCTGTCGCTCCGGGTCTCGCACCAAAGGGGGCGAGCTGTCGATGTTGAGTGACAGCTCGCCCCCTTTGGTGGGCGGGCCGGGGGGTGGCTGCCCAAACGGAGTCGTTACCATGAGAACACCTGCCGTTTGGGGGCGGCCCCACTGACATCACAAGTGACTGACATCACAAGTGATGTCAGTGGAGAGCTTCCGGCTCTGTTAGAGCCGAAAGCTCTCTGGGGCTTGCAATGGGCGAGACCCTACCACAAGGGTCTCGTCGCAAGCCCGACCCGTCTTGACCATCACGACCATCATCATGGCCGCTCGCTATAGCTGTGGGTGGTCACCCACAGCTATGCGAGCGGCCAAGAGGCCGTTCCAAAAAGGAAAAAGCCCGGCCCTGATTCAGAGCGAGCGCTTTGTCAGAGCGAGCGGCTCTGAATCAGGCCCAGTGTCCCGACATTGTAACCTTAAAATAAAGATTTTCCTTTCCATCTCTCACCCTCAGGGAGGTGTGAATGGAAAAAAGCGAATTCAGTCTCTCTGGTTCAGTGCGAGTTGCTAATTGGATTGTAAAATAAATCTGCTACGTGAATTCGAAGAGAAAATAGCAACTCGCAATTCGCGCCTAATTGGATTAACCCCTATGTTGCAATGTAAGGGGTGCAAATGCGATTATTGTTATCCATGCAGGGACAATCCTGACGGATTTTGTACACAGTTGCCAACAAAAGGGTTTCTGAGGGTAAGTGACTTGCCCACTTTTGCAGACGTCCGGCAGAGCCAACTGATATTCTGGATTCTTTCGGACGGAGAAGCATCACCAGGTCTGGTGACACCCGGTGCGTACTATGTATGCCCCCCGCGTGGCGGAGTCGCACGCGCCTGAAGAGGGGACGTGGCCTGGAATAAAGGGGTGTTTCCTATCGGGATCACATCACCCGGGGGTGTGCCCAGCATCTCCAGTGATACTGGGCCGCCCACGGAGACTAGTGCCTGCACTGTCGGCTCCTCCTCTGTGACAGGAGCCCAGTGTTGCAGGACAATGTCACACTACAGCACTCGGCTCCTGTCACTGAGGAGAAGCTGATGAATGCTTATCTAAATGAAACAGATTCTGCGACATCCATGAATAATTCACAAGCACAAATATAGCCTTGTGGTTTTGGGTGAATTTAGTGTGGATCCTATTGGTTTTATAACAATTTAGGGGTATATTTACTAAAGGTCAGTTTTGGGTTTTGGTGTATTTGTAGTCGATTTTCATTCAATTTTGCAATTTGGAGATTTACTAAAGTCCCAACCAAAACCGAACATCGACCAAACATAGGTACTGTCACATAGACCACTACAGGATCCCCTAATTTGCTAACAGTCGGATTGAAAATCCAATAAAAATCAACCTCAAAACCGACTTTCAAAGAACCCAAACAATAGATCTGCCTAAGGCAGCCATGTTTGGGAGAAATATGCACAGATCACTATGATCTGTGCATGCTACTTAGGCTTAAAATAACTTAAATAGTTAAAAATAAAAAAAACAGGATGGGGTCCCCCCTAAACCCATAATTAGCCCTGCACCTTTTAGCTGGTCTAGTCGTGGAAAATTGGGGAAAAACCAGATGTGATGTTCCCCCTATTTTCCATTAACCAACACCAGGCTGAACCAAACTGGTCAGTCCAGGGGTGGCAATCCTCAGAAAGTGGGAACTACAGGTACCAGCAAGCCTGCCCTGCGGCACTTGTAGAACCACAAGTGACAGCACTGGCACTGGTAGCCCCATTGTGAAGAATTTTATTTTTAAAAACTACACCGAATGTTGTATTACTTTATTACACATTCACTCACTCACCTGAACTCACACTCACCTGCATTCACACTATATACTTACCTACTCCCGGGCGCCCGTCGGTCCTCTTGTCCAGTAGGCATCTGGTCTTCTTAAAAAAAAAACGACTTACATGGACCAGAACGAGCGCTATACTGTATTTACAGTATAGTGCTAGCTGAATGTCAGGAAACCCACAAGGTTTCCTGCACTTTAGCTGCTCTTAGCTAATCAGTGGCCGGGTACTATGACAACTGCCGCTGATTGGCTAAGAGCAGCCGGATTCTTATGCTGGGTACACACTAAACGATATGTTGTCCATCTAGTGTGTATGTTACTGACAATGCGCGCTCCCTACATACAGTACACGACCGACAAGCTATGTCGTTAGCGAGGGCCATGCTGCTGAATTTCAGCTTGGGGACTGGTTTGATTTGGAGGTTCCTAAACCATGGGTACTTTTAGAGCGGAATATGTCTCATTCTTTTTCATTATCTGATTTACTATGGTTACCGCTTACCTGTAATAGCCAGTTGCCTTCTTTCTCAATGGCAATAAGTGCCTCTGTATCTGCATGGCGTCAAACTGTAGCTAGATTGAATGAGTTTCACCTTCCCACTACTAACCTTACTTTGAAAAGTATAGCTGTTTTGATCCCTGTTTTGAAATTTGATACATGGGTGGCTCAGGGGGCGATCTCATTGACTGATGTAATGTCTAATGGTGTAATTCTCCCGCTCTCCTGCATTCAAGAATTGTATTCTAATTCATCAAGAGATTTCTATAAATATTTACATTTACGCCATTGGTTGCACAGTTTAGAATTAGGCTCTCAGCCTTTGCAGACTACCCCAAAATATATTTTTGAGAGACTTACCTCGGGGGGGGGGGATATAAGAAAAGTATCTCTTGGTGGTATAGTTTACTGGTAGGTGCTTCCAAACCTGTAACTTTTCCGGCTCTCTTGAAATGGGAATGTGATCTCTCTATGGCCCTCATTCAGAGGCGGTCGCAAGAAGCGATCGCTCTCTCTCTGAGTGAGGGTGGCCGCTTCTTTTATTTAGTGCGGCCTCCTGGTCGCTAGTTACCACCCACAGCTTATCGACCGACCATCGGGGCTTGCGACGAGACCCTAAGGTTGGGTCTTGGCAAGCGCAAGCCCCAGGGAGCTTCCTGCTCTGATCGAGCAGGAAACTCCCCACTGACATCATTGCTGATGTCAGTGGGTCGTCCCCAAACGGCAAGCGTTCCGTCGGGAATGCCTCCGTTTGGCCGCCCCCCCCCCCCACTGCCCGCCTCCCAAACGGGGCGAGCTGTCAATCACCATCGACAGCTCGCCCCCTTTGGTGCGAGACCCATAGCGACGGAGCGCCCGTCGCTAGCCGGGTCTTGCGCATGCGCACGTCGGAGCCGGCTCCGACGTGTGCATGCCCAGTGGGAAACATCGACCCGGTGAGCGCTCAGCGCTTGCGACCGGGTCTGAATAAGGCCCTATGTCTCTTACGGAAGATAACTGGGGCTTCATTTTCAAATCGTGCTTCCATATTTCTAAGTGTTTTTCCAATGTGGAAATGTTTTATAAACTTATTCACAGGATGTATTTAACTCCCGACAGGCTTCATAAAATCTGGCCTTCCCTCCCTAACCAATGCTGGCGCAAATGCGGCCAAATTGGGGATATTTATCATGTATTTTGGGCGTGTCCAAAATTGAATATACAGTCAGGTGCATAAATATTGGGACATTGACAGAATTTTCATATTTTGGCCTCTATTCACCACCACAATGGCTTTGAAATGAAACAAACAAGATGTCCTTTAACTGCAGACTTAAAAAGTGGGAAGCACATATAGAAACCGTTGTAATTCCTACACCATTCACCTGATTTGGATGTAATTACCCTCAAATTAAATCTGAAAGTCTGCAGTTAAAGCACATCTTGTTTGTTTCATTTCAAAGCCATTGTGGTGGTGAATAGAGGCCAAAATATGAAAATTCTGTCAATGTCCCAATATTTATGCACCTGACTGTATTGTGGCGTCAGCTATTTCTGTTAATCTCCAAAGTGACTGGGATTGCTATACCTCCAGACCCCTTTTTAGCACTATTTCATGTTTACCAGGACAATATTTATTTGGGGGATAAGTATGTGATGGGGCATATTTTAATTTCCACTAAGTCTCTTATTGCTTATCATTGGCGTTCAGACGTTATACCAAAATTAGATACTATAGAGAATAAAATACAACCCCATTGTGATTTTGAGATAGCGGGAGTCTCATACTCCACCTCAGTTAAGAATCCATTAATGACCTGGTTCAGTTGGAGTGAATATCAAGCAGAGTCCCGACGTTCTCAAAGCATTGCTGGCCTTAAACTGCCAGTGTTAGATTCTCAATGATGGGAGAATTTTATATATCTTTTGTTTGATATATGTTTTATATTATATTGTTTATCTGTAGATAATTGTATGGTATGTTAACAGTACTTTGATATTTTTGTGATTTATGTTGATGTACTCTGGCCCTAGGGCCAATATTTTCCCTGTCCCTATTCTGTTATTTATTTTATTATTGTTATTTTATTGTTTATTTTATTTTATTGTGTGTCTTGTTATATATATTTTGTGACCGAAACTAATAAAAATGTAATATTGAAAAAAAAAAAAATTAAGTCTCAGGGCTTGCTATCAATTGCACTCGCAACTACAGAAGGTGAAGACTGAAACTAGTATTTGCATATTATCGCAGCAGCAAATTCAAAAGAAATCGCAGCCGCACCTGCATTAGAGTCCACCTCTTAGTCAGGCCCTAAGTGTGCCCCTGCTTTGCAAATAAAATATGTATAACAATGAGTTTATTCATCCAGTACAGTGTGTTTGTTTCTTCACCAGGAATATGTCGTTCAATTGGCGTCAGTAACTTTCTCATACCTCACTTGGAGCAGCTGAAGGAAGACTGCAGTGTGGTTCCTCATCTCAACCAGGTAACAGTTTTTTTTCTTTTCTCTGTTAACAGCATCTAAAATAATCCTGGGAAAAGATGAGAACTTAAAGGATATTGCTAAAAGTTTGGTTTCAATAAAATGATGTTGAGAGTACCCTTGATAAACAGAGGTGTCACTGGGTCTAGTGACACCCGCTGCGCACTCCATATCCCCCTGCGCGCATCCGTGAAAGTGGACGCTTCAAGATGACGTCATCTCCAAGCGCCACTGAAGCCGGACCAATCAGCCAGCTTGCGGCTCACTGCAGGTCATCAAGACCCGGAGTGCTCCGTACACAGAGCAGGGTTTCACGGGCTACGCCCATGTCGAACCCTGCTATTTACCTGGGTTGGATTGCCGGGTCACTCCACCCGGTCACTCCAACCCTCACCCCTTTTACATCAAGGAGATGCCCGGGTTAATCCTGCAATAACCCGGGTTTTCGCTCCGGTGTAAAAGGGGTATAAGTAATATCACTGGCAGGCAGGAACAGACTTGAATCCTTAATGAAGGGAGAGATCTCCTGTGATTGGTCACTGAGGATGAGGACAGGAGTGAGACTACCAACAGGTGAGTAACTGCACGTAGCAGCCAGAATCCAGGTAGTTAGGATAACCACTGAGAGCCAATTAGGCAGAGAGCCGCAGCGGCACATGTAACATTGGATCAAACATTTCTACTCGGTAATTTGCTGAATAACACTGGTCCTTTTTCTGTCTGAAAGGGTCAACCCAGGTCGAAATTCCCAGGACTTCGACCCAGGAATTTACCAGGGTCGGAGACCCGGGAATTTCGAACTAGGTTGACCCTTTCAGACAGCAGAAATACCCGTGTTATTCAGCAAATTACCGGGTAGAAATGTTTGACCCGGTAATTTGCTCTTCTGTCTGAAAGGGAGTTCAGGCTGGGACCGGCAAAACGACCTGGCACCCAAATGCCAGGTAAAAGCCGGGTTTTTGTCATTTTTCTATCTGAAAATGGTTAAAACTATGAAATTTACCAAGCTTGGTGGCTATGGGTTACATAATTATTGCTAATTGTGTGAATGGACGCAACTGTGCTTCACCAAAAGCTATTCAACGTGTAGCAATGCATGTCACTGTTATTATAATGTTGTTGTCAGCAGATGGGAGGGAGGACGTGACCTAACAAAGGGATGGACAGGTGGACGTGACCTAACAAAGGGATGTGGCCTCACGGGAAATTCAGAGAGCATCATTACGAGGGCGTGCCCAGCATCCCCGGTGATGATGGGCTGCACCCGGAGGCTAGTGCCTGCACTACCGGCTCCTCCTGTCACTGAGGAAGAGCCGGCATTTTGGTGTCACCCCCACAGAGGTGACACCCAGGTGCTGCGTACACCACCATAGCGACGACACTGTTGATAAGTCATATGGTATTTTCCCATTCTAATTCAAGAATAAATAAGATACACAGCTATGCGAAGATGGACGGTGTTCTTCACAGACAAACACATCGATCATCATAGAACTAAAGCATTCTAGTGATAATCCTGCCTAAAAACAAAGTAAATAGGTATAATCAAGTCACGTTTTCCTATGCAGTAAGATTATTCAGATGCTAATACATGTGAAATTATATTATGAGGCATGTTTATCAAAGGAATTTTGTGGGATATCCACAAAAAAATGTATGTATCCCCAGGATTTAAGAATTTGGGACCGCAGCAGATATCAGAAGTTCCTGTGGGGCTGCTAATACCCCTTCCAGACAGAAAACCAAATTACCGGGTGTTATGGATGTACCTGCACTATTTACAAGAGACCCCTTGAGTTCGCTGATGTATCATGAAATAGGCAGGGATCCACAGGAAAGTTTAACCTGGAGTAATGGCAGCAGGCAAGATTGGAGTTAATGGCTGAGGCAAACAGATGCAGGTGTGTGCTAGAGTCTGCTGCTGGGAAACTAGCTTGATGGTCTGAAGACTTGCAATTAACTGGCACAGGTGGATAAGCACAGAAACAGACAGGATGTAGATCTGGATAGTAGCAATCCAGCTACTCAGGATGCAGGTAGGAATTGTGTTGAAGCTGCAATGCTGAATATGGATTTGATTATGGCAGGCCAGCTACTCAAGATGCAGGTGGGAATACTGTAGAACCTGCAATGCTGGAAATTGATTTAATAGTTACTCAGACCAGTTACTCAGGACGCAGGTGGGTGTTTGTAACAGAACCAGTACTTGATATTGTTGAACTGGCAGGCAGATGCAGGTTGGAGCTTGTAGCAGAACCAATACTTGAAATGGTTGAACTGGCAGGCAGATGCAGGTTGGAGTTTGTAGCAGAACCAATACTTGATATAGTTATACTGACAGGCAGATGCAGGTACACACTGGGACTAGACACAAACCGGAGGAGACACAGAAGGTAAGCTGGAGGGTCTTGGCAACACACAGGCACAGAGTTAGGATGGACACAGGAACAGGGCAGAATCCAGCAGGACACAGTAGACTGGGAGCAAAGGTATACAACGGCAGGATACTGCACACAGGAACAAAGGTTAGGAAGCGAGGAACTGCACAGTGTGCAGCGACCACATGAACATCCACTAGGAGCAAAACGTATTCTCCTTTTCCACCAAAATTCCGGGTCTGACCCGGAGTTGGAACAGGGTTCCTATCCGGATCAGACCTGGAATTTAGCCGGCACCAACTCGGGATATTCCCGAGTCGGCGCCGCTCACACCGCAGTCGGGTCTGTATAGACCCGGCTTTTCCAGCGTGAAAGTGGACGCTTCAAGATGACGTCATCTCCAAGCGCCACTGTAGCCGGACCAATCGGCCGGCTTGCGGCGCACTGCAGGTCATCAAGACCCGGAGTGCGCCATACACAGGGCAGGGTTTCACGGGCTACGCCCGTGTTAAACCCTGCTATTTACCTGGGTTGGATTGCCGGGTCACTCCACCCGGTCACTCCAACCCTCACCCCTTTTACATCAAGGAGCTGCCCGGGTTAACCCTGCAATAACCCGGGTTTTAGCTCCGGTGTAAAAGGGGTATAAGTAATATCACTGGCAGGCAGGAACAGACTTGAATCCTTAATGAAGGGAGAGGTCTCCTGTGATTGGTCACTGAGGATGAGGACAGGAGTGAGACTACCAACAGGTGAGTAACTGCACGTAGCAGCCAGAATCCAGGTAGTTAGGATAACCACTGAGAGCCAATTAGGCAGAGAGCCGCAGCGGCACATGTAACATTGGATCAAACATTTCTACTCGGTAATTTGCTGAATAACACTGGTCCTTTTTCTGTCTGAAAGGGTCAACCCAGGTCGAAATTCCCAGGACTTCGACCCAGGAATTTACCAGGGTCGGAGACCCGGGAATTTCGAACTAGGTTGACCCTTTCAGACAACAGAAATACCTGTGTTATTCAGCAAATTACCGGGTAGAAATGTTTGGCCCGGTAATTTGCTCTTCTGTCTGAAAGGGAGTTCAGGCTGGGACCGGCAAAACGACCTGGCACCCAAATGCCAGGTAAAAGCCGGGTTTTTGTCATTTTTCTATCTGAAAATGGTTAAAACTATGAAATTTACCAAGCTTGGTGGCTATGGGTTACATAATTATTGCTAATTGTGTGAATGGACGCAACTGTGCTTCACCAAAAGCTATTCAACGTGTAGTAATGCATGTCACTGTTATTATAATGTTGTTTTCAGCAGATGGGAGGGAGGAAATCAATAAATGAAAATAATTTAGAAAAAAAGCATTTCTGCAGCAAATTTCAGACTTTATCTGCCATTAAAACTGAAAATGTGACTTCTTGGCATTGTGTTTTGCGGCAGAGATGTGACTGGGACCATGGATAGGATGCTAATTTCTTTTAAGTGGAGAATTCTGTGGGTTTTTTCTCATGATGAGATTTGGGACTTTTCATAATTACTGTCATGGCATTTGACTGTTTTCCTGTTTTATACTTCTATAGCCTTTTCCGAGGATTTTTTCCTGATGACGCCAGTCATTCTCAGGCTCATCCCCGCTTAGGAGAGTCCCCATTCTCCTTGAGCCACACCCAACTAATTGTTTTTACACCATTGTCATTAGTAGAGACAACATGTACTAAAGATATGAAGCAGGAAATGACCAGATTTCCGTATTACTGGGAAAGAAATTCAATGTTGGCTGCTCCTAACTCCTTTCCGCATGTTATTATTATTTCTGTAAATTCCACTCTAATTACTCAATAGTGAGATCACTTGACTACACCAATGAAGTTCTACTGAGTGTGTATACACTTACTGTACAAATATATGCATTTAGGATGTAAGATATAGATAGATCGTAGTTTCCAGTTTTGGCGTATGAGGATCTACATGTCACAGAACACAAAAGGGGATTTACTACAGTATATAATTCCTTTGTGATTTGCATCCAATATTTATGCAGTACTAATAACTGGAACATATAATAACATAGTATATAGAATAGGAAAAGTAATACTTCACAACACAAGAAGGAAAACAGGAACAAATCTAACACTAGGAATAGATGATTGTATAATTTACATAAACTGCTGAAGATTTAATTTGTCTATTCTAAAGGACAATATATTTATTAAATGTTCAAACAAAAGAGTCTAGACTCAACTAACAGAAAGAAAAATACCCAGATCTCAGTCTGATCAATCATCTATGGGATGTGCTGGAAAAACGAGTCCGAACCATGGCGGTCCAACCTCGCAACTTACAGGACTTAAAGGATCTGTTGCTAACGTCTTGGTGCCAGATAGCACAGAACACCTTCAGAGGTTTGTGTAGTCCATGCCTTGCCGGGTCAGAGTTGTTTTGGCGGCAGGAGTGGGGCCTACACAACACACAATATAGACAGGTGGTTTTAGTGTTATACCTGTTTGCTGTAAATACAGATGTGTCCTCATACATCTAGCCTCCTTTTGCGTTAAACAGCCCTTCTAATCGCGCCATGCCGTCGCGTGACTTGGTAGTGCTGAGTGTTTTGTTGTGCAACTTTTTACCTTCAAATGCGTCTTATTCGCACAGCAATTAGAATAGGATGCACAAGCAGCATCTGTTGATTAAAATGATATGCAGCATGCGTATATTTAGCGTGCGGGTGCATCTGCATGCAAAATGCTACATTACAGTGTCACAGCCGCTGACACTGTAACATAGCATTTTGCATGCAGGTACACCCATAGTTGCACACAGAAGTTCAAATAAGGTGCATTTGAAGGTAATAAGTCGCACAAAAACATGCTCAGCGATAATATATATATGTATGTATGTTGTGGGGGCTGCTGGGAGGAGAGGTGGCTGCTGGTAGATGTAAATCTCCCTGTTGCTACCTCCGGGGGGCGGCTCACACATGGGGGTCACACAGACACTTACACATACAATCACTCATACATACTTACACACACCGCTGCTGCAGAGGACCATGTCCCAACGCTGGAGGGAGAAGACACCGCTTCAGAAAGTGAGTAATTACTGACTAATTAAGCTAATTGGAAACTTCCAATAGCTGAATTAGTCATTAGGGGTCCCAGAGCAATTCCCGACCATTTTTTCTAAAAATATGGAAAAATTGGACGTGCTCTGGAGGTGCACAAAAAAAAACCTCCTAGCGCTCAAAAAATGAAAAATCCTGCACCTAATTGAATAGTAAAATTCCAGCACCTGCCGGAAAATCCCTGCAGGTGCAGGATTTTTGCTATTCTCGCACCTAATTGAATACCTCCCACAGTGAGTGGAACCAAAAGGTGACACCAAAATGCAGATTTAATCTGGGTGATAAAGGTTCCACAATGATTAAGAACTAGCTGGGATACCCGGCGTTGGCCCGGGTTGTAGAATGGACCTTGAAGTACATCTGCTGCCTTCATTTTTTACCTATAACCCCATTCCATTGATCCATTGACATCTGCTTGTACTTCCTCTGAGGTCTCCTCATGTCTTGCCTCTTTTTTTACTTCTGGCTGCTGAGGAGCAGCAACCAAGACTGGATGTTTTTTTTGGTGACATGGCTATTCTGAAACTTAGGGTGTGATTCAGCTCTGGGGGAATTCTAAAACTGCATGCAAGCAGCTTTGCAATTCCATCATTGCTATTATCCATAGATGTAAATGCTATTATCCATAGACGTAGCATTGGATGATCTGCGTGTCCCTGGCCGGCTGAGTGATCATGGGGTCAAGTAGCCCAGCCATAGCAGATGTCCAAAAGAGGCTAGGAAATCTCCATCTGCTGATGGAGATCCTGGCCTCTTCTCTCCCCCTAACGGTGGCGACATGCCTCTGTTTTGGAAAAATGGAGGCCGTCGCCGCCCCCAAACGGAAGCAGACTGTCAGTGATTGATAGTCTGCTTCCCTTTGGCAGCGAGGAGGGGGTGACACATGCGCAGAATGGGTCCTGCAAACGGGCAGATTCACAACTATCGGGAATCTGCGTTCAGCAGCGCATTACCGTGCACTGCTGAATGAGGCCCTTAGTCTTTGGTTGTGCTTTAACAATGAATGGTCTTGAAAAGGACCACACTTCTGAAGGCTGAGATGTAAAAATAACTAAACTTTGTTTGAATGTGGTATACTAAAGGGGTAAAGCTTTGACCAGGGACACAGAAGTCATTCACACATGGATAACAATGCAATTGAGGAGTAAATGACAGTGCAGGCAGGCGTATTCTCTTTTTGGAATGGGGTATATCAGGAGCAGAGTGACTTACGGGACAGAATTCAGTGTAGCTTCCCAAATCACTGCAGATTCAGAAATCATTGCTGAACAGAAATCTCCTCACACCAACATTGACCATGGTATATGAAAATGTGCTTGGAGGAAATTAGTAACTGTCGGTGCAGGTGCAGGGTGACAGTTGATCCTCTGACTCACTGCTCTTCCATTGAAGCTCTGATTGCCCCCCACTGGTACATATCAGTCATATCAGTCTGTGCCTTCAGATCAGTGCAGTTTGAGGTACTGGAAGACATACTGAGTGTACTTGCTTAAACAAAAATTTCATATCAGAGACTCCTCGGCCTACTTGGTGGGCACCATGTAGACCTCCATGGTCAGGACGAACGTCAAACAGCGCCAAAAACCTAATCATTATCAAACTACACCACCATGCCAAATTTGGTGGAGCTACTGTAGCTACATAACTCTGGCCGTGCATAAAGGACAAACAGACAGACACGCACATACACTTTCTCACTTGTTATATAAATAAGCTTACTCAGCATAACAAAAGAAGGTAGGAGGGGGGAGAATTATCGATGTATGCTTACTGAATAAAAATGAAATCAGCATATAATGCATTTATGGATGGTTCACACCAACATGCATCAATAATCAAAGGTGGAGTGTGAATGCCGTTCCTCCAAAAAGTGCTGTAAATCTACCCAATACTATTTACAGTGTATGTAGCTGATATAAAATATATTTTTTCACATATGCAACTAGTATTACTAAGCAGCCAAAGAGCATTGGTAGTTCTTATTGCTACCAAATTGCAGGGAGCAGCTTTATTGTGTAAAATAATACAAAGTGTGAAGTTTGGGCAATGTTTAGACTCTCTATAAAGTACTGAGAATAGATCTTGCTCAGTTAATGACAGTTGGGGGGAAAGTTACTATTGTGGTTTATTTGTGTGGAAGAATATGAGCCAGCACCAGTGAATAATGTCATGAGATCATGTAAACAATGGCACAATATATACTAACTATATATGTAATGATAGTATTCCTATTGGTGTTATCACAGGGGAACACATTGTGCCTCAGTGAATGTATTTTTCCTATTTTGTATTGTGAGCTTCCTCTCTGTGGGAACTCTGTCTATTTTCCCACTCCTTTCTCTTTCTCCCTCTTTCTGATTCCCCCCCATCCCTCAATACACTCAGTTTCTTTTCTCTCCTGTCACTTGTCACCTCCTTCTCTCTCTCTTTCTCTATCTGCATGTTCAAGTCCCTTTCACTGTTGAGCGCACTTTTTTGGCTGGCTGTTGGGACAAACTGTGCTTTAGTTTTGTTTTTGTGGCTCCAGGGTGGATAGATGGGACATTTCAATGCTGCAATGAAGTGGCTTCCACAAAGGACAAAGCACGTCAGGAGAGCTTGTGAATAGAGAGAAGTGACCTGGTTGTCCCTTAACCTCCTTTCTACTAGTGTTGTGCAATGAATTGCTAATATGTTTGTATGAGACTCTAGGCTCTCAGGAAGTCACAATTACATTTGTGCATTTAATACATATGCTTCACAGCTTTTTTAAAAGATAAAACAGATATGAGAATATAAAGGTACAAACTGCTACAAAAAATCTCCGCAAAGGCCAGTATGTGCAGACATACCACACAGCATACACTGGTTTTACTGAAGCTGGGAACACTGGTTTATTTGCAAATAAAAAATGTTGTGTACCGTACAGTATCCTGTGTTATCTTTGTCCATTTTCCAAACTAGGGGTGAGCGGGTTCGGATTTCTGAAATCCGAACCCCCCCGAGCCCCCCCGATCCGAGTCCGATCCGAGTCAGGCTTGACTTTTCCCGCCTGTCTCGGATTCTGAAATCGAGGCAAAACGTCATCATCCCGCCTTCCGAGTCTCGCGGGTTTTGGATCCTATATAAGGTACCCGCGTCGGCGCCATTTTCTCACTCGGCTGTGGACAGTGAAGAGGGAGGGTGGGAGTTAGGGCTGGCTGGGCTGTGTAGTGTAGTGTAGTGTAGTGCAGAGTAGTAATGTGCTGTGCTGTGCTGCTGTTGTCCATAGGGGCTGTGTCCACTACTTCAAAGTCCATAGGGGCTGGCTGTGTTGTGCTGTGCTGCTGTTGTTAATAGGGGCTGTGTCCACTACTTCAAAGTCCATAGGGGCTGGCTGGACTGTGTTGTGCAGTCAGTTGTCCATAGGGGCTGTGTCCACTCCAAAGTCCTGTGCAGTGTCCCAGTTCTAAAGGGGTGCTGTAGTGTTGTCCAGGGGGTGCTCTGTTCGTCAGGGGTGCTCCCCCCAAGTGTTAAAAAAAATATATTTTTTCTGTGATTGTGAATTGTGTGCGCAGTAGCCGCACGTGCATCAACAAAGTAGTGCCAAGCGTGCGCCTGTGTCATAAGTAAAGGGCCGGCTGGCTTGACCGTTAAAGGGTGCTGTAACCCCCAAAGTAGATTCCAAACCAAATAAAAAAATATTTTCTGTGTTTGTGAATTGTGTGCGCAGTAGCCGCACGTGCATCAACAAAGTAGTGCCAAGCGTGCGCCTGTGTCCCATAAGTAAAGGGCCGGCTGGCTCATTTCTTAAAGGGTGGTGTAACCCACAAAGTGCACTAGTCTCCAACAAAAATAAAAAAATATTTTCTGTGTTTGTGTGCGCCTTAGCCGCACGTATATATCAATATAACATAAATGGAGGACCAAACTTTCTCCGATAAAAATAAAATAGGGAAAGATCAAGAACCACTTCCTCCTAGTGCTGAAGCTGCTGCCACTAGTCATGACATAGACGATAACATGCCATCAACGTCGTCTGCCAAGGCCGGTGCCCAATGTCATAGTAGAGGGCACATACAATCCCAAATGACAAAGTTCAGGAAAATGACCTTGAAAAAAATATTTAAATCATCTGAAGAGAAACGTAAACTTGCCAATAAGCCATTTACGACACGGAGTGGCAAAGAACGGCTAAGGTCTTTCCCTATGTTCATGACTAGTGGTTCAGCTTCACATGACGATGGAAGCCCTCCTCCCGCTAAAAAAATCAAACGAGTTAAGCTGGCAAAAGCACAGCGAAGAACTGTGCGTTCTAAGAAGATATCACAAATCCCCAAGGAGAGTCCAAGTGTGGTGGCGGTTGCGATGCCTGACCTTCCCAGCACTGGACAGGAAGAGGTGGCTCTTTCCACCATTTGCACGCCCCCTGCAAGTGCTGAAAGGAGCACCCACAGTCCACTTGCTGATATGCAAATTGAAGATGTCACTGTTGAAGTACAACAGGATGAGGATACTGGTGTAGCTGGCACTGAGGAGGAAGTTGGCGAGGAGGATTCTGATGGTGATGTGGTTTGTTTAAATCAGGCTCCGGGGGAGACAGTTGTTGTCCGTGGTCTGGCAATATTTCTATCCAAATCCGGACAACAACTGTCTTGCCATATGTACCATATGTAAAGGTGAAATAAGTAGGGGTAGGGACGTTAACCACCTAGGAACATCCTCCCTTATACGGCACCTGCAGCGCGTTCATAAAAAGTTACTGTCAAGTTCAGAAACTTTGGCTCAGACCGTAAGCAGTCCAGGGTCACCTAAATCCCTTTTTCCTGTTTTATCCAAGGAATCGGTGGATGAGGAGGATGAGGACGACATATTGCCTCCGTAGAACCAGTTTGTGCAGGGACACATTAATTGCCAGCTTGTTTTGTGGGGGCCCAAAAGAACCAATCATTTCAGCCACAGTCATGTGGCATACCCTGGCGCTGAAATGATTGGTTTGTTAAGTGTGCATGTCCTATTTATACAACATAAGGGTGGGTGGGAGGGCCCAAGGACAATTCCATCTTGCACCTCTTTTTTTTCTTTGCAGTATGTACTGTTTGGGGCCTAGTTTTTCAAACTGCCATCCTGTCTGCCACTGCAGTGTCACTCCTAGATGGGCCACGTGTTTGTGCCGCCCACTCGTGTCGCTTACCATAGTCATCCAGCTACCTCGGTGCAACCTTTTGGCCATAAAAACAATATTGTGAGGTGTGAGGTGTTCAGAATAGACTGGAAATGAGTGGAAATGAAGGTTATTGAGGTTAATAATAGCATAGGAGCAGAAAAACCCACAAATTCTGTGATTTTAGCTGTTTTTATGCTTTTTAAAAAAAAAAAATACAGATCCAAAACACAAAACCCAGAACCCAAAACACGGAAGGGTGGTTTTGGCAAAACCAATCCAGATCCAAAACACGAAGAAAGATCCAGATCCAAAACCAAAACACAAAACACGAAAAGTGGCCGGTGCACACCCCTATTCCAAACACAACTATCCACTGTTGTATTACAGTTCTGTTCAGTGTCGGACTGGGGCATAAAGGGCCCACCGGAGGAATGTAGTGATAGGGGCACATGCTTAAAGGTGTGGTAATGTATTTATTATTTATTACCAGTTATTTATATAGCACACACATATTCCGCAGCGCTTTACAGAGAATATTTGGCCATTCACATCAGTCGCTGCCCCAGTGAAGCTTACACTCTATATTCCCTATCACATGCTCACACACATACACACTAGGGTTAATTTGTGTAGGGAGCCAATTAACCTACCAGTATATTTTTGGAGTGTGGGAGGAAACCGGAGTGCCCGAAGGAAACCCACGCAAGCACAGGGAGAATATACAAACTCCGCACAGGTAGAGTCGTGGTGGTCATCCACCAGAGGGAGTGTGACCAGCCACCACAGTTGCTGGCTAACCATTAGGCAAATTTTGATGTAGTTTCTATAGAAGCAAACCAAACCAGATGTTTATCAGTGGTTCTGCTCCTCCAGGTATCTGACCCACTAATAGAGTAACAATGTATAATTCAGTGCACAGTCTAGAACATGACACCTGGGGGAGGGGGTGGGTCATCAGACAATGGGGCCCATCAGGGATTTCCCCTGTACCCCTGTGGGCCGGTCCAACCCTGGTTCTGTTAATGTTGAACTGATTATGCTTTTGTTAAAAACTCAAATAGTATTAATCTTTGCTTCCAAACATCACTTGACGTAATATCCCTGTGTTCTTTTTCTGCAGGTAGAATACCATCCATTTCAGAGGCCACAGAAGTTGGTAGATTATTGTAGGAGAAATAATATTATATTTGGAGGATACTGTCCTCTGGCCAAGGGACAAGCTCTGACACATCCAGTCATCTTGAGAATTGCAAAGGATTATGGGAAGACACCAGCACAAATATGTATACGTTGGAGCATCCAGGTGAGAAAGAAGTGGCTTGGCATGCTGATATGTCTGATTTAGTGATGCATCTACAAGCAAGCTGACAAGCTAATCATCTACATTACATGACTTCCAAATATTCTCCTATCCGCTTCAGCAAGCATGTAATGCACTAGCGGCACTGTATTCACCCAGCAACACATCGGCATGTGTTTTCTTATACACTATGGAAAATGAATTAATCTGTTACTTTTAGACCTGCGCACAACTTTTGCAGGCATTCGCATGCAGGCAGGCTAACTCACTGTCAGGCCTGCTCTCACCTTTTAGCTGAGAAACAGGAGACTTTTACATCATTTTCCCTTCAGCAGGATAGTGTTTTTGAAGGACAAAGGACCTGATTCAGCTTTGGGAATAGAGTAAGATATAGCAAGTAACTGTGAACCTGGACAAACCATGTTGCAATGCAAGGGGTGCAAATACATACATGTTTTTGCATGCAGGCTAAATACTGGCTGCTTTTGCATGTAGCCCACAAATACTGCACAACTTTAATTTTACACTGCAATTTAGGTTTCAGTTTGAACGCACCCCTAAAAAATCTAAATCTCTGTACATTTTACATCTGCCCCACCTGCAGTGCAGCATGGTTTTACCAAGATAATCAGTTACTTGCTATATTCCCAAAGCTGAATCAGGCCCAGAGTCAGTGGACTGCTAAATTATTGGATGTTCCAATCTCTGGAATGGGGTACTCTAATGAAAATTCTTTCTAAGAGGGACCCTCTGGGTCACTCTCTGTCTGCAACAACTGATGTATGCTAACCCCGAGAGCAGAGCGATAGCCTAAGCTAACATTCTGATTCCAGCTATTCACTGGAACAAGCTCCAATCAGAGTTTGTGTCCCGGCAAAAGAACAGTACTAAATTTGCATGAATATTTAAATTTTCACATTCTGAATGTATCCGTTATTATCCTATCCCATCTGCATTTAAAATGCAGCATATGATAAATGGGCCCTTTGAGCTCTATGATCATTTGATTGTCTGAATATAATACTGTGTGGAATAAATGCTATAATAGTATGATGAACATCACCCTCAAATGGCACTGTGATAATTTATTTCTACTTCAGGGTCCATAGGGTATCCACAGGATACCTTGGGGTATAGGTGTGACGTCAGTCATCGGGCACCATAGAGTTAAGCTTTCAGCCTCCCAGGATGCACCAGGGTCCCCCTCCCATACCCCGCCCCCTAGCCAAGGCACCTCAGTTTAGTTTGGTGCCCGGCCGGAGTCGGGTGCACCTGTTGGAGTGGGGGCTAGAAGAGCCCCTGAAGCTTTTCTGCATGCAGCTGTGGCTGCACATCTGGATGTACAGCATGGACAGTCAGTCCTGACGTCCATGCTGTCTTCCCTACACCCCCGCCGGTACCAGAACGCCGGTACCGGTCCGGGGATGCTGGTGAGCATCTGGGGTCACAGCTAGCGGTGACCCCAGATGTTCCGGACCATGGCCGGATTCAAGGGGGACAGCAAGGTAAGCAGCGGGGTCCCGCGGTGGGTCCCCGCTGTTACATGGTCCAGAGTCCCCAGGCAGGGGGCTCCCTGGGGACTGGCTGCAGCGTGGAGCCAGGTATGTAACCTGCGCTTCCACTACCCCCCTGGGACAGCGGACCGCAGCAGAGCGGTAGTGCTGCGGCGTCCCGGGGGTTAAATGCATGCCAGGGGAGTGCGCCTTCCCTGCCTCACAGCCGGCGCCTCCCCCGCTGCACACAGCCCTCTCTGCACACTGCCTACTGGTCCTGTGGCAGCACTCCTCCCCCAGGCCAGCCTCCTCTATGCTCCTCGGCGGCCATCTTCCTGAACGCATGGTGAACGCTGCTGGAAGCACTGGACGGAAGCATCGTGGTCTGGGTCCCCCCGCATACCTCTCCTCCGCTGTGGTCAGGTCTGTGTATGCAGCGATGTGTCCTACCAGACCCTGTGTCTGCGTAGTTGAGTGATCAGAGCTGTTAGTGCAGGAATTGATTTTCTTTGCATTGTATGTGACTGTGCTAGCGCTGCTGCCTGTAACTTCTATTCTGACTGTCAGCTTTATTCCTGTCCCTGTCCTTTCTGCTAAGCCCTTGCGGTGCGGTGCTGCAGGGTGGTCTCTCGCCTATTTAATATATAATTGGTGAGAGGGGTCACATACTTGGTACCATCATGTCTGAAAGTGATTTTCCTCTGCGGCTACAGTGTACTACGTGTAAAGTACCGTTAGCGGAGGGGGAGGATAGTGCGGAGGGCCTCTGCCGGCAGTGTTTGTCAATGGCGCGGAATATTACGGTTACAGCACCAGTACAGGAGCCACCCTGGGCTTGTTTCGCTCAGGCGCTTACGACCTTAGTGGGCCAGTTAGCTCCGCAGCCCGCGTTTACGCAGATGGGTTTGTCCCAGCAGTCAGTGGTGCAGGGTTTCCCCAGACAATTGGTGGTACCCCACAGTCTCCCTATTTCCCCCCTCCCGGTTTCTCAGGAGCCGTCGTGGGTTAACTCCCTGACGAGTTCTGTGCAGCACTTGTCGGATGTGTTGCAAGGGGAGTCTGTGATGCGGCCACATAAACGGCCGGTGGCGTCTCTGTCGGCTCCTTTTGAGGATGACGAGGTGAAGTCTGATGATGGGGAGATTCTGGATCCTTACGATCAGGAACCTCTCCATACTAAGGACGCTGACGCTAGGTCCAAGGTATATATTCCGCACAGCCTTGGTGATTGAGGACGAAGTTCCCCCAGCGGCTAAATCCAAGTATGCCTTTTTTAAAGATGTGAAGGGTGACGCCACAGTCTTTCCTCTTTCGGGTCAGTTAGTGGACCATTTAGAGGAGGCGTGGAAACAGCCTGGCAAACGATACCAGCCGCAGAGGCGCCTGGCGGTGGCTTATCCGTTCACGGATAATTATTTTGCTAAGTGGGAATCCCCTCCACAGGTGGATTCTCACGTGACCCGTCTTGTCCGTAGTGCCACATTGCCGATGCCATCCATGTCCTCCCTTAAGGATGCTACGGACCGCAAGGTGGAGATCTGCCTGAAGTCCGCTTATTCCCTTGCGGGGGGGGGCAGCACGGCCGTCTATGGCCATTTGCTGGGTAGCCAGAGCGATGGAGCGCTGGGCGGATTCATTAGAGGCGTCTTTGATTCCGACTGTCCGGCCGATCAGGCGGAGTTGATTGGTAATCTCTGTGATTCGGCCACTTATATCAACGAGGCGGCCTTAGACATTAGTACCCTGGTGTCTCGAATTTCTTCAGCAGCGGTGGCTGCTCGTCGCACCTTGTGGTTGCGATCCTGGAAGGCGGACGCTGATTCCAAAAAGGGTTTGGAGGCGTTGCCATTTAACGGAGAAGTTCTCTTCGGTCCGGATCTGGACAAGATTGTGGCCACGCTGGCGGCAGCCAAATCGGCATGTCTCCCGTCGGCCGCTGCTCCTTCTGGTTCTGGACCATCGTCCTTTTGGTCTTATAGGGCCCAGGGCAGGCCCAAACCACAGTCTTTTCCTCGACAGGCTGGTCCTAAGAAATCGGCCAAGCCCCGGAAGCAGGCATGGAGTACCAGACGTCCGGCCCCTAAGCCAGATGACAAGCCTGCGGCCTGACGGTCCGGGCCTCCCTTTGGGGGATCCCAAAGTGGGAGGCCGCCTGCTGCAGTTCGCCCGGTGTTGGTCGGTTACCACGACAGACACTTGGGTTCTCGAGGTGGTCTCCCACGGGTACGCCCTCTCTTTCCGGCACAGACCCCTGGCTCGATTCTTCACCACGGGTCTACCATCAGACCGGAACAAGGCCACGGAGCTGCGGAAGGTCTTGCACACTATGCTCCAGGCTGGAGTTATAGTGCCTGTTTCATTCTCCCAGAGGGGCCAGGGTTTCTATTCAAATCTTTTTTTGGTGCAGAAACCCAATGGGTCGTATCGTCCCATTCTAAACCTTAAAGCTCTCAACAAGTCTTTGCGGGTGCCGAAGTTTCGGATGGAGACCCTACGGTCCATCATTCTGGCGCTGGAATCTGGGGACTACATGGTGTCATTGGACATACAGGACGCTTACCTGCATGTCCCTATTCTTTCGCGCCATCAACAGTTCTTAAGGTTTGCAATCCGCAGCGACCACTTCCAGTTTCGGGCGTTACCTTTTGGCCTGGCGACAGCACCGCGTGTGTTCACCAAGGTGATGGCGGTCATGGCGGCTTCTCTGCGGCTGCAGGGAGTCCGCATGTTGCCGGTACTTGGACGACCTTTTATTAGTGGCAGGATCTCCAGAGCTCCTTCTTCACCACTTGGACCTGACCATTGCGCTACTGCAACGGCACGGCTGGTTAATAAACTGGCAGAAGTCCACTCTAATCCCGTCTCGGCAGATTCTGCACCTCGGAGCCTTATTGGACTCGGAACAGCAAAGAATCTTCGTGACGGAGGAAAAGATCTCTGCTTTACAGTCGAGGGTGCTCAGTTGTCTGCACAGCCGCCAGGTGTCTCTACACTCGGCGATGAGGTTACTGGGCTCCATGGTGTCGGTGTTCGACATGGTGGAATATGCCCAGTTTCACTCCAGACCTCTGCAGCACCTGATCCTGTCCAAGTCGAATGGTCTGCCTCAGTCTCTGAAGTCCCAGACGATTGTGCTCACCCCGGAGGTTCGCCTGTCCCTTACCTGGTGGTTACAGACGACCCATCTCAGCAAGGGACGTCCGTTCTGGGTTCCAAATTGGGTCCTGTGACAACGGACGCCAGTCTTCGGGGCTGGGGAGCAGTTTCGGGTCCACACTTGTTCCAGGGCAGGTGGACACCGACAGAAGCGGAGCTTCCAATAAATATCTTGGAACTCCGTGCGGTCTTCAATGCTCTCCAGCAGGCACATCGGGTTCTCCAGGGTCGTCCGGTGCAGGTCCAGTCGGACAACGCTACCACCGTGGCCTACATAAACAGGCAAGGAGGAACCCGAAGTCGGGCGGCTCTCGTAGAGGTCTCTCGGATCCTGGTATGGGCGGAGCGCAATCTTCCGGCCATATCAGCGGTCTTCATCCCGGGAGTGCTAAATTGGGAGGCGGACTTTCTAAGTCGCCAGGACGTTCATCCGGGGGAATGGTCCCTGCACCCGGACGTCTTTCAACTGCTGGTGGACAGATGGGGTCTTCCAGAGATCGACCTCATGGCGTCCCGGCACAACAACAAGTTGCCGGTGTACGGGTCTCGCACAAGAGATGAAGGGGCGTCTCTGGTGGATGCTCTGTCCGTCCGGTGGACGTTCCGGTTCGCATACCTGTTTCCTCCTATTTCCCTTCTTCCACGGGTAATCCGGAAATTCAAACAGGAAGGAGGGACGCTCCTGTTGATAGCTCCCGCGTGGCCCAGACGGCACTGGTTCTCAGACCTTCAGGGTCTGTCCGTAGACAGTCCTCTGCGGTTGCCGCTACGACCGGACCTTCTGTCACAGGGCCCTTGTCTTCACCCGGACCTGACTCGGCTGTCTTTGACGGCGTGGCTGTTGAGATAGCCATGCTGAGGTCCAGGGGGTTTTCCAGCTCTGTGGTGCGTACGATGTTACGAGCTCGGAAACCGTCTTCCGCGAGGATATACCATCGCGTGTGGCATACGTTCTTCCAGTGGTGTCGACCGAGAGGTTATGCACCGCGGGAGTTTCGTCTGTCTAGGATACTCTCCTTCCTACAAGCGGGCCTAGATCATGGGCTTCGCCTTGCTTCTTTGAAGGTACAGGTTTCGGCCCTGTCTGTCTGGTTTCACCGTAGGATTGCTACAATCCCTGATGTGCGCACCTTTATGCAAGGTGTTCTCCGCATTCAGCCGCCCTTTGTTCCACCTGTGGCGCCTTGGGATTTGGCTGTGGTCCTGAGGGCTCTCCAGGGACCGCCGTTTGAACCACTGGGCTCAGCGGATCTTAAATAGCTAACAGCTAAGACTGTTTTCCTTCTGGCCATAGCTTCGGCCAGACATGTTTCTGGTTTAGGGGCTCTCTCTTGTAGACCCCCTTTCTTGATTTTTCATGGGAATAGGGCAATGCTACGCACTCGTCCTGAGTTTCTTCCCAAAGTTGTTTCCCAGTTTCATGTTAACGAGGAAATCGTTGTTCCGGCCTTTAACTCACCTGGCCTTTCCGTGGGTGAGGCCTCTTTGGATGTTGTGCGGGCCTTAAGGACTTATGTTGACCGCACTTCTTCGTTTAGGAAGTCGGACGCCTTGTTTGTCCTCTATGGCTTCCGTAAAAAGGGTTGGCCTGCTTCAAAGCAAACTTTGGCAGCCTGGATCTGTATGGCAATTTCTGAAGCTTATCTTCATAAAGGCCTGCCGGTTCCTCCTTCTGTGAAGGCTCATTCTACTAGGTCTGTGGGTCCTTCGTGGGCAGCTCGACGTGGTGCCTCTGCAGTCCAGATCTGCAAGGCTTCTACGTGGTCCTCTGTCCATACCTTCATGAGGTATTACAGGTTTGACACCTTCGCCTCTCAGGATGCTTCCTTCGGGCGGCGGATTCTCCTTTCAGCACAGGAGCGTCCCCACCCTTAAAGGATACTGCTTTGGGACATCCCCAAGGTATCCTGTGGATACCCTATGAACCCTGAAGTAGAAAATATGAGATATGGTAAGAACTTACCTTTGTTATCTCTATTTCTACGAAGTCCATAGGGTTCCACAGGACTCCCGCCCTGTCGCACCTGTGCTGCAAATGGGCTTTGCTCTGGTCACCGGTTTTTCCGTCTCCCTCTGGTGAGAATGTGATTCTTGTGTGTGTCCAGATCTTTTTTCTCTCTCTTCCTTCTCCTCCTCCGGCCTATGGCTTGGTAACTAACTGAGGTGCCTTGGCTCGGGGGCGGGGTATGGGAGGGGGACCCTGGTGCATCCTGGGAGGCTGAAAGCTTAACTCTATGGTGCCCGATGACTGACGTCACACCTATACCCCAAGGTATCCTGTGGAACCCTATGGACTTCGTAGAAATAGAGATAACAAAGGTTATTTCTTACCATATCTCATATTATCTGCTCTCCACAGAATGGCATTATCACCATCCCAAAGTCCACAAAAGAGAACAGAATCAATGAGAACTGCCAGGTGAGAGACAATCAGACCGCTGACTGCATCTATCCTACAATAATTGTGAATAACAGGAGTCGTAGCAGTGAATTTGGTGACGTTTTGACGCTCAGTGTGTGAGATTTTTTTTACGTTTACTTGGCAGTTACCTACATAATAGTAGTACCGTATGTCTTGAAATATCCTTCAGAACAGTTCATTAGCCTGAATGGCAATATGCATAGCAAGTACATTAAATTTGAAGGTATACGTTTACGAGAGGAGTGTGAGCTGTAGAGGGTGAAACTATACCTCTCAAGACTCCTATTAACCCCTGGTTAAATATTAAATTAGAGAATCACTGAAATTATATGTGGACATTGAAGCAAAATTGTAAATGTTTTAAACAAAAACAAACAAACCTATTTATATAATAGCATTAGCGTGTACAGGCATGCCATCTATCAATCACATTACATTACGGTATATAAATGACTAAACTAAGAAGACTTTACATACTGCTATATGTGTCTCCAGTGTGGTCATTATCATAAGTGAACAGTTCCAGTCACAGCTCACTAATCGTAATAGGAAAAATACACAGATTCTGTCATCTCTAATGACTCTGAGGCTTAAAACAACAATGAGAGAGAAAATTATATATGGCAAAATGTCAGCTTACATTGCTATATTCACCAGAGATATGACACGATAATAATATTAAAATGATCCTTACTGTTCCATGTATAAGGTAATAATTTAACAAGTGACCAATAAACAATATATTCTTGTTTGCCATAATCTTATTTAAATGAAGACACAGGATCATCCTTCATTGAATAAGCTGATGGCAAACCAGAAGACATTATTGTTTATTTGGTCACCTACTACATTAGTACTGTACCTTATCCTTGGCACGGTAAGAATAATTTTAATTTATTGGCCGGGTGAGTGCTGCATCTGGGAGAGAGAATCATAGGAGTGTGCGGAGGGGGCACCGTTGCTCTTTCTCGCACAGGGCACCAAAATGTCTATTTAGGGCTCTGATATGTGGCACTGGTATCATTTAGGACCTTGTTGGCACTAGAATTTTCAAATAGTAATTTTAGTGTAGGATTGACATCCCTACCCATATAGGCAACTTTATGGTGAAACACAGACTTAACGGGGAATTCACTTCTTGAGCGATGGCCATGAACTGCCACCAAAATGGTCGTGCGAAGGTCTTCCTAATCAGTACCACCGATTATATTCCCTTGTTCCCCATAGATGCGAGCAGGAAAGTTAATGATATTTGGCAACCGTATTAAGTGCTACAAAAAAGAAAAGCAGGCTTTCCCTGTGCCTTTACCGTATTAAACAGCAATGTGCGTAGCTGAACATTGTGGCAGCACCTTGCATTGAATTGACTCCCCAGCTTAGAATTTCAGTTCTATTCATTTGTATATTATTTTCCCCATTATGAAGATAGTGTAGCAATATACACCTAAGAGAAGCATCTTAACTATCGCCTCATTTACAAATTCATACAGAGTTCTCTTTTTAATGTCAGCTTGAACCAATGGTCAAAACTGGTGGTGTAGCAGGGGTGGTGTCAGAAAGAGGAATACATGCAATTTAAACTAATACATTATATTTTTAAAGCTAGATAATACTTTGCGATAAGAGAGGGGCTTTGTACTGGGGGTTGGTGTAAAGAGGGAGCTCTGTACCACAATTGTAGAACCTAATAGGATATGAAAGACAATATATCATGGATATCTAGTTTTTCATATGAAAGTATCTCTTCTTTACTTTCATGTTCATTTTGCTGGCTCCTCACATCCAGAGTGTGACACTTTTTGATATAGTCATTATTATTTGAGCAGCTGTAGGCCTCAGATTTTTTAATAAATATACTGTAGTGAGTCCCAGTAATGTAATCTTCTCTACTAAAACAAATATTCGTGAGTTACTAAAATGTACCTGCATACTTATATCTAGTATTACACCTTGTGCTATAACTCATGTGTCTGTCCTCCTTACACACTAACCAGCCTGCATCTCCTTAGGTGTTGGGTTTCTCTCTAGCAGACGTGGACATTTTCACCTTAAACTCATTGCATGACGGACGACACGTGTCCTGGGATCCTTCCAATATATTGTAGCTGTCAAAGGTTTGAACATCTACTGTAATTGCACATACTCTAATGGGGTCCACACATTAGATATCAATTGGGGCAATTCCTCATGTTACAGATGTCTGTGTAAATATATCTGCAATGTATGGGGTTAACCGATTGCCTATTCCGACCAAAAAGTGATTGGAGTCAGTAAATCAGGTTGTTCAACATGTTGGATTTCACCGAATATTCGAGTCTATAGATTGTTAGTTTATGATAACGATCAGCCGATTTGCTGACTGTTACTGGTAAAATTATGAACCTTTCACAATTGGCAGATCTGTTATTTGGTGAAATTGATTTGCAAATACCTGAAAATTATATGTAATGTATGGGTGCAAATTGGCGGATTGGAGAATCGGGAAATCGGGAAAAAAAAGCAGAATCATTTTTTTCTGATTGCTGATGTATGGGCCCCATGTAAACTATTCATTGTCTCATGCCTTTTTAGAATAGTACACTGTGATAGTTAACTCACCTCTGTAACATGCATTTCTTGTACTGTGTGTCAAGCGTTTACGTGTTTACACATTTCAATTTAACCAAGTAGTTTATGAAATTTTCTGCAGACCAGCACCTCGCAAGTTTGCCACACGTAGCAATTTAATCAGCCGTTTTGTTTTTTTTAATACCATCGGACAAACCTGTTTTCATCCCTTGTACGAGCTGTTTGCCAACCACCAGTAATCTTTTTACAAAAATATCAGTTAGGATTTTAGTTGATGGAAAAATAGATCAAATAGTGACCACATGAAGTTTGTGGTGTTGTCTGCTGACCTGTTTACTGTGGGCCCCTTGTGTCTTCATTACCTATGCTGCACATCCGATGGCAGATATGTCTTCCGACTGCCCATACACTTGCAGCAGAGGCTGCAGGAAGGGGGGAGCAACATACCCCCCCGGCAAGCAGGACCCATGGCCAGATGACAGATGATGGTTGTTCAGTGTGTATGAACAACCATCATCTGCAGATATATTTGTCAGGTGTGTACCCAGCTTTAGTCTCATCACTGTGCAAATTGCATTGGCCTGCCCCTTCTGCAATGGGTTAAGGCTTCTCATTATGGAAGTCGGACAGAGATTTTATTGTCTGATGTTATTAACGCCAGTAAATTCATTTCTTTCTTTTGTACATCTGAGTTTATTATGCTGAAAAAAATCAAGGAAAAAAATGCTTTATTTATTACAAAATCATAATATAGTACTTTATATAAAGATACATTTGTTCCAAATTTCTCAGGGATATAAGAATAATATATATATATATATATATATATATATATATATATATATATATATACACACATACAGTCAGGTCCATAAATATTGGGACATTGACAGAATTTTCAGATTTTGGCCTCTATCCACCACCACAATGGTTTTGAAATGAAACGAACAGGATGTTGTTTAACTGCAGACTTTCAGATTTAATTTGAGGGTAATTACATCCAAATCGGGTGAACGGTGTAGGAATTACAACAGTTTCAATATGTGCCTCCCGCTTTTTAAGGGGCCAAAAGTAATGGGACTATCAACTCAAAAGCTATTTCAGGGACAGGTGTGGGCTATTCCGTCTTTATTTCATTATCAATTAAGCCGGTAAAAGGTCTGGAGTTGATTCTAGGTGTGACATTTGCATTTGGAATCAGTTGCTGTCAACTCTCAATATGAGATCCAAAGAGCTGTCACTATCAGTGAAGCAAGCCATCATTAGGCTGAAAAATCAAAACAAACCCATCAGAGAGATAGCAAAAACATTAGGTGTGGCCAAATCAACTGTTTGGAACATTCTTAAAAAGAAAGAATGCACCGGAGAGCTCAGCAACACCAAAAGACCCGGAAGACCATGGAAAACAACTGTGGTGGATGACAAAAGAATTATTTCCCTGGTGAAGAAAAACCCCATCACAACAGTTGGCCAAATCAAGAACACTCTCCAGGAGGAAGATGTATATGTGTCAAAGTCAACAATCAACAGAAGACTTCACAAGAGTGAATATATAGGGTTCACCACAAGATGCAAATCATTGGTGAGCCACAAAAACAGGAAGACCAGATTAGAGTTTGCCAAACAACATCTAAAAAAGCCATTACAGTTCTGTAACAACATGCTATTGACAGATGAGACAAAGATCAACTTGTACCAGAGTGATGGGAAGAGAAGAGAAGGAAAGGAACTGCTCATGATCCAAAACATACCACCTCATCAGTGAAGCATGATGGTGGTAGTGTCATGGCGTGGGCATGTATGGCTGCCAATGGAACTGGTTCCCTTGTATTTATTGATGATGTGACTGCTGACAAAAGCAGCAGAATGAATACTGAAGTGTTTCGGGCAATATTATATGCTCATATTCAGTCAAATGCTTCAGAACTCATTGGACGGCGCTTCACAGTGCAGATGGACAATGACCCGAAGCATACTGCAAAAGCAACCAAAGAAGCTAAAAAGTGGAATGTTATGCAATGGCCAAGTCAATCCCCTGACCTGAATCCGATTGAGCATGCATTTCACTTGATGAAGACAAAACTGAAGGGAAAATGCCCCAAGAACAAGCAGGAACTGAAGACATTTGCAGTAGAGGCCTGGCAGAGCATCACCAGGGATGAAACCCAGCGTCTGGTGATGTCTATGCGTTCCAGACTTCAGGTTGTAATTGCCTGCAAAGGATTTGCAACAAAGCATTAAAAAGTGAAAGTTAGATTTAGGATTGTTTAGTTTGTCCCATTACTTTTGGCCCCTTAAAAAGTGGGAGGCACATATAGAAACCGTTGTAATTCCTACACCGTTTACCTGATTTGGATGTAATTACCCTCAAATTAAATCTGAAAGTCTATAGTTAAATCACATCTTGTTTGTTTCATTCCAAAGCCATTGTGGTGGTGAATAGAGGACAAAATATGAAAATTCTGTCAATGTCCCAATACTTATGGACCTGACTGTATGTGTGTGTGTATATATATATATATATATATATATATATATATATATTTTTTATTTTTATTTTTTTTTTATTTATTTTTTTTGTTTTAAAGATTTCACTCTTTGAACAGATTTGAATTTCTTTTTGTATGTGTCAGGCAACAATTCACACATTAAGTGCCAGATTCAGAGCTGGGCGCAGTGTCAATGTCGGACACAAGTGGATGATTTTTTCAATCTGCGCATGCGTCCCGATAGTTACCGCCGAAAGCCGCAGAATGAATTTGGATGCAGAAAGAGAGAATGGGCATTCCTGGCCAGCCAGATGAAGGCATGTCCGCAGTTGCATTGTTTTTAGCAACCATGTTCAGATGGACATTCTGCACCTCCATAGGGCTGGTGAAATGTTTGATGGTGTGACCGCTGTGCGGCGGGTGGTGCATCTTATTACACAGAGCGGCGGATTAGCGTCACAGTCGATGGACATCTCTGTACGAATCCCATCAGCTGTGGCATTAGCATAATGATACAGTCTCGCTGCAGAAAAAGATGCAGTCATGCCTGCATTAGTGTCCACCTCTGATTTAGGCCTTAAGGCTCATTTATCAGCACATTTCAAGGTACACAACTACTTAACAGTTAACAGTCATTGTAATTGTCACCTTGAAATCTGTTTGCTACTAGCGGATGCACTAGAAAATACATAGGGTGTGAAAAGTAAAAACATCACATCAAAGTCAAATCTAATACAGCTTTAGGACCATCCCCAATTGACACGTTTGCATTTTTCATCTAAAATACTGCTTATTTTAGCTTTACCTATATCACATGAGTGAGTGGACTGTATACTATGTTATTTTTTTGTATTTTCAGATTTTTAAAACTTTTTTTGTTGTACAGGTTTGTGCATCCATTAGTGCACCTACAAGGTGTAAAATACATGCCATTATAAGTATATGAACAAGACACAATTTACATATGCGGTGATGTAAATGCTGTATGCCAACATTCAAAGCAGTTAACACCCCTGTAAATCCTCCTGGTGCTAGTATACTGGGAAAAAATCTACAGTATATACTGTACAGTGGTGTACACTGTGTATACAAATTGGATCTTACTTCAGAAATAAGTTTGCTGCTCACCTTCCAGGGGAGATTTTCATGTGTAGAAATCAAATATTTTTCTTCTTAAGCTTTTATCAATCACCAAAACTTAATAAATGAATCCAATTATAAGATTGTATTGTACACACAATTATATTTAGCACTGAGCCTTTAAAATTATTTTCATTTACTTTCTTTTAATCTATGTGCTATATAAAAACAGAGAGATCAAACCTGGGGGAAATAGCCATTTGAGACATACATACGTAGAGACACGGTGTGACATATGGGGGCGCACTGACGACATATTAGATATAGGTATAATGGTATTGCAGACTTGTGAGTATCTATAATGGGTGCAGGGTGCGCGGTGCACACGGGGGGGGCCCACACTACACACCCTGCACCCATACATTATCTTACCTCGCTGGTATCGGCGCAGCAAAAATCATTTCTGCCATTTTCCCAAAGATCTACACATGCACAGTAGAGAAATCACAGGGAACATGACAACTGCGCCTGCAAGGAAGGGGGGCACACGAAGACTGAACACGGGCCCCCTTCTCTCTTAATCCACCCCTGATTGCAGCCCAGTATCTGGTGTTTAAATTAGGGAGCACAGTGTCAGTAATCACATGTGCAGGCACAGTTGGAGGGGGGCACAATACTCCCTCCCCCACTGTGCCCCAAGCCCTCTCACATTGTTTTATTGTTCATTACTGTGTTGTTAGTCATTATATTTCTATTTGGTCCCTCTTGTATCAGTGATGTCATATGGTAACATGGCATAGTATGGGTTGGCGTACTAATGACAGACTTTGAATATGATAATTAACATGTTAAGTTTGGCCGGGTCTTGAGCCCCATGTCATTTCGGACCCTAGAAATGCCCATACTGCAAGTTATACCATTCAATTAGATGACACACTCTATATCCTCTAATCATTTTTTTTCCTACTGACCGCACAGCAGTCAGCAGGGGCATGTTACTGTGGAGGAGTGGGAGGGAGAGCCACGGATGGGCACTGCCAGTGATATGGAAGAAAAAGGAAAGCTCGGTGGAAGAGATAGACACATTTGTGATATGACAAAAAGGAATAGAAAGCAGGGATCTAAAGAAAAAAATTAGAGAGGAAAAAAGAATTTGGATAACAAAGCTTTAGTGGAGAAGAAAAATAGTAGGGGTTGGCAGAGATGTCTGGGAGAAGTAGTCAGGGAGCAGTGTGGAGGTACCAGGGTATTTTGAGCCCAGGGGAAATTGAAAAATGGAGCCCCCCCATGTACGCACGCCGGAATATGGGCGTAGTCAAAAGGGGCATGATCACTTAAAAATGGGGCTTGTCAACATGGCACACACCCCTTTCTCGTCACTCTGGACATTCCTTTCCATTCCATATGCACCTTAATGCAGTGAACCTTATACAGTACCCCCTATGCATTGCCCCCAGTAGTGGTCCCCCTTATGCAGTCCCACAGTAGTGCCCCTTATACAGTACCCCAGAGTAGTGGTTCCCCTTATGCAGCCCCCATTATTCCCCCTTATACAGTGCCCCCAGAAGTGGTCCCTCTTATGCAGGCTCTCAGTAGTGCCCCTTATACAGTGCCCCCAGTAGTGGTCTGCCTTATGCAGGAACCCAATAGTGATCCCCCCCCTATCCAGTGTCCCTTTTACAGTGTCCCCTGTAGTGGTCCTCCCTATTCAGTTCCCCCAGTAATGGTCCCCCAGTGCAGTGCCCCTTGTGCCCCCATGAGTAAGCCCCTTATATAGTGCCCCCAGTAGAAGTACCCCTATGCAGTGCCCCTAGTGGTTGCCCCCCCTATGCAGTGCCCTTTATATAATGCCCCCAGTAGTGGTCCCGCCCTATGCAGTGCCCCCAGTAGAGGTCCCCCTATGCAGTGCCCTTTATATATTACCCCCAGTACTAGTCCCCCCCCTTATGCTGTGCCCCCAGTAGTGGTCCCCCGATGCAGTGCTACAGTAGTAGTCCCCCCCCCCCCAGTAGTACCCCCAGTAGAGGTCCCCCCCGATGCAGTGCCCCCAATAGGCAGACAAAGAAACGCAAGTTAAATAAAAAAAGGAAAAAAAAAACACTTACCTGAATCCTCACTCCGGCTCTGGATTCTGCTCCCGCCGCCGTGCGCACCTCAGTTCTCCCGGGCTGGCGCGCTCTACATTATGGTAGAGACGTCATGACGTCTCTCCCATCACCCACTGCAGGAGCCGGAAGGCGGAGCTCATGAGTGAGCTCCAGCCTTGCTCTTGCAGTGGGCGCAGCAGCAGCCAATGAGAGTCTGTGTGACTCTCATTGGCTGCTGAAACACACATACATAAAACCGTGTGGTGCTCCCGAAGGCCCAGAAAAACTGGGCATGTCTCACATCCGCCCGCCTACCTACATGTGAATAAGATGCAATTTGGTACAAAACTATGTGTTGGGATGCATTGCGTGGCCTAGTCGCATTATCTGTGGGGTGCCAAATAGCCCTGTTATTTATAGGTAGATAGGTGTGTATGGATACATCTATATAAGTAACACTTAGTGACTCAGCCATGCTTGTTATTTACAGTAGCAGGATTATGGCAAATTTTATTTTCTTTGTTCAAACATATTGAAAATAAAAGCTTTAGAAATCATGCATTGTCAGAACTGTGCGATTAAAAGCATGAATACAGCAATTGATTCCAAAGGTGTCTCTAAAATGGAGCATGATGCATTTTTTTATGGCTGTGTTCAACATATTGGATCCTAGAGATTATAAGAAAGATCTTTCTAAAATAAAAACCCAAACTCCTTATATTTAAGAAAATGGATAAAGAGCCTTATGTAGTGTTTACTGAAGTCCATCTTCACTATGTTAAATACACCTTGCATAAAATGATTCACATTGCAACTTAACTTGATAGATAACTTGCGTTATCTTATTTTGTGTTGAACATATCTTATACTTGCGTCCGACTGTGCTTGGAGAGGTAGGTCAGGGCTGTTCAAGTGTCATTACATCAATGCAATGGAGATACAAGTCAATCATGTCCATTAGAGATGTGTCCAATTTTGACTCACGTGTATACCTTTTGCACCATATGCTATGTGTACACATGCAGAGGTGCCACGAGTTGGTGGTTCAGGACCAAATCAAATTAGTTATGGTCAATGTGATAGGCAAAATCAAAGCTGGTGGCTACCAGTCATAAAATCTGTGGACAAACAGAAGTGGAACCCTGTGCACCATCACATAACTGAACCTAAGGATGACAATTTACTTAATTTAATTATTTTTGTGCTGTGACTCAAAAAAGTTTGGGAATCATTGGCTTAGGCAGTTACAATTTTTCCAACAATTTATTAATAAATAATGCGCCATATTTGTGAAGATACTCCCGCAGAAGATAGCAGTGCCATAGCGCTGGTGCCATTTTTCTGGAGGGAGGGGACCCACACAAAAATTGACTCATGAGTCACCTAATTTGTTCAAATGCCAATCTCTGTTCGCTAGATTTATAGTTGCAGATCCATGCAACTCAATATACAACAGCTGAGACAGAAGTGTACAAAAGCTTTTTTGCATGTACACAAAAGTCACAATTTTTTGTTGAACTCTAATGCATGCTCTTAGGGCCTGATTCAGAGCTGCTCGTTCGCTCTGAGCGATGTTCGCACAACTGCGTATGGGTCGTAATGCGCATGCACAAACCGGTCATTGCGGTCGGAAATCGTGCGCTTGCAAAACAGCGAGGGGCTGCTAATTTGATTGACAGAATGTACCGTTTGTGGGTGGCAACAGGGGAAGGTGCTTGAAAACGGGGGAGTGGAGATCCGAACGCAGGCGTGCCTAACAGTAAAAAGGGCATTTAATGGGAGTGCATAATTAGTAAAGGAGCGTCATCGACCACGTCACTTGGTTATCTTTTAGCCTGAACTTCTCGCAGTGATTGCGGTAGGAAAATCCTACCACAACCACTGCGAGCAATTCTGATGCCTTTCGATGTTCCCGATTAATCTAATAAATACCGGAGATGACGTGTGTTGCGAACGGCAAAGGGGCATCTTTACAAAATAGCGAGCAAATTTTTCGTTCGCTCGCTCAGACATAGAGGCGTCAACAAACCGCAAAGAGCGAGTGCTCAATTTAAATAGCCGGCCCCTTTTTTGGAACGACCGTCCTCAAATAGCGTCCGGGTCTGAATCAGGCCCTTGATGTGAAAACTCTGAATGGACCTAAGGTTATGGTTTTACATAGGAAATGGTCTGTTTATTCTTGGTTCAAAGCTCCATTCAGTGGAACTACAGTTGGATTACAAATTTAAGCGACAAATTTACATCTCAAAAAACTGACTGATGTCTTTATCAGCATGAATGTATAGTTACAGCCGTGCTTGTGTTCCCTGGAAAAGTATGAGTTCAGCATTTACGTGAATAATGGGGGATAAAGTTGTTCATTAAAATGTAAATTTTCCAGTAACATCATATGGGATTCTAGAAGCATATAAAAAGGTCACTGATGCCCAGGGATGCCAACTGTTCTTGAGCGAGCTCCTTCCTGCGTTTTTCATTTGCCTCATGATAAATGATATAATCATTAACTCTTCAGTGCCCCTGCATACTTTGTTATACATCTGGGTTAAGCGGTTGGGGTTTGCGCTTGCACTAGACTTTTTAAGATATTATATTTCACATAACAAATTGCCAACAATGTACAAATAGTAAATGGGGGTGTTCCCTAAGGTTATTGTCGTTGGTGGTGCTCCCCAAGGTTTAAATTCTGAATTAACGGACGCAGAGAGACAAAGAAGTGAAACCTCTTATACATGACAAGATTTAAAGATTTCCCAACTGTTCAGATCCTGACTAAAGCATTTCTCTAACCTAGGGGGAAGATTTATCAAACCTTGGAGAGAAATAAAGTACTAACCAAGTACTGTAACTGTCGTTTTACAGGCTGTGTTTGAATAATGACAGTCAGAAGCTGATTGGTTGGTACTTTGTCACTATCCACTTTATCTCTCTCCAATCTTTGATAAATCTCCCCCCTAGACTGACAGTGTTTTCTCTCATCTTCATGGTTCTGCAGTGTGAGGGATATGCACTGAAAACCCCAGTGTGAGGAATGTGCCCTGAAAACTGAAAGTGCTTGCCTTCTACCCTCTCAGAGTATAGGCAAGGCAGTTAGCGCTGCACCCAGGGGCGGGCTGGGCAGGGGGGCATGTCCCCACGGAACGTGCCCTATTGAATGATTTGGGCTGGCATCCGACCACATTGACAGTGAGGAATGTGTCATTGTGGCAGACACTGGCAAGGAGCAGAAGCAGCAGACGACAGGCTTCACACCTCCCAGTGACTTCCATCTACTTCACTGTGGCCATGAAGTTTGCAACAGAAGTGGCCTTGCAAGCATTAGAAGTGGCAAGCCACTGGCTTTGCAGTCTTCTTAATGACTTTCCCCTACGTCACAATAGGGGCAGGGCATGGAGTTCCATCAGCAACGGTTGCTATAGCCACATCTAGGGATGGCCATCGGTGGTTTCGTCTACCAACGGTTAGCCCTACTCTATTAGTTAGCACTTCTGTATTAGGCAGCGGGCCAATCAGATTTGGGGGAGGGGCTTTGATGTTAGTGCTGGGGCCTGAGCAATGCTCCTTGTCACGGGAACAGGTAGGGAAGAAAAAAGAAAAACATTGGGGGCTCTGTGCCATCGATGGAAGAATCGATGGTTTGTAAGCATCGATGGTCGATGGCCATCCCTAGCCACATAATTTGTGTATGCTGGGTCTTACTACAAGCTCTATAAATAATTGGTGAAAAGAGGTAGTGACAGCAGTGGCGGCATGAGATAGGAAAGGAAAAGAAGAAACAGATGGGGACAGAAAAAAGCAAAAAACAGTAGCGGAGCATTACAATATCGAGATGTCTGTATTCAAGCAAGCCAAGGGTAACAACTATATACAGGGTAGAGCGAAGAGGTGAGTCTCTGTCTGGGGTGACAGAAAGCCTATCTTCACCCCTCTATATTTTTCTTGTTGTCCCAGGGAGCAATGCATTGCTCAGGAGCTTAGGGCCTGATTCAGAGCCGCTCGTAGGCGGCCGCTCGTTCGTTCCGAGCGATGTTTGCCCAACTGCACATGCGTACGGATCGTAATACGCATGCGCGAACCAGTCAGTGCGGCCGAAAATCGTTTGTTCGCTAAATAGCGAATGCTTGCTAATATGAGTGACAGGGGGAGGCGTATGTGGGTGGTAACAGGGGAAGGTGCTTGAAAACGGGGAGTGGAGATCCGAACGCAGGCGTGCTTAAAGGTCAAAACGGGCGTTTTATGGGTGTGCATAATTAATACAGCAGCGTCACTGACCACGTCACTGGGTTATTTTATAGTCAGAACTGCTCGCAAATTTGTGGTAGGAAAAACCAACCACTACAATAGCGAGCAGTTCAAACGCTGGTCAATGTACTCGATTAATCTAATACATAGCGGACATGACGTAGGATGCAAGCGGCCAGGGGGCGTAGTTATCCAAAAACAACCGCAAGTTTTGTTCGCTCGTTCAGACATAGAGGCGTGAACAGACCGCTAAGAGCGAACGGTTCATTTGAATAGCCACCCCTTTTTTCTGAACGAACGACCGCAAATGGCGTCCGGCTCTGAATCAGGCCCTTAGACTGTACAGCGTTTTACCTTGACACCTTTTAATTTTAAAATGGCGTCATAGCACTGCCAACTTGTACTATGTTTTAAACTTTTTCATAGCACTGCCTACTTGTACTCTGTTTTAAACTTTTTCAGATTTGTTCTTATGTGGTACTTTTTTTGATCACACTGTGCTAATACATTGTTAATACTATGCTAATACATTGCAGGTTATCTAACAAGAAAACATTGCTCACACGCCGTAGATGGGCAAATAAAAACAAGCAAGATTTCTTTTAGTATTTACCCAATATGGGCAACTACACTTTGTGCAAGGTCAACGGAACCTATTGTTCATTCTAGCACCCTGCACCTGTCACACCCCCTGCAGTTCCTCTTTCCTGTCTAGGGTGTCGCTCTCTCCTCTGGTGCATCTAGCACACTGTGGTATGTAACTGAGCAGTTTGTTGCATCAGCTGAGTTTGCTAGAAGCACCAGAGCAGAGAGCGACAGCCCAGGCAGGAAAGAGGAACTGCACAGGTTGGGACAGGTGCAGGGTGCTAGAATGAAGACTACGGGTCCTATTTATCAATCATTTTTTTTTACTCAAATAATGTGAAAAAGGGTGTTTTCACACCCTTTTCACATTATTTTAGTTTCACTGAAATGTATTAAAGGGCAATTGCAGTAGTTTTCGTGAAAAACTAGCCCTGTAATTCGCATTTCATTAGCAAGGAGATTGCATTACCCTTACTTGTAATGGGAAATGCGATCTGCTTGAAATTTACTAAGAGGGAATTGTAAAAAAATACTGGGTGGGAGCCCTGCCATATCATCGCCGTCTGGAGATGGCATTAAGCAGAGTTCCCCCCGGTTCCCCGGCTTCTGCTGTATTCTGACAGAGCAGAGCCGGAGCTGGCCCGCTGCGATCAGCTTTGTGGTCTAGATAGACCACACGCTGATTACTGTTAAAAGAAAATAGTTAAAAAAAAACCACAGACACTTACCTGCAGCAGGGGGTCTGTTGATCGGTGAGCTCTCTCCTTCGGGTAGCTGGTTATCGGGACTCCTGCACTGTGACGCTGGTCAGCTGTGCTGTAAGCCGGCATGTCAGTTTACAGCACACCTAACTGGGATCACAGACCAGGAGTCAGCTTTCTCGCGAATCCGTTTCAC
Organism: Taudactylus pleione; assembly: GCA_031769625.1. NCBI lineage: Eukaryota > Metazoa > Chordata > Amphibia > Anura > Myobatrachidae > Taudactylus > Taudactylus pleione. The sequence goes on from JAUIMM010000545.1 coordinate 1,306,767, forward strand.
TGTATCTTTCTCAAAAAATACAGCGACAGTACCACTGCGCATGCGCTGATGCAGGCTAGCTCTACCCCCACCCCCCACACCGTGGTCGGAGTGATTAGTGAGCTCTCTCCTCGGTCAGCTGGTCGCCGGGACTCCTGGTCTGTGACCCCAGTACAGTCGCTGTATTTTTTGCCAAAAAAACAAGATTCGCAGGGACAGATCTTTCTCACAAGCTGTGTCCCTGCTTGAGAAGGCAATTCGAATTTCAGTGAAATTATCACACTACAATCCACATTTGAAGTAAATAGGGGCCTAGGAACCTTGTAATTTATTACATTTCCACCTGTGATATTTATTGATTTTCTGTTTTCACTTACATTGGCTTCACTATACATAACTGTCATTATCATATGTACCCTAAATGGGAAAACAGTGTCTTACCAAAAGAAGTGTATAGTACCACTTGCATAGTGGTGGTAACAGGTGCGGAACTATCAACGGTGCAGCCGGCTCCTCCTCTCTGAAAATCAGAAGACCCTACACAGTCCTTGCTGGCTGCCAATCAATCGATTCCTCCTGTCAGAATCACGGAGCCTCCGGATGATGTGGGCAGCGCCTCCCCTCCGTCTGTGATAGGAATAAGGTGCAGCTGTCTCTCAATCCCGCGCAGAGAAACCTCAACCTCCTCGATGGGACACTGCATATTGTTGCACCTAGGCCCACCACTTGCTAGTTCCGCCACTGGTTGGTAAAATCATATAAAAAAATTCTCTGCAGTGTTCCACGAATCACAGGACACCTATTTTCTCTACATTTACCCCTTGTTATAACTTATTACTAGTACTTACCAATGATGTGTGGTCAGGTGAGGCAGAGCCTTTTCTGTCATACTTTGGTATACTCCAGAGTTTTGACTATAAGAATTTGAAGAAAATATTATAAGTATCTTCTTTGTATTATTCTAATCACTTTTTAGTCAAAACTCTGGAGTAAAAAGTGTATGGCAGGTGAGGCACTGCCTCCCATGTATACCTTTTCCGCACATCCCTGATCAAAACTCACCAAATTTCCAGCACTACTGTATATACTGCTGCACCTTTGTATAATGCCCACATGTACCCTCAGGTTCATATATGTGTGTAAATCTGGCTCTGATACTAGCCAGTGCCTCCTCAGCTATTTACCTCACTGCACGTCAACATATGATACTGAATATTGTTGTAAGAATAGATAAATATAAATAAGTAAATAGATCATCCATTGCCTATACCTGCAATAGCATATAGTACAGTACCACAGTTTTAGGCATCTACAGTACCTGTACTTTTAGCATTAATGTGTTTTTTTTTTTCACTGTTGCTTTTCCTTGCGATTATGACCAAGACCCCTCCTGACCCCTCTCTTGTTTTTTTTTTCTTTTTACACTGATTCTAATTATTGCTGACCTGGTTTGTCCTGATATTTTATTTCTGATACCTTGCAGAGTTTGTTAGTCTCCTTAACTGCTTGCCCTAACCCAGGTATACTCCACTGAGCAATGATAGATGTGAGAGATAGATAGATAGATGGATAGATAGATGTGAGAGAGAGATAGATATAAAAGAGAGAGAGAGAGATAGGTAGATATGAGAGAGAGATAGATATGAGATAGATACAGATTTGTCCTCTTGCACTATTGCTGCAGTTGCACCAAACAGCCGTCTCAGCCCCCCAGGTCCCGCGCAATTTGGCTTGCGTTTAGCATCTTTTTTGCTCAAATAAGTGCCTTAGTCGCAATGTGATGGGGCAAAACCACTTAACAAGACTGCACTGATTAATCTGATATGCGACACTTGTACATCTGTGCGTGAATGAGTCTGAAACTGTATACAAGGTGCTATGATGCAGTGGGCATGATGTTTTTTACACCAAGTTCCATTGTGCCTCATCTGCAACTTACATACTTAATACTAATCCCTGTGCAGTCATGGTCGCAGCCTGGCGTTTCTGGTATATATTGAATGTGTCTCTGTGTCTGTGGTGCCTCCAGGAAGAGGCAGCCAGGTCGGCACAGCAGGGGTCGTGACCCTTGATTGTGGGCTGTGCGGTGGGCATGACTGTGTGATCACCGGTAGAGCGATACTCCTATTGGCACAAAAGTTCCATGTACAGCACCTGGAGCCCTCAAAAGTTCACGGTGTACATGTTCAGGATGGAAACAGATGGAGAGTCCCAGATGATGCAGATCTTTTAAGTAAATCCGGTAAGTTGGTCCAGGCTTTGTGGGAAACAAGTGGCAAGTCACAGGGTCACTTCGTGGGTAGAGGAAAGGTCAACTGACGCGTTTTGCTGTCCAGAAATAACAGCTTTTTCAAAGGTGGAAGTTAAGTGTCCTGGAGGGCCTTTATATACCCCTCGTTTACACCTGGCTACAATCATCCATCTTATTTACTTGTGTATTAATAAAAACAATGTAGCAGTACATTGGAGGCAGACCTATTAGCATAATCAACTAAATTTATTATTTAGAAACTGCTTTTAATAAGCACTTCACTTAATAATATACAGTATATGTTATATACCTGCCTCTTCGGTTTTGCTGCTCTAATCCCGGTCATGTGATGTACACAACATGCCACATACCACATGACATGCTCGTCTATAAATGTGTATATGCATTTGCGTCTTTTATACAATTGTTCTTTTTTTATTAAAGTTGTATATATCATTTTATTCATTATATCCTTATTTGATTATTTGAGTACAATTATCCATCATAGCGCTGATGTCCAAAAATGCTATATTTTACTCATTGCTTGTTATTAAGGTTTGTGCTTGCTGAAAGTCTCATTTGGAGACATGCTGAATGATTCAACAGATATCATTACAGTAACAGACAGAAAAAAGTTGGACATTTGCAACTGTTGCATCCATCCATGTTGCCACATAAATGTTCTAATAACACCATTATGCATGTTCTCTACAAAGATGTTTTTGCGTTCTCCTGGAATACAGAATAAATAGGACTACCACCCATTTGGTATTCTTGCAGACAGTCCCGGAATCATGCCCTTTTACGTATATGCCATCTACTCCACATGAACCTTATGAGTGTGCCTCAGAGCTGCCCATGTCCAATTATTTGCCTGCTCAGAGCCCCCTCATGCCCCTTTATATGCCTCAGAGCCCCATCATGCCCTTATCTGCAAGCCCAGGGCACCCTCATGCTCCTTTATATGTCAGCCCAGAGTCAACTCATCTTCCTTTTTATGCTTCATAGCTCCCTATGCATCAGAGCTCTCTCATGCCACTTTATTCATGCCACTTTATATGGCTGGTACCCTGATATAAATATACTCACATTGAAAAATGATTGAAGATGTTCTTCACCTTACTAATTTGACTCCTCCCATAATGACCTCACATAAGCAATTAGAAAATTGCTGATGTCCTGGTTATCCTTATTCTTCTGATGTTAAAAAAATGCTGATGGTAATATTTTTTCTTTAACTTGAATGCATGTTTTCATCATTTGTCTGCAAAGTGTAACCAAACTCCTATGTCATCATTTAGGTTTATTTTAGGACTCTCTGTATTCTTTAGACTGTGTCGAGACTTCCTCTGCCTGACAGACTCTCAAATATGTTTCAAGATATCCAAGAGCGAGTAAGGGATGGTATTCTCCTGGCACATTGTTACTGGGCTATACAAGCAGGATTCTCCCAGACAACTAACAAAAAATCCATTGTTAATGGCCTGAATGGAGCAGAGATTTAGTGACCTAATCCTGGGAATATCAGAATAAGCAAACAGCATAGAATGAGATTCCTGCACATAATGTCACATGTTGAGATTGCTGGCTTTTCTTTGATAAGACTTCCAAGGATAACTAAAATATTGCACATTGTTATTTCAGAAAATGTAATCATTAAATTCATACAGGGGCTCTGTGAGGTTCTGGTTTTATTTTGGACCTGGGGTGGTGACAGGAGCAGACACGGAAGCAGATTTAAATGAAAATGTGGAACTTTTAATGAGTGACTTAGTAGACATGGATATGGCAAAAAAATAGTCCAGGTATAGCACTGAAGTGCACTTGAGAACTGTAGTGAAGCAAATGGGAGAATGTCCAGATAGTGACAGGCAGGAACAGTCCAGTATGCAGGTGTGGTGAGGCTGAAATGAATTGCAGGCTGAAGTGAATTTGCAGGCAGAAGTGAGTCCAGCATAGTGTGGAGGCAAGGTGCAGACTCAGGTACTCAGGCAGGGGGAAGGTAAATGGAGGGTGCAGGGAAAGTCCAGCGGTTGGAGCAGGCAGGGTAACAGGCTAGGTAGCGTTTCCAAGGAGGCAGGTAACGAGCTCAGGAACTCTCTCTCAGCTGCTGCTGAGAAACATGTTGCACTGGCAAAGAAGGAAGGCTCTGGACCTTCCTAAATACCAAGTGCCGCGTCATGACTGGCTGGAGAGAGCACATGACCCACCAGGATTGCACAACTGAATCACATGGCCGGAGGCAAGATGGCGGTGCCCATGCTGAGTGGAACGGGAGCACCGCCAGTCCTCACCAGCCAGGGTGACAATGTGCCCGCACAGAACCACATGCTGCCAATGCCACCGCCAGACACCCCCTGCCACAGTGACCTCACAGGTATTACCCGTCGACCACCATGCCGAGAAACCCTGGTCGTGACAGTACCCCCTTATGGGTGGCCTCAGGACACTCACCAGGCTTCTCCGGATGGACAGCATGGAACTTCTTGATGAGTGCGGGAGCATGGATGTCTCGAGGCATCGGTCCAACAGCACTCTTCCGGACTGTAACCCCTCCAGTCTAACAGGTACTGCAAATGTCCTCTGCGAAGCTAAGAATCCAGCACCTGGGAGATCTCAAACTCCACGCCCCTTTCAGTCTGGATACGAGGGGGAACAGAAAGGACTCTGTGGAACTTGTTCAGTACCAGGGGTTTAAGTAGGGAAATATGAAAAGAGTTGGGTACTTTCAGATAAGGAGGCAACTGAAGGCTTAAGCCACTGGGTTGATGATATCTATGATGGAGAAGGGCCCGATGAAACGTGGGGCAAACTTCATCGAAGGTACTCTAAGCCATAGGTTCCGGGTGGACAACCAGACTTGGTCTCCAACTTGCATGCGTGGCACCTTCCTACGCCTTTTACCTGCCTGATGTTTGTAGCTGGAGGACGCTTTCTCCAAGTCAGCATGTACTTGAGTCCAAATAAAAGCAAATTTCCGTACAGTGTCCTCTACAGCTGGTACATCGAAGACAGGCAGGCTTTGAAATTCAGGAACCCGAGGATGAAGACCGTAGACAACTTGGAATGGAGTTTGGTTTGTAGAAGAGTGGTAGGAGGCGTTATGTGCAAATTCAGCCCATGGCAGCAATTCAGACCAATTGTCTTGGGAAGATGACATAAAAATCCTTAGGAAGGTCTCAAGGTCTTGATTAACCCTCTCAGTAGATCCATTGCTTTGTGGGTGATCAGCCGTGGAAAATTTAGTTTTACTTAAAGAACAGAACATAAGGCTCTCCAAAATCTGGCTACAAATTGAACACCACGGTCAGAGACTATTTCAGCAGGAAGATGGAGACGGAATATGTGTTGAACGAACAGGTGAGCCAAGTCAGGAGCCGTAGGCAGTTTCTTTAGGGGTATATAATGGACCATTTTAGAAAATCGGTCTACTACGACCAAGATGGTAGTGTAACCCTGAGAGTTCGGTAGATCCGTTACAGAGTCCATGGAGAGCTGCATTATGGATTTGATGGAATAGGTAATGGCAACAACTCGCCAGCCGGAGCTTGATGTGAAGATTTATGCTGAGCACAAGAGTTACATGAAGAAATTAACTCCAATATGTCCGCCTTCATGGATGGCCACCAATAGCCTCTCTTTAAAAATTCCAGAGTCTGTCGAGTACCTGAGTGGCCTGCAAAGCGAGAGGAATGAACCCAGGTGAGGAGCTGCTTCCTTAACTCTGGGGACACAAAAGTCTTCCCAGTAGGAGGCTGTAACTGTATGGTGGCGAAAACTCTTGACTCCAAGACAGGGGCATTACGTTGGGTCTCCGAATTGTCGTCACAGAGGAGGGATCTGGACAGAGTGTCTGCTTTATGATTAAGGGCTCCTGACCGGAAGGTCAGAGTGAACTGGAACCGAGCGAAAAATATTGCCCATTGGGCCAGACGAGGGCTCACACACTGGATATTCTTGAGGAAGAGGAGGTTCCTATGGTCAGTGAAGACAGTGAAGGGAAACTTTGCTCCTTCCAGCAGGTATCTCCATTCTTTTAATGCCAATTTCACTGCCAAGAGTTCTTGTTCACCTATAGCATAACTTCTTTCGACAGGGGAAAACTTTTTGGTGAAAAACCCACAGGGATTAACTCGATTGTCCTCATAACGCTGGGATAGGACTGCTCAGACAGCTTCTGATGACTAATGACGCATCCACTTCCAAAAGAAAAGGCCAATCCAGATCTGGTTGTCGTAGGACTGGGGCCTAAATAAAGGCTTGTTTTAGGAGCTGGAAGGCTGTTTCTGCCTCAGGTGACCATAGGGCAGGATTAGCGCCTTTGCGGGTCAAGGCTGTAATGGGAGCCAATAATGACGAAAATCCCTTGATAAAGCGTCTATAGTAGTTGGTGAACCCAAGCAGTCTCTGAATGGCTTTCAATGTTTGAGGTCGGGACCAATTCAAAATCGCCTGTACCTTCTTGGGGTCCATTTCTAGACTGGAGCCAGAGATGACGTAACCAAGGAATGGCACACTGGGCACACCAAAGACACATTTCTCCAATTTGCAGTAAAGGTGATTCCTCCTCAGACGGGATAATACTTTCTTCACATGTTCATGATGTTCCACTACAGAAGACGAAAAAATCAGTATATCGTCCAGATAGACAACAACCGAGACATATAACAAGTCCCGGAAAATTTCATTAACAAAGCCCTGAAACACAGCAGGGGCATTGCATAACCCAAAGGGCATCACAAGGTATTCAAAATGTCCATCTCTGGTATTAAAGGCGGTCTTCCATTCATCACCAGCGCGAATACGGATGAGATTGTAGGCCCCTTTCAGATCTAACTTAGAGAATATGATGGACCCCTTAACCCTGAGTGACAATGTGCCCGCACAGAACCACACGCAGCCAATGCCCCTCGCCAAGCACCAGCACCACCGCCAGACACCCCCCGCCACAGTTACCTCACAGGTATTACTCGTCGACAACCATACCAAGAAACCCTGTTTGTGACAGGCTCATGTTGACTTGGACTTTTTTGCATAAAAATTATATTTCTGTGCTGCGCGTGTTACTCCCGCTTGCATTTATATGCAGATTTGGTTGCATCTTACATTGATGACTCTCTCTATGCTGAGAGATGAGATGTGGCAGGCAAATGTAGTACAACAAGGAAGTGTTTATGCAATTGTAACCAAGGTAGACCTAGACACAGACGCATGTGTGACTCTTGTTGGTCATGACCCCTAGTGCAGAATACGTGCTGATGTCCTGATAATGACAATCAGCACCTGCTTCTGGTTGGATAACTGCATGTGGACCTGTCTCACTGATAGTATGCAAATTATCAATGCAGCGGGTTGCTATATTATATGATGTTGTGACCATCTATTCACATTACTTGTTATTCGTGTTCGAACCATGTCATTTAAGAACATTCCTGTTTCATTTTTATAGGTTAAAACAACGATTGTTGATTGCTTTGTACTTGCATAACAACCAGTGGTGGCTCATACCATTTTGTGTGAGGAGGGACAGAGATCAATGAATCTGGTAGACAGAGCAACTGGTGCATGTATGCAAACACAGACTTCTAGGGACTGCATTGGCTGCAGCCCCTAGAAGTCAAGTAAGGCTGACGGATAAGTGGGAGAGTGACTTCACATTGGAATCGAAGTCTGCTAATCACTGCCTGGATTGGCAGTCACAGGGTGAGAAACCCCTCCCACTGGGACAGTCTGTCTGGCGTCTGAGTAAGAGGTAGCACTTTGAATGGGAAGCCCCTGCCACTCCCAAGGAAGACACCCAGTGCCTACACTCACTGATTAACGTCACTGGGGGTGGCATTGTTTTACAGGGGAGGGGGGTGGCAACAAGGCAACAGCCCCTATGTAAAGTCCGACACTGATAACGACATTTAAGTCCACAGTGCAAAATTGGGTACTGGTATCCCTTTATTTGTATTTATACAGCTATATTTTTAGAGCATGTCCCAGAAAGTATTAATATAAATAGCAATTTATAATGTCACAGAAGAGGAACTTGCTGCCTAACTATTGTATGTTTAGCATTGTATAATTATTTGTATCTATAGCAGCACATAAAAAGAGATACTTCCTCCCCTTCCCCCATCACTGATGGTATAAAGATAGACCTCCAGATTTGTGGGTTGATCTAATTCAATTACTTACCCTTTCTACGGCCTTTCCCTGTTCAGGCAATGTGCATCCCTCCCACTACTCTGATTGGTGGTCTGTGCCATACACCAATAGGTGTGTGCTACTGTGACATACCCAGTAACCGTGCTCACTGCATGCCCAGCCGCTTTGATTAGCTTAAAAATTGATTCAGCCGAAGGATAGATGCCACACAGCCCACCCGGCCGCAGCAAGTGAGGAAGATCACCCCCTCTTGATCTATACCTGGCTTTGCCCCAACCATCCAATAATGGTGTTAAGCACATTCATTGTGCTTCATTTTTTTAACTTTATTTGTCTTCTTCTGAACACTTGGTTTAATACATCTGGTTTATATACTTTAATACACTGCACATAATTTAATTCCTTAAATTATTCTAAATGTACGCATGACTTAATTGTTGCTTTCTCAGTTTATCAAGTGCATATATTTCCAACCTCAGAGTTCAGATGTTGTTGTAACAGTCTCAATTTCACGAGATAAGAAATTTATAGGAAATGAAAGGTGTTCTAAATAGTGAGAAGAAAGTCAACCACTTTTCAGCAAGAACCACAGAAATTTGCACCTTCTGTGGCTTGTGCTACGAATAAAAAAATGTTTTATTGTATTACTATACCACAAGTGCTTACTACAAAGGGAGAAGAGTTGTAAGCAGGCTGCTCAATAAATCAATAGGGCATATTTGCAGACTGGAGAGAAGGGGCTGTAGATTTGCCGACGCTCAGATCATTGCCATATTGCATGATCTGTTTTTGGCCACAATTCAGTTGCTGGATAGAGGCTTTCACATTTTTTTTTCTAAAATACTTTTTCTAGATTACTCTGGTATGAAGAGAAGTTAACGATAGATTCAGTGATAGCAAGCAGTCCAATTCCTATGGCTTCAAGGCAACCACAATTTATTACCTTTCCACCGCCATGCTTGACTGTTGGTTTCAGGGTCTTATGGTGATATGTTGAGTTTGATTTTGTCACCATAGTTTTGGGCATTTAGACCATACAACTCCATTCTCTTATGTCCAGAGGTAATTATTCTGATGTATTCAGATGCCGTTTTGCACACTTAAGCCATGGGGCTGAATTGATTTTATAGCCCTAATAAAAGTATTTTGGGTTCTTAAATTGAGTCAAATGGCTGTTATGTGCATATATGCATAAGTGTTGAAAAATTATATAAAGCAATTTATTTTGGAAAAAAATAATAGTTGTAGTTAAATTGGGAGTACATTAAAATGGGTGTTAGTATATTATTGTGGCTAGAAAGTGCAGTTTTAAATTTTTTTAAAAATACACCTGCTGCAGCCACCAGCAATCCTAATAACACCTGTCCCATCCATACAGCTCTCCAAACTACCTGACCCAGTACTTTAAAAACAATTTCCTAAACTTTTCACATTTTCACCCCCAAAATGACTTGTCATTATTAGGGGGAATTAAGCTAATTAAATTTTTTTTTTTACCTAATTAGTCATTAGGGGGAGGAATTGTCCAAAGGGCTCTGAACCAAGGGCCTGATTCAGCATGGATCTCAAAGCTGCGTTTCGCATGCACCCGGTCGATGTTTGCGTTCTGCGCTTGTGTATGCATTGCAGTGCGTGTGCACGAACTGGCCGCTGCGATCGGGAAGCAATCACAGAGCGCACGCAGTCCCATCGCACAGTGATTGACAGGAAGTGCCCGTTTGGGGGATGGTAACGGGGGGGCGGTCAGCGGATCACAGGCGTGCCTGTGCGTTTGAACACCGTTACAGTGGTGTGCATAATTAAGCCCCAGCTACGGCATACGCAGCCAGAGGACTACATGGCGACAGGAAATTTTGCATGTTGTGAGTCATGTCAAGCTCAACCACAGCTTTGCGTTTGGGTCCGATGTTACTGATGTTTTCGCTAACTTGCAGATGTATGTAATGGGATGTGGGTGGCTTTATACAGTGGTGGGCGTATTGGTATAGTGCTGCGGTTGCTGTGCGATCGCATTCATTAGCATATTTTTGCAACGAGAGGGTGCATGCGAACGCAGCCTTGTGATCCATGCTGAATCAGGCACCGTCCCCACATTTTAAGGCAAAAATAGGGATTTTGCAAATTTTTTCACCTGCCTCTGAGGTGGTGAAAACTTTCCCCTGTTTTTTGCCTATGGAGTTTTCGCACGTGCGAAAACTCTAGGAATTGAATCGCACGATACGCTGGTATGCGCAAAAAGAATGCATTGGTGAATTTTTTTCACCAACGCGACTTTTTGCACCTGATTGAATTGGCCCTTAGTCTTATGTTTTGCTTTTTATTGGAGAGAAGGGAATATCTCCTGGCTACTTTTACATGAAATACTTACTTTTTCATCTTCTCCTGGTGGTAAAGCCATGGGGGTAAATGTAATAGGCAGGCATCGGCGAGTTCCATGCGAGACTGTCCAATGTTTTAAAGCAGCTATCATTTAAAAGGCAAAATCAACCTGGTTGATTTATTGGAGCATGATACTGTCTGATCTTTTGGATGAATTGCCTGAGAGATGTATTAGAGGGAAAGGGAAAGGGAAAATTAGGAACTGCTCAGTGTTCTCCATTTGTAAATAATCTGTCTCACTGTGGCTTGATGGATAATTGCCTTACATTATATAATTTCCCAGACTGATGAGCAGCAACGGTTGCTTATCCGTGGTCATTGCAGAAATCTGTTTTTCTTGGCATGGTGCTACCATAAACCTGAATGCAACAGAGCAAACTGACAAAGGTACCACTTTTATATAGAGGGGGCAGCTCTTCCTGATGATGAAATAATGAAGTGGATTTAATTAGCAGATTTCAAATTACCTTCTTATTGATATGGAAGCGGCATCTGTGAGCTTTGTCACACATGGGTACTTCATGTTCACTTATTTTTTGTTAAATGATCAATGACCAAATAATATATTGTATTGGCTATTTGTCACATGAGAGAATACATACAATTTTAGAAATAGACCATTTATAATTCTGTCCAGAATTCTGTGGCAGATTTTATCTATAGGTTGGAGGGCTGCAGCCCCCCCAGTAAAATTTGTCACCGTATAGACTGCCTAGCAGTGGCAGTGACTTTCATTAGAAGTGTTTCCTGTTAGTCGCAGCTGAACAGGCAGTCCCAGGGGGAGGTGTTTTCTCCCCATGGGACTGCCAGTCCGAATTGCATTTAGCAGTGAGAGAGTGCTTCCAATGGGAAGTGACTGCCCTGCTATAACATCAGCCCAATCTGACTTCTAGTAGCTGCAGCCGATGAGGTCCCTGGAAGCCTGCTTGTTGATTTATGGGCATGCGCGGGATCGCAATCCTGCACATACACACATTGACCGGATCAGTAGTGAGCACCAGACCCCTCATGATACAATGGTAGGAGACGACTCTAGTCCTGATACATAAAAACATACATTTAAAAAATGGTTTCTTTATGATGTGATCGTATGTCTTGAATACCAGCAATTCAGAAATCAGCTGGGTACACACTTGGACGACCCGCCGACCTATTAAACCTATCAATCGTTGTGCCAGGATGTCTGTGCTGTCAGCACTGACATCACAACTGGGCGGCATTTGAATTTGCCCAACCAGTTGAGATGTTAATCTCCTCCGGTTTCCTGCAGCAAGTGTATGGGCGGTTGGCAGACCACCCATACACACAACCAGATGTGTCAATATATCTGCAGATATATCGTCCATCGGCTGTGCACAGATATATCGGGTACACACTGGCAGATGCGCTTGCGATTTATTTAGGCCGTCCAATTGAATGGCCAATATACTGCCCAGTGTGTCCCCAGCTTTAGACATCAGTACTGTTTTATTGCATGTGTCTATTCCATACCTGACTTGTGCTGTTATGCAACAGCTCTTTTAGTGTGTGATGTCGATCTTGTGCGCCCCTTCCTCTCCTTCACAGATGATGGAGAGTTAACGATAAGCAAGCCACCACCACTGCTGGGAGATTACAGAAATGGTGACACTAGGTTTTAAATGGCACAGTAAATGTCAAAGACCTATTAGATTGAGGGTACTACTGATAAAATCTGTGGTGTCCCTAACAATAGCACTGGATTAGTAGTTTATTTCAAATAAGAACAATGTTTTATGTTTAATTTCATCTACTCATTCAGAGGGATATGCAACAACCAAACACAAGAAATGCAAAAACTAATATTCCTTCTCCAACATTATTTTGATGAATCCAAATATTTCTGGGACTCTCATGTGTATCTGTGAATGTTAAAAAGTTTTTTTTTCATAGAAGAGCAACTGTTATTCTTGTGAAAAGATTTATATATCTATATGGCATTACACCCACTCCTCTTCATCCTTCACTACACTCTAGTCCTTTGACTCATTTCATTATTTATTGCTGTTTGTTGTTTTCCACTTTCTCCAGTTTCCATTCTTGCTTCTCTGATTGTCATCCTGGACTGTACTTTGTTTTGTTTTCTTAGTATATTTAATCAACAAAATACAAGTGTTTCCATTCTACTGAATATCTCTAAATCTGCTGCTATGGTTCTCTTTGCTATTTTAGACTTTTAAGCATAGTTTTAAATAGCTTTATGTTTTTGTTATTGATGAGGTACAAATAAGTCTGCACAAAGTTGAGGGACCGTTTCAATAGTTTAAGTAACTTTTGTTAGACTAGCTCAGTGAATGGAGCAAATATATCACCAAGTAACACTTGAGCAAAGTTTTAGTGCGTTTATAAATACAAACATGGGCATTTACATCACCTGTTCCTCTGCTGCATCTCCAACAGTGTTTTGTATCTTTATACAATGTCAGCTGTAGCGGTATGCAGTTATCAGACCAGTGGATGGCATGCCACGGTCTAAATCCCGACGCTAAAAGTCCGACAGAGGCCTTAAAATAGGCGTTGAAATACTGAGTCCTGTCTTAATCCCGACACCGGAATCCAGAAGGATGACAGCCCGAACAAGGAAAGTCCAGGGCAGCCTCAGCTGTTAGCCACGCGGGGGGGAGTGTTAGGTTTAGGCAGCGTAGCGGGGTTAGGTTTTGGGGGGGTTAGGGTTAGGCACCCTAGGGGGGAGGGTTAAGTACCACTGGTGGGGGGGGGTTGGGGTCAGGCACTAAGGGGGAAGGGTTATGTTTAGGGAGACTTAGGTTTAGACACTAACGGGAAGGGTTAGGGTTAGGCTACTAGAAGGGAGGGTTAGGAGGTTGGGATACCAACCATCGGGATGCCGATGGCGGTATTTTGTTAGGAGGCATCCCGACGGCCGGCATTACATACCGATTCCTCTGTAGCCATGGCTCTTAAATTGGTTAGAAGGGATAAAAGTTTACAAATAAATTAATTTATATGTACTCGCAAAGAATAACAACACAAGTAACTAGTGCACAGGTTCCAAAAGTGAATTTTGCTTTCAAGAAAACCATTAAACCTATAATGATAATACTGTTTTACACCATAGAAAATGGACTGAATAATAGTCATATTTTGCTAAAATTTTCTGCTGAATTTGTCAGCTCAGTTCTATGGCTATCCTATAGTGCTCACTGCACACCATCCAACTCCTATTTATATGTATAATCTGGGTACACACTGTGCAATAATCTGGCTGAACAGTCTATTCTAAGATACCCAGTCCATTTATTGCAAAGTGTTTACATAGCATCCAGAGCCAATTATCGTGTGGACAGCAGCCGGATCTGCTCATCTGATCTCACCATTTGTCATTAACGATGAGCAATTATCATTCTGGAAATTTAGTGTATACAGAGACCGACCCAACATAGTTTATTTAAAAATGTCACCTCAACGATCTTTAGGCACATTTATCGTTCAGATAGTGTGTACATTGTAAATCGGCTCTTCTCAGGATCGTAACATCTCCCAGAAAAAAACTGTATATTTCTCACATGTGTCATGTGTGTACTAGCTTTTCTTTCTCTTTTTGTTACTTTGGGGCGATTCAATTCAGCGGGAGTTGAATAGTGCCGGGAAGTTTGCCCCATAGCTATTCAATTCATAGTTAGGGTGACTAAATGACGACTTCTCGCACTCTCCTATGCGAGGAGAATTCTGACTAAAGTGCTGGGCGCGGGGCTGTTTTTCGGGCTTAGCGAGGCGCTAACAGCCTTGTGGCTGGCACTTTAGTCGGAGAATGCCAGTTCTCGCGGCTATACACCCAGGTTAAGTCGCGAGAACCGGCATTCTCCGACTTAACTTGTAATAGTCAGACTAAATAACACGCTGAATTGAATAGGTCCGGGACCAACTTTCCGGCGCTAGTCAACTCGTGCTGAATTGAATCGCCCCCTTTGGTAGATATCTAAGATTGGCTTCCTGTGTAGCTTTACAGCTGTTTTTTCAGGGATTCTGGGCTGCTGTACATAAGTACAGTATGCATAGCAGCCTGAAACACACTTTCCTACTCTCCTGAAATTTCCAGGAGTCTCCAGAATTTGGAGGAACTCTCCCAGATACCATCCTCCCAGGGGAGCAATTCCATGCATCGCACAGCTGCAGTTATGTGAGTCACGATACAACACTTCCAACCTGGACTTCTTGGAGGTCTGTCACAGAGTGGCGGATCCCGGCATGTACTTACCGGGTCCGGCGGCGCTGGTGTATTGCGGAGCAGTGGGCGGGTGGTTCCCTGCGCTCGCTGCTTCAGGGTCCGGCCGGCTCTCCTACTCTGCAGCTGCCTGGGGCACGCCATGTGCGGTCCCGGCGACTTATTCCCCCAACTTCTGGTTAGCACTGCTCAGAGGTCTTAAAGGGACAGGCGCGCCATGTGTGATGTCACATCGGCTCCAAATTCAAGTCTCCTCCTATATAAGGAGGTTCCTGTGGACACTCTGGTGCCAGAATATAGGCTCCCAAACCTTACTCCAGCGTTCTTACCTGTGATACTACTGCTCGTTCCTGACCTTGGCTTTATTTGTGACCTGACTGACTCCGTCTCCTCCCTGGTACTGCACTTGGTATTCCGGTTTTGACCCATGGCTATCCCCTGTGACCTGCATAAGTCCGCTCCCTGGTACCGTCTTGTCCATTTGGTTCTGACCCGGCTTGTCGACTACACTGTACATCTTCATCATACTCTACTCCCGTCCAGAGAATACCAGCATCTGTATTAGGGAACCAAGTCTGTGGGCTGCAACCTGCGAGTCGAACGCAGCTAAGTCGAAACTTCCTTGCGGGTGTTACTGGTGAAAGTTAGACTCCGCGCCTCAGTACTAGGTCTCGTCAATCCTGAAATACCGGTTAGCATCCACTATCTATCCGTCAGTTGCGACAAGGTCATCTTGACAAAGAAGGTAAGTACAGATGTGTCTTCATACACCTAGCGGCATATTTACTAAAGTGTGGGTTTTTAGATGTTGAGCTGTTGCTGTGAAGAAGACGCATTTAAAGGTAAAAAGTTGCATAAAAAGACGCTCTGCGCTACTTAGTCACGCCGCGGCATGGCTAGATTAGAAGGGCTGTTTAACATGCACGGAGGCTAGATGTATGAGGACACATCTGTATCTGTTTCTTTGTTTTCTTGTAAAACATCTGACCTCACTCTTATCCTACAATAATACATCTCTTATGCTGTGAGATAGACTGGCCTGTTGGTAAAGCAATGCCAAGAATTATATCTCACTCCCACATTATTTTGTTTCCCGTCTCATTCTCAGAGTATGGAAATACCGTTGTTATCCATGCCAAACTGCCAGTTAAACACTATATTGTTATCAGGATTCCGTTGCTGGACTTAACCCTTCTGTTAATGTAAATGGTAGCTTAGAAAATCACATAGCATAATGAGTATCTCAAAATGGAACAAAACTAAAAAATAATAGTTATTATAAAACTCCAATTAAGAACATATCTCTTTTTTTTCTTTTTAGAATGCTACAGTGGTAATATATGGTTTAGCTTAGGTCTACTATCGCTAATTTTAAATGCTGAGTACTAAGAAAATGATTTGATAATGAGAATGCTTGATTATGATTATATATTACACAATGCATAGTGTATACAGAAAATGAGGTAAAGAAAATTTGCTGTAAAGTCAATCACAAACAGATCTCTTCCTGTGTCACAGGATGCAATGATGCCAAAATCGATCTGGCGGCTTGTCCTGAGGTGCCAAATGGACAGCGGACAGATCTCAGGACAAGAGGCAAGATAAAAAAAAAAAGCACTTAACTTTGTGCCTGGAATAAACAATGTTGCAATGCAAACGGGTGCAAATACATTTTGGGTAGGGGGGGTTTGTATGCAGGGTAAATACTGGCTGGTTTTGCATATAGGCACCAAATGCTGGGCAGCTTTGTTGTCACACTGTAATTTAGATTTGAGTTTGGACACACCCCTCTCAATTCTAAATATCGCTGCACATTTTACATCTGCCCCACTTGCAGTGCAACATGGTTTTACCAAGCTGCTAAGGGCCTGATTCAGCAAGGAACGCAGCCGTGAATTTGCACGCACCCGGCCGATGCTTGCGTTCCGCACATGCATATGCATGCAGTGCGCGTGTGCGAACCGGCCGCTGCGATCAGGAAGCAATCGCAATGAGCACGCAGTCCCCTCATAAAGTGATTGACAGGAAGTGGGCAGTGACGGAGGGTGGCCAAAGAAACGCAGTCGTGACTGTCCGTTTGGATGCCGTTACAGGGGCGTGCATAATTAAGCCCATGCGACGACATATGCAGCCTGAGTACTAGATACCGACAGGAAGTTTTGCAATATCTGAGTGAGGTCAGGTCAACCACTATTGTGGGTATGGGTCCGATGGTTCTCAATGTTACCAATGTTTTCGCTGTCTTGCGAGGCATTGTGGATGTAAGTAAAGGTAAGGGGGTGGCATTATGTAGTGCTGGGCGTCTGCATTGTGTGCTGCGGCGGCATTGCGATTGCATTCATTAGCATATTTTGGCAGCGGCCGGGTGCGTGCCTATGCAGACTTGCGTTCCTTGCTGAATCAGGCCCTAGTTACTTGCTTTTTTTTGCCCCAACTCAGAATCAGCCACTATGTTTGGCCAGCTTTACTTTTCCAGAGATTACACAACCCACAACAAACCCAATGACTAGCCTATGTTCTCATCATTGCAAAAGCAACTTTTCACAGAAAAAAACACAGCTGTGTGACAGTTTTCCTTTCTCTCACAAAAAAGAGCATAACAATATAAAAACATTTGTAAGGTAGGATCTCCTGTCTGGAAACCCCTTATGCAGAAAATTCTGGAAGCCACAAAAGAAAAACAGTAACTTATTGCCACAGCGACATGATCACAAAAGTCTTCCTACAGCACATTGGGTCAGTTCTAAATCGGAATGGGGGCATGGCTAAGGCAAGATGGTTGTGTGACCCTGTCAAAATGGGCATGACAACCCCCCCTTCCCCAACCCTCTCCAGAAGGATATTTCATTATTATATTCTGATATCCTTATACTATGTATTAACCCTTTCATAACAACAATATAAATGTATAATTCCTCTTGCCACAATTTTGGGATGTGCCTCTGTAATATTTTTTTGTGTTTTACACCCTTAGCCAGGAACTCTGTTAAATATGTGTCTAAAGGTGAATTATTGTAACAGACTCTATGGTCATAAAATTGTTGTTTACAAATGATATTGGGCAAGTTGCATTACATTTGATTAGAATAAAAATATAAAAATGCCCTCTATGTACAATGTGGTATTCAATGGTGATGTTAGCTGGTAATCTGCAGTTTTTCTTGAGTGATTATTTTGGAAGTGTATAGTAATAAATTCAAATTTGCTGTGAAATGAGATTCATTAAAGATAGTCTACTTTAGGCATGTCACACTCAAAATACCAACTGGGCCGAATATTCAAGGTCTCAAGAGTGTGTGGGCCGCAACAAAACAGTCTTACATGCAATTTTAAAAGGTTTATTAATAAAACCAATGCAGTGCCCCCTGTACTAGTACCCCTTATGCAATGCCCCCTGAATTTGTGCCCATTATGCAATGCCCCTTATGCAGTGCCCTAATAGTGCCCATTATGCAGTGCCCCAGTAATGCCCCTTATGTTGTGGCCCCAGTAATGTCCCTAGTAGTGCCTCTTATGCAGTGCCCCCAGTAATGTCCCTAGTAGTGGCCATTATGCAGTGCCCCAGTAATGACCCTTATGTTGTGGCCCCAGTAATGTCCCTAGTAGTGCCTCTTATGCAGTGCCCCCAGTAATGTCCCTAGCAGTGCCCATTATGCAGTGCCCCAGTAATGACCCTTATGTTGTGCCCCCAGTAATGTCACTAGCAGTGCCCCAGTAATGCCCCTTCTGTTGTGCCCTGAGTAATGACCCTAGTAATGCCCCTTATGGAGAGCCACTAGTAATGTCCCTAGTAGTGCCCCCAGTAACACCCCTTATGCAGAGCCCCCAGTAATGACCCTTATGCAGAGCCCCCAGTAAAACCCCTTATGCAGAGCCCCCAGTAATGCCCCTTATGCAGAACCCCAGTAATGCCCCTTATGCAGAGCCCCCAGTACTGCCCCTTATACTGTGCCCCCTCCCAGTATAGAACAGGCCCCACTCACCTGTGCAATAACTACCTTTCTTCACGATGGCCGCTGGCCACAGCTCCAGTCCACACCGACTTCACGCCCACCGTCCCGCGTAAACGCTGCCGCTGACTGGATCTAATTAGATCCAGAGTGGCAGACGCAGGCTCGACGCGGGTGACGTCATGACGTCACCCGCGCGCTACATCACTGGAAACGCTGGCCTCTGAGGCTTCACAAATGTTTATTCGGGCCGCATGCTTGACATGCCTGGTCTACTCTATCGATATAATGCATATTGCAATATAAATTGAGAAACCAAGCATGTAAGTAGTGTACAGTATATGTTTCCTCCTCAGACAGAAACCCTTATTGTCTAGTGTTATTTTCTCTGTCTTTTGTGGTACCTGCAACTTTAAAACATTTTTAAGTGAGCAAGTTTTTCTAGCACACTTCACACCAGATACTTTATATGCTGTTGGAGTATAGGCTCTTTCACAATAACAAAGGTGTTGAGAGGCCGCTACCGCATAAGGGTGTTATGGCTGAAACCAGGCCAGCAATGCAGATTATTTCTGTCATGCATACTCTTAGCACCTGTGTAGCTTTTTCATGTGGTGAGATCTAATTGATGTGTATGTAAAACAAGCCAACTCGGTACAGATTCACATGTTCTGTGGCATAGCTAAAAGTCTTTGGACTCCAGAGCAAAAGTTGGTTTTTACTTCACAGTTGCCCACCACTAATAACACCTACTATGCAGAGTATTGCCATTTTACTAGAAGTGAAAGCTCTCGCCTTAGAATGCCTCTTACTGTTTAACTGTTGGACTAGTCATGCTGGTACCACTGCAGAAAAGGTAAAGATCAGGCAGCTGAGCGCATGTAGCACACAGCAGTCAAAGGGCCTGATTCAGCAATGCATGCTAGTGCAATGCTGAATGCAGATTCCCGATGGTCGGAAATCTACGGAGGCGCCTGACCCGTACTGCACATGTGCAGAACGGGTCTGCGATCCTGCATGCAGACTGGCAGCAGACTGTCATTGATTGACAGCCTGCTGCCTTTTGTGGATGGGGAGGGGGCAGCGACGGCCTCTGTTTCCCAAAACAGAGGTGTGTCGCCGCGGTTGGGGAGGAGGGAAGAGGCCAGGGTCTCTGTCGGCTGATGGAGATTTCCTGGCCTCTTTCTCTCATTTGTGGCGGCCAGCTTGCATGACCCCATAGGTCACTTAGCCGGCCAATCTTCCCCCAGATTATCCAATGGTGCGTTGAACAATGCAGCTCAGATAAGTTATGCATGCAGGAGGCGTGATGCCTGCTGCATCATTACCATAATAGGAAGGATGGACTTGATCCGTCCTAAGCTGAATCAGACCCACAGTTTTGTGCCAGTAGTGGTCATAATCGATGATGCCTCTATTGCTCTATGTCTATGCATGTTCTACAAACAGGGTCTTTGTTCATAGTTATAATTCAGAATTTAGCATTTGTGCTTGTGGTTTGCATTTGTATGTATGTGAATCAGGGTTGCCGACATTGAGACTCCAGGAAGGGATAGCCAGGCCGGCATAGTGGGGTGTGTGGCGCAGCATGGGGGCATGGCTGGAAACATAACCCGAGATTAGGGGGCAGAGCGGGGGGCGTGATTGCGCAATCTTGTCATCGTGGATCTGCCGCCACTACACAATGCCAAGATTACTGCCATAGTGAGCAATGGGCGGGGCCATGATGACAAGATTCAGCATGAATTGCATCATTGTCCCCCCCTCGGCGGGTGTGTGTGTGTGGGGGTGGTCAGAGGGTAGGTGGCCACCCGGGAGATTTGCCTGCTTTTCCCTGCATCTAGAAGAGCCACCCAATTTTCGGGAGCCTTCCCGGGAGAGTAGGAAAGTATAATGTGAGTACAGATGTGTTCTCAATAGATCATATGCAGGGGCACCAAGAGGGGAGGGAGTGGGTACTACTTTCCCGGGCTGGCTGGGGAGACCCGGTTGGGGCCAGGGTTAGTAGCACATCGAGCAGGTGAGAGGGAGGAAACTGCTACTGCTCAGTGGCAGCAGTCTCTCTTCCAATCCGAGACATTTGGCCACGTCCCCTCCCTTTAACCAGGCCCGTCAACACTTTTGATGGCCCTGACTATAAGGTGCAAGATGCCTGGAACAACTGAGCCCCTCAGAGAGGTGTAGCGTAATGTCTTTTTCTTTAAACTTTACCTCTTATTCACATCACAGATGCAGCAAAACACCACCCAAATCGTACTACAGATGGGCTGTGACTTTATACGTGCAGGAATTAGTTCTAAACTAGAGATGAGCGGTTCAGTTTGGCTCGGATCTTCCTGCTTGTTTAGTTTTTTTCATTCTATATACTAAAGCACTGGTTGTATGCAGAGTCAAAACACTGTTTTGATCAAAATGTAGATGTCTCTAAACAAATCATAAACAACATCTTATGAGTGTTAACACTATCTAAACCTGAGTCTAATTTTGAAATGTGGGATGCATCTTCTTCATTTAAGGTAATATACCTAGCAGTTTACATTGAGATCATGTATTTATTTTTTTAACACAGGGATCATGAGTCAAAGAAGTTCCACCTTAGTGATTTTTCTTTTGAAACTAAACAACTTTGTGCAGCTTAATTTACAGGTTTTGTAAAACGCTAATAGACCATGTGTAAATTACACCCCAGTCTTACCACAGGTCAGTTATTTGGATGACTGAATACCTAATTATTGCGTAGGAGAAAATTAGGGTATCCTTTACATGACAATACAAAAAATAAACATAAACTATAAAAGTAGCTCTAAGCATTTGTACATGTTGACACAAGGAGTATTCAAAGAGTATAACTCATCAGTCTTCAGCGGTAAACACAGTACACTGAAGAAAACTGGCATCATAAACACAATACTAAATAAACTAGAAATCTAATATAAGTAGTTACTAACAGGCACCAGTTACATCGGCAGTGAACTAACATAAAACTTTTACAGTGATCCTGTCAGTTGATACTCATGTCAAGTATATTCCAGTTTCTTCCCTCTATTCAGGCCACATATGGTCCAGCGCTCAGTGGTCACCATAGCAACACATAAGTGGCCATATTGGATTGGATTTGATTATTTAGTTCTGGGCAGCAGATTTAATTTGCTGTCACAGGGACCAGCCAGTGCAGTTGGAAGAAGACACAGACAAGCAAATAGATATCACCTTTTGTAATTGGCAGACCACATTTACCATCATATCCATTAATGATTCATTTAGAAAAAAATACTAATGTGCATTGAGGTTGTTTTATGAGTATATACTATTATCCTTGCACATAACACAGCCTGTGGTCAGTATTAGACTGGTCAGTATTAGACAGTAGGGCTCATGCCATGCTGCGAATTGTAGCCTGTACAGTCTTATAATTATAATGTACTGAATACTTAACTATAAATATCAGCACATCAACCCATGGCTGTATTAATTGGTGTTAAAATAAGTCTTGTCTCTATTAATTGCCAGATGGTCATTTCACTTTAAAAGAATAAGCACAACGCACATTTTTAATTATGAGAGCACACCCTACTGTCCACCGAGTGCATACAGGGGTTACACCATCAATCTCTCATAAAACAACCCCTCCCCCCGCCGCAAAAAAATGCACAATTTTACCTTTCACAGGATTGAGCAGGGCTGTAGAAAGCCTGGCAGAGCCTGGGTAATGTCAAGGGGCATGGCCTAATGGAAGGAGGCATGGCCACGCAAAAAAAATAGAAACAAAAAAAATATTATCTGCTGCGTCATTACGCGCTCCACAGTGGCGCTATTTTGCCCCTCAACCTGGGGCAGATCCAAGGGGGGGCGGTGCAATCAGTATGATCACTCTCCCCCTCCTATCTGGTGCAGGCACAGAAGGCACTCAGTGATAGCAGCAGTCTCCTTGTACTCACTGCAGCCTGGGCGCTGCTGCTGCTGACAGGAGGGGGAAGCGGCGGACCTGGGCCCCCAGCCGGGTCCCTCCAGTAAGCCTGGGTCTGGGTAATCAGTACCCGCTCCCCCCCCCTCTCGTTGCTCCTGGGCTTGAGACATTGGTAGAAATGTGCATGATGGAAAGACAACTTTAAGATCCTGTACATTAGTACTGTATTTTTTTTTCTCTATTAAAATACTGTTTGGTAGAGCCTTATGTCTTAGATTTTTCATGTGAAAATCTAGGCTTTGTTGCATGTGTCACTATTTTTTTTACAGTTTTATTATATCGGCAGATCTATACTTATAATTGTGCTTCCCCATATATGTCTGCTAGATGAGAAAGGCGTCCCATTGTAGTATGGCCTGGGCCCATTCTACTCCACCATGTACGTGAAAAATTCTAAACATATTGTGGTGTGAATAATGCTCTCTCCACCCCTTGAACCTCTGGAAATACATGGTCCAGCAATTTTTGCATGTGTGGCCGGCGCCATTTTCCTAGGGGCAGGGACTGTGCATGCGTGAGTCCCCGGGAAAATGGCCGCCACTTTTTTCCCAGTGATTTTTGCACTTTGGAGGTAACAGACAAGTAAGTATAAAGGAGCTAAGTAGGAGTCTGCAGGCTCCCATCATGTCACGCTACACAGTAAAAGCAAGATGGCCCCTGCACACGCTCAGTAGAGAGCTAGGTAGCCATCTTGGGATAAAGCATGAAGTCTCCCAGAAAAACAGAAAGACTGGACTGGATTTTTTTAACAAATTCGCAATGTGAAAATTTAAATTTTCATTTGAATTTATGAAGAATCTATTGCCTGAACATAGGCACCGTTTGTGTACATATTGTGCATGTGCGGCCATTGGCCTGTACATGCATCATCAGGGGCAGACAGAGATCACTCTCTGAAAAAATCTGTTGTACAGTAGTCCATAGGCTTCATTTTCCAGAACTTGGTAAATCCAACAGCATAGCAGCCTTCATAGAAAACTATAGGGGC
Source organism: Taudactylus pleione (assembly GCA_031769625.1). Classification (NCBI taxonomy): domain Eukaryota; kingdom Metazoa; phylum Chordata; class Amphibia; order Anura; family Myobatrachidae; genus Taudactylus; species Taudactylus pleione. The sequence goes on from JAUIMM010000545.1 coordinate 1,330,635, forward strand.
TGCTTTGCAGTCGGAAATGGAGGTGCAGCGGCAGATAACATTTCAGAGTGCGATTTTCAGGAACAAGTGGTGGATGTCTCAAAGGTATACATTCGATTTGCCATAGACATAAAAGGTAACATGAGAATGTTTTAGCAGGCTCCAGTAATAAAATATATATTATTATTATTATTATTATTATTATTATTATTATTATGCAAAAAAATCCAAGTCAGTGACTTGATTTATAAAGATGAATGTTACCACTTGTAAGTGATAACACTGCTAACTGGTGAAGGCTTCCCACAGCATTTGCATTGGGAAGCCTATATAACCAGTATTGTAGCGCCACTTGCACTGCCACATTACCTGTTCTATTAGCGCTATCTCAGGATGACATTAACAGATTACATTCAAAAATATATATACCGTATATACTCGAGTATAAGCCGACCCGAATATAAGCCGAGGTACCTACTTTTACCCCTAAAAACTGGGAAAACTTATTGACTCGAGTATAAGCCTAGTGTGGGAAATGGCAGCAGCTGGTAGTGCCCCCAGTAGTAATCCCTCCTGGTAGTGCCCCCAGTGGTAATCCCTCCTTTCAGTGCCTCCAGTGGTAATCCCCCCTTTCAGTGCCTCCAGTAGTAATCCCCCCCTGGTAGTACCCCAGTGGTGATCCCCCCTTTTAGTGCCCCCTGTAGTAATCCCCCCCTGGTAGTGCCCCCTGTAGTAATCCTCCCCTGGTAGTTCCCCCGGTGGTAATCCCCCCTTTTAGTGCCCCTGGTAGTGCCCCCTGTAGTAATCGCCCCCTGGTAGTGCCCCCTGTAGTAATTGTCCCCTGGTAGTGCCCCCTGTAGTCTCCCCCCCCCCCCCAGTAGAGAGAGATGTGATAAGAATGAAAAAAAAAATCACTTACCTGAAATTCCCGCTCCTGGTCCCGCCGCTATCCGCTCCTCCGGCCGCTTTGCATGGGAGAGACATCGTCATGACGACGTGTCTCCCATTACCCACTGCGGGAGCCGGAAGATGGCTCCCGCAGTGGGAGCAGCAGCAGCCGCTGAGAGTCTGACAGACTCTCAGCGGCTGCTGATTACAGCAAACACACAGCTGCCGGCTCCGGCGGCTGTGTGTTTGTGCTGTGTAGCGCTGACCGAACTCCGTCCGGTCAGCGCTACACTTCACTCGAGTATAAGCCGAGGGGGTACTTTTTTTTCAGCACAAAAAATGTGCTGAAAAAGTCGGCTTACACTCGAGTATAGACGGTATATATTTTTTTTTACATGTAAAGTCTTTTTTATCATCTTTAATTTTTTATTTTAAACTAACTAAACAAGCCCAAACCAACTCACGCGTGCACATCTGGAGAGTAGGAAGTTAACCCTTACCCTTACTTGCCGACACTCCCGCAATGGCTGAGAAGCTCCCAAAAATCATGTGGCGCTCTCAGCTGCCTGCAAGGAAGGGCAAGTCTCCCAGAAATGTGATTTGCGCTGAATAGCGATATCGTAACACAGCCCCCAGCTTTACAGTGCTGGAGATATCAATGACGCGACCCCACGCCCCCGCACCTCCTACCATTGCCACCACCACGCCCGCTGCAGCACCAACCTGGCTACCCCCTCCAGGAGGGGGCAGCCAGAAAGTCGGCTTGTATGCACTTTTCGCCCTGGTCCAGTATTTCCTTTGCAGTTATTATTTTTTATTAAAGGCAACAGCTAATAAGGCAGTTCTTGTATCAATTTACTGCAGTGGCTAGGAAGGGATCTGGGATGGACACATAGAAAAATGCCAATAATCAGTGAACAATTTTGGAAATTTTTTTCTTTCCTTTTTTTTCATTAATCTATACTATTCTAGCACTCAAGGAAAGGCAGGCAATGCAGTTCACACCCTTTCACACAACAACTCAAACTTTTTCTTTTTTTATAGCTCCACTATACAGTGGTTGAAGGTAAGCACCAGCTAGGCCCTCCATGAAGATAGCCACACCCATGGCACAGGCCACACACCCTGTGTAGACCACAGCCAAATCACACTAGTCACACCATCGCAGAGCTTGTCAAACACCCCTGCAGTGTCACAAAATTAGCCCTTCATAAATTTGAGCTCCAGGCCCACAAGCAGGGGAGGATTGGGATGGAAAACCAGCCTGGGAAATTGCTGGAAGCAGTGCTAATGAGGGTGGGTCTGTTAAGGGGACCAGTTCTGTTGAGGGGGGGTGATACTCCCTCCCCATAGGACCTGATTCTGAGTAGGAGGCAGTCGCGGCCTTCCTTGCATCTTTTGCCGCAGATGTGTCTACTAATGTATCTACAAAAAACTGGCACATTAACGCGACCATCGGGCTTGCGACGAGACCCTGTGGTAGGGTCTTGGCTCCCGCAAGCCAGAGTGGACTTCCTGCCCCGCCTACAAAATGTGGGGCGAGCTGTCACTCACCATCGACAGCCGCCCCGTCTTGTAGCGAGACCCGTATCGACTGAGCTGCAGTCGCTGGACATGTCTCACGCATGCGCACGTCTGAGTCGGCGCATGCACAGTGGGGTAACATCGAGCCACGGCTCTGAATCAGCCCCTGAACCTCAATGTCAGTGTAACAACATTTTTTTTTGTTTTTGAATTGTTTTCATTTTCTAAGATCTCATTCTTAAAAAAGTTTAATTTTAGATGAAAAGTTTATTTTTTGTTAAAATATTAGCAATAACAGAGAAGCTGTCAATTTTAATGATTTTCTTTTAAGACTGTGTAGAAATAAAAAAAGTTCCTTCTCTATTCTCTATCACTTTATCTTAACAAAATACCTCATTTAATAGTCCATTATTCCAAATATACTAATAACCTTCTAAAAATCATCCTTAAAATTTCAAAATCAGGAATAAAATATACCCAGATCATAATGGCCCACATCAACGTACGTATAACAACTTCCCACCACAAAGACACCGGGTTAAATCTGCCCCACTTCCATTACAACATCGAGTTGCACAGTTACTTGCTCTTTCTTTTGCTTTTCTCCCACCCCAGAATCACTTACTCAGGGCTGGATTAAGGCTTGTGGGGGCCCCTGGGCAACTAAGTTGTGGGAGCCCCACTAATATTATTGACCCCCCCAATAATATTGAAACTCCCTCCACCCCTCGCCCACACCCCTGCAGTCACTGCTACTGCTATACCCCTTACCGGCAGCGCAGGTTGTGGTGGTTCTTCTTCCAATCAACCTAGAGGCCCTGGAGATGCTACTAGGTAACTTGTTCCAGCTGGGCTGCGGTTTGCGCCCTGAGCTGATGGGATCTTGCGGCTGCAGCTGCTATAAACCTGCCGGCTGCCAGGAACTGACAGAGCGGCTGCTGTTGGTGTTGTTTTAGCTGGTGGGTGCAGCTAATGTTCAGAGTCGCTGGCGACCTATGACAGTGGTTAGCGGCTGATGCCGCGAGCCACTGGTGCTGTTAATTGCCCGATGGAAATGGTCAGGGGACAATGTTTTGGGCAGTGTGGGGGGGCCTGGGTAACCGTCCTGTCCGCCCCCATAATCCGGCCCTGCAGGTTTACTAAAGGTGTTTTTACATTACAAATACATTTTACCAAACAACTTTACTTACCAATAATAGTGCTGGGTTCCAAATAGAGGAGCACCCCAAAAGTATTATTATGGCAAGGTAAGTTATTTTCATTTATTTTTAAAGTGGATTCCCTCTTTTAAGATTCTGTTTATTAACTAAAATGCATATAAGAGTTTTTGGTCATTGGGGTATAAAGGGTATGATTACAATAACGGTATGCCACTTAGATAGACACACTAAATATGTGTGTAAGCCCAGAACTATTTATGATGGAAAATAATGACCATACAAGAGGAACATTATCTCAAACAAACTCATCGCTGAAAACAATGTTCCAGGAAAGCCTAGAATATAAACAAAGAATGGAAGGGAGGGAACATGGAGAGTGACGAGAGCACTGCTTCCTGTCTGGCAGTCATACAATGCACTGATCAGTGCGAACACTGTTGGAAAGAGGCCAGCCGTAGAAAATAGTGTGACCTATGCAAACATACAATATGAAATGTCAGAGAACCATACAAACCAAAAAAACGCTACAATTAATAATCATGATAACATATCATCTGAACATTCTAGCCTACCTGCCACACAATAACCTTCTGGAGCTCTGTAAGAGGTGTATCCAAATGTATGTATATATTATGTATGAACGGAGTGAAAACTGAAGTGAGGCCACGCCTCCCTTCCCTTCCCTCATAGCTCTCACTGGCTGCCTGGCACTCTTAACACAGCCTCTCTTCTCTAACTCATGTTAGTACTGCGCTGTACAGCATTGTGACCGTGTTGACTTTAGAAATTTAAACATGATGGTAAGGCGTCATGTTTAAACTTGTAAAGCCGACATGGTCATGATGCCGTACAGCACAGTAATGACATGCCCCCTTGTCGTGTTTGGGATACTGCTGTCCCGTTTCTGCTTTTAAATGTCAATACGTTAACTACATCCCCTCTAAAGACTTTGATACCTTGTAGAAGGGGATGGATAATTTTTTTTGAAATGCAATTTTCTGGAATAGTACTGACTATGTAAAAGTAACCATGGGAACAAAAATATGAACCATGGCCCTCATTCAGAGCCGTACGCTCTGAGCAGAGCGCACGCTCTGAATGAGGGCCGGGCTCCATTTTCTATACGAGCGTGCTTTTTGATGGCCGCGATGGTCGAGACCATCGCGACCATCGAAATTGCGAGCCGGAGCCTGCGGTTGAGGTTTTCAACCGCAAGCTCCGGAGTGATTTTGGCTCTATCAGAGCCAAAATCACTGACATCACTAGTGATGTCAGTGGGCCGGCTTCTGACGGGAGGCGTTCCCGTGGGAACGCCCCCGTCAGGGAGGCACGCCCCCGGCACGCCCACCAAAGGGGGCGTACTGTCAATCAACATTGACAGCACGCCCCCTTTGATCGGACACAACGAGCGAAGGACTTTCCTTCGCTCGTCGCGTCTGGCGCATGCGCACGACGGAGCTCCCTCCGTCGTGCGCATGCTCAGTGCATAACATCGACCCACTTGCGAGCGGACAGCCGCTCGCGAGTGGGTCTGAATCAGGCCCCATGTTTTTCATTATTTTTTTCTTTTTTTTTTCTAATCAATGGACTGATAACAAACAGCTATTTCAAATTGTTATCAAAAGAACCCATATAATAATATAACCTGTGCTTGGCTTAAATAAGAAAATAATAATTACAGATGTGTCCTCATACATCTAGCCTCAATACGCCACGCAGCGCGACTTGCCAGGCATGAGCGAGCCAAAGGTCCCATGCTACTCTGCTAGCTTCGGGCGTTCAGCAGACTGCTGATTAATTTTATATGCATTACTTGTATATCTGTGCAGGCCCATCAAGAGCCACTCCGGGCCCCGGTAAAAAAGGGTGAGTGGCCTAATCACGGGAGGCGTGGCCACGCCCCCTTAGGTAAAAATAAAGTTTTGCAGTGCTGGCATAACCATTGGGGGGCGCGAACTGCTTGATCGCTCCCCCCACAGGCATAGGAGACTGCTCGTGGCTGCTTCTTAGCAGCCACGAGCAGTCTCACAGTGCAGCCCAGCACACAGCAGCGTGTGCTGGGCTGCTGTGATGTAAGAGGGGGGGGAGTGGTGCAGAACCCAGTCCCCTGCCGGGCCCCTCCAGCAAGCACGGGTAATTTGTACCCGCTCCCCCCCCCCCTCAGCACCCCTGTATCTGTGTGCACCTGAGTCTGTTTATGAACCACAACGGAACATGGAATGAAAAAAGCTGCGGCTGCTACATTGTAGCACTTCATATACAGATTTAGAGACTCATTTGCACACAGATACACAAGTGTTGCATATCAAATTAATCAGCACAGTCTGCTGGTGCTTCCTAGCCACATTGCAAAAGATGCCTGGTGCTAGCAAAGACTTGTGGGAACTGGCGTGCCGAGAGGGGCTTTTTAGTGTGACTGCAGCAAAGATGTATAAGGACACATCTGTAATTCCAGACAAACCATGAAAATTAATCTGGTAGTAAACCACCACTGTGCTATATGTACCTACAGCTTTTTTATGCAAAACATGCGGAAATGGTGCTTTCCAAATGTTTGTCTCATCTTTTACGTATCGGCCATGTGTATTAAATATCTAACGCAGGAGATATTGCAAATATATCCCGCATTACTTACGTTCTGTCTGATCTTCATTCCAAAATCGTTGCTCCACTCATATATAGGAACAGATTTTATTTTAAATTATTCAAAGTGTCCGAAAATTATATATATATTTTTTTTAGCTTTTAGTCAGAAGCTAACACCATCATTTGCTGGTGCTATCAGTCATTATTGCAGAGACTTCACGGGGGTGGGACATTTTAGATTTTTCTCCTGTGTAAAGGTGCACACAGACATTGCAGCCTGGGCCTGGGAGAGATCAAAAAGGCACCGGACCTGCCAAGGTTTATTTAATTATTTGTATTATTTATATTTAATATAAATATGTAATTTATATTTAATTATTAGATTTTGTTATAATTAATTTATATAAATTGGCCTCTGTCTCTGTGCATGTGTTCATTTATGTTGGAATGAAAAAAAAGTGGAAATCCTTCGCTTCTGCATTACATGTGTGTGACTGATTTCAGATCACAAAGGCCCTCCCTGCCAGGAGAACTAGATATTGATAACTAGATAATGGAGGAGCTTTCCCACCTCTCCAAAATTGATAAATATAGGCCCTTTTTTATGACGATATTTACGATTGTTAGTACATATGTCCCCTGGTCTTTAAGACATTAAACAAACTCCTAAGTTCCAGCAAATGTCTAAATTATTGTAACAATTTAACCTGCATTGTTCCAAGTTAATATGCTTTTTTTCCCCCTCTATTGATCTGGAATCACTGTGTACGGTACACCGTGTCTCCGCATGGCCACTCCTGCCTGCTGGAGTTATGTTTGCTGCATGATGTATGAAGCATAATCGGGAATGTAATAAAAATCAGTGATCATTGTAGAGTACGGTTCCAAAATGCATAACAGGGTGAGAGTGCAAAACAAATGGGGACAGCTATGGCACAACTCAAGTAAAAGTATAAATGCTTTTTTTTGCAAGGTACATGTACAATATTGTCAGTCAGAAGTAACTGGCATGTGACTCAGCAATGAGAACTCACTGTGTCGCTGAAGTGGATTTAGACGTAAGTTGCTCCCGTATTGCATACTCTATGCAAAGTTGTACACATCCATTCTCTGTGGCCAGACTGCCCCCATCCACATACTTGGATTAATAGCTGTCATCGTTAGCTGTGCGCATTTGCACCAGTCCTATCCCTGGTGCAAAACATTAGTCTGAAAACAGAATTACGGACACACACAACTCTGAATAACCTGCAGTCCCATAGGCACACCCTCACTGAATTTAGCCTACGTGCAAACACCCAATTACCAACCAGGTACAGCCACTCATCACAGGTAGGGATACGACTTAGTTGTGTTCAAATTTGCACCGCCCATAGTTGTATGCACTCTGGTTCAGCAAAAAGATATCTCTGCAAAATGGGCTTGTGCTCAACTCTATTCCAGCCTGTGTGATATCAATTCCTCTATTCACTCAGTTAGACAGACAATTGTATATACACTATGTAAATTAGTGATACTACAGACAGGTATTGTTTGGAATAACAATAAAAATGAAAACACAATGAGATCAAGGAGATCAGGTTTAGCAATAACAACATTTGCAGATGTACAATATACCATAGTCGAATTAATTGCAGTAATTAAACAACACAACAAGAGTTGATGCCATCGGGACATAATAGATGACTATTCTAACACATGTAAACTTTAGTTTATAGCCTACATGATTAAAACTATTTATTCTAGTACCCCATTAGATGAGATTACCTGCATGTGAATGATACATATCAGCCCATTCACTAATGTGTGAAAATATTGCTTTGTTGTTATGTAGCTTTCTACTAAATGAGATTGAACTACAATCTCCTTGCAAGTTAGTGTAAGGACTCATTTTTTTCCCATTGAATAAGAATCCCATAGAGGCAATTAGAGATCACAATTCAGGGATTGACACAGTCTGCTTTAATTTAATTTGTGCCCCACACAGTAAGTAATATTTGGGAGACTAAAGTTATTTACTCAAAACTAGATTTAAAACTATGTCTGATATGCTGTGCTGGGGAGTGAGACTGCCGTTATGTAATCTGACTGGGCTACACATGGATTCATCAGAGAAGATATACTGTATCATTTATAATAATGATATAATTATGTACAGGAAATAAAGTGATTCTGGGCAGATATCTCTGTTTCTCTCCTGCTATAAAGCCTGATTGGCTGAGATCAAACTTAATTAATTCCAATGTTTTTACTAAGCTCTAAGAATGTATACTAGCTTAATTAATAATTAATCTTTTAGTATTTCAATATTTTCTCTATTTATGCAGATATTTAAATACACAACAATAATATGACTAGGAAGCATGAAGTTCAGAAAACACTAGAAAGATAATACAAATCAAAATAGTGTCAAAGGACAAAAAAGGTAGTTTGAGGCTAGAATGTTTATGTATATATATAAATATACATAAAACTGTGCCAAAAGTCAGGGGATAGCAATATGTAAAGGTAATGGTAGGTGGCATCACCATACTGTGACATCTTGGAAATGTCCAGACATGCATCAATTATAATCTGACATCTTGTGAGTCAGTTTGAACACTGGCTAGGCTTCTCATGGCAAGGCGACGTGAATTATCGGAGTTCCAATGGGGCATGATAGTGGGTGCCTGATGGATGGGACATTCCATTACCAAAGTTGTGCGGATATTCAACGTTCCTCAATCTACAGTGTCACGTGTGTACCAGGAATACCTCATGGAAGGTATTACCACCCACTGTGGACAGCGCTGTTGCTGACCACAAGTGCTTAATGAATGTGACCAGCAGCATCTGGGCAGAATTGTCTTTGGTAACAAACAAGCGTCACTGACTCAAATCACATTTACATTCAATGCAGGAGGTACCAGGCGCATATCCAACTAGTCAGTGCTGCGTTCTTTATCTTCCATGGGATATGGGAGCAGAAGGACTATCAGAGTGCCCCTGTTAACACTATGACATCGGACACAGCGCCTCACCTGGGCTTGTCACATTGTTAATTGGACCCTGGAAAACTGGCAGCGTGGCGTAGTCCGATGAGTCACAGTTGTAGTTATATTGGACTGATGGTAGGGTGTGGCGCAGACCCCATGAAGCCATGGACCCCAGTTGTCAAAAATCACCATGCAGGCTGGTGGTGGTTCCATAATGGTGTGGGGTGTGTTCACACGGCAAGTGTTGGGTCTGCTGATCTTCCTGACCAGTAACCGCTACATTGCATTCCTGATCAGCTATTCATGGACTTCATGTACCCCCACAACAATGGAATATTCCAGCAGGATGATGCACCATGTCATCGGTCCCAAGTTGTACAGAATTGGTTTGAGGAGAGCAATCTTGAGAGTTCAGACGAATGGTTTGGCCACCATGTTCGCCCGACATTAACCCAATCAAGCATGTATGAGACATGTTCAAGAGATCTAATCGCACCCTACAAATATCAGAGAGCTGTGGGTAGCTATCCAGATGGCATGGGTCAACATCTCTTGAAGGCAAAGGGTGGTCACACCATATGTTGATTTGAATCATATTTCTCTTCTGTCTATTCATTTTGCACTTTGTTAATTGATAAAAATAAACTATTAAAACAGTTCTATTTCTGTATTTTTGAAAGCATTCTTACTTTGAAGCATTTTTTCGACACCTACCTAAAACTTTTGCACAGTACCAGATATAGTGTGTGTGTGTGTGTGTGTGTGTGTGTGTGTGTGTGTATATATATATATATATATATATATATATCTCTCAATGACAGATATTTTTCATAGTGTCAAAGCGCAAACAACATATTTTGGAGTTCCAGAGTCCCAATCTTCATCATCTATGTGTACAGTATATGTATATGTGTGTGTGTGTATATATATATATATATATATATATATATAATATATATATTGTGATAGGATCACTGGTAAAGTGGTCTGTGGCAGGTACATTTGTCCCAGATTCCTGTCTTATGTGTTCTAAACCCCCAGGAGAAAGTCTGCAGTGTAGCAGGCTTGAGTCTCGGCTTTTTGAAAAGCCGGTTTGGGACCTGGGGGTTGTGGGTGAGAGGAGAGGGAGGGCTCCACCCACGGCCACTCCAGGTTTTGGTTCTCGCAGCCTGGTAACAGGCTTGTTAGGGATTCCACCTGAGAGTGGCCAATATAAGCCTAGTGTGTTTAGGGCTGAGTGTCTCACCTGGGAGAGCAGACAGGGAGTTTGCTCAGAGACACTGGAAAAACCTATCTGTGAGTGTTGTGCTGTGCCTTTGTTGCTGGTGAGGGCATTAGGCCCTGCCAGGTTCTGGTAGTGAGGGAATCACCTGTGAAGTTAGCGCCCCGACAGGGCTAGGAGTTATGTTTTGTTTCCTTTATGTTATTTCTGACATTGCACAATAAAGACTGGCGCCGACCAGCTTGTACTCGAATCCAGTCTGGCGTACTGTTTCCCAGCTGCTGTGTGTGTAAGGAAGGAGTCCTCTACCCAGGAGAGGGACCCCCTAACCTGACTGTGTCACTATATATATATATATATATATATATATATATATATATATATATACTGTACACGTAGATGATGAAGATTGGCACTCTGGAACTCCAAAATAAGTTGATTGTGCTTTGACACTGTATGAAAAACATCTGTCATTGATATATATATATATACAGTCAGGTCCATAAATATTGGGACATTGACAGAATTTTCAGATTTTGGCCTGTATTCACTACCACAATGGCTTTGAAATGAAACAAACAAGATGTGCTTTAACTGCAAACTTTCCGATTTAATTTGAGGGTAATTACATCTTAATCATGTGAACGGTGTAGGAATTACAACGGTTTCTATATGTGCCTCCCACTTTTTAAGGGGCCAAAAGTAATGGGACAAACTAAACAATCCTAAATCTAACTTTCACTTTTTAATACTTTGTTGCAAATCCTTTGCAGGCAATTACAGCCTGAAGTCTGGAACGCATAGACATCACCAGATGCTGGGTTTCATCCCTGGTGATGCTCTGCCAGGCCTCTACTGCATATGTCTTCAGTTCCAGCTTGTTCTTGGGGCATTTTTCCTTCAGTTTTGTCTTCATCAAGTGGAATACATGCTCAATCGGATTCAGGTCAGGGGATTGACTTGGCCATTGCATAACATTCCACTTTTTAGCCTTAAAAAACTCCTTGGTTGCTTATGCAGTATGCTTCGGGTCATTGTCCATCTGCACTGTGAAGTGCCGTCCAATGAGTTCTGAAGTATTTGACTGAATATGAGCATATAATATTGCCCGAAACACTTCAGAATTCATTCTGCTGCTTTTGTCAGCAGTCACATCATCAATAAATACAAGGGAACCAGTTCCATTGGCAGCCATACATACCCACGCCATGACACTACCACCACCATGCTTCACTGATGAGGATCATGAGCAGTTCCTTTCCTTCTCTTCTCATCACTCTGGTACAAGTTGATCTTTGTCTCATCTGTCCATAGGATGTTGTTCCAGAACTGTAATGGCTTTTTTGCATGTTGTTTGGCAAACTCTAATCTGGTCTTCCTGTTTTTGTGGCTCACCAATGATTTGCATCTTGTGGTGAACCCTCTATATTCACTCTTGTGAAGTCTTCTCTTGATTGTTGACTTTGACACATATACACCTACATCCTGGAGAGTGTTCTTGATTTGGCCAACTGTTGTGAAGGGGTTTTTCTTCACCAGAGAAATAATTCTTTTGTCATCCACCACAGTTGTTTTCCGTGGTCTTCCGGGTCTTTTGGTGTTGCTGAGCTCTCTCCGATGCATTCTTTCTTTTTAAGAATGTTCCAAACAGTTGATTTGGCCACACCTAATGTTTTTGCTATCTCTCTGATGGGTTTGTTTTGATTTTTCAGCCTAATGATGGCTTGCTTCACTGATAGTGACAGCTCTTTGGATCTCATATTGAGAGTAGACAGCAACTGATTCCAACTGCAAATGTCACACCTAGAATCAACTCCAGACCTTTTACCTGCTTAATTGATAATGAAATAACGAGGGAATAGCTCACACTTCTCCATGAAATAGCTTTTGAGTTGATAGTCCCATTACTTTTGGTCCCTTAAAAAGTGGGAGGCACATATGTAAACTGTTGTAATTCCTACACCGTTCACCCGATTTGGAAATAATTACCCTCAAATTAAATCTGAAAGTCTGCAGTTAAAGCACCTCTTGTTTGTTTCATTTCAAAAACATTGTGGTGGTGAATAGAGGCCAACATCTGAAAATTCTGTCAATGTCCCAATATTTATGGACCTGACTGTATATGTGTGTATATATATATATATATATATATATATATATATAGTCATCTCACGTCCCACTCCAAGAACGAGGCGGCACTCCCAAATGATCATGATGCAAAAAAAAACGTGTATTTAAATCAATTCAGTGACACATGTGTCACTGAATTGATTTAAATACACGTTTTTTTTTGCATCATGATCATTTTGGAGTGGGACGTGAGATGACCGCATGTGCTTAGGAAGGCACCCCTCCGCTGGTCTATTCATCCAGAGTGCCAGGCTTCCATGGGAAGTATATATATATATATATATATATATATATATATACATCTACACGATATGTCCCAGTAGCACTGGAATGTGGATGATTCCTTCAGCCAGTCCTGCTTTGACTGGTCTTCACAAGGGACCCCTGAATAAGGATACCATTGATTGGTTGAAAATAAAAAGGATGACACCAGATGGTCGACACAGCCATTCTCTAGTACATTATTACTTCTCTGGTGCCTTTCTTCCCTTTCCTGGGGGTTGTGACCTGCAGGGTATGTGGTATCTTACATGGGTGTAGTATAAAAGGTCGACACAACAAGAATGACTGGTTATGAATAACGACAGTGAAAAGGTTGACAGGACATTAGGTCGATCAACATTTTGTCGACAGGATTAAATGGTCGACTTATTCAAAAGGTCGACATTTAACATGTTGACATGTTTTTTTTAATGATTTTTAGGGTTAGGTTTAGGGTTAGGGTAAAATGTTGTCGACCATTTAGCCCTGTCAAGCTAAATACATGTATACAGAATGATGGTCGACCTAATTACCATATTGACCATTTTACTGTTGACATTCAGAATCTGTCACCCTTGTGGTGTTGACCTTTTATACCACACCCCTGTAAGATACCAGAAACCCTGCAGGTCACAACCCCCAGGAGAGGTTTAGGGTAAATGGAAGAAAGGCACCAGAGAGGTATTAATGCAGAGGTTCCCAAACGTGGTCCTCAAGGCTCCCCAAAAGTTCAGGTTTTAGAGATATCCATGGTTGAGCACAGGTGGTTAAATCAAATTGACTGAGGTACTAATTAAGCCACCTGTGTTCAACCATGGATATCTTTAAAATCTGAACTGTTGGGGAGCCTTGAGGACCGTGTTTGGGAACCTCTGTACTAGGGAATGGCTGGACAGATTAAGAAGATCTGCTAATTATCTTGCTACAGGGCAAATTTTGCCTATTGAAAAGTTCTGTTTAGCATTTCATTATAGTGCAACTAATCTGGAGTACTCTGAAGATCTACTTAATAGCTTGCTGCTGTGCAACTTACTTGTGTTGTTCAAGATATCCATTACCTGCAATTCTCTACTGTGGAAAATACTTGCTTTTTTAAAGAACTGGTCAGTATTTCTCTACAAGACAATTACCTGTGCATTCAGAAAACCTGTTATTTTACATCAATTTTCTACTGTGAAAATACTTGTGCTCTTAGAAAGAACTGTTCAATATTTTTCTACAAAGCACTTATATGTGCATTTAGAAAACCTGTTATTTGTCATTAAGTCTCTATTGTGAAAAAAACTGTGGTATATAAAAGAATTGTCCAGCAAAACATTTATCAGTGTTGTTGGGAAGAGCATACTCTTCAGTGCAAATTGCTAGTGCTATACTAAGGTTCTGGCTTGCTGTTTTCTAGATATAGTTTTAGTATTTTCTGTGGTGTCCAGCTCCCTTTAAATTTGTGTCTGTGATCTTGAGCTTACACTGCTTGGAATTTAAGGCCTGGCGGCTGCCAAGTTTCAGTGTATAATAGCAGTTCCGGGGAAGGGGGCTGTTATAGGTGAAGCACTCAGCAGGTGGGTTCTGTAATATTAAGATCACTGTAGGCACTAATAACAATCAGGCTCCGCAAATCAGTTTGTGTCATAACAAGGTATCTTTAAATGACCACATCTATAGTAGTAATGCGTTCTCGTCTGTCCCCCCAGAGGCTACCACTGCCAAGACACAGGGTAAGTAACATGGGGGCTGGGACAGGTCTGGTATATGACGGGTCATACAAATATAACACATCCATAAACTAATGTGGGTCTCCAAGGTATATCGGGATCCATTCCTTCAAAAAGTGTCGAAAGACAGGATTTTCTAATGTCACATATCGTAGCAATAGAAAATCTTCTATTGCCTCTATTTAGCATTAAAATGTCATTGGGTCAGCTGAGCGATGCTGGCCCAGCAGAGATAAGCTTAGACTTACCTTTGCACCATCCATTTGGGGTCCTCCTGGGTCACACACACACATTGCGCTATAAGTCTGATCTCTGGCAGTTCAGCAGTAATTTGAATGCAGTATGCAGAAATATGTCCAGTCCTCTACAGTGGATGTCAAACTGTTTTGGGAACCTTGAGTGTATTCTTACTCTCTCTGCTTTGATCTAACCTTGCTGTGGATAATGTGACTTTTCTATGAGACCTTGTTCTGTTGCTTTTACAGCTCATCCAATCTTTCTGGGTGATTCATCTGTAGCTGCTCTGGAACATTAATTGATGTACTCTGACAAATATCTAATGTAGTGAAATAAAGTAGCTTTCAATACAATGTCATCATTGCAGGGGGACTAGAGAAGATTACTTCCAAGCATTTGTTATAGAATGTTTAATTTTTTAAGTTGGTGACCTGTGATATTGTAATACAGGTGCAAATACATATATAGACAAACTTCACATGTGTCACATCACTAGGTTCAGGCTATCTTATCATCTTTATTCAAAACGAACCTTTGAGAAAGGCGCCAGGTGCATTGAAAACAAGTTAGGACAGACTATAAGAAAGAACTTAGATACAAAGATGGCATATGTATACATATGCATAGATACATAAGTCTTGCGGCCGACTTCTACATTAAACCCCCTTACAGTGAGTGCCCGGTACAACGCCCACTGCATCAATTTATAAGAAGGAACTATCCCACCGACTTTCTTTACAGAGGACCTTTACTTCCACTGACGGCATATAACATTGAGACCAAAGGGAACTGAAGAGTGGTTAGCAACATATATTCCGTTCATCACAGAGGGACGTCAATATCATTAGGAGACTCCGGGCCTGATTCAGCAAGGATCGCTATTCTGCGAATACGCACACAAGTTGCTAATATCAGCAGTGAAATGCAAATGCTTGCAATCGCATTGCGATCACAGCCTAACATAAGGACGCCCACTTCCCCTTACACACATCTGTATACTTGGGCAACATAGTGAATTAATCGGTAACATCGGACCTATACGCACAGTTAAGACAGGACAGACCTCACACTCAGGAATTGGTAACTTCAGTGCACGGTATGAAGCCTCAGGCTGCGTATTGTAGCGCAGTGGATAATTTATGCATGCCCCTGCAACGGAGTTGAGAAACACTGGCACACCTGCGTTTACCCAACCCCCCCCCCCCATCACCACCCACAAACGGCACTTCCTGTCAGTCACCCTGCTCTGGGTCTGCATAGCCTCTGCAGACGCAATTCCCATTGCAATTGCTAGTTCGATGCATACACGTGCACAGTGCGAATTAGTCGACCAATTGCGTGCGAATTAGCAGTTGCGTTCCTTGCTGAATCAGGCCCTCAGTCTGAGTCTCATTTAGTTCTGCAAGAATGCCACGTCCAAGATTCCTCTGGTAAAGATTTCTCAATGTCATCTACAATACACCAGTGGAAGTCTGATTATAAGATGTAACAATAGTTATTTTAGTATACATCTCTAATAGATTGGGAACAGCTAATTGACGTTCATTATTGTAATTCTAACCATATGCATACTATTCTGTCACATATAAGCTTAGTCTATATGCCAGTTTATTTTAATATTAAAGTTGTATGCTAAAAGTATTTTATACATAAATATGTAGATAATGTATTAAATGCATTTCTGATTGATTTTCTTTTTCATTTATACTAATATGAAAGTGCAAAGGGCCTGATTCAGAGCCGCTCGTAAGCGGCCGCTCGTTCGTTCCGAGCGATGTTTGCACAACTGCGCATGCGTACGGATCGTAATACGCATGCGCGAACCAGTCAGTGCGGCCGAAAATCGTTTGTTCGCTAAATAGCGAATGCCTGCTATTTTGAGTGACAGGAGGAGGCGTTTGTGGGTGGTAACAGGGGAAGGTGCTTGAAAACGGGGAGTGGAGATCAGAACGCAGGCGTGCTTAAAGGTCAAAACGGGCGTTTTAAGGGTGTGCATAATTAATACAGCAGCTTCATTGACCACGTCACTGGGTTATTTTTTAGTCAGAACTGCTCGCAAGATTGCGGTAGGAAAAACCAACCACAAGAATAGCGAGCAGTTCATACGCTGGTCGATGTACTTGATTAATCTAATAAATAGCGGACATGACATAGGATGCGAGCGGCCAGGGGGCGTAGTTTTCCAAAAAACGGCCGCATGTTTTGTTCGCTCGTTCAGACCTAGAGGCGTGAACAGACCGCAAAGAGCGAACGGTTCATTTGAATAGCCACCCCTTGTTTCTGAACGAGCGAGCGCAAATAGCGTCCGGCTCTGAATGAGGTCCAAAGAGCGCAGGCTTATTTTTCTTTTTTCTTAACTACTGTGACTGTACAAGAAGAGCAGCTTTTGCAACAAAACATTCAATGGAGAAAAAAATAATTCAGTAAAATGTGTTTATATTTGTTTTTATTTGGATCAGTTTAAGAAATATGAAGATGGTTGAATTCAGGCTAATCTGCATAGTTGGTTACTGTGAAATGATGTTTGCTTCCTCCTTTGAGCTTATTTGCTTCATACAGTTTTGTTGTTGGTTTAACAGATACTTGTCATTACTGCAATATGCTAAGTCAGTGCTGTCCAAATATTTCCATGTGGAGGACCATATTTCAGTTCTAAGTATGTGTTCTCAGGCCAAGTACTATTCAAAAAATGTTGTCGCTCAAAAGAGTCTGCGGAGCTTTCAGAGAAGATAGGGGCCACAAAAAGGGGTTTGACGTGCCGAACCCAATCCACAGGCTGCCAGTTGGCTAACCCTGTCCTAAATCAGTGTTACTTATATCAGCAAGAAAGCAGATAAGATAAATAAAACTGCTGATTATAAAGACAACCGTAGTAAAAATTGTACCATACTTATTTTTTTGTGAAAAATTGATATATTTATACAGTATTACTCTTCAGATACTTTTCGGACCTTTTTACTGCTGGCAACACTTTCTTCTCCTGCACACCCTTCACTCTATTGGCCTTTGTGACACTTTCCTGGTTCCATTCTTGTTTGCAGAGCTGCTTAATTGGGGCCTGGTTCAGAGTTGCATGCAATTCCGCCTGCACACGGATCTTGCGACTTTAAGCAGACTGTCCAAGTGTCTGGGACTGCAGCCCTGATTCAGAGCCGGATGCTCTGAAAGAGCGCTCGCTCTGAATCAGGGCGTTTTTTTTTTTTGTGGAGCGGCCTCCCGGCCGCTCGCATAGCTGTCAAGTCCATCGCGACCATCGGGCTTGCGACGAGACTCTTATGGTAGGGTCTCGTGGCCGGAAGCCCCAGAGAGCTTCTGGCTCTAATAGAGCCGAAGCTCTCTCACTGACATCACTGGTGAACTGGCATGGGAACGCCTCCGTTTGTGAAGCCACCCCCACGCCATGCCTCCAAAAGGGGGCGAGCTGTCGATCAAAATCGACAGCTGCCCCCTTTTGGTGCAAGACCCGGAGCGACGTAGCGCCCGTTGCTAGCCAGGTCTCGCGCATGCGCGGCATGCGCAGTGGTCTAACATCGACCCGCTCGCGAGCGCATAGCATATCCACTTCACAATGGTTCAATCGTTCATTATACTGTGCAGTGGATTATGTGCCCACACTGAACAATATGTCGCTCAGTGCAGACACCCTCCCTCATCTCTGAACATGCACATCGCTGTTCGTTGTCGGCATATTCACTGCACAATTAATGAACGATTAATGAACGATTGAACGATAACAATGTCGTTATCGTTCAATTGTCCATTTATATAGTGTAGTGGATATGTTCCTTAAGCCTTGGAGAGTGATAAAGTACCAACCAATCAGCTCCTAACTTACTTTTCAAACACAGTCTGTAAAGTGACAGTTAGGAGCTAATTGGTTGGTGTTTTATCACTCTCCAAGGCTTAGTACATCTCCCCCTTAGAGTCGTATGGATCTCAGACGGATCTCCACTTGAGTGAGTGGGCGTTATTGGATTGCAGTGGGGCATAGATCCGCTGACTCTAAATACAGGTGGAAATCCATGTTTATTTCCGATTGCGGCTTTTTTAGGTGCAACTCTGAATCAGTCCCTTAGTGTTTCTGACTATGTAACATTTTCCGCTCACAATATCTGTTGGGGGTCCCACAAGACTCTCTTCTTGACCCTCTTCTTTTCTCACTGTAAACCTGTTCTCTAAGTCACCCATTTGGCCTCCAATACCACCCCTGCACTGATGACATCCAAAATATACCTGTTCTCCCTGAACTCTCCTCTTCTGTATTATCTTGTGTAACCAACTGCTTCTCTGCTACTGTAGCTCCAGATGGATGTCCCAATGCTACCGGAAGCTCAATACATCCAAAACAGAGCTCCATAGAGGGGTTTATGTATCAAGCAGTGAAAAGCATGGAGAAGAGGACCAGCTTTGAAGTATACTACAGTATATAAAATAATAGGTAGCTGATTGATTCTATGGGCAACTTTTCCATGCTTTTCAGTGCTTGATACATAAATCACCATCAATAACATCAATATTTCCTTAGTCTACCTAACTAGTAGCCTTGATGTCACATTTGACTCAGCCCTCTCCATAATTCCTCAGTCTGTCTGCCACTCATGTCACCTCCACTTTAGAAATGTTGTCATAATATACCTTTTTTTCTAACCAACATGCTTCCAAACTCATTTCACATCATCTCTCGCCTCGTTTACTGCAACATTCACCTCACTCATCCATGTGCACTTTAATCCATTTTACATTCCACAGCAAGACTGATCTTCCACTGTTACGTGTTCACATCTGCCACACCAGCCTGCAAATCTGAACACAGGCTCCACGTATCCTCCAGAATCCATTTAAAATGACTTACCTGCAAAGACCTCAACAACACCATCGCCACATCTCAAAATTCTCTCCATCGAGCCCTCTAATACCCCTTTTACAACAAAATCCTGGGACCAACCTGGTATTTTGAACACTAGAAAAAGCCAGGTGAGACCCCTTTCACACTGCACCTACGACCCGGGTTATTCCTGGGTAGGTGCCGTTTACACTGAACCTGGGTCAGCCCTGCAAAACCAATGGATATAATTCAAAATGGCCTTTTTCAGGCTCACAAATATATAACCTGCCAGCACCCAGGAAGCTCTAATAAGTGGCTTTTGCGATGAGCCGGGTCCTAAAACCTGGCTCGGACCGTTCACACTGCCATTTTACCCAGGAATTCCTGGGTCCAACCCTGCTCGCTACCTGAGTTGGATTTCCAGGCCAGTCGACTAAGGTTTTTTCTCTCTACACTGAGGCGCGACCCGGGTCAACTCAGCAATAACCTGTGTTATTTGGTTTGTGATAAGGGGTATAAGAACTAGAGATGAGCAGGTCTGGTTCTATAGGAGGAATATACCCTTATAATTTCTTAATGTGGCAAGTAATACGCTCTCATTGCGTTTTGCCACATAGTTTATGTCATAATATATGTTGTTTTTAAATGTCTTGATTGTTGTATACCGGTATTAAGATTTTTTTACTTTCTTTATATATATAACTTAATAGTCCATTTTTATAAAGAATATACTTGTCAATTTTATTGCATACAAACTAATAAATATTTTCTAATTTATTACCTTTATTCCTAATTTTATGCTTTATTGCGCTGGAAGTATTGTTTGATTACTGCACATAAACATATTCCAACTCTGTCGGGCCTCTGACCTACTTAAGGGTAACATTCTTGGTTTTTAAAATTCCTAGGGGTTGTATAGTTTATTAACCTGCCATCCTGTCTACCACTGCAATGCCACTCTGTGCTATGTTGGAAGCTGAACTGCCACATGTTAGTGCCGCCCACTGCTTGTTCAGCCAGCTAGCTGGATGCAACCTTTTGGCCCTAAACTAGATGAAAAAATCAATATTGTGAGCTGTGAGGTGGTCAAAATTGACTGGAAATAAATGTTATTGAGGTTAATAATACTGTAGGAACAAAAACAGGCCCAAATTATGTGGGGTCGGCGCACATCCCTTCACATGCGACCCATCTCTGTTAACCCACTCTCACTCCTGGCTACAAGACTTTTCCTGTGCAGTTACCTGGTCACTGAATACCTTGCAAAGCATGATCAGGCTATCCCACAGCCTTCAAATTTTAAAACACCTTGAACACTCATCTGTTTATTACAGTTTACAGTACTCCTGCCTATACCACCCACACAACTATACAATCTCCACTCTGAGCTACACTCCTCTTGTTTCAGCGTTGCCCTCTTACAATTAGAATGTATGTTCTCTAATGAGCATAGCCATCCCTGCATTTATTTTGTCTATTTTATTTATGTCCTGTTTTCCCCATTGTTTGGCACTGTAGAGTGCTGTGGTGCCATGCAAATCTAAATGGTAATAATAATAATAATTTGTGTGGGATTTCTTCTCAAAGGGGAATATCATGAAAACAGTGTAATTTTAATGTAAACGGCTTGGATACACAATCCCAGCGCTGATAATGCTGGCGGTCAGAATCCCAGCAGAGTAATCCCGACCGTGGAAATCCAGACTCATGCAGGTAAGTATTCTAACTCTAATCCCCCTTTCCCACAGCCTAACCGATGCTCCCCACAGCCTGATCCTAACCCTCCCCTGCCACACCCTAACTCTAACCCTCCCCCTAATGCCTAACCACTATCCCTAATAATCACCATCGGGATCACAACCGTCGTGATTCCGGCATCGGGATTTTGTCCATCAGCATTGTCTGCGCTGGTATGGTGACTACATCCCATCTAAACTTGACATATAAAAGTGTATAGTTGTTAGTTATTTTGTGTGGATTCAAAATTTCATAAAAGGTTTATTGTTGGTATTGCAGCTGTTTCTGCTCTTTTCTCTTGTTCTCTGTAGTTTTCCATTTGCCGCAAACAAGAGGCACTTAGCATTATCACCAATTAAAGAACTCCTTTCCACTAAAACAACTCCTCTCACACTGAGTAAAATAACTGTGGGGTACATGTGTCTGGACACACACACTACCTGCTATATTCACCCCTCCTTGGGAGGGAGGTTGTTCCCATGGAGTCCTTTTAAATAAATAAATACAGCAATCAGTGCAAGTGTATCAAGAACTTACTGGTGGAGCTGCTGTAGTAAAAGAACTGCAGGGTGTTGATCCTTGGAGAATTGTTTACCTTGCCACTTTGAGTACAGCAGGAACTACGGGGTTCCCAACATGATAATATGGACATTCTAGTAGACTGGTAGAGAGGAATGCTGGGTTATTGAAATAAAATGGTGTCTGCATTGTCTATAATCTTGTTTACCTTATCCAAGCTGCATGAGTCAATCGAGTAAGACATATTGGGGTCTATTTAGCAAACCAAATTTCACTTATATCATACGTTTCCACATGATTATCTATCACAGCTATGTAGGAAAGGGTACATTATCTTCTCCTTTAATGAAAACTCCTACAATATCGCATTGTAGAGAGCAAGTGCTTAACGTTTCTGCTATTTAGCAAGCAGAAAAATGTTAAGGAAATCCTAAAAGGCTTACCTTATTTAACGCCAACTGAGAATGGCATTCTATGAATAAAATCTTTTTGTTACACAAAGACTGTAGGGACAGATGGATATTTTCTCTTTAGTCCCCGTAGGCTGTTGAAACTCCTCCCACTCTCCTCACGTCATGAGTCCAGTTTCAGTAGCATGTACTGCTCATATGATAAGTCTCTCTATGGATATAAAAATTAATGTGTATACAAATACATACATATGAAATATGAATTAATATATATATATATATATATATATAATACTGTGACAAGAACACTGGAAAAATGGTCAAGGGGAGATATATATGCCCCAGGTTTTTAGCTTCTGTCTTGTAGACAGAAGCTTATAAGCCGCCTTAAACAGGCCAGAATTTACTTTTATATTTTGTTTATATTTGTGCTGCTAATAAAAACTAGCTGAGGCTCCTTGTACCAAGCTCCTGGACTGGTGCACTACTACTTCGCTGTTGCATTAAAAGTGCAATCGTTTACCCCAAGAGATGGCACCCATACCCTGATCTTGCCACAAATATATATATAATGGAATAATAAAGGACGTTTTTACTGATGGAAGTCTATTGAGTGCTGTCCTGTGGGATCGTTATATATAATATATATATAGATATAGACATTTATATTTCGTATCTATACACAGAACAAGTTAGTTTTTATATCCATAGAGAGACTTTTAATATACGGGCCTGTGTGCTATCCTGTGATTATGCGCTATACAAGATAGAGGAAGTCCATCTTTTCGGACATCTGAAAACAAAGCTGTAGGGGACTTTGCAGTGACGGCGTGTTAGTCATAATCGTTAGTCATAATAATGGCCAAAAATAATCTAGCTAATATTGTGATAATTGAAAAATAGACCCTATTATGTTTATTAACATTTAAAGTGATAATAAGAAGACATCCCCTCAGCACTTTCTTTTGGTTCTTCTTTCTCTTTTTCTTTGTTTCATCCTTAACCACAGATGCACTTTTTGCTAGTTATAAATTGATTGCGCAATTTAACTATTGCATAGTATTAAACTGAGTACATGCTATACAATATATTGTAGAATATATCATTGCAATGCGGTTCGGAACAATATATCATAAACATCCCCCAGTAAAGCAGGCAGCGTGGGAGAAAGATCCATGGAAAATATAAGTGTGATACATAGGGTGATTGTATGTTTGGTTCGTGTTATTCATGTTAGGGGTGTAAGGAACTCCTGAGCTTACATTTAATATAGATACCCCCTGTAATTTGAATATATTTTTTGTTTTAAATATTGTCATTTAAAGTAAATGTATCAGTTTATCGTACGGCGTAAGCCTGGGACCCATCAACATCTCTTATGACTAATCACTGGCACTGTCTCTCACAGGTGTTTGACTTTCATCTGCAGCATAATGACATGGAGCGAATATCCTCATTGCACAGTAACAAGAAGCTAATCCATCTGACCTACCCATTGTGGAGAGGATGAATCTAGAATCCAAACACAACTTTCAAAACACTGAAGACCTCATTATGGAATGCACATACTAACTACTATCACATGAATCCCTTGTGTGTTCAAATGTAATGCTTGGCAGGACAGCAAGTGTGTTAATGTTAATAATAATTACAATGAATGTTGACTGTCTAACATCTCTCTTGCTGTTTCTTGGTATGCAGTTGTATTGTTTTAATATGTTATGCTCGTCTTTAATCCCAATTGTTTAACCTCCGTTGCTATACTGTATGCTTGGCCTATAGTATCTGTGGTTCTCTAGCCATTGTGAACTGGTTTCCCAGCATATAGAAAGCCACAGGTTGAGCACCTTTAACCTCTGCTAGGAAACAGTTATTTTCTTTTGGGAGAAATAAAATGTGAATTTATTTTCCAGTACTTACATTATTTGTGTGTTCACATAAACCTTAATTGATGCCGTTATTATTCTATTGGTGCCTTTTACATTTTCTATAAAATTGTGGTTGTTTTTTAACCATATGCTTCTAATGCATAATAAACTGACATGACACTTGTGTATTTGCTGCTGTATACGTGTCAAAATGAAATGCAATATTATTATGTTTATGATTGCTCCAACTTCACTGATTATTACAATGTTGTATCCTTATTTAAAACTATTATGACAACTAGTAGTACTGGTCAGTCTCACAGGTAATGTAATCAGATTAAAAAAATGTTGGATTAATACATGAATTATTGCAGTGTATTCATCAGAAAATACTATTATGTGCTGACATCTTACACAGATGCTTTGTGCACTGGCAGCCGTCTGTCATTGATTAAAAAAAGTGTCATGTATCTTCATAGGGGCATTATGAGATTGAACGTAATGACTGAACAAGTGTCAGTGTAATCTTGACATTTTCGTAGGGAGTTGTAGGTATATGTATAACCGTACTGGATAGTAATAGAACCTTGAAAGGTGACAGACTGAGGACAGTCTGCAGAAAAGGGAGTGCGCACCAAAGGCTAAATGTAAATCTTACATATAATATATTTCTCCTCCCGTGTTATTCTTTACTATCTCTGGGCCTGATTCAGCTTGGATCGCAGTTGCTAATGTGTACGCTATCGGTCGATTGTTGCATACAGTGCACGCGTATGCATCACAGTGCCGTGTGCGTGAACTCACCATTGTGAACGCACAGACTCCACGCAGGGCATTAGCAGATTTATTGACGGGCAGAGAGCGTTTGGGGGTGGGGACGGAGGCTTGCCTGTGCGTTTAAATGCCGTTGCATGGGTGTGCATAAATTAGCCTGAGCTTTCCACGTGACCTGGAAAGTTAGCAATTTGTGAGTAAGGTCTGACCTGCCTCAATGCTGGGTGTGGGTTCGATGTCCTTTTATGTGTCCGATGTTTGGCCTGGTTTCGGCAGTTTTATGAATGTGAGCGTAGCCAGAGGGCGTGTATATTTTAGCCGTGCGACGGCATTGCAAATGCAGCATTTGCATATATTCGCCTAAGACCTGCCTACAGAATTGCACACAAGTTATCAACTGCGATCCAAGCTGAATCAGGCCTTATGTACTTCATTTACTACATCAATGTTCTGCAATGCAATGAAAAAAAAATATGGGGCTATAATAAATTTGTTTCTTGTTAAATCTGTTTTTATTAAGAGTTTTCAAAAGAATTATACAATGAAATGATAATACTTAAGGTATAAGCCAGTATACCGAAAAGGTCAAAAGACATCAAATATGAAACATCTGATATAGAGCAGAAACATGATCAACATTACAAATAAACAGTGCTATAAACAGTTGTGTTATATATCTGAAGATCAGTTAGTATATGTCTTGCACATTTGTTTTATGACAGACATAGAATAAATCAATTATAATAACATTATGACCTAGCTGAGGTCAAACTTGTATAATAATTATGAAACAGATTAGTAAGACTACAGTGGGGGGAAACAATGGACAAGACATTCAACGAAAATAAAAAGAAATTGGATAGGAAGGAAAGGGAAAGGTGTAGGGAAGGAGGGAAAGGGCCTGGTCATACGTACATTATTAGAGATCACAAGTATAATGTAACATCATGATATCATCTCATATAAATGTATAGCTTCATATAAATGCCAATAACAGAACTCTATCTATCAATCTATTATAGGCATTGTGTAACATAGATCTATCTATCTATTGCAGGTATAGTATAGCATCAAAGGATCATCTCAAATAGTTTTATCACGTTTATATGAGTGTCAATAGCCAATATCCATCCATCTTAGATTTGCAAATATTTATATATCAGGAGTAATAGAGACATAAGCAAATAATGACAAAGTAAATATGTATAAGCTGTCCTTAATATTAATTTCCATAAACGAGATGAGAGAATATTACACTTCTACATGCGTAGACTCCAAGAGTTGTCTAGACAAGAACCACTCTGTGTGTTTAAATTTTT
Source organism: Taudactylus pleione (assembly GCA_031769625.1). Classification (NCBI taxonomy): domain Eukaryota; kingdom Metazoa; phylum Chordata; class Amphibia; order Anura; family Myobatrachidae; genus Taudactylus; species Taudactylus pleione. Next base: position 1,356,761 of record JAUIMM010000545.1, read on the forward strand.
TTAGAATGTGAGTGCGAGATGGAGGATCTAAGGATTCTATATAAAAATACCATTTAGAATAGAAATTTTTAGCTTCTCTATTGACATCCGGAAAGGTGTCTCTCCTATCAAAATATAGGAGCTGGAGAAGTTTTAGTTTCACTTCCGAGATTGAAGGAGAGGACATTTTTGTCCAGTGACATAGAATTACTTTCTTTGCTACTGTAATTGTAATCGTGAGGAATAGGATCAACTGCTTTTTTTTGGTACCCAGATCCCAGTTCGGAAAATCTGACCACAGGCAGGCTTTCGGGTCTGGAGTTAACAGGAGTGAACATACGGAATTTATATAGTTTATTAATCCAGAATTTTTAGATTTTCCTGCATGTCCACATACAGTGCAGAAAACCTGCGACTGAGATATGACACTTAGGACACTCTGCAGTGTATGAGACATTAAAATGTTGTCTTTGAATAGGTGCTACATAGGCTCTAAATACTGTCCTAATGTGAACTTCTTGAAGATAAGAGGATCTTAAAATCTTGAGAGTGGAGTCGTAGTGTAGAAATATACTCTCATCATCTCCCATATCAGACCAATCCGATTTCCATAAGGATAATGTTCTATTCCTTTCAGTATTGTGAGACAGATCAACCAAAATCGTATAAAGATATTTAATTTTGTATGGCATATTAAGATTATTTTTTAGCAGCATGGTTATAGGGTCTTTCGAAGAAACCTCTTGCATGGCCTGGAGTATGGACGAGATGAAATGTCTCATTTGGAGGTACATATAAAAGTTTGAGTTTGGTAAGTTAAATTGTTGTCTAAGATCCGAGAAACTTAGTAAAGATCCTCCTGGATCAAAAACTTTGGCTGTAATAGATAAGCCTTTTGCACGCCAGGTTCGAAAGGTTGCATTAGTCAGAGTCGGTGGGAAGGAGGGGTTGCCCCAGAGAGGAATATAGGGTGAGGAGTTAGAATGTCTGTGAAATCTTTTATTTAAGGTTCTCCAAGCAAGATATGTATCTTTAAAAATGATATGGGATAAAATACAAGGGGGAATATCTTGGGGTTTTGAGTGCAATAGCGCAGCTGGAGAGTAAGGCAAAAATATGGCTGCATCAAGTTCCATGTCAGTATATACCTCTCTGTCAAGAAGCCAATCGCTAATATACCTAAAAAAGATCGACAATGAGTACGTTGAGAAGTCAGGGTAACCCACACCGCCCTTTTGTCTAGATAAAGATAATTTTGCTATAGCAATCCGGGGTTTTTTATTCTGCCATATAAATGTAGACATTAATTTTTGAATATGATGCAAGTCTCGTTTACAAATACCAATAGGAAGCATCTGTAATAAATAAAATATTTTTGGAAAGATCACCATCTTTATAACCGCAATGCGTCCCAGCAAAGAAAGCGGAAGGAGCTTCCAACTATCCAGCAATGCAGACACCTGAGAAAACTTAGGGGGAAAATTAAATTTATATAGGTCTGGTAAGGTAGCAGGAATTTGCACCCCTAAATATTTTATCTGTGATTTATTAAGCTTGAAAGTTTGCACTAAAGGAATATCTTTCAAATGTGTTATATTACCTGAAATCGGAAGTATTTCGGATTTGTCGAAATTAATTCTATATCCAGAAAAGGTGCCGAAAGAAGTAATCAGATCTATTATTGCGGAAAGTGAGTGAGCTGGGTTGGAAACAAATAACAACATGTCGTCTGCATAGAGGGCCACTTTAAGAGTCACCTCTCCTATAGAAATACCCGTGAATGCAGTGGAAGATCTAAGTGCTATGGCTAGGGGTTCAATCGCAATGGCAAATAAGAGAGGGGATAGTGGACATCCCTGTCTGGTGCCTTTTAGTATGGGGAAGGGTGACGACAGAAAACTATTGCAAGATACTTGTGATTGTGAGTTAGCATAAAGTGAGGAAATGAAATTACAGAAAGTAGTAGGAAATCCGAATTTATTTAATGAATTTAGAAGGTGGGGCCAGGTGATAAGGTCAAAGGCCTTTTCAGCGTCTAGGGAAAGAATGAGGTTTAGATCAGAGGCGGGGGTCTCAGTACACTGCAAATGTTGAATCACAGACAAAACTCTTCGCACATTTAGGACAGAATGCCTGCCCCAAATGAAGCCCGTTTGGTCTCTGTGTATTATACTAGGCAACAACAAATTAACCCTATCAGCCAATATTTTTGTTAAAATTTTGTAATCTGAGTTTAAAAGGGAAATCGGCCTGTAGGATGCCGGAGATGATAGATCTCTTCCTGATTTCGGAAGGACCTTTATGATTGCATGATTAAAGTATAAGGGTGGTGAATTACCGGATATTAAATGATTCAAAACTAATACCAAGGTATCTACAATACTAGATGAGAGCAATTTATAAAAGTCACTTCCTAGCCCGTCCGGACCAGGAGCTGTATATGGTTGCAGATTCTGAATTATCTTTAGTACTTCAGCCGCAGTCACCGGAGCCAGTATTGTATTAGATTGGTCAGGTGTGAGACATGGATATTGGAGTTCGGGCCAATGAGCATTGGAATCAGAACTATCTGAAGTATTGACTAACGGAGACGTATCAAAAGCATATAGGGATTTATAAAAATCTCGCATGATATCTGATATTTGGCTATCAGAGGAGGTAAATGCACCTGAAATAGTCTTGAGTGGATGTACTACCATGGAAGGACGCGAACCATTTAATAAATTAGTGAGAATTCTCCCAGATTTGTTCCCGAATTTATGGAACTTATAATTAATATCATATAGATATTTATCTCCCATATCGTTAAGAAATTCCTCAAAATTGATTTTTTCTACAAGATACTGACCCTTGGTACTAGGTGAAGGATTAGATGTATATGCCTGATATGCATTGGTAAGAGCATTCTGAAGAGTTAGATAAGATGAGGTATATATTTTATTTATATCTGCTACATATGAAATAATGGCTCCTCTGATCACTGACTTAGCAGCCTGCCAAAACAAGGGAGGATTCGTTTCAGCGTGTTCGGAGTTGTTAATTCGAAATTCTTCCCAAACCGCCTCAATTCTGTTTTTTAATTTGGGGGAGCGCAGGAGGTGAGAAGGGAAACGCCATAACTTATGTGGACCTTTATCAATATGTAGGTGAATCTTAATCCTAATTAAGGAATGGTCCGAGATAACAATAGGATCTATATGGGTTTCTATTACTTGTGGGAATATAGATTTGGATACTAACAGGTAATCAATTCTAGATAAAGAACTGTGAGCAGCTGAGACACAAGTAAAGTCTTTTTCGGTAGGACTTAACGCTCTGCAAGCATCTATTAGTTGCAATCTAGAAGCAAAAAGAGGAATCCCAAATTTAGGGAGAGGAGAAGGGTGCAAAGTGGGCTTCGATTTATCAAGATATGGAGATGAAATTAGATTGAAGTCTCCTCCTACTATCAGTCTAGAATTACTATGAGTAATGAGTTTGGCTAAAAATTTTTGGAAAAATTGTCTTGAATATATGTTAGGGGCATAGACATTACATATTACTAAAGGCATGTTATTATATAATAACTCAGTTACAACATATCTGCCCTCCGGGTCAGAGTATATAGAAGAAACCTTCAATTGTAAGTAACGTTTGGCCAATATAACGACACCTCTCTTTTTTGAAGTAAATGGAGCCGAAGCAACTAAACACCATTGCATCATTTGTAGTTTACATGTTTCTGAAGCCGTCAGATGGGTTTCCTGTAATAACGCTATATCTATATTTTGTTTAGACAGATACATTAAAATTTGACGTCGCTTGGCAGGGGAGTTGATTCCCCCGACGTTCCAAGAACCTATATTTAGCTGCGACATCATGAAACTTTGAAAGGGGAAAAAGGAGCTTTTCTATACTTCATCTCAGATTTACTTAAGACCGCATTGACCAGGGGAGGGCAAGGAACGGAGAGGATAGAACATAAGGGAGAAAAATAAATAAAAAGAGACAAGGGGTACAAAGTAATATAAAACAACAATAATAATAAGCATACAAATAACATCCCTAAAATAGGGTAGGTAGATATACCTAAACCTCGAACTTCCTGTTATATCAAAAACAGTAGAACAACCACTAAAATAATTCCGGGGCTGAGCCCCGACCTAATATCCTGATAGTATAAACCGTATAGGGGGTAGTATGGTAAGTAACAAACTTGACATGGATAAAGAGTAGCTTATATTGCATTATGAACCACTAACGGGATCAAATTAAGGCAATCTATAATCTCCCGCCACCAATTTAACGAAGTAAACGAAACCTATATACCACGTATAGGTGGACCTATACAACAAAGGGATCAAGGCAAGTTAACCTATAAACTGAACTTTTGTTGCAGTGTAGACAACTGCCACATATCTGCATATAAAACTTAGAATAAAGTCCAGTATATGGCGACATCTCACCAAGGTAGCATAACAGGGAATCTTGAAGAGAAGGAACACTGCAGACCTTAGGACTGTTGTGAGGATGTCGGATCCGAAATGTCCCAGTTACGTTCCTGAGCCGCTTCCTGGAAATATGCCTGCGCGTTCTTTGAGTTGGTAAAATCCACAAAGGAATCTCCTTCGAATATACGCAATCTGGCAGGATATATCATAGCAAATTTCTTACGATCTTTAATTAATTGAGTGCAAATGGGTGAAAACGCCTTTCGAGCACGCGTTAGCTCCACTGAGAAATCCTGGAAGAAGAATAGCTTATGGCTCTCCCATGTAATATTTCTTTTTTTCCGTGAAGCATCCCAAAAGGCTATTTTGTGAAGATAATTTAAGCACTTGAATAAGATGATCCTAGGTCTTGCTTCTGTGGCTCTGGAAAAGGGGCCCATTCTGTGTACTCTTTCCACTATAAGATCTTTACATTCTTCAGTAATTCCCAGCAAGGAAGGGAGCGTGGACTGAACAAACTGTGCTAGTGCCTGGCCTTTGATGGATTCGGGAAGGCCCACTAACCTCAAGTTATTCCGTCGTGACCTGTTTTCTAGGTCATCAATCTTATTTTTCAACTGGAGATTTTCTTTTTCCAGCTTGATTACAGATCCCTGAACCTCAGCCATATGATGAGAAAGTGATCCGATCCTGTTTTCCGAGTCTGCCACTCTGTGTGTTAATTGCTGCAATTGTACAGTGATATCACTGACAGCCTGCTTGAGCAGAGGTCCCATGGTGGCTGTAATAGCATCTACCACTTCATTGTATGATACAGGGGAGGTAGATCTTCTCCATACCTGCGGGGCATCACACGCATCAGCCGCAGATTTTTTGTGTGCTGGAGAGGCAGCTTCACTGTCAGAGTCCGGCGCCATATTGACTCCAGCCCTGCGTTTCTCTTGTCGCGGTTGGAGCGGCTTAGCGGCGGGTACAGACGCGGGAGGGAAGAATCTCTCCATATACCAGCAACTCGGAGAGGTAAGCCACGGAAGGGAATCCCCGATGGAGGCTAGAAAAAGCCTTTAGACTGTGTAAATAGTCGGGATATTGGCGGAGCTCCGTGAGTGAGATGCTCACGCCATGCAGCCGGAAGCGGAAGTCTACATTTGTTTCTTAAAGCAAAATATTGTTCAGCAAACACATGGACCTCTAATACATTAAAATAGTTGTCTGCTACAGATTTATATTAGACTAGCTGGAGTATCCGGCGTTGCCCAGGATTTTAAGAATGTTTGTTTACACATCATCCTCCAACCAACCTCTCCTTAGGCAGGCCTCACGAAAAGTGTGACAAACTTCCCCATCAACAGTCCTAAGGTCTTTGAAGGAAGTAGGACCTGTAATGGTGTAAAGCAAACTTCGGAGATAGAAGCATTCAAAATTTGTCGGATGTACAGTGTAAAAACGGCCAAGAGCTTCTGTTGCTCTGATACCAGGATGACCATCTACAGCAACTCCCTGTTTTCTGCGCATAAAAACTTTTCGAGAAGCATTCCATGTGTAATATTTTGGCAGCTCACAGTACAGCAGGGTCCTTGCAAAGTCATCATTTTGACACAGTTGGAAGAAAGAAGTCAATGTTGTTGCGTAATTTGGTATAGTCAGAGAGCTGAGAATGCTGGCAAAGCCTGCTAAAGCTCTCTTCGATAATAAACATTAAGATCATGACAAAACATGACAATACAAAACGCAGACTCCGAGGCCCTACCCATATGCCCTGAGGCCCCACAATGAGCGTACAGCAAAAATTGTGTTTTTTACTTAATTAAAAATGAACAGCAATTAATTTCGATTTTAAATTTGTTTAGTTGCCTCCGCTCGTATGTAAAATTTCATGATCTTTGCTTGTAAACTGTGGATTTGTATAGAAAGACAGAAGGACAAATTTTCGCTTTTATGTAGTAGAGATATATTATATTGTAGATTTCCATATTTCATTATTATGAGAAAAGGTAACTCTGATAAATTATCTATCTAATAACAGTGCATCGTTTAAAAATTATTTCTCTGGAAATCATGGAAACAGCCAGACAAATTCTGCATAGTCAGTAATCTTAATGAGAGACATGAAAAAAGGAAAAAAAGTAATTATATCTGTCTTGGGGTACTATGATTTTAAGCTTGTACTGATCCAAGTAGCACATCTGACAAAAGAAAACAATAGTAATTATCTTTCCCTTTGGTGCCCAGAAACACGGAAGAGTTGTATAGATTTACATTAAGGGAGTGCGTAGACACAAAAACATTGTCACCTTAAAGACACACCTCTATAACATTAGTCTGTCCTTCTCCTTCAGATTTCATTATACTTTGCTGATGAAGTGAATAAAGGTTTGCCGGGTACGCTGTATAAGGAAAGTGCTTTCTCTGTTTGTTGCCCGTTTTGGGTATTTTTGTAAATAAACAAAATGCATTATTTTCAATTCCATTTGGTAGCTTTGGAGCTAGATTGGTTATATCCCAACCAAACACAGGTTATTCCTTTAACTCCATGTTCTGATTGTAGCTAGCACTATGGGCCTGATTCAGATGCGGTCGCAAGCGCTGAGCGCTTGCAACCGGGTCGATGTTTGCACAATGGGCATGCGGATGACGGGGCCGGCTCCGTCGTGTGCATGCGCGAGACCCGGCTAGCGACGGGTGCTCCGTCGCTCTGGGTCTGGCACCAAAGGGGACGAGCTGTCGATCGTGAGTGACAGCTCGCCCCGTTTGGTGGGCGGGCCGGGGGGGGTGGCTGGCCAAACGGATGCATTCCCAACGGAACGCTTGCCGTTTGGGGGCGGCCCCACTGACATCACCAGTGATGTCAGTGGGAGAGCTTCTGGCTCTGTTAGAGCCGAAATCTTTCTGGGGCTTGCAGCAACGAGACCCTACCACAAGGGTCTCGTCGCAAGCCTGATGGTCGCGATGGTCTTGACCATCGCGACCATCAACCTGGCCGCTCGCTATAGCTGTGGGTGGTCACCCTCAGCTATGCGAGCGGCCAGGAGGCCGCTCCCAAAAAAACGAAACGCCCTGATTCAGAGCGAGCGCTCTTTCAGAGTGTCCGTCTATGAATCAGGCCCAATATTTTAGGGTCTTTTGACCTTGATAAGCTCTCAGAAACAACACTGATTCACTCGTGAGAGTGACTTTCAGCCTTGAATTATTTTTACCAGTAGACCATATTAGAACCGCTATATTATAATCATCATTGGTTTATCCCGTTTCCATCATGCACATTTAGTGTGTGCACCTCCCCAATGGCAGCGACAGAGATGGACAGATCACCAGTAGAGGGGAGGAGGCAATGGGGGTAAGTATATTGGAGAGGGGATGGAGGCAGTAGTGTAGGTGCTGAGGTCACTTGGCATATGCTGGGTCCATATTACTAGTATCATTTATTTTGTAATATCAAATACTCTCTCCTTCAGTATTGCTTTTTTCTTTAATAAAGTTCAAAGTGGTTAAACATCTTTTGTGTATTTATGAACTTGGGTTTTTACTGAATGAGTGGAACCCTGTAATTTTCAGATACACAAGTGAGATTGGATCCACAACACACTTTGTAATGTGAGTGACTGTATTAATATGTTCCTGAAGGTAAAAGAAAGAGGACTGTTGTCTTGGGTGGTAGTGGTGTAATTGCTCATTCCGGTATTTATATCTGTCCCTGTTTAAACACTGCTTGGTACAGCAGACAACTTGTGTGTGGGGTGAGCAAGGAATCCAGAGTGTTTTATTGTCTTCCATATGGCAGACAGATGTGATTACATATCATGCAGCATAGTCTCCCTGTGTGTGGGGAGCTTATGTTTGATAGAAATAACCCTATATTACATATCCTGTCCTATTCCCACAGGGCAACATTGGGAAATGAAAATCAGTCACTCTACAATGGAATTTACAGACTTTTTTTTTTAAATAAGTTCTTTAACACTGAGGGGTATATTTATTAAAGTGAGAATTTTTAGAAATGGAGATGCTGCCTATAGCAACCAATCAGATTATACTTAACATTTAAATAGAACCTTCTAGAAGATAATAGATAGAATCTGATTGGTTGCTATGGGCAAAATCTCAACTTGTAAAAACTCTCACTTTAGTAAATATACCCAGAAGAGTCCAATGCTTAGAAATGTCATTCCACCTTGCTGTATGTACATGTGCAGTGCTGAACCTGGAAGTAATTTGTAATGGGCCTGTTTCAGAGGTAGACGCTAATGCAGCCGCGATTGTGACTTTTTAAGCAGCGCAAATGCTTTATGCAAATCCTTTATGCTAATTGCGCAGCCGATGGGATTCAGACAGAAATGCCCATCGGCTTTGGTACGAATTCGCCACTTTGCGTATTACGACACACCATCGGTTGCACCATCTCTTTCTCTTCACCGGCCGTGGGCGCAATCGGAGCAGCCCCTCAGACAGAAAGCACTGATCAGCAGAGCTCTCTGCACTGGTTGCAGATGGCTGTGGGAACTGCTGCGTAAATATATGCCATCTGTTATTGGACTGTGTTGCTGAGCCCCCTCCTCTCCTAAGCACTTGGTTTGTGTAAGTATTCTGGCCTTCATTCAGAGGCGGTCGGAGGATGCAAGCGGTCGCTCAAAAACTGGGCAGCCGCTTGCATCCTGACCGGCCGCCTCTGTTTCGGTCGTTAGGCTGTGGGTTCACACCCACAGCTCTAACGACCGCTAGGGTGATGGTCGCGATGGTCATACACCATCGCGACCATCGGGGCTTACGACGAGACCCTAGGGTAGGGTCTCACTTGTCATAAGCCCCGGAGAGCTTCTGGCTCTGTCAGAGTCGGAAGCTCTCCACTGACATCACTAGTGATGTCAGTGGGGCCTCCCACAAACGGCAGGCGTTCCCATGGCTAGCCAGCCACCGGAGCCTTGTCTGCTACGCATGCGTAGAACGCCGGGAAAATGGCCGTGACAGCCATTTTCCAGTATTCTGAGCAGCCCAGACAACCGGCGTGGGACCACGGACAGGAAAGTTTTAAATAATATGAGTGCAGTGTGTGCGGTGCGGGCCCCCCCTGGACCCGGGGGCCCGTGTGCCCCGCACACACTGCACCCCTTATAGATACGCCCCTGATACAAGTGTTGCATATTAAAGTAATCAGTGCAGTCTTGTGAAGCGGCTTGTCTCATCCGCTTGAAGACGCCTTTTTGGGCAAAAAGGACGCTCGGTGTAAGCTGAGTCACATGGGACCTGGCGTGCCGAGAAGGGCTGTTAGGTGTGACTGCAGCAATAGTGTATGAGGGCACATTTGTAGATATGATTGTAATAACAATTCAAAAGAATTACCCATGAAATACATCCGCTTGCACTGCTCACATATGTTTGGAAATGTGCTCTTTAAATAAACTTTGTGGTTGAAAAAATAGGAGTTAAAATTCTTCTCCATGTGGGATATCTAGAAAAATAATCCACAAACGTTAACAGTGAATCCTATTTCCTAATAGGGTTGGCTGACACTGTAGACATAATAACTAGTAAAGCTATATGAGAGAACAAAATAGAGCATGTGTTTTTAATGGTACAGATGTTAGAAGAGCTTTTTCCACCTTACAGTGATTTAATATGGCTTGCACATACCTTGATACAAGCTTTATATCCTGAAACAGCAATATATCCTGCAACATTGGGCCTGATTCAGACCCACTCGCGAGCGGCTGTCCGCTCGCAAGTGGGTCGATGGTGTGCACTGCGCATGCGCACGACGGAGGGAGCTCCGTCGTGCGCATGCGCAAGACGCGACGAGCGAAGGACTTTCCTTCGCTCGTTGTGTCTGATCAAAGGGGGCGTGCTATCGATGTTGATTGATAGCACGCCCCCTTTGGTGGGCGTGCCTCCCAGACGGGGGCGTTCCCAAGGGAACGCCTACCGTCAGAAGCCGGCCCCTCTGATAGAGCCAAAATCACTCCGGGCCTTGCGGTTGAGAAACTCAACCGCAGGCTTCGGCTCGCAGTGGCGATGGTCGCGATGGTCAAGACCATCGCGACCATCAACCTGCACGCTCGTATAGGCTGTGGGTGGTGACCCACAGCTATACGAGCGTCCAGGAGGACGCTCCATAATTATGGAGGTGGGCCCTGATTCAGAGCGAGCGCTCTGGTCAGAGCGTCCGGCTCTGAATCAGGGCCATTGTCTGTAGATGATCACATAAAACTATTGTAAATAACCAATACACTATTTAACATTAAAGCAGTTTAGATTTTGACACTTTTCTTGTCTGCATACTTCTGTGTGTAGATGGTGACAGTAGCGCACGCAGGGGCGGGTTTCTGAGTACCCAAACCCCCCTGACAGCCTCGAGAGCAGACACCATGTTATTAAGCCCCGCCCCCTCACTGCTAAATGGCGCGATATGCGGGTTAATGAGGAGGCGGGACCAATTCTATTAGGATTGCGCAATTTGGCTCTGCCCCTCTCAATTGACCCGCAAAATGTGGCATTTTACCACTATGGGAGGAGCCTAATGACATGGTGCCAGTCTGCCAGGTCCCATCACCTTGCTGCTGCAAGGTAAGTGTAATGTATGTGTGACATACTGTATATATTTGTGTGTAAGTTATGTGTGACATATGTATGTGTGTACATATATGTATATGTGTGTGTAAACCCCCCTGGAAAAATCCTACGTTTGCCCCTGGGTGAGGATGTTCACAGGGCGCACTGCTGTCCAGATACTGCACTGCCTAGTACAGTGGTTCTCAAACTCGGTCCTCTGGACCCCACACAGGTCACATTTTCCAGGTCACCCAGCAGGGGCACAGGTGTATTCATTACTCACTGGCACATTTTAAAACATCCACAGGTGGAGCTAATTATTTAACTTGCGATTCTGTGAGGAGACCAGGAAAACATGCACTGTTTGGGATCCTGAGGACCGAGTTTGAGAACCTGTGGCCTAGAAGCATTCATGGCTGTTCAAAATGTCAGTCTGAAGCTTCCGGGGGCAGTCAAGGTTCATATAAAGATTCAGGGGCCCGTTTATTAATGATCGCATTTTGCAATGCGATCAGGACATGCAGTACCGCCCATGATCGCATTGCAAAATGCGATCCGAAAGGAGCCCGTTCCTGCGATGTGGCCGGAGGCTGCTGCACATGCGCAGTCTGGAAGATCCCTCCGCCGGCTGACATGCGGTAAGTCTCCATAGGCTCCAGCGGCTAACAGATGGTGTTAGCTGCTGGGGCCAATATAGTGAATGCTTCGCATTGCTGATATTGATAGATTTAGCAGCATCGCATCCCCCATAGAAACCTATGGGGGAGGCGGCTGCCAGCGTCAATGGAGGGATCGCAGCAGATATCGGAGATACCTGCTGCGGTCTCTCCTTCATACATCCGGGGGGTACTTAGTATTTGAGGTAAACCCCTGAAAACAGGTGTTTTCAGGGAATTTACCTCAAATTCCCTCTGATAAATGGGCCCCATGTCACTGGCTACTTTCCACTGACTGTGAATCCCTCTGTGTTCAAATAGTCACTGCTACTGCCGTCTGTAAACCATTGCGACACATGCGCAGTGTGACTCAGATGCATGCACAGTTCAAAAACTTTGGCCAACTGCGCAAACATCAGCATTACGTCCACTTCTAAACCAGGCCTACAGTGAAAATAAAGCTATGAGAGGAATTCCAAAGCCTCTCTGCTCACTACATCACATGCCATGTGACTGGATGCCATAGTAGTCAAGTTACTAAGATGCTTTGTATAGGGATGGACATCGGAAACCAATAGTAAGCAACTATTGATGTTCCCATTTTTTTCCCATTGAATACTGGGTTTTCAATGGTTCCTACTGCCAGCCATTAGGTGCTTCTTTCCCATGCCCATCCTATGGCTTCCTGCCTGTATTCAGTGCGGCAACCCGGAAGTGGTGTCCGCAGTTCTGGCTGTTTCTGAACATGCACACGGTATAATCATTGATGGTTTTGCTTTCAAGTGGTTGGTATGCAATGGCAACTAGCCATAACATTGTTTGATTAGATATCCGAAGCTCAGCAATAATTGGGTACAGGGCTTCCAATGTCCATCCCTACTTTCGTATAGCCTGCCACATTACTAAAACAAAATAATTATTTTTCTTGGGATTGCTACTTTAAACTCTCCCTTATTTATGAGACGGTACATTTACAAAAAAATATATATATTTTGCATAGTAAACTGAACACATTCACAGAATGAAACGTGATAGCTATTCAAATTAAAACCAATGTAGTACATAATACCAAAAAAACAACATTAATATGTTAAGGTCAACATTTCCAAGCATGGATGTAGAGAGCAGTTTCTAAAGTTGTGTTTTTTTGGGTTTGTTTTACTAGCAATCCACCTGGCTATAGAGAGGTAAAACGGTCGCTCTCCTGACAGTCAGTGCTGACTCATTCTAAGAGGCGTAGTCCTTTACCTCCCAGACATATATGACCACAATAATGTATATATGTCAGTGATTAGTCTGTTGCCGCTACTATAATAGTGTAGCGCCTCGCACACAGCATGCTGCCAGTGCCACCGGGTAGCGCATCCTACAGAGACTTCAAGTGGGAGGAGCGACGGGGCTGGGACAGCGAGCCGAGCACACAGCACTGCGACAGCGGCACTACTATACTACACTATCTCACTGCACAGGACATCAACCAGCACGGTCATACAGTAAGAACCAAGTAAGGCAGGATCTATGTGCCGGAGCTACAGTAGCTGTAATGCAAGTTTCCCTATGAATTGAGGATTTGCAATTTGGAGAATGGATTCACTTTATGGCCAGCGAGCTTACTAGTGAAGAAATCGTGTTGGATGAAAGGAGACTGCGGTTTGCTTTAAGCGGTCTGACCACAGCAGCCAAGCACCAACCTTTCCCAAAGGTAAGACAGTTTGGTTCATCCTGCACAGAACTATCTCTTTAATAGTCGTGTTATAAAGTCTATATAACGAGATCACTGAACTAATTACAGAAGTTGATCTAAAGTACTTCAGATCTATTTTTTTGATACAATGCAATAAACAGTACAGCATGCTCGTGCATGACCAAATGTTATATATATGTGGCTAGACAGTCATAAACAAATGTGCTCATTACTTCTTTATCTTATTTATAATAAGTATACATAAGCAGAACAATACATCATATAATAGAACTGAATTTGTGCCAAGATCATAAACGTGAGAAAAGTTTACAGACTTGTGTTACTGTATCTGTCCTGTCTGGAATGCTAGGTTGGAAAACTCTTTTCACTGGCTGCTATTCCTAGCAATTATAACCACACACAGTACAGTACCAGCAGTGATACCAGCCAGTCGATACTTATTAAGGTGATTAGTGTAATCTGTTTGCAGTGCTATAGTGAAATCTCAATCTTCACTCACAGTATTGCAGCCTATTGTATATTGCTCTCCCTTGGAGGATGAAGCTAGTGCTTTCTACAAACACCTGCTAATGTAGACACCTATGCAAACATCACCTACACCTCCTATACCTGCTGCAGAGATGGACAGGTACATCTATTTGCACAATGGCTAATGTCCCCTTTCACTAACACCCTCCTTAATTAGTTCCTATGAAGATTTTAATCTGAAATTTAACAGTGAACTGTAGAATTACTAGTTGAACCTTAAACATTGGTAGAAACTTTAGCACATTTTTATAGTCTCTCCAGCAATTTTTGGAAACAACTGAAGTGGGCAGCTTACTTAGCACTAATGGATTTCAAGGAGCTAGAACATCATTAGTTTAATTTTGGAATCTGCCATGTACTCTAAACCCATAGCTCACACTGCTATGCTTACTGTGTGCAAGATTTTTCCATGCAGAATCACTTGAGTGATTAATGATAATAATGTATATTGAGTTCTGACTATTTAGTATGTATGAGTCCATTATATTTTGCAAAGTAACCTCAGATAAATCGGGACCATCAAACATGATAACTGACAATACATCATAAATCCATTTTGCAACTTATTTGTATGAGTCTTAATTTGAGCAGCAGGTATAGACTGGAAGATACCTCTTAGGAGGTTGGAGACAAGATCCTTCTCTATTAATTATCTTTCCAATTCCTACAACATACTATATTATGGACGGCATCAAATGACCCCACTCTAATTATTACACAATTCTGCTTTAAGTTACTTTCAGTATTTCGCTGTAATGTTCAGATGTTATCAAGTTTATTTAGCGTAACAAGGTTTAGAACAACACATGTACATAATGTTTAGGTTCTGTGCAATCAACAAATATCCTAAACTATTTTTAGTTACACTAATTACAGATCTGTCGGAAGATAGCTCATATTTTACATTTATAGAGAACTGTTCATGGCAACAATCTCTAAACTACATCAGGAAAGCTGTGATGTTGAGAAGGAAAGTGATTAAGATGTACAATAATCTAAAATGTGCAGCAGAAAATTGACATTTAAACTTGCAAAAGTCTGATGTGCAGTATGAAATATATTTTTTTTCCTCATTTTCATTTTATTCCAGTGCCCAATCCAAATATAATATCATAGCATGGACATTTTGCAAATACTGCCCCCAAACATAGATGTAAATACACCTTGCCACCAAGCACCAAAACATACTGTCATGGCTAAAGTGCTCTGTAAATCTGCCATCATTTTCTAAAGAGTACAGTACAGTTGTGTGAATTTTAACTGAGAAACCTATTCTGGGATTCCTGAGTCTAGATGTAGTATCCACTTTCTAATTTTTACTTTTCCTGTAACTGGGCATAGAATGCAGCATCCTCTGAATAGAGAACACATTGTACTAGTATTGGTTCTCATTCATGCAAGCTTAATTTCCTTCCAGCTCTCAAGTTAGCCAAGTTTTACCGCTTCACTTGCGCAAAAAAAAACCTTACCCCATAGACAGAAAGCTTCCTCTGTAACATAAGATGACATCACACAAAGAGTTAAGAGTTCGACAGATCAGAATTATTATTCTTTACAACCAGACGTTTATATAATTCTCCCAGTCTGCAATCTGAATTCTTCTACCTTACTAGCCCACAAAATAAACAGAAGGAGAACACCATTAAGCCGTGTATGTCATTTTTCATCTTATCAAACACTGTACATGCGCCTAGCAATGCAATGCAAGCTTTAAGCTGTAAAGTTACACTTTATTATGAATGTTAATAACACAGCAACCAGTGTATTGCAAAACAATGATGACTGGTGCAATATAAGTTAGTTGCCTAGTACGACATCCTCGCATATCTTCATTTTGTGGGCTAAATTATTATTATTATTATTATTATTATTATTATTATTATTATTATTATTATGACTATTGATAGGCTGAATATTCCAGAATACTGAGTAAGCCCACAATGTAAATGGTATAGCCCCATGTGCAAGTGATGAGACCACTTTAATATTATCCTAAGCAGACATGGAATATTTTGCAGTACGATGGCTGAGACTTACTCCACCATTCAGTATGTAATATGTTCTGAGCAAAAGCTATTATGGAGCAAATGATTCCCAAGGTGTTATATGTTAATATATGTTAATAATGATGAAAGTAGTTGATTGGGAAAAAAACAAAGGAATCAATCATTTAATATGTTTATAACATCTGTTTTTATGATGTTAAAGGTGTTCAGCCAATGCTACAGAAAAGTAACAATATTTTTCTACACATTTAATTTCTCACTCCACAGAATTGCAAATGATATAAGTGGTGCATGTACAAAATAAGAACAATTCAACTAACATATTTTTATATCGTTTTAAGGAAGCTTCAACTTGATTTTGGTGTCAGGATCTTCATTTCAAAATCACATCTGCCATCTTGTGTTGTTTTGGAGGAACTGCAGCAGTCATGACTCCCTCTGCACTGCTTCAAAAAAAGAGCCTTTATTATAATCCTGATGTTATTGTAAGTCATTACAACCACACAGGGAAGTATAAGAACAACTCTACCAATGACTTGAAGCCATCCTCCATTATCTTCATCATTATCTGTTGCTTCATTGTGCTGGAGAATGTTCTTGTGCTTCTCACCATCTGGAGAACCAAGAAGTTCCATCGGCCCATGTACTACTTTATTGGGAATTTGGCACTTTCCGACTTATTGGCTGGAGCTGCTTACACAGCTAACATCCTCCTTTCTGGATCCAATACCTACAGGTTAACACCAGTACAGTGGTTTGTACGGGAAGGGAGTATGTTTGTGGCTCTTTCTGCCTCAGTCTTTAGCCTTTTGGCCATTGCTATTGAACGTTATATAACTATGCTGAAAATGAAGTTGCACAATGGTAGTAAAAGCTCCAGGTCTTTCCTTCTGATTAGTGGCTGTTGGGTTCTGTCATTGTGCCTTGGAGGTCTCCCAATTATGGGCTGGAATTGCATGACAGACATGAAGTATTGCTCCACAGTCCTTCCCTTGTACCATAAACATTACATCCTTTTCTGCACAACCATTTTCAGTATTTTATTGATAGCCATTGTTATTCTATATGCCAGGATTTACTTCTTAGTAAGAACCCGGAGTAGAAGCCTGACCTTTAGAAGAACCTGTGCCAGAGCCAGTAGGAGCTCAGAGAAGTCCATGGCATTGCTTAAAACAGTCATCATTGTTCTCAGTGCCTTCATCTTATGTTGGTCACCTCTCTTCATTTTTCTTTTGATGGATTTCGGATGTAAAGTTGGCACCTGCCAGGTTCTATTCAAAGCTGAGTACTTCTTGGCTCTTGCAGTTCTCAACTCAGCCACTAATCCTATCATTTACACTCTGACTAACAGGGAGATGAGGCGTGCCTTCCTAAAGATGGCACATTGCCACTGCTCGATTCTTAACCCAGAGAAAAAAGTTAAAAGGCCCATCATCACCGGGATGGAGTTCAGCCGGAGCAGGTCAGACAACTCATCTCACCCACAGAAAGAAGAGGGGGAATACCCGGTGACTCTTATGTCTTCTGGAAATTTGACTTCCTCTTCCTAATGTTTGGGTGGCAAACTGGAACTGAATATACTGTTGGAAATGTATAAAATCTTAATGGGAAATGTCTCCTGACCACCCGGATAATGCAAAGAACATGCTGAATACAGCAAGATTGGGTTAGGTCTGGAGATACCAAGCACTTGACTAGAGGAGCTGCACCAAGTTGCATAGACAAGAATGTGAAACTACATCTAGCATCACTCACTCAATGTGTATAGGACTCTTAATATAGATCAACACTTTCTATAGAAGATACATATTGGTCACTTTGCCAGTCTGTCACACATTACATATTTACAAATGAGCTGAAAAAGTCAAAATGATCTTTCTCTGTAACAAAGTCTGTCTTGGGAATAGTTCATCTTATGATTGAACTAAATATATAATCAGCATCACTACATACACATTCTATGTAGCCGAAGTTACTATACTTAATATGAATGCATTGTATGGTTCGTTTAACATACATATATTTATTTGTGTGTTCAATAGTTATAATTTGGACTACAGCAATAGAACAAGAATAGTGAATTCTGGTGTATAGAATAGAGAGTTCTGGTTTATGGAACAGCAAGTTCAACAGGTTTCTAATGAATAATAAAAAAAAAGAATTGTACAGTTTAAATGAATGCTTCATGGTATAGGCCAAATGTAGAATTGTGTAAAGCTCGTTTAAGTTCGTCAAGTTATCTATCCCATTAGTATTAAAATTGGAAACATATGTATTTTTTAGTGAAGGATTCTCTGAAGAGCAGCAAGCTCGGTTCCCTATCCAGATGAAAATCAGCTTATATTTACAACCCATTCTTGATGTATAGTTCATAAAAATATTTTAAATACAGAATTTGGGTTAAGGGGATGCAGCCATAACTTTCACATGTACTTGTCTTGGCACTTATATGCTCGTAATGCTACCCTGACCCATGCTGACAGAGGGTGCGCCAATTGATCTGTGGAGTGAGATGAGTCCTTCCTGATTTTGAAGGGACATGTACTGCGTATGTAATAGTGGGTGGTGCATGTTTGCGCCCACAATAAGTGGCGCAGCTGCAGTAAATGATGGGCACTAATGGACCTGTCTTTGAATGTAATAGCTAAGACAAAGTAGTATTAATTTTCCCATTTGGGAAACCTTTTTCTCAGATTTTACAAAGCTGTGTTGTTCTAAACGCAAACTGTTGACAGATGGTTTATATAAGCCACTTGCAATACTTTTTCATTTGTACCATTTTAGTATTTTTTTTACCAGTGCAATTAAATAGACTTTTTGTTTGTTTGTCTGTTTTTACATAGTATTTAAAAATGCCTGACTTTTCTCGTTGAATTTGCACATAGAATTACTGTATTATAAACCTGTAATAAAACTGATAATTTTGTAATGAAACCTGTGTGCTCAACTATATTGGGTATAAGATGTCATAAGAAAGTCACTCCAGTCCTTTCCAAATATGGCTGGAATTAGGGATCCGGGACATTGTGAGGTTCAGGAAATGCCATCGGCAAAAGAATGAGCCGACAGGAAATCCCATGAGAGGAGAGACCATATTCACATGCTTCTCATGCAGCTGCTGAAGTGTCGTCCACATATAATTTATGGTTCTTACCAATGAATGCCTGGAAAGGGAATTAGAATAATGCTGGGCTGTGAAGTCATTTTCCAACGTGTCCCTGACAGTATCACCAGGCCAGCAACCACAAGAAGAAGAAATTTAGTTATACAGTATAAGTACACTCAAGACACTGTAATCTTAGATGACCACAATATATATAAATAACTTAAATGTTTTTAGATGTATCCTCATATTATCAAAGTTAACCCTGCTTCTGCTTGTTACGCTGTGCAGGGCTATACTCAGAATCCCTGCTTGGGAACACAGGGCCTCATTCAGATATGTTCGCAATGCCGATATTTACACAGTTCAGTGATTATCGGTCGGCTGCGCATGCGTCTCGGTTGCACTGCGCACGCGCCAAGGTATCTTAACGTTG
Source organism: Taudactylus pleione (assembly GCA_031769625.1). Lineage (NCBI taxonomy): Eukaryota > Metazoa > Chordata > Amphibia > Anura > Myobatrachidae > Taudactylus > Taudactylus pleione. Next base: position 1,376,147 of record JAUIMM010000545.1, read on the forward strand.
CTGCTTCCAATGAGGATTTCTTTTTAAAAGACATTCAGGGACCATTTGGTGGAGGTTACGGAGAGTGGCGGCAAAAACGCAGGCATGTCGCGATCGTTTTTGTAGCATGTCGCAATCATTTTCGCAGCTTGTCACAGCCTACAACTGCAATCCCATATGCAGATAAAGTGGTTCTGATGTCTTAGTTCAGACGGCCATTCTTTGCGACCATAGGGCTACTCAGATGGTCGATTATCGAATTATCTGCGACGATGGCTGCGTATGTGTACGCAGTCGCTTGAACTTGCGTTGGCCCAGGTGGGCGTCTCAATACATATCTCGGTGTCTGCGTCATTTACATATTTTTGTACAGCCGCTGTGTGTGGGATTGCAGCTATGATTGCATTAGTGTACATATCTGAATCAGACACACAGTTCCCTCAGACTTACAGCTTGCAAAGCTGACAGTGCTAAATCACAGATTGTCTACAGACCAGCGTGTGATGGGTGATAGCTGGACTGAGCAATTTCTCTGTTGCAATCCATCATCAGTATCATATTAAGGGGTATATTTACTGAATCTTCTAAAAATGAAAAATAGTGTTACCCATAGTGACAAATCAGATTCTAGCTATCATTTCTATATTGCAACCTAGAAATTGATAGACAGAATTTGACTGGTTGCTATGGGTAGCACCACCACTTTCCATTTTTAGACGCTTTAGTAAATCTACCCCTAGGGGCCAAATGTAATGGGGTGAGAGTTTAGAAAATGTGAGTTTTTTCACACTTTTGTAAACTCGGCCAATGTAATAGAGTTCGAGAACATGTAAACTCGGCCAATGTAATAGAGTCCGAGAACATGTAAACTCGGCCAATGTAATAGAGTCAGAGAACATGTAAACTTGGCAAATGTAATAGAGTCCGAGAACATGTAAACTCGGCCAATGTAATAGAGTCCGAGAACATGTAAACTCGGCCAATGTAATAGAGTCCGAGAACATGTAAACTCGGCCAATGTAATAGAGTCCCAGAACATGTAAACTCGGCCAATGTAATAGAGTCCGAGAACATGTAAACTCGGCCAATGTAATAGAGTCCCAGAACATGTAAACTCGGCCAATGTAATAGAGTCCCAGAACATGTAAACTCGGCCAATGTAATAGAGTCAGAGAACATGTAAACTCGGCCAATGTAATAGAGTCCCAGAACATGTAAACTCGGCCAATGTAATAGAGTCCCAGAACATGTAAACTCGGCCAATGTAATAGAGTCAGAGAACATGTAAACTCGGCCAATGTAATAGAGTCTGAGAACATGTAAACTCTCATCCAGATGTTTTCCCATTTTGAAGATACAAGGGCAGTGGTAAAACTGTATGTATGTAGGGGTCCTTTTATTTAAAAAAATAAATAAAAACATTTTCAGTTTCTGAGCATTCTACGTGAGAATTGCATGAGTAAATGTACACCATGGAAGCAATTTCAACCCTATTGAGGGTTCATTTTAGAAGAGAATTAATGTGAGTCTATTCCTGCATTGTGTCTTTTATTTTTCTTATCTTCAACAGTGTTTATATAATTTAACATGAAAAGAATCAAGTACAGTGCAGGTTGATTCATGCTCTATTATACCTTGTTAGTAATGGGCATTTTATAGAAAACTGTAGCATAGTAGACACCATACAGTGCATCTATTTGCACACAAATGAAAAAAGAAAATTTGAAACAGTCCATAGTCCAATTGCAATGTTTTTTTCTGAGGTGAGGGCTTTATTTTTACATGCGTGCACATTTCTGTCATGGTCCACAAATGTAGCACAGAGCATCAGAGGGAGTAGAATACATTGTATTAATGGAACAATTCTCTGTACAGCCATGGCCAAAAGTATTGACAATGACACAAGTATTGGTTTTCACAAAGTTTGCTGCTTCAGTGTTTTTTGACCGTTCTGTCAGATGTTACTATGGTATACTGTAGTAAAATTACAAGCATTTCATAAGTGTCAAAGGCTTTTATTGACAATTACATTAAGTTTATGAATTTGTTCAGCTGGTCACATTACCCAAATGATATGCTCATTACACTCAAATGATATTTACTAATAACAGGAGATAAACAATGTTAATTCTTATCATTTCTAAATACTAAAAAATAAGGTACGCATTATATATGAGTCTTGGTTTTGCCCTAATTAAGCTATATCACTCATCTGTCTGTATGTGCAGCATATCTCAATTGTATATTGTCCGAGTGGTGTACAAAATGACCATTTGATTGACAGTGCTGGCTAAGGAGACAGAATGCATGCAAAGCAACTCCCCAGTTTCTCTTGATTGTACAGATAAGGATGACACAGAAAGAGAGATATGCAGTCATGAATAATAGAACATAAATGACAGTTTACTTAAATTTCACTGGCCTATTTAAGTAACAAAACAGTACATTTTTGTTTGCATAGTACCATAGATCTAATGTATTATCTCTGCTATACTGTTGTTCCTCTGTAGGCCAAACATTACACCCTGATAGTCCCTTGTTACTGTTGGCCTTCTGTGGCTGATTATTTTTCATGCTGTTTCTTTGACTTTAGTTTTAATTAATATGCTACACAACAGCACAATATTTTAGATCAAGCATTTTAATCTGACATAATAAAAATTGGGTTAGAATTAGTTATTGCAGCGCAGTACTAGAAAAGTTATATACATTAATTTTCCCAGTGGATTACTTCTAGTAATTGATTTGGCCCAATTTTTCTACTAGACATAAAAAAAAATAATGGAAAAACATTGGTACCTGTAATTATGTGCATGATGTCGTAAGCATTTTCCGTAAAAAAAAAAAAGAAAAAGGGTAAACAAACTGCATTTTTTTAACATCATATCTGTCTGTGTTTCAGTATTCAGTGATGTTTGCCGCTGATGAAGGAAGTTTTGATAAGATTTAATGGAATAGGTCATTACGCAGGCTCTAACCTTGGAAGAGCTCCACACAGGAACTGGGAGTCACTTGCTGGAAATGAGAAGTCACTGTTTTCAAAATAGTATTGCAGTACAAAGGAACTACAATGTATCACTTTCAAAGAAGTGTGGTAGAAAAACATGAGGCTCTATTACATACTATCTAGTTCAGTCGAGTAAATCCAAACTCAGCAATGTTGCATGTCTGCGATTTTTTACTATGTAGATATGCAGCACACGTGAGCTAGTTGCCATGGAAACAGGCAACAATGGATTAAGCTTGTGCTAATGGTAATTGATAGATATTTGATCTGGACATATCTATTCTCAAGAGTTACAGTATGTATTTAACTCAACCTACAGACATGGAACCATAAGTGTGCAGATGCATGTTTGGGTGAATGCATTCTCAAAGGATCTATTATTTTGGAATTATATAACCTATTGTATCTGTAAAGGTGGGTACACACCTGAAAGATATATCTGCAGATCGAGTAATCTGCAGATATATCTTTAGGTGATGTTTGTTCATACACACTGAACGGCCATCATCTATCTGGCAGACGTGGGTCCCGCTGGCTGTTGCCGCTGTGTGTATACGGGCGGTCTGCATACCACCCGTACGCACAGCCAATGCGATATGTCTGTGAATGACACGGTTCACAGACATATTGCCTGTACACACTGGCCGACGGCCAGCAGATATATTGGCTGATCAATTGATAGGCCAATATGTCGGTCAGTGTGTTCCCAGCATAACAGTTCCCTAAATATACTTTCTAGCAGTACACCACCTATTCTACATCTTCTGCCATCTTCAGTAGGCCATATGCAGTCATCTGTCCTCCTATGTTGTCTCTGCCCTCCCGGTTATTTACAGAAACATGTTCCAAGAGAAGAAGATATCATCCAAATCTCTGGCACAGTACAAGAAAAAAACAATTACATTGAATTGAGGTATACGGGTCCAGGGAACAGACCATTCCTGAATCAGGCCTAAAGACTGTAATCTCTTATGCAGCAGAGAGTGATATGAAATATGTATTATTCTTTGGAGAGTGCGGCTTAATATGGTGCGCACACACACACACACACACACACACACACACACACACACACACACACACACACACACACACACACACACACACATACTATGCATACAGTATGTGAACATTTGTGTTTATCGCGTTTTTAAACTGTTAATTGTTACAGAGTATTAGTGCCTCTTTTTATGTGACTATAAGGGAGATGTACTAAGCTCTGGAAAGTGCTAAATTGGAAAGTGATAAATCACCAGCCACTCAGCTCCTGTCATGTTACAGGCTGTGTTTGAAAAATGACAGTTAGGAGCTGATTGGTTGGCTGTTTATCACTCTCCAGTTATCACTTTCCAGAGCTTAGTACATCTGCCCCATATATGTTTCTTCAGGGAAAACCCTCTTTTATCAAACACAAGACATGTAATACACTGCATGTGTAAAGAAAAAGTAGAGAAGTTTATATTTTGCTGTGGGAAAATGGCATCAGCAAAATGGGAAGAGGCCACAACCCCTACTTCCTATAGGAAATTCCAAATATCCTTGTAAGACAAAGGTCTGGAAGTGGAAAGGATGTTAAAGAGCAGATTGAAATCCTCAGGAAGAAATGACTTCATCTCATTCCACCCAGACATGCCATGATGTGTGAAGACCATCTTTATCACTCAGTAATTACCTGGTGACTTCCTTTCCTTACCATACGCTTTTGAGATATTGCTCCACACAATTATGTCCTCAGCCATTAGCTTCCCTAATAAGTTTTTTTTGTGAATCCCACTGACTTAACAGCTGCACCACAATTTAGCATTAGATATATGCACTCTAACGGGTCAAGGGACAAACAGAATTTCTTGATGGGGGTTTCCACATACTTGATTTTTGGAAGAAAACAAAACCGTTTGTAGTGCCAAATAACCCTTTTCATGCATTTAGGTGAACTCAGTAATGTCTATTAATTACTCTCTGCCTCCAGAGTGGTACCATGGTGGGGGTCACTTATCTGAAATATCACTGGATAGCACTATACAATGGTCTGCAGGTATGAATGATGCCCTATTCTTAGACCTGACTCTTGATCCGGAGATGTAGATGATTACTGTGGGGAGGCTGGGCCGGTGCTTCTCATTAGAAGCTTCTCTAAGAATCACGTCATCGATTGCACTCCCCCATCCTGACTATTTCACTAGGAATTGGGTTGCAGGAGGGGTCCTACTCTTCCAGGAGAGTAGGTAAATGCGCTCTTACCTCCGTACCCCAAAGTTCCAGGCACCCTCCTGCACCACTTGTAGTTCTGCCCTTGGGCTCTTACACTTTTAATTGGAAACATTACACACTACAGCCGAGAATAGTTCCAGACACATTCTGAGCAATGTAGAAATTAAAATCTTCATACACCATAAATGTTGCTATATAATAAAGAGAGTGTCTATATCTGCACACCCTCATGATTGATATCAGTGGGGGTTGTGACATTTACATTTTTTCACTGTGCTCTTCCAGAGAGTTTTCTGCCTCTCTGAACATTGACTTGAACATAACTTACAGGGACAGCCGTGTAAACTGTCAGCATATGTTATGACAGGTAATTATTCCCATGTTAGGTCTAATACACATCTGTAAATGTGAGTTTTTTAGGTGCGTCATACCAAAGCTGTGGTTTTTATCCTGAGATGTCTGCACCCCTGGAGGTGTGAGACTGTATTCACAGGGTTGGAGTACGCTTGCTATAAACAGTTTAAAGATCATATGGGTTGGGTACAGTCAGAATGTCGACATTCATCACATCGTTATGACCATGTCACCATTCATCATGTAGACAGTGATGAAATGTCGACATATTGTCCCTGGTGGCCCAGCAGTGACTTACCTGCTCCTGATGGCTGCAGCAACTTCAGTGGCGCATTCCAGATCCCGGCAGTCACGTGACTGTGACTTCAGACCTCAAATCCTCCAGCATTCCGGTGAGTATTTTTCCCCTATCCCCAATCCCTAACCTTCCGTCAATTGCCGAACCCTAACCTCTCCCCATAGCCTAACCCTAACCTCCTCCCACAGCCTAACCCTAACCTCCCCCCATAGCCTAACCCTAACCTCCCACAGCCTAACCCTAACCTCCTCCCACAGCCTAACCCTAACCTCCTCCCACAGCCTAACCCTAACCTCCCCTGCAGCCTAACCCTAACCTCCCCTGCAGCCTAACCCTAACCTCCCCTGCAGCCTAACCCTCTCACCTGCAGCCTAACCCTATTGTCGACATTTCACCTTTCTGAGACTGTTGACACTATGCCTGTTGACAGATTAACAATGTTGATGTGTTGACAATGTGAATGTCCACATTGTCGTGGTCGACCTTTTGACTACACCCTGATATGTAAGTCATTTGTTAAATGGGGATCTAAAAGACTGGTGTGAAATGTCAATGACCCCACTGCTGCACTGGAAAGGTTGCACATTATGGGCCTGATTCAGACCCACTCGCGAGCGGCTGTCCGCTCGCAAGTGGGTCGATGTTATGGACTGAGCATGCGCACGACGGAGGGAGCTCCGTCGTGCGCATGCGCCAGACGCGACGAGCGAAGGAAAGTCCTTCGCTCGTGTCTGATCAAAGGGGGCGTGCTGTCGATGTTGATTGACAGCACGCCCCCTTTGGTAGGCATGCCGGGGGCGTGCCTCCCTGACGGGGGCGTTCCCACGGGAACGCCTCCCATCAGAAGCCGGCCCACTGACATCACTAGTGATGTCAGTGGGAGTGATTTTGGCTCTGATAGAGCCTAAATCACTCCGGAGCTTGCGGTTGAAAACCTCAACCGCAGGCTCCGGCTCGCAATTTCGATGGTCACGATGGTCTCGAAATGCACGCTCGTATCGCCTGTGGGTGGTGACCCACAGCTATACGAGCGTCCAGAAGGACGCTCCATTTTCATGGAGGCCGGCCTTCATTCAGAGCGTGCGCTCTGCTCAGAGCGTACGGCTCTGAATGAGGGCCAATATCACTAAATCTTGATTTCCTCTATGGAGGTGCAAATGGAGATGAGCCTACTGTAAATGGCTGATATACATGCCAGGCAAGCTGTTGACGGCAGCTCACATGTATTTGAATCTGCCCGTTACTGTCAGTTCTACTAAATTACTATGTTTGGTATTTTGTACGTTGAGCTATTACAGTATTCATTTAAAAGTTTGTAAACTCTGTATAGTTCAGCAAAGAGAAAATATTACATTTCAGTAACCCTTGCCATTTTGAAGAAATGCTAGTGGAAAAGTATATTATTATTCATGGATCTTATCTATAGCAGATTTTATCTAGGGGCTAGAGCCCGCCCCAATAAAATCCGCAACCCCCAGAAAGCCCCCAGTCCATGCACTGGCTTCATATTTGAAGCCCTTTCTTCTGCTAATCACAAGCCAGACTGTCAGTCCTAGGTTAGGTGTTTGCCCCCCCTGAGACTGCCAGTCTGAATGGCCATTAGCAGAAAGCTCCTCCAGTGTGAAGCTCCTTCTGTGCCAGCATTACCTGGCTTCTAGGTGCGATGTTTATGCTCAACTGCGGCCCCTTGTGCAGTAACGTAATGACCGGATACCATTTGGTATTACACCTACCCATTTTAAAGTCTTACACATACTTATACTTACACTTATTCTGTACTTCTTTCTTTTTAATTGCATTTATTTCCCACATTTTTTTCACAACAGGCTAATTTACAAAAAGTTTATTTAAAGCACATACAATTTCCTCTATTGTGAAAGTGTTTTGTAACCTGTCATAATATGTTAAGAATTACAAAACAGCAAGTTTCATAATTATTTATGTCAATCTCTTGTTAAAAGCTTTTCCAAAATCCAGAATCAAATAATAGAATACTGACAACACTAGCACAACATTTATACGTTTTTTGTATAAATGGCAAAGTGAAGAAGCTTCTGTGCACACTCCAGATGCTTTATAATATTTCCAGATGCTTTACACAACCATTTGTGGGATTATAGTCTGTTGTTGTAGGAATGTAAATCATCAAATGTTTAGGTTATTTGGAAACTCTGGCTTGTATACTATACAGAAACTAAAGCTGCTCAATCAATTTGCATGGCATACTAGCCAGAAAGACATCAATGTTAGAGTAAATACTGTTGGGAGGAGATCTGCCAACAGAGACAAGGACAGAAAGGACAATATAATTATTGAGAGACTAGAGGCAATGAGAAGGACTGCCAATGCCAATGAGAGTGCTGACAGCCTTAAAGAGAAAGCTGCACATTTGACAGATATAGGGGCCAATCTTACATTGAAAACAATTAGTTTGCCAAACTAGCTACCAATCTAATCAGGTGTGCTGCTGGGCTACTAGCAAGGTCTTCCATTAGCTGAGAGCAAACTTGTATATATCCAGCATATGGTCCGGAGTCCAATCCAAAGGAAGTCTAGTTCTGGCCCAGAGGTAGTAGTTCAGGTCCAGGTTGTTTCATTTCAGTTGTCCCACTACAACTCATTCTGCTATTTTATAGCCTATAGAAGAAAGTTACTCAACAACCATGCAGACTTTTAATAAGCATTTCAAGAGTCCTCCAGGTTTCCAGAACTGGTCAGTGTCCAAAATTGCTGTGAATAATACATACATATTGCACAGCACCATACATGGGTAGTGTGACATGCCTGATCTTGAGGTACATTGTGATATCTTGGGGTAATTTGCTCGGTAGATGGGTCAGAGGTGCAGTTTCTAGGTGCATAATAAAGATGCACATGCAGCTTTTCAGGTTTAAATTAAATAAAATGGAGCTTACTGTCAGAATTCATGAACAAAAATAACAAACACCTAGCCCCCGTTCAGGGTACTACCCATACTTGCCTACTCTCCCGGGAGGCTCACAATTTTTTCGGGTAACCCAACAAGGCTCCCCTGCATGCTGGTACATTACAGGCTTGCAGGTACCTGTAGTTCCACAGCAAAAGTGTTGAGCATTATATGAAGCAATGCAGTCAACAGAAAAGATTGGCCAAGTTGCAGCCATGAGGGATGGAAATGCTTGACACATATGTGGCCTTGTGGCCAAGTTGCAGCCTTGAGAGCTGGAGATGCTTGGTATGGATGTGGCCTTGCAGCCAAGTTGCAGCCTTGAGGGCTGGAGATGCTTGGCAGGAATGTGGCCTTGCGGCCAAGTTGCAGCCTTGAGGGCTGGAGATGCTTGGCAGGAATGTGGCCTTGCGGCCAAGTTGCAGCCTTGAGGGCTGGAGATACTTAGTAGGGATGTGGCCTTTGTGGCCTTGAGGGCTGGAGATGCTTGGGAGGGATGTGGCCTTGCAGCCAAGTTGCAGCCTTGAGGGCTGGAGATACTTAGTAGGGATGTGTCCTTTGAGGCCAAGTTGCAGCATTGAGGGCTGGAGATACTTGGCAGGGATGTGGCCTTGCAGCCAAGTTGCAGCCTTGAGGGCTGGAGATACTTGGCAGGGATGTCTGGAGGTGCAGAGCAGTGGAGGTAGCCGAGGTGTAAGGCAAAGAGCACTTAGACGCTACACTGCGACTGATGCTGCCGGGATGTAGTACAGCAGCTGAGATGACTGAAGAAGCAGAGCAGCAGAGATGGCCAGGGTCTTATAGCTGAGGGTACTCAGATGCTGCAGTGTGGTTGATGCCGCAGGGATGTAGTACGGCAGCTGAGATGACTGGAGACACAGTGCAGCAGAGATAGCCATGGTGTTTAGGACGAGTCCACTCAGAAGCTGCATAGTGTTCTGGAACAACCACACAGCCAAGACAGGAGACGCTGGAGTAACACAAGGAGATAAACCAACACTATGGAACCGGAAACATGTGTAAGACACTATCACCAGCATCTGAGCAATGCACAAGCGGGAAAGAAAAAGGAGAAGGAACCAGTCCGGTCCAGGCAGAGATGACGGAGCAGACAGATGGGAGGACTTCATGGATTCACAGCGTGGCTTCATTGTCTCCCAGCAACAGGCCTGAGAGAGCCGCCAGGAGCACCGTTGTTCAACAAGATGTAGCGGTGGCTTGTGACAGATTTTATGAGCAATTTTGGTAGGTCGGTAAGTATGGCACTACCTCACTTCTTGAACCCTGACTATTATGGACAGCTAAAATATATAGAACCACCTACTTCTGGCGCATGTACCTATTTGAAGATATCTAGTTAATACAAATTAAGTACTATAGTGATGCAGCCAAGTTGCAAACTCTGTGTATACTTGCAAAAATAGTAAATGCAGAAAAAAACTCAGCGCTTACACTATAGTCTACTCAGTGAATAAATTAAGTGTGAACAATAAATACATTCTTTTAGCAATGAGATGTATATAAAATAAACATATTTAATAGTCAATGCTGGCACATAAAGATAATAATCTAGACAATGACAGAAAATAACAATCTAAAAATACAAACAATAAACAAATAATTTGAATCTGAACGTTTGTGTATAAACCAATTATTAGTATAGCTGGACACTGTGCTCCTTATTGCAAACTATACAGAGAATCATTTGTCTTAAGCAGCCTTATGTTATGCTTAGATACACAATGACTAAATGCTCCTATGGGCAAATGCTGCAGCAAATATGGTTAAGTTGAATGATCCAGAAAATCTTGATGATGGAAAAAATATTGTAAAAATCAGATAATCTGACCAAAATTATTCATGTATGTTTTTCAGTTTTTGGTAAATCAATCTCTGTATATTAAATCATAATGAAATGCTGGCTCCTATTTATGTAGTCAGAAACATGTGCTTTCAGCTGTGCCTGTTAACACTTCCACCGCTAATCCAGAAAAAATTTAAAAATAGTTCTCTTTGAGATGGAAAAAAGCCCTTCAAGGCAAAGTGATGAGTGTGATATAGGCAAATATAAATTAGATACAGGTTGTACAGCTGATCATATTAAGTCTCCAACAAAGGTTTGTAAAAAGAAACTGTGAGCCGGACCGTCCATAAATGAAGGAACTGTGAGTACTCACAATATATGTAGGAAGTGGGGGCCCCCTTGTTTTGTATCTTCCTACGATCCTCTGTTTTCCAAAGTAATCCTGTCTAGTGCCACGCTAGACTTGGAAGCCGATCTGCAAACCACAGTGGAATCTTCTGTGTCACACGTGCCGGAGCATGAGCCTGGACACAGCGCCAAAGGGTAGAGCTATCGGAGCACCAGGCAATCATGGGAAGCAAAAGTTTATCAGTAAATAGTTAGTAATGATTATTTCCCGTCTAATGCGTTTCGCCACTTAATATGTGACTTTATCAAAGGTAATAGGGAGATCTCCATGCTGCCTTTATGTACCTGCTGACACAGGTGATTCTTCAGAAATCAATCAATTAACCAATCAGTAAATTATTTTGGTCTAGTCATTGTAACACCTTATATTAAACCTAATTAAAAAAACAATAATAACATTTACATCTCATTGTATTCAGAAAAAAGGAAAAAACGGAAAAGACATAAACAAAAAAAACATACAAATAAAAAGTATAAATATAGGGAAACAGCCATATATAGCTGTATAACAATAATATTAAGTATAACATAGATCTGTTGTTGCTGATATATAACTAGCGTTGTGAGTTAATGTCCCAGTCGTATGAACCACAACATATACAAAAAACACAGAAAGATATATATATATATATATATATATATATATATATATATATATATATAGGGAAACATCCACATATATCTGTATAACAATAATATTAAGTATATCATGGATCTGTTGTTGCTGATATAAAACTAGCGTTGTAAGTTAATGTCCCAGTCATATGACCCACAGCAAACTAAGAATAAATGATTTCGGTATACTACCGCTTAATAAATTGTGATGGTGGAAATGATAAATTAATAAATTAAAAATTTAAGATTAAAAATATATAAACAGGCAAATCATATTAATATCCACAATCGATATGTAAAACATCGATATTAAGGACCTCATTCAGAGTCGGTCGCTGCGGCCGCACGGTCGTAAGGGAAAAGGGGCCGGATATGCAAATGATGCACTCGCAAGTTGCGTTGTTAAGATGGGATCGTTAGCTGGACGACCAAGGGGAGGATGCGGCCGTACGACAAAAAATATGCCCCCTTCTCGTTCGCATTACACGTCATCTCCGGGCATATAAGGATTAATCGAGACCATCGGGAACCATCGGAACTGGTCGTAGAGCTTAAGGTTGACCATACCATCTCTTAAGCTCTACGATCAAGTCAGTGTAAAATCCTCCCATGTCACGTGTGCTATGACACTACTTTGTTAATTATGCACTCCCATAAAATGCTGTTTGCATAGTCAGGCATGTCTGCGTTCGGATCTCCACTCCCCCGTTCACAAGCACCTTCCCCTGTTACCACCCACAAACGTCTCATCCTGTCACTCAAACTAACGACCTGGCCAAGTTCAAGGACAGAGATATTTCCGATCGTAACAGCTAGTTTGCGCACACGCATTGCGAATTTTGCGCATGCGCAGTTTAGCAAACATCGGTGGCGTACAACTGTGCGGCCGCAATGACCGACTCTGAATGAGGTCCTATGTCTCATCATATCGATGATGGAGAAAATAGTACCATCAATATTGTAGACATAAAATATTATTCAAAAAAAGAGAAGGAAAAATCTGTATAAAAATACTAATTAATAAATAATAAAATTATTAGAATAAATTATAGATGAATCCCAATGAGATATCAATGAAAATCCATGAAAATGATAATTATCCATGGTGCATAAGCAATAGATAAAATAACAGCATACTCGACCCAATATTCCATTATAATACATCACTCTCCTCAAATATCAAAGAGTATCTTAACCACTATGTTTAATGGAGGTAATGTTGTAACAACTAATTCCTACAGAACCCAATTAATATACACAGTTGGTACAAATATGCATAATTTTAAACAGTCAGCCTTAGGTCTATATATAAGTCTTCAAATAAAAAACATAGTGAGAATCAATGCATATTAGTAGATACTAAATAACAGTATACTGTATATGCAAAAGCATTGAAAGGATACTCATAATTGGGTTCCTTTCACGAATACGTTAATGGGAGAGGCATCAAATAGATACCAAAAAATGTATTGAATCGAACAGTGCACAATAGATTGTGTGGTGATATATAGGGGGATGTGGTATAGAAGGGGTGGCGGAAATATAGATCCCAAATCCCTCTGGACAGAGGGTCCCCGAAATCAAGTCCCACCCACCCCTAATATGCATCCACCCAACCAACAGAAGAACCATTACCAAATATCGATAATGGTGGACAGAGGACTCATCAGTCTATTTCAATAATTTCATTAAACCCCTCAGGAGAAAGTGTTCCCATTTTATGTATCCAGTAATTTTCTCTTAAGCAAAGTTTGTAAAACCTATCACCACCTCTTGCTGTTTGTGGGATGTGTTCAATTCCTGTAACTTTGATATCCTTAGGGTTGGAATGATGTATATTTGTAAAGTGCCTCGGGACACTGTGCATTGTGTTGTTCTTAATAATTAATCTTCTGTGCTCTAAGAATCGACACCTAAGTGGTCTAATTGTCCTACCAATATACTGGATGCCGCAAGTGCATCCCAGCATATAAATCACATATGTTGTATTACAATTTATGAAGCTCTTGATAGGGAACATTTCATTGGAGTTTGTTGATACAATCTCACAACATCTGTTGGTGATGTAGTCACAAGTAATGCAGGATGACCGTCCACACTTAAAACAACCCTTAGGTTTATTACTCAACCAATCGCGCTTATTGTTCGTCTTATTGGCGGTTACTGGATTTTTTCTGAAGAAACTCGGTGCTAATAGATCCTTCAGATTGTTAGCTTTTTTGAAGATAACTGACACATCTGCCAGAATATTTTCTTTAAGTTTATTATCTAAAAGTAGTATCTGATAATTCCTAGATATAATATTCTTAATTTGATTGGAGCAGTTATTGTACTTGGATATAAATTTAGGGTAAGCTAAAAAAGAATTATGTGTCGATTTAGAGACTAACAACTCTTTCCTATCAAGTAATCTGGTTTTATCAAGTGCTTTATTAAGAAGAGTATCAGGATAATCTCTTTCTCTGAAGGCTTCAGGAATATCCACAGATTGACTCTCAAAAAAGGCGTCACTTGTACAATTGTGACGCATCCTCCTAAGTTGTCCATAGGGGATGTTATTAATCCAGGGTTTGTGGTGTAGACTATTAAAATGAAGAAAATTGTATGTGTCCACATCCTTTCTATAGGTTTTGGTGTGAATATTATCGTCTTCAATGTAAAGGGTGATATCGAGGAAGGAAATTGTAGAGGGGTGATAAGTGCTAGTGAATGTTGAATTAAAATTGTTTAAATTAAGCTGAGATATAAAGTTAGTGAGTGAATCTACATCCCCATCTCAAATAAAAAAACAAATCATCTATATAACGACCATAGAGCACGAGGCTCAAGCCAAGCCCTGCCCCCCACACATGCGTCTCCTCAAAGACCCCCATGTAGAGGTTGGTGAAGCTCGGTGCAAACCTCGCGCCCATCGCCATCCCAAGTGTCTGTAAATTGAAAATATGATCAAAAAGAAAATAATTGTACGTGAGTATGAAATAAATGGAATCCAAAATAAAATTCCTTTGACTTACTGTGACTTCCAAATCTCTCATCAGAATATCTCTGACAGCCCTAATGCCCAAATCATGAGGGATGTTAGAGTATAGGGCTTGTATGTCACAAGTCACAAAAAAAAAAGTGTCTTTCCATTTTACATCTTTGATTAAATTAAAAAAATTATGCAGTGGCATAAGGCTGAAGAAAAAAATCAATAAATTGTGAAAGATTTGATGTGAAGGACCCAGCTATAATGGGATGCCCAGGTGGTGTAACAAGTGTTTTGTGGATTTTTCTAAGGTGGTAACAAGTAGGTTATTATGAGGTGATTCAACAACAAATAATTCCTTTCGTCCCTCGATATCACACCTTCACCTAAAGCTTTATCAAGCAAGGTTACCAGATCTTTTTGAAATACATTCGTTGGGTCTCCTTTAAGAATGATATATTGATTTCTGTCCCCTAATTGATGAAGTGCTTCAGTCATATAATCATTGGTATCCTGAATGACGATCCCTCCACCCTTATCAGCTGGTTTGATAATGATGGAGGGATCACCAGACAGTTTCTTCAATGCCAATCTCTCCCTTATTAAAAGATTGTCCCTATATTTCGATCTCTTCTTGTTTCTTGTTTTCTTATAAAATAGGTCTATGGGGGTACTTTTAACTTGTGTGGGAAAAAATTGTGATTTCTTCCTGAATGTGTTTTTCCTTAATGTGTTGTTAATATCAAAGAGTTTAGTAGAAGCTATAACCTCATTTGTGAGGTTTTGTGTTGGTAATCCCTCTTTACCATTGTCTCTCAATAAATCATTGAGGGCTTCTAAAGCTTCTACATCACCATCATCAAGGATAATGCTGTTATGTTCATCCTGTAGATCATTAGATTTCAATTTCTTGGTGGCAAAATATTTTTTGTGACACAGTGTCCTGACATATCGATTAAGATTGACAAATAGGTCAAAGAATTGGGGGTCACGTGATGGAGAAAACTTAAGGCCTCTGCTTAGAAGACTAATTTCATCAGTAGTTAGGGTTTTAGAAGATAAATTTTATATACCCCTATTACTATTCATCTTAATTAGTTTTGAAATCGTGTCTTTCTTTTTGCGCCTCCTATGTCCCCCTCTCTTTCCTCTGAATTTTATTCTCTTCCTCTTTTTGGAGACTCTGAGTAGAGGATCTGATATCTGTTTCTCTGCTTTAGATGTGGAGGATATTGTGTCCTCCACTCCTCCCCCAAAAAAGGATGAGAAAGATCTTTATTTCTACGTGGACTAGTTACATGTTTATCAGTCTCTCCCTGGGTCTTGTAGGTTTTAGGTCTAACATCCCTATTTATTGTCAGTAATTTTTCCATGATTGGAAATGTACCTCTTATCAATTCTTAATTGGCTAATATGGTCCCTCCTAGGTTTAGAAGCAGAGTCTCGTATCTGATCATCAGTTGTTACAGTATTATGGGGGTCATTCTCAGTTTTCCTCTCCAGGAAATCTTTGTTAGTACGATAATGGTTATATCTACTGGATTCATTGTATCTAATGTAAGAAGTGGGGGATTGTTTATCTCCCTTTAGGGGATATGATCTTTTATTATAATTCAATACTTTTTCTCTGAAAAAACCTCTCCTACCTGAGTAGC
This sequence comes from Taudactylus pleione, assembly GCA_031769625.1. Taxonomy (NCBI): domain Eukaryota; kingdom Metazoa; phylum Chordata; class Amphibia; order Anura; family Myobatrachidae; genus Taudactylus; species Taudactylus pleione. Next base: position 1,392,372 of record JAUIMM010000545.1, read on the forward strand.
TACGGTTTCTCCTATTCATGGGATGCATACTAGAGTTGAATCTATCATTAGAGGAAATCCTATAGGGATAAGGGCCTTCATTCAGAGGCGGCCGTACGGTCTACGACTGCACGGCCGCCTCAATGTTTGTCTAGTGCGCATGCGCACGAGGGAGCCGGCTCCTTCGTGCGCATGCGTGAGACCCGCTACGACCGACAGCGCCGGTCGTAGCGGGTCTCTTTCCAAAGGGGGTGAGCTGTCGATGTTGATTGACAGCTCGCCCCGTTTGGAAGGCGGGCCGGGGGGGTGGCAGCCCAAATGGAGGCGTTCCTATGGGAACGCCTGCCGTTTGGCAGAGGCTCCACTGACATCACTAGTGATGTCAGTGGAGAGCTTCCGGGTCTCTGACAGAGCCAGAAGCTCTCCGGGGCTTACGACAAGTGAGACCATCGCGACCATCACCCTAGCAGTCGTTAGAGCTGTGGGTGTTAACCCACAGCCTAACGACCGAAACAGAGGCGGGCGGTCAGGATGCAAGCGGCCGCCCAGTTTCTGAGCGACCGCTTGCATCCTCCGACCGCCTCTGAATGAGGCCCAAGATCCCTTAGCCTGTTTTTTATAGGTTGTTTACTCACCCTTTTCATAATCGTTTTTATCCCCCAAGTACTTCTTATTCTTACCATCTATAATCTCTTTTTCATATGTTTCAATTTTAATATTGAGACTATCATCTTTGTCTTTATATTCAATATGGTCCATAAGTGTTAATAGTTGATCTCTAATGATTTCTATTTCTTTAATGATATCATCAATCTTGTTCTTTCTATAACTGACCAATAATTCCATAAAGGAAAAAGAGCACCCATCTAGTAGTTGGGTCCATTTTTCCTTTAACCCAGAATCCTCTATAATGGAGAGTGCCTTAAATATTCTCAAACCTCTTGGTATTCTTTTGGAGGAGATGTATTTATTGAGTGCGACCATATCCCACCAATGTCGGGTCTCAGGTTTTAGAAGGCCCTCCAACTTATAAAATAATCGATGAAACTCATCATTATTATTTTCCTGAATTACGGGCTGTAGGTCATCAAGACCCTTAAATTCTTTTTTTCGTATTTGTCCCTTCTACTGTTGCGTTCATTAAAACATGATAGTAAGGCCATGACACACTAAAAAATAAGGTGCAGTGTGATAAAAACCACAGTTTTAAAAACCACACGTATATAGTTGTAATGAGCTGTGGTAAATAAGAAAATAAAATATATGAACAGAAATATATATTATAATCTAACCAGAATCGTGGGCACCTAAAAAGAACTAGTGCAGGTACAATTACAGCCAAGAAAACACAGAATCGCATGCAAAATATGTATAACCACCTACTTCTGGCGCATGTACCTATTTGAAGATATATAGTTAATACAAATGAAGTACTATAATGATGCAGCCAAGTTGTGTATGTTTGCAAAAATAGTAAATGCAGAAAAAAAACAAGGACTCAGCGCTTACACTATAGTCTACTCAGTGAACAAATTAAGTGTGAACAATAAATAAATTCTTTTAGCAATGAGATGTATATAAAATAAACATATTTAATAATCTGACCAAAATTATTCATGTATGTTTTTCAGTTTTTGGTAAATCAATCTCTGTATATTAAATCATAATGAAATGCTGGCTCCTATTTATGTAGTCAGAAACATGTGCTTTCAGCTGTGCCTGTTAACACTTTCACCGCTAATCCAGAAAAAAATTAAAAATAGTTCTCTTTGAGATGGAAAAAAGCCCTTCAAGGCAAAGTGATGAGTGTGATATAGGCAAATATAAATTAGATACAGGTTGTACAGCTGATCATATTAAGTCTCCAACAAAGGTTTGTAAAAAGAAACTGTGAGCCGGACCGTCCATAAATGAAGGAACTGTGAGTACTCACAATATATGTAGGAAGTGGGGGCCCCTTGTTTTTAAGTGGTTAAGTGGTTAAGCTATCACACTCATCACTTTGCCTTGAAGGGCTTTATTCCATCTCAAAGAGAACTATTTTTTAATTTTTTTCTGGATTAGCAGTGGAAGTGTTAACAGGCACAGCTGAAAGCACATGTTTCTGACTACATAAATAGGAGCCGGCATTTCATTATGATTTAATATACAAAGATTGATTTACCAAAAGCTGAAAAACATACATGAATAATTTTGGTCAGATTATCTGATTTTTACAATATTTTTTCCATCATCAAGATTTTCTGGATCATTCAACTTAACCATATTTGCTGCAGCATTTGCCCATAGGAGCATTTAGTCATTGTGTATCTAAGCATAACATAAGGCTGCATAAGACAAATGATTCTCTGTATAGTTTGCAATAAGGAGCAGTGTCCAGCTATACTAATAATTGGTTTATACACAAATGTTCAGATTCAAATTATTCATTTATTGTTTGAATTTTTAGATTGTTATTTTCTGTCATTGCCTAGATTATTGTCTTTATGTGCCAGCATTGGCTATTAAATTATTTTTTTTAAATACATCTCATTGCTAAAAGAATTTATTTATTGTTCACACTTAATTTATTCACTGAGTAGACTATAGTGTAAGCGCTGAGTCCTTGTTTTTTTCTGTATTATGGGCAGCTAGTCTGCAAACGCAACTCAGTCTCTTGTAGTCCTGTCTGTCACAGATATAGACACAGACCCCTGGCCTGACTTCCACAAAGTCATACTGTCTCTTTAGTGGTCCTCCCTGCCTCCTGCAAGTATAGACCCGGCCTCCTGGCCTACAGCTGGGCTGCTACAGCTTCACACAAACACAGGGTTTTGTGGTCCTCCCTGCCTCTTGCAGGTCTGGACACTGGCCTCCTGGCCCCCACTGGCCTTCAGGCACACTGGGCTGCCACAGTCCCACTTGACTGTCTCCTCTGGCAGCCTGACTAGTTTGCCTCAATAGCCCTCACCTGGGCTCTGGGCCTGATTCAGAGCCGGATGCTATTTGCGCTCGCTCGTTCAGAAAAAGGGGCCGGCTATTTGAATTGAGCGCTCGCTCTTTGCGGTTGACGCCTCTATGTCTGAGCGAGCGAACGAAACATGCGCTCGCTATTTTGTAAAGATGCCCTCTGGCCGCTCGCATCCTACATCATCTCCGCTATTTATTTGATTAATCGAGTACATCAAAAGGCGTCTGAACTGCTTGCAGTGCTTGTGGTAGGATTTTCCTACCGCAATCATGCAAACAGTTCAGGCTAAGAAACAACCAAATGACGTGATTGATGACGCTGCTTTGTTAATTATGCACACCCTTAAAACGCCCGTTTTGACCGTTTGGCACGCCTGCGTTCGGATCTCCACTCCCTGTTTTCAAGCACCTTCCCCTATTACCACCCACAAACGCCTCATCCTGTCACTCAAATTAGCAGGCACTCGCTATTTTGCGAGCGATCGATTTCCGACCGCAATGACTGGTTGGCGCATGAGCATTACGACCCATACGCATGCGCAGTTGTGCGAACATCGCTCGGAGCGAACGAGCGGCTGCTTCCGAGCGGCTCTGAATCAGGCCCTCTGTCCACATGCAGCCCTTAGGTGTCATCAGACTTTTTCTGCTATATATACTATATGATCAAAAGTTATTCAGACACCTGACAATTACACCAACAGGGACTGTATTCAGATTCATATACTTTAATATGAAGTTGGTCCCTCTTTTGCAGCTATAACAGTTTCCACTCTTCTTGGAAGACTTTAAGTGTTTCTGTGGGAATTTGTGCCTATTTATTCTGTAGAGCATTTATGAGGTCAGGTACTGATGTTGGATGAGAAGGCCTGGCTCACAATCCCCATTCCAGTTAATCCCAAAGGTACTCGATGGGGTTGAGGTCAGGACTCTGTGCGGGCCAGTCAAGTTCTTTCACACCAATCATGTCTTTATAGTCCTTGCTTTGTGCACTGGGGCACAGTCATGTTGGAATAGAAAAGGGCCTTCCCCAAGCTGTTGCCACAAAGTTGGAAGCATAACATTGTCCAAAATGTCTTGGAATACTGAAGCATTAAGATTGCTGTTCACTGGAGATAAGGGGCCTAACCCAAACCCTGATAAACATCCCCATACCATTATCCCTCCTCCACCAAACTTCACAGTTGGCACAATGCAGTCAGGCAGGTAACGTCTTCCCAGCATCCGCCAAACCCAGACTCGCCCATCTGATTGCCAAACAGAGAAGAGTGATTTGTCACTTCACAGAACACGTTTCCACTGCTCCACAGTCCAGTGTTGGTGTGCTTTACACCACTCCATAGACGCTCGCCATTGGACTTAGTGATGTGAGGCTTTCATGCAGCTGCACAGTTTTTGTGCTTACATTAATGCCATTTGAAGTTTGGGGGTTCTTCAGCTATGGAATTAGCAGAGCGTTGGTGACTTTTACGCACCATGCGCCTTAGTAGTCTCTAGTAGCTCTGTGATTTAACGTGGTTTAGTTGCTGTTGTTCCTGAATGCTTCCACATTCTAATAATATCACTTGCATTTGACTGTGGAATAAACAACAGGGATAAAATTTTACGAACCGTCTTATTGCAAAAGTGGCATCCTATCACAGTACCATGCTTGAAGTCACTGAGCTCTTCAGAATGACCCATTTTGTATCACAAATGCTTGCAAAAGGGAACTGCATGGCTAGGTGCTTAATTTTATACACCTGTGGAAACTGGTCTGATTGAAACACCTCAATTCAATAATTAACAGATGTGGCCAAATACTTTTGTTCATATAGCGTATATATATATATATATATATATATATATATATATTGTGATACTTGGGGTTAATTAGCTCGGTAGGCTGGGGTCAGTGGTGCAGTGAGTAGGTGCAGAATTAAAGCCCACACGTAGCATTCCAGTTAAATAAACATAAGTGATGCTTTACTTCCAGCGTATCAAATCAGGAAACAGAAAAATAATAAACAAACCAGCCCTTGTTTAGGACACTAGTTCACTTCTTGAACCCTCTCTACAGAAGTAGCTAATCTGCATGAAAGTCTCTCACAGTCACTGAGATTTGTGGTCCTTCCTGCCACATGCAGGACAGGACACTGGCCTCCTGGCCTGGTATAGCTTTCTCAGCTTGTTGGCTGCCACCTCTCACAAGGACAGTGTCAGAGGTATATGGATCTGCCTGTCTCCTTTCAGGTTTGATCCTGACCACCTGGTCTGCTTCACTCACACTGCAGCCCCACCTGGACTGTCTGGCTGTGTCCACCACATGGTGAGTGTTGGTTCCCTATTTAAGTGTATGTCTTTGTTGAGCCTTGAGAAAAATCCTCTGTGTGCAATTGAAACGTTGGTATGGTATTAAAATGACCTAAAGGTTGAGCATTTCTCCTGATCATTTACAAGCCTTAGAGTGCCGCCCGTCTGCTGCTATATTGTTTGGGTCTTACCCCAGGGAAGGCAACGAGGCAAGATTTTCTATTACTGTGGAGTGCCAGTCATGTGGTAACTATATACATATATATATATATATATATATATATATATATATATATATATAAATTACACTGGCCACAGGGTAGTAGAAGGAGGAGTAGGGGGTGCAAACAAATTGGCTATTTGCATGATGGGGATGGTTAGTTTATAAATCAGAGATTTTATTTTACTACTAAGGGTGTGTGTGGGGTGAGGGTACTGTTATTAGTATTACTATTTATGACCACCCTGTGGGGTCTAATGCCAATGCGGGGTGGGAAGTTCTTTTTCAATGGATGCCTATGGAAACAGGGGGATAGGGAGGGGGGGGAATACCCTCCTCGATGTAATTTAATTTTGAATAAAATATTTAAATATATTATTAAAAATACTTTTTAAACTTTATTAAATAATAAAAAAAGATACAAACTCTGAGCGGTTTTGCAAATAAAAGTCAGTTAAGTGGTTAATTATCAGAATCAAGCTACTCACCAATTAAAAGTTTGAACTTTGTTGGATATGCAATTCTGTCTTGGGTTCACTGATATTAATAATGTTTATTTGTAATTTGTAATAAGGACTGATGTGTGACAAATTGTTATTTTACAAATGATTATGGGCCTGATTCATTATGGATCTCAACTGCGATTGCAATAGCGATTACGCACGCAGTCTCACTGTGATAGTATGCTAATCCATTGCGATCGCTATGCCATCACAGAACAACATAAGGACGCCCACTTTACCTTACACACATCCGTAATGTTTAACAAGACTGCAAAACCATCGGTAACATCGAGTACCATCGCAGCCTCACGCACACTTGCACAAGCTCTGACCTTACTCAGGATTTGCTAACTTCATCGCACACTATGAGTACTCAAACTACATATGGCATTGTAGTACATAATTTATGCATGCCCATGCAACCTGTTCAAATGCACTCGTACACCTGCGTTTCATCGACCACCCCCTGTCACCTCCCACAAATGGTACTTCCTGTCAATCACTCTGCGATGGGTCTGGGATTGCAGTGGCCGGTTCGCGCATGCGCACTGCAATGCATACACATGCGCAGAATGGAACAAATGGCCGATTGCGTGCGTAAGCACAGTTGCGATCGGTAGTGAATCAGGCCCTATGTGTACTACTTTAATAAATGTGTATCTACTCTGTATCCTATCCATAAAGTAATATATCTTTGTTTTTACAGTATATTATTAATGATTGAAGGCAATTTAAGCCTCATGAAATTGCCATTATTTCTGATACCTCAACATTTATATATCTGCTTTCTTATATATATGGACTGAGGGGAGGAGCCACACAGAGAAAAGGAATAATGGTTGCAGGCAAAGGCCCGAGAAGGTAAGTTTGGGCTGGAGCTGCTGTGACACAGGTTCAAAACCAGACGGACGAAGCGGCACCAAGGATAAGGCTTAAACAGGTCAGGAATGAAGCCAAGGTCGGGAATGCACAGTTACAATCAAGGGTAATGGAGACTCTGGAGTAAGGCTTGGGAGCCTATACTCTGGCAGGGAAGTACTCCCAGTGGTTTCCTTTTATAGGAGGAGATTCCATAGGACGTCATATTGAGATTAAATTTTGGTGAGCCTGGCCCTTTAAATCCTGCACAAAGCGGTGTGCACATCCCTATGGTAGTCATCTGTGCACTTAGGCAGGAAGCAGCATGCTGCAGGTGGAAGGAGGGAGAGATCATTAGCGAGCCCGCAGAGGCAGATAGTCAGCGGGACTCACTGCAGCAGGTGCCGGCACCTCCTGCCTGCTGCCCCACCAAAGTCCACGGAGCCCAGTGCCGCCGGACCCAGTAAGTAGACCCCGGGATCTGGCAAACTGTGACAGGGAGCTGGAATGATGATGGAGAACTGGAGAGACACGAGGGAAATGGAAAGGCATGGAGCAGGAAGTGACAGGGCACAAGTTGGAGTGACACGGGTAGGAGGCTGGAGGGGACACAGGAAGTGATGCAGGGGACATGTGGCTGTAAAGACACAGGAGCCAGGAGGTGACATGAGGCATAAAGCTGGAAAGACACAGGGGGTCTGAAGCTTGATGTAACACAGAAAGGCTGGATGGGACACATGAGGTTGAAGGGGACACAGGGGGTACGAGTCTGGTTGAACCACTGTTGTATGATAATGACATTGGTTATATTCCTGCATAAACAGGCATCTTCCAGACCATGGGATTCCTACATGAATAGTAAATACTAACTGAAGACATCGTCTGCCCTGGGAAGATCAATGTCTTCAGAGATTTCTCGTCACAACATCACGCTCCCTGTCCTGGCACGAAGAGGAGCCAAGCAGCCTACCATGCACATCTATAGGGGTCCCTGCCTGGTCTCAGAGACCAACTGTAAACTAGAGAGTCTTTCACGCAGACTCTCAGGGGTGTATTTACTAAAGTGAGAGTTTTTAGAAATGGAGATGTTGCCCATAGCAACCAATCAGATTCTACTTAACATTTATCTAGCACCCTCTAGAAGATAATAGCTAGACTCTGATTGGTTGCTATGGGCAACATCTTCACTTCTAAAAACTCTCACTTTAGTAAATATACCCATAAGTCTACAGTCATACTTGTCTACCCTTCCGGATGTCGCGGGAGGCTCACAATTTTTCGTGTAACCCCCAGCACCCCTGCATTCTGCCCACTTCACTAGGATTGGGGAAAATATTACCGGGGATCGGCGGGTCCATATGTTGCGTAGTTTAGCCCCACCCCTATTTAAAAAATACGGTGCCCGTGACAAATTCCCGCTGGGGCAGGGCTTTAGGATGCAAGCCATCCGGCCCTGACCCCAACCCCGTCCACCTGCTTCTCCACCCCAGGCTTCTCTCGGGGAGAATTTTTAAGTAGGCAAGCATGTCTACAGTTCAGTCAGACACCTCAGGTTTTATGCTGCAGCTTACCTTGCTTTATGTAAGTTCCAGTTCCAGTCTGGACCAATAATTACATAGTGACTGTATACCTGCTGTGAAACTGGACTGTGCCTGTGCCAAATATATTAGAATTGCACATAGTACATATGCTGAGGTTTAGGAATTGCAGAGAGAGTGTCCAGTGAGCTGAAAATCAAAAGATGTGAAAAAGCAATTCCACAGATAACATCTTTTTTGCTGCAGCTTTTTGCTGTACTCTCTCTCTTCAATTCCAAAACCCAGCACATGTACTATGTGCAATTCTATCTGGCACAGGTACTATGCAAACAGCCTAGTGAGTGCATGTTTTAAGAACAGAATGCATTTTGTAAATAGGCCCCAGAAAGTGGATAGCCTGTTGTGCAAACACGCCCCTCATGCATTGTGGCCACTCCCCTTGTGATGTGTGATCACGCCCATATTTTCGAGCACGCTCCTTTGGTGCGCGCACACAGTACCTGTAAGAAAAAATCTACTTGTACCACTGGTATAATACAATCCCGAGGTAAAGCAAGTTAAACATAATGTCCCTTTAATTCTCTGTGCTTGCATTTTTTTGATCACATATAAGGGCATTGTAAGGATGCTCATCTGCCACTTGACACTTGGCCCAAAAAGCAAGAAGCTTAAGGAGGATATGATGAATGCAAGTGATTCTGCAAAGTATGTTGGCCTGATAGATCAATGTCTTCATTCCCTTTGGAATGACCCAAGGGTGTGCAAGATCTTGCAAAATGATGACTACATTTTGTCAATCATACTTGATTATAGGTTTAAGTCATATGTCATGTATTTTTTTTCCCAGTGAAACAGCTCTTAAGACATGTAAAGAGATCCTTATGAGAAAGTTGACAGACCAAGCCTCAAGTGCCACATCCTCTGCTTCGGCTTTTTGAAGTGCTGCTATCAGTAGTATTATTAATAATTCCAGGAAAAAACTTAGTTTTTCACAGAGATTCACAGACGTTGAATAGAAAGGTTGATAGGCTTAAATGAAATACCCAATTTTGACAGTGACAATTCTACCACATCTAATTGTGATACATTGTCAATTTGTAGAATGGTGGAGGAATACCTTAATGCCAATACATAATTTAGCATCACAGTGGAGTTATCAACATAAGGAGGTTACTAGATACTACCCAAAAATGTAGAAAAATTGGTGTTCACCAAAATGAACTACAAATTGTTTGAGAAATACCATAGGCATCCCTCAAAAAATGTGTATGCAAGTCTAGATTCCAGTGGGAATAAACTAATATTGGGGGAAGAAGATGATGATCTACTTGACATCAACAAAGAGGAGGATGATGACAATCATAATGATGATAAAATTGTCAATGTCCACAGTGACATAGATGACCACTGAGCCCCAGGACAAAATAATAATAATGAAAAAATATAATATTTTTTATTTTAATTGAAAATTTTTTTTTAGGACGTTTGTTTTTCGAACCAAAGTTTCAGCAAGAACAAAAATTGTCACGTTAAACTTGTTTTATATATTTTTTTCTGTGGGCCCGTAAAAAAAGAAAATACTGTTTATAATCTAAAAAATTTCCATCCCCTCTGTTGCAGCAGAAGCGTCTGGTGGTTTGTAAAATATAATTATTTGTCATTTTTAAAATCAAAGTTGTTGGTGGAGGGCCCAAGGACAATTCCATTCCATATTGGTCATTTTATGAGTTTACTTATTGGAACTTGGAGTTTTTAAATGACCATCGTCTGCACAGTTATTATGGATTCATGTTTCTTGTGACTGAGAGATATATTTTTTAAATACATAATACATATAAGTAATAAAAATAAAGGCTGCCTGATGCTCATGTAATGTTCTCCAGAGATTTCGCTCTCAGCACCCTGCCCCCCCCTTCCTCGAGCGTAGGGGTGCTCAAGGTGCTGATAGCAAAGGCTCTATAGTGCATTGCACAAATAGCATGCAGACTTCATTTTTAAGAAATGGGGTGGGAAGTGGGACTGCAAGGTGAGGGGGCTGTTACCACAAGCTTGCAGCATTTTCACTTCGGTAGCCAGGCCAAACATTCTTAATCCTTGCTGTTGAGAATGCTCATGACGAAGACCTGGTGAGCGGAGAAGGGAATAGAATACAGCCAAACAACTGGACGGCTGCTGCTGGCACCAGTTGCCCTGGAGTCTAGACCACAATTTTAATCTTGATTCTTGTTGTCAATGATCAATTTTTTACAAAATATATTAATGAATAAATTATACAGTGAATGTTTGGTTGTTCACATCAGCCCTAGCCTTAGAAGAAAACAATCATACTTTACATAGGAAGGCTGCTGCTGGCACAGCCTTGACCACCAATGGGAGCTCTTTAGAGGATTTAAGATGTCCTTATTCTGGTTAAATGCCATTGTGGCCTGGAGGTGCCAAGATGCTGGGGATGGGACAGATTGTAATTTGCCTCACTAGAGCCTGGCAGCCCAAATAAGCCACAGATGTCAGGATCTAATCTACATTAAGCAATTGTCACTGCCTTAATTATTGATTTATAATAATTGCAATAATTTTTTTTCCAATCCAATAAATACTGGCCAATAGCTTACTGTATGGTACACATTTTTTTCACCACAACCACCATTATCTACAGAGACCAGTAAGCTCTGTAGTCAGGGTCTCCTTCAAAATTAAATTAATTATAATTTTTTTAAATAAATGTAATCTTTTTTGCCATCAATTTAAAAAAATTGGGCTGAATCTTTTCTTATATCTCCATATAATAAAAATCCATTTACTGTATGGCCCTACATATTTTAAAGTTACAAAAACATTTTTATTAGATTGAACTAGGTGTGATTAAATCGCCCACATGTTCTGTTAAGGATGCAGTACTATTCCCACTACCTCAGCATCCTTACACGCCACTGAGGCCTTTATCTATTCTTGATGCAGTCTTTTCAACATCATTACTTTTTAAAAGGAACTGGTATCTACATCTGCCACCATTTCATTTCAGTGTGTTGCACAAAATATTGTACTCTATAGGTGTTGTATCTGACATTAAACTGCTGTTTGTTTGTGTTGCTGCTCTATCACTGAGTTTAGAAACTCAGGGCCTGATTCAGCTTTGGATATACAGTGAGATTTAGCACTTAGGGCTCTATTTACTACAATCCGCATATTGAATGCGGATTGTAGTGTGATATTACCGAGTGAATTCGCATTGCGAATTCAGGCAATATCACAGGGATTTACTATAAATCCCTTGCAGGGACAGAGCTTGCGATAAAGCTCTGTCCCTGCGGATCCCATCCGCACTCTAGTCGCGGTATTTTCGGAAAAAATACCGCGACTAAGAGCCCGCGCATGCGCCGACCCACTGTCGCTACTACCCCCCACCGACGCTAAGCCCCGCCCCTGGCGCTAAGCCCCGCCCCCACGATCGTGGACCCCGCGACCCCCCTACTGGTACCGGCTCCCGCCTCTGCTCTCCCCGTTAGAGCAGAGTGGGAGCCCGGTAACCGGGGGAGACCCTGGATAACGCCACCTCCAGGTGGCGTTATTATCACAGGGCTTCCCCCGGTATTTTTTTACAATTTATTTTTAGTAACTTGCACACAGATCACATTTCCCATTACAATTATGGGAAATGCGATCTGCTTTACTAAAAATAAGTGATACTGGGGGTTGGAGTAGAATTTTACTAATTCTACTCCAATTGCCCTGTAATAACTACAGGTGAAACTAAAATAATGTGAAAAGGGTGTGAAAACACCCTTTTTCACTTTATTTTAGTAAAAATAATGTTAATAAATAGAGCCCTTACTGATCATCTTGGTGAAACCATGTTGCACAGCAGGTGGGGCAGATTTAAAATGTGCAGAGAGATTTAGGGGTCTATTTACTAAGCAGTGTTAGGAGAAGTGAAAAGTGAAGAGTGAAAAGTGATAAGGTGCCAGCCAATCAGCTACCAACTGTCATTTTTCAAACACAGCCTGTGAGATGGCAGTTAGAAGCTGATTGGCTGGCACCTTATCACTTTTCACTCTTCACTTTTCACTTCTTATAACTGCTTAGTAAATAGACCCCTTAGATTTGGTAGGGAGGTGTCCAAACTGACATCTAAAGTGCAGTTTAATAGTACAGCTGTGCAGTATTTGTGGGCTACATACAAAAGCAGCCAGTATTTACACTACATGCAAAAAAATGTATGTATTTACACCATACTTACCAACTCTCCCTCATTGTCAGGGGAGTAGTAGCAATCTCCCTGTCACCCTGAAAAGTCTAGTAATCTCCCTGATTGTGCCTTGCCCCCATTATGAAGCTGTTATATATGAAAAGAATAGCAATATATACATTAAAATGGGATCATTAGTATAATTTCCCTGCATTAGTTATGAGGCACAATGATCCCTATGGCTACATGTATTTTCTCAAAAGTATCAGTGTGTTTTCATCAACAAATAGATCTTACTGACTTCTTTGGTGCTCATTTACATTTGATGTAAGTCAATTTTATGACCGGCCTATTAGATGTATCAGTACACGCCCACTTTAACACGCACTCATAGGTGCTGTTTTCACAATCTCCCTGAAATGCTTTTTCAAAAGTAGGTAAGTTTGATTTACACCCCTTGCATTGCAACATGGTTTGTCCAGGTACACAGTTAAGTGCTCTATTCCCAAAGCTGAATCAGGCCCTCAAGCTCCCTGCAGACTTTGCACAATGTTGATGAAAAATTAAAATATTTAAAGTTTTGAGGTGTTCATTTATAAAACTGGCTGTATATGATGATAAATACACACTAATGATATTAATAATAATGTGGGAACTTATAAAAAGCTACAAATTACATGATTTTGCCTGTTCTTAACAATTTTTAATGAAATCCAAAACCAATACTAATACCAAAACACAGAAAGCATTTGGGCAAAGCCAAAATCAAAGCCAAAGCACAAAAATGGTTACAGAGCCTAAACCAAAACACAAGGGTCTGTGCACATATCTACTATTTATTCATACCTGTGTCTACAGGGTACAAATTAGTAGTCAGGCTGCAAGCAAAACACCAATTAAATCTTCCCCAATATGGGTGGTAAATTAATCCCATCTTGTCACACTCCTTATGTTGTGGTCAGGTCTCACTATGGGGCTGATTCTGAGTTGGGAGGAAACTTTGCACCATGGCAAAATGATCTGATTCAGATTTGGACAAATGCTGTTATTTAGGCAGTGGAGCAAATGATTTACGGTCGCACTGTGCACAAGCCAAGATACCTTAGCGAATCCGGACGCAGTGAGGATTTCTTTGCAAAGTTATTGACAATCAAGGACCATTTGGGGGCAGTTACAGGGAGTGGTGGCAAAAATGCAGACGTGCCACTGCCGTTTTTGTAGTGTGTCTCAGCATACTACTCCGATCCCATATGCAGAAAGCTTGGCGTCAATGTCTCAGCATACTACTCTGATCCCATTCACAGAAAGCTTTGGCGTCAGTGTCTCAGCATACTACTCCGATCCCATACACAGAAAGCTTGGCGTCAGTGTCTCAGCATACTACTCCGATCCCATACACAGAAAGCTTGGCATCAGTGTCTCAGCATACTACTCCGAACCCATATGCAGAAAGCTTGGCGTCAATGTCTCAGCATACTACTCTGATCCCATTCACAGAAAGCTTTGGCGTCAGTGTCTAAGCATACTACTCCGATCCCATACACAGAAAGCTTGGCGTCAGTGTCTCAGCATACAACTCCGATCCCATACACAGAAAGCTTGGCGTCAGTGTCTCAGCATACTACTCCGATCCCATACACAGAAAGCTTGGCGTCAGTGTCTCAGCATACTACTCTGATCCCATACACAGAAAGCTTGGCGTCAGTGTCTCAGCATACTACTCCGATCCCATACACAGAAAGCTTGGCGTCACTGTCTCAGCATACTACTCCGATCCCATACACAGAAAGCTTGGCGTCAGTGTCTCAGCATACTACTCTGATCCCATACACAGAAAGCTTGGCGTCAGTGTCTCAGCATACTACTCCGATCCCATACACAGAAAGCTTGGCATCAGTGTCTCAGCATACTACTCCGATCCCATACACAGAAAGCTTGGCGTCAGTGTCTCAGCATACTACTCCGATCCCATACACAGAAAGCTTGGCGTCATTGTCTCAGCATACTGCTCCGATCCCATACACAGAAAGCTTGGCGTCAGTGTCTCAGCATACTGCTCCGATCCCATACACAGAAAGCTTGGCGTCAGTGTCTCAGCATACTGCTCCGATCCCATACACAGAAAGCTTGGCGTCAGTGTCTCAGCATACTGCTCTGATCCCATACACTGAAAGCTTGGCGTCAGTGTCTCAGCATACTGCTCTGATCCCATACACAGAAAGCTTGGCGTCAGTGTCTCAGCATACTACTCCGATCCCATACACAGAAAGCTTGGCGTCAGTGTCTCAGCATACTACTCTGATCCCAAATACAGAAAGCTTGGCGTCAGTGTCTCAGCATACTACTCTGATCCCATACACTGAAAGCTTGGCGTCAGTGTCTCAGCATACTACTCCGATCCCATACACAGAAAGCTTGGCGTCAGTGTCTCAGCATACTACTCCGATCCCATACACAGAAAGCTTGGCGACAGTGTCTCAGCATACTACTCCGATCCCATACGCAGAAAGCTTGGCGTCAGTGTCTCAGCATTCTACTCTGATCCCATACACAGAAAGCTTGGCGTCAGTGTCTCAGCATACTACTCCGATCCCATATGCAGAAAGCTTGGTGTCAGTGTCTCAGCATACTGCTCCGATCCCATACACAGAAAGCTTGGCGTCAGTGTCTCAGCATACTACTCTGATCCCATACACAGAAAGCTTGGCGTCAGTGTGTCAGCATACTACTCCGATCCCATACACAGAAAGCTTGGCGTCAGTGTCTCAGCATACTACTCCGATCCCATACACAGAAAGCTTGGCGTCAGTGTCTCAGCATACTACTCCGATCCCATACACAGAAAGCTTGGCGTCAGTGTCTCAGCATACTACTCCGATCCCATACACAGAAAGCTTGGCGTCAGTGTCTCAGCATACTACTCCGATCCCATACACAGAAAGCTTGGCGTCAGTGTCTCAGCATACTACTCCGATCCCATACACAGAAAGCTTGGCGTCAGTGTCTCAGCATACTACTCCGATCCCATACACAGAAAGCTTGGCGTCATTGTCTCAGCATACTACTCCGATCCCATACACAGAAAGCTTGGCGTCAGTGTCTCAGCATACTGCTCCGATCCCATATGCAGAAAGCTTGGCGTCAGTGTCTCAGCATACTACTCCGATCCCATACACAGAAAGCTTGGCGTCAGTGTCTCAGCATACTGCTCCGATCCCATACACAGAAAGCTTGGCGTCAGTGTCTCAGCATACTACTCTGATCCCATACACTGAAAGCTTGGCGTCAGTGTCTCAGCATACTGCTCTGATCCCATACACAGAAAGCTTGGCGTCAGTGTCTCAGCATACTACTCCGATCCCATACACAGAAAGCTTGGCGTCAGTGTCTCAGCATACTACTCTGATCCCATATACAGAAAGCTTGGCGTCAGTGTCTCAGCATACTACTCTGATCCCATACACTGAAAGCTTGGCGTCAGTGTCTCAGCATACTACTCCGATTCCATACACAGAAAGCTTGGCGTCAGTGTCTCAGCATACTACTCCGATCCCATACACAGAAAGCTTGGCGACAGTGTCTCAGCATACTACTCCGATCCCATACGCAGAAAGCTTGGCGTCAGTGTCTCAGCATTCTACTCTGATCCCATACACAGAAAGCTTGGCGTCAGTGTCTCAGCATACTACTCCGATCCCATATGCAGAAAGCTTGGTGTCATTGTCTCAGCATACTGCTCCGATCCCATACACAGAAAGCTTGGCGTCAGTGTCTCAGCATACTACTATGATCCCATACACTGAAAGCTTGGCGTCAGTGTCTCAGCATACTACTCCGATCCCATACACAGAAAGCTTGGCGTCAGTGTCTCTGCATACTACTCCGATCCCATACACAGAAAGCTTGGCGTCAGTGTCTCAGCATACTACTCCGATCCCATACACAGAAAGCTTGGCATCAGTGTCTCAGCATACTACTCCGATCCCATACACAGAAAGCTTGGCGTCAGTGTCTCAGCATACTACTCTGATCCCATATGCAGAAAGCTTGGCGTCAGTGTCTCAGCGTACTACTCCGATCTCATACACAGAAAGCTTGGCAACAGTGTCTCAGCATACTACTCTGATCCCATACACAGAAAGCTTGGCGTCAGTGTCTCAGCATACTACTCCGATCCCATACACAGAAAGCTTGGCATCAGTGTCTCAGCATACTACTCCGATCCCATACACAGAAAGCTTGGCATCAGTGTCTCAGCATACTACTCCGATCCCATACACAGAAAGCTTGGCATCAGTGTCTCAGCATACTACTCCGATCCCATACACAGAAAGCTTGGCGTCAGTGTCTCAGCATACTACTCCGATCCCATACACAGAAAGCTTGGCGTCAGTGTCTCAGCATACTACTCCGATCCCATACGCAGAAAGCTTGGCGTCAGTGTCTCAGCATACTACTCTGATCCCATACACAGAAAGCTTGGCGTCAGTGTCTCAGCATACTACTCCGATCCCATATGCAGAAAGCTTGGCGTCAGTGTCTCAGCATACTACTCCGATCCCATACACAGAAAGCTTGGCGTCAGTGTCTCTGCTTACTACTCCGATCCCATACACAGAAAGCTTGGCGTCAGTGTCTCAGCATACAACTCTGATCCCATACACAGAAAGCTTGGCATCAGTGTCTCAGCATACTACTCTGATCCCATACGCAGAAAGCTTGGGTCAGTGTCTCAGCATACTACTCCGATCCCATACACAGAAAGCTTGGCGTCAGTGTCTCAGCATACTACTCCGATCCCATACACAGAAAGCTTGGCGTCATTGTCTCAGCATACTACTCCGATCCCATATGCAGAAAGCTTGGCGTCAGTGTCTCAGCATACTACTCCGATCCCATACACAGAAAGCTTGGCGTCAGTGTCTCAGCATACTACTCCGATCCCATATGCAGAAAGCATGGCGTCAGTGTCTCAGCATACTGCTCCGATCCCATACACAGAAAGCTTGGCGTCAGTGTCTCAGCATACTACTCTGATCCCATACACTGAAAGCTTGGCGTCAGTGTCTCAGCATACTGCTCTGATCCCATACACAGAAAGCTTGGCGTCAGTGTCTCAGCATACTACTCCGATCCCATACACAGAAAGCTTGGCGTCAGTGTCTCAGCATACTACTCTGATCCCATACACAGAAAGCTTGGCGTCAGTGTCACAGCATACTACTCTGATCCCATACACTGAAAGCTTGGCGTCAGTGTCTCAGCATACTACTCCGATCCCATACGCAGAAAGCTTGGCGTCAGTGTCTCAGCATACTACTCCGATCCCATACACAGAAAGCTTGGCGTCAGTGTCTCAGCATACTACTCCGATCCCATACGCAGAAAGCTTGGCGTCAGTGTCTCAGCATTCTACTCTGATCCCATACACAGAAAGCTTGGCGTCAGTGTCTCAGCATACTACTCCGATCCCATATGCAGAAAGCTTGGCATCAGTGTCTCGGCATACTACTCCGATCCCATACACAGAAAGCTTGGCGTCAGTGTCTCAGCATACTACTCCGATCCCATATGCAGAAAGCTTGGCGTCAGTGTCTCAGCATACTACTCCGATCCCATACACAGAAAGCTTGGCGTCAGTGTCTCAGCATACTACTCCGATCCCATACACAGAAAGCTTGGCGTCAGTGTCTCAGCATACTACTCCGATCCCATTCACAGAAAGCTTGGCGTCAGTGTCTCTGCATACTTCTCCGATCCCATACACAGAAAGCTTGGCGTCAGTGTCTCAGTATACTACTCCGATCCCATACACAGAATGCTTGGCGTCAGTGTCTCAGCATACTACTCCGATCCCATACGCAGAAAGCTTGGCGTCAGTTTCTCAGCATACTACTCCGATCCCATACGCAGAAAGCTTGGCGTCAGTGTCTCAGCATACTACTCCGATCCCATACGCAGAAAGCTTGGCATCAGTGTCTCAGCATACTACTCTGATCCCATACGCAGAAAGCTTGGCGTCAGTGTCTCAGCATACTACTCCGATCCCATACAGAGAAAGCTTGGCGTCAGTGTCTCAGCATACTACTCTGATCCCATACACAGAAAGCTTGGCATCAGTGTCTCAGCATTCTACTCCGATCCCATACACAGAAAGCTTGGCATCAGTGTCTCAGCATACTACTCTGATCCCATATGCAGAAAGCTTGGCGTCAGTGTCTCAGCGTACTACTCCGATCCCATACACAGAAAGCTTGGCGTCAGTGTCTCAGCATACTACTCCGATCCCATACACAGAAAGCTTGGCATCAGTGTCTCAGCATACTACTCCGATCCCATACACAGAAAGCTTGGCATCAGTGTCTCAGCATACTACTCCGATCCCATACACAGAAAGCTTGGCGTCAGTGTCTCAGCATACTACTCCGATCCCATACACAGAAAGCTTGGCGTCAGTGTCTCAGCATATTACTCCGATCCCATACACAGAAAGCTTGGCGACAGTGTCTCAGCATACTACTCCGATCCCATACACAGAAAGCTTGGCGTCAGTGTCTCAGCATACTACTCCGATCCCATACACATAAAGCTTGGCGTCAGTGTCTCAGCATACTACTCCGATCCCATACACAGAAATCTTGGCGTCAGTGTGTCAGCATACTACTCCGATCCCATACACAGAAAGTTTGGCGTCAGTGTCTCAGCATACTACTCCGATCCCATACACAGAAAGCTTGGCTTCAGTGTCTCAGCATACTACTCCGATCCCATACAACGAATGCTTGGCGTCAGTGTCTCAGCATACTACTCCGATCCCATACACAGAAAGCTTGGCGTCAGTGTCTCAGCATACTACTCCGATCCCATACACAGAAAGCTTGGCGTCAGTGTGTCAGCATACTACTCCGATCCCATTAACAGAAAGCTTGGCGTCAGTGTCTCAGCATACTACTCCGATCCCATACACAGAAAGCTTGGCGTCAGTGTCTCAGCATACTACTCCGATCCCATACACAGAAAGCTTGGCGTCAGTGTCTCAGCATACTACTCCGATCCCATACACAGAAAGCTTGGCGTCAGTGTCTCAGCATACTGCTCCGATCCCATACACAGAAAGCTTGGCGTCAGTGTCTCAGCATACTGCTCCGATCCCATACACAGAAAGCTTGGCGTCAGTGTCTCAGCATACTACTCCGATCCCATACACAGAAAGCTTGGCGTCAGTTTCTCAGCATACTACTCCGATCCCATACACAGAAAGCTTGGCGTCAGTGTCTCAGCATACTACTCCGATCCCATACACAGAAAGCTTGGCGTCAGTGTCTCAGCATACTACTCCGATCCCATACACAGAATGCTTGGCGTCAGTGTCTCAGCATACTACTCCGATCCCATACACAGAAAGCTTGGCGTCAGTGTCTCAGCATACTACTCCGATCCCATACACAGAAAGCTTGGCGTCAGTGTCTCAGCATACTACTCTGATCCCATACACAGAAAGCTTGGCATCAGTGTCTCAGCATACTACTCCGATCCCATACGCAGAAAGCTTGGCATCAGTGTCTCAGCATACTACTCCGATCCCATACGCAGAAAGCTTGGCGTCAGTGTCTCAGCATACTACTCCGATCCCATACACAGAAAGCTTGGCGTCAGTGTCTCAGCATACTACTCTGATCCCATACACAGAAAGCTTGGCGTCAGTTTCTCAGCATTCTACTCCGATCCCATACACAGAAAGCTTGGCGTCAGTGTCTCAGCATACTACTCTGATCCCATACACAGAAAGCTTGGCGTCAGTGTCTCAGCATACTACTCCGATCCCATACACAGAAAGCTTGGCATCAGTGTCTCAGCATACTACTCCGATCCCATACACAGAAAGCTTGGCGTCAGTGTCTCAGCATACTACTCTGATCCCATACACAGAAAGCTTGGCGTCAGTGTCTCAGCATACTACTCCGATCCCATACACAGAAAGCTTGGCGTCAGTGTCTCAGCATACTACTCCGATCCCGTACACAGAAAGCTTGGCATCAGTGTCTCAGCAAGCTACTCCGATCCCGTACACAGAAAGCTTGGCGTCAGTGTCTCAGCAAACTTCTCTGATCCCATACACAGAAATCTTGGCGTCAGTGTGTCAGCATACTACTCCGATCCCATACACAGAAAGCTTGGCGTCAGTGTCTCAGCATACTACTCCGATCCCATACACAGAAAGCTTGGCGTCAGTGTCTCAGCATACTACTCCGATCCCATACACAGAATGCTTGGCGTCAGTGTCTCAGCATACTACTCCGATCCCATACTCAGAAAGCTTGGCGTCAGTGTCTCAGCATACTACTCTGATCCCATACACAGAAAGCTTGGCGTCAGTGTGTCAGCATACTACTCCGATTTCATACACAGAAAGCTTGGCGCCAGTGTCTCAGCATACTACTCCGATCCCATACACAGAAAGCTTGGCGTCAGTGTCTCAGCATACTACTCCGATCCCATACACAGAAAGCTTGGCGTCAGTGTCTCAGCATACTACTCCGATCCCATACACAGAAAGCTTGGCGTCAGTGTCTCAGTATACTACTCCGATCCCATACACAGAAAGCTTGGCGTCAGTGTCTCAGCATACTACTCTGATCCCATACACAGAAAGCTTGGCGTCAGTGTCTCAGCATACTACTCCGATCCCATATGCAGAAAGCTTGGCGTCAGTGTCTCAGCATACTACTCCGATCCCATACACAGAAAGCTTGGCGTCAGTGTCTCAGCATACTACTCCGATCCCATACGCAGAAAGCTTGGTGTCAGTGTCTCAGCATACTACTCCGATCCCATACACAGAAAGCTTGGCGTCAGTGTCTCAGCATACTGCTCCGATCCCATATGCAGAAAGCTTGGCGTCAGTGTCTCAGCATACTACTCCGATCCCATACACAGAAAGCTTGGCGTCAGTGTCTCAGCATACTGCTCCGATCCCATACACAGAAAGCTTGGCATCAGTGTCTCAGCATACTCCTCTGATCCCATACACTGAAAGCTTGGCATCAGTGTCTCAGCATACTACTCCGATCCCATACACAGAAAGCTTGGCGTCAGTGTCTCAGCATACTACTCCGATCCCATACACAGAAAGCTTGGCGTCAGTGTCTCAGCATACTACTCCGATCCCATACACAGAAAGCTTGGCGTCAGTGTCTCAGCATACTAATCCGATCCCATACGCAGAAAGCTTGGTGTCAGTGTCTCAGCATACTACTCCGATCCCATACACAGAAAGCTTGGCGTCAGTGTCTCAGCATACTGCTCCGATCCCATACACAGAAAGCTTGGCGTCAGTGTCTCAGCATACTACTCCGATCCCATACACAGAAAGCTTGGCATCAGTGTCTCAGCATACTACTCCGATCCCATACACAGAAAGCTTGGCGTCAGTGTATCAGCTTACTACTCCGATCCCATATGCAGAAAGCTTGGCATCAGTGTCTCAGCATACTACTCTGATCCCATACACAGAAAGCTTGGCGCCAGTGTCTCAGCATACTACTCTGATCCCATACACAGAAAGCTTGGCGTCAGTGTCTCAGCATACTACTCTGATACCATACACAGAAAGCTTGGCGTCAGTGTCTCAGCATACTACTCTGATCCCATACACAGAAAGCTTGGCGTCAGTGTCTCAGCATACTACTCCGATCCCATACACAGAAAGCTTGGCGTCAGTGTCTCAGCATACTACTCCGATCCCATACACAGAAAGCTTGGCGTCAGTGTCTCAGCATACTACTCCGATCCCATTCACAGAAAGCTTGGCGTCAGTGTCTCTGCATACTTCTCCGATCCCATACACAGAAAGCTTGGCGTCAGTGTCTCAGCATACTACTCCGATCCCATACACAGAAAGCTTGGCGTCAGTGTCTCAGCATACTACTCCGATCCCATACACAGAAAGCTTTGCGTCAGTGTCTCAGCATACTACTCCGATCCCATACACAGAAAGCTTGGCGTCAGTGTCTCAGTATACTACTCCGATCCCATACACAGAATGCTTGGCGTCAGTGTCTCAGCATACTACTCCGATCCCATACGCAGAAAGCTTGGCGTCAGTTTCTCAGCATACTACTCCGATCCCATACGCAGAAAGCTTGGCGTCAGTGTCTCAGCATACTACTCCGATCCCATACGCAGAAAGCTTGGCATCAGTGTCTCAGCATACTACTCTGATCCCATACGCAGAAAGCTTGGCGTCAGTGTCTCAGCATACTACTCCGATCCCATACAGAGAAAGCTTGGCGTCAGTGTCTCAGCATACTACTCTGATCCCATACACAGAAAGCTTGGCATCAGTGTCTCAGCATTCTACTCCGATCCCATACACAGAAAGCTTGGCATCAGTGTCTCAGCATACTACTCTGATCCCATATGCAGAAAGCTTGGCGTCAGTGTCTCAGCGTACTACTCCGATCCCATACACAGAAAGCTTGGCGTCAGTGTCTCAGCATACTACTCCGATCCCATACACAGAAAGCTTGGCATCAGTGTCTCAGCATACTACTCCGATCCCATACACAGAAAGCTTGGCATCAGTGTCTCAGCATACTACTCCGATCCCATACACAGAAAGCTTGGCGTCAGTGTCTCAGCATACTACTCCGATCCCATACACAGAAAGCTTGGCGTCAGTGTCTCAGCATATTACTCCGATCCCATACACAGAAAGCTTGGCGACAGTGTCTCAGCATACTACTCCGATCCCATACACAGAAAGCTTGGCGTCAGTGTCTCAGCATACTACTCCGATCCCATACACAGAAAGCTTGGCGTCAGTGTCTCAGCATACTACTCCGATCCCATACACAGAAATCTTGGCGTCAGTGTGTCAGCATACTACTCCGATCCCATACACAGAAAGTTTGGCGTCAGTGTCTCAGCATACTACTCCGATCCCATACACAGAAAGCTTGGCGTCAGTGTCTCAGCATACTACTCCGATCCCATACAACGAATGCTTGGCGTCAGTGTCTCAGCATACTACTCCGATCCCATACACAGAAAGCTTGGCGTCAGTGTCTCAGCATACTACTCCGATCCCATACACAGAAAGCTTGGCGTCAGTGTGTCAGCATACTACTCCGATCCCATTAACAGAAAGCTTGGCGTCAGTGTCTCAGCATACTACTCCGATCCCATACACAGAAAGCTTGGCGTCAGTGTCTCAGCATACTACTCCGATCCCATACACAGAAAGCTTGGCGTCAGTGTCTCAGCATACTACTCCGATCCCATACACAGAAAGCTTGGCGTCAGTGTCTCAGCATACTGCTCCGATCCCATACACAGAAAGCTTGGCGTCAGTGTCTCAGCATACTGCTCCGATCCCATACACAGAAAGCTTGGCGTCAGTGTCTCAGCATACTACTCCGATCCCATACACAGAAAGCTTGGCGTCAGTTTCTCAGCATACTACTCCGATCCCATACACAGAAAGCTTGGCGTCAGTGTCTCAGCATACTACTCCGATCCCATACACAGAAAGCTTGGCGTCAGTGTCTCAGCATACTACTCCGATCCCATACACAGAATGCTTGGCGTCAGTGTCTCAGCATACTACTCCGATCCCATACACAGAAAGCTTGGCGTCAGTGTCTCAGCATACTACTCCGATCCCATACACAGAAAGCTTGGCGTCAGTGTCTCAGCATACTACTCTGATCCCATACACAGAAAGCTTGGCATCAGTGTCTCAGCATACTACTCCGATCCCATACGCAGAAAGCTTGGCATCAGTGTCTCAGCATACTACTCCGATCCCATACGCAGAAAGCTTGGCGTCAGTGTCTCAGCATACTACTCCGATCCCATACACAGAAAGCTTGGCGTCAGTGTCTCAGCATACTACTCTGATCCCATACACAGAAAGCTTGGCGTCAGTTTCTCAGCATTCTACTCCGATCCCATACACAGAAAGCTTGGCGTCAGTGTCTCAGCATACTACTCTGATCCCATACACAGAAAGCTTGGCGTCAGTGTCTCAGCATACTACTCCGATCCCATACACAGAAAGCTTGGCATCAGTGTCTCAGCATACTACTCCGATCCCATACACAGAAAGCTTGGCGTCAGTGTCTCAGCATACTACTCTGATCCCATACACAGAAAGCTTGGCGTCAGTGTCTCAGCATACTACTCCGATCCCATACACAGAAAGCTTGGCGTCAGTGTCTCAGCATACTACTCCGATCCCGTACACAGAAAGCTTGGCATCAGTGTCTCAGCAAGCTACTCCGATCCCGTACACAGAAAGCTTGGCGTCAGTGTCTCAGCAAACTTCTCTGATCCCATACACAGAAATCTTGGCGTCAGTGTGTCAGCATACTACTCCGATCCCATACACAGAAAGCTTGGCGTCAGTGTCTCAGCATACTACTCCGATCCCATACACAGAAAGCTTGGCGTCAGTGTCTCAGCATACTACTCCGATCCCATACACAGAATGCTTGGCGTCAGTGTCTCAGCATACTACTCCGATCCCATACTCAGAAAGCTTGGCGTCAGTGTCTCAGCATACTACTCTGATCCCATACACAGAAAGCTTGGCGTCAGTGTGTCAGCATACTACTCCGATTTCATACACAGAAAGCTTGGCGCCAGTGTCTCAGCATACTACTCCGATCCCATACACAGAAAGCTTGGCGTCAGTGTCTCAGCATACTACTCCGATCCCATACACAGAAAGCTTGGCGTCAGTGTCTCAGCATACTACTCCGATCCCATACACAGAAAGCTTGGCGTCAGTGTCTCAGTATACTACTCCGATCCCATACACAGAAAGCTTGGCGTCAGTGTCTCAGCATACTACTCTGATCCCATACACAGAAAGCTTGGCGTCAGTGTCTCAGCATACTACTCCGATCCCATATGCAGAAAGCTTGGCGTCAGTGTCTCAGCATACTACTCCGATCCCATACACAGAAAGCTTGGCGTCAGTGTCTCAGCATACTACTCCGATCCCATACGCAGAAAGCTTGGTGTCAGTGTCTCAGCATACTACTCCGATCCCATACACAGAAAGCTTGGCGTCAGTGTCTCAGCATACTGCTCCGATCCCATATGCAGAAAGCTTGGCGTCAGTGTCTCAGCATACTACTCCGATCCCATACACAGAAAGCTTGGCGTCAGTGTCTCAGCATACTGCTCCGATCCCATACACAGAAAGCTTGGCATCAGTGTCTCAGCATACTACTCTGATCCCATACACTGAAAGCTTGGCATCAGTGTCTCAGCATACTACTCCGATCCCATACACAGAAAGCTTGGCGTCAGTGTCTCAGCATACTACTCCGATCCCATACACAGAAAGCTTGGCGTCAGTGTCTCAGCATACTACTCTGATCCCATACACAGAAAGCTTGGCGTCAGTGTCTCAGCATACTAATCCGATCCCATACGCAGAAAGCTTGGTGTCAGTGTCTCAGCATACTACTCCGATCCCATACACAGAAAGCTTGGCGTCAGTGTCTCAGCATACTGCTCCGATCCCATACACAGAAAGCTTGGCGTCAGTGTCTCAGCATACTACTCCGATCCCATACACAGAAAGCTTGGCATCAGTGTCTCAGCATACTACTCCGATCCCATACACAGAAAGCTTGGCGTCAGTGTATCAGCTTACTACTCCGATCCCATATGCAGAAAGCTTGGCATCAGTGTCTCAGCATACTACTCTGATCCCATACACAGAAAGCTTGGCGCCAGTGTCTCAGCATACTACTCTGATCCCATACACAGAAAGCTTGGCGTCAGTGTCTCAGCATACTACTCTGATACCATACACAGAAAGCTTGGCGTCAGTGTCTCAGCATACTACTCTGATCCCATACACAGAAAGCTTGGCGTCAGTGTCTCAGCATACTACTCTGATCCCATACACAGAAAGCTTGGCGTCAGTGTCTCAGCATACTACTCCAATCCCATACATATAAAGGTTGGCGTCAGTGTCTCAGTTTCCGCAGCCATTCTGTGCAACCATAGAATTTTTGAGATGGTCGATTATCGAAGGATCTGCGACCACTGCTGCGTGTTTGTACGCACAAGTTTGGATCTGCGAGACTGCTGGTGGGCATCTGAATACATTTCCAGGCAGCTGCATGCACATCGTCTGGGTACAGGATCGCAGCTCCTATTGCATTAGTGTACATTTCTGAATCAGGCCCCGTGCTTGTCAGATGGAACAATGCTCCCTGTGTTCCGGGCAGCTCTCTCAGAACTGTTGCTTAGAGACAACGACACTGACCTGTGTTAAATTGTAAATAACCTTATAATATATTCCTTCCTATAAACCTCTAAGATTCACCTTCCTAAAACCTCTAAGACAAAACCCTGCCTATAACCTCTAAACAGAACGCTAATTGCGTACGCAGTTTAACCGCAAATAAAGACAGGAGTGGAATCTGTGTTTCCAACGCACAAGTATTATTCAGGTAAAAGTACAGTCAGTTACACGCAATCTATACATACACAAGTTAGGCGTAAAAGGAAATAATACAGACCAAGTACGGTTATACATACGCTGCGCCTCTGGATTCAGAGATAGACTTCTGACTAGATATCCTCATATCACCCAAAATTCAGCATGAACTGCCAAACCAGTGTTTGGACACATGTATTTATCCCCCCCCAGACTGAAACAGGACAAAGGGGAAACTTCCTGCTGATCTCATTGGTTCCCAGAGGAGGAGCATATGTAACGACACATTTAACAGGTTGTTTCAAATTGACTTTTCCTGCCTCTAACAGCCGGGGTCTTTCTGGTAACGCCTCCTGTAACATTCCATCAACTAAAACATTTTGTTGCTTATAAGTTCTGCGATCCATAAATAACTTGAGTTTGCATGATGCGATCTCTACACCGATAACACCGGGATTCTGTAAAAATTGTAGGCATCAGAACGAGATCAAACATACCTTGCTTATCATATATAATACCTTAGATATCAAAAACCTCTATTTCTTAGCATTTAAACTAACTTAACCAACTTGAATCATACATTTTGATGCTTATGGAACCTTATGTGCGAATATGTAGTGTGTGGGTATTCGGGGTTTGATATAAGGACGCTAGTTATTAATGGGTGAGATTTAAGTGCATAATCTCTCATACACGAAGTGAACATCCAGCAGTGTGGATGGCTGAGGGTTGTAATTCCACATGTCCTCTGTCAGCAGGCCCCCACCTGCTGTGTTCAAAGGAAAACAAAACCTCTTTTGTTCTCACAGACACTTGTGTGAAGTGCAAATGTATTATCACCTCAAACTATGGGATTTAGAGCCATCTTGTCTAGAATTCAGGCAAATCCAATTGTGTAGATATTATATTACAATTGCCACAACTATACTTTATCTGCATCCCGGGATTCCCAATTTGTATGTAAAAATACCCATTGTCTCTCCTTATTTACTTCTACTTAGAAAGCTGGTTTTTCCCGTTGCCCTTGGTGTTAACAAAAACATTGCCATCTGTTCTTAGTTAATGGGTTATAACTTGAATTAATGCTGACCACACAAAATGGTGTCTTGTGATCTCATTTCCAAAATGGAGTCTTGTGGTCATTCGCAAGATGGCGTCGCTGAGATTAAATTTTAAACTGAACTTGTCTCACTCAATTATTCAGCTTTGACACCTGGTTCTCCATGTGGTCCTCCTACCTGGCTGCTTCGTCATTTCTGCCCTGCTCGGATTGGATCCTTCTCCTTTTTCTTCCCTGCTGGTTCTCTGCTCAGATGCCGTACCTTCCGGTTCCTGTGTGTGGAAATCTTCCTCGTGTTGTGTTCCACTTCCTCCTGTCCAGCGTGTATCCCAGCTGTCTCAGTCACACCATAGCATCTGAGTGGACTTTGGTTTCTAATCTTTCAGCAATCTCAGCCACACTGTAGTGTCTGAATGAACTTTTGTTTCTTGTATTTCAGCAGATTGAGCTGCACTGCAGCATCTGAGTGAACTTTTAGTTATTTACTTTACTACAGTCTCAGCCACACAGCAGCATCTGAGTGCCCCAGCTTGGCAAAAGATTCTCACGAATGTCCCAGTTGCTACTCAGACACAAGACCACATCTCTGCCAAGTACACATCAACTCGACCTCAAGGCCGCACCTCCGCCAAGTACACATCAGCCCTCAAGGCTGCAACTTGGCCTCAAGGCTGCACCTCTGCCAAGTACACATCAACCCTCAAGGCTGCAACTCAGCCCCAAGGCCACACCTCTGCCAAATACACATCAGCTCTCAAAGCTGCAACTTGGCCACAAGGCCCACAAATATACTCCAGATTCTGAAACATCACTGTTGCAGCTCCTGGTCTCTAAGACTATATCAATCTTGTAGTTGCAAGAGATACTCAGGGGATCATAACATTATCACCAGCCACAACAAAATATATTTTTTAGGTGTACAGAGGAACCACCTATCTTTCATCATGGATCCCACTCATAACCTGGCCCAAGTCCTTGCTGCGCAAATTCAGGCCTTAGCCCAAAAAGTACAAGAACTATCACTTCAAATAGAGGAAACTCGGATTTCATCAGCTCAGGCCACAATCAGGGAGCCAAAATTTAATTTACCTGACCACTTCTCCGGAAATCGTAAAGATTGTATTAATTTCCGAGAAAGTTGCAAGTTATATTTCAAGTTGCGTCCCCAATCGTCTGGATCTGATGTCCAATGTGTGGGTATTGTTTTTTCTTTACTCCAGGGGGACCTTCAAACATTTGGTCTTCCTTCTACTAATGCAGCACTTCATTCTGTTGACTCCTTCTTTTATGCTCTTGGTCTGCTTTATGATGACCCAGACAAGGCAGCCTTGGCCGAAGCAAGCCTTCGATCTTTAAGACAAGGGCAGAGACCAGCTGAAGACTTTTGTACAGAGTTTCAAAAATGGACTATTGACTGCGGGTGGAACGATCCAGCTCTCCGTAACCAATTTCATCTGGGTCTCTTAGACCAAATCAAGGAAATCCTGGTCCAGTACTCTGCTCCTGACAGTTGGAATCGGTTATTGCATCTGGCTATCCATATTGACTGTCGACTTCGGGAGCACAGACTGGAGAAAGAGCTGCCAACCATCTCTCCATGATCTCCAGTTTGGATGACACCTCTTGAACAAGGGGAGCCCATGCAGTTAGGGGCTTTCTGCCTCTCCTCAGAGGAGAAACGCAGGAGACAGTCACTAGGATTATGCCTGTACTGTGGAAGAAAGTGACATACCGCCTATGTTTGCCCAATCAAATCGGGAAAAGGCAAGGTCTAGATGTACAGGGAGAGTTACATCTGGGTCTTGCATCTGTTTCTCCCAGTACTGTAACTCAGGGCCTGATTCAGAGTCGCTCGTAAGCGGCCACTCGTTCACTCCGAGCGATGTTCGCACATCTGCACATGCGTATGGGTCGTAATGCACATGCGCCAACCAGTCAGTGCGGTCGGAAATCGTGTGTTCGCAAAATAGCGAGTGCCTGCTAATTTGAGTGACAGGATGAGGCGTTTGTGGGTGGTAACAAAGGAAGGTGCTTGAAAACGGGGAGTGGTGATCCGAACGCAGGCGTGCCAAAAGGTCAAAACGGGCGTTTTAAGGGTGTGCATAATTAACAAAGCAGCGTCATCTGCCACGTCACTTGGTTGTCTTTTAGCCTGAACTGTTCGCATGATTGCGGTAGGAAAATTCAACCACAAGCACTGCGAGTAGTTCAGACGCCTTTCGATGTACTCGATTAATCAAATAAATAGCGGAGATGACGTATGATGCGAACGGCAAAGGGGCGTCTTTACAAAATAGCGAGCGCATGTTTAGTTCGCTCGCTCAGACATAGAGGCGTCAACAGACCGCAAAGAGCGAGCGCTCAATTTAAATAGCCAGCCCCTTTTTCTGAACGAGTGAGCGCAAATAGCGTCCGGCTCTGAATAAGGCCCTCAGTCCTTATCCCCATAGTAATCCAGGTTTTAGATAAAGAACTTTACATTTCCACCTTCCTGGACAGTGGTGCAGCAGATAAGTTTATGGATATTTTGTTTTTCAATTCTTTAAGTTTAGTTCCTGAGGGCCCAATTCAGACCCAGACGCTAAACCGCGGATGCACGCTATTGTTGCCCGTCTGCGCATGCATATGCATCGCTGTGCCAAGGTCGCAAACCAGTCATTGTGAATGGTAAACGTGCGCTCTTAACACAAAAACTGAGGGCTACTTTGAGTGACAGATAGTGCCATTTGTGTGTGGTAACAGGGGAAGGTGCTTGTGAACAGGGGAGTGGTGCTGCGAACACAGGTGTGTCTGGGCGTCAAAACTGAGTTTTATGGGTGTGCATAATTAGCATGGAAGCGTCATTGTACATGTCACATGGTTGTATTTCAGCCTGCAGTGATCGCAGTACCTGCGGTGGAGTAGGGTCTATCTCAAGCACTGCATGCAGCTAAGATGGCTCTCGATGGTTATGATTAATCATACACTTCCTGGAGATGACATGTGTTAAGAAAGAAAAGTGGGCGTCTTTATACCGATGTATGCTCACTCTGCTGTCGCTCTCTAAGACATAGAGGGCATCCTTACACCAGACAGTGCAATTGCAGAATTTGCATACCCAGCCCCTTTTGGCAGCGAGAGAGCGCAGCTCAGCATCCGGGTCTGAATCGACCCCTGAGTCTTTACCTCAATCTGTCTCAATTATTGGATTAGATGGCAGGCATATTTCTGAAGGTGCAGTCTACTCCCGATCACGCTCCATCCTTCTATCTACTGGAGCTCTTCATTCCCAAGACAATTAGTTTATTTTGTTTCATTGGTCTCTGGCACCTATAATTCTACTGGTTGCCATGTTTTAGGAACCATAATCTGGTTATCAACTGGCATTCTGGCGAGATTCTCCATTTGGGTTCCTCCTGTTTCTCTGCTTGGTCCTTCCTGTACAAGCTACCATTTCCATCCAATCAGGTTCTTCTTCTGCAATTCCTGCTCCCTATCGGGATCTCTCCTGGGTCTTCTCTAAGAAGAAAGCTAATATTCTTCCACCACATCACTCATACGACTGTGCAATGGAAATTGCACCCCGGGGACAAACTCCCTAAAGGAAGATTACACGCCTTGTCCTTACCTGAGAGTAAGTCTATGCAGGAATACGTCCAAGATAGTCTACTAAAGGGCTTCATTCATCCATCAAAATCTCTGGTAGGGGCTGGATTCTTTTTTGTGCAGAAAAAAGACGGGTCACTACGTCCATGTATTGACTACCAGGGATTGAATAAAATTACCATCAAGAATTCTTATACTGTACATTACCATTAATTTCAGTCCTTTTTGACCAACTTCTTGAAGCATCCATCTTTTCTAAAATTAACCTGCGTGGGGCTTATAACGTGATCTGGATCAAAGAGGAAGATGAACGGAAAACAGCCTTCAATACTCTTTCTGGCCACTAGTACCTGGTCATGCTATTCAGACTTTCTAACACACCTACTGTCTTTCAAGATCTAATAAACAATGTACTATGAGAGTACCTTGGAGTTTTTGCCATCGTGTACCTGGATGACATTCTCATCTATTCTAAATCTTTAGATTAACATCATCAGAATGTGAGACAGGTGTTACAGAAACTTCTTGAGAACCATTTATATGCTAAGTTAGAGAAGTGTGAGTTTGAGTTGAAAGAGGTCTCATTCTTGGGATATGTCATCTCTTCCCAGGGATTCTCCATGGACCCTAACAAAGTTAAAGCCATTCTGGATTGGATCCAGCCAACCACACTTAAAGCCATCCAAAACTTTCTTGGCTTTTTCTTTTTCTTCTGGGTATCATCTTCCATCTAACGGACAGACAGAGCGGGTCAATCAGTCATTGGAAAAACATCTCCGATGTTTTGCCTCCAAATATCAAAATGACTGGGTTTCTCACTTACCATTGGCAGAATTCACTTTCAATAACTCTTGTAATTCATCTTCTTTCATTTCGATATTTTTCTGTAATTCTGCACTACATCCTAGAGTTAATTAGTTTGAAACGGATTCTGAAAGAACTTCTTTTCCTACGCCAGTCTCCAGGCTCTGTTCTATTTAGAAGAAGGTTCTGCAGTGTCTTCTCAAAGCATCTTTTCACTCCAAGGCATTGGTCAACAGACACCGCAAGCCATGCAAGTTTAAGGTTGGAGACCTGGTATGACTGTACTAAAAAACATTATCAACATTCACCAACGATCACAGAAGTTGGGTCCTAGATTCATTGTTCCCTTCAGAATCATTTCTCAGATCAATCCCATCACCTTTCCATTGCTCTCTACTGAAACCATTTTTTTCTTCTGCTAGGTTCAATTCTAGACAACCAGCTAGACCTTCTCCTGTTCTCATCCAGGGTCATCAAAAATTAATTGTGGAGAAAGTATTAGATTCCAGGTTTTCATGAGGAGGTCTACAGTTCTTGGTTCACTGGAAGGGTGTCGAAGCTGGATTATTGGCTGAGACAAGATCTGTTTAAAATTGAATCGCAGCGACACCATCTTGCGACTGGCCGCAAGACGCCATTTTGCGAAATGTCTGCCTAAGCGCCATTTTAGATAAACTAAAATTTTAGTACATGTGGCGATAATACCATTAGCATCATGCGAAGCAGCTTTACCTTTCTATACACAGTAGCAGGTGTACATGTTGTCTTTGTTGTATAGAGGTGCGTGAGAGTAGCCGACATATAAACTCTCATAGGTTTTTACTAAAACTTATCCGGGTGTGGAAGTTGCCTGTTTCAAATCTTATCTAGGTGTGGAAGTGGCCTTACTAAATCTTATCCAGGTGTGTGGGCGCCGCCGACTTAAATCGTCCACAGGTAAGTGAAAGTGACTTGATTGTCTTTCACCGGTTTAAATCTTTATTGAAAAGCATAGGAGTTGTCTCAGAAAGCGAGCCACGCAAACAGTAGAGATGTTAGGCAATGATGTGCTGCTAATGGAGGCTCCGATTGGATCAGCCCATTGTATTATGCATACTAAGTAAGGTACTTATGCAATAAGGTATTGTGATTTATGGTTTAATATGACGAGGAAGAGTGTTAGACCGTTTCCCAGAATTGGTAGTTTTGATAAAAATGTGTTAGACAATGTCCAGGATCACATCAGTATGGTGCGATCCCGAGAGAAAAAGATTAAGTATTTTGAATGTTTAAAACTATGGCAGCATGAAGGGGATGCTTGGCTTAAAAATGTGCAAATGACACAAACTAGCGTTGCGAGCGTATTGCCAGAAAATACATCCACGACGCTGAGTAGCAATACGGGCGAGCCGCAAATTGGCGCGCACGTGCGGCAAGGTAGCGTCGTGGAGAGTATTGCCAGCAGTTCACGCTCACCTCCCCCACCTTATGTGGATGGAGGTGCAAGTACAGTTAAAAAAAAAACCCCATAAAAATGTAACAAGCAACTTGTACCATCTCTTAAGTAACCATAAAGAAAATGTTTATGATGTAGATGATGAGCCTATTGTAATGTCTGCCATTTCCCATGCCGTGCAAATGATAGATACTGCATCACCACAATCACGGGTGGTGCCGCCATCTCCATCGGTAACAGCAAGGGAAGTGTTAATACACTCTGCACCCATTGTGGAAGTTTTTAATACCATACGTAGCAGCAGCAGATTAAACCCCCAGCCACGTAACCAGGTCAGAGGTAGCAACACTGCCGGTCTGCATCCCATTCGGACAATAACTGTCCCGAATGGAAATGCGGATGCAAATGGTGTAGTGCCCACGAGGGAAGTAGTAATGCATTGTCCATGGACAAGAGCAGAACTAAATTCCATCATAAATGATTTCCCTGATCTAAAAAAGGAACTAGCCAAATGTAAAAGATTTTTGAGAAATTTGGGTAGTTCTCATGAGCCCACTAATAAAGATTGGCGTGTGGTGTTAAGGTCCTGTCTGCCACGCAATACCGGCGTGACAAAATTTATCACGGACTGTGTATTGGATGGCGACGTTCCCTTAACAGACCAAGTAAACCAAGGTAACATTTCCCGCATTGTGACTCAATTGGGTATATATTTTCCAGTAGTAGTTAACTTGAACAAAATCTTCACAATCAAACAAAAGGAGAGTGAAACTGCAGAAGACTATTGCGACTGGGCTCTGCAGGCTATCACCCAGTACACTGGGATAGAAGATATTAAAGATAGCACTCACCACAGGGGAATGATAGTCACGGTACTCATGGACGGTCTGAAAGACGATTTAAAGATTCGGGTTCAGACCTCACAACCTGGCTGGAGGGGACTCACAATAGATAACCTCATAGAGTCTGCCATAGAACATGATAAAAATATCACAAAGAAGAAAGAGACCCAGAGCGAAAAACTAATGGCTGTCAGTATCCAAGCTCTGGAAGGAATGACAATAACATCACAGCCAACTGACACACCTGCACCCACACACACACCTGCACCTGAACAATTACACGTCCTCACCAATCCCACACCATAGCAAACACATCCTTACCCCACATATCATACACAACCACAGGTCCCATACTCATATCCCCCACAATATCCTTATCCTCCCTATCCTTACCCATACCCACCACCTTTCCCTCTTGCTCAAATCCCACAACAATCTTTTCATCCACCCCGTTCAAAATTATATTTTAACTGTCACCAAGTGGGACACGTAAGTAAGAACTGCAAAATGAAGAACACCACACAGGAACACGAGTTTCCTATGGGTTCATAGGTAACCCCAGTATCTTCTCCCAGGCCTTATATGACTGTTTATAATCTTTTCAACCTATCAATGGATCTGTTCTAATGTAAAATGTGGATGATTTATTGTTGTATTTTAGGTCATGTTTAAATGATATTAAACGATTGTGCTTTATCTCCCACTCATAGGACACAAGGTTGCTGAGGATAAACGGCAGCCATGCCAGGCTGAGGTCGACTACTCAGAATACTATCCAAAACAGTGGCACAGGCATTATTTAGAACAGTAGCTATTAATAACAAGATTTATTTGCAGGAACCTGTATGCAGATACTATATCCCTAGAATTATTAAAAATGATAGGGGGACTTATTTTACAGGTGACGTTTCCAAGAACATGTGTAAGATGATGGGTAACAACACTGAGATTATCCCAGACTGTCTTTTCCTTTATTTGCCCCCCTTCGAGATACTGTTCAAACAGGCAGCCTCATGTGAAAATATGATAATGAGGTTACTGTGCAGGGTCTCACGAAGATGAATGAGAATAACCGAAATTGAAAGTGTTATTAACTAACATGTCTAATGCAAACTGTCATGATGTCAAAATCTGGAAGAATTTGTTATGATCCAAATTTTTTTAGCTCAGGTCGTTTCACTGATCGGTGGAAAGGTCTGTATCTGATGATACAGCATCCTCAAAGGGTGGCCGGGGAAGATACGTGGGTCCATTCCACTCACTATAGGGAGGTTAACCAACCGGTGGAGATACAAGGCAGAGACAAGGCCGATAACGTGGACCTGTCGATTGCGAGCTTGTGCCGGAAGAATTAAAAAGGTGACGGTGAGATATCTGAGCTAAAGAAATGTGTAGATCAGTGCTTCCAGCAATGGAGTGGTCTGCTGTGGTCATCCTAGTTCTTTTTCTTTCCAGAGTTTTTGTCATGATGATCTATTTGGGGATACTCAGTGTCTGTGATGGGGGACCGATAAAGGAGATGTGAGCTGATGGCGGAGCTGATGGAGTGGAGTCAGGAGGAGTGCAATGCCAATCAGGGGAGTTTCTGCTAATTTTAGTATTGTAATTGTTATGTTATTTGAAAAAAATACTTCCAGAAGTTATGACCCTCACACATGTTGAAATGTTGGGAATACATAAAAACACACCATCACCATATCTTCACACACAATATGAACACAGAGACAAGAGAAATATGATACCTGGTGATATGCATAAAGCCGCTCAGTTAATCAGTGAGACAACTGGCTTCCAAGTTTTAGTTGCCCTGGATCCCACCAGGATTGCTAGGGGTACATTAAATTTTAGATATATCCAGGAACTTGCTAAATTAAATATATAATATCACCGAGATGTACGATGACACATTCAGGTACACAGGGAGAGAATTGCAAGCATACAAGAAAGAACTAGTGCAACACAGGCTAGTGTTGAATTATTTAACTGCTGTTACTGGAGGGTATTGCGTAAAGTTAGCCACCCAATTTGGAGTAAAATGTTGCACTTATGTCACCAATGATACCAGCGACCATAAGGAGGTGATAGACCAGAAGATGGATGAGATTCTGCAGCTAAAGTGGGAATTTCGTAAGAACCATAACGCATCAGTGACTGAAGCAGGAGAAAAGATAGAAGGATGGGTGTCATGGCTGAACCCAGTGAAATGGTTCTCAGGTCTAGGGGAATGGGTCCAGGAAGTGATCGCCAGCATAGGCAAATTCTTGATCCTTATACTGATTGTCATCATAGTAATTGGCATATGCGTCTGGTGTGTTCCTATTGTGTTGAAGTGTGGAAAATGTAAAAATAGAGTAAAACGAAAGAATGAAATTATGATAGTGGCCAGTATGAATACCAAGATAGACACAGAACTGCATTGCAACCCTGAGCTAGGAAGTACCATCATTTAATGTATTATATTTAGACATGCATAGAATGTATTATTGAAATGTTATTTATAGAACACCTCAGACAATGTAAAGTCTCAATTCCCCTTCAAGACTGCTGTTATAAGACTGGTGCATTCCCACACCTGTCACATGATCTTCCAAGATCTGCGGTCTGCATATAATAGTAGTTTTATGTCCCCACCCAGAGACACATTATTGATGGATTAAGAACCACCTTGTGCCATCCCATAATAACACCAAATAATATGTAAATGTAAGCCTAAATTAAATTCTAATAGTAGATTGTGATAGCATATTGGTCGCTATCAAAGGGTGGACTGTCGAATCTGGATTATTGGCTGAGACAAGATCAGTTTAAAATTGAATCACAGCGACACCATCTTGCGACTGGCTGCAAGACGCCATTTTAGATAAACTCACATTTTAGTACATGTGGCGATAATACCATTAGCATCATGTGAATGCATCTGTGACCATTACCATAGGTTGCGGCGATTCACTAAAAGTGAATGCATCTGTGACCATTACCATAGGTTGCGGCGATTCACTAAAAGCCTATTTCATTACTTTACGTATTATAAGGGATATATTCCAGAAATGGCTTTGCAGTATTGCAGTAAGCAAGTGGCCAGGTGACAACTGGCTTGTGTAGATAAGCTTCCTGCATAGTGTTTGTTCACTACGGGTGGTCTGGCTAGAATAAATAAGCAAGCTTCCTACAATGACACAGGAAAGGTGGGAGGGCCTGCTGACAGGACATGTAGAACTATCTGGCCCAGCATGCTAAAATGTTAGAGACAAATGCACTCATCTTCACACACACATTAAATATGTCTTTATACCAAACCCTGAATACTCACACATTTCATATTCACACATAAAGTTCCATAAGCATCAAAATGTATGATTTAAGTTGGTTATTTTAGTTTAAATGCTGAGAAATAAAGGTATTTGATAACTAAGGTATTATACATGATAAGCAAGTTGTGTTTGGTCTTGTTCTGATGCATATGCTTTTTACAGCATTCTGGTATTATCGGAGGAGAGATCGCATCATGCAAACTCAAGTTATGGATCGCAGAACCTACAAGCAACAAAATGTTTAACTGTTGGAATGTACAGGAGGCGTTACTAGAAAGATTCCCCTGCTGTTAGAGGCAGGGAGAGTCTATTTGAAACAGCCTGTTAAATGTGCTGTAACATATGCTTCTCCTCTGGGAACCAATGATATCAGCAAGAAACTTTCCCTTTGTCCTGTTTCAGTCTGAGGGGGATAAAATGTGCCCGAATACTGGTTTTTTAGTCCATGCTGAAGGTTGTATGAACTGAGGGTCTCTAGTCTGAGGTCTATCTCTGGGTCCGGAGGCGCAGCGTATGTATACTTTACTTGGGGTCTGTATAATTTCCTTTTGCGCCTAAAGTGTGTCACTCTCTCTCTTTGTCTCTCTCTCTCTGTGTGTCTCTATGTCTCTCTCTCTGTCTCTCTCTCTGTCTCTCTCATTGTATTTATTTGCGCTTATTATACACAGATCATAGCGTGTAACTGACTGTACTTCTACTTGAATAATACTTGTGCGTTGGAACCACAGATTCCACTCCTGTCTTTATTTGCGGTCAGACTGCGTACGCAAATTAGCGTTATTCTTAGAGGTTTATAGGAAGGATATTTAGAAGGTATAGGCAGGGGTATATAGAGGTTCATTTAAAAATCAACAGAGGGTACGGCCCAGAGGAGCATTCCTGGGTCCCTGAAAGATCTCTACATGCTCCTGTCCACAAAAGAAGATTTTTTGCGAACTTCCCTGATAAAACTGGTTCTAGGGGTTCCTTAACCCCTCATCAAGGGGGAGTACTGTCACAAGCCACCGCTGCATCTTGTCTGACAACTGTGCTCTGGGCAGCTCTCTCAGACCTGTTGCTAGAAGACAAGGATACCGGCCTGCTTCTCGGTGAGGTCATCCTACCTGGCCGCTCCATCATTTCTGCCCTGCTCAGATTGAATCCTTCTCCTTTTTCTTCCCTGCTGGTTCTCTGCTCAGATGCCAATGATATCATTCAGCATGTGCCTTTCAGTTCCTGTGTGTGGAAATCTTCCTCGTGTTGTGTTCCACTTCCTCCTGTCCAGCATGTATCCCAGCTGTCTCAGTCACACCATAGCATCTGAGTGGACTTTGGTTTCTAATCTTTCAGCAATCTCAGCTGCACTGTAGCATCTGAGTGGACTTTTGCTTCTTGTATTTCAGCAGATTGAGCCACACTGCAGCGACTGAGTGAACTTTTAGTTATTTACTTTACTACAGTCTTAGCCACACAGCAGCACCTGAGTGCCGCAGTTTGGCAAAAGATTCTCAAGACTGTCCCAGTCGCTACTTAGCCACAAGGCCGCAACTCTGCCAAGTACACATCAGCCTTCAAGGCTGCAACTTGGCCTTAAGGTTATACCTCTGCCAAGTACATATCAGCCCTCAAGGATGCAACTCAGCCCCAAGGCCGCACCTCTG
The DNA here is from genome assembly GCA_031769625.1 of Taudactylus pleione. Lineage (NCBI taxonomy): Eukaryota > Metazoa > Chordata > Amphibia > Anura > Myobatrachidae > Taudactylus > Taudactylus pleione. Next base: position 1,432,035 of record JAUIMM010000545.1, read on the forward strand.
CCAAGTACACATCAGCCCTCAAGGCTGCAACTTGACCTCAAGGCCACACCTCTGCCAAGTACACATCAGCCCTCAAGGCTGCAACTCGGCCACAAGGCCACACCTTTGCCAAGTACACATAAGCCCTCAAGGATGCAACTCAGCCCCAGGGCCACACCTCTGCCAAGTACACCTCAGCACTAAAGGCTGCAACTCGACCTCAAGGCCGCACCTCTGCCACGTACACATCAGCCCTCAAGGATGCAACTCTGCTTCAAGGCCCCAAGGCCACACCTCTGCAAAGTACACATCAGCACTAAAGGCTGAAACTCGACCTCAAGGCCACACCTCTGCCATGTACAAATTAGCCCTCAAGGCTGCAACTCTGCTTCAAGGCTGCACCTCTGCCAAGTACACATCAGCCCTCAAGACTGCAACTAAGCCCCAAGGCCACACCTCAGCCAAGTACACATCAGCCCTCAAGGCTGCAACTTGGCCCCAAGGCCACACCTCTGCCTAGTACACATCAACCTTCAAGGCTGCAACTTGGCCTTAAGGCTGCACCTCTGCCAAGTACACAGTAGCCCTCAAGGATGCAACTCGGCCCCCAAGGCCACACTTCAGCCAAGTACACATCAGCCTTCAAGGCTGCAACTTGGCTTTAAGGCCGCACCTCAGCCAAGTACACATTAGCTCTCAAAGCTGCAACTTGGCCACAAGGCCACACCTCAGCCAAGTACACGTCAGCCCACAAAACGACTCCAGATTCTGAAACATCACTGTCGCAACTCCTGGCTTCTAAGATTATATACATTTTGTAGTTGCAAGACTTACCCAGGGCATCATTACAGTGGGGTTAAGGGTAGTTAGCAGTTGAGGCAGGGGTTACCTCCTTCCTCATGCTGGGAGCCCCCTGCTGGGTCACTGTTGTCTGTCTCCAGCTCCCTTCTGTCCCAAGCAGTGCCCACCTATCCTGCCTCCTTCATGCAGAGAGATGGCTGAAGGAGTCGGGAATGAAGCGTAGGCTGCTGGAGGGGCAGAAATATGATTTACCCCAAATCACAGGAATAACTTAATAATATTTAACTACAAGGTCGTAGATATGGTAGGTGTAGAGAGCTAAGCTGCTATGAGGCTGGCCCTCTCCCTGTACTGAGTTACACTGCCATCTCCTGAGCCCTGGCTTTTCTATTCTCACCAGAGTGCTGCTGCAAGGTATCTGGGCCATACTTACCAACTTTGCATGACTCTTCCCCTGGAGCAGCCTGGAGAGGAGATTCTGCAAACATCTTCGGGGAGGGGGGGCGGGGCTGGACTGTAGACGTCATTAGGCCCCATCCCACGACAAAAGGGTTTGTGAAGGGGCGAGGCTGAATTATGCAATTAATGTCATTTAGCCCGCCCCCTTCCAACGGACACGTGAATTCCTAGAAAAATCTCCCCATCCTGCCCACTTTACTGTGAAGTGGGCGGGATGCAGGGAGATCTGCCTACACTTTCAGGGGTGTGGAGGGGGCTACCAAAAAAACTGTGAGCATCCTGCGACTTTTGGGAGTGTAGGCAAGTATGATCTGGGCCCAGAGCAGATCTAAGCTACAGCCATCTCTAGTTGCCTGCCTGCATGCCTTGTGATGTCACAATGCAGGTCACAGCCCTATATAACGGATGCCCAGCTACTGGCAGCCATTTTGTGGTGCCATTTTGTCCTACCTTGATACTCTGAGTACTTTCTGCTTTATTTAATCAACTTTGGATAACGATTAATGATATAGACTTTGGATTACATCTTGCAATAAGGTCCTCAACAGCAAAATCTTCAGAAAAAGACTCTGAATAACATCTTCAGGACTAAATAACACATTTGGTCTATCACCCTTACCCCTTCAGACATCTCCCTCCATTTTATCTGCAGTTTTTAATTCAGAAACAATGGATGTGACCGGACGCCGTTCACCTAGGCCGTCCCTGGTCACGAGTTAGCGCTTTTGGACTTCCACTCACCGTCAGTGACCGCCTGTCACTGACTCCACCCACTGTGCCATGGGCATTTAACGATGCCGCCACCACCAAACTCTACCATCAGCGTTTGGAACCGCTTTTTACGTACAATCAGGCTCCTATGTCGGCACCTGGAACTGCTTCTGCTGCATATGCGTTTGACTAACTGCGGACACACCTCCTGTTTGGTGCTGGCTGTTCCCACCTGATCCCTCACAATGGACCAGGTCTGCACAGTAGCTGGCAGAGGGCTTGAACTTGGAGACACGGAGCTCTTATCCAGAACAGCAGGAGAACGGAATAGCGTTTTGGCGCAATTCTGTTGGTCGCAGGATTGAGGTTCAATTGAAGTAAAGGCAAATGGTGTTTATTTGCTCAATGTCTTAAAGAAGACCCTCCCTTCCGTCTGAAGGGGAATATCACACAGAAATCAAACAGCAATTCTCCACAAAGGATTTTCAAAGATGTACCACATACAGGAATCTTATCAGCAGCTCTTCTCCTCCAAGAAGTTACAGGGTTGTACCATATACAGGGCTCACAGTACCTCTTTTTATGTCATTCTTACACACAACATCACAGGGGGGCAAATCCACCCTGTGTTCCCTCTAGCCAATCAGGCTATTTCAGAAAACATAAATTAACAACATATTACATTTCAAAGGAGTCTCTCAATATCCTCCTTACTAATCCAACCAACACAAACTGATTTATCATATATTATACTGTCTCCTAAAATGTTGATATAACATGTCACAGGAAATGGTAAATGACATTCATCCTTATCAGTTTGGCATTTCCAACCTTAACACATTCAGCTTTTAGAAGTGGCATCCACAAGGATCTTCTTACAAACAAATTAATTGTCTTTTCAAAAGGAAGTTCTGTATCTGAAGTGTTTGGCTATATGACACCATTCACACCTTCACACAGAGAACTTTCAGCCAGAGGTCACTGACCACAACAGGTCTTCCTATTCATCAGACCTCCTGCTAGTTTCTGCAGACACAGAGGCTGGTCATGTCATATTCAGGCATATATTCAAGAAGTGCATTTTCTCTACAAAATATACATTTAAACCATATAGTGCATAGCCTATTAAACATATGTTACTTCATGCACTAATGCATTGCAGATCAGCTGCAGTGCATTACAGCAATACAAATATACTTTAATACAGTTTATTATAAACCATGTGCAGTGTGCTTTTACACTGTCCTTTTAAAAATGGCGCAACGGCATGAGGGTTAATCCCCTCAATGCCTTGACAGCAATTTTAATCACGTGTGGTCGGCTTCCGGCCACAATGGATAAAGCTAATTATTAATCTGATATGACACTGCATGATTTAAGATTGGTAAACACTTGGTAAACACGTCCAATCCTCCGGGGATCCAACTCCACACCCAAATGTTGACACAATCCTATTGCATACTTACTAGAGATGTGCGCTGACCCCCATGTTTTGATTTTGGATCTGGGTTCATCTTCGTGTTTTGGGTTTGCAAAACTACTCTCAAGTGTTTTGGTTTTGGATTCGGATAAAAATCAATAAAAATAAAAAAAATATAAAAAATAAAAAAAATAGCTAAAATCCAAAACCCGAGTTCAATTTTTAAATCCGAGTTCCAAATCGGAGGGTTAGGTTTAGGCACGAAGGGGGGAGACTTAGGTTTAGGCACTAATGTGGAGGGTTATGGTGTGGAGAGGGTTAGGGTTAGGCTACAAGAAGTGAGGGTTAGGGTTAGGGGGAGAAGGGGGGAGGGTAAGTATACTTACCCGATCCCTGTTGGGATACCAACAGCTGGCATAACATACCGATTCCTTCACATTATTCTTACACACACATGTACATGCACACATGCGAGGAATATACAAACTCCACACATGTGCCCTTGTACCTCTTTTGGGCTTAATAACAAAGAAGTTTTAAGTTTAGTCACATTAGTGGCTTTTTATCTTTCTCCGAGAACCGACACACCTGAACTTCGTGATACTAGACGAGATCCGAGTCCGACTCAGGGTCTCCCATATGACTCGGATCTGAAAGCGAGGCAAAACGTCATCCCCATGCTGTCGGATTCTCAAGGGTTTTGGATTCTATAAAGGTCCTGGTGACCGGCGCCTTTTTCAGGGGTGCTCTGTCAATCCAGGGGTGCTCTTCCCCAGTGCAAAAAAAAAAAGTTAAAATTAAAATCTTATTTTTTTTTCATTTTTTGTGTGTAACTAGTTAGTAAGTAGGTACGCTATTATTGTTCGGTGACACTGCCAATAAGACCACAGTTTATCATCCACGTATTTGTGACTCTGCAGGTGGTCCGTCCACACTCCGCTGCTCTGCAGGGGTGATTTGTTGTCTATAAAGGGGTGCTGTGTTGTTTATCAAGGGGCTGCTGTCTTGTCCAGGGGTGCTTTTCCCCGGTGTAAAAAAAATAAAAGTGAAATAAAATTATCATTTTGTGTGTGTGTGTGTGTTAGCAACTTAGTTGCTCTGTTATTGTCCAGTGACACTGCAGGCCAGACCGCAGTTTATCATCCATGTATTGTGACACTATAAGTCATAGCACAGTGTGTTATTTTTATTCATAAAAAATAGAGATACTGTAAGTGGTAGCGCAGTGTATTACTCATAAAAAAAACTTGTGACGCTGTAAGTGGTAGCGCAGTGTAATATTAAACTTTTCACTTCTTTCCTCAATCGTGAATAAATGATTAGTCTACACGCTGACTACAAGACCACAACAAAGTGTTAAATAACATGTGTAATATATAAAACATAATGACATCACTGGTGCTGGAGCTGCTAACAGTGCTACCAGTCATAATGATACTAGGCCATCTACATTATCTACTAAAAAAGAGGAACAAGGGCATACAGGGCTTAAAGTCAGGGCATCTAAAATCAAGAACCAATCTTTTATAGTGGTAAAGAAAAAGCATCAAAGGGAAAGTTAGCTGCAGAAAGACATAAAATTGACAAAATGCCTTTCACCACTTGAAGTGGTGACTGGTGGTTCTGCCTCTTATGATGATGTAAGCACAAGTGAACATGCTGACATAGAAATCGAGGATGCTTCTGTGGAAGTGCACCAGGATGAGCAGGAAATTTGTGTAGCTGATTCTAATAAGGATATTGTTGATGAGGATGTTGTTTGTGTAAATCAGGCACCAGTGGAAGAAACAGTTGTTGCCCGTGATAAGCAAAAGCCCATTGTCATGCATGGGTACAAGACAAAAAAATCCACTTGTTATTTGTGGAATTATTTCTACCCAAATTCAGACAATTGTCAAGTCATCTGTACCCTTTGTAAAGTCAGAGTAAGTAGTGGTAGGGACTTTAACCATGTAGGAAACTCCTGTTACATCATCTGCAGTGCATCCATCCAAAAAGTTTTTTCAAACTTTGGCTAAAAAAGTACCAACAAGCAGTCCAGAATCAGCTAGGTCCCTTTTCTCTGCTAGATCCAAACACCTACCATCTTCACCACCAACATCTTCACCAACAATATCAATCATGAAGCAATTGGTTTGTTTGGCCCCACAAAACAAGCAACCAATTGGCAGCTGACATTGCTGGCAATGATCTCTACGTGCACAAACTGGCTTTACAGATGCAAGATGTTGTCACCATCATCATCCATCAGTGTGTACATCATCTTTACACAATATTAATTTGTCCCCACTGGAATCCACCATTACATGTGCTTCTGTAATTTATGGATGTCATTGGCATAGAATTTTTAGTTCATTTTGATGGACATCATCTTTTCCACACTTTGAAGAAGTAGCCTCCTATGCCGATCGCTGACAAGGTTCCTGGCTGTGCTGAAAACTCTTTCTGAGAACACACTGGAGGGGGGCAGCTCAAGTAAAGCAAAGCCAGTTTGTGCAAGGGCCTCCAAATTGCCTTTTTTTCCTGTCAGTAGTCAAATGGACTGTCTGACATGCCTATTTGGACGTTATCATTAAACAATTTAAAATAGTCCTCAACCATTCTTTGAATGGTGACCATATCAGAGGCAGTCATGGTAGAGGTCTCATTAATTGTAGGTAATTCTTTTAGACCCTACCAGATGTCAAAACTTGGTTGTTTTGACTCATCTGCATCACCAGTGGGTCTTTTGGGAAAGTTTAGTTTTTTCACGGCAGTTGCACTTGCTGTAGAAACTGAAGGAGTAGCCATTGTTGCATCACGTGCCACTTTAGCTGACAATTTGCTTGCCAACAGCTCTTTGCATCTCTTCAGATCTGTGTCCATTGGGAAGAAAAACACAACATATAATTTAAACCTTCAATCTTAAATCTTGCATTTGCTCTGTTCAGCTTGTCCACACATCTGTGGTTAAGTGGACAGTGGGTACAACGGCATTTTGAAGGCCACTAATTATGTTTTTTTAACTTCCCTGTACAGGTTGGGAATTGCATTTCTAGTGAAGTGGAACCTAGATGGGAATTGGTAGCAAGGGCACAGGATCTCAATTAACTGTCTAAAACTCACTGCATTATTGGCAGATATTGGATGCCCATCTAATACCAGCATAGATTTTATGGCATCAGTGATCCGCTGTGCAACTCGGTGACTGCTGTCATACTTGCTCCCCCTTGCAAAGGATTGTTTAACAGTCAATTATTTTTTAAAGTACTACTAGTAGTCTTTCTGGTCCCCTTCTGGGATGAATATTAACTCCCAGCAGCAGCAGGCATAGCGCTAAAGGATTTTTCTGGGGCAAGGACTGATGTGAATTATTTAAATATTTTTTGTAAATGCCTCCCCTCCTGTCCTCCCATTCTCCCCTCCTCCCTCATAAATTTGCTTTCTGAATCAACAAATTAAATTAAATTTACTACTTATCAAATCTTCTTTTCCCTGCCTTCAACTAAATACATACTCCAACTCCCTCAGGCCTCTTGAATAATAAAAACATTTGTTTCCTGATGTGCTATGCTGGAAGTTGAACTGCCACAGCTGCTGCAATCTTTGACATGTGGTTGCTGAATGCCAAAAAATGTCCAGAAATGTTTATGGCCACAGACAGAATCTCCTGCATGCCCCTTTCATTTTTTAAAATATTCTGACCCACCAAGTTGATTTTGTAGGCAAAATATGGGAAATATTGTTCACCCATGCTCTCCCCTTCGCCCTCATAAATTTGCTTCAGAATAAAAAAAATTACTTCAGTTTACTACCAGTGGCGGATCCAGCGGTGAGGTTGCAGCGCAGTCCAAAATTCAAATAGGGGAGCCACACCAACTGCCAGTGATGTTTGGCAGCAGTTGTGGTGACAGTTGGTGTGACTCCTCTATTTGAATTTTGGACTGCGCTGCAGCCCCACATCTGGAGCCGCCACTGTTTACCACCAATCAACCCTTCAGTCCCTGCCTTCAACTATATACATACTCCATCTTCCTCAGGCCTCTTAATTAATGAAAACATATGTTTCCTTATGTGCCATGTTGGAAGTGTAACTGCCACGTGTCTGTGGTGGCCACTGCTGCCGCTTAGCTTAGTCAGGCAACTAGCTTGGTGCAAATTTTGGGCTTAAACTGGATGAAAACAATATTGTGGGCTGTGAGGTGGTCAAAATTGACCGGAAGTGCGTATTGAGGTTAATAATACTGTAGGAACAAGAAAAAGCCCAAATTATGTGATATTAGCAGTTTTTATCAATTTAAAAAAAAAAATACAGATCCAAAACCAAGACACGAGGAGTCGGCGCACATCCCTACTTTAAATAGGTGGTGGGCCAAATGATGCCATTATCCTCGTATTGCCAGTAATATTCTCTTGATTCTGTCTACTTTACTAGGAAGTGGGTAGAAGAGGAATGAAGTGCTTACTCTTCCTGGGGTTCGGGAGGCTACCCGAAAAGCTGGGACCCTCCCATTGGTTCCCAGGAGAGTAGACAGATGTGTCCTACTCGAGACCTGTACATAGATTCAACACCCCATATATGCCTACCCATCTGTTTAATATTGCATAAGATCTCATATCTGCATCATCTGAAACAATCTACTGAAAGGATTGTGTCACTGTACAAACTATTCCAATCTTTAACAGACCAGCTGCCACTCACAGGCATGGGAAAAGTTACAGTAGGTGAGAGAAAGGGACTGTCCGTCCCTCTCCCTGCACCGAGTTACACTGCCATCTCCTGAACCTTGGCTATTATATTCTCACCATAGTGCTGCTGCTGGGCATCTAGGCCCAGAGCTGATCTAAGCTACAGTCATCGCTAGCAAGTGAATCATAGCCTTCTTTTATACCACATTATATCATAAAAATTTAGGATTAGGGAGATAATATAATTGTTTAGAAAATATATTTTTTCATTTACAATACTTACTATATCCTAATTACCATTCATTTAATCCTACACATTAGCTAAGAAGGCAGAGTGCATATATTAGACCATTTACAATCAAAATGGATAAACTGCAAAATAATTTGCATAGGGGGGCCCTGTGGAATTAGGTTTTGTTATGCCTTTCCTTAGCTATAAACTTGTCTAAAATAATGACACAAACAACATTTAAAAATGGTCATCCTTTTTAGTAAAACAAAATATTATCTGTGTATGGTGGCAGAAAGAAAGAACGGCCAGTTGATCATCGACTATTTGTATTATGCTATCCGATGACATAACACAAACTTGCAGGGCCAATTGCCCTTCTCAACAGCAAGTATCATGTACCAGGATCCAACTCACTTATCAATACATGGCATCAAGCCCAGCCAGACAGTTGACCCCAGTAGGGTGAATTCAGTCTAATCCGTATATTGAAAGGGAGAAAAACAGAATATGCAGTGCAGCAAAATAGCCACTGGACTGCCATTCTTTCCTGCCATGCACAGCTACTTTTCTAAAGGAGCCAAGCCCACAACCATACCTAAACCAAAATATCAAAAACCCTAAAAACACCCTCTAAACACAAGAAAATACCTTTTTACAGTACCTTTGTCGGTCAGGTGTACACCATCCTGCCAAAACAAATTAACATCCCTAAAACGTATCAACGGATGGTCATGAACAATGCCACCTAAAACTGAAACCCATTCAGAAACCAGTGTTCACTTTCTTCAAAAATTTGTCTATAACCACCTCGGCAAAATCACCCTTCCACATTGCCTAGGAATAATAGAGCACCAAATCAAGAAACCATTATGGTTTACAGGTCATGAACAACAGCAAAGTGGAGGTCAAGGGACAATCTAACCCAAATTATTACCCCACAAGTGAATCACTACAACTGCAGAAGGACCAAAGGAATCAGCCATATTTTGCAAGTAAGGTAAGAGAGATTCCCACAGCATCACTCTACGCCCCAACCATCTTATTTAAGTAAAAGCCAAAAAAAAAAAAATTAGGTTATGAGCCAAAGCTGACTTAGAGGCCCACTTTACGAAAGAATGACCCACAAACCAAAAGAGACAAGCGTATAAATGGTCACCTGCAACTATAAAACAAAGAGAATTACAATTAAGTGAAAACAAAATCTTAAACCTACAGGAAGAATAGGTAAGGGAGACAGGGCGGGTAGAGAAGAGAGGGGGGATAACTTGGCCCGAGGTAAAAACCTAAAAATCCTAAGAAATGTCCAGTCAGTTTCCAAGGTTCAGGGCAAAAACAGGGCAAAATCTGTTGAGCCCCTCACCATTAATGGAAACGAGCACCATACGCTCCCAAGTTAAGAATAATTTGACAGTAAAGAAAAATAGTCAATCAAAAATTGTGAAATAGCACACATCTCCACCTTAATTTCACTAAATAATACCGCCCATATCTTTTATATGCATCTGACTTCCAGTTTTGATTTCAGACAATTGCAAAAACACCACAGTTGTAGCAGTCCCAATATGGAAGAAATTCGAATCGGTGCCATATTGACAAGGGATAAGCCAAGCGAAAAGATACACCACCCAAAAAACCATTTCATTTGATTTACACGTCAATGGAGAACCTTTGAGGTGTATCAACTGTGCACCAGCCATGGGAGGCCGTAAAAAATATATTCCTTTGTTAAGACCATCAGAGACGGAATCGGAGCAGGGTACAAAGGATATCCATCAACCTCAACCCAACTGATTTTTGAAAGGTAAAAATGTCTGAGCGTTATGTTCTAAAGGGGGCAACAGACCCCCATGCTAGCCTCTCCATTCCAGCAAGGTTACCTGCCAACAATGAGAGGAGAAATCGCCACTGACCAATGCTGCCACTGGTACTAGTAATCGAAAATTATCCCACTAGAAACATTGAAGCATGTCTGCAATTTAGTTATCTAAACAAAGCAGATGTTAAGCTCCAGGCAACTTAATATGAGCTGCGCCAGTAAACGCAAATCCGGAAGGGATGAAGAACACTAGCTATTAATGGCATGAACCACCCCAAGATTGACACACCAAAAAACCATATGGCAATTCCACAACCACTCCCCCAATAAATCATGGGCCACTATGATAGGGAATAGCTCCAGCAGTAAAAGATTCCTGTTAAGCTCTCGCTCAATTCAATTGGATGGCCAGTGAGAAGCTTACCAGGAACCCTCCAAATAATTGCTGAACCTAGAGGAGCAAGCCTCATCAGTAATAAAGCTGGAGCTGAGTGCTAGCCATGGGAGGGGACAACCAAAATCAGACACCATTAAATTTAGACAAAACTAGGTCCCTTCAGAGTTCATCAGATAACCGTATAAAATGGTGTGGCTTATGCACACCCAATGTTGTACATTCAAGTGACAGAAAACCCTGCCCATGGGTATGACACTACAAGAAAAATTAAAAAGGCCTGAAAGTGATTGACCGTATCAAGATAACCTTAACACAAGACAAGGCCAAGACTATAGCATTGCACAACTTAACAACTTTTCATCCTAGGGTAATGAAATAGAGGCTGCAAGGCTGGAGTTAAATTCCTAGGCCGCAGAAACAGGCTGAGTAACATAAAAAAAAATAAAAATGTAATGTATGTGTTTGCAGCCATGGGCCATGGTATGTACGCCATTCTGCTTAAGACGACACACCTCATCATAATGCCTCAAAACCATGTCCCAAGATGAGTGCAAAAGTCAATGAATCAGATGCACATTCATAGCATCCGTCTTGAGGTAACAGGCAACAAAGATTCCATTCAGCTGATTCACGGTGAATGTCTCCCCCCACACTGCCTTTCTTCTTCGCCACTGCTAACACCTTCCTCGCCTTGTAAATAAATACGTTCACAAATTTGCCATTTTAAATTTGCTCACGCATACACAGATACAAAACCCACAGTACAACCGTATTAGTGCATTGCACAGTTGCGCCCGGCTAACAGAATCTCTGTCTCTGTTACTATCCCCATGGTGATTACATCCATGCTGCAAGTGGTTACCTGAGCAACCTCAATGTGCCCAATTTTATCCTTATTTGTTCATACTGTTTCTATTCTTTGTTGTCTGTTCTTTGTTAGGTGCTGCAGACCCCTTGCGGTGGCAAATAAATAAAGTACAATAATAATATAATTAGTAGCATTGTGGACACTTTTTATATTATCAAACAGTGGGGGTCATCCAGACCTGCTTGCGAGCAGCAGTACGCTCGCAAGAGGGTCGATGTTCCCCACTGCGCATGCGCACGACGGAGGGAGCTCCGTTGTGCGCATGCGCGAGACCCGGGGAGCGACGGGCTCTCCATCGCTCCGGGTCTCGCACCAAAGGGGGCGTGCTGTCGATGTTGATTGACAGCACGCCCCCTTTGGTGGGCGTGCCGGGGGCGTGCCTGCCAGACGGAGGCGTTCCCTTGGGAACGCCTACCGTCTGAAGCCGGCCCCACTGACATCACTAGTGATGTCAGTGGGAGTGATTTTGGCTCTGATAGAGCCAAAATCACTCCAGGGCTTGTGGCAGGGAGGCCCTACCGCAGGGTCTCCGTCGCAAGTCCGATGGTCATGATGGTCAAGACCATCGCGACCATCTTTTTGGCCGCTCGCATATGCTGTGGGTGGTCACCCACAGCTATACGAGCGGCCAGGAGGCCGCTCCATTTTCATGGAGGAGGGCCCTGATTCAGAGCGAGTGCTCTGGTCAGAGCGTTCAGCTCTGAATCAGGCCCAGAATTAGCTTAGTACTGCAGAGTTGCTGCTAGAATGGGCTTTGCTTTGCTTACAAGCCACCATAATCAGTAATCACTGAAATCAGTGCAGGTTGGTAGAGTGGAGAGAGAATCAGAGAGGGGGAGGAGAGGAAGAAGAGAGGAATGGGGGAGAAGCTGCCAGTGCCATCACCCAGCCTACAGCGAGATTTCAAGCTTATAGGCCATTTGTGGGCTCGTCCAAGGAGAAGTGATAGTGAGGAGAGAGAAACAGAAATAAAGATGGCTGAGGAAAGAGAACCAAAAAGAAGGGGTCAGAGAAAAAGAGGAGAAGAGGAGTTAGGACTAAAGAGAGGAGAGTAGGGGGTATATTTACTAAAGACCAATTTCAAATCGATGAAAATCGATCAACATTGATGTAATTCTGGGGATAAATCACAAATTTACTAATACTTTAAAAAATAAATAAACAATTGTCTGTTAGTAAATTTATCGCCTGAGTCACAACATCAAATAATTCAAAATCGATTAAAATTGACCTTAAGTAAATATACCTCTGGGAGAGAAGAGTGAACTAAAGAGGGTGAAGAAGAGAGAGAACAGGAGGGAATGGGAACCAGAGAGGGAGAGGTGGAAGAGAGAATCGAAGGGAGAGATCTACAGCACTCTAGTGTAAGGGATGTGTCAGGTGCACATGATGTCCAAGGGTCTCTATCTGGGTCTGACAGTGACCACTGCTGCCGCTCTCTCTCTCCCACTCTGTGCCATGTGCAGGTCAGGTGCTACAGTAGAAAGTACATGACTCTGATAGGGATTTAAAGTGACAGTCACATAACAGGATGTAGTCGGCATCCGGTAGTAGCGCGGGATGCCGATGGTCTCTATACTGGTGCCGAAATCCCTACAGCTCGGGATCCCGGCACCAGTATCCCGACTGGCATCCTGAAGGTAAGTATCGGTGTGTTAAGGGGGGGTTAGGGTTAGTTAGTGGGGTTAGGCATTAGGGGGAGGGTCAGGGTTAGGCACTAGGTAGGGAGTGTTAGAATTAGGGTGCGGGGAGGGGGGGGTTAGGTTTAGGCACTAGGGGGAGGTTAGGTATAGCTACCGGGGAGGGGGTGTTAGGTTTAGTGTTCGGGGAGGGGGAGGTTAGGTTTAGACACTAGGGGGGAGGTTAGGCTTAGGCACTAGGGGCAGAGGTTAGGGTTAGGCATCGTGGAGGGAGGGTTAGGGAATCTGTTGGAAACATGACAGTTGGGAGCTGATTGGCTGGAGCACTATTTATCATACACAATGAGTTTTATCACTTGTTGCATACCTCACAACTTTTATGGTCCATGAAGAGGGACACTTCGCACGCAAAGGTGCGCGCGCGCCAGAAAAGGGGGCAGGGCTTCACGAGAAGGGACGGGGCCTCTTGAAAATGGGGCAGAGCCTCGTGGCAACTCCTGTTTATGTTACTATAGGGGGTGTGCCAAGCACCCTCGGAAATGCTGGGCTGCCCCCAGGCTCACCCAACACTGGTGAACAGATGACATGCGCAGCATCTGTTCACCTTCTGCATACAAATTTCTCTGCTATGCAGAGCAGTGGTATGTGCTCTCCCCAACTTCCCCCCCACTGCGGGACACTGTGGCCATGGGTGAGACAGCGGGACAGTCCCAGAAAAATGGGACTGTCCCGCTGAATGTGGGACAGTTGGGAGGTATGCTTGTTGCATATGATAAAACTCATTGATAAATGAGGCCCTTAAAGTGTTTTGTTATATAACATTATCTCATTCTTGCTGCTTTACCCTGATTTACAAACACACACTTTCAGCTATATCTGTTGATCGAACACCTTGAAGCAATAGATATACTGAATGCTTATTTCAAAGCATTATGTTTTACAGTATTTTCCCTCTATTGCGTGAAGGAGGTCTTACTGTTTCACATTATGGGACAGATTCTGAGAGTGGTATTTATCAAAGCTGGGAGGGAGATAAAGTTGTGAGAGATAAAGTACTAACCAATCAGCTTCCAATTTACATTTTGCAGACTGCTTTAATAAAATGATAGCTAGGAGCTGATTGTTTGGTAATTTATTTTTTACAATTTTATCTCTCTCCCAGATTTGATAAATACGCCCCTGAGTCACGCTGCTGCCTCTGCTTTAGAGCCTTTTGCTGTAGTCACATCTGCGACTTTATGCTAATGCCAGTATTAGTCCTTCCCTGGTGTACAAGCATGAGACCGAGGGCCCAATTCAGACCTGTTAGCTAGGATGCATTCGCACATAGCCTGCCAACGTTTTCAAAGTGCGCATGCATATGCAACACAGTGCGCATGCGCAAACCAGTCCATGCGATCGCAAAGCGATCACCCCTTGTACATAGACGCCTCGCTAGATTGAGTGACAGGATGTGCCGTTTGTGGGTGGTGACAGGGGTTGGTCAATGTAAACAGGGGAATGGTGGTGCGAACGCAGGCGTGTCTTAGCGTCTTAATGCCATTTCAGAGGCATGCATAATTAAGATGCAGCATCATAGTACATGTCACATGGTTGAATTACACACTGAAGCACTCGCAGTGCTTGCGGTAGGGTATGGTCAGCCACAAGTGCTGCGTACAGGTCTGATGTTACTCGATGTTACCAATTGTTGCTTACACTTCCGGGAGATGACGTGTATCACTAAGGGAAAGTGGGCGTCTTAAGACAGGCTGGTGGGTGGCTAAATACACACCGTGATCACATGCCAAGACATAGTGGGCATGCTAATGCCTTGCTGTGCAATCACGGGATTTGTATACTTTGGCAATTGATGACTGCTTGCGAACGCATCTAGCGAGTGGGTCTGATAAAGACAATTACATTCCAGCGCCATCTCCTATTCTGCATTGAAGCCAGCCAGCCACCTTTACCAAGATGGCCACCAGGACATGTTGCTGACCATCAGTGGTGTATCTAGGGTCTTTGGAGCCTAGGACAAGTTGAAGAACGGCAAACCCCCCCATACACACACACATAGCAAAATATATTTCTGCGCCTTCTGCGAAAATGTGCGTGGTCACATACCAAAGGAGCATGGCCACTGAAAATGGGGCGAGCCAACATGACATGCCACCCAATTCTCATCACTCTGGGAACATTCCTTTCCATTCTATATGCACCTTATCTATACAGTAGTTTCTCACAATGTGGAACCTCTGAAAAAATGTTTCCTCCCTGGGAAGACGAAGTCTTTAGTTGGTATTCATTCATGTAGGTCACATCGCCTGGAAGATGCCCGTTTGTGTAGAAATATTAAGAAGGTCATCATAATACAACAGCGGTTCAACCAGACTCGTTCCCCCTGTATAACTTCTTTCCCCCTGTATCTCTCAGCCACACAATCTCCCCCTGCGTCGTCTCTCAGCCACACCATCACCTCCCCCCTGCATCATCTCTCAGCACAACATCACCTTCCCCCTGCGTTGTCTCTCAGCCACAAGATCCCCTCCCCCTGCATTGTCTCTCAGCACACCATCACCTCCCCCCTGCATCGTCTCTCAGCACACCATTGCCTCCCCCTGCATTGTTTCTCAACACACATCACCTCCCCTCCTGCATCGTCTCTCAGCCATTGCCTCCCCCTATATCATCTCTCAGCACGCAATCACCTTGTATCTCAGCCACACCATTGTCTCCACCCCTGCGTCATCTTTCAGCACACCATTGCCTCCCCCTTGTGCATTGTCTCTCAGCCACATCATCGCCTCTCCCCCTGCATCGTCTCTCAGCCACACCATCACAGATACACACACACACTGACACAGATACACACATACTGACAAAAATACACACACACACACACTGACACAAATACACACACACACTGACACAGATACACACACACTGACACAAATACACACAAACTGACACAAATACACACACACACACTGACACAGATACACACACTGACACAGATACCCACACACTGACACAAATACACACCCACACTGACACAGATACACACACACTGACACAGATACACACATACTGACAAACACTGACACAGATACACACACACTGACACAGACACACATGCTGACACAGATATACACACCTCTTTCACAGAAATGAACCCCCCCTCGCCCACCCCTGCGGCAGTCCGGAACTCCCCCGTGGCAGTCTGGACCCCCATCCCCCTGGAAAAAATACTAAGACCCCCCTGGGTGCTCTGGAGCTGATAGAGTGCCAGGGAAGGAAAAGTTATCACCCGGCAGCACTCAGGGATGACTGGCTGAGAGGGGCTGCACACTTCTGCTGCAGCTCCCCCTACAGACAGCACTAGCAGGCACAGGTGCCTGCCAGTGCTCATTACATTATTAGACAAGTCTTCGGTCCGGGCAAAGGGGGCGGGCGGTGCGGGTACAATGCCCTGGCCGGCAGCACCCACCCCCTGCTGGGCCTGCCACAGCGCCCACAGCATGTGCCCAGCTCGGCCCCCCCTAGTTACGTCACTGCTGATCATGCATGATACCCGTGCACCATCTTAGAGTGTGTGATGAGTGCTGCACAGATGTGCAGCACATGTTCCTCCTTGCCTACTTTTGAAAAAGCTTTTCAGGGAGAATGTGATAGCAACACCTATGGGCGTGGCGGTAAAGTGGGTGTGTACTGATACATCTGAGAGGCCTGTCATAAAATTTACATCCAAATGTAAATGAGGCCCAAATCAGCAAGATCTACTTGTTGATGATAAATTTTAGAAAATGCATGTAGCATCATTGTGCCTATAGCCAATGCAGGGAGATTATATTAATGATCCAATTTGAATGTATAAATCTCTGTTTATATATATATATATATATATATACATATTAGGGGTGTGCATCGGCCACTTTTCGTGTTTTGTGTTTTGGTTTTGGATCTGGATCTTTCTTCGTGTTTTGGATCTGGATTGGTTTTGCCAAAACCACCCTTCCGTGTTTTGGGTTCTGGGTTTTGTGTGTTTCTATCTGTATTTTTTTTGAAAAAAAGCATAAAAACAGCTAAAATCACAGAATTTGTGTGTGTTTCTGCTCCTATGTTATTATTAACCTCAATAACCTTCATTTCCACTCATTTCCAGTCTATTCTGAACACCTCACACCTCACAATAGTGTTTTTATATCCAAAAGGTTGCAAAAAGCTGGATGACTATGCTAAGAGATACGAGTGGGCGGCACAAACTCGTGGTCCATCTAGGAGTGACACTTCAGTGGCAGACAGGATGGCAGTTTGAAAAACTAGGCCCCAAACAGTACATAATGCAAAGAAAAAAAAGAGGTGCAAGATGGAATTGTCCTTGCAGGTGCGGCTACAGCCCACACAATTCACAAAGACAGAAAAAAAAAGAAGAATTTTTTATTTTTTGTGGAGCGCACTTTGAGGGTTACACCACCCTTTAACAGACAGACGCACGCTTGTCGCTGCTGCTTTGAGGATGCAGGTGCGGCTACTGCGCATACATTTCACACACAAACACAGAAAAAAAGATTATTTTATTTTGTTGGAGCGCACTTTGGGGGTAACACCACCCTTTAACAGACAGACGCACGCTTGTCGCTGCTGCTTTGAGGACAGTATCATATGCAGTGACAGTAGACTTGTCAGAAATTGTTGGCATGTCCTTCAGTCCGGACCAGACGTCCAAACCAGCCCTTGACTTATGACACAGGCGCACGCTTGGCGCTGCTACTGTGTTGATGCACATGCGGCTACATCGCACACAAGTCACAAACACAGAAAAAAAATGTTTTTTATTTTTAGGAGCACTTTGGGGGTTACATCACCCTTTAACAGACTTATGGGACACAGGCGCATGCTTGGCGCTGCTCCTTTGTTGATGCACGTGCAGCTACAGTGCACACAATTCACAAAGATAGAAAAAAAAGAATTTTTTATTGTTTGTGGAGCGCACTTTGAGGGTTACACCACCCTTTAACAGACAGACGCATGCTTGTCGCTGCTGCTTTGAGGATGCAGGTGCGGCTACAGCCCACACAATTCACAAAGACAGAAAAAAAAAGAATAATTTTTTTATTGTTTGTGGGGCACACTTTGAGGGATACACCACCCTTTAACAGACAGACGCACGCTTGTCGCTGCTGCTTTGAGGATGCAGGTGCGGCTACAGCCCACACAATTCACAAAGAAAAAAAAAGAAGAATTTTCTTATTGTTTGTGGAGCGCACTTTGAGGGTTACACCACCCTTTAACAGACAGACGCACGCTTGTCGCTGCTGCTTTGAGGATGCAGGTGCGGCTACAGCCCACACATTTCACAAAGACAGAAAAAAAGAAGAATTTTTTTATTGTTTGTGGAGCGCACTTTGAGGGTTACACCACCCTTTAACAGACAGACGCACGCTTGTCGCTGCTGCTTTGAGGATGCAGGTGGAATCTAGACGGGATTTGGAACCGGGGACACACTACCTCCATCAATTGTCTAAATCCCACTGCACTAATGGCGGATACCGGACGCACGTCTAACACCAACATAGCAGTCAAGGCCTCAGTTATATGTTTTGTTTCAGGATGACTGCTGTCGTACTTCATCCTCCTCGCTAGGGACTGTTGGAGGGTCAATTGTTTAGTAAAAGTAGTGGTGTTCCTACTTCCTCTCTGGGATGATGAACAAATCCCAGCAGCAGCAACAGCACTAGGAGGAAGTGGTTCTTGATCTTTCCCTATTTTATTTTTATCGGAGAAAGTTTGGTCCTCCATTTATGTTATATTGATATATACGTGCGGCTAAGGCGCACACAAACACAGAAAATATTTTTTTATTTTTGCTGGAGAGTAGTGCACTTTGTGGGTTACACCACCCTTTAAGAAATGAGCCAGCTGACCCTTTACTTATGGGACACAGGCGCACGCTTGGCGCTGCTCCTTCGTTGATGCACGTGCAGCCACAGTGCACACAATTCACAAACACAGAATTTTTTTTTAATTTTGTTTGGAGTGCCCTTTGGGGGTTACAGCACCCTTTAGCGGTCAATCCAGCCGGCCCTTTATTTATGGGACACAGGCGCATGCTTGGCACTACTTTGTTGATGCACGTGCGGCTACTGCGCACACAATTCACAAACACAAAAAAAAATATTTTTTTATTTTGTTTGGAGTGCCCTTTGGGGGTTACAGCACCCTTTAACGGACAAGCCAGCCGGCCTTTTACTTATGGGACACAGGCGCACACTTGGCGCTGCTCCTTCGTTGATGCACGTGCAGCCACAGTGCACACAATTCACAAACACAGAAATTTTTTTTTATTTTGTTTGGAGTGCCCTTTGGGGTTACAGCACCCTTTAGTGGTCAATCCAGCCGGCCCTTTATTTATGGGACACAGGCGCACGCTTGGCACTACTTTGTTGATGCATGTGCGGCTACTGCGCACACAATTCACAAACACAGAAAATATTTTTTTATTTTGTTTGGAGTGTACTTTGGGGGTTACAGCACCCTTTAACGGTCAAGCCAGCCGGCCCTTTACTTATTACACAGGCGCACGCTTGGCACTTCTTTGTTGATGCACGTGCGGCTACTGCGCACACAATTCACAAACACAGAAAATATTTAATTTTTTTTGCACTTGGGGGGAGCACCCCTGATGGACAGAGCACCCCCTGGACAACACTACAGCACCCCTTTAGGATTGGGACTCTGCACAGGACTTTGGAGTGGACACAGCCCCTATGGACAACAGCAGCACAGCACAACACAGCCAGCCCCTATGGACTTTGGAGGAGTGGACACAGCCCCTATGGACAACAGCAGCACAGCACAACACAGCCAGCCCCTATGGACTTTGGAGGAGTGGACACAGCCCCTATGGACAACAGCAGCACAGCACAACACAGCCAGCCCCTATGGACTTTGGAGGAGTGGACATAGCCCCTATGGACAACAGCAGCACAGCACAACACAGCCAGCCCTATGGACTTTGGAGGAGTGGACACAGCCCTTATGGACAACAGCAGCACAGCACAACACTACACTGCACTACACTACACTACACTACACAGCCCAGCCAGCCCTAACTCCAACCCTCCCTCTTCACTGTCCACAGCCGAGTGAGAAAATGGCGCCGACGCGGGTACCTTATATAGGATCCAAAACCCGCGAGACCCGGAAGGCGGGATGATGACGTTTTGCCTCGATTTCAGATCCGAGTCAGGCGGGAAAAGTCGAGCCTGACTCGGATCGGCCTCGGATCGGGGGGGCTCGGGGGGGCTCGGGGGGGTTCGGATTTCAGAAATCCGACCCCGCTCACCCCTTATATATATATATATATATATATATATATATATATATTTGTATATATATAAAACTGCATCATAGTGGATGTAAGATGGATGGAATCAGGGAGATTGCTAGACAGTGGCTTCACAAGGAGGGTGACACCAAGGTGCAGACCTCCCCCTCAGTGACAGGAGCCGGGTGCTGAACTGTATAATTAAGTGCAGAACTCGGCTCCTGACACTGTGAGGTAGCTGGCCGGCACTGCACACAGGGCAGTCTGCACCTCCGGCACTCCCCCTGCCCCCAGTAATAAGCACGATGACAAGACCACAGGGGTTTGGTCACGAGGCCACACCCCTTCCTGCATGACCACGCTCCTACCCATGAGGACATATTTGAATTTTGGACTGTGCTGCAGCCCCACCCCTGGATCTGCCACTGAGTACTGTACCTCATACTTGCCTACTTTTAAAAATGCATTTCAGGGAGATTGTGATAGCACCTATGAGTGCGCTGGTAAAGTAGGCATGTACTGCTATATCTGAGAGATGTGCCATAAAATTGATTTACATCCAAATGTAAATGAGCCACAAAGCAGTTAGTAAAATCTACATGTTGATAACAACTCACTGATACTGCTCAGGAAAACACATTTAGGGCTCTATTTATTAACATTATTTTTACTAAAATAAAGTGAAAAAGGGTGTTTTCACACCCTTTTCACATTATTTTAGTATCATCTAAAGTTACTAAAGGGCAATTGGAGTAGAATTTGTGCCCCCAGACTGGACCTTTATGCAGTACACCCAGGTGGTCCCAGCCCCAGCCCAGTACTTACCTGAACATGCTCAGCACTCCCACTTCCGCTGCCTCTGCCTTGCTCTGAATGGATCTAACTAGATCCAGCAGGCGCACAGGGCAGGCTCCTCACATCTCGGGTGATGTCATGACATCACCCGCACAGTGCATCACTGGGAACGCTTGCCTCTAAAGTGATCAGAGGCTTCTTTAGCCTTCGGTCCCTTCAGAGGCCAGCATTCCACAGGAGGGATTGGTGGTGGAGCGCTCTGTGCGATTGCACGGGTCACCCATCCCTAGAAACGGCCCTGCCCATGGGCCCTTCCACCCACCCTTATGTTGTATATATTAAACAGGACATGCACCAATTGTGGCTGAAGCAATATGTTTGTTTGGGCCCCCACAAAACAAGCTACCAATGGGCAGCTTCTGGCAATGATGCACAAACTGGCTTTACAGAAGCAAGATGTTGTCGCCATCATCATCCGATTCCTCACTCTCATCAGTGTGTACATCATCTTTACACAATATTAATTTGTCCCGTTGGAATCCACCATTACAGCATTAAATGCCTCTGTAATTTTTGGATGTAATTGGCTGTAAAGGTCTTCCTCGTGGAAATTGTAGTTCATTTTGATGAACATCATCTTTTCCACATTTTGAGGAAGTAGCCTCTTATGCCGATCGCTGACAAGGTTTCCAGCTGTGCTAAAAACTCTTTCTGAGTACACACTGGAGGGCTGGAATGTGGGCAGCTCAAGTAAAGCAAAGCCAGTTTGTGCAAGGGCCTCCAAATTGCCTTTTTTTCCTGCCACTAGTCAAATGGACTGTCTGCCAGGCCTATTTGGACACTATCATTATAATAGTCCTCAACCATTCTTTGAATGGTGACTGTATCAGATGGAGTCATGGTAGAGGTCTCATTAATTGAGGGCAATTATTTTAGACCTGACCAGATGTCAAAACTTTACTTATCTGTATCACCAGTGGGTCTTTTGGAAGAGCTGAGTTTTTTCCTGTCAGCCGCACTTGCAGGAGAAACTGAAGGAGGAGCCATCGCTGCATCATGTTCTGCTTGAGTTGGCAATTTGCTTAGCAACAGATCTTTGCATCTCTTCAGATCTGTGTCCATTAGGAAGAAAGACACAATGTATGCATTTAACCTGGGATCGAGCATGGTCGCTAAAATATATTGATTTGATTGGAAGAGCCTGACAACCCTTAGATCCTGGTGCAGGGAATAAAGAACTTGATCTACAAGTCCAACATACTTAGCAGAATAGCTTTATTTCAGCTCCTCCTTCTCAAGCTACTTTTCCAACAGTCTAATTAGGGGAATTACCTGACTCAAGCTGGCAGTGTCTGAACTCACTTCACAGGTGACTACTTCAAAGGGTTTCAGCTCTTTGCACAACACAGAAAGTATTTTCCACTGAGGTACATTCCCCCTCCTCTTCCTATGTCACACTTCGTTGGGTAGCTTTGGATGGCTTTATTCTGTTACTCCATCCGCTGAAGCATATACAGGGTGGAGTTCCACCTTGCAACTACCTCTTACTTCAGCTGATGACAGGGCAAACATTTCTTGCAGGTGCTGCAATCTTCTACATGCACCTGCTGAATGGTGAAAATGTCCAGAAATTTTGTGGGCCACAGAGAGCATCTCCTGCACGGCCCTGTAATTTGTTTTTAAATATTGCACCACCAAGTTGTTGGTGTGAGCAAAACATGGGACATGTTGAAATTCACCCAGCTGTAATGCTCTCACAATATTGGTGGCGTTGTCAGAAATCACAAATCCCGAGTCCAAGCGGTTTAAGACATTTTGCACAGACTTCCCTGAGTTTTTCTAAGAGGTTGTCAATGGTATGCCTCTTAGTGAAACTAGTGATACAAAGAGTAGCCTGCCTCTGAATGAGCTGCTGTTTCTTAGATGTGGCTGCTGCTGCTGCTTTTGGTGGCGCTAAAGGCAATACAAGCACCCAGTGGGCTGTTACAGTCATGTAATCTTGTGATTGCCCTATTCCACTTGTCCACATATCTGCGGTTAAGTGGACAGTGGATACAATGGCATTTTGGAGGACACTAATTAAGTTTTATTTAATGTCCCTGTACAGGCTGGGAATTGCTTTTCTAGTGAAGTGAAATCAAGATGGGATTTGGTGGTGGGGACACAGGACCTCAATTAACTATTTAAAACCCACTGCACTAATGGTGGATATCGGGCACACGTGATCTGCTGTGCAACTGGGTGACTGCTGCCATACTTGTTCCACCTTGCAAAGGATTGTTTAACAGTCAATTGTTCTTTTTTAACTACTACTAGTAGTCTTCCTGGTCAACATCTGGGATGAAGATCCACTCCCAGCAGCAGTAGCAGCAGCAGCAGCAGCAACAGCAGCAGGTGTAGTGCTCAAGGCAGGGCTTGACAAATTTTTCTAAAATCTAGGGGCCAGGATGAAAGTGTAGGAGCCAGACCACCGTCAACCCAAAAAATTATGTGAGTGAGGAACACAGCTCTGTGTGTTATGCAACTGTTATACACACTAGACTAGTCCACAAAACATATGCCGATGAATGGATATAGTAAAATGGAGGCCCCCTCACTGATCTGCACAGCTCCCCTGCTCGACCCCCCTCCAGTAATAACAGACCACATTTGCACATAAAACAATGGTGCCAGAAAGTACTATTAACCCCCCCTCCTCAGGGCCACATTCCTGAGCACCTACCCCCTGGGCAACCAACCCCCACAGCCACACTAATAAGATGGTACCCCCAGACAAACCACCCCTCCACAACCACATTGCTGTACAGATACTCCCCAGGCAAACAAACCCCCCACCCCCCCGTGGCCACATTACTGAGCAGCTATCCTTCCCCACCTCCACCCTGGGCAACCAACCCCAATGGTTACACAACTAGGGGGGTCACACCACTATCCCTCTGAAGCTGCTCCACAATCCCTGGCCATGCACAGACCCTCTTACCTATGAAGGGCATTATGCACCCGGAGTTAGGAGACAGCAGACAGCTGGGATGGAGAGGAGTCGCTGCAGGCCGGGATGGAGAGGAAGAGTCTCCACAGGCCGGGACAGAGAAGAGGAGTCACCGCAGGCTGGGATGGAGAGGAGGAGTTGCCACAGTCCGGGACAGAGAGGAGGAGTCACCGCAGGCCAGGACGGAGAGGCACAGCAGTCACCACAGGTGACTCTCAGCACATGCATTCCTGTGCATTAAATGACTGCTGCAATACTACATACACATATCTCCACAGGGGCTGATGATTCTGCCCTCCCTGCAAAATCTGGTAGCCAGGCAGCAAAATCTGGTAGCCATGGCAACTTGTCCCTCGGGATTTGTCGAGTCCTGGCTCAAGGATTCTTCTGAGGAATCCAGGATAGGAGAGGACTGATTTAGCCTTATCAAATTGGATGCAGGACTACTTCCAATCATGATTGAGGATATTGTTGATGAAGGTGTTGGTGGTGAAGATACCAGGTGCTTGGATCTATCATAGAGAAAGGGGCTAGCTGATGCTGGACTGCTTGTTGTTACTTTTTAGCCAAAGTTTCTGAATTTTGCAAACACTTTTGATGGATGCACTGTAGATGACGTAACAGGGAGGAGGTTCCAAGATGGTTAAGGTCCTTACCTCTACTTACTCTGGCTTTACAATGGGTACAGATGGCTTGACAATTGTTGTCCGAATTTGGGTAGACTAGTCCACAAAACATATGCCGATGAATGGATATAGTAAAATGGAGGCCCCCTCACTGATCTGCACAGCTCCCCTGCTCGACCCCCCTCCAGTAATAACAGACCACATTTGCACATAAAACAATGGTGCCAGAAAGTACTATTAACCCCCCCTCCTCAGGGCCACATTCCTGAGCACCTACCCCCTGGGCAACCAACCCCCACAGCCACACTAATAAGATGGTACCCCCAGACAAACCACCCCTCCACAACCACATTGCTGTACAGATACTCCCCAGGCAAACAAACCCCCCACCCCCCCGTGGCCACATTACTGAGCAGCTATCCTTCCCCACCTCCACCCTGGGCAACCAACCCCAATGGTTACACAACTAGGGGGGTCACACCACTATCCCTCTGAAGCTGCTCCACAATCCCTGGCCATGCACAGACCCTCTTACCTATGAAGGGCATTATGCACCCCGAGTTAGGAGACAGCAGACAGCTGGGATGGAGAGGAGTCGCTGCAGGCCGGGATGGAGAGGAAGAGTCTCCACAGGCCGGGACAGATGCAGGACTACTTCCAATCATGATTGAGGATATTGTTGATGAAGGTGTTGGTGGTGAAGATACCAGGTGCTTGGATCTATCATAGAGAAAGGGGCTAGCTGATGCTGGACTGCTTGTTGTTACTTTTTAGCCAAAGTTTCTGAATTTTGCAAACACTTTTGATGGATGCACTGTAGATGACGTAACAGGGAGGAGGTTCCAAGATGGTTAAGGTCCTTACCTCTACTTACTCTGGCTTTACAATGGGTACAGATGGCTTGACAATTGTTGTCCGAATTTGGGTAGAAATGATTCCGCACATAAGATGTGGATTTTTTTGTCGTATGTACAGGCATGAAAATGGGCTTTTCCTTATCATGGGTGTCGAAGCCGGATAATTGGCTGAGACAGGATCAGTTTAAAATTAAATCTGCACAACGCCATTTTGCAAATGGCAATGAGATGCCATTTTGCGACTGGCCACCCAGCGCCATTTTAGTGAATCTCGCCCATTATAAGTATACACGGCGATGCTATTATTTAGCGTTGTGCGATTCCCACGCAATAGAAAGAAGTTAAAAGTCCTCATCATATAAATACAGACAGTCACTAAAACATATAAAATGATTAATCCTGCAAAACATGTACCATGGTGTACTACACAAACACGTAGTCGCACAATGGTAACTAGTGTCTATTCTCAATTCCCCAATACTTACACACTGCACACTTACATAAATGGTTCCCTAGCATTAAAGTGTAATATTCAAGGTTTATTCAGTATTATTAATATTGTGAAATAAATGTATTTTGATATCTAAGGTTTAGTATATGGTAAGCAGACCATGTTTGGTGTTGTACTGATCCACTGTGTCTTTGCAGATTTCCGGTACCATCGGTGAGAAGATCGCAACATGTGTCTGCAAACTATTGACCATAGAGAGTTAAACATTAAAATGTACTCTGTAATGTAGCCAGCTTAGATTTATTATGCAGCGGGAAACAGGACACAAAGAGCTGTTGGAGGCTGGATTGTGTCCATACGAATTGACCTATGAACTGTACTGTAACAGAAGAACCAGGAAGAAGAACCAATGGAGTCATGCCAAACTGTTCTATTGTATTGCCTATCACTGCTAGAGTATATATGTGGGCTCTCTAAACCTGGATGCCAGTCTTCTTGCTTTGCTGTTGACAGAGGTTTCATCTTTGATGCCGGGATCTGGGTCCAGAGCGCGTGCGTATGTAATGACTGTACCTTGGGTCTGTATCATTTATTTGCGCTAATTGTATTTAGATCACAGTGTGTAACCATCTGTTTTTATATTGAATAATAACTTCTTGTGCTTTGGAACCACATTCAAAGTCTGAAAGCATTTATTTCTTGTGCGACTCATAACGCTAAATAGCGACAATTTTAGAAGGTATAGATAGGTAGGAATCAATAGTTGGGTGCTCGCAGTGTGAAATCATGCTACCGGTCACTTGGTAACACTTGGTCAGCGATCTCTCAGCTAAAGGGTGGAGGCGCCATAGCAGGAAAGAATGCATTGTGCCTTCGAAAATCTGCTACCACTTTGTTGCTGAGAGTCCGCTACCCATTATTGTGGCTTAAGGAGCACTGATTAAGAATCCAGGGACAAGGGAGGAAAAAGTTTGTTTTCCTTCGTTGATAGATTTTTATGTTAAAAAGGGGAAGTCACACAATAGCGTAAGGGTAATAATACATTGTGGGTAGTAGTCGCATTATTGTGTATGCGACTAGTCGTACAATAGCGTTTATGTATTTCCTGTATTGCTGCCACGTGTTTTAAACAAAGCCGTTGAGAGTGCATGGTGATATTGATAGATAGCATTGTTGTAAATACATTGATCAGTGTTGCCATAGTCTGGGAAAATGTGTATTTTTCTGCGCCAGAAAAGGGTGTGTAACAGTGAGTATTTGTTGGTAGGGACAACAGTTCCCTAGTTGAGGGTATCATAGGACTCTTAAGGACTAGGCGCAAGGGTCGACCTAGTAGTTCAGTAGTAGATACCGTTCTAACATATAAGCAGGTGTAGTTGTTGTCTTTGTTGTAGGTTCGGCTCGCAGTGTGATTACAGTATTCAGTGATCAGTTAGGGTTATTTGAGCATTGTAATTGAACAGCACAGTTTTGGCTAAATTGTGATTGTGAACTGAGTAGAGGGTGGACGAAATCACTGAAAAGGGTAGGTGTTATTGGAATGCCTACATGCTAGCAGTTGATAGGTAGTCAAAAAGGGATTAGGTGCGTGGAAGCAGCCTGGTTATTCTTCCATAGGTGTGTGGGCGCATCCTGTTAATATTGTCCACAGGTAAAGTGAAAGTATCTTGACTTTCTTTCACCAGTGTAAATCTCTATTGAAAAGCTTAGGGTTCTCCCAAGATGGGAGCCAAGCAAGCGGTAGAGATGTTAAATGATGTGCTGCTGTTGGAAACGCCGCTTGGGTCGGCACGGCATATTATGCATACTAGGTATGGTGCTTATGCAACTAAGTACTGTGATGGATGATTTAATAGTGTTAGACCTTTCCCCAGAATTGGCAGCTTTGATAAGAAGATATTGAACAATGTCTGAGATAGCATCTGTAGGGTGCATTTTCGAATGAACAAGGTAAAATATAACGAGTGTTTAAAGCTGTGGCAGCATAAGGGGGATGCGTGGCTTAAAGGTGTGCAAACTAGCATCGCGAGCACGTTACAGGAGAGTGCACACACAGCGCTAAACTGTGGTGTTTGCGCGCCGCGAAATAGCGTGCACGTGCAGCAAGGTAGGATTGCGGAAGGTATTGCCAGTGGTTCATGCGAACCACTACCGCCCTATGCAGATGGGGGTGGAGGTACAGTCGATGTAAAAACCCATAAAAATGTAACAAGTAATTTGTACCCTCTCTTGAGTAATCACAAAGAAAATGTTTATGATGCGGATGATGAGCCTGTCATTATGTCTGCCATTTCCCATGCTGTACACATGTTAGATGCTCCATCACATCAAGCACAAGTGGTGGCCCCATCTTCATCAGTGATAGTGCAGGAAGTGTTAACATCCACTGCACCCGTAGAGGAAGTTGTTAACCACATACGTAGCAGTAATAGACTAAGGGCCTGATTCAGACCCGCACGCGAGCGCTGAGCGCTCGCAAGTGGGTCGATGGTGCCCTAGTGCGCATGCGCACGATGGACGGAGCTCCGTCGTGTGCATGCGCGAGACCCGGGGAGTGACGGGGAAGCCGTCGCTCCAGGTCTCGCACCAAAGGGGACATGCTGTCGATGTTGATTGACAGCACGCCCCCTTTGGTGGGCGTGCCAGGGGCGTGGCTGCCAGACGGAGGCGTTCCCTTGGGAACGCCTACCGTCTGGGTCCGGCCCCACTGATATCACTAGTGATGTCAGTGGGAGTGATTTTGGCTCTGATAGAGCCAAAATCACTCCAGGACTTGCGGTCACCGAGACCCTACCGCAGGGTCTCGTCGCAAGCCCGATGGTCGCGATGGTCAAGACCATCATCATGGATGCTCGCATAAGCTGTGGGTGGTAACCCACAGCTATGCGAGCGTCCAAGAGGCCACTCCAAATTTAGGTAGGAGGGCCCTGATTCAGAGCGTCCAGCTCTGAATCAGGCCCTAAATCCCTAGCCAGGTAACAAGGTCAAAAGTAGCAGTGCGGCCGATCTGCATCCCATCCGGACAATAATTGTTCCGAATGGGAATGCAGATGTGAACGGTGTAGTGCCCACAAGGGAGGTAGCAATGCATTGTCCTTGACAAGAGCGGAGCTAAATTCCATAATGAATGATTTCCCTGAACCTAAAAAGGAATTAGCCAAATGCCAAAGATTTTTGAAAAATTTGGGTAGTGCTCACGAGCCAACTAATAAAGATTGGCGAGTGGTGTTAAGGGCTTGTCTTCCACACAATACTGATGTGAAAAGTTTATCACGGATTGCGTATTGGATGGAGATGGTCCCTTAACAGACGAGAGTAACCAAGGTAACATTACCCACATAATAACTCAATTGGGTGTATATTTTCCAGTAGTAGTTAACAGGAGTAAAATTTGCACCATAAAACAAAAAGAGAGTGAATCTGCAGAGGATTATTGTACCCGAGCTCTGCAGGCTATCACCCAGTACACTGGGCTAGAGGATATTAAAGATAGCACTCAACACAGGGGAATGATCATCATGGTACTTATGAATGGTCTAAAAGACAATCTAAAGACCCGAGTTCAGACCTCACTACCTGGCTGGAGAGGAGTTACTGTAGACACAGTCATAGAATCCGCTATTGAACATGATAAAAACATCCTCAAAAAGAGAGAGACCCAGAGCGAGAAACTAATGGTTGTTAGTATTCAAGCTCTAGAAGGAATGACTCACCAATCCTGCACCACCGTAAACACAACCCTACCCCACTTATCACACACAGCCACAAAACCCATACTATCCACAACCACCATATTACCCTCAAAATCTTTACCCACACCCACAATCTTTCCCTACCGCTCAACCCACACAGCAAACCTTTCACCCACCACACTCATTAAGGTGCTTTAACTGTAACCAAGTGGGACATGTAAGTAGGAACTGCAAGGTGAAGAAGGTAGGACTCCCTAACCAGGGAGTACCTGGATATCCACATAAGGGATATACACAGAGTACAGGAAATTTCCAACAGTCACCAGCTCCAATTGTGGCCTTAAATGCTGTATTGGAGAGTGAAAGTCAACGCTAGGGTTCAGGTCATACCTGTAGTCTACAGATAGTCAGGTTAACGGGAAGTACTAGGGAAGAACCGGTGATGATGGTTGATGTAGCTGGTACTAAACATCCTTTTCTTGTAGACACAGGGGCAGCCAGATCAGTGATAAAATCTCCAGCTAATTTACAGGTGAGCAGCAAGACAGTACCAGCAATGGGTGTAATGGGTAAAGTGCAACATTATCCTTTAACCAAATCCACAAAGTTCACTATCGGGCCATTGCATATCAGGCAGTCTTTTCTCCTGGCAGCAGCAGCTCCTACTAACCTACTAGGAAGGGATTTGTTATGTAAGATGGGATGTGTCATATATTGTACCCCTGATGGTATATTTCTAGATATCCCAGAGAGAGTTGCACATGAGGTGAGGGATATGTTGGACACTCCCCAAAGGATAATGTATCACTCTACCGGTTCAGGTAAAAATCCATCTCAGGTAGATCAAATGTTATCCCAAATTCCAGATTCACTTTGGACCAAGGATGGACAGGACACTGGATTAATGGCAAATGTAGTTCCAGTAATGGTAAATCTAAAAAGCGGTAGGCAAGCTCCAAAAATTCCCCAGTACACATTAAAACAGGAGGTAGAGTTAGGGGTTTATCCCATAATTGTGCGATTATTACAGCAGGGAATTTTAGTCCGTACAGCAAGTATAGCCAACAGTCCCATCTTTCCTGTGAAGAAGAGTGGTGGGAGGAGTTATAGGCTGGTACAAGACCTTAGTGGTGTTAGTAAGGTAGTAAAGAGCTAATTTCCCGTAGTGCCAAATCCAGCTGTCATTCTTATGCAGATCCCACCAAATGCAACCCATTTCACTGTCAATGATCTCTGTTATGCTTTCTTCTCTGTACCTCTTCATCCTGACTGTCAGTACCTATTTGCTTTTACATACAGGGGTGTACAATACACATGGACACGATTTCCCCAGGGTTTCATAGACAGCCCCAGTATCTTCTCCCAGGCCTTACACGACTGTTTACAATCTTTTAAACCTGCCAATGGATCTGTTCTAATACAATATGTGGATGATTTATTGTTATGTTCTGATTCATTTATGTCATGTTTAAATGATACTAAACTTTTATTGCTTCATCTCTCGCAAACAGGACACAAGGTTGCTAAGGACAAACTACAGCCACGCCAGTCCAGAGTTAAATACTTGGGACATTACCTAACCTAGGGGTTATGACATCTGACAAATGACAGAATCCAAGCCATATTAACCATGACACTGCCGCAGAATCAACAGGAAATTCATACCTTCTTGGGAATGTATGGATACTACAGAATGTGGATCCCAGGTTTTTTATTTTGGCCTTGCCATTACAGGACTTAGGACCTCATTCAGAGGTGGTTGTTAGATGCAAGCAGTCGCTCTGAATGAGGGCGGCTGCTTGCATCTTGTAGTGCCGCCTCTTGGTCGATTTCTCTAGCGACTGACCAGGGTGATGGTCATGATGGTCAAGACCATTGCGACCATCGGGGCTTGCAACGAGACCCTAAAGTTGGGTCTCGGCACTCACAAGCCCCAGGGAGCTTCCTGCTCTGATCGAGCAGGAAGCTACCCACTGACATCACTGCTGATGTCAGTGGGGCCGCCCCCAAATGGCAAGCGTTCCTTCGGGAATTCCTCCGTTTGGCTGGTCATGCCCTCTGCCCGCCTCCCAAACGGGGCGAGCTGTCACTCACCATTGACAGCTCGCCCCCTTTGGTGCAAGACCCCTAGCGACGGAGCGCCTGTCGCTAGCCGGGTCTCGTGCATGCGCATATCGGAGCCAGCTCTGACGTGCGCATGGCCAGTGGGAGAACATCGACCCGGTTGCGAGCGCTCAGCGCTTGCGACCGGGTCTGTATGACCCCCTTAGTCTCTTCCTCAAAGCCCGATCATGTCATAAACACAGAGGAATCAGAGCAGGCTTTCCTTAATCTTTAGGATAGTCTGACAAGAGCACCTGCATTGGGAATACCTGATTATGAAAAACCTTTTGATTTATATTGTACGGAGGCTGATGGTTGTGCAGCAGGGATCCTCACACAAAAACATGGTGATGCCAGTAGGCCCGTAGCATACTACAGTGCACAATTGGACACTGTGGCAAATTCACTCCCAACATGTTTAAGAAGTGTAGCAGCAACTGCTCTATTGGTCAGTAAGAGTGAGCATGTGGTACTAGGCCATGATATGATTGTCTATACTCCCCATGCTGCTTTGCTAAACTCTGCCCAAACCAGACATGTCTTCTAAGCTAGATTCACAAAATGGGAACTAGCCTTAATAGCACCTGCAAACATCACCATCAAAAGGTGCAGTACGTTAAACCCAGCTACGTATTTACCATATGTGCAACATGATGCACAAAGGGTGGAGAGAGGAGAGTCACTGGCTAAAGGTGAGTTCTGCAGGTATATTGATGCACATGATTGTATGGAAAATCTGAATCAAACCTTTACTGCAAGACCTGACATACGGGATACACCTTTAGAAAATGTAGATGTGACATTTTACATGAATGGGAGTTGTCATAGACAAACTGACACTGGAGAGTTATGTACAGGTTATACTGTAGTAAATGACGAGGACATTATAGAAGCCGAACCTTTAGGCCCACCACACTTGGCCCAAGTGGCGGAACTGGCGGCACTAAAGAAAGCGTGTGAATTAGCTGAAAGTAAATCTGCTAATATCTACACTGACTCTAGGTACGCCTTCGGGGTAGTACACGATTTCGGCACTCTATGGCATCTGAGAAAATTTATGACGGCAGCAGGCACTCCAATTGCACATTCCAGACATGTAAAAGTACTACTGACAGCAATCCAAATGCTTAAGGCAGTGGCGGTAATTAAGTGTAAAGCCCATACATGTGAGGATGATCTGGTTGTCACTGGGCAACAATAGGGCAGATGAAGCTGCAAAATGGGCAGCAGGGTTAAAAATGAATATGCCAATTGAACAAATGTTGACTTTTCAAATGATTGACATGCTGAAATTAATTGAGATGGAAAATTTGTGTTCCATTCATGAAAAGGCAGTCTGGAGGTCCAAGGGATGTGAGCAAGAGTCTTCTGGACTCTGGAGAGATGGACAACGTAAGCCAGTGGCTCCCAAGGCGTACTACCCAAGCCTGGCTGAGGCAGCACACGGTCTGACTCATTTGGGAATGCAAGTTATGTGCAAATTGGTGAGAGCATACTGGTGTTCACAGGGTTTTTCTTCTCAAGTGGAAAAGAGAGCAATGTCCTGTCTGACCTGCTTGAGGAAAAACATTGGGAAAACGATCCCTACCGAACCATCCCACATTCCTCCGACTGACGGACCTTTTCAGGTAATACAAATTGATTTCATCCAATTACCACCCTGCAGGAATCTCAAGTATGTATTAGTGTGCACTGATGTGTTTTCTAATTGGGTTGAGGCATACCCAGCTGCCACTAATACTCCTGTGTTTACTAACAAGAAAATTGTTCAGGAGTTTGTATGCAGATACGGTATCCCTAAAATTATTGAGAGTGATAGGGGTACTCATTTCACAGGTGATGTTTTCCAAAATATGTGTAAGTTGATGGGTATTAATAGTCGACTTCATACCCCCTACTGACCGCAAGCCAGTGCTAAGGTGGAGAGGATGAACGGGACTATTAAATACAAATTAAGTAAAATCATGTCGGAAACTGGACTGGGTTGGCCAGAAGCACTATCACTTGTCCTTAATAGTATCAGGACAACTCCTAGACCCCCTCTCAATCTGTCCCCCTTTGAAATACTGTTTGGCAGACAACCTCATTTGATTATAAGTCCGCAGGAAGATTTGAAAGGTAACAACGAGGTAACTGTAAGGTATCTTATAACAATGAGTAAACAGTTAAAACAACAGCAGAAACTGAAATTGTTGTCACATGATATGCCTGAAACAAACTGTCATGAAGAGGAACCTGGAGAATTTGTTATGATCAGAAATTTCTTGCATTCAGGTTGTTTGAATGATCGGTGGGAAGGTCCGTATCAGGTGTTGCTGATGAGTCAACTTAATTGAAGGTGGCGGAGAGAGATACCTGGGTCCATTCCACTCACTGTAAGAAGGTCAACCAACCGGTGGAGAAACAAGGCGGAATTGTCAATTGTGAGTCTGTTCCGGGAAGGTTAAATGTTACAGTGAGATACCTGAGCTAAAGAAATTTGTAGATCCTTGTTTTCAGCAATGGATTGGTCTGCTGTGGTTATCTTTGTGTTTTCTCCCAGAGTCCTCATTATTTTGGGTTGTTTCAGGATCTCTGGTTTCTGTGACAGTGGACAGAGGACGGAGAAAAGAGCTGATGGTGATATCAATGGAGTGGAGTCGGGAGAAGAAGCAATACAGTCACAAGGGCTGACCAAACCCAGTACAGTAATTGTTAAGAGATCTGCTATTCTGGATACTCGGAGACAGTGTGACAGTCTATCCAAAGCAAGAAAAACCAGTCGGCGCTAGTTTGCCCAGAGATGAATTGCAGAGCGAGGTGCTGTCACTGATTAAGCAGCTGTCCCAAAGGAACTCTGTAGTTCCCTGACCATAGACAACAAAAGAAAATACAAAAGGACTGCGCTATATCAATCACAGCAATAACATTTTACTGTATATAGTTTATTGTAAATTGTAAACAAATTTCATTAATAACATAAGTACACATAATAAAAAGCATTAATGAAACAGAATGATTGCAATACAATGTGTGAGCAAATACTTCCTAATAGGAAAGATATTAATGCTAATAAATATAAAAAAGAATTAATCCTCCAAGAAAAAATATTCAATACGTATTGCAGGGAGTAAAAAAAAAAAATATATATAAATATTCAATTGATACAATTATATCTGCTCCGAAGTGTGGGTTTAAACAAGTCAAACAATCTCTCCATCAAAATGTAGTTTTGTGGTGATCACAAATGTTCCATAAAGGGGAGCCACTTTTAGTCACAGAATAAATAAGTTGTTGACACTGCAGTGTATAGATCGTATAAATAGGTTAAAAGAAGGTAAACAGCTGGCAATTTCTTTTATCCATGCTAAATACTAATAAATGTCACGAATGGTGATATCAGTGGATTGCCTACCACTTGAAATAGGTGTAATGATAGCACTGAAGTTATCCAGGGGTATTCAGCATAGAAATTGCTGGTCTGTGCTGCGTGCTGGAAGCTCCTCTCAAAAGCTCAATGAGACCAGCATCTCTATCTAGCCCAGAGCGGTTCACATCAGCCGCAGAGAACCATCAGGATAGCCGTTGCTTCTCCAATAATCCTGAGAAGAAAAACTGCATGTGAGTGGCTCCAACACAGGTGTATTAATGAGTCCACTGTAGATGTGTTAACGCAATAGCCAGGTGATGTATCCACAAACTTCCTGGCAGGTCCCTGCAGTCCTTAGGGTGTCCAGTGAATAATAAGGAGGATCAAACGATCTCCCCAGCAGTCTCCTAACTAGTTTCTTTACTCCAGGTAATTTCATCTGAGGATTATTGTATGTGTGAGTTCTGTGGGTCCGAAGACAGTGAGAGATGCATCCAACAGTGCCAACCTAAGTATAACCTGTATTGGGGTGGGTATCCTTTAGAGGATTATCATACCATGGTGTGCAAAATTTTTAATCAAACCGACTGTTGGGTGTGCTCTCACGTGCCCCAAGGACAGCATAATGTAGGATTAGTGCTATTCCCATTAAATGTCTCTGAAATTTTAGAATTACAAAAAAGGAAGACACTGGATGGAAAATTTCTTAACATCAAACCACCCCATTTTAAACTCCACCAGTACCAGGTAGATAAATCACTTTTATGTTTAAACATCATCAACTCCAATGAACCAGGAAGTTGGGAGGTGACTGGGAATAACCAGACGATGACCTTCTCACTAAGAGCTGATCGTGAGCCTATGAATTATGAACTGTTACGCACAATTAGGTCAGGTGGAAGACACTTCTGGTATAAATATACACTAAGTAACACCAAAGAAATGGTTGGCAGAATACCAGAAGGGTACTGTGCTAGGGTTATACAACCAGAAACATGTATTAGCCAGATGGGAGAAGCTGAGATAGGTTCATTTGTGAGGAAAATGTGTTGGATGATCATTCCTTATGTTCTCCCCCATGATGTATATTTTATATGTGGAAGGGAAGCGTATAAGTGTCTCTCTCTGAGTTCCGAAGGTTTGTGTTATTTGGGAACAGTACTTCCAGTGGTTATGACCCTTACACATGGTGAAATGCTTGGTATTCATAAAAACACACCATCACCATATCTTCACACACAGTATGAACACAGAGACAAAAGAAATAGGATACCTGGTGACGTGCACAAAGCCACACAGTTAATTAGTGAGACAACTGGCTTTCAAGTTTTGGTAGCATTGGATCTCACCAGGATCGCTTGGGGTACACTAAATTTTAGTTATATCCAAGATCTTGCTAAATTAATAGATAATATCACTGAGATGTATAATGACACATTTAGGTATACAGGTAGGGAGTTGCAAGCTTACAAGAAAGAACTCGCGCAACATAGATTAGTGTTAAATTATTTAACAGCTGTCACTGGAGGGTATTGCGTAACTTTGGCCACCCAATTTGGTGTAAAATGTTGCACTTACATTACAAACAATACCAGCGATACCAAGGAGGTGATAGACCGGAACATGGATGAAATTCTGCAGCTGAAATGGGAATTTCGAAAGAACCATAATGCTTCAGTGGCTGAAGTAGAGGAGAAGGTAGAGGAATGGGTCTCTTGGTTGAACCCAGTGAAATGGTTCTCAGGTCTAGGAGAGTGGGTCCAGGAAATGATTGCGAGCATAGGTAAACTCCTGATCCTCATACTGGTTGTCATCATAGTAATTGGCTTAGGTGTCAGGTGTGTTCCTACTGTGTTGAAATGTGGAAAATGTAAAGATAAGGTAAACCGAAAGAATGAAATTATGATGGTGGTCAGTAGTTAGAATATGAATACTGAGGTAAATGTAGGACTGCATTACAACCCTGAACTAGAAGGTACCATTATATGATGTATAAGTTATAGACATGCATGAAATGTGTTATTAAAATGTTATTTTAAAACATCTTAAATAATGTAAGTCCCTATTCCCCCTCAAGACTTCCTTTATAGGATTGGTGCATCTACACATCTTTCCCATGATCTCCCAAGATCCGTGGTGTGCGTATAAGGGTAGTTTTATGTCCCCTCCTAGAGACACATTATCGATGGTTTAAGAACCACCTTGTGCCATCCTATAATATAACATTAAATAATATGTCATAATGTAAGCCTATATTAAATGTTAAAATCAGAGTATGATAGCATGTTGTTTGCTATCAAAGGGTGGACTGTCGGAGCTGGATAATTGGCTGAGACAGGATCTGCACGATGCCATTTTGCGAATGGCAATGAAATGCCATTTTGCGTCTGGCCACCCAGCGCCATTTTAGTGAATCTCGCCCATTATAAGTATATACAGCGATGCTACTATTTAGTGTTGTGCAATTCCCACGCAATAGAAAGAAGTTAAAATTCCTCATCATATAAATACAGACAGTCACTAAAACATATAAGATGATCAACCCTGCAAAATACGTACCATGGTGTACTCCACAAACTCATAGTCGGACAACGGTAACTAGCATCTTTTCTCAATTCCCCGATACTTACACACTGCACACTTACATAAAAAGGTTCCCTAGCATTAAAGTGTAATATTCAAGATTTATTCAGTATTATTAATGTTGTGAAATAAATGTAATTTGATATCTAAGGTTTAGTACATGGTAAGCAGACCGTGTTTGGTGTTGTACTGATCCACTGTGTCTTTGCAGATTTCCGGTACCATCGGTGAGAAGATCGCAACATGTGTCTGCAAACTATGGACCATAGAGAGTTAAACATTAAAATGTACTCTGTAATGTAGCCAGATTAGGTTTATTATGCAGCAGGAAACAGGACACAAAGAGCTGTTGGAGGCTGGATTGCGTCCATACGAATTGACCTATGAACTGTACTGTAACAGAAGAACCAGGAAGAAGAACCAATGGAATCATGCCAAACTGTTCTATTGTATTGCCTATCTCTGCTAGAGTATATATGTGGGCTCTCTAAACCTTGATGCCAGTCTTCTTGCTTTGCTATTGACAGAGGTTTCATCTTTGATGTCGGGATCTGGGTCCAGAGCGCGTGCATATGTAATGACTGTACCTTGGGTCTGTATAATTTATTTGCGCTAATTGTATTTAGATCACAGCATGTAACCATCTGTTTTTATATTGAATAATAACTTTTTGTGCTTTGGAAACACACTCAAGGTCTGAAAGTATTTATTTCTTGTGTGACTCATAACACTAAATAGTGACAATTTTAGAAGGTATAGATAGGTAGGAATCAATAGTGGCAACAACTGTTTCCACTGGTGCCTGACTTCCACAAACAACATCCTCATCAACAACATTCTCATTATTAACATCCTCATCATCAACATCCTTATTAGCATCAGCTACATAAATATCCTCCTCATCCTGGTGCACTTCCACAGAAACAACCTCAATGTCAGCATGTTCACTTGTGCTGCTCATCCCCACATTTGCAGAGGATGCACAAGTAGTGGAAGGAGGCTCCTCTTTGAGTACAGTATTGGAAAAGTCAGGCTCACACATGGCACCCGCCGTCACACTTAGACTCTACTCGGAGATTTGTTACATATCTGAGAACACAATTTATTCCTGTGCCTTAACGATTTTTTTAAAAAAAATGTTTACAGGCAGAAGGGCTTACATCATAATAAGAGGAAGAACCACCAGTCATAAATAAAGGCCAAGGCCTTAGACTTTCCTTGCCACTTTGTGTGGTGAAAGGCATATTGCCAATTTTATGTCTTTCTACAGCTAACTTTCCCATTGATGTTTTTTTTCTTTACCAATGTAAAAGATGGCTTCTTTAAAATTAGATGCCCTGACTTAAGCCCTGCATGCCCTTGGGCATCGGCTTTAGTAGATGATGTAGATGGACTAGTATTGTCATGACTGATGGCACTGGCAGCAGCTTCAGCACTAGTATGTGGTTCCTGTTCTCCTCTCAACTGATCATTCTCCATATCAACAAACATGAACGCATTAGAGTACAGCACACACATCAATTTGTACCAATTTTAAATATTACACTGCGGTATCAATGACCTACAGCGTCATAATAATTTTTATGATTACATTGCGCTACCACTTACAGTGTCACAATACGTGTAGGAATATTACACTGCGGTTCCACTTACAGTGTCACAATATTTTTTTAATGAATATTAATCTGCGTTTCCACCTACAGTGTCACAATATTTTAATGAATATTACACTGCGCTACCACTTACAGTGCCACAATACATGTATGAATATTACACTGCGCTACCACTAACAGTGTCACGAAATGTGTATGAATATTACACTGCACTACCACTTACAGTGTGAGAATCACAATATTTTTTATGAATATTACACTGTGCTACTACTCACAGTGTCACAATATGTGTATGAATATTACACTGCACTACCACTTACAGTGTGAGAATCACAATATTTTTTATGAATATTACACTGTGCTACTACTCACAGTGTAACAATATTTTTTATGAATATTACACTGCGGTTCCACTTACAGTGTCACAATATGTGTATGAATATTACACTGCACTACCACTTACAGTGTGAGAATCACAATATTTTTTATGAATATTACACTGTGCTACTACTCACAGTATCACAATATTTTTTATGAATATTACACTGTGCTACTACTCAGTGTCACAATATTTTTTATGAATCTTACACTGCGATTCCATTTACAGTGCCACAATATATGCATGAATATTACACTGTGCTACCACTTACAGTGTCACAATACATGTATGAAAATTACACTGCGGTCTGACCGGCAGCATCACAGTAAAAAAAATAAAATATAGTACACTGGGGTATAGCACAAAAAAAGTTTTTAAATTAAATTATTAATATTATTAGCTTTATTTTTTTTTTACACTGGGCAGCCTTAGATGGACAGAGCACCCCTATACCGACAGAGCACCCCTAAAGGACACAGCAGCCCCTTTATGGACGGACAGAGCACCCCATGACCGACAAAACACCCCTGAAGGACACAGCAGCCCCTTTTTGGATAGACAGAGCACCCCTAGACTGACAGAGCACCCCCTGATGGACACAGCAGCCCCTTTATGGAAGGAAAGAGCACCCCTAGACCAATAGAGCACCCCTGAAGGACACAGCAGCC
The DNA here is from genome assembly GCA_031769625.1 of Taudactylus pleione. Taxonomy (NCBI): domain Eukaryota; kingdom Metazoa; phylum Chordata; class Amphibia; order Anura; family Myobatrachidae; genus Taudactylus; species Taudactylus pleione. The sequence continues at coordinate 1,472,440 of JAUIMM010000545.1, forward strand.
CCTTTATGGATGGAGAGAGCACCTAGTGACCAACAGAGCACCCCTGGAGGACACAGCAGCCCCTTTGATTGATGGACAGAGAACCCCTAGCCCAAAAGAGCACAAATGAAGGACACAGCAGTCCCTTTATGGATGGATAGAGCACCCCTAGACCAACAGAACACCCCTGAAGGACACAGAAGCCCATTTATGGATGCACAAAGCACCTCTAAACTGTCAGAGCACTCCTGGAGGATACAGCAGCCCCTTTGGTGGATGGACAGAGCACCCCTGGAATACACAGCAGCCCTTGATGGATGGACAGAGCATAGACAGAGCACCCCTGGAGGACACACACATCTATTCAGTACACTCTCCACAGTCAGAGTGAAAATGACACCGATGACCGGGGACCTTTATAGAATCCAAAACCCACGAGAATCTGACAGCGTAAGAATGATGTTTGCCTCGTTTTGGGATCCGAGTCAGGTGGTAAAACCCGAGCCAGACTCGGATCCCGGGTCCAGTTCTCAGATAACTGGACCTGCTCATCTCTACTTATAACCAATATGTTATGGCTGAAGGGTATCACCAAGCATAGATAGACCAGTTACTACCTTGAGGGCAGATTATGCTTGACAAGGTGTGGCTTTTGGGCCATGTAGCAGGCTAAAGGGCTGGTAGTGCTTGGCAAGGTGCAGCCTTCAGGCCGAGTAGCAGCCTTAAGGGCTGGTAGAACTTGGCAAGATGCAGCCTTGACCGTGTAGCAGCCTTGAGGGCTGGAAGTGCTTGGCACAGTGCATCCCTTGGGCCGAGTAGCAGCCTTGAGGGCTGCAAGTGCTTGGCACGGTGCGGCCTTTGGACCGATTAGTAGCCTTAAGGGCTGATAGCACTTGGCAAGATGTGGCCTTGGCCATGTAGCAGCCTTGAGGGCTTGAAGTGCCTGGCAGGGTGTGGCCTTTGGGCCGAGTAGCAGCCTTAAGGGCTGGTAGCACTTGGCAAGATGCGGCCTTGGCTCTGTAGCAGCATTGAGGGCTTGAAGTGCTTGGCAGATGACACAAGTACGGCTTTTGCCACCGACATGACACCAACGACAGAACGCTGGATTGCATATGTAGGAGACAATGGAGTGTGACTTGTGCCACCGAGATGACACAGATGGCAGTACGCTGGATGCATATGCAGGAGATTCTGGAGTGCGGCTTGTGCCACTGAGATGACCCAGGTGGCAGGATTCAGGATTGCGTATGCAGGAGACACTGGAGTGCAGCTTGTACCACCGAGATGACCCAGGTGGCAGGATTCAGGATTGCGTATGCAGGGGACACTGGAGTGCGGCTTGTGCCACCAAGATGACCCAGGTGGCAGGATGCAGGATTGCATAAGCAGGAGACACTGGAGTGCGGCTTGTGCCGCCGAGATGACACAGATGGCAGGACTCAGGATGCGTACGCAGGAGACACTGGAGTGCGGCTTGTGCCGCCGAGATGACACAGGTGGCAGGATGCAGGATTGCATATGCAGGAGACACTGGAGTGCGTCTTGTGCCGCCAGATGATACAGGCGGCAGGATGCAGGATGCAGGATGCGTATGCTGGAGACACTGGAGTGTGGCTTAACACCCAAAACAGGCAGGAAAAAGGACACAAGACTGGAGAGAATGCTAACCACCAAAACCGTAAACAGGTGTGAACGCTATCACCAGCATCCGAGCACCCTACGTACAAGATAGAAAAAGCCACAAAAGCCAATCCGGCCAGATCAGGAATAATGGACAGCAGGCAGGAGGAGTTCAGCGAATGATCGCCCGGTGTTCGCATCTCCTAGCAACGCAGCAGCTTGTGACACAATGCAGGGAAATTATACTAATAATCCCATTTTAAAGTATATATCTCTGTTTTTTTTTATATAACAGCTTCATAATGGGGTAAACAGGGGCGCCGAGAGGGGGGGGAGCGGGTACAGATTACCGGGGCACGGGCTTCCTGAGGGGCCGGGCGGGGGCCCGGGTCCGGCGCCGCTCCCCCTCCCTCACAGCAGCCCAGCACACAGTGTGTGCTGAGCTGCAGTGGAGACTGCTCATGGCTGCTGAGCAGCCACAGCAGTCTCCTATGCCTGTGGGGGGGAGCGATCACACTGATCGCACCCCCCCTGGCTTTGAGCAGGGCTGAGGGGGCCCAGAGCGCCCCACTCCCCAGCGCGCAGCGCCGCAAACCTTTTTTTTTCCGGAAAGGGGGCATGGCCACGCCTCCCGCGATGAGGCTACACACCCTATTACCCAGGCCCGCCGTGGCTCTCAGCAGGCCTGGGGGTAAAGTGCAATTAGGGAGATTGCTAGACTATTCAGGGAGTCAGGGAGATTGCTACTAGTTCAGGAGTCTCCCTGACAATGAGGGTGAGTTGGCATGTATGCAGTACATACACCTTCCTGTGATATGTATTAAGGCTTATCTGCAGTTTATTAGTTATTAGTGTACCAGTCTAATCTCTTTGCAATCTGTCACTAGTGCATCACATCTGGAGGCAAGTCAGAGGGATTGGAATACAGACTCTGCTAGCCCACTCCTTTGCTCCCCCATTCTGCCTTTCTAAGGGCCTGAGTCAGAGGTGGATGCTGTAACGGCATCGGATGCAAGCAGACAATGTTTTCAGTCTGTAAATGCGTCTGAGCCGTGCTGCATGTGCTTCCCAATGACTACCGCCTAAAGCCGCAGGATGAATTTAGGCGCAGAGAGAAGCTATTTCAGTGGAGGTTTTTGGGTGGTATCAGAGGGGTGGCTAGTTAGACTCGGGCATGTTGCGGTCAGTGACTGTGTCCTTTGCCGCAGTTGCACTGACATCGGCGGCCATGTTCAGACAGACTTTCTGTGCCTCCATAGAGCTGGTGAATGTCCAAAGGTGCGACTGATGCGTTCGATTGTGCATCTTAATACGCACAGCGGTGGATTAGCGCCACAGCCGGTGAGCGCTTCTGTAAAAAATGTGATCGTCCACACCATTAGCATAAAGATGCAGTTGCAATGCAGAAAAAGATGCAGTCTTAGCTGCAACTGTGCCCACCTATATATCAGACCCTAAGCGTGCATACATTTAGCCCTGTAATGTAAATCAGGCCCTAAGCGTACATATATTTAGCTCTGTAATGTAAATCAGGCATTAAGTATGCATACATTTAGCTCTGTAATATAAATACAGGTAAAGGAGCTTAATCAGGTGCTGATCGGAAAGGTTGAGAGCTGCTAATCCAGTGAGGTCACCACACACCTCTCACTCACCCGCCACATAGGTTTATATGGTTATGTTAATGTACAAATGTTATGCAAACATATATATCACAGTAACAGTGGCAATAATGCAATGCGCAACAATTAAAATGCAATAGCTTTAAAATAATTGCATTTAAAATATAACTATATACCGCTTTAGTGCTGTATGTATTTATGTAATCATGTAGCTAAGAATAAAGTATCATAAAATAGTAAGGATTTAATTATTAATAAAACTGTTGCTGCGATTATCCATAGGACAGTATTTATTAAAATGCAATATATATAATATATACTGGTTTCAGGTAGCACAGCTGTGTTATAATGAGGTAACGTAAGTACAGAGGAAGGAATGGACACAATAGGGAAAAAGGTGCAACATTGAGGGTTTCAGGGTAAAAATGTTGCAATGCCCCAATCTGTGGTAAAATATATTTGTCTTTACCCTGTTGCTCCTTCTCACAGTACCAGTACTAAGTTTGTGAATAGTCACGGCTCTTCAGTAGCTGCGGTCAATCCTGAGGCCAGTTTCTGTTCCTGCTCGGGTCTTGCTTTTGACTCCCGCTGCTCAGACTGGTTGTACCCCAATCAGCATTTACCAGCAGAATCACAGGAGCTCAATACCCAGCATAGAGCCGCGTACCACCAGTGTCCGCCTCACCGCTGCAGCAGTTGGCTTTATTGCCACACTGCCAGTACCAGTGTTTGACAGATCCAGGGACCTGTATCTATCGGGGCATGACCAGTTTGAGCAGCAGGGGTCTGACACCCCCTGCTGAATTTGCGAGCACAGCATTGCGATGCAGGCTGGGAAAACCATCATGACCATCAGTCGCGATGGTGGATGGTGCCGGCTGGCTGAGTAAGCCTCGGCTTACATTGGCTGGCTGGCTGGCTTGCGAGGCCAGGAAACTGTGTCTGTTGACACAGATCCTGGCCTTGCCACTCCCGGAAAACGGGAGCAACATGACCCAGTTTCTGGGAACGCTGGCCCCCCACACTTCCCGTAAATGACTCTGCTTGTCAATCAGGCAGAGGCATAGCAGAGACTGTGTATGATGAGAATTTAGAATACAGTAGTTTAAGAGCAACACAGTTGCAGAGTGGTTAGCATTACTGTCTCACAAGATTCTGACCAGAGCCCTATCTGAGTTTGGTTTGTGTGGGCTTTCTTGAAGTGCTTTAGTTTCCTTACACAACCAATAGAACACTGGTAAATGGTTTATGACCAAATTAGCTATAGTGTGCTACTATACTGTTAATTCCGTATTTTATCACTAGAGGGAAATGAAGCACAACATTACATATATTGCACATTTTTGTTTTTTAGTATGCAATGTCAGTCAATGAAGCATGTATTTACAACCTTCTCCTTAAGCACTCGCAGCAGACTGCATTATGAGTATCTTTGAGCACAGGAGAAGCATACCTGTGGATTTAGGGCCTGATTAAGCAGTGTACACAGATGGACACAGATGCATGCATACTTCAGTGAGATGCATGCATGTATCTTAGTGTAAAAAGCTTGTTAAGTATTAGTTTTAAAAAAATTGATGTGGGGTCCCCCCTTAAAAGCACAATCAGCACCTGACTTTTTATAGCTAGTCCTGGTTGTGTAAATACAGGGGATAAAAGACATAGGGGTCACCTGTATTTAGCGCAACCAGCACTGGGCTCTGAGCCAATCCTGGTTCTGGAAATACAGGGGAAAAAATGCATAGGGTTCCCATGTAGTTTCCATAACCAGCACCTGGCTATATCGGGGGAGTAATGCCACAGCCAGGGAAACCCTATCACCAGGTCCCCTGGCCAAAGCATTACCCCTGACTGCTAGTCAGCCCAGGCCAGGGATCCCTGGGGAGTTGGGGACCCCCCAATAAAGGGTTCCCCCTCTTCAGGGCACCCCAGGCCTGGGCTGATAGCACGGGCTATCTCCAGCACCCCTGGACGGTGGGTGCTGGGTTGATTGTGTAAAATGTGTGTAAAAATAGAAGTGAAAACATTGTCTTTAACATTAGAACTACAGGTCCCAGCAAGCCTCTCCCGCATGTTGGTACTTGGTCCTGGTATTGGTCCAGGTATTGAAGGTGAGTATGTGTGAAGTGTGTATGTGTGTAATAAACTTATACTGTCATGGTGTGTGTGTCTTGTCTTTATTTTATCATTTCTTTACAGGTGAACTAGAGGTACCAGCAGGCCCTTAATGCCCCACATGCTGGTACTTGTGATTCTCCAAGTACCAGCATGCGGGGGATACCTGCTGGGACCTGTTGTTCTACTGTTAAAGACAATGTATCTCTTCTATTTTTACACACATTTTACACAATCAACCTGGCACCCACCGCTTAGGAGTGCTGGGGATAGCCTTGGGCTATCAGCCCAGGACTGGGGTGCCCTGGAGAGGGGGACCTCTTTATTGGGGGGGCGTTCCCAACTCCCCAGGGATCCCCGGCCTAAGCTGACTAGTGGTCAGGGGTAATGCTTTGGCTGGGGGACCTGGTGATAGGATTTCCCTGGCTGTGGATTTACTCCCCTACTAGAAATAGCCAGGTGCTGGTTATGGAAATTACATGGGAACCCTAATAATTTTTTCCCCTGTATTTCCAGAACCAGGACTGGCTCAGAGCCTGGTGCTGGCTGCACTAAGTACAGGGGAACCCTATGCATTTTTCCCCTGTATTTACACAACCAGGACTGTCTATGAAAAGTCCGGGACTGGTTGTGCTTTTAGGGGGGGACCCCATGTCAATTTTTTTTTAAATTAACACTTTACAAGCTTTTTACACTAAGGTACATGCATGCATCTCACTGATGTATGCATGCATCTGTGTCAAATAGAACTGCTCATGCTAAAATCGAAAGCATGAAGCACTTCTATTTATTTGGGGATTTAAAGTTTGATTTTGAGTTCGTTTAACATTCGATTTGCAAATCGAATGTTAGTAAATGAAGGGATCCTATATTCTTCTATGGGAATACATTAAGTGGATTCATTGTGTGTTCTGCACTGGCATATTAGTGGACAGCAGTCACAGCCAGGGGCTTGCTGGCAACTTTTAATGGTGCATACACACGATCAGATTTTTCCTTCAGATATGAACGTTCATATCTGAAGGAAAATCGTTCATATCTGACATGCCTGAACGATGGACGATCAACGATGCGCGTTCCCGTTTGTCAGATAACGATATCTGACATCTGATGGGTTTGCAGTCAGACTTGGACGATTCCATTCATTTTAATGCAGTCAAAAATCGTTCAATCGTTCAAATCGTTCAAATCATTCAAAACTTTGGTAAAATCGTTCAAATCGTTTAATCGTTCAGTCGTTCATCTGACAAATCTGACAAGTCTGACAAATCTGACCGTGTGTACGCTCCATTACAATGTCTTATCCTTAAATAGAGATTGTGAGGTCTCACGCGCAGACCGGGCGCAAGAGCATGTCCTAATCAATGGCTCAAATAGGGGTGTTAGTTTCAATACATACACTTAAAGAAAACATTATAAGAGGAAAATAAAATGGTGGATATTTCTCAGAAACAGAGACAATATAGGGCCCCATTTAACAATGAAACATAATACCTTTAGCACTTGCTTAAAGAGGTTATGGTCCTCTTTCAGTATCTTAACAAACAGCAGTAAGACACATTCCCTAGCCCCAGTATGTCTCTGCCTCATTCTCCCAGACCCGGTGTGTGTCTCTCACTCATTCCCCCAGACCCAGTGTGTGTCTCCCAGCTCCACACCCCCAGACCCAGTGTGCATCAGTCAACCCCACTCCCCCAGACCCAGTGCAGTGCCCCAGTAATGTCCTTAGTAGTGCCCCTTATTCAGAGCCCCCAGTAATGCCCCATATGCAGAGCCCCCAGTAATGCCCCTTTATGCAGAGCCCCCAGTAATGGCCTTAGTAGTGCCTCTTTATGCAGAGCCCCCAGTAATGGCCTTAGTAGTGCCTCTTTATGCAGAGCCCCCAGTAATGACCCTTATGCAGAGCCCCCAGTAATGTCCTTAGTAGTGCCCTTTTTGCAGAGCCCCCAGTAATGCCCCTTATGCTGTGCCCCCAGTAATGTCCTTAGTAGTGCCCCTTATGCAGACCCCCCAGTAATGCCCCTTATGTTGTGGCTACAGTAATGCCAATTATGCAGAGCCCCCAGTAATGCCCTTTATACAGAGCCCCCAGTAATATCCCTTTATGCAGAGCCCCCAGTAATGACCTTAGTAGTGCCCCCAGTAATGCCCCTTATGCAGAGCCCCTCTCAGCACAGCCCCTCACACGACAGTCCCTCACATCACAGCCCCCCTTCAGCACAGCC